>CM066035.1:903379060-904618492 GCA_033557465.1 Ichthyophis bannanicus | reverse complement strand
CAGCGTACATAATCAACCTCTATATGTGTTGCCTGTGAGAGGAAAACATTACCATGGGTCAATGTGACCTGTGATGAACACAACTGTCCATGTAAAGCGGATTATTCGCATTGACAGTGAAACAGCGGTGTGACATAGGGGACCAAAGTGCACAATGTACATTGGGCCAAACAAAACAAAATGGTTTTGGCTAACCGCTGGTTGCTCCACGATAATTGGTGATGTGTCCAAACACAGCCTCTACAAACACAGATAGGCTCCGGGACGCGCATACTGAATGGGACACGTAGCCAGGACCAATTTAACAACAAGGAACATTTTACACATTATGGGAAGCGTATGCATGCACGAAAAAGCCAGATGCACCTCCACCAAACACTGGGACCGACAAATGGAGACACACAAAACATCACATTGCATGTGTGGCAGAAACCTGTTCCCCAAAGGAGACCCACCCGAATGGCCAGCTGCTGATCTGCACACCCCCCACACCAGACACTGTCCCAGCGCAAGGAGCACACACACAGATGCACAGGATGAGTGCAAGTAAAACACCATGAAGACCCCAAGGATAGTGAACAGGTAAAAGGCCACATCGTGTGACACAATGGGAGGCGAGGGGCGAAGGAGCACTGGTTACCGGATATATGTGTAGCCACTTAGGAGTATAGTGTGAGAGGAAAAACAACGTATATGTGCCCAGACGTGATGGACCGCCATGCATACCCAAAAACCTGACACACTTCACCATAGGCAAACAGGCAAGGATGCAGATATGAGCACACAATCCCCACATGCAGACACAGCCTGCAAAACTGGATAGTACAGGCACACTTGGGTAGACCGTAATTGCAGACGCACATCCTGTGGAGACAGGAACAGGACAGAACATATGTTCGATACATGAGCTGGGCAGTTGAAGAACAATACGCACACAATCTAACATGGTTGAAGACAGTGAACACGTCGCCAGCACAACCATAACTTACTCCAGGTTAAACGATGTCCTCGATCAGCTGTTGCCTGGCTGCCATCCCTGCACGCCTCTGTGTCACCATGGCCAGGGGGCAGGGGGGGCACCATAGGGCCTCCCCAGGACCCTCATTAATTTCGACAGGGATAGTGTGCCTGGAGAGCAATGTTGTGTAGTATGCAACAGGCTTATCGATGATCCGTGCCACAGTACAGTGGATGGTACCTGTAAGGCTCCGCCAGTCACTATCCAGACACCTGAAGCGACATTTGAGAACGCCAACAAAGGTGCGCTCAATCACATGAGCGACTGGAGGCATGGGCCTTCATTGTTACCGTAATCTCTGCACCTGTGCGTGGGACACGCACAGGGGTGAGCAGCCAGGTGCGACACCCATATCCTGCATCACCTGCAAAACATAATGGATCAATGTCACATGCGTAATGAGCAAACAATGAAATGAATGACGTAGTAATCCATAACTGGAGAGCCGAGAGGACATGCACACAGATACGAGGCAAATGCAGTGAACACAGTGGCAGTGCAGCAGAGACTGTGAAGGCCAGTGGCAAAATGACCATGACATGCCGATAGTGGCAGGGCACACCCATGCAACTGTGATACAGGACATGTGCATGAAACTGTGGCGTTAAAGGAGCAGTGGTGGGTCGCTGTGCAGCCAGATGACGTAACATTGCCAAGTAGCACATGGGGATGCAGGGAGGCACAGGTGTGCAGGTAGGTGGATGAGCCAAACCGCCGCATACAGGGTGCAAGCCATTGGGACATATTGCCTGTGTGGTGCGGGGGAATGCAACAGGCGCGGGTGACAGGGGACCCCAAAGACGGCCCACAGGCATGCAGCAGACATGTGTAATAGGTGAAACGGCCAGAACACAACCCTTGTTGAACCCACAACATGGGCCGAAAGAGTAGGCTGCGTACACAGGGTGACACCCATGGGGATGTGTAAAGGCCACCCCCCCTGGGTGACTCAACGAAAGCCGACAAGGGGGACCACACGGATCCGCGCTATCAGCACCACTATGTAACATCTACAAACAAACACTATGCAACATCATGAAAGAGAACAACATGCAGCACACAATCTATGTGTATGAACCAATGTTAAACACCCTCATTGCAATATACAACCCAGACTCCCCCAACACAACAGAGGGGCCGTTCACAAATGACAGGTTGGTGTAGAAACAACACCCTCGCAAGAAGCTGGCACAATACCATAGCTGTACGCATTACCTGGAAACAAAGTCCAAAAACAACCACACATCTGACAAAGAGAGAGGTGTGTCACATGACAGATGTCTGTGACCAAAGACACCGGCCATCCCGCATGAGGACGTGGCCAACACCAAACAGTGTGCCCCACAAGGACTGCTGCAGGGGCAGGCAGGCAGTGGGGAAACCGTGGCAATGTAGTACCGACACCCATCTACAGTAGGAGTCTGCCAGATACACAGAATACACACCCAGCAGTATGTAGTCACCAAATTGACCAGTCTGAAACTGGTCAAACACAGCTGAGTTCTGCAGGATATAGGAGTCATGGGCAGACCCTGGAAAACGTGCAACCACATTCAGGATACGCATAGTAGCATCACAGATAACCTGCACATTGAGGGAATGGAAGTGTTTCCGGTTGCGGTACACAACCTCCCTGTCGCGTGGCGGGACAAGGGCAACATGTGTGCAATCTATAGCGCCCATCACATGTGGTATGCCAGCGATCCTATGGAATGCCAGTGCCAGGGCTGCCCAATGTTGCCTACCGTTGGGAATTGCAATGTAATTCCCAACCCGGCTGACCATGGCACGCAGTACCTGGTGGAGACAGCGGGAGAAGGTGGCCTACTCAGACCACCCACTGCTGCCACTGAGGATTGGAAACAGCCAGAGGCAAAGAAATGTAGGGCAGCAAGGAGCTTGGTCATACCCGGTATAGCATGTGACCGGGCAGTCAGGGCTCTAGGTCAGGTCTGAGTTCCTGATAGAGCTCCCTAATGGCACCCTCTGTCCAACCGGTAGAGGGAGAATACCTGTCCCTCCCTCAGGTCCCCGAGCAGGACCCTGGTCCTGTAGATACGGGCCAGGCGTGGGTGGAGCTCAGCACGCCGATGGCGCCGTTGGTCAGCCACAGCTGCCTGTGCTGGCCCAACAGCTGCAGGCCTGAGTTGCAGTGGAGCCCCACCCATGCCCAGGGCCGCTGCCCCTGGGACAACATCTCCCTCCCCCTCGTAAAGCAACTCAGCAATCTCTAGCAAAGCAACCACTGCACCAGCTGCATGTGCAGTATGAGCCATGGTCCATACAGTGAGGAGGGTAAAAGGGTTAGATATAGTGGTGTGGGTGGGGATGGACACCACATGGGTGCCACTCCCATGGGTAAATAAAAAGATCTAGAAAACAGTATAATGGAAAGATACCTAATGAAGGGTTGACCGCGCGCTGTGACGCGCCTTCCGGGAATGCAGCCGTGGATGATCCCCTGCCTGCTACACAGATGTGGGTGATTACGATCGATGCCGAACGCCGTATAGCAACTACATAGCACTGATACTGCGACGCCAAGACGCCATTACCCTGATAACCTGGAAGGCATACACCCATGCAAAAACGAAGGAGGACACGAGGCTACGCGCGTTAACGACGCGCGTGCAACGTCAACGCGAGGTCGCATACGTGTGAGTGACGTTGGCCAGCATCAGCTGACGCCAGAAACACATCGCAGATAGCAAATCCTAAACAAATATACGCACCAGCATTGCAGACAACTACACACTCAATAAGGGATGTGGGAGTAGAATACGTGAAACGGCAGCCACTGCAGAAACGCGGATATATAATGTCAGCTACGTAACGATGTGCGACGCCACGTGACAATGCGCGACGCAATGCGCGACGCAACGCGCGCCAAAGACAAACGTGCGCAGGCGTCCCCTTCCAAGCCATACCCCAGGATGCTCCATATAAATGACAGGAAATGGAGGTTCCATCCCTTCCGCGGAGCAAACAGCAACAGTATACACGCACAAGGGAGCAAGGACATGGACCATGCACCAGAGCAGCCCACAACAGAAGGAGCAGCAGCCACATCTGGTGACAACCAGGTAGCAGGACCATCGGGGGTGCCACTGACCCCAGGTGGCCATCCAAGAGGACCACGCCGCCAGACAAGGGTTCCTGTCCCTGCGGAGAGCCGACGCAGGGCTGCAAGGTTCAGCCAACAGGAGAATGAGCACCTGCTGTCTAACATACTGGAGAGATATGACCTGCTCTTCGGCCGGCAGAGCGCTACCCTGACCATCGCAGCACGCACAGGGGCATGGCGGGAGGTGCAGGCGGCGGCTGGTGGCAGGAGCAGGAGGGCCCACCCCGGGACATCGAAAACCTCAGAAAACGCTTCTGTGACATCAAGCGCCATATACGGGCAGAGCTGGTGCAAGAGCGACGTGCGGGCACAAGGCACAGGAGGGGGCCCAGCGACCGTGGCCCAATTAACAGACCTTGAGAGGCGCCTGGCGGATCGACTGGGGCCATGTATGTCCAACGGTTTGCCTGCTGCGCTGGACACAGCCCACCCACAGGCCGGTAGGTTATAGTACAAGCACATGGTGTGTGAAGGGGCAGGGGGGTGGGACAGAACCTGTCTCTGCTGGACGCGGGGGATCAGACGGGCACAGAGGGACCACACACTCAGGAGCAAGGATGAGAGGTGGCCACCATTGGGTGGTGGTGTGTGGCATTAGGCAGTGCATGCAGGGCTGGGAATGGGTGCCTGACCCCCCTGACAGAGGATGGTGTACACAGGCAGGGCCAGACCGTCCATTGAGCAGGAACGTGCTTTGCACAGGGTACCACATTTCAGGGGTTCCTTCGCAAATAACAGTCCACTCAGGGCCGGCCCGTCCATTGAGCACGAATGTGTATTGCACAGGGCCCCGCGTTTCAGGGGGCCCCTCGCAAAAAACATTCTCCAACCCATATGTTAAACACATAAAACACCAAAACACCAGCTGCTGCTGCCGCGGCAGCAGCAGGAGTGCTGCCGCGGGGCCCCCCTCCTGGCCGGGCAGAGCCTCCGCCCCTGCCCGGCAGAGCCGCTCAGTCCCTGCATCGCTGACGCCATCCCCGAACGCTGGCTCCTTGTCAGCTGGTGTTCTGCAACCTGGAAAGATAGGGGGGATGGGGGATTAGGACTGGTACCAGTGGGTGGGGGGGCTAAGACTGCATGTGGGCTGATGGGGGGGCCTAAGACTGGACGTGGGCCGATAGGGGAGGGGCTAGGACTAGTAATGGCCCAGGGGGGGGTGCTAGGATCGGATGTGGGCTGATGGGGGGGGTTGGACGGGTACTGGGCTATTGGGGGGGCTGACTGGAAATGGGCTGCTGGGGGTTAGGACTGTTAATGGGCTATGGGGGGCTAGGACCGGTAATGTGCTGGGGGGGCTAAGACTGTTAATGGGCCGGTGGGGTTGCTAGGACTGGAAACGGGTGAAGTGGCGGGGGGCTAGGACTTGAAATAGGCTGATGGAGGGGCTACAATAGGACTGGAAATTGGCTGTTGGGGGGGGGCTAGGTTTGGGAATGGGCTGTGGTGGGGGTTTGGATTGCAATGGACTCATGAAGGGGTTAGGACTGGACGTAGTCTCACGGGGGGCTTGGTTTGGAAATGGGCTGAGTGGAGGGGAGCTAGGATGTGACATGGGCTGATGGGCGCATGGGGGGCTGGAAATGGAAATGAGCTGATGGCGGGACACACACTGACAATGGCTGTGGGTGCTCGGACTGGATATGGGTTGTTGGGTGCCTAGGACTGGACATGGTTTACTGTGCGGCTACTACTGGGGATGGGCTGCTGCAGGGACCTGTCGGGGGTGGGCGCTGGGAGAGACAGGGAGCGGAAGAGAGAGGATGGTGGGGGCGGGCCAGACTGGGACGGGGCTGTGGGCGTGAAATGCGGCGGGCACAGAAACACCCTGGGTGTGAGGCAGGTATGGCCACACATTGGCCGGGTAGTGGGGGGGGGGCCGTCGTGGCTGAGGACGGAGAGGTGACATATATGTGGTTACGATTGGACTGACGGGAGGGAAAACAGGAGGCAGATCTGTCTGTCTGAGCAGATGTGGAGAGTGGGAGAGTGGACTACAGAACCAGGGGTGGCAGGAGGGGGAAAAGGCCAGCAGGCGGTGGACAGTGGGAAACATGGCTGGACCAGGGGGAGGTTGCTGGGGAAAATGTAAATGGAACGAGGACACAATATGTACGGAGATATCTATTGCCTCTGGATGTATTACATGGACCATGACAGCTCTGGTAACTGTGCATCAGTGATGCCTGCGCAGTGTCGGGTACGGGAGGGAGGTACACAATAGTTGTATCCCCACAGTGGCGTGTTACATACCGTGTCTGGCTCCCGGGGTCCCCAGGTTGATTGGTGCAATCCTGTCACCAGGATGTGTTTGCCTGTTCGGTGATGCTCCATGTTCTGCATGTCTGACTGCGGTGCGGGTTTCGCTTCCTGCCACCCCTATATGACATTGCCACCTGTCCCCATTCCCCGGTCTATTCAGTGATTCAGAGGCCTCATATTGGCAGTGCTACATGTGATAGGTAGGTTATGGTGCTTCGTAGGACCTGGTGATGCTGACAGGGCATGGCAGGTGTGCCATGGCATCTGAGTGGGCAGCGTCTGTATTGGTACCCGCTGTGCCTGGCGTGGTGCACTGGAATATAGCTATGTGGGGGTCCATCTGTCCCGCACCATCCATACACTCATCAGGGGACATGTCTACAGATAGCCAGTGTATAGTAACACCATGCAGTTCTCCCTGCACCGGTGGCCACATATGCAACTGTGTCCCCGCCCCGAGTCCCCGGACATTGCCCCGCACCCCCTTGGACCGTCCCTGTGTACCTGTTGCATCCCGCATGTGGCAGGGCTGCCAGGAGCGGTGGCCCGCACGGGGAGGGGGGGGGCTTACTGGAGATCCGATGCACCTGCTATGGGAACGCGGTGTAGGGTTACGATGAGGCCGCTGTCAGCCCTGGCAGGGGTGTTCAATGGCACCCAGAGGTGGTGGGGGAATGCACTGGGGGGCGGATCACACGGGGCATCTGCATGGGGTGTCCCCAGGTGTAGAGGGCTGCCACAACAGCCATGCCACAGACACACGTGGATCATTGGCGCACAGGTGCCTGAGGGGGGGATGTTGTGGGGTGGGCAGGCAGCGGGACAAACCCTCAGACAGCTGTTGCCGTGTGTCACACAGGTGATGTCTGCGCCATCGTGCAGGGCACGGAGCCGGATGCAGAGTCACAGATGGGTACAGTGGGCTCTGTGGACACAGGGGCCCAGGCCGTTGCTTTGGAGGGGGAGGAGCATGCCGCACCACTGCCAGATGTGGCCATGGACATCCCCAACATACCCGATTGGGACACATCTGAGACACCTGCAGGGACAGAGGACGTGTCTGCAGAGGGGCAACGGCAACACCACAACGAGGCACTGGCTGCGGTCGCAACCGTCGTTCATGAGATGCAGGCCAGCTCATCTGCGGCGCGAGCTGATGCTGAGGGTGAGTGGGACATGCTGCTATGCTAGATATGGCCATGTGCAGGTACCTCTGTTTCCGTTAACCCACACAGTACTATGTCCTTTCCCCACAGGTGTGCGCCGTCTACTGCGCTCGGTGGTACGCAACCAGAGGCGTAACAGGAGGACCACAAGGCGCATGCAGAGGGCGATAACTGCCCTAGTCTCACATGCAGGACGCATGGCAGACGCATGTGAGCTCATCGCGGAGGCGCACGTGCGAATGGCAGCCGGGAGGGTGGCTGGCAGTCCCCCCGCCCATCCGGCACAGCCAGGGATCCCACCAGCATGTGCAGCCGCAACACCGGCGGCAAGGCGGCAGGCGCCTAGGGGTGGGAGGGGGCGTACAGGGGCTGGCAGGGGTAGAGGCAAATAAAGGGCCACACGATGGCCGTTGATGGTGACCTCTGCTCCGTGACTCATTTTGTTCATACCACTCACATCCCCGCAACCACCCCATGCCCTGTGGGGTGGGCACGTGCCGCTCCCACTGCTGTCATTCACCATGGCCCCCCCCCCTAACCCATGCCCACTATGGGTGTGCAGCCAATCCCATTGGCCTACGTGCTCGCACCTCACCCCCACACCGTGGTGGCGTGCATGGCGGGCAGTGTTACCAGGCGCACCCTGGGTGAACGCGCCGGGGACCCCCCCAGCCACCATTGGCCTGTGTGCTGTTGTGGGTGCACTGTATGTCCTGCATGTGGTGACCCACTCGCTGCTCGCAACACCCCGGACACGCACAGTATGTGCACTGCACAGGTCCTGTACCCAGGTTCACCTGCACCTGCACACATCCACCTTGTCTCACCCGTCACACATGTGCACAGTGGATACCTGGGCACAGGGATGCATGCACCAGCACCTTGGTGTCACCGCCAGTAATGGCTACCCGTCACACTGTGCACCGGTGGCCACTGTATGCACCTACACCCCCTTGCCACCCATCCTGGCACATACCAGTACCACATTGGTTTCACATGATGACATACAGCAACTGTCACCTGTAGCATCATCCACACTGCAGCCTGCACCCTCCGCATGCCCACCTCAGTGTGTCACACCACTGGCCATCATCCCGCTGAGCCGCTATCCTGCCCTCTGCTGTGTGCACCCCCACAACCCCCGTGTGTGTCCCCACCGATGGCCCCATGTCCACCAAAGGCGGTATGCTCCCGCACCCCCCTGGGCCCTGGATGTCCACCCATGGCGACACACAACATGTTGTTAATATGTTTTGGAATGTCCCGTTTGACCAACGTGTACCATCCCCCATCTCTGTCCTGCATGCTGATACACGTGCCTGACATATGCACCGTTTTCCCCAGGCCCCACACGGTCTCACATGGCAACACACGTTCGGCCTCTTCCCCGCCACCCCTCCGGTGTCAGCCTCATGTGACCTTGCGGTGCACAGTATGTGGTTCACCCTCTGCACACCGCCACACATACACCACAGGTGTCCTGCACCCGTCCAACCAGGCCAACAGTACGTGGCCCTGCTGTACTGGTCACACAGGCCACCTGCTCCACACCGCCGTATGTATCATTGTTACTCTGGGCTGTGTGTGGCCCAGGGAGCCACGCACATGCTATTGCATGTCGGTCATGCACGTCACTCACCTCCCCCACGTTGGCCCAACCTTGCTGCAGCGTGATAGTTACATGTGTGCGGGTGTGCTGTCAACATGGCCTAATCCTGTTCCACTTCGGCCCCTGCCCCTCCTAGTCGCCACAGCCACACCCATCAATCGCACATCACTGTCACCTGGCAATGAGGCACATCTGCACACACAGTTGGTATGAGTAAACGTAAATGTATTTATACAACTTTGATTATGACAGATTGTACACATTCTCATGTGGCCACACATGGGCCATGTGTCACATGGTCTATCTGCTGTTGGTTACATCGGCATGGTCAACAATGTCCTCTGGAACGGGATTACATGGCCCTGCTCCCCCCCGTGCCCCTGACATGGCCACAGAATGGCACGGTCCGCCACAGGGCAGGTGTGCTATGTGTGTTCACATATTGCACACCCTGGGTGCCCCTGTCGGATGGTGGCTGACTGTGTGTAGATCAGTCACGGCGCTCATCCCGCTCCCGCAGACGGTTAGCCACCATCGACAGGGTCGCAAGCACCTGCCCCTGGATTAGGCCAAACTGCCTCTGGGCCTGTGCCTGTGCACGCACAGCTGCAGCCAGGCGCTGGCCGCACATGCAGCCACACAGACACACTGCTCCACGTGTCTGTGTGGCTGCATGGACAGCGGTCCTGCTTGCGGCCATGTGTGGCATGCACACGTCCAGCTGGCCCTCCGTGCCCTCATCAAGGGGCAGGTGGCTGGTGCCCCCAGTGCCCTGTGGCGGAGCGTGCCATTGTGACCCTGCCACAACCCACACCCCACCAGTGGGCAGAACCTCCCTCCCCCCTGCCCCCAGCATCCCGCCCACATCCCCATCCCCCTCCACCCCCATCTCCATGTCGCTGTCCCTGCCACCCAGCCACTCACGTTCCTCTACCCTTCCACCGACATACCCCCCCACCACATCCTGCTCACCTGTCTCCCCGACCTCTGTCCCCCTTTCTGTGGGTTCACCCTCATCCCCTCGCATGTGGGCCGCATCCTCATCCCCCTCATCCCCCTCGTCAGGGGTTGGGGGTGCAGGCACCGGTCCATCCTCGTGCCCATCCCCCCCATCCTCCTCATCCTGCTGTTGTCCGCCGTCCTGCTGGTCACGCTGCACCTGATCCCCCTCCTGGCCCTCTACGTCTGGGGGCTCCTCCGGAACCTCGGCCTGATTGGCTGCACGTGCATCAGCTGTGGGAGAGATAGTACATGTCATCCCCTGGTGGATGATCCACATACCATGTCACGGTGGACCTGTGTTTCCACAACACATCCCCCTACATGGCCGTGTCCAGATACTCACCATTCAGCTGTGCCATTCTGTCACGCTGCACCCTGGCAACAAATCGGGGGAACCGGGCCCTCAGCTCCCTTGCCTTCTTTCGAAGGTCCTCCACCTGTAGGTGTTACAGAGAACATTGCCCTTAGCTAGCGGGGGGACACGTGGTGGCCCCTGCCCCTGCAACTGACACTCCCACGTCATACTACCTGCGCATGCCCCTATTCCTTTGGCACACATCCCCCCATGCAGTGGCGTGTAACAGACACATGTGTGTGTGACAAACACGCCACCCTGATGTGTGCACCATGTGCCCTATATGTGCGCACCACATACATGTACCATCCCAACTGTGTGTGCCACCTACACACATCTGCATGTGCATGTCATCCACTAGTTGGGGTGTGCAGTTATCACCTACAGTGGTCGCTGGGCTGCTCTTTGCCTATGGTTTGCCCCTTGTGATCCCATACAGGGCCTGTTTCACGGGGTACAGGGTCGGTACAGGGGACCCCTTGCGAGGCCTCCATCGGGCAGGGCCAGTGTTTTGACCTTCATATTCGCACAGGGCACCAGCAGACAGTGTGCAGGGTGGGGGGGAGGGATGCCCACATTTGGGGCTGGATCACTCAGCGGCAGGGGTTTGGCCTTTCTATTCGCACAGGGCACCAGCAGACAGTGTGCAGGGTGGGGGGGAGGGATGCCCTCATTTGGGCCTACATGTGTGTTAAGCAGGGTTTTGACCTTCATATTCGCACAGGGCACCAGCAGACAGTGTGCAGGGTGGGGAGAAGGGATGCCCTCATTTGGGGCTGGATCACTCAGGGGCAGGGGTTTGGCCTTTCTATTCGCACAGGGCACCAGAAGACAGTGTGCAGGGTGGGGGGGAGGGATGCCCTCATTTGGGCCTACATGTGTGTTAAGCAGGGTTTTGACCTTCATATTCGCACAGGGCACCAGCAGACAGTGTGCAGGGTGGGGGGGAGGGATGCCCTCATTTGGGGCTGGATCACTCAGGGGCAGGGGTTTGGCCTTTCTATTCGCACAGGGCACCAGAAGACAGTGTGCAGGGCGGGGGGGAGGGATGCCCTCATTTGGGGCTGGATCACTCAGGGGCAGGGGTTTGGCCTTTCTATTCGCACAGGGCACCAGAAGACAGTGTGCAGGGTGGGGGGGAGGGATGCCCTCATTTGGGCCTACATGTGTGTTAAGCAGGGTTTTGACCTTCATATTCGCACAGGGCACCAGCAGACAGTGTGCAGGGTGGGGGGGTGGTATGCCCTCATTTGGGCCTACATGTGTGTTAAGCAGGGTTTTGACCTTCATATTCGCACAGGGCACCAGCAGACAGTGTGCAGGGTGGGGGGGAGGGATGCCCTCATTTGGGGCTGGATCACTCAGGGGCAGGGGTTTGGCCTTTCTATTCGCACAGGGCACCAGCAGACAGTGTGCAGGGTGGGGGGGAGGGATGCCCTCATTTGGGCCTACATGTGTGTTAAGCAGGGTTTTGACCTTCATATTCGCACAGGGCACCAGCAGACAGTGTGCAGGGTGGGGGGGAGGGATGCCCTCATTTGGGCCTACATGTGTGTTAAGCAGGGTTTTGACCTTCATATTCGCACAGGGCACCAGCAGACAGTGTGCAGGGGGGGGTTAAGGGATGCCCTCATTTGGGGCTGGATCTCTCTGGTGCAGGGTTTTGGCCTTTCTATTCGCACAGGGCACCAGCAGACAGTGTGCAGGGTGGGGGGGAGGGATGCCCTCATTTGGGCCTACATGTGTGTTAAGCAGGGTTGTGACCTTCATATTCGCACAGGGCACCAGCAGACAGTGTGCAGGGTGGGGAGAAGGGATGCCCTCATTTGGGGCTGGATCACTCAGGGGCAGGGGTTTGGCCTTTCTATTCGCACAGGGCACCAGCAGACAGTGTGCAGGGTGGGGGGGAGGGATGCCCTCATTTGGGCCTCCATGTGTCTTCTGCAGGGTTTTGACCTTCATATTCGCACAGGGCACCAGCAGACAGTGTGCAGGGTGGGGGGGAGGGATGCCCTCATTTGGGGCTGGATCACTCAGGGGCAGGGGTTTGGCCTTTCTATTCGCACAGGGCACCAGAAGACAGTGTGCAGGGTGGGGGGGAGGGATGCCCTCATTTGGGGCTGGATCACTCAGGGGCAGGGGTTTGGCCTTTCTATTCGCACAGGGCACCAGAAGACAGTGTGCAGGGTGGGGGGGAGGGATGCCCTCATTTGGGCCTACATGTGTGTTAAGCAGGGTTTTGACCTTCATATTCGCACAGGGCACCAGCAGACAGTGTGCAGGGTGGGGGGGAGGGATGCCCTCATTTGGGCCTACATGTGTGTTAAGCAGGGTTTTGACCTTCATATTCGCACAGGGCACCAGCAGACAGTGTGCAGGGTGGGGGGGAGGAATGCCCTCATTTGGGCTGGATCACTCAGGGGCAGGGGTTTTGTCCTTTCTATTCGCACAGGGCACCAGCAGACAGTGTGCAGGGTGGGGGGGAGGGATGCCCTCATTTGGGCCTACATGTGTGTTAAGCAGGGTTGTGACCTTCATATTCGCACAGGGCACCAGCAGACAGTGTGCAGGGTGGGGAGAAGGGATGCCCTCATTTGGGGCTGGATCACTCAGGGGCAGGGGTTTGGCCTTTCTATTCGCACAGGGCACCAGCAGACAGTGTGCAGGGTGGGGGGAGGGATTCCCTCATTTGTGCCTACATGTGTGTTAAGCAGGGTTTTGACCTTCATATTCGCACAGGTCAACAGCAGAAAGTGTGCAGGGTGGGGGCGAGGGATGCCCTCATTTGGGCATACATGTGTGTTAAGCAGGGTTTTGACCTTCATATTCGCACAGGGCACCAGCAGACAGTGTGCAGGGTGGGGGGAGGGATGCCCTCATTTGGGGCTGGATCACTCAGGGGCAGGGTTTGGCCTTTCTATTCGCACAGGGCACCAGCAGACAGTGTGCAGGGTGGGGGGGAGGGATGCCCTCATTTGGGCCTACATGTGTGTTAAGCAGGGTTGTGACCTTCATATTCGCACAGGGCACCAGCAGACAGTGTGCAGGGTGGGGAGAAGGGATGCCCTCATTTGGGGCTGGATCACTCAGGGGCAGGGGTTTGGCCTTTCTATTCGCACAGGGCACCAGCAGACAGTGTGCAGGGTGGGGGGGAGGGATGCCCTCATTTGGGCCTACATGTGTGTTAAGCAGGGTTGTGACCTTCATATTCGCACAGGGCACCAGCAGACAGTGTGCAGGGTGGGGAGAAGGGATGCCCTCATTTGGGGCTGGATCACTCAGGGGCAGGGGTTTGGCCTTTCTATTCGCACAGGGCACCAGAAGACAGTGTGCAGGGTGGGGGGGAGGGATGCCCTCATTTGGGCCTACATGTGTGTTAAGCAGGGTTTTGACCTTCATATTCGCACAGGGCACCAGCAGACAGTGTGCAGGGTGGGGGGGAGGGATGCCCTCATTTGGGGCTGGATCACTCAGGGGCAGGGGTCTGGCCTTTCTATTCACACAGGGCACCAGCAGTCAGTGTGCAGGGGGGGGGGCCCTCATTTGTGGCTTGCAGCATCGATGTATTCATTTGGCGAATCTGTTAGTTAAGAGGGACATGGTCCAGAACCCCTTCCTTCCCTATTGGCCATGGAGGTGGGACTAGGGTGTCTTGTGGTTGGGGGACATCCTTAGCCTGCAGGGGCACCCTGTACCATACCTCTGTGACCTTTGGTGCACCTCTGCCATGGGTGCAGCTAACCCCTTGGGGCAGGGGTGTCTTTTTCAGGGGTGTGTGGAGGGCTTTGCTGGACGCAGGATATGTCAGCACCTGCTATACCCTGTCAGTGCATTGTGTATTTATGCAGGGTTTGCTGGGTGTTTTTTCTTTTGTCTCATCATTTGGTTGAATTGTCCCCATGCACTTACCTCACGTGGGTAGTCTGCGCTCCTGTTAAAACGGTGGGCCAGCCGCTCCCAGGCCCTCCTGACTTTGGCTAGGTCCTGCCTCTTGGACGAGCCAGGGAAGAGTCTCTGCTGGCGTAGGCAGAAAAGCTCTGTCAGCAGGTAGATGTCCCTTTGGCTGAAGGGAGGCTTCCTCGACATGGTTGCCATGTCTTATAAGTGCCTTTACTGCCTATCCACGTGCGTTGCCGGGGGCGTATCCACGTGCGTTGCCGGGGGCGTATCCACGTGCGTTGCCGGGGGCGTATCCACGTGCGTTGCCGGGGGCGTGGCCACGTGCGTTGCCGGGGGCGTGGCCACGTGCGTTGCTACTGTAGTAGGGAGATGTGGCGATACAGAGCACTAACAGAGAGCTGTGGCACAATGGTCACGGTAATGACCTCTGTTACAGGCAGCATGGGTTCGAGTCCCGGGCACTGGCCTGTATATTGGAAGGGGTATTGGCCTGTATATTGAAGAGGGATTGCTGAGGCTTTTGGACGAGACATTGCGTATGCGAGCCGAGCTACGTGCATTGCTGCGTGTGCAGCGCCGCGCGTAGCGACGCGCGTACCATTGAGCCCGGGGATATTATCTTTTATGTGTGTGGGTACGTCGGGGTTTCAGCAGTGTGGGCATCTCATATATTACAGACTCTGTAGGGTGTCGTGCACCTATGCTTTCTGCTACCAGATGTACGTGTGCTGTCCCATGGTTTATCAATGGCTGCGAGCTCGTGCTGCGGTTTCAGAGGGATTGAATAATACAGTCACCCCCATGATGCACTGCACATGCTAATCAGCTCTCCACACAGGCACACCATATGGAATGCATCCCCACAGACTCTGGACATGGTAGGGGTAAATTGTCATGTGCACCCCCCACAGCCCCTTGCCCTTATGGGGGTACAGACCATTTGTTGTACTGGCATTGAGGACCTGCCCAACACCACATTGTGTGGGTGCTCTGCTCACCCTGAGTGTGCAGTGGGGCATCCAGCCCTAGGTCCTCAGCACCGTCCACAGCAGTGTTACTGTGTGAGATAGATATTTTCTGCATGACCACCTTGGACATCTCTGTCTGTTTGGGGCAGGTGTAGACCCATGCCCCACCGCCCCCCCCTCACCCCTGGGTGGCAAACAGGGTCACCCATCATAATCTGCACATTTTACCTCCCTTGGAAGGTGCCAGTGGAGGGGGGACATTAACCCTAGTCCTACTGAGGTGCAGACACCCCACAGGTCAGTCACTGCAGATCCAGACACATGCATGCCACAGGAGCAATCTGACATTGTGACTTGGTAGAAAATGACAATCCCAACCACTATCTGTGCTTCCCCTGGTGCAGGCCACTCCATCACATGACCTACCAGCTGCAAACAGGCTGCTAGTGACCAGCAGAGATGCCTGCACCCAGACCTGGGGTGCCAGCATACACAGCCAGCAGATACATCTGTGACTGGGCCCCAGGGGAACACCCATATTTATCACATGAGTGAACTACTATGTAGCACCATGGTGGAGCCTAGACATGCTGTGGTCACTGCACATTCAGGGTGACACTGAGCTTGCAGCGGCATCTACCGTGGTCACCCTGTCTGGGCAGGTGGTTGCCTGGCACTACAATGTACCTGTCACTGCCCTTTACCCTGTGCATATACACCCTGGCCAGGCCGCCTTATCCGACCTCTACCCATGGTACTTTGCTACTCATTATGCACATTGGCAGCCCACTACTGGCAACATTGCTGGCAGTGTGGCCTGTCGACAGTGTTTGCAGCCACCACACACTGGCTGGACAGACAGCCACCCCCACACCTATGCCAGCATTGTGCTACTGTAGGGGGGTTCTGCAGCCATACACACGACACCTGTCATGGGCACAGTACATGCATGGATGTGGTACGACATACTCTGGTGGATCACTCCCAAGGGTGTTGGACACTGTCAGGGGCCAGACCTGCGGCACACACCACAGACATCTGACTGCTTGTTGTGGCGCAGCTCAATGTGCACAATGTGCTTTACATAGGACATGAGTTCTACATTTTATCATTGGCAACTTTTAGTGCATGTGTACCATATACCCATGTGTAGGGTGCCATTGCTAAGGTATGCACCTGCTAGTATTGGGAGTTGACAGCAGGGCCAATTGTCTTACCTCTTCGGGTTTCATTGGCCAATGGGGCCTGTGGGTGGGTGGGTGGGTGTCACTGTTAGCTGCTGCTTTATGGCAGGGTTCCACAACTCCAGTCCTGTCATTCCAGGCACTGATCAGGTTTTCATGCTGTCCCTCATAAATATGCATGGGCTACATCAGCAGACAAGTGGGGGGGCATAGTTATGCAGCACAGGTATCTTTATTGGGGGCAGCATGGTAACTGAATGGTGTGGGGCCCTCCAGGACTGCATTTGGGGGACTATGCTCTGGGTAATGCGCCTATATCTGGTGTGGTAAAATATTGGCGTTTTGTCCATGTGTATGTTCTCAGCAATAAGGGTGTGACCATTCCATCACAGTTTAGTTGTGGGGAGAATATGTGGGCAGGATTGGCATGGCCCCAGCTGGGATTTGAACCTGTGACATTCTGGTCTTAGAGACACTGGCTGTGTCTGTTGCACCACACTGAGGCCACAGGGACAATGTGATCCCTGGAGATGGGATACCTGGCCTGACAGGTCAGAGACCCTGCTCTGCACCATTTTACTGTGGACTCATATCGCTTGTATGGAGGCAATTTGCACACAACCTCACATACAACCTCGCATGAGGGGGCAATCCCCCATTACCAAGCTGGCCAAATATTATATCATTGGGCAACAATACACAACACTCCCGCGAATGCTCCAATAACAGGGGATGTGTTTTGCAAGGGTCTCCGTTGCGTGATCCCTTCCAAGTATCTTTTCTTTTTTTGGTTTCGCTTTCCAGGGAGTGTGTTTTTTATTGTGGCCCATTGCTGTCACTGTTGCCCAGCTGACTTGTGATGTTTACAGTGTTCTTTCTGCTATTTTCCACGTTTTATCTGTGTTTTCATGCTGTCCCTCATAAATATGCCTGACCTACATCTGCCTACCATGGGGGTGGGGCATAGCTATACAGCACAGGCATCTTTGATGTGACAGCATGGGACAGGAATGCTGTGGGGCCCTCTAGGGCCGCATTTGCGGGGCTCAGCTTTCGTTGCTGTGCCTGTTTCTGGTGTCTGTGTTTGGTGTGGTGTAAAAATAGACCATGCCTTTGTTCTCTGCATTAAAGGTGTGTCTTTACTTTCACTTTTTAGTGGTGGGTAGGACTATTGTGACTGGGTTGGCGGCAGTCCCAGCTGGTATTTGAACCTGTGACCCTCTGGTCTTACAGGCACTGGCTGTGTCCATTGCACCACACTGGGGCCACAGAGATGGTGCTGTCCCTGGTGTTAGTATGACCTGCCTGGCTGGTCAGGGACTCTGCTCTGCAAAAGGTTTACTGTGGCCTCATTTCCCTTGTATGCAGACAACGGTGCACATACACCTCAGGGGGACCTCACAGAGGGGACACACACCCATATCCGAGCTGGGCAACAATGATATCATTGGGAGACATTACACTACACTCCCAGGTCAGCTCCATTACAGTGACTTTCCCTTTTCGAGGGTCTGCGAAGCGTGACCCTTCCACATATCATTAGGTTTTTATTTTGTGCTTTCCAGGGAGTTCTGTTCCTTGTGGTCCATTGCTATCACTGTTTAACTGCTGATTTATGCTTTTAAAGGGGTTTCCTCTGGTCATTTTTATTGTCTTCTGTGACATTTCATTCTGTGCACATGTATCACACTGCTCACGTTTTGTGTGTTACCCAGGTTTCTCTGTACATTGCTGACGGAAATGGTTTCTCTTACCTTTAAAGATGCCTTCAACGGCAGGTTTTCATTCGCGTTGGAATTGAGCTCAGAATTACAGCGCGTTAGTGAGGGGGAGCCTCTCCCCGCCCCCTCTCCGCCCATTGACCCCTTCTCTCCGCCCACTCTGCACCTTCTGCGCTGTTTTAACGCGCCGCGGGGGTTTACGATCGTTAAACGCGGTCAACGCGCGTAGTATGACGTTACCGGTCGTTGGCGCGTGTTTACGCGCGTTATACTGCACTTACGGTCGTTAACGTCATACTATGCGCGTTATTCACGTTTAGTAAACATAGCCCTAAGTTTTAAAGGCCCTTCCTCTCCCTCAGAGATCCTCTGTACTTGTCCCATGCTTTTTTGAATTTAGATACAGTCCCTGTCTCTACCACTCTGCTCGGAGACTATTGCTTGCCTCTACCACCCTTTCCTTGCCTATGTCCCCTCGTTCCAGAGCTTCCTTTCAAAAGAAAGAAGCTCTCCTCCTGTGCATTTATGCCACAGAGGTACTTAAATGTCTCCATCATATCGCCCCCTGCCATCTTTCTTTCAATGGTAACTTAGGAGTTAATTTGAATTTGACAGGATAATCAGGAGTTTTGCCCTATTAGGGAGATAATCATTGCTACTGTGTTGTTTTTATTGTACTTAATGTAAACAAGCTCGAACCCCTATGGGGATAAAAGTGGGTTATAAATGCTCTTTAAATTACATTTTTTAAAAAAACTCATGGAGTAGAAAATATACTTTTACACCCTTCCTCATACTATCATAGTAACATAGTAAATTAACCAGAATGGTCCAGTGAATTTGCCCAGTGAGGTGGTTGTGGTTGTAATTGCTGCTCTGTGCAGATCAGCCCTGTGGAGTAATAAAAAGTGTGCAAAACGTTATTTCATTCCTGGTCTGAATAATGTTGGTGTTTTCATATCGTTCTGTAAAACAAAGAGATGTGAGGACGCAACATGTCTTTGTTTCTTTCTTTGATATAGAAATTTGAATATTCACAACAGATGCCGTGGCACTTTTTGACTCGGTGGTACCTGCTGCAGGTTGGCACCGGGTTGCTGGTGCAGCAGGCGGCAATGGGAAAGTGCTATGCTGGGCTGCAAAGGAAGGGGAGGAGGCAATGTACTGGACTCGATGGGGCTGTGGGAGAGGAGAATAATGGTAATGCTGGACATCGAGAAGGAGAAGGCTATGGAAGGAGTGTAATTGTCTGCTGGATATGATGGGTCTGTGGGAGAGAGAATAGTAACACAGATAGGGAGAGAATGGACTTAAGAGACAGCAGTGGAGAAGTTGGAAGGAATGTGCTGGACATGATGGGGTCATAGGAGGAAGAAGAGAGACACAGATGGCAGCGATGATGCATTACAGAGACAGCAGAAATAAGGACACCAATAGGATATGCTGGATTACCTGGACCGGGGGGACTATGAGACAGAGAAAGAGGATGCTGGACATGGGGAGAGGGGACTAGGGAGATGGGGAATGCTGGATGGAAGACACTGGATGGGGTGGGGGAGAAGAGAGATGCTGGAGCGAAGGGGAGGAGGAAAGAGGAGATGTTGCACATGGGGAGGGGGAGAGGGGGAAATGGGAGTTAGTGAGAGGCTGCCGAAGGAAACAGCGATGAGGAACGGGAAAGATGGAAAGCTGTAGGTAGATGCAGTAAAAAGGAGAAGACTGAGGATTGCTTTCTAAGAAGGAGGAGTGAAACATGGATAGTGAAGCAGAAAAATGAAAGAAAGAAAGCTGAAAGGAAGAGATAAATATTAGTAGAGAGGGATAAAGGGAGGAAGTGAACACAGGAGGAGAAAGAAATGGCAAATGGACAGGAGATCCTGGAAAGAGTTAAGAGAAAACAGAGAAAAGCAGAAATCAGAGCCTGGGGCCAACATAATAAGAAAAATAGAATGGCCAGACAACAAAGATAAAAAAATAATAATTTTATTTTCTATTTAGTGATTTGAATATATCAGTTTTTGGAATGTATATCTGCCAGGGCCAGTGATGGACATGGCTTGGGCCTAGGGCAGACATTTGGGAGGGGATTCCTAAAGCCCACTAGCAGGATGTGTCTTCTTCAGTTTCACTAAGGCTTGGAGACCTTTCTGGTCTGTCAGCCTAGACAAGTTGCTCTTGTTGCATTTCTCATGCCCATCACTAGCCCTGATTTCAGCTGTCTTTATATCATGTAACAGAGGAGTAGCTTAATGATTAGGGCACTGGCTTAGGGACCAAGAAACAAGGGTTCAACTCCTACTAGCACTCCTTGTGGCCTTGGGCAAGTCACTTAACTCCCCATTGCCTCAGAAAAATCCAAGTGAGTTAGAAATTAGTTGAGTGGGAAGCAGCAAAGGGCACAGGTAAATGGAGCTCACTCTGTGGAGAAGGAGGTTACCAGTGGTGTGCTGCAGGGATCTGTCCTTGGTCCAATTCTTTTTAACATCTTTGTTAGTAACATTGCAGAAGGGCTGTTGGGTAAGGTTTGCTCATTTGCAGATGATACCAAAATCTGTAATAGAGTAGACACCCAGGAAGGAGTAGATAACATGAAGAGGGATCCAGCTAAGCTTGAGGAATGATCTAGAATTTGGCAGCTGAGATTTAATGCTAAAAAATGCAAGGTCATGCATTTGAGCTTCAAAAATCCACAGAAGCGGTACATTGTAGGGGGTGAAGTACTTCTGTCCATAAAAGAAGGGCGGGACCTGAGCATGATTGTGTCTGATGATCTTAAAGTAGCTAAACAGGTAGAAAAGGCAATGGCAAAAGCCAGAAGAATGCTTGGGTGCTTAGGGAGAGGAATTGCCAGCAGAAAAAAGGAGGCGATAGTGCCTCTGTATAAGTCTCAGGTGCGACCTCATTTGGAATATTGTGTGCAATTCTGGAGACCCCCACCTTCAAAAGGATATAAGTAGAGGGTGGCTACTAAGATGATTAGAGGTCTTCATTATAAAGCATATAGGGATGGACTTAAAGATCTTAATTGGTATACTTTAGAGGAAAGATGGGATAGAGGAGATATGATAAAGATGTTTAAATACCTCCATAAATGCACAGGAGGAGAGTCTATTTTGATTGAAAGCAAGCTCTGCTATGAGGGGACATAGGATGAAGGTGAAAGGGGATAGACTCAGGAGTAATATGCAGAAATATTTCTTTATGGAAAGAGTGGTAGATGAGTGGAATAGTCTCCCATTGGAGGTGGTAGAGACGAAGACCGTATCTGAATTCAAAAAAGCACGTGACGAACACAGAGGATCTTTAAAGGTAAAAAGGGGACTGTTGTAGTTAATATGGAAGAGCAGACTAGATAGGCCATGTGGTCTTTTTCTGCCATCATATTTCTATGTTTCTATGTTAAGTTATCAATGTCCCTGTTTAAAGTACATTACCAAGTTTGAGTTGCAATGTAAACAGTTTTGACTAAATGATAAAGCAGTATAAAAACCTGTTAAATAAATATATTTTGCACGGTATTTTTCTGGTGTTACCTTGTCTGCAGTTATCTAGTTCTTGGGCTTTCAGTTTATTTTTTATCTACATATTTCTGTTTTCAGTTTGTTGTCGTGTGTTTTATTTGGTGAGGGTCTATCTGATTGAGGCTGGGTATTCTGCTAGCATGGAATTTATATGTAAGAATGTGGAGCTATACTGCCTTGTTCCATTTTCCTTATAGGTTTACCGATGTTTTAGGGTTGACTGCAATACTCGCGGTTCTACCTTTTCCTACATAGGGTCCTTGTTGCGTGAGTTTTGGAAATTAGTGCTGGCATGGTAGATTTTCAGTAGGTCCTGAGTGATGCTTTTGTCAAGTTTTGTATTAGTTCATAGTATGTTTGGTACTGAAAGGATGCACGTTGCTGTCAGTGAGACGACAAAAGATTTAGGATATTTTTTTGCATGGTAAATTCTATGGGGAAAGATCCTAGCTCTGCTCTGCACCCATTGTTGGGGGAGGGACAAAAGGTTCTGTGGATACAGAATATGTTTGGATTTAATAACATGGGGGGGCATGCGTGTGTTGGGGGACTAAGTAAGGGACTGTAGCTCAATGGGAGTTGAAGAGTGCAACCTCTTGTATCCCACCCACACCCCTATGTGACCTGCAGGAGTTAAAGCCTGTATGGTTGCGGTCATAACAGTTATTGTTGGGGGTGGGTTGGAGTGGAGCAAGGGACAGGTAGAGCAGAGGACAGGCAGCAACAGGTAGCAGGTTTTTCTTTTTCAAGAAGTTGGCAACCCTATGTGTAATTGTGTAATTAACCCTATGTGTAATTAAGCTGTAGCATCTCCTGCCATTGGATATGGTCGAGGTGATTAACATAACAGAATTCAAAAGGTTTAGACAAGTAACTAGAGGAAAAGTCTATAAAAAATTATTAGTCCAGTAGACTTGGAAGAGCTGTAGCTCATCCCTGGAAATGAGCTATGGGCAATAGATCTACATTTTGGGATCTGCTGGGTACTTGTGACCTGAACTGGCCACTGTTGGAGACAGGATGCTGGGCTCAATGGATCTTGGTCTGATTCAGAATAGTTTTTTTATGTTCTTAAATGTCTCTATAATATCTCCTCTTGCCTTTCTTCCAGAGTACACATATGTAGATCTTTAAGACTACCCCCATGTTTTAGTAGCTGCCCTCTGCACCAACTCCATTGTATTTACAGTTTATCTTTTGGAAGGTGTGATCTCCAGAATTACACAGTACTCCAAATGAGGTCTCACCAAAGCAGGGCTGGCCCAACCACTAGGCAAGCCTAGGCAGCTGCCTAGAGCAGCACTTTCTGAGGGGCAGCACAGAGCAGCAGCAGTCAAAGCAAAACAATAGATCCCAACAGCCCCACAAATTCAAAGAGCCCCCAGCAGGGAGAGTGGGGGCACACAAGCAAAGCAAAGTCTAATATTTACAAGTATGATGTCCAGTGATACATTTTTACAGGACTGTTGTGGAATGATCATAAGAACATAAGATATGCCATACTGGGTCAGACCAAGGTCCTTCGAGCCCAGTATCCTGTTTCCAACAATGGCCAATCTAGGTCACAAGTACCTAGCACTTTCCCCAATCACAGCCTCTACAAACTATCATGAACAGTTAACCTTAACTACCCTCCACATTTAGCCTCCCTTTCAACAGTCTCCTACCCCTACCCAATCTGCTGCCCATCCTAACCTCCCCAACCCTGTTTTTGTTGTTGTTAACCCCATTTTCTCTCCAAGTTATTTCTCCTTGTTCATTGTAAAACGAATCCACGAGATTGGTATGTTGTTCGATGAAAACCACTTTGGAAAAAAGCTGTATAGAAAAACTGTTATAAAAGTAAATAAAATGACACAGGTTCCACAATGCTTGTACTGGATCAAGCAGTGATATCCCAGGTCCCTTTTAGTAATGATTTATGGACCTTTCCTCCAGGAACTTGTCTAAACCTTTTTTAAACCTGGCTACGTAACAGCTGTTCCAGAGTTTGATTACACGTTAAGTGAAAAAATATTTTCTCTTATTAGTCTTAAATAGGTTACCCTATAGCTTCACTGCATGTTCCCTAGTCTTTCTATAGTTTGATGGTGTAAACAATCGATCTACATTTACCCGTTCCACTCCATTCATTAATTTATAGACCTCTATCATATCTCCCCTCAGCCGTCTCTTTTCCAGTTTGAAGAGCCCTAACTTTTTTAACCTGTATTTGAATAGGACCAGGAAATACAGTGCAGCAAGGTCGAAAGAACAGAGCCTGGAGTTGGCAGTAGAAGAGAGAGGCATAAATAAAAGTGATTTGCCTGATGATTGAAGTTGCCGGGGAGAGGTGTAGGGAAAGTTGAGACAGGAGAGGTAGTGAGGAGCCACAGAATGAATGCATTTGAACGTCAGAAGGAGAGGTTTGAACTGGAAGTGGAAATGGATAAGGAGCCAATGAAGTGACTTGAGAAGAGGGGTTATAGGAGCAGAGCAAAACCGGCAGATTAGCAGTGCAGTTTTGAACAGACTGAAGGGGAACAGGGCCGTCACAAAAAGATGAGGCACCCTAGGGGAACCTCATTCCTTGCATCCCCACCCGGCCGGCCGGCCGGAGGTTCCACCCCCATGCAAACAGGAAGTCGGCCATCGGCAGGGGAGGAAGCAGACAACCCTGCGGCACTAACGTCTGCAGGTAAGCGCTGCAGGACTGTTTCAATCCATTGCCACCACTGTAGATGCCAATGAGAGGTGACAGAGGCAGCAATGGGCACCCTGGAGGGCTGGCGCTCTAGGCGACTGTCTGGTTCTCCTAATGGTAGCACCGACTTGAAGGGGAGAGAGATAATACAGTGGGAGACCAGCAAGGAGCAATTTGTAATAATCTAGATGGGAGGCAATGAAAGAGTGGATAAGGGTCTTGGAAGTGTATCCTGAGAGGAAGAGATGAATTTTGCTGATGTTCTAAAGAGATGACAGGTTTTAACTATGTTGGATATGCGCAGAGAGAGAGAGAGAGAGAGAGAGAGAAGAATCAAAGATGACCCCAAGGTTGCAAGCTGAGGAGACAGAAGGGATGACGGTGTAATTCACAGAAATAGAGAAGGGAGGAAGGAGGGCTTAGGGGGAAAGATAAGAAGCTCCGTCTTGGTTATGTTCAGTTTCAGATGGTGGTGGGAGAACTGAGGCTCCAAAAGAGTAACATCGGAAAACTGCATTTTGGGGCTGACCTGTTGGACAAAGGCGAGAGGCCTGACCATTCTGCCTGGGACCAAATGTGATAGCACTCGGGGAGATGTCATCTCGTTACTGGACCACTGTCAGCAAGACTTCAACTGTGAAGAAAGAGCTGGGATGGTACATTTAATTAAAATCCAAAGGCAAACTTAGCATCTGCTACAAATCCATCACTCTACAGAGCCAAGGAGCTTTTCCCAAAGCCCCCTGTAGCTTCAGGAGTGGCAGGGATCGGGGGTGGGGAGGGTCTACAAGTCACTTTTTAAAAGTAATGAGTTGCAGTTACAAGTTACTCATAAAGCAACCTAATTACAGGTAATTAAAGCTTTAATTACTTTAGATCCATTGGCAAACAAACACAAGCTACATTGCCTCAACAGTTTTATGCGGCACGCTTTAGGAATAATAAAAGATAAATAAAGTCAAATAATTGTGCCTTGCTTGCTCTACAGGAGTGTGGTGCTAATAGAGATAAGGTCATTTGTTTTACATTGTGGCTCAGAACATTTTCCTAGAACCGTGTGTGTGTGTGTGACTTTTCTCACATACTTGCCCATACTACCCAGTAAGCTTTCCTTACACCCTCAGAACTGATAATATTCATGCAAAATAAGTTATTCTACAGAAGCAAAATTAACCAGAAACTAGACCACCGAGTTGCTTTGCAAACTCTTTTGGGGCAAAATTGGTGGTTACCTTGCCCCATAGACTTTGTATAAAAATTCATAGACCAGATGAAAAGAGTATAGCTGAAAGCGTGTCGAAAATATATTGTTAGTGCAATATAAAGGTATCACCTACAATTCGTTTGTTGACCTTTATTAGTACAAAAATAGTGAAAGTCAGCACTCACTTTCCATTTTAAAGTTGCACAGATGCAAAGTACCTGCAGACATCTATGCCAGATTTCTTTTTTTCATGGAAAATAATGGATATACGTTTGTAAATGCCATCTCTGCGCCTTATTAATTTTTTTCCTGCAACTAATCCTGCTCCCTGGAACATCTCCTAAGGTGACTAAAAATATGCACACCGCAGATGTCACGCAGACTTTTACTCACTAGGGTGGTAATTTATAAAGCGTAAGCTCTGTTTTATGCACATCCAAGGCTTTTTTATCCCACAGGTTACATGTGCAACTATAGGCGGCGACAAGAAAATGCAAACTTTTACATGACCCCATGCACAGCTTAGGCAGAGGTCAAACAGTATGCACACAGGGGGGATATTGAAAGGGATTAAGATGGCTTGCACACCTGCTAACCATGTTAATGCCCTTGGCTGGGATATTCAGCGGCACTAATGGTTAGTGCTACTCATTATCCACGGGTGCCTGGCTGTACGCCCTGGTGCTAATCGGTTAGCATCAGAGTATTCCGGGGGCAGCACCCATCGATAACCAGGCAGCGGCAATATTGAGCCACTGCTCGGTTACTGACACATGGCGAAAGTCAGGCGCGGGAAAGGCTGGTCTGTCACTGCAGAAGCTAGCCAAGCAGCGGCTGAATATCGGGTTAGCTTCCTAGCAACCCAGATACGACCCTGGCATTCAATATCGGGGTTTACTTTAGCAGCATTGGCCATCGCTGCTGAATATCAGGCCCACATTTTATAACATATGCAACTATGTGCGCACTTCACCTGCAGACCTTTGCGGCTGAGCAGGAGTTAAATGCATGCAACTGCATTTTAGCACTAATTGTGTAGGCTTTGGGAAGCTATTTTGGGTGGAAGGTTAGCACGTCTGAGCCCTTCCACCAATAAAGCGCCACCAGCTAGCGAAAGGGCTAGTTTATGGCAAACTGACGGCAGTTGGACTTGTAAGGTTTCACCACTGCAAATTCCCAAGCTGTCTCAGTGGAAGGATATCTGGGACATGCCCAATCCTCCTCACGGACTTTTCTCATGCTGCTAAATTTTACAAAAATGAATCCATTTCTTTTTTTTAAAAGCTGTTTGAGCAGACCTACAGGAGAGGGGGGTGGTGAGTGAGCCTTTGGCCTGTGCATTAAGTTATGCACACGGTTAGCTTTCGCATAGTAGAGAGCTGCCTGACTTTCACCAAATTAGCCACAGAGTTGTGCCATGCTACAACGGCACAGAGCTTTCACGTTTTTGCAGGTTTAACAGTGGTGTTTCCATCCTATTATGCTAATCAAATACATAGAGCGCTATCCTCCCTGAAGTATTTACGTACATGAATCAACAAAACATATGGTGTCTCTGACTTGTGAGAATCAACAGGGATTGTTGTTTCTCCAGAGAAAGACTTAGAAACTTCATAGCAACGTCATGGGAAACTTCAAATGACAGCCTCGGTGCTGAACGCCTAAGGCAGGACTGAGATTTTTGAAGGAATTTTATAGTTCATCCTCATCCCGAAGTTCCTGAAAGCTCTAAAACAGGTCCGTAGATGCCAAGTGACTCAGTTCCAGACGAGATTGAAAGGCTGGTTCTGGCTTTCTGACAAACCTCAGCCTGGTGCTTGCACTGCTGACAGCGGACGGTGAAAGCCAGGGCTGCAAATGCACCGGTGTGTAGGGCTAAAACTCTCCCTTGGCACGCTTATTTTTTTTAACGTTTCTTCTTCTTTTCCCTAACCTCTGTACCATAATTCAACCCATGCACAAGCTGGATCACTGTTTCTCCCAAAAATCTTTCTGAAATTATGGGATAAAAGAGCAATAGAGGAGCTCTATTATGTCTTCAAATTTACCTTAAAGTTCGCAGTACAAGGATCCGGAGAACACCGACAGTAATTAACCACACAGCAAGTTCGCAAAATCCCTTCAGCTGCCGAGCAGGGATTATCCCCCACCCCCAAAAAGTGCATTTATCAAAAAAAGCGATCATCTTTCTGAGTTGCCGCCAAAACTGAACCCACTGAGCGCTTTTCTCTCCGGCCCTGTTCTGGGACTGCGGTGATTCGTCTGTGGGCATTCCAGGGCCTTCTAGCGACTCCTGGCGGCGGAGGGCAGGGACTGCCGCCCTCGGCGCCCCGATTCTCAGACCTTCGCTCCGCCTCCTCCTCTGTCGGGACTCCCGCGTCCGGGTTTTGCGCCTCGCCGTCGGGGAAAGCGAGGGAGGGAGGGCGAGGGAAAAGCGGCGAAAGCAGCGATTGATGATCAGAGGAGAGCAGGGAGCGGGAGAGGCGGTGCGGCAGGGCTGCTGCTGCTGCTGCTGCTCCACTTGCGAAGTAAGATCCCCGCGCCATGGCCACGACCAGCAGCAGCCGCCGGCCCCCGGGAGCCGCGAGAGGCTGAGAGGCTCCGGATTGACAGCAGCGCGGCTAATCCGAATCGAGCGCTCGCAGCAGAAGAAGAGCAGCAGCAGCAGCGCTTTGCCGGAGATCTTCGGGGGGGGGGGGGGGTGGTGCTTCTTGCCCCCCCTTGTTAAGCTCTGTGGATGTTGTGGTTCCTTCTGATGTGATCGAAGCTTCCCGGGGAGGAAGGTGGGCGGCGATGCCCTTCGCCAAGCGGATCGTGGAGCCCCGGCGGCTGTGCAGGCGCGTCGCCTCGCCGGAGCCCGAGGCGCTGGAGCTGGGCTCGCTCGGCAACGCGGCTCTGTCCCGGCTCCTGCGGCAGCTCTCCGATGTGGCCAGGCACGCCTGCTCGCTCTTGCAGGAGATCGAGGCGGACCTGGAGGCCACCGGGCGCCGGCTGCGGGCGCTGCAGGGGAGGATCGGCGGCGTGCAGCAGCAGCTGAGCCGGCTGGATCCCAAGCAAGAGGCAGTGCGTGAGTACCAGACCAGACCCCCGGCGCGGCGCAGCGCAACTTGCCGGCTCCCTTGACAGCGACTTGTGCGGCTCCTCCGAATCTGGTGCCGCTGGGGGGGGGGGGGGGGGGATGTCTAGAGATTTCCTCTGTCTGTTTCCAAATGAACGTTTCTGGAGCTTTAGCTGTTGCGGCAGAGTTTGTTGTGAGGTTGCCATGCGGTGGAAATGGAAATGGTCTCTTTGGATCGCTGCTGCGGGACTGGATACCCCAGCTGGGGGCAGAAAGGTGCAGAAATCCTCCTTGGGGGTGGGGGGTGAGCTCTACTTGTTGCGGGTGAGGCTTGTCTTGGAGCTGACCTGTGTGCTCAAGTGGACCGTGGGTTGGGCCACAGGGGGCCATGACCCCATCAATATTTTGCCAAACACAGCATCAGCGGCTAGAGAGTTTGCGGGGCAGCTGGAGATTCATTTGTTTGGCCCCCTCCAACCAAAAAGTTGTTCAGCTGCTCCCGGCTGTGGGCTTTTGAGGAGGGGGAGGATGAGGATCAGGCTGTGAAATAGTCGCATCACTGCTGCCATCCTCCCCTTCACTCGCTGAGTGCAATCGAGGTCAAAGGGTCCCCCTCAAACCACACGGTGTGTGTGTAGATATGAGTGTGTGTGTTTGTGTTATTGGCTGCTCATTGTGTATAGTGTACGGGGTGTGTGTATGTATCGATGTGATTTGCTGAGTGTAGTATGTGCACGTGTGTCCCCTGTGCGTGTGTGTGTTTTCTGCTTGATGTGCAGTGTGTTTGTTATCTAGTCCCTGTGTGGTATGTGTGTGTGATCTGCTCCAGGTGTGGTTATCTGTGCGTTATATACTCCTATGTAGTATGATGCGTGTGTTTTGTCTGATCCCTGCACAGTGTGTATGTTTCTTATCTGTTGCCAGTGTGTGTGTCACTGCTTGTGATTGTGTATGTGCAGTGTGTATGTGTGTTCTTCCCTGGCCAGTGTAGGGAGTGTGAGTGCGTGTGTTATCTGCTGCCTGTTTGGTGTGTGTGTGTGTGTACGTGTATGTTATCTGCTTCTGGTGTGGTTGTGCGTGTGTTTTATATGATTTCTTTACAGCGTGTGTGTGTGTGTGTGTGTTTTCGACTCCCTGTGCAGCGCGTGTGTGAGCTGGGCTCGTTTGTTTGCCTTAGGGATGATGTCAGTGTTTGTGACTTACATAAGACTTTTCTTGTCTGTCTCGTCTGATAGCACGTATTTAGGAAATGCAGAAAGAATTTATAACTCCAGCTCCCAGGATGGTGACTATCCCTAAAAAGTTGTGATGTGTGTGCGAATATTAATATATCTAAAAACAAATGTCGTCTGCACACGGACACACGCTCTAGGTATCCTGCGTGTACGTTCTTACCATCTGTTTGGACTGTAGGTGAACAAATGTACCGAAGTCTGTTTTGAAAGGGCTCTGATGGAGCCTGGAAAGAATTCAGTCTATTTTATTCACAGGCATATTTCACGTTGACAACCAGTAATGTGCGTCTGAATCCCACTTCCTTTTCTACCCTCTAACTAAGTGCGTTGTAATCTGCTGGGCGCCACCAGGAACTGGCACCATAGCTAAGGGGCAGATGGATAACGGCAGGCAGTGGTAATAATATGTTAACATTCCCATTTCTGCCAGTTTCTTCCAAATAATGAGCCCATCTTCTCTCATTTGCAAAGTCTAGCAAACTGGCAGTTTTAAACAACAAGGGGTAAAAAAAAAAAAAAAAAAAAAAGGATCGTCAGAGAAATGATGGCTGGCACCTGTTCCTTAGGCAGAATTGGGGCATTTGCAGCTAGCCTGAAGAGCTGCCCTTCCTTCCCCGGGTCAATAAGTGCCAGTCTTTGAAAGCTCCTTACGGACGTCTGAGGTTATTTCAGGGGAAAGAGTCTCGCCTATGGCTTTTTAGTTAGCCTTGATTTCTGCATAACGTAGCACGTCTCGCCCATCTTTATCCTGGCTAGTGACGGGGGAGCCACATGTATCCGGCCTAGGACCCTGACTTTTCCCCGGAGTCCCTCTGGGTCTGGAGAGAGAGAGGCAGCCTACATTGGCTGCAAGCCGCAGGCTTGGAAGATTGTTGGGGGTTCAGAACTGTAGAGGTTTTTGGCATGGGCATACTTTGGATTCATTTCTTTTGCTGGCCAGTTATTTATTTTTGTTTTATTGGCTTATCTCATGAGTAACAGAGGGTAGAAGGGTTTTTTAAAAATTATTTTAGAGGGGGGGGGGGGGGGAAAGGATGTCTAGATACAGCCGAATTAATGGAAAGTGGAGGTGTGACCGATGTAAGGGGGGGGGGATAATGACAAAAAATACCTATCATCCCTCCCCAGCCACGCTTTACTCCTACACTAGGAGGCTCGGTGTCCTTCAGCCCATGTACAGACCCAAACCGTAAGAGATCCATGGAGGTGAACTTTTCCTTCTAAAGGGAAGCCTGGAGTGATTTGGGGCCATCTCAGAGTTAGTAGCTGCTGTGTTTGTGTAAGTTGCTCGACAGACATTGGACGGCGAGAGCAAAATAAGCCCTCGGTGTGCATTTCTTTCCCTCTGATTCCCGTTCAGTTTCTGTTTTTGAGAGGTACTCCATATGGTTTTAAGGACAGGGGGCTCGGGTAGAATGATTTCTTTGCAATAGCTTGTAGTGAATGGCCATGTGCGTTTCCGACTATGCGTGTACCTGGCTGCACAACGACAAGCACGCCAATGGGTGGTATGCATGGACGTCGGGATAGGCTACGTGCCTGCTTGTCCGGACAGCGCCCCACGTACCTGAAGTGTCGTTGGGCTCGTATATATACACTGCCGTCCCGTGTGCAGATGCGTGTGAAGGGGCGTACGCTCACATACCGACACAGCCTCTGTTGGCAATGCATGAGCGTCAGCTAAGTGCACTTAACCGGATCAATATGAATATCACGTTTGCAGTCAGTGTCAGTGTCAGGGATAGTTTAAGACGAATTCGGGGCAATTGAACGTACAAGTCTGGTTGGGTAAATTGATATACATCCAGTATTATATGGCTGGGAAGAGGGTGGGGTTGGGGGCGTTACGGGGTCAGTGCCAGTTAAATGTATGATCTATACACGTAAGTGGCAACATTCAGCCGCTACATAGATATGCTATAATGGGGGTAATATTGAGCCCCCGGCAGTCAGTGGTCACCCGGGTAAAAAACAAATCCAGCTATGCGGCGCGGTTTCTGGATAGTGGCTGCCGCTACATATCTGGATAAAGTGGTGAGGGGTCAGCGATATTCAGCTTTGACAATCATCACCCTCTATATAACTCAAGTTTCCATCCTGACTCCATCCGCGGTCGCTCCCGGCACTAAGCAGACAGGGCTGAGACTTATCTGGTCCTTTTAAATATTGACCCCTAGATGAGCCACACGAAAACGTGACTGTAAGGAAATGTTTACTTAGGACCCTTCACTTATACTTGAAGATTCAGCGGCACTGCCAAACAGGATAGCACAACCGCATTAGACATTATAGACGTGTTTGCCCATTCCGCTAATATTAGCTTTAAAATGTTTCATTCTGGGGTGTAAAGGGGCGGTGGGCCATTGCCTGAGAAGAACTGAGCGTGTGCACGGATTTCTTTAAATTCATAGTCTAAGCTAAAACGTCTTTAAAAGTAGGCAGACGAATCTTGGCCACGAGTATCCATTTGTTGACGGCTTTCACCTACTTTCACTTTCTTTCGATTGTCCTGGGGGCGCGAATGGTGCTTAACACCTCTAGGCAGCGCCTGCGCTCGTGGTTTTAGGGCTGACACGAGGCCGTCTTTCTCAGGAGACTGTGGGAACGGTCGGGGGCATTCCTGGGACGAGAGGCGACCTCGCTGGCATATTTGGGATTCTTCCGTGCACCTCGCCAGCAGACCTTCCTGCAGCCCGCTCGGTTTCTCTTTTCGCTCTTTGCATATTTGCAGCTATCGACTTCAAAAGAAAAGGACTTCACCCTCCCCCCACCTCCAAACAGCAGATAGTTTTGAGGTTCTGTAAGGGCAGTTATGGTGAGAAGCTGACTAGGGGGGGGGGGGGGGGGTTCAAAGATCTAGTTTAAATTGTACTTCTGAAATGCATTTGAATGGTAAAGAGTAAGAAGACTGCAGAGGGTCCTCGCTATACAATGGCTGGCTGTCCAGTAGATTTTAGTAGGATATCATACAGTCTTTTGTAGCATTTTGAGGACAGACAGTGCTGTGCTTCAGAAACGTGATTGGTATGGCTATTAATGTCTTTGTTACAAAAGCTGTCCAGTACAAGGGGGGGGGGGGGGGTTGAATGATTCGCTCAAGGTTACAGAGATCTTGATGTTGCAGACCTCTGACCCACGTAAAGGAGCAAAATATGTGGAGTTGTTCAACCCTAGGCTTTTTTTCTCATGCCCTAAATCAAGATATTCAGGTTACCTTTGTGTGTGGGGGGGGGGAGGGGGAGGGGGGAGGAAGAGGGGGGACAGGGGCTCTCGACCCCATCCTAAGGAGGTAATTATCCTCCTGTCTGTGACCTTCCACAGTTTGAAGAATAGAGGAGGATATTCTCCAGCCTTCAGCCTGTTCTCTGACCATGCTCCAGTGTCTTAATTAAAAAGACGCAATTTCTAAGGGAGCTGTCAAAATCAACTGAGAAATGCTTCGTGAACATGTAACATTGGACTTACTGGATGCAATAGTCTTCCCCCTGCAGCCCGTTCATGTTCGCTTACAGCATCACTTGACACGTTAAAGGCATCTGGGTTAATATGTCAGGGTACTGTGAAATTACTTGAAAAACAAATCAAAGAATTTGTTCTGTTTTCTTTTATTTTTGTGGAAAGGGAGGGATGGAGCAGTTCATCAGTAATTCAGCAAAATAACACTTGAGCAATTCCAGAGTGGAGAGATTTCAGCAGACTTTCAAGAGAGGGGAAGCACTTTGGGGCCTAATGTTTCGACTTGGTGGTTTCGGGGAGGTGAAAGGGGTGGTGGTTGGGGTTCTTGGTTGCTTTTCTTTAGCAGCGGTTTGTGAAATCCTTGGTACTAATCTGGAATCTCCTTGGTGGTCAATATAGCACTGTCGTACTGCCAAATGGACATGTGGACTGTAATGTTATGTGGTTTTCGTAGATTTATGCGTGCGATTACATATAGAAAGCACGGTATTTTAGTGGGTTCCTTGCGTAAATGGCCACTTATGTGTGCAGGGTAGTCAGTCGCTATTCCTTAAGTGTATGCGTGGGACCAGGTACTTTCGCTATGGACATGTATAGGGTGCAGTTTGGGTGGAGCACAAAATTATGCGCATAAGTTATAGATGCTTTTGAAAACTCTAGGCATAAGAATTTACATCAGCCATAGGGCAGACATAAAAGCTTGCGTCCAGTTTAACGTGTTTTCGACCACTTACAGCCCTATTTTATAGAGAAAAGTACACACGTACCTTACCTTACAAAATAGTCTTGAAATATGCACATGAAAATGGCTTAAATCTAGGCAACCCTCTGACCCTATGTGTTGGCTAGCTTTGGTTCAGCGCATGTATTTCATTCCTATTATGAAATAGGAGCCTGAGTAGACAAAGGAGTGGAGGAGTAGCCTTTGGTTAGAGCACTGGCTTGGTAACCAAAAGACCTGAGTTCAATTCCCACCAACACTCCTTGTGACCTTGGACAAGTCACTTTACTTTCCATTGCCTCAGGAGAAAAGGCCTGGTAATTCTTCCAAAAGCATAACCCCCTGGGTTGCCAAGAAAACCCAGAGACTGCTGGGTTACAAGGAATCAGAATTGACTTGATGGCATTTAAAGAAAGTAGTTAAAAGCACATGTTAAGCTAGGCTGGAGCACTTCCATCTGTCCTCTACATTTTTCAAAAACAGACATTAATTATAGCATAATTTATTGGCATTTGCCTAGGCATAACCTCTGGGGGAGGGGCGGCAAAGAGCAGGGCATTCAAAGCTAAACAATAGATTCTGAAAGCGCCAACACCTTGAACCAACTCTGGGGCCAGCTCTGCATGCCCACAGTGAGAATACCCGCCATCGGTCTGATGCACGCACGTTCAAAATAGCAGCGGCCTACGATATGCACATAAGTGGCCATTTATACATATAAACCATAAAATACCATGATTTATGCACATAAACCTGCGTGGATGTCTCCTTTAAAATTATCCCCTAAGCTCAAACTTGATTCTCTCTGGGTTGTTGTTCACACTTTCTATAAGAGCTGAGCGACTGTTCTGATCTCACAGCGGTTACGCTATCACTTAAGGGGCTGGCTGAAAAAATTTAAGGCCAGAAAGAAAGCGGAGGGCCTTTACCCCACCTTGGCTATTACCTGGCAACAAACACCAGTTGCCAAAGCAACTAGGCTTTTGAGTAACTCGCTCATCTTACCCAGGCGGTGGGAGCTGGGCCAAGATAGAATTGCGAGAGAGGGTAAAGAAAACTGAAACCTGAGCGTGGGATAGTCTGAAAGGATCCCACAGGCATGTCCCCACCATGTGCATTCTCAGTGCCAGCCATGAAAAAGGCAGAGCACTGTCTCGTCATGGTGCGACTTGATCTTTAATGGCGATGTTTCGGTGTCTGAAGAGGAAGGAAACAGATCCTTCTTCAAACACTTTCCCATCGCCATTCCACAGTTGGCTGCTTCAGGGAAGTGTGCTCATCAAAAAGCTGACTTTAAAATTGTTCACCACCTCCGTGACATTGGAGTATCAGAGTTTGACACTGTACTCTTTTGGGACGCCTGGGTTATTAATCTGGGAAGGAGGCGTGACATCTCTCTAGCAGGATAGGGGCAGGAGGTGTTCTCACTAAGTGCCTCAGCGGGTGATAGCCAAAGTTCCTGCCAAACTGCGCAGTACTCAGCCCACGTCGCTGCTAGCGGGATATCGCAGCACCTTCCCCTACCGGCAGCAGCAGCGAGGGCGGAGGATTCCAGTGCAGCTTGGGGGTAATGTTGATAGCGTCCACCCTTTCTTGTTGTTTTGTGCCCGAGTGCAGGCAAAAGGGAAGCACACGAGCCTGGTACAGAATCTTCTACTGGAACAACTTCTTACATGCTACTCTTTTATTATGCCTTATTTCATAGATTTGGATTTTAGATTTATTACTTGCTTTTTCCAAATCCAAGCTCAAGGCAAGTTACATATTCAGATGCATGAATATCTCCCTGCCCAAAATGGTTTACAGTCTAATTGTACGTGAGGCAATGGAAGATGAAGTGACTTCCTCAAGCGGACATGTCTCTTTAACTACAGATGTTCCATTTGAAATCAACAATCCTAGTTACTAGTCTTACATTCCTGAGTTTCCTATTGCTTTCTATTTTGGCTCAGTTCCGTAATTTAGTTTTATCTTAATATATTTATTTTTGGAACAGAAAGGCATATGGTTTTTGCTATGGCCACCCCTGTAGTTTTTTAAAAAAATCACTTTGCTTCAGTCCCCTCGTCTAGATTCTTGCTTCCTCTTTTATCCATGTGACTCCTACATGGAAGTGGGGGAGAGTGGAAGAAGGTGAGCAGAAGGTGAGCTCTGATGATGAACAGTACCACAGCACCCCTGATTGTTTGAATTCCTCAGATTTATATTGGCAGAAGTGGCTAGGCACTTCGGTATGAGGGGGAGACTGGTGTATGCCAACGTGAATGTAACATATGGCCCCCATGTTCATCAAACCAAAATTCCCCCGGAATACTGGAGGTGCAATTGTCGTATTCCAGGGGAATTTTGGTTTGATGAACATGGGGGCCATATGTTACATTCGCGATGGCATACTACGTGTTCTTTGGTATATGTAGTATATTTTATTATCTGCCCATACTTATTGTACTATATATGATGGACAATTCGCCTGATCAAAGCTCGCCTGAGCGAACATGTTTCCCATCTTCATATATCTATAATTTCAGCACCCATGGTTGCACATTGTCTCTCTTTAGACCATTTATTTGAGCAGCTCCACTGGCGGATACTGAATCATATTCCGGAGGACCCTCGTGAAGGCAATCGCAAGCATCAAATTGCAAAAGTGTGAACAACTTTTTATTTTTAAGCTCAATACAGTGGTCCCCTTAGGTCTTCATGCCAAATTGGAGTGGTCAAGTCTTTTGTGATTGTGACCAATGAAAATGGGGGATTTCCTTAATGATGTCCTCTAGGCTGCCCGACATTGACCAGTGGACAAGCAGGGGGTTTCCCTTTGTGATGGACTCCTCCTTTAGCATTCATTGGTCCTCGGCCTTTATGGAATGTGATGTCAAACATGGTGTACTTAAAAGTTGGGGAGTTTTACATTTGGGCTGGTTGGCGCATGAAAAGAAGCCTTCTGTTGGAATCCTTTAAGCCTGAAGCAGGGCCTTCACTGGCCCGAAATGTGCCACATCGTATGACGGATTCCTTTAATTTTCGGCAATTTCAGCTAAGTTCATTTTGAACAATTTGAGTATTTCTCTATACACAAACAAAACGATTAAAAAGGAGTCCCCACGACTTCCGGTGACGTCGGGGAGCATGGTGGCTGCTCTCTGAGGGAGCTCCGGGGCGCTGGTAATAAACGCTAAAAGTAGAGAGACCCTTACCCGGACTGCAGAATCCCCCGATAGAGCGTCATAATCCCGGCTCAAGAGGAGATGTCGGTGAAAGCTCGGCTGTCCGAATTCCGCTCCCCATACGAAATTCTGGGGGAGAAAGAGGAGGGGGGGCCTGCAGACCGCATGGCGGGCGCGGAGAAGGAGAGGCCTGACATGGCCGGCGATTCTGCTGACGGCCCCGACTCGGTAGAGAGCCTGAAAACGTGGCTCACAGCCTTCAAAGCTGAGTTTAAGGGTGAGATGAAGGCGGAAATGGGCTCTTTCATGAAAGAGTTGAGGGAGACGCTGCAGGCGCTTAAACAGGATGTGCGGGAGATAGGGGCCCGCGTGGTGGTGGTGGAGGAGCGCTTAGAGCAGCAGGAGGAGATGGTGCATGAACTGCGGAGTGGCTGGGAGGAGCTGCGGCAGGCACAGGAGACGCTACGGGTGAAGACAGAAGACCTGGAGGACCGATCGCGTCGGAGCAATGTGCGGGTGCGGGGCCTCCCGGAGGAGCAGCGCTTTCAAGATTGTGAAGGGACACTGTCGAGGCTGTTCTCGGCCATCTTAACGAAGGCAGACCCCGATGGGGGGGGAGTGAGTGACCCGGTGCTCATGGACAGGGCTCATCGGAGCCTAGGTCCCCCGAGAGACAACAAACCACGAGATGTGATTGCCTGCCTGAGCTCTTATAAGATGAAAGAGAAGCTCTTAGCGGCGGCGCGGAAGCTGGGCCCATACCAATGGGAGGGAGCCAAAATCGAAATTTATCAGGACCTCTCGGCTGGCACATTGCAGCGGCGGTGGGAGCTCCGGGAAGTTACCTCAGTGCTGCGCCGGGAGGGGTGGCGATATAGATGGCTCTTCCCCTTTGGCTTGCTGGTGACTGTCAAGGGTATCACCCGCCGCATCCAGAGCGTGGAGGGGGCCTGGCAAACCCTGCGCGAAATGGGGGTGGACAACCTCCCAGAGACACGGCTGCAGGGCCCATCGAGGGGTCAACGCCCGCAAGAGCGTCCCGCAACGACGAAATGGCAGAGGGTGGAGAGCAAGAGTAAAAGTCGGCGGCTCACCAGACTGTCCGGAGGCAAAGAGCGCCCTTTGGGAGGAGATGATAAAGGGGCCTGACTTGCTCCTGGGCGACCCTTATTGTTCCTGTTTTTGCTGGGGATTTGACCCAGGGTCCCCGCAGTGGCTGGTGGAAAAGGGGAGATTGGGAATGAAACGGGGACTTTGGGAGCCTTGGCCCGTGTGCTCAGTAATCCCGGGGCCTTGTGACCATTATTGAGCGGACAGAGACCTTGTTACTCTCAGTGCCTGTGGATATTGTAATGCTTGCTCACACAGTTTTATGGCTTTATCCCCCAGTGATGGACGGCGTCTGGACGGGAGGCTGTGAGTGATGCCATGCTCTGTATGGGGACACGTGGGACCCTACCTCTGGAGTTGTGCTCAGCTCTGGGGCATGGGCAGGACATGCATGGAGTGGAGCAAGCTCAGGGCTGCCCCAGCTCTGTCTGGGGTGCTCAGGGGGGCGGGGGGAGTGCGGGGGGGGGGGCCTGTGAAGTGTAAAATGTTTGTTATGCTGTTGATTATGCTGTTTCTCTGTTTGCTGTACAATAGTTCTTAATATAGCTGTTATATATGCGGGAAGGGGCTACGGGGAGGGGAAGGGCGTTGGGATAGGCGGGAGGTGAGGGATGGGAGAAGGGGGGGGATGGGTAGAGGGTAGGGGAAATGTGACAGCGCCCGGGACGGTTGCTGGGAGGGGTGGTAGATACTCCGGAGGGAGTGGTTATGCAGGGTGGGATGAGGGGACAGGGGGTGGGGGGGGGGTTGGGGGTGGGGAGGGGGGGAAGGGGGAGGGGGGGGTGGTGAGGGGGGGGAAGGGGGAGGGTCGGCAAAAGAGAGCGAAGGATACTGGGGGGGGTGGAAGGGGGGGGTACGATAAGTTACCATGGGGAGGATAGGTTCCATCAATGTCAAGGGACTCAATAGCCCCCAGAAGCGGCGGCAACTTTATAGAGAGGTCGCAAGGCTTGATTGGGAAGTGATCTTGCTCCAGGAAACACACCTGCTTAGGAAACATGAGAGCCTGATGAAAAATGCCCGTTACCCTCATCAATACTTTGGGTGCGCGAGGGGGGCCAAGGCGGGCAAAAAGGGGGGGGTGGCGGTCCTGCTTCGCCGGGACAGTACACTCAAGGTTGATAGGGTAGAGCGGGATGAGGCGGGCCGGGTGCTGGTACTGGGGGGGGAGTGGCAGGGGGAGCGGGTTACCCTGGTAAATATCTATGCTCCTAATACGCAGCAAGCGGAATTCTGGGGAGAGGTGCGGGGTTTCTTATCTAGGCATGTCCAAGGGAAGTTAATTATGGGGGGGGACTTCAATATTGCTTTACATCCTCGGTGGGATAGACAGGCGGGGGGGAGGGATGGGAAGGGGAAGGCCCGGAAGATTCTCAAACGTATTATAGCTACACACTGTCTCAGTGATGTGTGGCGACAGCTACATGGTGGAAGTCGGGAGTATACTTTTTACTCTACTCCCCACGATAGCTATAGCAGGATTGACTATGTCCTGGTACCGGACGGGTGGCAGCCCCGGGTCCAAGAGGCGCAAATAGGGAATATCACGTGGTCAGATCATGCCCCGACCTGGGTGAGTGTGGGGAGCTCTCGGGAAGGGGGGGGGGTCCGTTTTTGGAGACTTAATGAGAGCTTGCTCCGGAATGCGGAGGTGGTGCAGGACGTGAAGGGGTGCTTGCGGGAGTACTGGGAGCTCAATGATACGGGGGATGTGGGAGAGGTGGGTCTATGGGAGGGGATGAAAGCAGTGGTGAGAGGGAGGCTGGTGATGTGGTCCTCTCGTCTTAAAAAACGGAGACTGGCGAAAGAGGAGGTGCTCCAAGCTGAGATCCACCGGGTGACAGAATTATACCAAAGGCAGGGGATTAAGAGGGACCTTCGGCGCCTTAATCAGTTGCGGACGGAGCTGAGTAAGTTGCAGGTTGACGAGATCGGGTTCCAGCTGACGCGGTTACGGCAGCGATATTACGAATGGGGGGATGGAGCAGGGCGTTTACTGGCTAATAAACTACGGAAGCGGGAGGCTCAAACCTCGATCGGGGGGCTGGTTGGGGAGGCGGGGGAGATGTTGAAGACGGAGCGTCAGATCGGGGAGCGCTTTTGTCAGTTCTACCGGGCCCTCTATAAGAAACCGGAGGGTGAGCGAGAAGGGGCTAGAGAGGCCTATCTGGATGGGGTGGAGTTGCGGTCCTTGGCTGAGGAGGCGACTCAAGCCTTAGAGTGCGACATTACCAGGGAAGAGGTGGTGCGGGTCCTGAAGGAGCTGCCGACAGGGAAAGCTCCGGGGTTGGATGGATTGACGGGGGCCTTTTATAAAGTTTTCCGAGAGGAGCTTTTAGACCGGCTGGTTCGGGTGGTTAATGGGGTACAGAGGGATGGCGGAGGTCTGTCCGCGGATATGCTCACCGCGGGAATCACGGTGCTGCCTAAAGCAGGCCGAGACCCGCTATACTGTGAGTCGTATCGGCCCATCTCCTTACTGAATGTAGATGTTAAAATCATTGCTAAAGTACTGGCCAATCGATTGGCGCCGTTGATGCCTGGGTTAATTGGGCTTGACCAAACCGGATTTATCCAGGGGCGGCAAGCATCGGACAATATCAAGAGGGCGCTAGAGGTTGTCTGGGGACTGCAGGCTCAGGGGGTAGAGGCCATGCTGCTGTCGGTTGACGCCGAAAAGGCCTTTGACAGGGTGGATTGGGGCTTCCTCTTTCTTACAATGACGCGGATGGGTATAGGTCCCAAGTTCTTGCGATGGGTGCAGGCTTTATATAGGGGTCCTCTGGCTAGGGTTAAAATTAATGGGCGATACACGGGGACCCTGGCACTGGAGCGGGGGACTCGACAGGGCTGCCCGATGTCCCCTCTTCTTTTTGCTATTGCTATCGAACCCTTAGCATGCGCCATCCGGGCCAATGGTCGGGTGCAGGGACTTCAGCAGGGGGATGAACATCATAAGATCTCGCTCTTTGCGGATGATGTCCTTTTGGCAGTTACACAGCCCGAGGACTCTTTACCCGTCATCCTGGAACTGCTGGGGCAATATGGGGAGGTGTCTGGGTTCAAAATGAACCCCGACAAGACGGAGGCCCTGAACTTAACACTGATGGAGGCCCGCCTGGCGGGGATCAAGAGGGCATACCCCTTTCGGTGGAAAGAGGGGGCCATTCGCTACTTGGGGGTCAATATTACCCCGAAGCCCAGTGGGCTCTATCTAGCAAATTATAGTAAACTATGGAAGGAGATAGAGCGGGACCTCCAGGTGTGGGTAGGGTATGAGGTCTCCTGGCTAGGCCGGATAGCTGTTGTAAAAATGAATATTCTCCCGCGCATACTCTACTATTTTCAGGCGTTGCCAGTGGCCATTCCTGGAACACACATGCGACGTCTACAGCGGCAGGTGAATCAGTATATCTGGCGGAGGCGCCCCCCCCGGATTGCGAGTGCCGTCCTTTATCGGCGGCGGGAGGAAGGGGGTTTGGGAGTCCCCAACTTGCAGGCTTACTACTGGGCCGCCCAGGCACGGCATGTGATGGATTGGAGGGGTGGGGGGGAGGGAAAGACTTTTGTTGCCCTGGAACGGCACAGTGGCCGGGGTGGGTCCTTAGAGGGGCTCCCTTGGATGGGTCAGGGGGAGCGGGGGTTAGGGGACGGTGATAGTCCGTATGTGCGCCATGTGCTCCGGGAGTGGGACAAGGCTAGGAAGGGGGTTGGGGAGGTTGGGGGGCGGGGTTTCTCGTTGATGCGGGAATTGTGCCAAACGGCGGACTTCCACCCGGGGAGGGAGGGGGGTTGTTATCGGCGGTGGGCGAAGGGGGGCCTGCGCTGTTTCTACCAGTTTCTAGATGGGGGCGAGTGGGTACCGTTTGTGTCCTTGCAAGAACAATATGGGCTAAGGGAAGGGGACCGATTTTATTATGGGCAGGTAGTTTCCTTCCTTCGGCAGAAGCTTGGGAAGGAGGGGATGGTCCGGGACTATACCCCCTTAGAGACGGTTTGGTATGGGAAGCGGATGTCCCCAGGGCTTACCTCGGTCCTCTATCGGGCGCTGCAGGGGCCCTTGAGGGGGACACATCGGTACCAACAAGAGTGGGAAAGGGACTTGGGAGTGGAGCTGGACGAGGGGCAATGGAAGCAGGTGTACGACCAGTTGCGGCTGATGCCTTGGTCGATAGCCATCAGGGAGAACTGGTGCAAGGTGACCATGCGGTGGTACTATACTCCGGACCGCTTGCATAGGATGTTCCCTGGGGTGTCTAACCTGTGCTGGCGGGGATGTGGGGAAGTGGGCACGTTTTATCATATATGGTGGACGTGCCCGACCATTCAGCTTTATTGGGGCGGATCCGGCGGTGGGTTGCAGAGGTGGTGGGTCGGGAGGTACGGCTTGACCCGGGGGGGTTTTTGCTAGGGTGGTGGAGGGAGGGGGGGCCCGAAGGGGACCAGAGACAGATACAGGCATGCTTGAGTGCGGCCCGCTGTGAGCTGGCTTATCGCTGGCGACAGAGGGAAGCGCCTCAGGTGGGGTCTTGTGTGGAGCGCTTGCGACAGGTGTATTTGATGGAAAAGTTGACCGCAGCGCGGCGACACCGGGTGGACACTTTTGACCAAAGGTGGGAAAAGGTATGGAGCTATCTCAGCAAAGATACCCAGTAATTGGAGGGGGGCAAGGTGGGGAGGGGGGTCCGGGCTGGCTAGGGGAGGAGGGGGTGGGGGGGGGTCCGGGGGGGGGGGGCGGAGGCGCTGGGGGTAGGGTGGAGGGGGGATGGGGGGGATAGGGGGGGGGGACCAGAGTTGTGGGTAACTAGGATGGCTAACGGTTAAAATCTCTCACAATAAAGTGCTGGCCCTGCAGGGAAGTGGGGGCTCACTAGTTGGCTGCTCACGGTATTGAACTTTGTCTATATTTTCCTGCAGAGTGCTTGTTGTTTGTTTTCCATTCATTGTGAATAAAAACTTTAAATATGAAAAAAAAAAAAAAAAAAAAAAGGAGTCCCCACAGTGGGGTGGGTTTTTTTTCTTTCTCTCGTCCTTTGATGGAGTTTCCGACAATTACACTTGCTGTCTCTGGAACGGCATTCCTTCAACTTCACTTAACTAATCCAGACAATAAATCTCTTCCTTAACATTTAGTTCTATACTGCCATTAATTAACCATGTAGTGAGGTGCCCTAGATAAGAGCCTCCATTAAATACACGAGGAAATAAATATATTTCTGTAGAAAGGATTGCAACCAGCTTCCATCGCATGTTGGGTTTGGAATTTGTATTTAATTATTTGCCAGCAAACGTTTGAATCTATTGGTGGCTAGTGGTGACCTCTCAGAACTGGAGGAGGTGCTGTGGTGGTACTATTATAATTTCCTAGCTTTTGGCATCATCCCCCACCCCCTCCATCAAGGGTTTAGCTTGGAGGAAGGGGCTGAGATGTGATCCGGGTAGTCACCAGGGTCTAATACCTAAATGCGGGATTTATAATGTATGAGTTCAGTTATCTTTTCCAGACTGGCAGTAAGCTTGCCATAGTATGAAATCTAGCTCTAGAATAGCAAATCTCCCATTTCCTTCGCAAACTAGCCTTCAGGTGCTGTTGGTTTTGATGCTAATCTCATGTACGCATGCAGTGTGTTCAAGTTTGGAGAGACCTCAGCGTGTTTAAAATGATGCGTGATTTGCTGCCGGGTTCCAGGGCTTTGAAAAGGGATAGCGTCAAGGTTGGGCTTAGAGGTGGTAGAAGTGCCTGGTCCTTCCAGACAAGGGGGCATAGAAAAGATCCGAGGACTGAGTGTAAAATCTAGCACTCTCCGTCCTCCACCCAGATGATGGATTTCGGATAAGGCAGCGTTTTCTTTTCCTATTCCTACCCTCCACTCTAGCCCAGGGTTGGTGGCATCCAGACAGACTAGAAGGCTCCTTCTGGGTGGGGCACATTCTTTGTAGGACAGCCAATAAGGATGTAAGAAGCTTAACTTTGGATTGGTCCATTCGTTTATCCTGCTCTTCATAGAAAATGTTTATTATATTCCAAGGATGGGTTGCAGAAAGATGGGTGCAAATAGCAGTAAATGAAAACCCAACTTCATGGGCGGTGCCTTTAAAAATATTCCGTAAGTGCAGCCACCCACACTCCTGGATATTGTATATCATGGGATGTTGTTCCTTCTCCGCTGCCGTAGGCTCCTGGCTTGTTTTGTGTCTCCTAGCACACGGGTTGTGACAGACTGACATCTCATGATATAACACACCCTGCCACAAAATCTCAGGGTATAAACCATACCACTGCCACAGTAGCTATCAGGGTAAACCACATCACTGCCACAGGCTCTCGTAGTATACCACAGCACTACCGTGGGGGTTTCATGCCATATCCCACCTTGCCACAGTATCTCAATGGTGTTGTACCGCATCATTGCCTTGGTATCTCAGGGGATACCACACCGCAATCCCTGTATCTCATGATATACCGCACCACATTATAAAATTGGTTAGACATATTCTCTGAACCTGAGAGCCCTTATGTTCATATTAGGAGATGGGATCATTTATGAGAGAGGAGAATAAGTGATGTGAAACTGTAGCCCATAAAAACTGTTTCACAATATCTTATGGTGCCTCACACCCTGCCACTGTATCACAGTGTATACCGCACCCTGTCACAGCATCTCACGGAGTGTCACAACATATCACAGTATCTTGGTGTAAACCACACCCTGTCACATTATTGTTTAAACCCTTGTGGTTATAATTCATTTATCAGTATTTAGCTCATAGGAAATGGGCTGATGTAGTGGTTAAAACACTGGGCTGTGGTTCAGGGCAAGTCCCCTTTGTCACTGTCTCTGTGTTCGTGTCCTTAGCTTTATGCCCTCGTGCCTCTGAGTTTGGAAATTTAGACTTTTGACCTTGGCTTGCCCTTCACACTGGTTCTACCTCAGGATTCCTGTTTGTAAAAATGCTTTGGTCAAAAGAGTTATTTGCATCAAGCAATAATCATTTTTAAAAAATCCAACATAAGAAAAGCGGGTGGATATATTTCCTAAATATGAAAGGAGGAGGATCATCTATGATAGGGAAAAATAAATGATGTGAAATAGAAGTCTTTAGAGAATTTTCTCGTCTGTTTATCTGACCCTAAGGAAGAGGAGGGAGTCTTGAATGTAAACACTGTCGCTCCCTTCTGGAAAGCAATTTGGCTTTATGTGTTAGGTTTATCCAAACAACCCTGATGGAGACATAAATTACACAGAAGTTCTCTCGCTGCCAGCATGAGCCAAGCGGCCCCGAGCTGCATGCGGCACCCTTCCCAAAGCTGGAAGGAAGGATCATCTTTCAAAGCCCAAGTATGCCCCAGAATTGGTGTAGCTTAGTACATACCTGCCACAGCTTGGCTGACCCTACAAAATTACCCTCCCCTGCTGCTTTAAAATCTTAACCCTTTATTCACTTATTAATAAATGAAACTCCTTAATTCTCTTATCTTGAATAGATTGTAAGCTCTCTGTAGCAGGGACTGTCTCATATGCGTATGTGTAAAGCGCTGTGTACCTCAAATAGTGCTCTAGAATTGCTAAGTACTCATAGCTGCAGTGAGGGGAAAAAATGCTGACGATCAGGTTAACTAGTTTCCCCTCAGGGTCTCCTTAAGACCAACAGGGACCCACCACAGGCTGGCTTCCTGCTTTAAGAAGGCAACGCTATTCCTATCAAGCCCATGATCGTTCCCTCATTCAGAGAGCACATGGTGGCTGTCTTCTCCAAGATCCAGCTGCAGTCGTGGCTGTTTGTCCAACAACAGCTGGACATGGAGCTAGGAGTAGAGGGACGATCGGTAGTTGAATATTATCTTGGGCTGCATTACTTTCCCTCCTAGTCTATCTGCCTGCACCCAGTGTGCAGCGGCGGCCAAGAAAGCAGATAAAATGTTAGGAATCATAAGGAAAGGAATGGAGAATACAACAAAGGATGACATCATAATGCCTCTATCGCTCCATGGTATGACCGCACCTTGGATATTGTGTGCAGTTCTGGTCACCGTATCTAAAAAATGTAATAGCGGAATTAGAAAAGGTACAGAGAAGAGCCGCTAAAATGATAAAGGGGATAGAAGGAGACCCCTATGAGGAAAGGCCAAAAAGGTTAGGGCTCTTCAATTTGGAAAAAAGACAGCTGAGGGGAGATATGATAGAGATCTATAAAATAAGAGGGGAGTGGAACAGGTAAACATAGATCAGTTGTTTACTCCTTCAAAAAGTAGAAAGACTAGGGGGACACACAATGAACCTACAATGTAGCATATTTAATAAGAAATATTTTTTCACTCAACCCATAATCAAACTCTGGAATTTATTACTGGAGGATGTAGTAAAAGCTGTTAGTGTAGCTGGGTTTTAAAAAGATTTGGACAAGTTCCTGGAGGAAAAGTCCATAAACCATTATTAAATTGGACTGGGGAAATCCACTGCTGGGATAAGCAACATGGAATCTGTCTACCTTTTGGGAACCTGACAGGAAGTTGTGACTTCAATCAGCCACTGTTGGAAACAGGATACTGGGCTTGATAAACTTTGGTTTGATCCAGTGTGGTGTATCTTATGATCTTATGCCTCAGGCCATTTATTGGTCTCCTGGAGGCGAACCTAACTGGCCTGCTTTTCAGGACATCTATAATGAATATTAATAAATGAAAATAAAGCCAAAAAATAATATAAGGTGATACCATTTTCTGGACTAACTTAATACATTTTTGATTAGCTTTTGGGAATGAAAGCCCCTTTTCTTCTTTTGGAATTTATTAATCTTTAGAGGGTAACTTTTTATTATCTTTTTTATGCATATAAAACACAGTTTTAGGCTCATAAAAGGCCTTTATAAAGTGAGGTTACACCTAAAAGTGTGCGCAGTGAACACCGGTGTGTATTTGTAGAGTAGATGAGCTCAGGGGAGGAGTTTGGGCGGAGTGTGAGCAGAGTCACAGTTTATGCGTGGTATTTTATAAAATACATGTCTGCGCGTAACGTGCGTGCTAACATTTATTCCTACTAGAGAGCAGGAGTACTGTCCGTGCCTTTAACTTAGATGCAATTTATTTATTTATGAAAATTTATACTGCTTTTCTGACCAGAGTCAATCAAAAGGGTGTACAAACGGTATTACAATGTATATAATAGAACAGTACAAAAAAACCAACCTTCTCCCTCCCCCACCAATTCATTCCCTCGCTCCCTTCAAAATAAAAATGTCTTCAAAATCTTAGAAAAGCTATTTGACAATGCTCGCAACTCCTCAGGCAGTTCATTCCACTTCTCAGACGCCACCACTTGAAACACATGAGACCTCCAATGTGCCTTTCATACATCATCCAAATTGGGGAAGGCCAACATCTGCCCTTATGATGAACGTGGAGGCCAAGGAGGTACATACCAGCACAGGAGCCCCTACAAATACTCTGGATGTAAAGCCCTAAAGGTAATAATCAGTAACTTAAACCAACAATGCTCCCGAATTTGGAGCCAGTGCAGATTCATCAATAAAGGTCGTGCACTGTCCCACCTGTACCCTCCTAACAGAAGACGGGCCGCTGCATTTTGCAACACCTGAAGCTTTTGTATATATTTCCTTGGCAAACCGACATAAAGCATGTTACAATAATCTAAAGTCCCCTGAACAAATGACTGGACCACCAGCCGTAAGGCCCCATCATCTAAGAACGGTCTCAGTTGATGGACCAACCGCAAATTCAACCATGCGGTTTGAATTATCTGACTGATCTGCTTATCCCCCCATCCCCTCCCTTTCAAAAATTACCCCCAAAGATTTCAACTCCTCCTTCTAGGGGTTAACAAAACCCACCACACTAAGCAAAGAGCACAGGTCCTCTTGTTCTACTGCTCTAAACCGCAAACGGACAGTTTTATCCACATTTAGAACCAACTCACTATTCGCCAACCAAGTCTGCACCATCCTCAAACATCTACTCGACTGTGTTTCCACCCCCTCCAGATCACCCTGTAAAGGGGCCAAAATCTGAAGGTCATCCGCATCCAAAAGACAGCACCAGAGAACCCAGGGGTTGCAAATAGATAAGAAAGAATAGCGGGGATAATGGTGAACCCTAAGGCACTCCCCACTTCCAACTATAAACTTCCCCCATTCCCATTCCCATCCAATCCAATACCTTTCCTCCAATACCTAACCCTTTACACCTTTCCAGAAGTAACCACCGCCTTTCCACCAAGTCGAACGCCGCAGAAAATCTAATGAGATCAACAAAACGGAGACACCTTTCTTATTATCATTATTATTAAAGACTTATAAAGCACCACAACATACGAAGCGCTGTACAAACACAGAAGAGAGACAGTCCCTGCTCATCAGAGCTCACAATCTAATAAGTTACATAATACAAATCACAAAAATTCACAGGACAAAGTAAGCAAATGTTGATAGAGAGATCAAGATAGGGTAAGACAGGAACGGAAAGCAATAGTGAAGAGGTGGGATTTTAGTCTGGACTTGAAAATGGCCGGGAGGACGCCTGGCGCACAGAGATAGGAAGACTATTCCAAGCAAAGGGGGCTGCCCAACATGCGCTTGATCCTGCAACACCAAAAGCAGGTTTTCCACACCATTACCAGTGCGGAAACCCCCTGACCCACATCCAAAGAGAAAAATCTTCCACATTACCGCCCACTTGCATTGCTACCTCCTCTTCCACCAGTTTTGCTAACAGTGGCAAATTCGATATGGGTCTATAATTATGACAGTCCCTCGAATCCTCCCCTACCACTGCCTCCTCCAAACACTCCGGGACAAGGCCCTGCTTCAAAGAAGCATTAACCAGGTCTCGCAAGCAATCCAACATAGGTTGGGGAGCCGCCTTAAACCTTCCCATAGGTGCAGGATCCAGTCCTGAAAAAGTCTCCTGTAAGCCTGACAGAAGCTGACTAAGCCCTTCAGGAACAAATTCCAAGTTACGGTCCGCCATCTGCTCCCCACAACATTACTTCCAGCGGCTGATTACCTATTCCCAATTTCAACTGCTGAACCTTTTCCAGAAAATGCCGCACCATCATATCTAAATTCACCACATCCTCTACTCTCCAACTGATCTGTAACTCCCCACTAGGGTAGTCCCCACATGAAAAATCGCTCTAATCTGGTTGCCAGCCCGCACGATTTTAGCCAAGAAAAATTCCTTCTTCAACGCCTGAACACAGTGACAATACTTATTGGCCTCTCGTTATCAAACTCTGTAATCAAACTCTGGAATTTGTTACTGGAGGATGTAGTAAAGGCTGTTAGTGTAGCTGGGTTTAAAAAAGGTTTGGACAAGTTCCTGGAGGAAAGGTCCATAAACCATTATTAAGAAGGGACCCAGGATATCAATGCTTGACCCAGTACAAGCATTGCGGAACCTGTGTCTTTTGGGGAAACTGCTAAGTACGTATGACCTAGATTGGCCACTGTTGGAAACAGGATACTGGGCTTGATGGACCTTGGTCTGACCCAGTATGGCATATCTTATGTTCTTATGTTGCCACTTCCTCCGATCCTCTTCCAGACGAGTTCACCTCCACTGACATTCCAAGCATTGTAAACCCCCAATTCTTGCCAGATTTGTGCTAGTATTTTATAAAGTGGACTATCATGACGATCACGTATGAGTATATTTGCATACATTGGAAGCCCAGTGTGTATATATCTGTCTCATGCAGGTTCACTGTGGCAAGCCTGAAAAACCAACTGGGAGTTTTGCCTCCAGGAGAGGGTTGGAAAACGCTGCTAGAACTGGGGGATCTGCCAGGTTATTTGATATGTGACCCTGTGAGGTGATGTGGCTATGGGTTTTAGATTTAATTACTCACCTTTTCCAAATCTGAGCTCAAGATGAGTTACAATATAGATACTCTGGATATTTCTTGCTGCAGGGGCAGTGCCAGCCCAAGTGTATCTGACGCCCTCATCAATCCATCAGCCATGTGCCTGTGCCCCGCCCCACCCCACCCTGCCCCGCTCCGCCCCACCCCATCCAGCCAGTAGTCCAGCATCTTTCCGTCCCTTCCCACCCCTCCTAGGTCTCTAGCATTTTCCCTTCTCACCCTCCCAAAAGTCTTTTCTTCCCTTCTTCCCCCTCCCCCGCATGTCCAGCATCTTTCTGCTTTTCTTCCCCCAGCCCAAGCTTTCCATTATTCCCTTCCCTCCCAAAGTTCCAGCATCTTCCCCCTCTTGGCTTCTCACCCAGGTGTCCAGTATCACCCCCTCCCTTGCCCTCCAAGCTGTCCATTATTCCCTTCCCTCCTAAAGTTACAGCATCTTCCCCCTCTTATCCCCCCAGGTGTCCTACATCCTCACCCTTCCCTTTCCCCTACTACTGCCACTGCTATGCCCTGCATTACCTCTACAGAAGGCCAGAGTAAGGAGAGGCTTCGGAGAAAGCAGTGCAGCATAGCTCTGTAGGGAAGCTCTTTAAAGCCACTCAAGGCCTGCTGCATCTAGTCCACATGTAGGGTTGCCAAATGGTTCCAGATGCACCTGACAGCCTTGATCCAGTCCTGGGTTTACCCCATTGCATGCAGGGACATATATTCTGATTTCTGTATTGCACTCCATAAGAAAAGCAAGACTACAAGTCCCTGCATGCAATGGTGCAAATCCAGAACTGGATCAACCCTTTCAGGTGCATCTAATGCCAGTTGGCTACCCTACCCACATATCAGAAGGGGCAGGATTCAGCAGGCCTTGAGCACACGCATACATGGATGCATGTGCAAATGCTGACAGTGGCTATAAAGGACTTCCCTGCAGCCAGTGCTACACTATTGCCCCCTGAAGCCTGCCGCCCGAGTTCACCTAGTGGTTGGGTTGAGACAATGGAGGGTGAAGTGACTTGCCCAAGCTCACAAGGAGCATCATTGGGTGAAGCAAGATTTAAACTCTGGTTTCTCTGGTTCTCAGCTCACTGCTCTAACCCAGGGGTTCCGAATCCAGTCCTCAGAACACCCAGCCCTCGTTTTCAGGATATTCACAGTGAATGTGCACAAGTTGGATTTTCATGTACTGCTCCACTATAGGCAAATCTGTTTCATGTATTTTCATTGTGGATGTCTTGAAAACTTAACCGCCTGGATGTGTCCCCAGGGCTGGATTGAAAACCACTGCTGTAACGACTAGTCTACACCTCACCTGGGGTGGGGGTGGGAGGTAGGGATTTTGTGGGCTTTTTAAATTAGGATTTAGTTTGGGCTTATTTCAGTTGGGTTTCTTGTTCTCATTGGTGGTATTATATCACAGTTATGATTCTATGACTGATCCCGTCTTGAGGGTAATTTTATAAGGGTTGGCTAGATTTTCACGTTTTAACGTGCATATTACACGCCTCCTTTTTAAAGTTAGGTATGCACGTACTTTATAAAACAGGGGCGCAAGTGATCAAAATACATATAAAACTAGGTGCGCGCACGCACGCTTGCCCTTGACAGGTGTAAATGCCTGTGTCTAGTCTTTGCAAAAGTGCATGGAAATTATAGTATTTTATAGTTTACTTGTGTAAATTTGCACTCCACCGACTTTCTGCCCAGACTCCATCCCTGCATACACCCTCAGTAAAAGTACGCACCATTACTCCAATGCATATACTTTCAAAATATGTCACTTATGCAGGTAAATCACTAAAATCCTGTGATTTAGGCACATAAACCCATACGGAAATGTAGGCACACCGTATAAAATGACTCCTTTCAGTGCCTTTGCAGAAGGAATAGCTGAAGTACAGGGGAGGCTGAACCAGCGGTTGAGCATTGATAACTGAAAAGCAGATGGACATGGATTCTTTAGGAATTTCCATGAGTGTTGACTGGACAGCACACACTCCCCCCCTCTCTCTCTACTGGATTCAGATGTGCATTGGAGGGGTTCAGTCTGCTAATGAAAAGCACTAAACCAATTTAGGATCTTGTGTATTCGATAAATCTTGTCGGAGTGTATTGGGATTTTCCTTCGGGTCAGAAGGTCTTGGTGCAGTAGGATCTTGTGTGTGACGGAGAGAGGATGAGGGCTGGGATCCAGTACAAGCCCTGTTTCTTCAGTAATAAGCCATTGTGCTGAGACTGTTCCGCTCAGGAGGGTTGCGGCACACACTGAGCTGGGTTAGGCACCACTTGAAGTTGGACGTGTGTTTCCCTTAGTCTATCCGAATCTGTGTATTTCTCTATCCACGAGCTGTCTTTCAGGAGCATCTAACTTTGAACACAGTAGCTCCTTAGGCAATGCATAGCTATGTATTGCACACTGGTGAAATCGGATGATATTCAAATCTTAGTTAAAATTCCAGGAGGGTATTTTTCTGTCACATAATAGGATGTATTAATAGTATTGTCACTCTTGCTAATACGTATGGAGCGATGGGTACAACCCTAAACCAAGGTATAGGTGGGGTAACCTGCATAGAGTGGCAGGTACAACTCTAACCACCCCTTATCTGCTTTCATTTATCACCATATCTTACTATATCACCACCCTGTGCAAGCTCATCAGCAATGAGAGCTTAGATTCATAGAAATGATAGATTTTCCTAGTCATGGCTTAATGGGAGACAGCCAACATGGCTTTAGCCAAGGAAGGTCTTGTCTTATTAATCTGTTATGTTTTTTAAAGATGTTAATAAACAGGTAGACAAAGGTGAGTCGGTTGATATAGTGTATCTGGACTTTCAGAAAGCCTTTGACAAGGTCCCTCATCAGAGACCTTTGGCAAAAATAAAGAGTCATGGGATAGGAGGCATTGTACTATTGTGGCTCAGGAACTGGTTAAAAGATAGAAAGCAGAGGGTAGGGCTAAATGGCCAATTTTCTCAACGGAGAAAGGTGAATAGTGGAGTACCCCAGAGATCTGTGCTGGGTCCACTGCTTTTTAACATATTCATAAATGACCTGGAAATTGGAATAATATCTGAGAAGATCAATTCTGCAGATGGCACAGAATTATTCAAAGTTGTTAAAACACAAGAGGATTGTGAAAAATTGCAAGAGAACTTTGAGAAATTGGAAGACTGGGCATCCAAATGGCAGATGGAATTTAATGTGGACAAGTGCTAAGTTGTGCATCTAGGAAACAACCCAAACTACAGTTACACGATGCAAGGTTCCACATTAGGAACCACCTCCCAGGGAAAGGATTTAGGCGTCATTGTGAATAATATATTGAAAGCCTCCACCCAGTGTTCAGCGGCCACCAAAAAAGCAAATAGAATGCTAGGTATCATAAGGAAAGGGATGGAGAATAAAACGTAGGAGATGATAATGCAAACGGGCGTTGATGGCTCCTGTGGTTTTTAAAAATGCTTTACAAGCCCCCTTGCAAAAATTACCTAGTCACCTCCGCAGTTGTGTCCTTATCCGGTCTTCTCAGCAGATTTAGAGATGAATATGCAATAAACGAGGACATTCGCCATACCAATTGGTTTATTTTCCACTACAAGGCAACGTTGATTTTGTCCCTGGTATGTCCAGTGTCACTTACAAAGGCAGTGAAGAGGACTGGGCCCAGCACCGATCCCTGTGGCACTCCATTGGTCACTTTCCCTTGACCAGTTTCAACCCCATTGACTACAAAAATGGGACATGGACATACCCCATTGACTACTACTCTCGGAGTTTTCATGCTCAACCAGTTTTTCCACCCAGTATGCACATAGATTTACACGTTCTATTAGTATGCATTATTGTTGTGATGAAAAATATGGGCAAAGTTTTGAAAATCCGAAAGCATGCATGTAATTTCAAACTTTACCCCAATCCCTTTCTCAAGAATGACTCCTCAAACTGTGGGTAGAGTTGTGCTCATATAGGCTGTACGCTAGGGTTGCCAACTGGCTCCAGATGCGCCCGACAGGCTTGATCCAGTCCTGGGTTTACTCCATTGCATGCAGGAACATGTAGTTCTGATTTTTCCATTGCACTCCATAAGAAAAGCAAGACTACAAGTCCCTGCATACAATGGGGTAAACACAGGACTGGATCAAGCCTATCAGGTGCATCTGGAGTCAGTTGGCAACTCTACTGTACGCATATAAACTAGGCCATTTTATACTAATTCATTCCCGCAGGTAAAGCAGCACTTTGCATGTGGAAGTGGCTTTGAAAATTACCCTTCCAGAGGGCAATTTTCAAAACCATTTACCACGCGGTAAGTGGGCTGTCTAAAAACTGCTCATCCATTCCCCAGGTGAAACTGACGTAGGCACAAAGATCAACGGCACGCGGGAAAAAGAAGGCTGGCTCAGAGTTGAGTTCGCTCGGAAGAAGTAATACCATGCAGCATTTGGAATTTTCAAAAAATGCGGAGTTGCCAAGTTACCTAGTTCCAGGAGTGAGATTTTAAGCCAGTCCTGGATTTCTGACAAACTCATCCTGATGCATTATGGGACCTGCAGTGCTGATTCCATTGGATAAAATCGGGGAGTTCAAATACCAAGCTGCACTGCAATGCAAATTTAAAACAAGAACTGACAAAAAAAATCTCACTCCTGGAACTGGGTAACTTGGCAACTCTGAAAATACCTACAGATCTCTCCAGATACGTTTTCCTGGGCAGGGTTTTAGGGAAAGCCTTTCCGTTTGTGAACTAGTGCAGAATCCATGGGCAGGATTACTTGGGGACTTTGCACTATCCCATGCTGTTTCGCAAATTGCCTCCTTAATGTAAGTGGCTTGTGCTGAAATCAGTAGGAGTAGGAAAGTTGCTGGGTGTATAATTGCAAATAGCTTTGAAATACCACTAATGGGGCAGTTGGAAATATTTAGATGGGGTGTACAACAAGAAAAGGCTTCCAGCATGTTCTGAAGATGAAGGAAGCACCAGAAAGATTTGTCTTCCAAGGATCTGGGGCTGAGTTCGTTTTTGAACCTTGAGGTAGGACTGTCTTAACCGGACAGCTCTGGTGCTCAGCTGCCATGTACAGGAAGCTTCCCAGTGGCTGCTCAAGCAGAAATTGTTGGTAAAGTGGCTTAGTAATATTGATCCTGCCTTCCTGGGGCTGCCCAGGTTTTACCTAGCACTGGGAGTCTGACGTCAGCCCCTTTGCCATCCTGCTGATGGGAGGGGGCAACCAGATTTCATTGTCAAACACAAAATGTCAATTAAAAAGCCCCACAGAATTGCCCCTAAAAACGAGTTGAAAAGTCTCTTTTCTAAAACCAGAATTTAGCCAGAAATGAACACTTTTTACAGGTGCTTGGGGACCTGTCAGTTTTTTCTTGCTTGAGTTTTATAGCGCAATTTAGTGCCATGAGCCCTCATTCAAAACTAGCTGGGGATTTTTCCCCATTTTGTATCCCCTCCCAACTCCCTTTAGTCCTGTCATCACAGCGACAGTCCTCAAGCAGGTTTGGGTGCCTGCTGGAACCCTAGGACTATGGGCTGCTATTGAAGCCACTAGGGGTCACTGTGGCATGATGACTGAATCCCAGCCTTGGAGTGGAAGACCTGAGCCAGGAATTGAGCACAGATCCTTGTGCTGGGCTGGCCACAAGAGAAATGTTCATTAGAAGCCATCCACCTCATGGCGTTTACATTAGTGTACGTGGGACTATTTGTACATTCACACTTGCTCATTCAGGCAAGAAAGCGCATCCAGCTTGTACAGGTGAGAAGGTGGTAGAACCTATTCAAATCTGTTTGAACCCTAGGAGACAACACCACTTCAAAATTGGGCACTAAGGTTTTGGAAGAAACTGAACCAAAACAAGCTGTATTCAGGGCTGAGCTGGCCACTAGGCGGACAAGGCATTTGCCTTGAGTGGCAAGCTTTGGGGGCGGCCGCACAGCATGTCACCCTCTTCCCACTCCTCTACCACCACCTGCTGCCGCCCACACCACCCTACCTCCATGGGAGACGCAATATTTGGGCTTCAGGGAAAGCGTTTGAAAGCCGTTGTCAGTGACAGGCTATTTAATGTTTGTGTGTGAGAATGCACGCGTGCTCAAGGCCTGAGGCATCCCACGGAGAAGGTTTTAAAGGGCTTTCTCACGGTTATTCAGTGTTCTGCTGCCACCCCTGAAGCCCGATTATCGGGCCTCCTGTGGAGGTAGGATGGTGAGGGCAGCAGCAGTGGTGGGTGGGAAGAAGAGGGAGAGAAATGCTGGAGACCTGGGGGGAGGGAGTGAGGAAGGTAAGATGCTGGACTATTTGGGGAGAGGCGTGGAAGTGCTTGGACTATTCAAGGCGGGAGCACACAGCTGATGGTTCCTGGGCTGGTCCTGGCTGTATTTATTCTTCTTCCTGGGTCATTGACCTTGGACTTAGACTTGATTTCCAGTAGATACCTTCAGGGATAGACAAAGAAATCTAATCTTTTTTTAAATAGTTTTGACAGTCCATAGTCGGCTTATTATGAGCATTGAAGCTGAAGTGTGCAGCAGGCCTGGAATTTCTAAGCTGACGCCTGTGGCTTCACAATAGCAAAGAAGCTGCGTTATAGCAGGGTGGGGTTTCTCAGGGTCCTCTGTGTTTCTAGTCATCAAAATATCACAGTCTCGTTTTCAGAGATGTCCTCTGACCAGACTCCAATTGCTTTACAAGCCTACTTGTTCTGGACCTGTGGCTGGCTTTTAAGAAAAATTCTAATTTGCCTTCAAACTCTCAAAGAGTTCTTAGCATAAAAATACTTTGTTTAAGGCAGGCTGAGCAAGGAGAGGTACAACATTAATAAACAAGAGAAATACGGATTTCCTGTGAAAAGGATTCACTTTTCTTGTGTTATATAGGATTGTTTCTGCAATGATTTTTAATTGGGGGAGGCAAAGAAAGAACAAACTGTGTAGCAAACATCCAAACTAAGAGGACTTGTAGAACACGTTTTTTGTGGTACTCATACTTGCCATTAACTCGAGATCTCTAAGGCAGTTGCTGTCATCTCTAGGAGGCAAGGCATTCCCAAAGCTTTTATCATCTCGCATTTTTTAAACATTTTTGTTTTAAAGATTGGCTGCTTCTGTTTCACATCAGAGGGACTAGGTGATAGAAAGGAGAGAAAACAGACAAATTTGGTTCTGTCGCTAGTGGGAGGAAGGGGGTCATGGATGGGATTTGGGATGTTACTGTCTTAATCGCTGTTGATCCAAGCCAGCGGGTCGGGGTCGATGTGGGTTTAGACTAGGGAAGAAGGGCAGGTAGGAGGGAAGGTTACTCACATCGGCTAGAGAGCTTCACGTCTTGAGCAGAGATTCTAATCTGTAACAAATAGAATAATTCCATTTTTGCCCACGTTTTAAATTCCTGGATTGTTCCTTTGCCAGGGCTGGTGCAAGGAGAGTGGTACCCTGGGCGAACCTTCAACCGTAGGCACCTCCCCCCACCGAGAATCTGAAAAAACTCAACAATTGTGCTCATCCCAGCATCACCCTGTAAAAATGCATAATTGGGCATCATGCTTTTAAATATTAAACTTTACTTTGTATCTGTGTGTCTGGCCGCTCTCCCTGCACTAAAGGAATGTATTACTGGCTCTTTGGCCTAGTGGAGCTGTCAAGATCAATTGTTTTGCTTTCACTGTTGATGCCCTTTGTTGCTTCCTCCTAGGCGACCATCTAGTCTTACCTAATGGCTGCTAACATATATCTAAATTCACTCCTATCAATGTTTAATTTCAACACATGTTTAGTTAGCCAGCAGTCTCAGATAAACGGTAACTTATGACACTTATTATGGGTACTTAAACTCTCCCAATATCGTGTCCGTTTACATCAATGACCATAGGCATATTTAATGTCTTAGATAGTATATATTTGCATTGCTTTTTTGTTTTTTACTTGTTTTTTTAACTTATTTCTTTAAAAAAATCAGCACCACTCCACTTATCTTAGTTAGAATGGTGTGAACCAACGTCCTTTCCAGCTTGATGAAAAAGAAGAACCCCAACGCCTCCATATTCTAAGCGCTCCGGCGTTTCTCCAAATGGGTTTATCAAGGGGATCATCACACGGCTTCTTCAGAGGACTACGTGAATACTCGCTTTCCTCTAATTCTTAATAATGTTTTCTTCCACCGATCTTCAGCGTAGTCTATTATTGTTGCACATTAACCAAAAGACCTAATGGCTGGGCCGACCATGACCGGAGATCACTGTTTTCTCTTTTTGGAGTTCCCTGGGCACAGTTTGTAGGGGGTAGGAGATGCTCTACTGAGTAGGCCTTGGTCTGAGGGCTTTGAGGAACCTCTTGTGTATTCTTCAGCACATAGTCTTGTTTTTTTTCCAAGCTATGCTGTAATTGGCGGTGGGAATAATTCAGAGGAAAGTACATGGGTCTCCTCTTCAGCATGTAAACTCTTACCTTCATCCAGAATTGTTCTTTGCATTGGCAGTTTCTTCTTGCTCCTTTGGGTGGGATCTGATAAGCATTCATTCGCAAATACTCGGTAATTTTCCTCCACTTCCCATTTGATATCACCCTCCCCAACTTTCTTTTAGTCTAGTCATTACATGAGGCTCTCCTTGGCTGGGGGTTATAGAAACATAACGGCAGAAAGACCACATGACCTATCTAGTCTGCCCTTCCATATCAACCACTACAACAGTCCCCCTTTTTCCTTGAGAGATCCTCTGTGTTTGTCCCATGCTTTTTTGAATTCAGATACTGTCCACATCTCTATCACCTCCACTGGGAGACTAAATCGCCTTGAGAACCTGAAAGGCAGTATATAAGAAATGTTAAATAAATAAATATTCCACGCATCTACCACTCTTTCTATAAAGATATATTTCCATATATTACTCCTATTGCCTTCCACCCTCATCCTATGTCCCCTCGTAGCAGAGCTTGCTTTGCATTGAAAGAGCCCCTCCTGTGCATTTATGCCACGGAGGTATTTACACATCTCTATCATATCTTCTCTATCCCACCTTTCCTCTAAAGTGTACATATTAAAGTCCTTAAGTCTGTCCTCATATGCTTTATAAGACCACTGACCATTTTAGTAGCCACCCTCTGCACCGACTCCATCCTGTTCACATCCTTTTGAAGGTGCGGTCTCCAGAATTGCACACCATACTCCAAATGAGGTTGCACCAAAGACTTATACAGAGGCATTATCACCTCCTTTTTTCTGCTAGCCATTCCTCGCCGTATGCACCCAAGCATCCTTCTAGCTTTCGCTGTCACCTTTTCTATTTGTTTAGCTATTTTAAGATTGTCAAGACACAATCATGCCTAGGTCCCGCTCTTCTTTTGTGGACAGAAGTACTTCATCCTCTACACTGTACCACTCCTTTGGATTTTTGCAGCTCAAATGCATGACCTACATTTTTAACATTAAGTCTCAGCTGCCAAATTCTAGACCAAGCTTAGCTAGATCCCTCCTCATGTTATCTACTCCTTCCTGGGTGTCTACTCTATTGCAGATTTTGGTATCATCCACAAACAGGCAGCCCTTCCGCTATATCACTAACAAAGATGTTAAAAAGAATTGGACAAAAAACAGATCCCTGCGGCACACCACTGGTAACATCCTTCTCCTCAGAGTGAGCTCCATTTATCTGTACCTTTTGTCGCCTCCCACTCAACCAATTTCTAACCCAAACAGTAACTTTAGGGTCCATCCCTAGGGTGCTCAGTTTGTTTATAAATTGCCTATGCAGAACGGTGTCAAAGGCTTTATTGAAATCTAAGTACAGCACATCTAGGGCTCTCCCTCGGTCCAACTCCCTAGTTACCCAGTCAAAGAAATCAATCGGATTTGTCTGACAAAACCTGTCTCTGGTGAATCCATGCTGCCTCGGATCCTGCAATCCATTGGACTCCAGAAACCTCACTATTCTCTTTTAGTAGCCTTTCCAATAATTTACTCACCACAGAGGTTAGAGTAACTATGGTTCGTTCTGGAGCCTTGCCCTCACGGTCCTAAATCTGACCACTGTGTGTCGCTGTTGCATAATGATGTCTCTGTCCTCTTCCAAGAGCCATGAACACTGTCTCTGCAGCATCCTCGGCTCCAGGTGACTCGGGGAAGTGGGACTCGAACCCGGGTCCCTCCACATGGCAGCGAGCAGCACATGGGATGCAAAATATTAATCTTTTGAAGGATTAGTAGCTGTCAGCATGAGCTGAAGGTCCACAGCTGACTTCCAGATTTCCTTTTTGGTGTGTTGTGTGGCTCTCAGTGTTGGGGCAGGATGGGTCAGTCAGGCCAGGGACTGCATGTGACATTAGCGGGTGTCCCCTTTACCCGGGCACTATTTGTTTGATGTGTCCCTTCAGCTAAAAACTGGTTCCCCCACCTCTCTTTAACTGGTTTACCATTTGTTAACCTTTTCAAGGATATTAATATCCTTTCAGAGCATTACCACTGAGTCACTTGGTCAGCCCCTAGATTTCTTGTGTTATTATGTACAATGACCAAGCCTAGAGGGGGTCTGTACAGGATCGAATTAAGAGTAAGGGTCTATTACTGCCAGATGTGAATGGGAGCAGGGTGGACCCATTGGCCAGCCTTTAATGTCTCCTTGATTAGGTGCTGATGTAAATTTAATTTAATTTAATTAACAGATTTTTTATATACCGCTCCTTCCATTGATCAGATGCGGTTCCCATAGAACAACAATAAACAGTGCAGGCTGTTTTTACATATAACAATTTGTAACTTAGGCTGTTTTTACATATAACAATTTGTAACTTAGATATTACAGTTAACAATTAACAATTAGTGAACTATGTACAAATGAAACAGGATTAAACTATATACAGAGTTATTTGTCTTCAATACATTGTTTTAGGGGTATAGTACTTCATTCCTTTGTTAAGTAATGTATTATCTGGCATAGGGTTATCCTTTATCTAGCTGAGAGGTGAGAGGTGAGTTCATCACGGATCCATAGTGCATTGTAAATAAGTGTGTTTTAAGTTTTTTCCTAAACTCCATAATTTCAGGTAATTGTCTTAATTCTATTGGGATTGTATTCCACAAGATGGGGACTGCATGGGAGAAGGCTTTCTTGTTTGTGGATTTTTTGGCCCTAATGAATTCTTTTGGTGTTGTTAGTTTATTTAACTGGTCCCTCCTTTGGAGATTATGGGTGGGTTCTGTTTTGATGAGATTATGGTCAGTGGTGCTGTTTTAGTTATGGCTTTGCAGGTGGTTAAGAGAGTTTTGTATTCTATTCTGCTTTGAATCGGGAGCCAGTGTAAGTATTCTAATATCGGGGTTATATGTAAATAGCTGAAACCTCCACTGGGAAGCAGGAGACTGCACCCTAATGTCCACTTTTGGGCTCCCCATATTAGAAGGTAGGAAGTCCAAGAGGTAAGGCTACAGGGCGTTCACAATTTTGGGGGATTTTAGAGTTGTCCCTGACCCCCACCTGTTTGGTAGCCTCCTGTCCAAAATTCTAGCAATGGGGACAGAGGGGGTAGAAAACAAATTCAGTTTTCACTTTAGTGATTTGCATATGTTAGCTTTTAGAATTTACCTCCATTATCTGAATATTTTGCCCTGTATGGGGAGGGGGCGGGTGGGAGGGGGGGGGATGCATCACTGCTTCTATTTCTGTGTCGATTTGTTTGCTTGGAAGTGATATCGTTGCTGTCATGGGATGGATGGGGGTAGGGTAATGACTCCTCTCCCCTCCTCTAGGTTTTGTTGCTCAAACCTGGAACTAATGTGTCCCTTCCTCCACCCCCTCCCTACCACACACACACTTCGAATAAGCGTCCCAGATTCGTCCGCAGAAATTCTGGGAACCTTACCAAGAGGGCACAGAAGAACTTACTCACGCATAACCTTTCTGGCCTGGAGGTACAAGGTTCAGGTGAGAGCGTTGCCAGAGCCGTCTCCTCCTGTTTCCAGGCAGTGCTCACCTGTGCTGACGCAGTACCTGGTCCGAGAAGGGTTCAGGATGGAGCAGGCGGCTGGGGAGAGCAGAAGCAAAGGATTCTTCCGACCCTGGAAGATACTCTGAGAAATGAGAAGGGCTGAAAGGGAGAGAGCAACAGACACAACTCCTGGAGGAGGGGCACAGAGCGAGCGGAGAGACTAGTAACTCATCAGACAGTAAAATGCATTATAGATTTCTGCTTTTTCCGGTTACTTATTTTAATGAAAGTAGTTTATCATTGTATATCGTGCTGCAAACCAGTGGTATTCCACAGTAAACTACGTACAGGTGCGATGAGTCCCTGCCCCAGAGAGCTTACAGTGTAATTGGGTTCTTCTACCTCTGTGTCTTTAAAACCTTATTATTTTACTGTCTGTATTTTGTCTGTACATCTTCTAATGAACGTTTTTGTACAATCAGGATGGACATACTTGGAGCCTCTAAGTTAGTCACATCACAGTACAACCTTTAGTGAATCTTCTCCATTAATACATTTGAATCCAGTTTCAAGCCACTTTTCAAAGAGTTAATCAAAGCCATTTCTTTGGCTGTAAAGTGGTTTAAGATCAGTTTGAAATGCATTTATTGAAGGGCGTTTACTGCTGGCTGTACTGGATATGAAATAGAGGGACCTTTCAGTTGTAAAATCTGAAGTTGCCTGACTTCCATTGATTCTTCTGGTAAGGATTGTAGACCAGTGTCCCCAGCTATATTCATATGGTGAATTAATTCTTTCCTAGGACCTGATCCAGGGTTCTGGAGAAGCGTTCTTCTGAGTGAAGCCCATTGCACTACCGCGCGAGCATCAGGAACTGAAGTAACTTATTCGGTGGCAACTTCCATCCATCAGTTGCTCAACAGAACACACATAGAAAATAATAGTCTTTTTTTAAAAATAAATTAAATTATCTTAACTTGACTTCCAAAGAGGGTTAAAGGCTTCCAGAACTAGCCCTAAATTTCTCAGTTGTAAAGGATTTTCTTCTGTACTGGTCCAGGTTTTCCTCTCGCAGCTGATCCAGGTCAGCAGCAAAGCCGAGCGGTTGGGTTCTCGCCTGGGGAAAGCTGAAAGATCTCAAACGCGTTCTCCTTGGGACCTCTTCTCCCGATTCACAGGAGCTCACCTTTCTTTCTTTGCCTTGCATGGGATGTAGAAATGTGGGCCCTTTTGCAGGCTGTGGCACTTTTTATGGACCCCACACAGGAATTAGCTAAAGATGATGTTGGAAGCGAACTTTCAAGGGCACTCAGGCAAATGTCCTTCTTGAAAACATTCAAGTATCGCTGCAAGGGGGTAGTGTCTAAGGTGGTGGCTCTCCTGCTGAACTGGAACCATGGATGGATTCTGCCACCAGGAGCCTTCATTCACAGCTACTCAAGGAATTTTTCACCTATTTTATATCCTCCTCCCAACTTATTTTTATCCCGTTACTGCAGCCACAGTCTGCAGCCAGGGGCGAAGCACCTAAGTTTCTTCCAGAACTCTGCAATCATGGGCCTTGAATTCTGCTACCGGGCGTTTCCGTGTCCGTCACTAGGACTCCACAGCTTTGGCCAATCATGAATGAACCCAGGTCTATCCACACGGCAATGCACAGCCACTGAGCCATCGAACTGGCTTCCATTTATGTAAAGAAAATGCTATTTGAATGCAATATGCAAACTCTGCCTTTAAGCTACAGAATTGCCGGGGCATGGGACACTGTAGACGGGGCCAGTGCAAGGTTTGGAGGTGCCCTAGGTGTGCCCCTCCATCCTGTAGCACCCCGTCCCCATTGCCATTGCTGCCAGCCCTCTGTAGGGCCAGCAGTGGCGGAAGTGGAAAAGGAACGACGACTCAGTGCTTACCAAAGGCTGCAGCGCAATGTCTCACTTCCTGACTCTTCTTTGGGCGCTTCTGCTCCCTCCGGCAGGTGCGGTTGCAGTCAGTGAATGTCTAACTCTAACTTGCATAGAACTCATTGAGGGCTGATTTTGCAAACAAAAGGAAAAGCGTCTTCCTAGGTCAGGTGACCTTGTCAAGGGCACAAGGCTTACTGAAGTTTCAGTAGAATGAAAATATTACAAGTCAGTTCGGTTTGCTGATGTTAAGCAGATGTGTAGAGGAGGATCCAGGTTGCAGATCTGGCAAGAGTGGCACCGAGAGCCCCCTTCCATTTCATAGTAATAGAACAAGGAGAAGCCTTGAGAGACTTGGGAGCTAATGTCCTTTGAAACCCTTGTAGGATAAATGGATACGGGAAGCTTCCTTTCTCCTAGGACAAGCAGGATGAGTCAGCCACGCTTGATGACATCATCCGATGGCGCTGAGACGGAAGTACTCTCCATAGCTCAGAAGGGCTTTCGCCCTTCTGAGCATGGGCCAGCTGGCCCTGCCCCCAGGCCCGCCCCTAGCTAGCCAGTTTTCAGTTCTTTCGCCTTGCCAGCAAGACGGACCTCTCTACTCTCCAACTGAAATGAATCAATTTCTAAAAGAAAAACAGGAATACCCTTTACTTGCTTGTTTTTAAAATGTCTCTGATGCTCCTCTGTTTCAGATCTGCAGCTGTTTCAGATCCGTTCCAGTACCATTCAATGGGAGGGCTGGCTGGAAGCCACTGGGCCGTCTGGCTGGAAGCCACTCGGTCTGCCGGCAATGCACTCGCAGCCTTCAGATGCCGCTTAAAGACCTTTGAAATCTGTATTAAATAAGATGCCTCCCGGACAGACAACAGTCCTCACGGCAGCCCAGGACATGCCTGAGAAGGCCTCCGTCCCCGGCCAGCCGATGCACTCCTCACATATGTGGACCATAGGGGCGGCCATCTTGCTACACCCGCTGCAGCTCGGGATGTGCCTCTGAGGCCTCCTTCCCCAACCGCAAGCCTTCGGACGCCAGCCCTGCTTCCTGTGGCATGAAGTTGGCCTTCTCAAACAATGCAACCAGAACCTGCTCTTCAGACCCCTCAATATCGCCTTTGTGACCTGTTTCTGACCCGTTCCGGCTGGGCCTGCCAGCCATGCGCTCGCAGCCCACTAATGCCGTTGCTTTAAGTGTATCTGAACTCCAGTGCGTCTGAACTCCACAGGAGTTAAAACTGACACCATGCCCGAGTTCCAGCCTGGAACGTGCTGCGTGTGGGGCTAGGATCACTGCTGCCTACGGGCCATGTGCTCAGCATCCTTCTGCCTTCTGCCCGGCACTACTAAGGATGGCAGGCCCCTCCTGGAGGACCGCTGTCCCGCAGAACTTCGTCCACTAATCGCCAAGGCTGATTGGAAGCCATGAGGAAACCGCGAATGGGATAGCAGGAATCAAGCCGGGCACAGGATGTGCCAATGCAGGCCTCCATCCCCTCCCATCTTGGGCAGGACTCCTGGAGCCAATATCTGGATCGGCTATGCCCATACAGCCTCCAGCTGCACACAGAAACCTACACCGAAGCATAAAAATGTGCACTCTCCGGTTGCCTTAATCACGCGGCCTGGGAGGGAGCTCTTACCTGGAACCGCCAACGGTGCCGATAGCGCTCGCCTACTATACAGAAAGCCCTCGGCGCCAAGATGATGGAATCCCTCCTGCACGGCAGGGCTGTCTCACTCTGACACGGCATGGCTGTCTGAGTCCCCGAGCTGAGCCGTCTCCCCCACTGATTAAGGTACGTGGTGCGCATGCTAGCGCCTCCTATGAGCACGATGGCGCTGAAACTCTCTCCGCTCGGCGCGGAAGTACTCACCAGCACTGCTCGGCTCCGAAGTCCGAACAAATTGGCACGGAAAACTTCTCCCACCCTTGCCTCCGCCCTTCCTGCTACTATTGGATGGTGCCATGGCAACAGAGAACTCCCTTCTGTGCATCGCGAGGGAGGACCTGGCCTCCGTCAACACGGGCAGATGGCTCCTTCCCCCTTTCTTCTTACGGCTCCTCCCCCTTTCTTCAGCATTACATCACGAGGGAGGACCTGGCCTCACCACCTGACAGGCTCCGTCAATGCGGGCAGATGGCTCCTCCCCCTTTCTTCTTACGGCTCCTCCCCCTTTCTTCAGCATTACATCACGAGGGAGGACCTGGCCTCACCACCTGACAGGCTCCGTCAACACGGGCAGATGGCTCCTTCCCCCTTTCTTCTTACGGCTCCTCCCCCTTTCTTCAGCATTACATCACGAGGGAGGACCTGGCCTCACCACCTGACAGGCTCCGTCAACACGGGCAGATGGCTCCTTCCCCCTTTCTTCTTACGGCTCCTCCCCCTTTCTTCAGCATTACATCACGAGGGAGGACCTGGCCTCACCACCTGACAGGCTCCGTCAATGCGGGCAGATGGCTCCTCCCCCTTTCTTCGGCATTACATGGGGTGCCAGGCTGGCCTGTGCCAGTAGCCAGATCACGTTTTCAGTGCACTCAGGGCCTACTCAGGATGCTGCACTGAGGATTGGCACATTCGGGGGCGTGGAGTGGAACACCCGGCTGACGCTTTGCGTTCTCTCCCGTTGCCTTAGGCGCAGGCAAATACCACTAATATCACTCTTCTGCCCTCCATAACACCCGGTCAGATCCTCCACGCTGTCGCACTGCCTGCAGCACGTGCAGCTCCCCTCCTTGACAGGCTCTAGGGAGCCAGGACAACAACGGCAAGTTATCCATGTAGCTCCCTGACAGCAGGATGGAAATGGTGCCGGGGAGTAGATGGAAGGAGAACAGAAAAGGATGGGACCGGCAACCATCACTGATGGGTTCAATTCCTGCTCCGACACTCCATGTGACCTGGAGCAAGCACCCATTCAAAATCAGCAACCGCAAACCTGTCATTCTCCAGGGCGCCTTACACAGCCTCCTAAGAATGTGACCTTGGACGAAGTCACTTAACCCCAGTGCCCATAAAGAATGGCCTGAAATTCTACTTCCAGTTACAGTGCCGAAAAATCCAAGAATGTGACCTTGACACAGTCTCTTCACCCCATTTCTGTTTTGTAAATCGGTGTGTAGAGTTATATTTTGAGGGATGGGTAGTGATTGTAGGAGCTGAGTCCTCTAGTTTACTTTTCCATGCACCCACTCCCTTTTCAAGTTCAGTAAATGACTATGGGATCAGTTTTCAAAAGGTTTGTACTCCTGGTATTGGTAATTAGGCATTTAACTTGGTCTCTTTTGAAAACTGATGAGGACTTTGTTCCAAAATTTATCAACCTAAAAAGTGTGGGGGGAGGAAGGGGTGCAGGGGGGGGGGGGGAGGAGGAGGTGGAGTTAAGGTAAAGCCATGCTTTTTGCGAGGTGAAATGACTTTTGAAAATGTAGCCGAAAAGGAGACAGAAAATCATGAGCTTGCTACAGTAAATATACTTTGGAAATTCACCAGAAAATCCACCTACATTTTTAGGAACCTGGTTTGGGCCCTGAACATATGTTGAAAATTGACCCCTTAGGGAAGTGGAAAGGATTTAGCTCGTGCCCTTTATTCCGCTGGTAGCTCAAGGTGGGTTACATTCAGGTACAGGAGGTATTTTCCGGTCCCTTGGGACTTACAATCTCAGGGGCCCTTTTACCAAAGTAACACGCATTTAGCGCTAAACCCCCCCAACAATAAACAACAAAAACGTGTGTGAAGCGTAAAGCGTCTGTGGTAAGTGTCGGGCGTGGCCAGCACGTTTCTGGCACGGGTACTATAATGCATGGTGCGATTCCCGTCGGTGCACCTAATGTCACCTAGTCTGTTGGCGTTAGCTGCACCCGTGCTAACTGCAACATTGATAGTCTGCAATACGTCCCCCACACTAATTGCATTGTGCTCTCCATGCCCGCTGTTCGCTCTTAACCCACCCATTCACTACCCCAAAGCGTGACTGGCAGCACAGGGTAACTGTCAAGCCCCTACAGTAGCAGTTACCCAGGGCTCTTCTGCACAGTTACTGTGGGCAAAAACCACGCATTAATGCCTTAAAAGGGTCCCTGTGTTTGTAGCTGAGGTAATGAGGGGTGTGGGGTTAAGTGACTTGTATGGGATTTGAACCCTGGCTTCACGTGCGTTCAGTCCACTGCTCTAACCAGCGAGCTCTCTTCACATTCTGTGCTCTCTGCATAGCTGACGCTGGGCCTCCCCCATAAACTCAAAGTACAGACACAATGATTTGAAAATTGTTTCTTAGTTTCTCCCCACAACTCACCCACCCCAATTAGCAATGGCTGAAAGATGTACAATATTATTGGACTGGAGTGAGCAGTGGGGGGGGGGGGGGGGGGCAGCTGGTGTCTGCGGTTTCCTTCCAACCCAACAGTCACCAAGATAGATAAAGTATATTACAGGGAGGTAGGGAGGGAGGGAGGGGGGCGCTTAAAAATTGCTCTCCCTTGGCAGCTCTGGTTTTAAGATGGGCTACAGAGGGGGAGAGAAGGGATGGGAGAAGTAGTTAAAGGAATGTTTGGCCTGCGTAGGCCTTGGTTCTGTTTGGAGGGACCTTTCGGTGATATCTGACTGGCTCTCAGTTTGTGAGGTTGTATAATATATTAAAAAACTATATTATACAACCTCACAGTCAATTAAAAAAAGGAGAGGCTGTGGTCAGGGGTTGAAATGGGGGGAGGGCTGGGGGAATAACACTGTTCTCCTTCACAGAAGTATAATTACCTCATTATAACCCACAGGGGGTAGTAGTAGTGAACTGCGTGGAGGCACTGGGCTTTGTGAGCCCAACTAGAACTCGGCAGCACAACACATGAGTCTTCCCCATGTCTGCCTTCCCTTGACGTTTAGATGTGGGCTGATCACCCAGCCAGCCAGCCATACTTTGTTTTTTTCTACTTTTTTGATGGGGGTTTTCGTGTATTTAAACTTGATATGCCGCTTTTACTGGGGACAGCAGAACGGTTTACAAATTAAATAAAACCAAATTATAACACATAGAAGATGAACACCAATGGTAGACAGGAAAGCAACTCAAGACAACAAGAGGAGGAACTTAGCAAATTAAAAGGACATCACAGGAAAATAGGACGTACAAAAGAGGGAAGAGCCATGGGGGGTTTGCTGGGAGGCTGTATGCTATAGAAAATAGATAGGTCTTCAGCAATGATTTGAATTTGGGGAATAATGTTTCTAACTGGAGGGGAGGTGGGAGGTTATTCGAGAGGGGTGGGCCAAGGAAGTGAAAAGCAGAGTGATGAATAGATTCCAAGTGTACTTGTGAGAGGGGGGGAGGAGGAGTCGATTCGTGTGGATAGTGTGGAGGGAACAGTGGGGAGTATGAGGTATGATAAGGGATTTGCGTTGCGTTCATGAGTTCGGCACCCCCAGTCATTATGACCGCCACACTCCCTGTCTGTCCCAAGCATTTCCACATTCGCCCCAGCTCTGGCTGTCACAACATCTGCTGATAGGTCACGCCAGGTCACACCACTCTCTGAGATGACCTGTGAACTTTACTTCATGACCCCTGCACAGAAAAACACAGTAATACTTGCTGTGTATTGATTAGCTCTTTAACGGCAAGTCATCATTCTAGAAGTTGGCGTAATACTCTAAAAGGTGGAGTGAAGGCTAGCTTGAAGGCTGTCACACATACATTGTCCAGTTTAGGAGATGTGAAAAAGAACTTTGGACATCTTCAACGCTGCCCTGATTAAATGCATCAGAAAAATATACTGCAATGTTTCTCCTGCAAAGCAAAGTGCAGGCCCGAACCTCCTGATTTGCAGTGATCTCTAATTATAGCTTATTAGCTGACCCAGGCTTCTTGTCATTATGAGAAAGCAAAACTCGACTAGCTAACAAGAGCCATGTTTCCCAGGAAGGGAGGGCTGCGTGGGGTGTTTTGAAGCTGGGAGATTTATTGGTGTGACATAATCCGGCTGATATTCTTTCATCATTCGTTTTTCCTTAGGAAGGAGGGGGCGGGGGGACAGCTAAGAACCTGTTTTGAAAAGGAGTGTTGCCAAAGAGGAGAAAAGACTTTTTGAAAAGCCAGGCCTGTGGAATTCACAAGCATTCCTTTTAATTGGAAAGATCAGTACCTTGGAAAAGTTCCAACATGAGACACGGTAGACACCATGACCACTTCAAAGAGGAAATCGTCGACATATTAACAAAAGGTGGAGCCAGGACCGACCCCGGGGCCAGTGCAAGGTATTGAGCGCCCTTGGTAAACTTCAGACTTGCATCGCCCCCTTGAGATTTTGATAATAAAGCTCAACAATCATGGTAGTTTGAGAAGCACCCTTCCAACATCAGTCCTGTAAAAATGCACAATTGGACGTCATACTTCTAAATCTTAAACTTTGCTTCGTACATGTGTGTATGTTTCTGCTCTTTCTGCAAGTAAAAGAATGTGCTCAGGGCTCCTTAAATTTGTGCGGCTGTCGGGATCTACTGTTTTCCTTTGACTGCTTCCTCTCAGAAACCGCTGCTCTAGGTGCTGCCTAGCTATACCTAATGGTTGGGCTGGCATTGGATGGAGCCCTCGTGTCTTGCCTTAGTTATTTTTTTATTTTATTTAGTACTGTATTTAGCACACACCTTTCCAGTAGTTGTTCAAAATACAGTAGCTATTTCCCTGTCCCTGGAGAGTTTACAACCTAAGTTTGCACCTGAGGTAATGGAGGGTTAAGTGACTTGCCCAAGGCCACAAGGAGCACCGGTGGGATTCAAACCCACTCCCAGTCTTAAGGAATTTGGAATGCATTTTTGCACCTGTGGTGAATTGTCCTTTGCCAGAAATCTGTATTATTCAGCAATCCTTATCTGGCTGGCTGAGGGGCTTGGCTAATTTATTCTTCATTTTTTGTTTGTGAATTTCTGTTTCCAAACTGAATGTTTAGAAGCTTTCCATGTATGCGCAACTGAAAAGCAAAGATGATAAATAATAATGTAAAAATGCCCAAAATTGGGAAAACTATGTTTTATTGTGCACAAAATAACCCTTATTTTTGGCCAGTGTACAGTGTTGAAAGATGCAATCTGTGCTTCCACAAATGGCAGGCAATGAGTTGGGTTCATCCGGTGATGTCTAGTGTAATCCAATGTTCCTGCGAAGCTGCTTTGGGTTCCTCCATGATAACGCAACACCTCCCCCATCGGCAATAGCATGGACAGAGGACTCGCACCCGGCTTCGGGGGAACATTAATTGTGGGATGGGCAGAATGAAAGTTATCAGGGTGCAAGAGAGATGGCGAACATCATAAGATGGAGCCCATCAGGAAACCAAGAAATAAAGGTGTGATACATTCTTATTGAACTAATTTAAGTACATTCTGGACTAACCTTTTAGAGGAATACTCTGTCAGGTCAGTTGAGATGTATTTAGATGAGTCAGTAAAAACTGAAAGTGTGTCATTATTTCTCTTTGAAAATTAACAAGGAAACCAATTAGTAGAAGGCTTGACTTTATATACAGAATTCAAAAGGCTTCCTCACCATTCTTTGGTGGTTGAATCTGTCCTAAAGAGGATCAAGAGTTCCAAGACTCATTCCTCAGCGCCCCCAGGGAGAGAGTCTTGGATGTTGGACTCTTTTGGGAGATGGTGTTTTCAGAGTTCCATGCTCGTTGCCTGCGTGGCCTTTTACCAGCTCTACATGGCTATGCTCTTGAAGAACATCTTGTGTAACCTAGTTGACCTGCCCCAATCTGTGTCCCCTGATAAACTGGAGCAATATCGTGCCTTGGTGGCACATGGCATGGACTGTTCCAAGTTCATGGTATGGGCTACCTATGGTACTTTTGAAATGGCATCTGGGAATGCTGCCATAGGCATTGGCGCCCGTAGACTTGCTTGGCTGCAGTCACCAGACCTGGAGCAGTCCATGCAGAACAAGCTGGCAGACATCCCAAGCCATGGCAGGGAGAGAATCTCTTCAGCGAGCAGGTTGAAGAGAAAACTGGCTTCGTACAGAAGCAGCATGTCACTCTCACTAGACTCTCCAGGCATATATCTGAGTACGCTTCCTACCGGAAGAGATTGCAGAGCAGGGCCCAGAAGAGGTCCTGCTACCCTTATAGGTGTAGGTACTTCCCTGCACCCTAGACATCCCAGCCCAAGCAGGCCCCTTGCTAGCAGTAGCGGCGAGAAAAGCCCCAGAAGGCCCAACCAGCTCCTCAGCTAAAATCAGGAGTGGGGCTTTAATGGTCCCTTTCGAGCATAGCCATTCTTCCATCAACCACTCCTAGTGGTTGGGACAAGGTACTTCAGGCCGGAAGGTCAGGGGTTCAAATCCCACTAGAGGACAGCAACCTTGGGCCGGAAGGACTGGGGTTTCTAGTCCCAAAGGTGCTCCTTGTGGTCTTGGGCAAGCCATTTAACCCTCCATAGCCCAGGTTCCCTGTAAATAGTTATCTCCAAGTTATAATGCCCTGTTCAATGTAATTTCAGTTTGTTCAATGTAAACTGCACTGATGCAGAATAGCGCGGTATATAAGAGAATGTAAATAAATAATAAATAAATAAAACCACAACAGGGAACCATCTGGTCAGAGGATGGCTCACTCTATCTGCCCACAGGTGGCCCCAGATAACCTCAGACTCATGGGTCCTACAGATTGTCCAGAATGGTTGCAAATTACACCTTTTGGAACTACCATCAAATTGACCCCTGAGGGTGCAGCACTTCAACCCTCTGCATCAGGAACTGCTTCAGAGTGAAATCACTGACTGTACCCTCTTATGAGATCTCGTGATCAAGCTCATGCCACCAGAGCAAAGAGTTTGTGGGTTTTATTTCAAGTACTTCATGGTCCCATCCTACACCTCAGAGCTCTGAACAAGTTCTTATCAAGAGAAAAGTTCACAATGATTTCTCTGGACTCCCTGCTTCCTTACCTGCAAAGCAGTGATTGGCAATGCTTCCTGGATCTGAAGGGTGTGTATGCCCACATACAAAAACAGCCCGCTAACAGGAAGTATCTCAATTTCATCCTGGGTGGACAACACTTCCAGTACTGAGTGTTGCTATTTGGCCTGGCCTCAGCACCTTGCATCTTCATAAAGTGCCTCGAAGTAGTAGTTGCTTACCTCTGGACACTGGGAGTGTTTGTCTTCCCCTATCTAGACGATTGGCTGATAAAGAGTACCACTCTGGGAGGAGTCCACGAATCAACACAATTAACCATTCAGGTGTTGGAACTACAAGGGTTCGTTATAAATTTCCTGAAGTCCCACTTGCAGCCCACACAACAATTGAAGTTCATAGGAGCCCTGCTTGACATGACTCAGCTGAGAGCCTTCCTGCCACACGACCGACTTCTCAGATTGACAGCATTTGTGCGGGAGACTCAATTGAGTCGGCAGATAACCCCTTGCAGAATGTTGACTGTGCTTGGCCACATGTCTTCCACGGTGCATGTGACACCCTTGACACTCCTCCAGATGAAGAATTCTAATGGTAGCAACGCTAAATTGTAACATTCATCAGCAGAAGCAACAATGGGTCTCAGACTTCCCTGGCAAAACATAAACCGGTCAGACTGAACTGACACGGCATAGCCCTGCTAGCATCAATGACCCTTGACAGTAGTTGCTCTGCGATGGAATTAAACCGACTCTTCTGCTCAGAAATGGAAAAATAATTCTTGCTAAAAACAATTCAACAGCAATACATCAAAAGAGTGGTTAACAAAACTTAGCTTTGCCACAATGCTTAGATGGTAGTGCTAAGCCAGTGCCATGATCCCCATCAAAAGAGTGGTTAACAAAACTTAGCTTTGCCACAATGCTTAGATGGTAGTGCTTCAGGGGGTGGCCAAAAGCACTCAGGAGTCACTGGCTGAAGGCGTTTAGCAAAATTCGCCAACCGATGCTAATGCTACATCGGTTGGCAAATTTTGCTAAACGCCTTCAGCCAGTGACTCCTGAGTGCTTTTGGCCACCCCCTGAAGAAGCCTTTCTAGGTGAAACGCAAGATAACGCGTATGAGAGCGTCGGGGATCATGGCACTGGCTTAGCACTACCATCTAAGCATTGTGGCAAAGCTAAGTTTTGTTAACCACTCTTTTGATGTCCTTTTGATCTCCAGGAGGGCCTCTATGAGAAAGTCTTATTCTTGCAAATGGAAAGAAGTTTACTCTCTGGTGTGAGGGCCAGCCCTAGATCTTTTTGTCTGTTCCACACAAAATCTGCTTGAGTATCTTCTACACCTCTCTGAGTCTGGACTTAAGTCCATCTCCGTCAGGATCCACCTCAGTGCAATTGATGCTTACCATCGAGGTGTGGAAGGCAAGCCCATCTCGGTACAGCCTTTAATTGTTCACTTTATGCGAGGCTTGCTTCACTTGAAGCCTTCCTACAAGCCTCCCGCAGTGTCTTGGGATCTCAATATGGTTCATGCACAGCTCATTTGAGCTGCTCTGTTCCTGTCTCCTGAAGTTCTTGACCTGGAAGGTATTATTTCTGTTGGGGGTCAATTTGGCATGCAGAGTGAGCGAGCTTCAGGCCCTAGTGGTTCATCCGCCATACACCAAATTCTACCTTAATAGGGTGGTCCTTTTGTACTCATGCTAAATTCCTTCCAAAAGTGGTATCGGATTTCCACCTTAATCAGTCAATTGTTCTTCCAACATTTTTCCCAAGACTTCATACATACGCCTAGGGAAACGGCATTGCCCGTGTTGGACTACAAGCGAGCCTAGCCTTCTACTTGGAGCAGACAAAAGCCCATAGAAAGTCCATTCGGATTATCTTTTCTTTTGACCTCAGTAAGCTAGGGGCTGCCATTTCCAAATGCTCTCTTTAAAATTGGCTGGCAGACTGCATCTCTTTCACTTAGACCCAGGCAGACGTACAGACTCAGATAGTTTGTTCGAGGCATAAGGAGCAGCAAGGTGAAAGGAGCCAAGTCTGGAGTTAGCAATAGAAGAGAAGGGCACAGATAGAAGCGATTTGCCAGAAGAGAGGAGTTCCCGAGGAGGGGTGTAGGGAGACAGAAGAGAGGAAAGGTAGTGAGGAGCTGCAGAGTGAATGCACTTAAAGGTCAGCAGGAGAAGTTTGAACTGGATTGCAAAACTGTCCTAACATCTGCTGCTGAAGTTAACCAGACAGCGGCAGAATATTATCACTTCCCAGTTATCTTTCATCTTCTGCAGCGGATCCGGATATTCAATGTCGTTGGCCGGATATGGCCCTGACATTTAATATCCGGGTTTAGTGTTCAGCGGCGATGCCTCCGCTGAATAGCTGGCCCGTCGTTTCAAACCCTACCCCAACCACATCCTCAACCCTTGCGTAAAATTAAGCTCCTACCAGCTGTATGCACATCACTTTATGGCGTATGAGGGGGAAAATGAATAAAAGTCCAATTTTATCAGAGTTTCAGAGTGGCTTTAAAAATTACCCCTCCTGAGGGCAATTTCCAAAAGCCGTTTAACTCAGTACAGAGTATCTGAAAATTGCTCATCCTTTCCCCGGGGTGGAAATATGCAGAAGGAAGGTGAAGGCCGGCTCAGAGCTCAGGTAGCTTGGAGGAGGCAATACCAGGAATTTTCAGACTATGTGGATCGTTGTTGCCAGAAAAAAAAATACTCGCAGAAAAGACAGCGGCAACCGGTTCATTAGCTTTTATTCCTGCATGGCCCAGAAAGGCAGGCAGAGCATTAAACTTAGGACTTGAGTTATTAATGTGTGCATCAATGCTGTTAACGTGGTACTGCTACTATTAATAATTTATATAGCGTTACAATGCAAACACAGCTCTGCACAGATACATGTAAAAAGACGGTCCCTGCTCGCAAGAGCTTACAATCTAATCACGGCCGACACTGCAATAGCCGAGAACAAGGATACAACTAGGGAAGGTATGGAGACATATAGGGGAACGAGGGATCAGGATCCAAAAGCAGCCTCAAAGAGGTGAGCTTCTAGCATGGGGTTGAAAAGGGGGAGAGATGGAGCCTGACGTACAGACTCAGGTAGTTTGTTCCAGGCATAAGGAGCAGCGAGGTGAAAGGATCAAAGTCTAGAAGGGAAGAAAGAGGCATAGAGAGAAGCAGGCCGGTGGAAGAGGGGAGTTCACGAGGAGGAGCGTAGGGGAGAGGAGAGAGGAAAGGTCGTGAGGAGCAGCAGAATGAATGCATTTATAGGTCAGAAGGAGAAGGTTGAACTGGATACGGAAACGGAAGGGAAGCCAAAGAAGTGACTTGAGAAGAGGGGTTAATCGGGACTGGCAGAAGATTAGCCGCGCAGCTGAGTGTTGAACACACTGAAGGGGAGAGAGATGATTCAGAGGGAGGCCAGCGAAGAGGAGGAGGTTGAATAGTCTAGACGGGAGGTGATTAAAGAGTGGATGAGTGCTTAGCAGTGTGTTCAGAAAGGAAGGGGCGGATTTTGCTAATGTTATATTATTAGTAAATATATGTTTTATGTAGTAAATAGGTCCCATTGAAGAATACTACTACTACTACATACTGATGGTATTTAACATGCGCTAGCGTGTTAATGTGCATTAGTCATTTTGGCTCCCATTAGCCCATCTTTCGATGAAATCTGCCATTAAGGACAGTTCATAATTGGCTCATCCCTTATCCAAACCCTCCTGCTTTAAGAACAGGTTTTATAAAGCTCTGTGCCTTACAAAGCTAAAGGTCGTTTTCTATGGCTTTCAGCATTCTATTGCTTTATTTTTGTTATTTTGAGACAGGACAGCTCCAGCTTTGCATGTGAAGAAAGTGGGCTAGGACTAGAGTCACAGGAACAGAGTGTGTGACTCCAGAATACTCATCAGGGTGTATATAACACTATAGGACGTTTCTCTTAGAGATGACTATATGGAATTGCTACTTTAACGGTTAGACGTCTGCTTGCAAAGGCCAATGCGACGACTTTATTCTCTGGGTGGTGCACGAGGTGAGAAACATTAGCAAAAATCTAACACGTCTGCACAAAAGGGTGTTCTGTCAGTATGACCGCCGTGGAAATTGCCTGAACCTTGCACTCAGAGCCCAAAAACATTTTGAAAACAAAATTTTATTTTAAATACTACAAAAAGACAGACAAAAGCACTTCAGACTATGTTTTAAAAGAAAGCCCTAGCAACGGCCACATTTCAGTAACGAGGTTGCATGTGTCACGGAAACTATTGTGCGGAAAATGGAGCTAGAGAGCTGATGGAAAAGCAAAGAGAATATGCTACCAAAGACTGGAGGCTTTCGTACTTCAGACAATCGCTGCCTGATATCAAAAGCTTCGGAGGTTTCAGCACCTAATTTGTGGCATTCAGGGTTGGTGCAACAAGGCATCCAAGGCAAAACTTCAGTCTTACTTCCATGCTCGACAATCATGATGGCCCCAACATCACTTGTCCCACCACAAGTGGGCACGCGCAGACATACAAACTTTGCTTTGTATGTTCTGTATGTGTGTGCCCGCTTTCTTTCCGGGTAAAAGAAATGCTTTCATGGCTCTGAGTTTATCCGCTGCGGTCCTAGGTGACCGCTTCGTCTGCTGGCATCCGCTGGATACCTGTTGCTGAGAAAATGTGGTTGAAAATCTTTCATTCTCCAAAAACTGAACCCAGGGACTAGCAGGAACACTAACAGAAGGAATATTCAGTGGCTACTGAGAGAAATCTCTAATCTTGATGCCACTAGCCTGTAAGTAGCAATTCCTGGTTGACAAGCAAGGATGTAAATGGGAAGCATTCCTTAACCATGTAGGCCCAGAAGGCCGTGCTGGGTGATGTGAACTGAAAAGAGTTATTTTCGGACACTGAAAATAGTTGCAAAGGCATGCATGCACACAGAGCAGCTGAGGGATATTGAAAGCCTAGTGCTTTTCTACGAGTTTATCGAGTTTCAAGCCAGCAACCACAAACTGTCCAGAATGATGTGCTCCCAGAATGCATTATGAAATCTGAGGTCAAGGGTCAAGTGCCTTCCACAGGCATGAAGACTGTGAAGATCCCATAGTACACACTCTGGATTCTTTTGCAAAATGGTCTGGGGCGAGCCTTCACCATCTTGAACATTTTCTTCGCTGGAATAACAGGAAAGTAAAGTTTTCAGTCCTTTCCACTCAGCACTGCTGTATCGAGACCAACCAGCATATCTTACGATGGATTTTGCAGTATCATCGAAGTTCAGAATATAGGGTCCGATTTAAATTTTTGGCAGAAGTGGGGTTTATAAAAAATGACACAAGTCAGTTTGCCGGCATAAGTTTGAAAGAGCTCAGCACTTGTCAAGGCTTTGATGTCCCTCCTACCTCAAGAAACAGGGACAACAACTTACAAGCAAATATTTGTGTAAATAAACGTTGAGTCTGGTACTTTTGGCTAAGTCCATAAATGTAGCACATTCCCTGCCCTTCCCTTCCCGGAGTCTTTTTATGCAGAATTTAGCCTGCCCATTTTTCTGCAAAATTATTTTTCCCTACCAGTCCTTGCACCTTGTCAAGAAAACCCAGGGGCTGGGTCGCCAGGAGTCAGCATTGACTCGATCGCACACTCACACCCACACTGGTCTTTGCCGGCAAGTCCGACTTAACAATCAGGCAAGCTAGGAGGTTGCCTAGGGCAGCACCTTCTGAGGGTAAAGAGCAGGGGGCGATAAAGAGCAGTTGCTCTCAAAGCAAAATAGATACCGAGAGCTACACAAACTCAGACACATCAAACTCAGACACATCAAACCGTGCGTTTTAAGTTTGATGTTTAATTATGTGTTTTTACAGGATTGTTCTAGGAGGGGTGACACTGGGGTAATCATGATTGTTGAGTTCATTTATTAAAATGTGTGTGGGGGAGAGGGGCCTAGGAGCATGAAAGGGAAAGGGAAAGGGTGCAACAGAGTGAAGGTTCACCTAGTGAAACTAACACCCTTGCCCTGACCATGACTATCAGAAAATGAAATCATCTGGAAAAAAGTTGAAGAAGTTGTGCCAGCAAACTTTCATGCAGGAGTTTTGCATTTCGTTGCCCTATTTGGCTGAAACTGAAACCTCATCCCTAGCTATCATCTTTGTGCAGTGCTAGCCCTGCTTCACTGAGAGAAACAGTGGGCTATGACCTCCTTCCTTCGCAAGGTCACAAGCTCTGGGTAGTGCTGTTAGAAACAGGTTGCCTTGGAGATCCTCCATTGGTTAATGGTGGGCAGCGCTTCACCTGTTAATGCCTGTTGCAAAGTCTATAATAATTTCATTTTCTGTATGTAGGTCCTTTGCTTTTTCAGTTTTAGCAGATTGTTGCCAAGAAATTCCCAGGTTTTGCAAAGTCCTTGATTCTAGCGATTTTCATCCTAATTTGGTAGCACTCAACAGAATTGTGTTTTGGTACTCCAGAATTTGTGACCGGTCCATGCTGTCAGCCTCGGTACCTAGTGGTCCTCCTAGTATTATTTACGGTCCATGTTTCCTATCCCTCCCCCCCTCCCCCTGGTGTCCCATCCACCAGCAGCGGAGGATTGGCTGCACTTCTCTTTACTGAAATAAGCCCTCCTAATTACTCAGGCACACCCAATCCTCACGGCACACCAACGCAAATTCCCATTCCCTCCAACTGGTCGAAAGACGGCGACATATTTACCTGCTGGTTTCAGTCTAATGCCTGAACTTATGAGGCCAGTGGGTCCTACAAAATCGCATAATCCCATGCTTTGTCAGATCAAAGCCAGGCGAAAAGGCAAACACCCCAGAATGGCAGTGGGGAGGAAGGAGAGGATGGTAAAGGGGCTTGTTTTCTGGTGGGTAAAGCTGACATTTGTTCGCCTGTAGTGAGAGAGCGGTTCTCTTTTTTGGGGGGGGGGGGGGGAGTCCAGTAGAAAATTGTAGAATCTAAGTTTTGTTGGTTACCGCAAAGTACTTTTGAGTCAAACACATCCTGCCTACAAGAGAAATAAGTATGTACTAGAAAAATAATCAAATTATCCAACATGATCCAACTATTTTGAACAAACAGATTCTGTGTAGGAGTTATATCCAAATTAGAGGTTTTCAACAGGGTTGTAATGCTCCCAGTTTACTCCAGCAGCCGTAGAGCTAATAGATCACTGTCACATTTTCTAATCACTATACTGAAAATAAAATGCTTTTTACCCCTGGGATAAGCAACATGCAATACCGTATGTCTGCCTTTTGACCTGGATTGGCCACTGTTGGAAACGGGATACTGGGCTTCATGGACCTTTGGTCTGACCCATTATGGCATATCTTATGTTCTACCTTTATTGGCTGGGTAGGGTCTTTTTCCTAATCTTATTGGTGCTGGTCCTTTTTTTTTTTTTTTTGGTTTGTTTGTTTCCTCTTGTCCGTTTTCTCCAAGCTCCTTCTCCAGCCTTTCAGTTCAATTGCACTTTTCTGCTTTTGTTTGTCTTCATTACCTCCTCCCTTACTCCTCTCTCTGAATGTCTTTTTTCCCCTTATTGTATTTTTCCTCCTTTTCTTTCGTCTGCACCTCCTAAATCTTTCTCTTACAGCATCCTCTCTTCAAATTTTATGCCGTCACAGTGGGATTTCGCCTCTTTTCTCGTTCTCTTTTTCCTTTCCCGGCTTTCACCCTCCAGATCTCCCTGTCTCAACACTCGATCCTCTCAGAATTCACTCTCCCTCCAACTAGGATCCTTCTCCATCAATCTCCTACTTTCTGACTCCCTTCTTCCCCAGTAGCCACCCCAAACTCTAGGACGGAAGAGGAAGGGGCTGGAGCAACATTCTTAGTCTTGAATGACAGGAGGGGAGAGGTTCTTCATTGCTTGGTTTGCTCCAAGCTCACTCTCTCCTCGCCTGTTCCTGCCTACTGCCTGGGACTAAGGGGTTGCAGTCGGGGGCAGATGACATCTCTTTGGGGCACTTTCAATAAAGATGGAGGAAGAGCGGTAGGAGACCATAGAAAGCCACGCCTCTGGCTGTCACCAGCAAGGCACACCAAGGCCTTTCCCAAGACACGCTGCTGGAGAGGCATTGGCCTACGGCACCATTTTCTAAGGGGAACCAGTCAAAGCAAAACAATAGATTCCATAGCCAAAGATTCATCAGTACATTCTTCTACCTGCAGGGGGAGCAAGCACACACATACATACAAAACAAAGCTTAATGTTTAAAGGTCTGATATCCAATTAGGCTTTTATACAGGACTGTGGAGGGAGGGGGGTAGTGATGAGATGATCATGAACGTTGAGTTTAATTTTCAAAATCTTAATGGGGAGGTAGGTGAGGCTGGAGGTTCATCCAGGGGCCTTGCACTGGTCCTGAAACAAGGAGTTGTTTTACAGGATCAATTTTCTTTCTTATTTTGTAATGGACACTGATACATTCCCAGGAGGAATAAAGTAAGTCCTGAAAACTTACGAATTACAATTTGTTCTTCCAAGGTGATAGTGTTTGCCAGTAGGAGAACAGTAGGTTTGGCTTCAGGTGGTGCCGGTGATCAACTGTATGACTTACCGGATCCAAACATCCAACTTAGTTTTTGCAAGATAAAATTTGGTGTGACGCTTAATGCAGTTTAATATGAGCATGGGTGATACAATGGAAATGGAAACAGAACTATCCCCAAAAGATTTTTCTGTTTCTCTTTTCTGGGGCCTCAGTTAGGGGTTTGCCTTCATTTGGACATCTAAAACATTTTGGTGCATGCAAATTGCTTGTTTGTGTGTATACTTATGAATTAACTTGCGTACAATTAGAAACATAGAAACATAGAAACATGATGACAGAAAAAGACCACAAGGCCCATCTAGTCTGTCCTTCCATAACAACAACTATAACAGTCCACTTTTTACCTTTAGAGATCCTCTGTGTTGGTCCCATGCTTTTTTGAATTCAGTTACTGTCCTCATCTCTACCACCTCCACTGGGAGACTATTCCACGGATCCACTACTCTTTCCATAAAGAAATATTTCCGCATATCACTCCTGAATCTATCTCCCTTCACCCTCATCCCATGTCCCCTCGTAGCAGAACTTGCTTTCAATTGAAAGAGGCTCTCTCCCTGAACATTTATGCCACGGAGGTATTTAAACATCTCAATCATATCACCTCTATCCCGCCTTTCCTCTAAGGTGTACATATTAAGATCCTTAAGTCTGTCCTCATATGTTTCATAATGAAGACTACTAATCATCTTAGTAGCAACCCTCTGCACCGACTCCATCCTGTTCACATCCTTTTGAAGGTGCGGTCTCCAGAATTGCACACCATACTCCAAATGAGGTCGCACCAAAGACTTATACAGAGGCATTATCACCTCCTTTTTTCTGCTAGCCATTCCTCTCCGTATGCACCCAAGCATCCTTCTAGCTTTTGCCGTCGCCTTTTCTACCTGTTTAGCTACTTTAAGATCATCGGACACAACTACGCCTAGGTCCCGCTCTTCTTTAGTGGACAAAAGTACTTCATCTCCTATGCTGTATTGCTCCCTAGGATTGCTGCAGCCCAAATGCATGACCTTACATTTTTAACATTAAATCCCAGCTGCCAAATTCTAGACCATTCTTCAAGCTTAGCTAGATCCCTCCTCATGTTATCTACACCTTCCTGGGTGTCTACTTTATTGCAGATTTTGGTATCATCCGCAAAGAGGCAAACCTTACCCGACAGCCCTTCCGCTATATCACTAACAAAGATGTTAAAAAGAATCGGACCAAGGACAGATCCCTGGGGCACACCACTGGTAACATCCTTCTCCTCAGAGTGAGCTCCATTTACTTGTACTCTTTGTCGCCTCCCACCCAACCAATTTCTAACCCAAGCAGTAACTTTAGGGTCCATCCCTAGGGTGCTCAGTTTGTTTATAAGTCGCCTGTGAGGAACAGTGTCAAAGGCTTTACTGAAATCTAAATACACCACATCTAGAGCTCTCCCTCGGTCCAACTCCCTGGTCACCCAGTCAAAGAAATCAATCAGATTTGTCTGACAAGACCTGCCTCTGGTGAATCCATGCTGCCTCGGATCCTGTAATCCGCTGGACTCCAGAAACCTCACTATTTTCTCTTTCAACAGCGTTTCCATTAATTTACTCACCACTGAAGTTAAACTAACCGGCCTGTAGTTTTCAACCACATCCTTACTTCCGCTTTTGTGTAAAGGCACCACATGAGCCTCTCTCCAGTCCTTTGGCACCACTCCCGACTCCAACGAGGCATTGAAAAGGTCAGTCAGTGGAGTTGCTAGAACGTCCCCAAGTTCCCTCAGTATTCTAGGGTGTATCCCATCCGGTCCCATCGCTTTGTCTACTTTAAGTTGAGCTAGTTTCTCACGAACACAGTCTTCTGAAAATTGTTCAAGATGTCCCTCGCTTCTGCTCTTATTTGTGGGTGTTTTCTGAGGTCCTGCTCCTGGTTCTTCATCTGTGAACACAGAACAAAAATATTTGTTAAGCAATTCCGCTTTATCCTTATCAGCTTCTACATATTCCCCCCTGTACCCTTGAGTCTGACAATACCACTTTTGCCCTTCCTCTTCTCACTAATATATCTGAAAAATGTCTTATCTCCCCATTTTATTGCATTGGCTATTTCCTCCTCCTTTTGAATCTTTGCCTTCTTGACTACTTTGCTAGCTTCTCTAAGTTTTTCCAAATACAGATGCCTGTCTTCCTTTCTCTGTGATCTCTTGTATTTCATGAAGGCCTCCCTCTTTTTCTTCACTTTTTCAGCTACTTCCTTCGAAAACCATAGCGGTCTCCTGTTCCTTTTGCCTTTATTTACCATTTTAACAAAAAGGTTGGTTGCCTTTAAAATACCCCCTTTCAGTTTTGCCCACTGTTGTTCTACATCCCCCAGCTGTTCCCATCCCACTAATGACTCCCTGAGGTATTGGCCCATCTTCGCAAAGTTAGTCTTCCTAAAGTCTAAGATCTTCACCTTGAAATGGATTCTAACAGCCCTAGTCCTAATACTGAACCACACCATCTGGTGATCACTGGATGCAAAATGATCTCCCACTACAACATCAGAAACACTTTCACCATTGGTAAGCACCAAGTCCAGTATGGCCCCTTCACGTGTGGGGTCTGTTACCAATTGCCTGAATAGTTCTCCCTGTAGAAAATCCAGGATCTCCTTACTCCTAGATGAGCACTTAGCAAACATAAAAAAGTTCTTGTGCGCATAAAGTGTATACAAAAAATACAAATGTGTGAAAATCATGAAAAACATATGAAAATCACAAAATCTTCATTTAAAACAAAGACTAACTGAACATTTTGGGCCTTGTAGATCCCTAGGCTATACCTCATGAGAATGACATAATTTTCACTGTAAGTCTATCCAGGTATTGCCCAGATCATTAACCTGAACAATTTTGTTTTTATCAATGAAAAACAAGCAAAGAAGTACAGAGTGCCGGAAAGTGTAGAACCAGCTACTCGCTTATTATACTGAATTCCTCTGTCAGCAGTGCTGCGAAAGCCAGACATGAGTCTGGGGCGTCTTGGAGTAGCCTCTCGTGTGGTAACTCCAAACGGATGTAAAGACTTTTGAACTTGCAGCTGAGAAAGAGAGAGAAGATCGCGGACCTGTGTGCTTGCCGCAGACATATTCTCTCAGCGCCGCCCTGGGTTCGTCTCCTCCTTCTCTCGGGCTGCGTAGGCTTGCCAGCCGACTCCAGTTTTTCAGGAAGGGCTAATCCAGTCCTGGTTTTCCCCCAGGGCAGGCTGGGACTTGTAGTTCCTCCTTTTGTAGGGAAATCTGAACTATGAGTCCATGCATTGTATAGACTAAAAGTAAGTGTTTGTGCATGTGTGCAGTATGATGCTAAATGCATGGAAATGTGTGCATGCACGTGCCTGTATGTGCATATATGTCGTAGGAGTGTGTGAGTCTGTATGTGTTTCCGTGTTAATGGACTGGATACCGCATTGTCACATCTCGGAGATGGCCGTGTGGATGTTTCTGAAACATAGGTGCAGGGGATCTTGTTTGCATGAGCTTGTTCATATAAATCTGGGTTCTTAATGTTAGACGGGGCTTTTTTTTGAGGGGGTGCATGGTGGTTATTGAGTCCTGCCGAAATTGGTCCTCGTGTACTAATGAAATATTGTTGCACCTTTTATTTCTAGGAAATTTAAAGTCAGAGGTGACTTTACTTTCATATTTTCAGTTTCCTGGGGGTAGCAGGTGGGAGCGAATTCACATGCTTGAACCCACACGAAATCCCGCCAGGCTCCCCCCTTAAAGGGGATACTAAGCCTGGAGCCGGGGGATTAAAAGCGCAGGCTGTCTCAGCACTTTCCTAGGGGCCGTCTGAATTCACCGAGTCCCTGCTGGATTCCTGGAGTGCCTTGAGATTCTTCTCTGCCAGTTTGATCACTTTTCCTACTTTCTGTCTTTGGAATGTCTCTGGGGGCAAATGTAAAATTAGGAAGAGGTTATGGGATGGTCTGTGACAGGGAGGACACCTGCTGCTTGCCCTGGGTGCCTTTAGCATCTGTCAGTGCATTGCTCCGGAGGCAAATACCTCTCCAAGGTCTCTTACTGCCTAAATGTGCACAGATAATTAAGGCCTCACCAGACTAGTAGGAATATTTCTTTTGTTTGCATATTTTTAATACTTGGAAACCCTCTTGCTCAGTGCTTGATTTAGCTAGGCTAATAATATATACAGGGCTGGCGTTTTCCTTATTTGAAACCAAGAAATTAGCAGAAGGGTGCATCAATCCTTGGCATGAACGTCCTTGAAAGTGGGGTCTAGACAGGACCGGCACAAGCCATTAGGTGAATTAGACAGTCACCTAGAGCACTGTTTTCAGGGTGCCCATTGACACTGCGACCACCCCTCTCCAGGACCAATGCCTTTAAAACAGCAGCACGGCACTTAGCAAAAGCCTCCGACGCTGCATGCTGATAGTGCTTCTGCGCCCTCTGACGCAGACTTCCTGTTTGCAAGGGAGTGGAAGCAGCTAGTTGCATGGGGGCAGAAGCAGGAAGTCTGCATCGGAGGGACTGGAGGCATGAACAGCGTGCAGTACTGGAGGCTTTTGCTAATCACTGTGGTGCTGTTTTAAGGTCATTGCCACGGCTGCGGGTGCCAGAGAGGGATGGGGCGGGGGTGGGAGCAGGGGGTTGGCAGGAATGAGATTCACCTAGGGCGCCTCAAATCCTTGCAGTGGCCCTGGGTCCAGGACAGCGTGTCAGAGTGCAGGAAAGAGCGTACCGTTAGAGTCTAGGTCAGGATCGATGCGCAGTCAGACACACACTGATGCGCATTCTCGGTGTGCTTTCACAACAAGGGTGGGCCTAGATAGAAACACATGTCCTTTGGATCCCGCCAACGAACAGGACAAGCAACCTCTCAGCATCAAACAGAGGCTTCTCACTCATCGCCCCAATGACATCCGCACCACGAGAAACCTGGACGACTTCCGAAAAAACTAAAGACATGTCTCTTCATCGAACACTTTGGAGGAACTCTCACTTAATGCATGTGTCCCTACTATCCCACAGGGACTACACACACTCCTTCCTGCCTCCCACGCACTGTCTCTAACTGCTACACAAAAGCTCACCTTCCTACCCAACTCCCCCTTGTTGGTCTTGTACATACTTTTGCCCAATGTATATTTTCTCGACTTCAGCTTATTCCCCCACAGCGTTAGGCTGCTTTTATTGTTCACGTTAATGTTCTTGTAATCTAGCACACTGTGTTCCATGTAAGTTGAGTTTTATTTTGTTTGTTCCATGTAAACCGCCTTGACACTTTTGAGAAGGTGCTATATAAAACGAGTTAAATAAATGATCACAAGGCTTGGAGTCGGTTATTTCATCTGTTAAGCGGCCGTTTTTCTAAGCTGCTTTAGCTTTTACTGTGTGCTAATAGTGGAGTTCTGCCCTCCCTATTCTCCTGTCTCATTACCCTTCTTCTCATCTGTTGTACTCTCTTGTCTTGATTAGATTGTGCGCTCTGATGAACAGGGACCGTCTTTTATATGTGTCTGTACAGGGTTGCGTATACCTTGTAGCGCTATACAAGTGATTAATAGTAATAGCACTGCCAGAATAGGTATTCCTGTTGGGGGGGGGGGGAGAATGGGTGGGGATTGTGCTTTGTTACCAAGCCTTAACTGCTAAATTATTATTATGTGCATAAGTTAATTATCAATATGTAGATAAGTTAATTCCTTAATGTTTACAGCATCATGTTATAGCCTTTCTTATTGTTGCTTAGTTTGTATATCAACAGTTAACTGTATCTATATTTCAGCTCGTTCCATGTAAACCGCATTGATCCTAGGGAATGCGGTGTATAAAAACTGTTAAATAAATACAATTAATTAATAAATAACTTGCCAGTTAATGGGAAAGCTAGCCACACTTTCAGAGGTGTAACTCATTACAGTCTACGTTGTTGGCCATACCATTAATGTGCGTTAGCAATCATTTCTCTAGGCTAACTGCGGAGCTGGAAGCCCTCTCATCAGTTAATGCTTTACACTATTTGCTCCCACCTTATGCAAATCCTTACCCCTAACCTTAAGAGGATTCTCAGACTGGACTGAATTCCGGAAGAAATTAAAAATGTATCTCTTCCAGGAGGAATACAACACAGCCTTGGACCCAGAGACCGAACCGCCCTAATCCCCTACTATTAGAACAACCTTGATAACAGGACCCCGTACTATACAAATGTTGAACTCTTGATTATCTGCACTCTGCACTTACACGGTAAATAGTTCAGAGTGTTAATGTATTTTACTGTTATTCTGTTTGCTTCACTGTTTAGTTCACTCTACAATGGAGTGCTTCCTGTTAATTCTGTTGGTTATGGGGTCTATTCTGTCCCGCGAATAGACCCGTTGGGACATCCATTCCTGCTATTCGCCTCCCTGCCGGCCCTGTCAAAAGCATCCCCTTATGAACAAGGAGTCTATACAGGGGAGGCTTAGATGGGGGCAGGAGGGGGCGTTACAGAGGCGGAGTTAGGGCGGCAGTGGATGGTCCGTGACCCCGGACGTACAGGGCTGATTCTGAAGTTGGCCCTGTACGTCTGGGGTCGACAGACTGGATGGGGGACTTATTCCACCTTCGAGGTGGAATAAGTCCCCCTGGACGTCGGGGGATGGCAGGTCTGGGCAGCGCAAGGAAGTTGAGGGGGTGAAGGGTGTTCCTCATAGCCTGACTCCGGCCATGGAAGACCAGATCAGGGGTCAGGCTGTGGGGAAAGGAAAGAGTGGTCGGTAGCCAGGGATTGCGGCTCCTGAATGGAGCCTGACCGCGTTAGCTGGACATGGCTCTGTACGTGTAGGTCGATCGGAATTGGATCCCAGCACGTACAGACCCTAGACCCAATTCTGATCCTGCAGGGCAAGTCTAGCCCCTGTGGGATCAGAATCGGGTCTGCCTCTGTGCGTCCCGTTCCGATCGGATGCACAGGGGCCTGGACGTGCTCTATGGAACCTGTAAACGGCTTTGAATGGAAGGAAGGTGGTATAAAAATAAGTTTAAATAAATAAATGCATGCAGAGGTTTCACATTAACTTTGGCTATTAACACACATTAGATGCAAAACCTTTAATGCACTTTTGCAAATAGGTCCCTAAGAGGCCAGTGTTGAAAGAGGCATCTATCTGGTCAGCAACACCTGATAACCAAGTGCGGGTGAGAGGAGTATTCAGAGGACTGATCAGGATAGTGCCGTTGAATATTCCCTTTGACCACGTCCTGCATTATCTGGAAAGTGTTGAGGTGGTCCATGGGTGAAGACAAAAACTATCCAGATAGCAGCGATACTCAGCCTGGCATGCGGATAGCTGACTGCAGAAAGAGGGGTTTGCTACCTAGATAGCAGGCTGAATATCGCCACTATTTATTCTAAAACATTCATATACCGCTGCCCTATACAAGAGTCTAAGTGGTTTACAATAAGAACATTCTCAAGAAAACAAACAAACCTCTTCCAAAGACGGGGAAGCTGTAAAACTAGAGGGCACAACAGGAAGCTGCAAGGTGGTAAATTGAAAGGCAATGTCAGGAAATACTTTTTCACTGAAAGGGTGGTGGATGCTTGGAATGCCCTCCCGATGGAAGTGGTGGGACAAACACGGTGACGGAATTCACAATGGCATGGGGCAGACACAGTGGATCCCTTCACAGCAACAGGATAAAATCAAAATAAACTGAACCATCTAATTTCTCAACAAATAGGGGTGTCCTGCATGGAGTGGTGGGTTCACCCCTAAACAGAGAGATGGGGAGGGGTGTCCTGCACAGAGCGGCAGGTGCACCTACTCTTGCCATCGTGCTGGGCAGACTAGATGGACCACACTGGTCTTTATCTGTCGTCATTTACTATGTTACTATAATACAGGGAAAATACCAAATAACAAAACAGACCGAGGCCCCCACCCATCCACTCACCCTCTCCCTCTGCAGCAACCTAACTGGGGAACAAAAAGGGTCTTCAAACATTTCCCAAAGTGTCTAATTTCTGCGGCAGCGCAATGGGAAGCTTATTCCACGGTACTGTCGCAGCCGCCCTAAAGGCCCACCCCCTCCATTTCTGTATCGCGATAGTACTGTCAGTCACTGCAGTATCTGATGTTAACCCCTGAAGTAATATATTGACCTATAAATGTTTTATCCATTTATGCAGGAAGTCAATTTTCAGTGGGCTTAAAATTAGCCGATGATGTGCTAATTGCCTGTCTCTAACCGGTTTATGCTTTGAAGTATGTCCGCTGACTATGTGATAAGTTATCCGCCATAGGAGAGCTCTTTGTGCGACCCTCCTTTTAAGGAATAAAATGATCCACCGAGCGGATCCTTTTATACGGAGCCACGGACTGTTGCGCGCCATCAACATGCATAAATCATGTCGTTTCAATTACTCCTCGCGTCGATGGGCCTTTGCGTGAGGACTTCAGCTAGTCGCTAGTCTATATGCGCATGCTTTAGGACGATGGCGCACCCTTTACCATGGACGGTCACATAGGCAGAGCGCAAGCAGAACATGCGCGCGCTTTCTAAAATACGTACGTGCCACTTAGACCAGCCCTAGGGCCGCTGTCAGTGATCGCGCCTTGATCTGGTGCATGTTTCCCGCCACTTATGCACCAAACTACATGCGCACGTGATTTTATAAACTGAGGATTATCATCATCATCATCACTGCAGTAACTGGACAAAAGAAAACTGTGAGGGGAGGAAATCGAATCATATAAAATAAGGGGGGGGGGAAAGCTCTGAAACTCTGAACATGAAGACACATGATGTCGGAGTCCAAAACTGAGCACTTAACGGTGTTGAAACGTGATGAATAAAATCCCCTCTAAGGCCAATATGCAAGCAGGTAAAGTTAACAGGACAATTTTATTCATTTTTACTGTACGTCAGCTTTTCACCTTTGGTATATTTTTGTCACGGCAAGTTTCGTGACTTGCCCTGGAAGCTTTCGGTAGTCCTCTGAATGCTTTGCAGAGGTCTTCATGTCTTTTTTCCCCTTGTTTTTCTCTGGAGTAACTCAATCCCTTTCGGATGCTGTCTGCCCCTTATGTATCTGGAGTATTTGGTGTTTGGGACGAAACCTTGCTTTTTCTCTTATGTCCAGCACTTATTCAATCATGTGCTCAATTGAATACCTAAAGGCGGAAGGTCCCAGTAAGAGTCGGAGGGTGGATGGGCATGAGAAGACCTCTTAGGAAACGTCACGATTCGAGGTCAGCTGCTTATTACCTGCGTTACCCGTTAACATGTAATGCTTGGCAAGCGTGCTGCGTTCACAGCTAACATAGCAGCACAGATCACGCGTTAGTCACATGAGGGGGCAAGGTGTGGCTGAGAGGCATGTCTGCAACCTACGGTTACTGTGAGCATTGACTGCACGTTTTGCAGACATCCTGGATGCTACTAACGCCACTGCAAAGGGTGGCACTAGCTGCCTCCGCCTTGCCGCTGCAGTGCCTTCCCTGCATTATCCGCTATGGAAATAGCGCTTACGCGGCACTACTTGCGCTAACACGCTGCGTTAACTCTGAAAGCCTAACGCGGCTTAGTAAACTGACCTCTTACTGTTGTGACCCCAAAGTGAGCCTACGAGCCCATTTTTCTTTCCGCTAGCGACCGCCATTTTGTGTTTATAATTTGACTTTTCTTCGCCATCGCGCCTGCGGATTCAGTCCTACGTGTTTCTCTCTAGACTTAAGAGGGTAACCTTATAAAGTTACGCCCAGCCAATGTGTGCTGTCGCGTGCCTATTTCGCACCTAGTTTATAAAGCCAGGTACACGCATACCTGGCTTTATAAAATGCGAGCGTGAAAGAACGTGCGCACGTGCTGCTGATGCGAGTGCTCGTGATACCAGCTCCAGGGCGGGCGTAAATGTTAGTATGGAATTTTATAATCTACATGCACAAACGCAGATGCTATGCATGCTCCGCCCTAGCTCCGCTCCTGTGAAAGTCCGCACCATGAAAATTATCCGCGATGATTTTGTTGCACCTGGACTATTGTAACATTTTATATTTAGGCCTCCCTAATACAGTTCTGGCCAACGTGATTGGCACCCTTGCAGTTCAACCCCTTAATACCCAATGTCTCCTAAAAAGAAAAGTGGCCAGTGAAATGGCTCTGGACTATATATGCACACACATTTGACACACAAAATAATCAAATAAAGCAAGACCAATTAAAAAAGGAAATAGTAGGGAATGGTATAAAAACTGGGACATTGCCAGGATATGATTATTGGCATCCTTATAAACATTCAAATCAGTTTGAACCGAAGAGCCACATTCCCACTGCAGTAAAATTAGACGCACCTGTGATCAACTGTCAGTACTCACATAACTTGAATCAACCAATGAATGATGGCTCTAATGTTTAAAATGGCCACACTCACGCCCCGTTCCATTTTCACAATGGTGAAGATAAAATGAGCTGCCTGAGATGGTCAGAAAAGCCATTATCACCAAACGTCGAACTTCAAAGGGATACAAGGCCATCTCCAAAGACTTTGGGATTCCTGTATCTACAGTTTGCAATGTTATTAAGAAGTTTTCTGCTCATAGAACTGTCAAGAACCTCCTGGGATGTGGTGGGAAGAGAAAAAGTAATACAAGTAGTCTTCAAAGATTAGTGTGAACTGTTGGAAAAACACCACATACAACATCCAAAGAGCTTAAGACTGACCTGGAGCAATCTGCAGTGGTGCTTTCCACCCGCACCATACACCACATACTTAGAAGGATTTCATGAGCGAAGACCAAGGAGGATCCCATTGCTCAAAGACAAACATAAAAAGGCATTTTTCCCAACCCACCTTGAGAAACCACAGTCCTGGGAAAATGTTCTGTGGACAGATGAAACCAAACTTGAGCGCTTTGGCAATGCAGACCAGCGATACATTTACTAGCGAAGAATTGAAACTTATAAGGAAAAATACATCCTTCCTACAGTTAAATATGGTGGAGGTTCCATAATCCTGAAAAAAGTCATGAGCTGGAACAAATTGCAGTTGAAGGGTGGGACAAACTACCAGCAGACAGATGAACAAAACATTTAGGTGACTACAAGAAATTTCTGGAGGCTGTCTTTTTTTTTGTGCTATCAAGTCAGTGTTGACTCATAGTGACCCACCTACCTCTGGGTTTTCTTGGCAATGTATCACTGGCAATTCCAAGGCAATGGAGGGTAAGGTAACTTGCCCAAGGTCACAGTGGCAGTGGGAATTGAACCCTTGATCTTCTGGGCACTAGGCAATTGCTCTAACCACTAGGCTACTCCTCCCCTGGAGATTGTCATTACTGCAACCAAATGTTAGTGAAGGGTGCCATTAATCCTGTCCAGGTCATATTTTGTTTTCTCAGAAATTACTACATCCATGTTGCATAGACATCTCTTTTTTGTTGTATACCTTTGAACAGACTGTTAAAATATTATGATAACATACTGTTGGAATATTTGCAATTATTTCTCAAGATATTGTACACAACATACCTAAAATGCAAGGGTGCCAATAATGTTGACCACAACTGTAAATCATTGATTAGATTCCATCTGATAACAAAGTACAGCAGCCAAAATTGTGTTTAACGCTTTAAGGAGTGACCGTGTAACACCATTATTACACTTGGTTCAATGGTTACCAGAAAAAGACCCATAGCCACTCTCTAGTCACCTCCCGTTTAGACGTTTGCAGCCTGTTCTTCCCTGGTCTCCCCCAAATCATCTCTCCTATTCAATCCAGTCAAAACTCAGCTGCGCGGCTAGTCCTCCACTAGAGTCACTATGCTCATGTAACCCCTCCCCTCAAGTTACTTTGTGGGCTCCTTATCCGTTTCCGCATCCAGTTCAAACTTCTATTACTGACCTGCAAAGTGCATTCATTCTGCTGATTCTCATTACCTCTCCATTTAACTCTTTCTACACCCCTCCTCAGGAACCTCACTCAACAGGCAAATCTCATCTGTGCTCTTCTGCTCCACTGTCAACTCCAGACTGCATCCTGTCCACCTCAATGCACTATGGGCCCAATTCTGACAGGCGAATAGTGGGGATGGACGTTCTGGTTTGACCTTCAGTCCCACTATTTGCTGGGACCAAATGTTGCCTCTAGTGCTCCCCACACGCACACAGCTGCTGTTTGGGGAGCGCTGAATTGTGGCGGAGAGTGGGCAGAGCGGGGGTGGGCCACAGCACCCAGATGTACAAGGCCGATTCAGGTCACAGTCCTGTACGTCCACCGGCGGCAGGGGAGACATGAGGTTTATACCACCTTGGTGGTGGTGTAAGTCCCAGGTGCGGCAGCAAGTGGGCCATGCTGCCCAACCACACAGCCAGTGGAAAGACAGGTGAATCCCTGTCGCCTGATCCAAGCCCAGCTGCTTCTGCTGAGAGTTGAACGGCGGGGAAACAACGTTATTCACTGCGGTGGGCTTTTGATGCTCCTGCTGGGCACCTCTGCCATGGCGACGGGATGCCATGGCACCGGCACACCAGCTTGAGCATAGGGCAGGCTGGATGGTGTGCCAGTTGGATGTCTCGCGCCAAGGAATAGAGGCAATGCCGGGCCATCTCCTTGGCCGATTCTGCAGTCATGGGAATGTCTGTCTCCCGCGGTGGCAGAATTGGATCTGCCTTGGGACAGTCCATTTTTCGGCCATTCAGATGGCCCGGACGTGCCCCCCCACTGAATTGGGCTCCACATGTCTGAAAAAGATTACCTGAGTCAGTGCGTCAGGCTCCATCTCTGGTCCTGTTCAAATCGAGGCTAAACACCCACCTCTTCGAAGCCACTTTTGGAAACTGACCTTTTTGTTCTTGTATCACCCGTGTGTCAAGACCGTCTCTAGCCCCTCTCTGTCATGTGTTTGTCTAGAGTCTTTCTCCCATGTGTATAGCTACTGCGCTACGTTTGCCTTTTAGCGCTACACAACTGATAAGTAATAAAAGTAGAATAATTGTAGAAGTTGAATAGCTATGTCTTACTTTTAAAGCTACTTTATGGTTTGTCTCCTGATTGCATTGCTTCTTATCTAGATCTTGCGGTTAATACCTCTCATCCTTTACATAGGAATAAATTGAAGTTGCCCCATGGGTCTGCTTTTAAACAAGTGAAAGGATATTCAAATGTGTAGCCTTTAATCTATGGAATTCCCTTACCTTGGAACTGCGCAGTGAGCAACCTTATTTAAGGAGTTTTCCCTAGAGGATACCACGGAGAAGACACAGGGATAGCGGGGGCAAGCTTTGTGGATGCAGCTATCGCCACCCATTGAGGTGGTAGCATCCGCAGTAATCGCCTGGTATTCCCTCTGTATTCCCTCATCCTGTCCAGGTCTACGGATACTACATGAAATGCATATATCCACGATGTCTTCATTTTTCATGCATTAGCTGCCACTGCTGTGCAATAATTCCGCATTATCACCATGTTTGCTGCTCATGCCCTTTAGTAAACATGCTCCAAAGATTCCAGAGGCCTTTAAAGTCACGTTTGTTTGCAAGACAGTTTAATGTCATTGAATGATCAGTTGATTGATTTGGATCAATGGGGATCATTTATTATAAGTATAATTTATATTTGAATTCTGTTTAATATTTTATATTTCATTTTTATTGTAGTTTTTACTGATTGCTGTTTTAATTTACATTTATATATTTTATTTTTTTTTCTTTGTAAGCCGCTCTGAGCTATTGGTACAGGCTAGGTAAAAGAAACCAAATTAAATCAAATTAAGTTAAAATTGGTATTTTATAAGAGGTGTCTATCTGCACGTGTAAATGACTAAAATACTGACATTTGCTTGTGTCCTTACCACTTATAACTAGGCAGCTTCTTATAAAATTATTCTCAAAATGATGCTACATGGCATTCTTGATTGTAAGGAAGATCTCTGTGAACTCCCAGTGAACCTGGCTCCGTTTCCTTCCTACCTAAAACTAAACTATCCTGCTGGTGCAATACAAGACATCATTCTGATTTCAGAGTTGTCTTTCACTGCATTTGTATTGATTTGATCTTTATGACGTGAATATGTAACAGGAAGGACAACTGGCTGAGATTAATGGGCCCATGTCAGTTCCTGCCTCATCCTAGACTCTGAATTCCCTGGTATTCCCCGGGTCTTCCCTGGTATTCCCCGGGTCTTCCCTGGTATTCCCCCGATCTGCATCCACTGCTGTCCCCAGGGGTAGTTTCCTCAGGCTCACACTGACTCATTTCTCCTGGGGCCTGGACGAGGGATCCTAAAGTCCATGCAACACCTGTCTCCCTCGTAGCTGATTTCTCCAGGACACGTCAACTCCTTTTTCCTTCTGGGGTCCAGGCTGGGAATAGATGCCCAGCCTTGTACTGATCCCATGATTCAAAAATCTGGGCTTATCACATATCACCCGTTCGTATAGTGACTGCTGCCTAGACTCTTTCCTTGTATTTAAACTCTTTATAAAAATGTTTGTAAAAGTGCAATCATTTTAGCAAAGCTTTTGGCTTTTACTTTTTCAAAAAATGACTGAACCGTATGTGTAAGGCCACAGGGCAAGGCATGCATATCCACACAGAGCTCTCCATGAACATGTAAATAATAGAATCTGTTGGAGACTGTGGTACTGAGAAACAAAATACCCAAAGTCAGAATAATAAACCAGCACACAAAAACAAAAGGGACCATACCCCAAAGTCAAATCAGGGATGCCAAGAGATTGGGGAGTAGGAAATCTAATGGCTGGAAGAGGAGGAGAAAAAGGTCATGAAGATAGCGCAGGCCAGACAGGGAAATCGGAGCCGTAGTCTGGATTCGGTACGATCTGTGGGCAGTAGTCTTTCCTATGAGTGATAGCTTTATATCAGACAGTACAATATTATTATTTTCAGAACTGATTTAGGATTTTGCAACCATGCTGAGTAAGGGTGATAAGGACAAGGAAATAGATTCAATGAGGAATATAGATGGATCCCAGATACAGGTAAAGAGATTTAGCAGTTTCATTTCCAAGGTGCAGGATAGAGGGATGTTTCTATATTTCATTGAACCTCTAGCCCCGTATAGAGAAGGAGTTGGCTTGCGAGGGGGGGAAATAACGAGAGCATATTTGAACAGTTCCATTGCGGTCCATAACTTAGCTTTTGGAAGACAGGGTGACCTACACTTTAACAGCTTTATTAGCAGGAAAATGAAAATCTTACCCCTTGATCCTACCTTTCTTTCCCATTAGACCTATTGTCTGGGTGCTTATAGCTGCCCCCTCCCCCCTCCTCCATAGTACAGCAGCAATCCGTTGCCCTGGATGATACAAGGGATCCTTTACATTTTAGGAAACCCTGCATGGAATAGCAGGTCTCCTCAATAATCCAAGTCCTAATTTATCTGATGAGGAGGCAGACATCCACAGTGGTGCTTTATTTCAACCAGGAAGTATCGAGACAGAAAGACTTAAGTCATGAACATAGAACCCGCATTCAATAAAGACGTTGTCCATAGATCTTTTTGAATACGTCTCCCCTGCACTTTCCCTCTCCTCTCTTGAGAGTGGATTATCATCGTTGTTCTTTTGTAAATAATTCCCTGGGCTTTTCCCTGCCTTCCTCCAATTTCCAGGCACTTTTCAAATACAAGCCTTGCATATTTAATCATTGGGTGCTGGCAAATTCATGTTGGGCTCAGGAAATGAACAATTCCTTCTGGCATTTATGCAGAGTTTTCATGTCCTTTCAAGAAAAGAAAAGAAAAGAAAAGGACTTTGTGGCTGGCTGCGGGTAAGCAAGAATGAAACCTAGCTTTAACCAACTGGTTTCCCCATGCAATTAGAGTTGTTTTAATGATGGGGTTCCAGTTCCTGTTTGAATAATGGATGCTTTTACTTTAACAAATGTTTCCTTTAAAGCAGGCAATCGGATTGGTGATGCTAGTGTTCAGTTGGGGGAAGGAAGATATCATTTATTCCTGACCTCCAGCTGAGGGTGATTTGTTGAACAGAAGACTTTTGGAGGATGGTACAGCCTGGTGAGAGGTGCATTTAGCACCTGAGAAGACCTTAGTGGAAAGCTCAGTAGGAAGATAATGTCACTGTAGCCTTGATGGGATGAGGTAATGAGCTGAGGATTAGGCAATGAACTTCAAGACTGCAGCCGGACTTTTCTCATGCCTTCATCCTTTCCTCTGTCAAGTTAAGTAAATAGAAAATATCTGTACCGGTGACCCTGATGCAGGGTGGGCCCAAACATTAGGAAAGACTAGGCTATCACCTAGGCCAGCAGCTTCGGGCGAGCAAAAAAATCAGTAGCCGTCAGATCAAAGCACTAGATCTGGAAAACCGCACAAACCCGACGTGCCATCAGCATGTTCCTTGATCTGCAGACCGAGCAGGCACAAACATACATACAAAGCAACGTTGTACGATGTGCAGTGATGCATTTTTACAGGCCTGCGGTTGGAAGGCTGCCGTTCACATAATCAAGATTGTTGAGTTGAACTATCAAAATCTTGGTGGTGGTTGGGCAATAAGGCCAAAGGTTTGCTTACGGCGCCTGCTACCTTGCACCAGTCCTGATCTGATGTTGTATACTCCCTGCCTGAACCTTACGGTCCCTGGATGCTCTTAGGCTACCTCTGACAAACTATCCTTTTGTAAACCAGTTAAGCCCAGCCTTTTTTGCATGATGGATCCCGTTAAGATCTATAGCCTAAAGTCCCAAGACCTACCAAAGAATGAAACCTTCCAAATCACAGGCTTTATTCTAGTAAATCTCTGTTGCAATTCCAGCCCTGTGAGGTATCTAAGAGATGCCATTCACGGACACCTCCTCCTACGGGCAGCAACATGGGTGGAGGACTCCCACACAGCTCCATGGGAACTCATTCATGTTAGAAGAGCCTTGGCAAGGCACTGAAAGGCGGCTGCCTGTCCTGTTTTTCAAAATGTTGCTTCTTCTTGTGACATATTTAAACATCTGTGAACCAATGTTGACCCAACCTGTAAGTTAAAGGCCGCTATATCCTATTGTCCATGCAGAAAGGCCTTATAAAATTAGCCCCTCAGGTTAAAATGTTTTAAATATTGGGGTAAATATTTAAATGTTATGGTTGGTGTGGTGTTTTTTTTACAATAATCCAGATCCTTGTTTTGCTATCCAGATTGCAAGGTGGCAGTGACTCATTGTACAAATCCAGTCAGCACGGGGAGCAGGGCTGGCTCAAACATTAGGCAAACTAGGCAGTCACCCAGGGCGGCAGCTTCTGAGGCAGCTAAGAGCAGCAGTCAAAGCAAAACAATAGATTTTGACAGTCACACAGACTCTGAGCTATCAGCACATTCCTTTACCTGCAGGGAGAGCAGCACATACATACAAAGAACGTATGATGTCCAGTTATGCATTTCTACAGGATTGTGGTAGGATGGGTAATGTTGCAATGATCTTGGAAGGGTGTGTGTGTTCGGTTGAAAGTTTGCTAAGTTGCCCAAATAGCCTTCACAGGAGCAGTCTGTATCATGGCAATATTGAGCCCTCTATCTGCATAAATTTAGGGCAGACGTTTTGGATATTCTAACTTTATCTGGCTGGTTTCCTGAATAGTGGTCTGAAAATTGCCACTGTCCAGATAACTTGCCCTTCTACCCATGTAACACCCTGACATTGTACATATAATGCCAAGACCAGTCTGTAAGGTTATTCAGCAGTATTATCCTACTATTACTGCAACAAATTATTTGTATAGTGCTACAAGGTGTATGCAGCACAGTAGAGAGACATGTAAGAGACAGTCCTTGCTCATCAGAGCTTACAGTCTAGTCAAGATAGACAACACAACAGCCAGGGACTAGGATATATCTAGGGAATGGTAAGGAACCACATAGGTAGTGAACAGGAGACTAAGCAGATCAGGATCCAAAAGCAGCCTCTAAGAGGTGGGCTTCTAACCTGGATTAGAATAGGGCCAGAGATGGAGCCTGATGCACTGACTCGGGTAGTTTGTTCCAGGCATAAAGAGCAGCAAGGTGGAAGGATCGAAGTCTGGAGTTGGCAGTAGACGAGAAGGGCACAGATAGAAGGGATCTGCCAAAAGAGCAGAGTTCCCGAGGAGGGGTGTAGGGAGAGATAAGAGAAGAAAGGTCTTGAGGAGCAGCCAAATGAGTGCACTTATAGATCAGTAGAAGTTTGAACTGGATGCGGAAATGGATAGGGAGCCACTTGAGAAGAGGGCTTACATCAGCATAGTGACAATGGTGGACGATTAGCCGTGCAGCTGAGTTTTGAACAGATTAAAGTGAGGAGATATGATTCAGAGGAAGACCAGCAAGGAGGAAGTTGCTATAATCTAGACGGGAGATGACTAAAGAGTGGATAAGGGTCTTAGTAATGTGTTCAGAAAGGCAAATTTTGCTGATTATTATAGAGAAAGAAACCACAGGTTTTAACTATTTGTTGCATGTGTGTGGAAAAGGAGAGGGAGGAGTCAAAGATGACCCCAAGGTTGTGAGCCGAAGAAACAGGAGTAGAGTGTTATCCACAGAAACAGACAGGAGGAAGGGGGGATGTGAGTTTAGAGTAAAAGATAAGAAGTCTGGTTTTAGCCATGTTCAGTTTCAGAGTGTGATGGGACTTCCAGGTGGCAACGTCATATAAGCAGGCAGAGATATGGCCTGGATTCATAGAGAGATTTCAGGAGCAGAGAGGTAGATCTTAGAGTCATCAGCATAAAGATGGTACTGAAAACCATGAGAGGAGATGAGAGCGCTGGTGTCAAGAGAACAATGAGTCACATGGGATTAAAGCTTTGCATGCAACAAAGTACACCATACTGTAGCTTCTGTATGGATAGGAATCCCATGTTAAAAGGGGAAGGAGATGGCAGTGGGGGTGTACTACCGACTGTCTGGCCAGAATGAACGGATGGATGATGAAATGCTAAGAGAAAACAAGGAAGCCAACAGAAGTTACAACATAGTAATAATGGGTGATTACAATTACCCCAGTATCGACTAGGTCAATGTCATGACAGGACATGCTAGGGAGTTAAAGTTTCTAGATAAAATAAATGACTGCTTCTTGGAGCAGCTAGTTCATGAACTGACAAGAGAGGCAGCCATTTTGGACCTAGTACTTAGTGGAACACAGGATCTGTTGCAAGAGATAAGGGTGTTGGGGCCACTTGGCAACAGTGATCATAGCATGATTGCTTTTATTTATTTATTTTATTTTATTTGGTTTTCTATACCGTGCTATTTGATTTAATAAATGGAAGAAGGATGGCAAGGAAATCCACAGTACTACCTTTTAACTTTCAAAAGGGAGACTATGATAAAATGAGGAAAATAGCTAAGAAAAAACTAGGAGGAGCAGCTGCAAAAGTCAAAGATTTATATCAAGCACAGGTGTTGTTTAAAAATACTATCTTGGAAGCTCAGACCAGATGTATTCCAGGCTTTCAGAAGAGTGGAAGAAAGGCCAAAAAACTGGCAGCGTGGTTTAAAGGTGAGGTCAGAGAGGCTGTTGTAGCCAAAAAAGCAACTTTCAGTAAATGGGAAAAGGAGCCAAATGATGAAAACGGGAAAGAACAAGCACAGGCAAGTTAGATGCAAGGCATTGATAAGGCATGCAAAGAGAGGATTTGAAAAAAGCTTGCTATGGAAGCAAAAACACATATTAATTGTTTTTTCAAATACATTCATAGTAAAAAACTCATGAGACAGTCAGTTCGACTATTGCATGATAGATGTGTAAAAGGGGTGCTAAGGGAGAACAAGGCCATAGCAGAGACATTGAATGAATTCTTTGCTTCGGTCTTTACTGAAGAAGATATAGGGAAGTTACCTGTACCTGAAATGGTATTTAAAGATGATATATCAGAAGAACTGAAAGATTTATCAATAAACTGGGAAGCTATATTACTTGATAAACTGAAAAGTATTAAATCACCTGGACCAGATGGTATACATCTGAGGGTATTGAAAGAACTGAAAAATGAGATTGCAGACTTACTATTAGTAATCTATGAACTATCATTAAAATCATCTGTAGTACCTGAAGATTGGAGAATGGTCAATGTAACGCCAATTTTTCAAAAGGGTTGCAGGGGCGATATGAGAAACTACAGACTGGTGAGCCTGACATTGGTACCAGGAAAAATGGTAGAAACTGTTACAAAGAATACAATTACTGAACATGTGGATAGTCATGGTTTAATAGGAGAAAGTCAACATGGATTTAGACAAGGAAAGTCTTGTCTCACTAATATGTTATATTTTTTTGAAGGTGTGAATAAATAGGTAGACCAAGGTGAGCCGGTTGATAAAGTGTACTTAAAATGTCTAAAAGACTTTGACAAAGTCCCTCATGAGAGACTCTTGGACAAATTTAAAAGTCATGGGATAGGAGGCAGTGTACTATTGTGAATCAGGAAGTGGTTAAAAGATAGAAAACAGAAAGTAAGACTAAATGGCCAATTTTCTCAATGGAGAAAGGTGAATAGTGGAGTACCACAGGGATCTGTGCTGGGTCTGCTGCTTATTAGCATATTCATAAATGACCTTGAAATGGGAATAATGAATGAGGTGATCAAATCTGAAGATGCAACAAAATTATTCAAAGTTGTTAAAACCCATGAGGATTGTGAAAAATTGCAAGAGGACCTTGATAAACTGGAAGACAGGACATGCAAATGGCAGATGAAATTTAATGTGGACAAGTGCAAGGTTATGCACCTAGGGAAGAACAACCCAAACTATGGTTACATGATGCAAGGTTCCACATTAGGAACCACCACCCAGGAAAAAGAATTAGGTGTCATTGTGGATAATATGTTGAAACCCTCGGCCCAGTGTGCAGCGGCGGCCAAGAGAGCAAATAGAATGTTAGGAATCATAAGGAAAGGAATGGAAAATAAAACCAAGGCTATTATAATGCCTCTGTATCGTTCCATGGTGCGACCGCACCTTGAATATTGTGTGCAATTCTGGTCACCGTATCTTAAAAAGGAAATAGCAGAATTAGAAAAGATACAGAAAAGAGCTACCAAAATGGTATGGGGATGGAAGGATACCTCTATGAGGAAAGGCTTAAAACGTTAGGGCTGTTCAACTTGGAAAAGAAACGGCTTAGGGGAGATATGATAGAGGTCTATAAATTAATGAATGGAATGGAATGGCTAAATGCAGATCAGTTGTTTATAACATCAACAAGTAGAAAGACTAGGGGACATGCAATGAAGCTACAATGTAGCACATTTAAGACTAATAAGAGAAAATATTTTTTCACTCAATGTGTAATCAAACTCTGGAATTCGTCACTGGAGGATGTAGTAAAAGCTGTTAGTATAGCTGGGTTTAAGAAAAGTTTGGACAAGTTCCTGGAGGAAAGGTCCATAAACCATTATTAAAGAGGACCTGGAAAATCCACTGTTTGCCCCAGGACAAGCATTGTGGAACCTGTGTGCCTTTTTGGGAACCTGCCAGGTACTTGTGACCTGGATTGACTCCTGTTGGAAACAGGATATTAGGTTTGATGGATCTTGGTTTGACCCAGTATGGCATTTCTTATGTTCTTAAAAGGAGAGGTCCCAAGACAGAGTCCTGGGGTGCACCAACTGAGAGTGGGATAGCAGTAGAGGAGGATCCACCACAACATAAACTAAAAGTGCGGTCGGAGCGATAAGAAGAGAACCAAGATAGAACAGAACCCTTAAATCCAAGAAGGTACAGAGTATCGAGAAGAAAGTGGTGATCAATAGTGTTAAAAGCAGGTCAAGAAGGATGAGGATTGAATAAAGGCCCTTGGGTTTGGCTATGTACAAGTCATTGGAGAGTTTGGCAAGAGCCGTATCAGACAAAAGCCAGATTGAAATGGATCCAGAAGGGCTTGAGAGAAGAGAAAGTCAAGACAACAGCAGTGAACAAAGGGGAAGAGGCAGATGGGTCAATAAAAGAACAAGCAGGATCTAGTGAATTTCTTGAGGAGAGATATAACCGCAGCATGCGTGACGGCTGCAGGAAAGGTTGCAGTGCAAAGTGATAGGTTGAGCATAGAAAAAATGGAAGGGATGACAGTGGAGGAGCTTAATAGACGGGCGGGAAGGGTCAGAAGAGCAGGTAGTGAGATTGGAGGGGGAAAGAAGATGTGTGGTTTCCTCCTCAGTGATCTTAGGAAAGGAAGAAAGGGTGATGGAGATTGAGGGAAGGATTTGGGAATGAAGAGGGGGGAGGGGGGATGGAGATAATCCGTGTGGAGTTCAAGAGTAATCTTATGGACTTTGTCATGGAAATAGTCAGCCAAAGGGAAGGAGGGGTCGGAGGCAGAGGCACTTTGAGGAGAGAGTTGAGACTTGTAAAGAGACGGTGAAGGTCAGAGGCAAGAGAGTTAGTCAGGTGGACATAATAGTCTTGCTTGGCAAGTGCTATGGCTGATTGGAAAGAGGTTAGCATGAATTTGAAATGTAAGTCTGCAGGGATGCGGGATTTGAGCCAAATGCACTCAGCTGAGTGTTCACAGGAACGTACATAACAGATTTTGGAGGACAGCCCGGGCTGAGGTACAGTACGGAATGGGAGAAGCAGAGGAGAGGGCCGCACTATAGGAAGCTACGGCCTCATCAACAGACCTAGATGACATAGTAGAGGAAAGAGGTGATGAGACGGCAGTGTAGAGAGCTGATGGGTCAATACCATGAAGATTCCTAAAGAGGTTGGAGGAGATTGGGAAAGACTGAGGTGGGGAGGGAAGCTTAGCAGGTGATGGTCAGATAAGAAAACTGAGTGCAGACGTTTGAGGGCACGCAGTTAAAGGAAAAGACAAGGTCAACGCAGTGGACAGTAGAACACAGCTGGAGGATGAGTGAGGATAAAAGGGAAAGGAGCTTTAAGACATAAGGGCGGACAGAGCTTCTAAATATCCGACCGAGACATTTGTCCATATATCGGCAGCTAAATGCCTGATTATTACTATTCTGCTAATTATTAATTTTTGATCCTGCATTGCTGTATTTGCTTTTCTTCTGTACATCACCTGGAGCTGGGGATAAGTATTTAAAAGTTGTAATTAATCATCAATAAAGTAAGAGGTTCTTTATGATGATATTTATGGTCCTTGAGTACAGTTCAGCTTGCAAACTCTGCGTGACCCATTCGATTTTTCCCATCCTTAGGGTGAGGGGGGGGGGGAGCAGGAAGACTGGATTATATTTTCTCTTACATCCTTTATCTATGTCTGCTTAACCTGGGAAAGTCTTTTGTTGTGTGAGTCTTTTATTGACCCAGCTATAATTACCACGTAGGTTATTGTTTGCCTTTCAGCTCTGCCTAAAGTAATAATGTGTTGCTTTTTTAAGAGCAACTCATTATAATGAAATAACCAAGGGTAAGTCAGTCAGTTGGAATGATAGGCAGTAGCCAAGGGCTACACCGACAGCACAGTAGCCTTAAGGGTTGTGCTCTTTGTTGGGATGAAAAGTGTATTGTGCGTATGTCTGTTCAGCAAGGGGAAGGCTGGACTCTATATGCTGTAATTAGATGAAATAGAGGCGCTTACTCCTGATAGGTTGAGTGTAGTATGTTCGCGCTTCCTTTTATCTCTTTGTCATTGAAACGTCCTCAGCTTGGGATGAGTTTCCGATGCCCTGCCTCCATCATTCTCCCTTGTTCTAGAGGCTTCCTCTGTTTCAGGGCATATGGATACCAGATTGGTCTGGCATAGGTTTGAAAGGTTTAAGTACTAGCTTTGGTCATCATGGCTTCTTCAATAGCTTCTGACCCACCTTCAGAGTCCTCCGCCCAGCTTGGTGGGAACGTTGCTTCCGACCCTTCATCAACATTCAGAATCGAGTCATCTTCTTCAAAGATTCCCTGTATTCATTCAGCTGTTCTAATTGTGAGGTGACTGAATACTGGAATCCTTAGTTGTCCCCACCATCCTCTCCCATTCTATCAGATTGTACAGATGTCTCTGCACGCCTTTATCTCCGGTGATGTTTCACTTGCCTGCTGCACATAGCAGTGTGACATTTTAAAGGCCCAAAGGGACTTTACACAGCAATATCACTTTTGTCATTTACAAGGTCTTCATGTAATTACTGTGGGAACTTTGGGGCAAAGAAATACATTGAGTTGAAAGCAAGGCAGGATGGAAGTCGGGGACAGAAGATGAAAAGACATTTGCACCAGCAGATACCTAAGCGTAGGAGCCTTTAATGTGGGCCCCACTTTGAGGCAAGATGTAGTGCTGAAACAGTGAATCCAGATCAAGGCTCCCATTGCAATTTGAAGTGTAAAGAAACAGAACCGCTTCCGAATGTTTAGGATGGTGACTGTGTACAGAAGGGGCGCAAATGGACAGTAGCTGCGTTTCAAGTCTGGACTGGTGCTGGAGCTCACTAGTTTCGAGCATGTGCTGTTTCAGACTGCTTTCTCTTTGCGATTTTATGTGTCCGATATAAGTGTTTGCACGTCTCATTGATTAGGAAGGAAGCTGTGATTCCCGCACTTGGTTAGCTGGGAGCTAAAAGGCATTTGAAGGTTTAGAGTTTCTGGAGGGCAGGCTGCCGCCAGACCTTTGGACTTCATTTTAAACCCGTGTCCTGTGAGCATTCTTGTAGATGGGAAGATGAAATAGAAGTGTTTGTATGTTTGAGTGCATCTGAGACATCAGAGAGTTTGGCCTTGCTGCCCTCTTGCTGTGCGTACAGCAGTGGCAAAATTTCACCTTTCTTTAAGAGGCTGAATTAAAAATCCTTACGTGAATTGGGACAGGCTTAGTAACGAGGGAAATTTCCAAAAGCCACTTACAAGGATCAATGGACTATGTGCGAATGTCCCCGTCTTCCTGCAGGTAAAAGTAAGCACTGATGAGTCTGAGTTTGTGTGGCTGTAAGGACCCCTTGTTTTGCTTTGACAGTAGCTGCTCTTCACTGCCTCCCAAGAATCCTCTGCCCTAGGCAGCTGCCTGGTTTGCCTGCAGGTTGAGCCTGCCCTGTGCCCATGATCACAAGGAGTAGCGGTTGGATTTTCACCCTGGTTCCTAGCCCACAGCTCTAACTGGTAGCCTACTCCTGCAAAATGCGGAATGTGTCTCCACTGCTAGGAAAAAAGCTTGCGTGAGAGGCTGGTGCGGGGCGAGAGAACCCGATCCCAATAACATAAAAGGAATTTATTACAAAATACTTTTTGCGTGCTCTGTGGCAAGGTGTCCTTCCTCACATCCCTGATGGCTGTTGACTTGTTCTAGGATTCGTTCGTTATGGTTCCTTCAGTTTTAGTTGTCTGTTTCTATTGCAGAAGGACTTATTTGCAGCAGAGCAGATTCAGTATAGCTGATTGATCAGACCGTATGAATAAGCTGAGATTGTTCACTAGACCGGGCAGGGGATCAGCGTAACGTTCAAGATGTTGCATCAAGGAGACAAAATGATTACTGATTATACTGGTGGCCCAGTTGTGCGCCTGTGGACAGTGAGGGGCCTGTAATTACTTGTCTGAGTACAGAGAGTCATTGAGAGAGTGCAACAGGTCTGGAGCATTGATTTTTGTGGTTCCAACATCTTTAACTGGGCAAAGGAAACACCCGACATTATTGTACAGCTGCCGAGAGACTACAAGGCAGCCAAAGCTTGGCGTAATGATGGAGAAGAGACACTGACGCGGTTGCCAAAGGAGGAGGACTCTGGGCAGCTCCCCGCTGTGGCAGTAGAGCTCTGCATGCAGGACGCTGCGGTTCTGATTCTTGCCGCAGTAGGGCCCAGGCACCTCCCGTTTGTGCTAAGTCCAGGAGAAAAGGGAAGGTAACTCCTTGGAGTTTGGGTCCCTCCCTCTTCCTCCTAACACTTAAGTGCCCTTTGGCGAGCCCATCTTTGAAGCAGAAGCCAGGGGGCCCTGCGCTGACTGATCCAGTCTCCATGTGGCTAGCTACTGGCGATTACCAGCAGAGAAGCTGGAGAAATGAGGTGTGGTGGGACCAGTAACACCTCCGGGGTCACACGGAGTCAGCAGCAGAGAGAAGTCCTGAGCTCCACCTGTCGCAGGATTTCAGCTGAGACAAGGTCCAGGACTGTAACACTTTGGTCTAGGATTAACAATTGAAGTCTGAGCCATCTCTGTACTGTGTTACGAGGTTTTTCTATACTTGCAAGTTCATTTCTTTGGTGGCTATTCCCCCAACTCCTTAGAAATATTAAATTCCTCAGGTCAATTGTTTGTCTCCAAGGGAGTTTCCAGGCTTCAGTGCCTGGAGGTGATTTCATTCCGGACCTCCCCAGGGACAGTGATTAATTTTTCTTTTCTTTTCGGTGTAATAAACAAGGTGCTTAATTGGTGACTTATTGGTCATAGTAAAGGGACAATTGGCGCCTTCCTGGAAGCAGGTTCAGGCTCCGTCAGAATCCTGTGGTTTTTCAAAGAGCCCCACTGACCTCTGTTGCTCCTTCCCCACATCTTATAACACCCGTCGAGCCAAAAACCCAAAAAGAGGGGAGGTGTATGTGCGTGATCATATAGTAACATAGTAACATAGTAACATAGTAAGTGACGGCAGATAAAGACCAGCATGGTCCATCTAGTCTGCCTAGTGATCGGTGCAGAATGTCAGTGCTAACAGACATACAAGGTCAAGGCCCCTAATTCACTGTCCTATGAAGGTCGCCAACCCTTCTATCTCTCCACACTGCCTTCCCCGAGCGGTTCAGAGGAGATCTGTCTTTGTTTAAGAGACTGTGAAAGATGCATATAACATTCATGAAGGAAGGAATATGTGGAGAAGTAGAAAACAATTGCACATGAAGCTAGGATTAAATACTTTTCAGAGTAAGACCTGGAAGCCAGATTTGTGGGTTCCCATTGCTGGTACTTGGTTGATAGGAACTGAATAGAAAGGACCCGAATGATCCTCTTTAGACATAGACACCCCCCTCCCCTCTCATAGCAGGGCTGAGACACACTAGCAGAGGGGTGTATCCGGGAAGGCTGTTTGGGATTTCCAGCGCTATTAGCCCAGAGCTTCTCACATGCTTCAGAAATTCTGTGAAAAAGAATCCGACTGAAATCCGTAGCAGGCGCAGTGGAAGTGCTGAACCTTTCTTCTTGACAAGGCAGGGCTCCTGACTGAGAGTTTAGTAACGTTCAAACTCTGTTTGCGCAGCAACCCTGACACTTTACATGTGCAAACCGTTGAGGGTGGTATGGCGAGGGATGGAAATGACAGAAAATGCATTAGCAGGTTTTCTAACAAGTGAGGGATGTGCACAGGCAACAGCAGTTTGGTTCATTTTTGTTTTCAGGTGGGTTTTTTTTAAATGGTTTTCATTTAGTTCCACTCGTTTGTTTTAACAGCGATTTTTTTTGATGCGTGCTGTTGCATCTTAACGCTCGCTAATCAATGCATGTTAATTCATAGCTTGCTACACGCTAAATCACTTTAGTATACATTCAGTGTTTTCAGGCGTACCAATGAACTGAATGTCATAACCAGGAAATCAAGGAGAGTTAGACTGCTAAGGTCATGCTAGATGTAGTCAAGTGACTTGCTCTTGGTAAATCTTATTCTCAGTTGCAAACGTCTGGACTCTTGTAGCCTTGATGCACTACGAGCAGAGGCTTATCCGATGATAAATTGTGTGTTGCCGTTTTTTCTGTGCGAGTTCCCCACTTCCAATTTTGGAACGGCCTGCATCGCGTTTCACCAAACTTTACATGGAGGTAGGTCCCTGGGGGTGCATCAGACTTTTCCACTTTTCAGAGTTGTAGAGGAATTTGGTGGGGGTGCAGGAGAGGCGCAAATTTGGCTTCTTCCCCATAATGCATACACACGATTTGGGTGTTATTTTGTGTGCGTCCTGCCTTATAACATTGAAAGCAGTGGACTTAACTTTGCGAAACTATCTCCAGGAACAAGCAGGAATGAGTCTTCACATATGGGAGACGTCGCCGACGGAGCCCGCACGGGAATGCTCCCCAGCATCCAATCAGAAAGCCTTTGGGAGCATCCCCACGCCTGCGCGGTGGCTTCCCGCCCTTCCTACTGCCTCTCCCCAGTTTTTCGTTTTCCGCGGAGCAGGCAGGACGTACCTCCTGCTACTGCAGAAACTTTTCTTTTCTTTCTTGTTTCCTGTGGTCGCGGCCTTTTCCCGCCGACAACGGCACCATCGGTGCCCCTTTTTTCTTTTTCCTTTCTTTTTCTTTTATTCTTCGTCAGCTAGAGGGAACCTTTTTTCTCTCGGGTTGTTTTGAGGCCTACCGGGCTTCACAGCATGGAGCCTTCTTCTCCCCAGAAGTGCCCTCACTGTGGAGACTTAGTTTTCACTTAGACTCCAACGCCTGGTGCCTCTCCTGTTTGGGCCCTGACCCTTTCCTCCCCGGTCCTCCGGGCTCCAGTATCGGGAGAAGACCTTCCCTCTTTCGGGTATCCCTCGATGACGTCTTTCCCCCTAAGGTGCGGTCATCGGTTTTCTCTTCTCTCCAGGATCAGGTAACCACACAACAGTCTGTTAAGACTAGCCAAGTCTTGAGGGGCGAGTCTCATGCGCGGCATGGCGACGGCTCCGGCCAACCCCTCAAGCCCTCCTTGGCCAATAAACCCCAGCAGGAGTCTTCGGGCTCCAAAGCATCCGCGGGGTTTCAGGTTGTTCCTGGGGTTCGCTCCTTACAGAACATTCCCGAGCCATGCTCGAGGGAGGTATCCGCTTCGAGTGGTGCCGATTCCCTGGCATCGGCGCCGGCGTCGAGTGTTCCACTCTTCGCCAGGGATCGTCAGCTGGTGTCCTCGGCACCTCCGGGGCCGATCGACTCTACCCAGTCTGGCTTCCCTACACCCCAGCCATGCGCGGAGGTGGTACCCGCGTCGGACGGTACCGAACCCCTGGCATTGGCGTCAGTGTCGAGCGTCCCGCTCCTCACCAGGGATCGTCAGCTGCTGTCCTCGGCACCTCCGGGGCTGATCGACTCGACCCAGTCTGGCGTTCCTACATCCCTGCCATGCGCGAAGGTGGTACCCGCTTCGGCCGGTACCGAGGCCTCGGCATTGGCGTCGGTGTCGAGTGTTCCACTCTTCGCCGGGGATTGTCATCTGGTGTCCTCAGTGCCTTCAGGGCCGCACACTGGCTTGCCTATTCCCAGCCCTGCGCGGGGGTGGTACCGGATTTGAACGGCACCGCTTCCCCGGCGTCGGCAGGGGTGTCGAGTGCTCCACTCGTCACCAGGGATCGCCGTCTGCCTTCCCCGGTACCTTCGGGGTCTATCTATCAATCCCAGATGGGCGATCCCCCGGCATCGACGCGGACGTCGAGGGCCCCGCCCACTGCTAGAAGGGGGGCCACGGTGACTTCGATCGCTTCGATCCAGCCTGGGTTCCCGTCGTCCCGGCCGGCCATGGGGATAGTTCCAGCGTCAGGAGATGCCGGTGCCCCGGCGTCGGCGCCGGGGTTGTGCGTTTCACTCCCCGCAGGGGCTCGTCATCGGGTTACCTGGGTACCCTCGGGGACGGGTCGTATGCCCCGGAAGGATTCTCCCCTGGGTAAGACGGGCTCGAGAGGGGGCCCGGCGTCTGGCGGTGCCTACTGCCCGACATCGACACCGGTGCCGGATGTCCCCCTCTCCACCGAGCTTCGTTCTCGGGTGCCCTCGATGCCTGCAGCAGCGTTCGACGCGGTTCCGATTCGCCCGGGATCAGCATTGCCCACACCGCCACCGCCGCCGGGGCCCTCTAGGAGGGAGTCGATCTCCTCGCTCGGCTCGATGCCCAGCCTCGAATCGGTATCCAGCCTCGAAGGCTTGGCTACGGCACATTTCGGGACAGGCTCCTGTCCCTCCCGGCGACGCAGTGCAGAGATTACTGACCACTGCCCTCTGGCTGCCTCGGAACCGCTTCAATCGCCGGGGGCGGTGCCGTCCCCGGGGTCGGGGCCGAGGCCGATCCCTGCGGTTCCATCGCTGCCATCGACCCCTTCGATGCCTAGCTTGGAATCAATGAGACCAGGAAAAAACACAAGGAGGAGCAGCGTGTCTTGCACTACCAACCAGGAACACAATGGAGCAAGACCGGAGAAATGTGGATGTTTGGAAAGTCTTTATTGGTAGGAGTCAAAACCCCGACGCGTTTTGGCGTGGGACGCCTTCTTCAGGGGGTACAAAGCTGAATTGATCCACTTAGTTGTCTACATCTTATTCATAAATTATTCTTGAAACTGTTAAGATATACCGGACTTAAAATTCGTGTCTTTTGTGTCGTCCTATTACAGGGCGAGAGAAACCATCATTCTAAATCTTTAATCTGTGCCGGCTTAAGATCACTATCTTTTGTATCATCTTATAGCCTGGCAAAGGGACACAGTGCTGACTGCCCCGTTCCGGGACTGTTGGTGCCCTTCTCTGCCCAGCGGGCGTCAGTCCGATCGGTCTTTTGGTGCCCTAGTGGCCCCTCCCGCCCTCGCCTCTCACGGCATAGCCCCTCTGGGAGAGCCGTACTTTCAGGATTTACTCCTTGACATGGCGGACTTGCTTGCCATTCCTATCCCGGGTCCTTCCCTAAGTCCGGGTCCTGCGGAACAGGCAGCCGTAATTCTTCCTCTACATCCTTCCCTGCAGGATCTTCTGATGGGGGCTTGGTGGTCGCCTTTGAGGGTTCCTGCACCGTCTACAGCCATGCATGCTCTGTATCGGGTACCCCCCTCCCCGGGGTTTCAGCAGCACTAGCTTCCGCATCATTCCATCGTGGTGGGATCGGCGCTGAGGAAGGTTGGAAGCATTCTTCTCGCCCTCCAGGTCGTGCCTCTAAAACGCTGGATACCCTGGGGCGTCAAACCTTCCAAACATCCATGTTGACCGCCCACCCGTCAGGTGCGCCCAAGATAGGGACGTCTCACTCTGGTTTGAAGTTCCCGGGCCCGCGCCAGGATACTCATACCAAGCAGCTTAGACCCCCGTATGCAGCGGCTTACAATTAACTTCTCTGACCAGAAGCTTCATTTTTTTCTTCTAGCCCTACACTAGGGTTCGTTCAGTGGGGCAAATGGTTCGGATGCTTGTCCAGGGGTTTAGGTATTCTCCTTCCTTTCGGAGGAGGGAGATCACCTCTATCCCGTGATAGTTCTGGCCCATGGACATCCTACCCTTTACCTGACTTACCCTTAGGTACGTTCCCCGAACCCTTCTCTGCCAGGGTCCCCCTCTGATTCGATACCATACCGGAATTCTCCTCCCTGTGTAGACCTTTGTGGCTGTCCTTCGCAGCACGTCCTGGACAATTCCTCGACGAGGCCGGACCAACTCCGTCCCCTTGTCTGTTCCCTCTGTTCAGGCAGGAGAACCCACCCTGCCATAGTCGCTCCAATGCTCATCGAGGACTATACCCTCTTGTCTCCCGTTTCATGCGGGGGGGCGAGTTTTTTTCTGCGTGGAGGTCCTGGGGACACATCTAGGGCCTGAAGTGCCCCTGATGTGCTCTACCAGACTGTTATTATCCTCTGTCCTTCACGCTACCATGCTGTTAGTTTGCTGATCTGCCCCTGCTCCACAGGAAGAGATCCCTTCTCCTGGATGGATCTTGACGCCACCTACTCGGGTGGGCGTTTTCTGTGGATCAGTGGCAGGTCCACCTTATCAGTGTTATGCTCAGGCAGGTAGGTTCCTCGGCATACCTGTGTCAGTACCAGGGGGGGGGGCGTTCTCCATGCCCAACTTACCTAGATATATTAGATTTATCTGTATCGGTAGGCGCGTATTGGGGGATGTCCACAGTGCCTGTGTTCTATCGGCTATTTCTCCAATGGCTTGTACTTACGCCCCCCCCCCTCGGGGGTTCGGCCAGTCCGATTGCCTATCTCCTTGGATCGGCCCTGGGACTGGTTATACTCCGTTACTGCTGTGAAGTCAACAGCTTCTACTTTTAGTTATGCCTTCCCTTATTGAGGTTCAGACCCTTGTCTCCCTATCCCTAGGGAAGACTGTGTACTCCTTCGGTTCCGGGGTACACCCCTGTTCTCCTCCGGACTGGGCTACCCAGACCGGCCAGTCTTCTACCCTTAGTCCTCGGGGTTATGGACTCTGCTCCTAAGGGAGTGCTCAGCTTTTTCACATAAAGCTTTCTTGAAGACCGGCCGTCCTTCTACTGCCCCAGTGGACACCTGGGTCTCCTGCCCTTCCGGATTTGGAACTTCCTCTTCGCTGCTGTGAAGTTCCCTTGAAGACCTCGCTTCTGCGGCTACAGTACCTTCATCGCAGCTCTACGTCCTACAGCCCAGTAGGTAAGCTCTACATGGTACTAGGTCACTAATTCATTAAATGCTTAATGACACTCACATGCATTCTAAAGACTACTCTCCCTGTAGCCTTTGGGTTTTTGCTGTCTCTCTCTCTCTCAACTCCTACCCTCCATCCCTCAGGGGATGCCGGGGATCCAGGAAGGGTAAATACCTTCCTGTCCTGGGCTGCGCTTGTGGGATCTCCCTGGGCATCCTCAGCTAGGGAGTCCCCATTTGTGAAGACTCATTCCTGCTTGTTCCTGGAGATAGCACAGTTACTTACCTGTAACAGGTGATCTCCGGAACAGCAGGAATTAGTCTTCACAACCCGCCCACCTCCCCGAGGAGTTGTATCTCTCTATTCCTTCCTCTTCTCTCCTTCTGGCTCAGCTATGAAACTCAACTGGGGAGAGGCAGTAGGAAGGGCGGGAAGCCACCGCGCAGGCGCGGGGATGCTCCCAAAGGCTTTCTGATTGGATGCTGGGGAACATTCCCGTGCGGGCTCCGTCGGCGACGTCTCCCATATGTGAAGACTAATTCCTGCTGTTCCGGAGATCACCTGTTACAGGTAAGTAACTGTGCTTTGTGTGCAAGTAAGATTTTTGGGGGTGAGGGGCAGCGGTGAATGATTTTGGGGGGGAACAGAAATGCCTGGGGGTTGAAAGGAGGGTGTCTAGAATGTTACATTTTTTTCTGGTCATTTCCATGATGATTCTGTTCTTCTTCCATGGCGATTCTGGGTTTTTTAAAAAAAAATGTTTTATGTAATCTTCTAGGCTATTCTGTAATATAATTAGATATAACATGATTTTAGTTTGGGTCGTGCTTTTTCTACTGCTAAGCCATTACTCAATGCATGTAACAAACTGCTAAACCAGTACCCACCACGTTACAAACTTGAACCAATACCTTTGTTAACAGAACTGGTAAACCAATATTAAACAGACACTACAAACTGGTAAACCAACCCTCAATACATTTTATAATGCCAATAAAGCAAAAATGCTTTAGGCCAGCTGACTGAGTGAAAATATGTCCAAGGTCAGTCCAAGGGGTTGTCTCTTACATGTCTGTGCAGTGCTGCATACGTCTTGTAGCACTATACGAATGCTCAGTATGGTAGTAGTAATAGAATAGTGCTTGATTCTGCATTAAGATTGGAACCCCCAGCAGTGGCGTAAGTTTCAATGAGGAGCCCCCAAGCAAACGTTTGAGAGCCCCCCCCCAATATATGATCCCCCCATGCAGTGCCAGTGGTGACAAACTTACTTTATCATGTTTGCCGCACTGCTTCCACTCTTGGAAGTTTGTCGTGGGCCCAGTGGCTGTACCCCACCAGGCTGAAGTCTCATTGTGTGGCTGTTATCGTGAGACCTCGGCCTGGCCTGGCCTGGGCATGCAGCAGACTTCCAAGAGCAGAAGCAGTGAGCCAAACGTGATCAAGTAAGTTTGCCGTGCCACCACTGTGTGGGCCGCCTTTATGCCTGGGTTGCCCTGCATTGCAGGGGCTGCTTGGGTGGAATTTACACCACTGAACCCCAGATTCCAAGATTAGTTAGGAAAATATGGAGGAGCCCTTTTACTAAAGGACACTATTGTGTTGCATCTAATACGCAGACAGTGCCAAAACCATAGTGCATTAAGTGCAACCCATTGCATTCCTTGGGGACATGGAAAGCATGTTCCCAACAGTTAACGCAGTGCACCCTGCCCTAATGCAGACCACAATTAGCATGGGTGCACTTACCTCCACCTATGGTAGTGGTGGAAAATGCACCCATGCTGACTGCAAGGCACTCACCCCTCCACTCTCCGCCCCGTCCCACCCACTTGCACCCTCAGTGTTCCATGCACAGTTAGTGCTGAAAACTAGCTGCGCTGTCATAGCCCCGGTTAACGCGTGTCCCATCATGCCTTTCGCACATGCCAGATCCCATGCTAACAGCTAATGCCCTTTAGTTAAACGGCATCACTTAGAGCAGATGACATCGCATTTGTCAGAAGCAAAGTTTAGAACATTAGTCCAAGCTTTCATGCTATCTCAAATAGACTACTATTTCCCATCTGCCCCTGCGGGCTTAACAGAGACGCGAGGGAGACACTCGCCCTTCGCGCCTCTCAAAGCCGGCACGGAGGGGCTCAGCCGGGCAGAGGGGGCCCCGCGGGACAGTCCATGCTGCTGCGGCAGCAGCCAGCGTTTTTTTTTACAATTTGTTCAATTTTTGTGGGCCCTTGCCAGCTGTGGGCCCTACGCCATGGCGTAGTTGGCGTATAGGTAAATCCAGCCCTGAGCGCTGTACAGACAGACATACAAGAGACAGTTGTAATGTCTTATACCTAAGGATTCCAGTGAAATTGTGCTCAAAATCACAACTATTACAGAACACGGCAACGAGATTAATATTTAGAGGAAGAATCAGAAAAAGGATAACTTCATTACTTATTTGGCTGCATTGGTCACCTGGGCAAGCTAGAACTGTCTTTAAGCTACTATGTTTATATTATAAGATTTTAAATAGATTTGCTCCAACTTAAATTGGAGGAATTTCATAGTTCTAATAGGGAACTATGTTCTAAACTGAGTAACAATTTGGAGTTCCCTTCAGCAAAAAAAAAAAAAAAAACTAAAGCAAACTACAGGCAAATGATTTAATTTTAATTTAGAAATAGAATGGAGGCCTACTTGTTTCAGAAATGTTTTCCTGTAGAACGATAAGAAGAGGCTGGTTCTGGCAATTTAAATGAGCATTATATAATTTAAGACTGTTTTAATTCATTCCAGTATATTTTGCTTTTTTAAAATTTTGATCAATGTTAACCAGGCTGTTTACATATTTTATAATGGTGTATGATGTCTCTATTTTGTCACGAATTGAATGGCGCTGTGAATTAATGTCTTAACTCGATTGGTAAAAGCGGAATGGAATGGAAATGCTTGAAAAGAAATGAAATTGAATTGCAATTGTTCCTGCAGGTCTCCATGCTATTGCAAGGGGTTCTGCCTTTCCTTGCGATCCCCTTCCTATATGCTATTGAGGTAGCATGCCCACCCACCCCCCTCAGGGCTTTCTTTAATCGCGGGTGGATTTGCCGTAGCCTGTTCTAAGATCCTTGTCTCTTCCGAGTGCCATCTTTATCAAATGCTTTCTGAAGCTGCTGTAAGTAGAAATAAAATCACGAAACACAGGAAGTTTAGTTATCAAGAGACACATCTCTGACTGTTGTCCCTGACCGATCATTCGTATTATAACGTTTCCTTGCCTTTACTCAGGTTTTCATATGATAAATCGACAGATGCTGAAAGGCTTAAATCATAGTACTCCGGTCTCCATCTGTGTGACTCCCAAACAAGTCTAGTTTTCAGAATAATCAAAATATGCAAATCAGGTGGCCCCTCGATGAGTTATGTAAATATTCCTCCTGAATACTTATTGCAGATAATCTAAAAGCCACAAAGACCAGAATTCAGATATAGTAACGTAGACCGGTGCTCTATTGGCAGAGTTTCTTATTCAGGATATCTATCTATCTGTCTGTACAGTATGAGAAGAGAGTAAGAGACTTCTTGGCAAAGAATAATGACCATAGAGGTGTGGAGACACGCCGCCAGCCAGTATCCTGCCATTTGCCATTATGGACCTGGCACATCTGAAGGCAAGCTAGGACAGTTGCGTTGCTCCCATGGCAATCCCAAGCCTTATTAGAGGCCATCAGTATGTATTCCTGCGGGAGAAGGTGAAACCACACTTGAGCGAGATGACGTTTGTCTTCTTCAGAAGCCGTGCATGGTATTGGCCGTGTAATCCTAAAGGAGAAGGTGAAACCACACTTGAGAGAGAGGAAGATTGTACTCTTCGGAAGCCATGCATGGTATTGGCCATGTAATCCTAAAGGAGAAGGTGAAACCACACTTGAATGAGATGAAGCCCTTCAAAAGCTGGTTATATTGGTAGCTGAGGAGGTTGCCACCTTTCAGTAGAGAGCTGCTGCTGTTAGCAAAACAGCCTAAAGAGCAGCACTTATCAACCTGAATCATAGGAGCCTCCAACACGCCTTCCCTCCCACCCTGGACTTTGTTTTGCAAAGTGCAATAACTTAATTATTTCAACCACCCTAATCAGCTGATCTCACCCACTGAAAGGAAAACATCCTACATAAATGTAGAAAACTCCTCTGGACATTTTCTGCTTTCGTAGCTGCTCTCTGCACTTCTCTTCTCTGACTCATTCCCCTGTGATGGTTGTGGGGCAGGTGACATCCCTCCTGTCCAGTGCCTGAGCCTCTCTCATATGGTGATGAAGGGAGGGCTCGGTTACTTCCCTCTGACTTCTCATTTGGCTGTAGTGGGACGTGGCTCCTATTTAATCTCCTTTGGTGGCAGGGGGAAGGTGATTCCTGTCTGACTTCTTTCTTCTTTGGTGGTTTCCTTCTGTGGCTCCTCCCCTTTCTAGTTCCCTCTCTTTTATAGGTGAACGGACATAGAGGCTAATATTCCTGCTCCGTTGCGGTGCCTCTGTGATTTGGTGAGTGGGGAGGAGGAGGCAAATAGCATGCTTCTTCCTGTAGTACTAGCACCAGGACAGTGTTGGCTGTTCTGTCTTCTTCCACCACAGCAGTGATGTGTCCACACTCCACGTGGGTGTTATGCTGCAACCCTTCAAGTCTGTTCCTGTTGTGTTCTGGTGCTGTCTTTTTATAGCACCAGAACACAACAGGAACAGACTGGTACCTCAGGTAGGGCACATGCTAGTATAGTCCCTACTTGGCAACAATAAGGAAGTTCCCACTACTCAATGATAACATCGACCTTGAACTTGGAGAGCCTTGGGTGAGACTAACTAATTTCAGTTTTTTATTTTTGGGTGCCATGTTATCTCCAGGAACAAGCAGGAATAAGTCCTCACATATGGGTACGTCGGAACCGACGGAGCCTGCGCGGGAAAGCTCCCCAGCTTCCTAGAATGGAAGCTTTTGGGACCTCCCACTGCACATGCGCGCTGCCTTCCCGCCTTCCTGAACAGCTCTCCTCAGTTTCTCTTTTTCCGCGGAGCCAGCAGGTCGTGTATCCTGTCACCGCTGAAGAAATTGTAGTTTTTTGTTTTGTTTCTTTAGACCGCGTACCTGCCTTCCCATACCGATACCGGTATCGCCGGTCTTCCTTTTTCTTTCTTGAAAAATTATTTTCTTTTCTTTTATTATTTTTCAGCACTCTGGATTTAAGAAGTGTACCAAGTGTACTGCTGTAATATCAGTCACAGACACCCATGAATGGTGTCTTAAATGTTTGGGGCCTGACCACTCCATTCCGGACTGCCCTTCCTGCTCCCAAATGTCTAAGCGTGGGCTGCAGAACCGGGCCAACAAATTCCATGTGCTGTTTGCTTCAGAGAATCCAACATCACAGTCATCCAGGTCATCATCTCCGGATGGATCTCAGGTAACCAAACCTTCTGTGGGCAAGTCCTCAAAGGGCAAATCTCCTTCAAAGCATCGAGAGGCTCTTAGTTTTGAGGACCCTGCCCCAGCCAAACAGCCCCGGCGGGAAGCTCTGCCTTCCAAAACGCCAATTCAGGGGCTACAGGTTGACATCGATGGCACGGCCTCGACAGATCACCTGTTGGACTGCTCTGGGGTACCGGCCCATACCGGTACCGACATCCAGGCAGCCGTGGCGTCTATGGGCAATACTGTCCAATCCATGCAGCAGGCCGTCATGGCTTTCATTAAAGCTGCAACGCCATCGGTACCGCTTCCAGCGGTTCCGGGCCCGGTTCCGGTATCGTCCGCCATGCCGGAACCCAGGCCTTCCTCTTCTAAACGCAAATCGGTACCGTATGGGCTTTCGCTCCATACCGCTTCCATACCCGGTACGCCCGATGTCGATACCGATCGGTATGCGTATCGTGCGTTAGAGGAAACTAGAGAATACACCGATTCCTCTGAGGATTTTGGCTCCTCTGATGAGTCTGCAGAGCTCTCCCTTGACCTTCCTGAGGAACCTTCTTCTCCAAAAAGGAGAATGTCTCCTCCAGAGGATTTGTCCTTTCAGGACTTTATTTTAGAAATGGATAAAGGCCTTTCTATCACTACCTCCTCTGAAAGGGAACCAAGGTCAAAAAGATTGGATATTTTAGGATACTCTAAGTCTCCTAAAGAAGCAGTTACCCTGCCTATCCATGAAATCCTTCAGGAACAATTGATGGATTTCTGGGAGAACCCTTTAACTCTGTCTCCTTATTCCCGTAGGTTGGACACCATGTATCGGGTCCCTCCTTCTCCTGGTTTTCAGAAAACTCAATTGCCTCACCACTCCATTGTGGTAAAGTCTGCAATGAAAAAGATCAAGAGTACTAAAAGGCACTCTTCTACACCTCCAGGAAGGGAATGTAAGACACTGGACTCTTTTGGTAGGAAAATCTTCCAGGCTAGTATGCTTATAGCCAGGATTAATTCCTACAGCCTCTATATGGGCATGTTCCTAGGGGAACTTGCCAATAAAGTGCGGCATTTTGCCCCCTTTATCCCTGAGGATAAACAGGAGGACTTCCTTTCTGTTGTGAAACAACTCTCAGATGTTTCTAAGTTCTCCAACAGAGCTGCCTTTGATTCCTTCGAGGGAGCCAGCAGAGCTTCTGGCATTGCTATTGCAGCCAGACGTCTGGCTTGGCTCCAGGCTTCTGATCTGGAACCCTGGGTTCTAGATGGCTTACGGAATCTGCCCTGTACAGGTGAGAACTTATTCGGTGCAGAGTGGCAAGTTAAAGCCACTCAAATGGACGCTGAAAATGCCACCTTAGAGAGACTTTCTAAGTCCACTTCTACTCCCACTAAGAAGAAGTCTTTCAAGAGGCCTTATTATAAGAAGGCCAGATATGCTTCCAATACTGGCCAGCAATCTTCTCAACCTCGTTTTGCGGCTAAACGTCAGCAAACGAAACAAGCAAGAGCAAAGCCTGCAGCAGCTACTGCAGCTCAACAGGCTCCACCCCCTCAGGGGTTTTGACTTGCCCCTAGAGAACTTGCCATTCCTGGTTCTGGACCAACCAGAACCTCTCACCATACCTGGAAGGTTAGCTCACTTTGCTCCCAGATGGGAACAAATCACAACAGAGCAATGGACCCTCTCTATCATCCGAGAGGGTTACAAACTTCATTTCTCCAACCTTCCTCCTCATCACATGGTGAGACCCTTCAATTCTCCATCTCCTCTCCTAGCCCTGTTGGATCGGGAGATCTCTTCTCTGCTTGCCCAAGGGGCCATAGAAGAGGTTCCTCTTCATCAACAAGGGTCAGGTTTCTACTCCCCCTATTTTCTCATTCCAAAGAAGACAGGGGGATTCAGACCAATCCTAGATCTGAGAGAATTGAACAAATTTCTGTACAAGGAGAAATTCAAAATGCTCTCTTTGGGCATTCTCCTTCCATACCTTCAGAGTCAGGACTGGCTTTGTTCTCTAGACCTGCAGGATGCGTATACACATCTACTCATCCATCCATCCCACAGAAAATATCTTCGCTTTCTGTTCAGGGGAAGTCATTACCAATACAGAGTACTTCCCTTCGGTCTCGCCTCTGCCCCAAGAGTCTTTACCAAATGCATGGCAGTCGTAGCCGCATTTCTCAGAAGCATGGGGATTTTCGTATTCCCATATCTAGACGACTGGCTCATTCGAGCTCCAACTCAGTCGCAGGCCCAGATTTCCCTAGACCGCACAAGGAGCCTTCTGCAGTATCTGGGACTGGTGGTAAACCTTCCCAAGTCTCAACTCAGCCCTACTCAGTCTCTAGAATTCATAGGGGCCCAGTTGGACACCACCACTGCAAGAGCCTACCTTCCACTGGTTCGGGGTCAGCGTCTGCTGAGCTTGGCCTCCCAAGCCCAGTCCAGTACTCACTTGACAGCCAGGGAAATGCTACGCCTTCTGGGCCATATGGCCTCCACAGTACATGTGGTGCCCTATGCTCGTCTTCATATGAGAGCAGCTCAATGGACCCTGGCCACCCAGTGGACTCAGGCGTCGGGAGCACTCTCAGACCAAATACAAACCTCAAACCGTCTGTCTTGGTCCCTCCATTGGTGGATATCCACCAAGAATCTGTTGTTGGGGGCTCCCTTTCAGCCCTTGCTACCCCAAGCAACCCTCACAACAGATGCCTCCCAATTGGGGTGGGGAGCCCATCTGCTAACTCTCTCCACTCAGGGCACTTGGTCTCCACAGGAGGCCACCCTTCATATCAACCTCCTGGAACTGCGAGCAATTTACCTTGCCCTCAAGGTCTTCTATACCCTCCTTGCCAACCTGACTGTCCTGGTTCAGACAGACAATCAGGTGGCCATGTTTTACATAAACAAACAAGGAGGGACGGGCTCTCTGTCGCTTTGCAACGAAGCTCTCAGATTATGGGCCTTCGCCAGAGAGCACCAAATTCATCTGCTAGCAGTGTATCTTCCAGGAGTTCAAAACTCTCGAGCAGACAGGCTCAGTCGAGTTCTGCTGCCACACGAGTGGTCCCTACACGTGGACCAGATAAGCAGAATCTTTCAGGAATGGGGGACCCCGGACATAGACCTCTTTGCAAGTCCGTGGAATGCCAAACTTCCCCGGTTCTGTTCCAGGACTCCGTGTCAGGAAGCTCAGGCCACGGACGCCTTTCTCCTCCATTGGGGTCAGGCGTTCCTATATGCCTTTCCACCCATTCCGCTGATTCCCAAGACTCTGTTCAAACTCCAGAGAGATCACGGCTCTATGATCCTCATAGCTCCACGCTGGCCATGCCAAGTGTGGTTCCCTCTGCTTCTACAGCTCTCCCAGGGATCCTCCCTGGACTTAGGAGCTGCACCAGACCTTCTGTCTCAGGAGGAGGGGACTTTGTGGCACCCAAACCCCAAATCCCTACATCTCCGAGCTTGGTTACTGAAGGCTTAAGTCTTCAAGACTTTAATCTTTCTCAACCTGTGAAAGATATCCTTCATGCCTCTAGGAAACCTTCCACGAGGCGGTCTTATGCTTTCAAATGGAAACGTTTTTCCATTTGGTGTGCTCAGCAGGGCCTTGACCCTCTGGCACTTCCTTTGAATTCCCTCTTAGACTATCTCCTGCATCTTTCCAATGCAGGCCTTAAGACGAATTCTGTAAGAGTCCATTTAAGTGCTATTTCAGCATCCCTGAAACCTATAAATGGACAACCTATCTCCTCTCATCCTCTTGTTGCAAGATTCATGAGAGGCCTGACTCTCACTAAACCTCCCATCAGACCCCCCCGGTCGCATGGGATTTGAATCTAGTGCTTGGTCAGCTTATGAAGCCACCTTTTGAGCCGTTATTTTCTACCTCCTTGAAATTTCTTTCCTGGAAGGTACTATTCCTAATTGCAGTCACTTCCGCTCGCCGCATCAGCAAACTGCAGGCTCTAGTGGCTAATCCACCTTATACAAGATTTCATCATGACAAGGTGGTCCTTAGGACGAATCCCCACTTTATGCCCAAAGTGGTCTCGCCTTTTCATCTTAATCAAGAGGTATATCTACCGGTTTTTTTTTTTCCGGCTCCTCATGCCTCCAGTGCAGAGAGGAACCTTCATACTCTGGATTGTAAAAGAGCTCTAGCCTTTTACCTTAATAGGACTCAGCCACATCGAAAGTCTTCTCAACTTTTCGTGGCTTTTGATCCTTCACATTTGGGACTTCCAGTCTCCAAGCGTACACTTTCCAATTGGATTGCTCAGTGTATTTCCTTTGCTTACCAGAGTAAAAACATTTCTCTGGAAGGCCATGTCACAGCTCACAATGTGAGAGCCATGGCAACTTCTATGGCTCATCTGCACTCTGTTTCCATTGATCAGATCTGTCGAGCCGCTACCTGGGCCTCGGTTCATACCTTTACAGCCCATTACTGTTTGGACAAGGACTCCCGCCGGGATGCCTTGTTTGGCCAGGCTGTCCTCAAACACCTGTTCCATTCTTAGACAACTCCTGCCCACCTTCCCAGGATGGATGCCTGAGATCCATACGAAGATGGCGAACCCTTGGAGGGGGATCTCCCAGGCATCTCAGCTAGGGAGTCCCCATATGTGAGGACTTATTCCTGCTTGTTCCTGGAGATAGCACAGTTACTTACCTGTAACAGGTGATCTCTGGGAACAGCAGGAATTAGTCCTCACAACCCACCCACCTCCCCTAGGAGTTGTATCTTCTATCTATCTGTCTTCCTGTCCTCTCTCTATTGTCTCAGCTATAAACTCAAAACTGAGGAGAGCTGTTCAGGAAGGCGGGAAGGCAGCGCGCATGTGCAGTGGGAGGTCCCAAAAGCTTCCATTCTAGGAAGCTGGGGAGCTTTCCCGCGCAGGCTCCGTCGGTTCCGACGTACCCATATGTGAGGACTAATTCCTGCTGTTCCCAGAGATCACCTGTTACAGGTAAGTAACTGTGCTTTATTCTCCTCGCGACCCTATAAGCACGATTCTGTCCCATCAACCTGTGCTTTCTGCTATTGTACTTTCAGGAGCGATGACAAAAACCAGAAGGATGTTTGGGTGCATAGGGAGAGGAATGGCCAGCAGGAAGAAGGTGGTGATAGTGTCTTTGTATAAATGTCTAGTGAGACCTCATTTGGGCTACTGCGTACTTCAAAAGGTTATAAATAGGAGGGTTCAGAGGGCAGCTACTAAAATGGTCAGTGGTCTTCGTCATAAGGCATATGGGGATAGACTTAGAGAAAAGGTGGGAGAGGAGAGCTATGATAGAGGCATTTAAATACCTCCATGGTATAAATGCACAGGAGGTGATCCTCTTCCAGGTGAAAGGAAGCTCTGGAACGAGGGGTCATAAGATGAAGGTAAAAGGGGTTAGACTCGGGAGTAATCTGCGGAAATACTTCTTTACAGAAAGGGTGGTGGATACATGGACTCCCAGTGGAGGTGGTGGAGGCGAGAACTGTATCTGAATTTAAGAAAGCATGGGAAAGTATAGAGGATCTCTGAGGGAGCGGAAGGGATTGCAGAATGGAATAATTCCGATGGACGGGCAGTCTGGGTAGGCCGTATGGTTTATCTGCTGCCATTTTCTATATTTTTTTGTTTGATTCTTAGTTCTTTAGATGTGACTTGGGCAGTGAAGGAGCAAAAGGAGGAGAAATGGAGGCTTTTGTTCTTCGTGTTAGCCCGTGTTTAGATTTACAAAGCATTTTATTTCAAACAGGCTTATTGTTAATAATGCAGTACACCGGATATGTGTTGTAATATGATTGCAATAAGAAGGCTTTTAGGGATCCTTTTACTAAAGTGTACTTAGCAGTTAACGTGCATTCGCACACGATATCTGCCTGCTCAGACCTGCGGAAACTTACCACAGGGAGGAGAGGCGCATAACAGTTACCGCACGCTAGTTTGCATGCTGCCACTTGTGCATTGAGGTAGTAAATGGGCAGGGAGGTGAGCGGAGAGTAGATATGGCAAGCGCATTGCAATGAACACAGGGAGACGCTGTCTATGTTGCATTGGCATGGCCTCCCCGTGAAAGTACATGCACCCTTGGTAATAGCGCTATGCATTTGGGTACTCATCTGCATGTTAACTGTTGGGAACATGCTAGTCATGCCATGTCAGTTACCACAGAGGCTTTGCACTTAACACACACTACTTTGTGCACTAAGCACACATTAAGTGCAAAACCCTAACACACTTTTGTAAAAGGGGCCCTTCATTGTTTTATATTTTGTGTATTTTATATTTGTTGTTTTTAATTGTCATTTTGTGAATGTTATTTTGTAGCCTGCTTAGGTCTGGGGATATACTTTTTATAAATAAATAGAATAAAGATTTGGCTGACCTCTTCTAGTGATAACCTTCAGTTCTCAGTATGTGCAGTGATGTGTTGGAAGGGGCCCTGGGGCTCTTGGGACTCCCTTGCTAAATTATTTTATGATAAAACCAAGAGTTTTTCATCCAGTGAAGAAGAGCTGATGAGAATCTCTTGCAAAGAAATCGGCATCACCAGGTCATTGAGAGTGTGGGGAGAAACTTGTTAAATACTTGCCTCGCAGTGCTTTTTTCTGGCCCGTTAATGAGAATGAAAAATTTCACTGCTCTTACGGCTTGGTTTTAGAGGCAATGCACAATACAATGAGTTGCAGACTTGCTTAATTTGACTTCCTATGTTTTGATCCCATCCGCCAGCTCGCCTACAAAGCTTTTTATTGTATAGTGTGCGAGTGATTGAAACCACATTTGTACATGTCAAAATCAGTTCAACACTTTTAAAACAATTATTGTAATAGAGATTGGATCATATATCTGAAGCAGATGTAGGACGTATTCCTTTGTTATATGCCTTGACTGGACAGAATTAGCCAAGTTTTTACTATTTAATGATTACATCTGGGACTTATTAACTTGCTCGCGCTGCTGCAGTTGATTGGATGACATCTTCCAACAGGTAATATCTAACTGTTTCCTTGAACCATTAAACTTCAGGGGCCTCATTATTTTCCAAAGTAAAAGAATGCTGAGAGGGAACTTTCTGCTTGCCCTCTGCGTTCTTCAGTGTGAAAGAAGAGCAGTGTTTTAAACTGTTGGAAGATTTCCTCTTCGCCTTTTGACTTGCATAGGCTCCAAGTCTCTGAAATTTGAAGCCTCTGGTTGGTCCATGTTGGATTTTGGGCTTTAATATTTCTCTAGTGAAATAGGTGAAGCTGCTCTGTGCGGCTCTGTGGTCCTGCCTGCCCAGGGCCATGGGGAGGGTGTTTCAAGGACTATAGCGCTCAGGGTTGCATGAGTACTAATAGTACCAAGAAGCCCCAGGCCAGAAAGCTGGTTCTGTTTCTTTACCCCTTGCAGTTTCCTTCCAAAATGACTTTCCTCCTCCTCCTCACTCACAAATTCATATCAAGGACCCTCCCAGCATTACCTCACTGAGATTAGCTGGACGGGTCAGAGGCAAGAAAGTTCTCTTCCATTCTAGAAACAGGAGGGTATAGAGAGGTTAGATGGAACTACCCTGGAGGGCCTAGTGAACTAAACATACAGGACCTTTAGTGGTCTCTACACATACATAATGCCACTTATAAAATTAGGTCACACCTACAAGTATGCGTGGTACACGTAGCATGTACTTATTCAGTTGTGTTCAAGGGGTTTGGGAGGAGCATAGGTGGAATCGCGATTTACGTGCGTACTTTACAAGCTAGCATTTCTGCTTGTTCATGCACCTTCAATGCAGGCACGTGTTTTGCAGGATTTGTGCAAATGATTTATAAAGACACATTCCTGCCCAATTAATCTAGGCGACCTGTTGTAAAATTACCCCTGTAGAGGGTAATTCTGTAAATTCCCACGGAGTTACCGTGCATTGTAAAGAATGCAGGCAAATGTTGTATTTTTTTTTTTCCAAATTTGTTTATTAGTATCGTATAAACAATAAGAGCAACATCCAAACAGTAGTCATTGGTACACAATAATAGGCAACATGATACACAGGCACCTCCCGGGCAGGGCTGTTCCTTGTCCACCGCCCGAGGAGTGTACACACAACAGATTAAAACCCATATCTACACCGGAACCCCCCAGGCCCCCCCTACCCCCCCCCCCCCAGGACCCAGAACACACAGGAGCACCAAACAGGGAGCAACACACCACTCCGCCCCTTACACCCCCACCTTGAGCACGTCACTACGGGATCGAGGCCCCAGCCCCTGAATGTAGGGCATCCAGACTAGCAAAAACGTGGCCCATTTCCGGGGGTGCCGCTGTGCACTCCTCCTCTCCATGAGCATAAAGTGATGCAGGCTGTTGCGCCATTCACAAAACGTAGGAGCGCAAATGTTGTATTTTATAAATTAGACATGTAAATTTGCCCTCTGCTCAGGCTCCACTAATGCTCTACCCCAGTAACGGCCACACCAAAAGTAGGCACAATTGGCCTGACGTGTCTACTTACAGCAGGGGTTTTCAACTCCATCGTCGGGACATACCTAGCCAGTCACGTTTTCAGGATACCCATAATAAATATGCATGACAGAGATTTGCATGCATTGCCTCCATCGTATGCAAATCTCTCTCATGCATATTCATTGTGGTTATCCTGAAAACCTGACTGGCTAGGTGGGTCCCGAGGACTGGGTTGAGAACCCAGAATAGCACTAACTAAAGTATGTATGTAAAAGCTCATCTGTGCGTGGAAGTCATGGAAAATACATGACTTACACGCCATGATGGCGCATAACTTTACAAGGCCCCTTATAAAATTACCACCAATATGTCCATTTTTAGATGCTCGTTGACTAGGACATGTTCAAGCAATGCTAACGCAAATGATTGCATTGTAGGGAGGTGCACAAAGAGCTGGGATGGTTAGAAGCAATGCAGGTACTCATTGTCGGGGCTCTTTCCTTAATACATGAGGACCATGGGTCAGTTTTAGAAGGCAATGAAAAAGGTGCCGGTACTGAGCACCACCAAGTATCCCCCCAGAAACCGCCCTGGTTGGAAGTCATGAAAGGCTAGATGAGGCAGATGGGTCCTAAGTTCTGATGTGAAGAAGGCAAGAGAGGTGGTGTCTTGGACATCGGAGAGGGATTGATTCTAGAGGGTAGGACCTTGAAAATGAGATCTGGTTGCTTGATGAGAGAGCTTGTCGTTGGGCTTGGCAAGAACATTGGACTGATGTGGAAAAGGCGAGAAGCAATGTAGACCGTGAATGCATTTAAAGGGTAAAAATTAGCAACTTAAACATTCCGAGCGCCGAATAGCAGAGTTGGGCGTCCAACCTGCACTCAAAGCCTTGACCCGATTCCACAGCATTCGCTCCCCACATGTGCACAGAGGATGTGTGGGGAGCACTGGACATGGGTGGGAGGGGGTGGTCCTGGAGTGGAGCATAGGTGTGGCGAGAGTGTGCCAAGCCAGTGGGACATACAGAGGCAATTAGGTCATACCTCTTTATGTCCCCTCCAACACGTTAGACATCCAGCCTAGTCCACCCAGCCTAGTCCAAAGGTGGAATAAATGCTGGGTGATGTGTTGTGTGCAACCTCCAGCCCTGCCTGCACCATTGCACCACTGCAGGAGGGGCTCTGCCACTTGATCCTGGCCTTGGGGGCCCTCACCGAGGGTCAGGCAGTGGGGTGATGGCGCCATGAAGGTTTTGGACCCTCGGATGTTCTGGCTGGACATGCTGGTGCCATAGCAACAGGATGCCACTGCACCAACACACCAGTCGGAGTGTTAGGCGGCCTGGCAACGCACATCACAGGATGTCTCTCTCCTTTGAATTGTATAGCTCCCGCGGTTGCGGAATAGGGTACAAATTGGCGCTGTCCATTTTTTGGCCATCTGGATATGCACAGATTGGAATCGGCCTCTCTGTGTCTGGTGGGGAGCCTGAAACCTGAGAGCTCAGACTGTTTGTTTTTGTGTTACTCTAGTTGACATCCAAGGAAGCTAAATGTTAAATGGCAAGAAAAATCTCCAGTATTGTTCCCCGAGCATTCTGTCTGTTTTCAGCCCCCTTGATTTTGATATGCCTCTTATTTTTGTTTAATTTCCTTCATGAAATAGGACTCAAAGAGGTTCGCAGCATTAACTTAAAAATTTAATGCATTTGAAATAAAATACATAACAATTACATTAAAAATCCCTGATATAGACACCCCACCCTACAAGACTGCATCAAAAACTAATACAAAACATATCGGAATGCAAACTCTTCACACATGCCTGACAATGATAATAACATATATTCCCTGTCTTACCCCAGCAAAATATAACTCGGATTCTGGTTGCTTTCAACGGAGCTCCCAAAGGACTCTCCCCTTTGGGAGTGATATGTCACCCTGGCGGGCTTCCTCTTCCCGTAGAACGTGCGATAATATCAGCAGCTGGGCCGTGGCCAAGACTTAGTCAAAGACCATTGAAGAGAACGACCAAGATGTAAAACTACCCTGAGTCCTCAGACTTGCCTTCTGTGGTCAAAGCGGGATTACTGTGGTCAAAGCGGGGTAAAGGTGTTGTAATGAATTCTGTTTCCTATCCATATGCGATGTGATCTGGGAATGAAGTAACGCTGGATGATTTGACTTTGCCTTCCTCTTATCTTAAGGTGCAGAGAGATTCTTCTGACGGCTGTAGGAGGTTACTGGATCAGGTCTGGGGTTTAAGAAGTCTAGTCAGTCTGGCACCATGTAACTGCGTTTTTGCTCTTGGTAGATTACTCTATCACGGACACATACTCTAAATCAGGATTATGTGAAGGAGGGATTTTGCATACTGGTATGGACCAAGCAAGGATCCTGAGATTTGAACTCGCAACCTAACTCTAAATTTGGAACGCTGCCTCTGAGGACGTCTCTATGCCTACAGTTCATCCCTATCCCGTTTGGTCTAATTGTGCGTCTCTCTCCCCTCATCACTTTGCTCTGTCTATCTGCTCTCTCCCTTGTATGCACCTGTGTGCTGAGATGTGAAGGCATCTCCTTGGCTAAGCCTTTCTCATTTTGTACAGTTTGATGCAACACTTTCCCCCTGCTGACAACAGCTTTATTGCATTGCGGCTTTAAATGCTGGGCCTTATAAACAAGTCAGAGAAAGTTTTCCAGATTGGAAGAGAAACCTTGTGTTTTCCAAACTATTAACATTTCCTGGAAGAAAATGCTTTCCTTGAACTCATTAATAAAATGGCCTGTGGGTTCCTGGCCCTCCTCCCACCCCTCTTTCTTTCTATTCACAGCTCACTGGGGTTGCTGCAGTTTGCAAGTAACATTGGTATTTACCACATTAGAAGCCACTTCCAGGCAGGCCTGTCTTCCCAGTAAGGATTGCACAAGACATGGCTGAATCTGGCCCCAGATCCAGCTGCATTACTGAATGCAAACTGTTTTTCCGGAGCTCCTGGTTTGAAGGAGCTTTTCTGCTGAGACATCTCAAAATTTGACTGGATGAAATGTTCCTGAACATTTCGTTATTTGATCAGGAAATTCAGATTAAGTCCAATGTTTTGTTTTAAACTGGGTTCTACAAGCATAGGGGAATAATGATTCACCAGGAACAAGCAGGAAGTCAGTCCTCACATAGGGGTGACGGAGCCTGCGCATACGTGGTCCCCTTTCCGCCGAGCCCATCGGACGTGTGTCTGTCTTCCCCGGGAAAAGTAAATTTTTCTGACCTTTTTGGTTTTACTTTATCCGGTCACATACCAGTTCCCTCCCGTCTCCCAATTCCGCTTGCCTCTGGTGTCGCATTTTTTCGGATTCATTTTTATTTTTTCCCTTCAGGGGTCTTTCCTCCGGTGCGCAGGTTTTTGCATCTTTTCTGGCCGGGCCAAGTGAGTTTGTCTTCGCGGGGACTGTTTTCCCTGCCATGGCCTCTGTCAGTGACTTCAAGCCATGCGACCATTGCGCTCACAATATGTCATAAAAGGCCCTGCATGATTGTTGCCTTCGGTACCTCGGGCCGGATCATGATGCCTTGGTGTGTGCTGTCTGCCAGCAGATGACCCCCAAGGCCCTTCGAGGCCGCAAGAAGCAGCACAAGATGATTTTGCATAAGACTGACTCGGCCCCGGAGTCGTCTAAAGGGCCAGCGCCCTCGAGAGCTGCCGTGGAGGCATCCATCTCGCACAGCAACCATACTGCCTCAGAGCCTCGAGGACAAAGAGCACTGAGTCAGGGCTCCCTCAAGGAAGGACGCCCTCAGACATCATCAGTGTCCTCCTCAGGTGATCAGTCTGGGACCGTGGGGAAGTCCCATACCACCCAGCCTCAGAACCCTTGATGCGAGATCAAGGGTGGCGGCCAGGAGCAGCCCTCGAAGCTGCCCTGGCAGGATAGAAGGCCATTGGTGTCTAGGGATTGGTCTCGGGCCTCCGAGGCCATCTTCATGGAGGACAGTCCCTTGACGTTGCTGATGTCGGGCCCAAGCTCCTCAGTGCATGAGTGGTGACTGGTCCCCAAGGTGACTGGTCCCCAGTTGACTGTTCCGTCTCTGAGGGCTCCTGTAGATGGACCTGTTTGCCAGTCTAACCAATGCTCAGCTGGCCCGCTTTTGCATTCCTGATCCCCTGGATGGAGGGCCTCTTCTATGCCTTCCTGCCTATGCTGCTGATTGCCAAGACCCTGTTCAAGGTCCAGCTCAACAGAGCCACACTGATATTGGTGGCTCCTCAGTGGGCCCAGCAGCTGTGGTTCCCACTGCTCCTCTGCCTGTCCCAGGTGCCCCCAGTCCCGTTGGGGTGCAACCTGGGCCTACACTCGCAGGAGAGCGGCTCCCTCCTGCACCCCAACTTGGAGTCCCTATCTCTGACATCCTGTCTGTTGAAAGGGTAGTCTTGGCCCACTATAATCTCTCCAGCGAGATGGAAGCAGTTCTTTTGGCTTCACGCAAAACTTCCACCCACTGGGCCTATGTCTTCAAGTGGAAAAGGTTCTCAATCTGGTATGCGGAGAGGCAGATTAGCCTCTTCTCCTGTTCAGTCCAGCTGGTACTCCAGTACCTGTTCCACCTGCCCCAGGTGGAACTGAAGTCTAACTCCGTCAGAGTTCACTTCTGCACTCTTTCAGCGCACCATCATCTTGTTGAGGGCAAGCCCCCTCACCACCCAGCCACTCGTAACTCGATTCTTGAGGGGCCTACTACTCTCTAAGCCACCCATCCACACCCTGGCGGCAGAGTGGCACCTCAACATAGTTCTTTCAAAACTCACTGCACCACCATTCGAGCCTCTTGGTTCATGCCACTTCAAACATCTCTCCTGAAAGGTGGTCTTCCTCGTGGCACTTGCCTCAGCTCACAGGGTCAGTGATCTCCAGGCCCTGGTGGCTCACCCAACTTACACAAGGTTCTACAACAAAAGGGTCATGTTCTGCATGCACCCAAAGTTTCTTCCAAAGGTGGTGTCTCTGTCCCACCTCAACCAGGAGGTGGTGCTTCTACTTTCTTTCACCGGCAGGGTGGAGGCCGCGCTCCACACTATGGACTGTAAGCGGGTCCTGTCCTTCTACTTGGATCATACTCAGGCCCACCACCGCTCCTCACAGCTCTTTGTCTCCTGTGACCCAGGTCAACTAGGGACAGCAGTCTCTAAACATACCCTGTCCATGTGGGTGGCAACTGCATTGCCTTCAGTTATGAGCAGTTTGGTCTTTCGCTGGACCGCCTGATCATGGCGCACAGCGTACAGGCCAAGGCGGCATCTGTAGCAAATCTGCACTCATTTCCCTTGGTGGAGATCTGTCGGGCCATCACCCGGTGCTCTGTTCATACCTTCACAGCTCACTACTGCCTGGTGTCCCGCCGAGAGAGCGCCTTCAGCCAGACAGTGCTCTGTCATTTGTTTGCAGTGTAAGGCAACTCTTGCCCTCCAGCCCTTCGGTGTGTTCAGGCTACTGGAGAACTAATTCCTCACGTGATACTTGGGCTGCTCAGGGGTCTGTGATCTTTCAACTCAGTTGCTGCTTCTCACGGCTCACCTTTTCTGGTCACCTGTGGCTTTTTACAATTCTTTTCAGTAGTCTGTAGCTTGGGAGTCCGATATGTGAGGACTGACTTCCTGCTTGTTCCTGGAGAAAGTGTAGTTACTCACCTTTAACAGGTGTTCTCTAGGGACAGAAGGAATCAGTCCTCACAACCTTCCCTCCTCTCTGTGGAGTTGCTTCTCTTTTTGCCATCTTGTGCTGTGTTATCAGACTGAGGCAAGATGGCGCCCTTAGACGGGAAGGGGACCACGCATGCGTGCTACATGTCCCAAAAGCTTTCTTTGAAAGCTGGGAAGAGGTTACCACGCAGGCTCTGTCGGTGCCAACTCCCCCATATGTGAGGAATGATCCCTACTGTCCCCAGAGAACACCTGTTACAGGTAAGTAACTTCACTCCCCCTCCTCAATAGTCATTCAGAGAGATACTAACTTACCTGGGTCAGACATTTTGGGAATTATCCCCAATTCTACAACTGTGCCCCTGACTCCCACCTGTTTGGCAGCCTCCTGTCTCCTTTTGCAGCAATGGGGACACAGAGGTGGTAGAAAAAGAATTATTTTAAATTTACTGATTTGAATATGTCAGTCTTTAGAATTTACATGCAGTATCTGTATATTTTGCACAATATGGGGGAAATGCATCAATTTCTTGGAAGTGATATTGTTGCTATCATGGGATGGACGGGGGGAGGCAAGGTAATTTTTTATTTATTTTCATTCTCTTATATACCGTGCTATTCTGCATCAGTGTGGTTTACATTGAACAAACTGAAATTACATTGAACAGGGCATTATAACTTGGAGATAACTATTTTAGAGGGAACATGGGCTATGGAGGGTTAAGTGGCTTGCCCAAGACCACAAGGAGCACCTGTGGGACTAGAAACCCCAGTCCTTCTGGCCCAAGGTTGCTGTCCTCTAGTGGGATTTGAACCCCCGACCTTCCGGCCTGCAGTACCTTGCCCCAACCACTAGGCCACTCCTCCACTCTTCCCTCTTTCATGCCTTGCTGCTCAAACCTGGAACCCCCTCCTCTCCCCCCCCATCTCCACCCATTGCACTTTGGGTAAGTGTCCCAGGTTTGCCTGTAAAATGTCTACTACCTGTAGTCGGACAGAAGGTCAGGAATGAGGCACGGTGAGATAAGAAGATTCCTGTGTGGTCACACAGGGAGTCAGTGACTGAGGACGGGTGATAAAGTGGCTTCTTTATATAGGGCCAGGGTGCTGCCAGGAAGACCCTGGAGAATAGAGGTAAAAGGGGAAAGCATGCCGTGGCTGGACTCCTTTCTTATCCATCTCCATTACCACATGTGCCTGCGTGCTTCCAGAGCTGCCCAGTGGTGGCCCAGCCTGCCCCTGTATGGGGGCATGCCATGAAACTGGAGGAAGCACTGACTGCAGCGGTGTAAATTCCTCCCAGCAGCCCCCTCCAATGCAGGGGGGAGTCCACATGGCGGTGGCGATGGCAGCAGCGCAGAAAACTTACTTTATCATGTTTGCCGCGCTCCTCCACTCTCGTAGGACTGCCTATCATGTTTGCCGCGCTCCTCCACTCTCGTAGGACTGCTGTGGGCCTAGTGGCTCTTTCTCGCCAGGCTGAAGTCTCACGATAACAGCCACACCACGAGACTTCAGCACAGCGGGGAACAGCTGCCGGGCCTGCAGTGAACCTACAGAGCAGAGCAGCATGGCAAATATAATGAGGTAAGTTTGCTGCCGCTGCCGCCACTACATGGGGGGAGCCACACATGATGAGAGGGGGTGGGGAGCACCATTGCCATGACAATGGGGGCCCTTAGCAAAACTTTGCTTAAGGACCCCTCATTGTAACTTATGCCACTGACTGACTGCAATCGTTGCCCAATGTTCTGTGTTCCCCAGTGACAGTCCAGCTCCAGTGTTGATCACAAAGTTAATGAACAAGACACGATGAGATAGTGATTCCTCTAGGGTCATACAAAGCATCAATGAATGAGTCATAGAGAGGGACTTTGGAGTCGCAGAGAGTTAGTCACTGAGGCCCCTAGAGATTGCGACTTCTCCACATTTACAAGGAGTTGTGGGTATGTAACCTAAAAAAGTGACTTTCCCAAAGTCACACAAAGCCAGTATCATCTTATTTATTTTATTATTTATTTATTTGTTTAGCTGTGCTTCTATTTCGCTTTTCACCGGGTCAAAGCGTTTTACAAACAACTCAAAGTTACAATAAAACAAGGAGTGTATACATTAGCTATGTACAAATAACGTAACTATATACAATGATTTGTGTTTGTTGAGGTGCATGGGTTGGTGGGGTTAAGTTACAGGACCGTAATAAGCCGGTACCCTCTTTTCAGCCACTAGTGGCCAGTATTTCTATACCTGGGAGGGATTGTATTCACTCCTTGGGGGGATCTGCTTGATTCTGGGTTGTCTTTCCAGGCTGATATCTCGTCTGTAGTCTGGCACGTGTTCGCCTCTCTGCAACTGATTCATCCTCTTCAATATTGACTGATAAAGATCTTAACACGTTGGCGCATGGGCTCATTTTTAATCAACTGGATTATTGTAATTCCCTTTTACTTGGGGTTCTTGCTTACAGTATTGCTTCAAAATATCGCCGTTAGAATCTTATTTCATGCCAGTTGGTGGGATCCTGTTTCTCCATTATTAAAAGAATTGCCGTGACTGCCAATGGCTTGGAGACTTCAGTATAAAACCTTTTTCTTTGGTACATAGGGTCTATTACACTAGCACTTCTTTCTATCGGGCAGCATTGGTTACGCCTCATTGCCTAGGGCAATCGCTGCGGTCTTCGCAAGTGCATGGTCTTATGGTTCCAGCACAGTCTCGAGCAGCAGCCTTTAGTTTTATGGCGCCAGTGCTATGGAACTGGTTGACCCTTGCGTTGCAGATGGAGAGGTCATCTAAGAAGTTTACGATGGGAGGCTTTTGACAAAGTGTTTAGTGTGGCTTAGAGCTATTCATGCGTGGGTCTTTTCTTTGTTCCTTTTTGCTTCATCAGGGTATTGTACTGTGTTTTGGTATTGATTGTTGTGCTATGCAGCCCTTACCTTGTGTTTTGTCTCTTGCGTATTTTATGGTATGTTTCAGATTTACCGGATGTGTAAACTGCCTTGATGGGTTACCCCAAATGGTGGTCTATCAAATGTTGCCAAATAAGTCAATAAATAAAAGGCTCCATGCTTCCCCAGAATATAGTAACACACAGGCTCTGGTTGGGTTTATGGTGCACACTGGGAGAGGTCTTATTTCTTCTCAAGCCATCCTTTACTGGGTGGGGAACTGAGCCGTCAAAGGGCCACATGCTGCGAGCAGAGGGTCTGTGTGCAGTGTGCACCTGGTTGCCTGCTCATTGAATCTCTGAGAAACCAACTCTTCATGGCAAAGAGACTCATGTTTGCTTCCCACAAGGGTGAAGCACTGCCGTCCGTGCCCTCAGTGAGACACTGGCTGATGAGTTCCCCTCTTTCTACCTGCACAATTCTGCTGCCTCTGTGTTTTATCTCAGTTTAGAGAATTATGATGAGTATGAAACTGGGCTTCCGCCTAGGAGAGAGATAGGGGAAAAATTCTTAGTTTTCAGGCACTCATTTTACTGTTCACAGGAAACCAGATAGCTCCAGGTTCCCAGGGACAGGCTGAGCCCATTGTCTCTATGTACTGGTGTCTTTTTAACCAATGGGAGCCACACATCAGTGGATGCAATGAAAGGGAGCCCGGACTGTCTCAGCCTATCCTCTGACATAGAGAGGTACCGTGGGAATCTGCGAGCAGAGAAATTGCTCAGTCTACTGAACTGCTGAAGGAGCTTTCTGGGACTTCCAGGGGCTATGCTGCTTAAGACATTTCTGGAAAAGAACGTCTTAGTCCAAGGTGACCTGCACCTCTAATGAAGAGAGGCTGTAGCCCATCGTTGTAGAATTAGGGGCATGTTTACTAAGGCGGAGGTGCACCCGTTCTGTCAAGGCCTAGAACGTGGGCTCGGGCTGCAAATGCCTTTCTTGCATGGTAAATTCAGGTCAGGTGCTGGGCACACCCCTTGCATTTACCACATGGTTTTGCACGTACTGTGCATTATTTTTTGCACATAACACATGGTACATGCAAAAACTTACTGCAGTTTAGCAAATGTTTCCCTAAGTTTAAATACCAGAATACTTGTTAAACTATTAGTTTATGCCCATTCTATCTGTTTAAAAAAACAAATATACACCACGCTTTGGAGAATGATCACCTCTGCTAAAAAGCCCTGCATTTAACTAGAATCATGAGCAGCTTAGCAAATATCTTTTGTACAAGGTCTGTAAACGCTGACGTCTGGTTCTCACTCTATACAGGGCAATAGTGCCGTCATCCTCATTTATTTAAAAGTTTCTTGTATTTTCAACAACATCGGTTCAGTTGCACCTTCAAACAGAATATTATTCCCAAAGTCAGGCCACAGCACACCCCTTTCCAAAAATATGAAGACAAAATCTGCGAACATAGCCCCCCATTCTTCATATCTCCCAACCTACCCATCGAGCCCTATTAAAAGAACTTTGCACCAAAATGAATTATTGCCCCCAAAGCAATCCATTCAAGGAAAGCAGGAAGAGAGTTGGGGGGGGGGGGGGGGGAGGGGCACACTGAATTTGCCTGAGGAAGGGACTTTAATAGTTCCAAACACTTGCATCTTTAAACCCTCGTCAACCCTAGGAAGGCATCGTTTTCATCTAACTCCTGTGCTAGCAGCCCTTTCATTCACTATCATTTTAGATGGACTGACACCGTAGCCCCTTTAAATAGTTTTCTGCAAGCGCTCCCCACTTCAGCCCATACCGGTATGAAACCGAGACCTTGTTTTCATAGGCTGGTTTTGATCACAGACTTATCACTGCACGCCATGTTTGCTAAACTCTTTTGCCAGGATAAATATTAGAGTTAGACTTGGTTCATACGTTCAGAGTTGGGAGTGGAAGTTTGCTCTGATGGGTTGCATAGTGTGAAATAGACACTGCATATCCCGGCCATGAGCGGAAGGAACAGCCTGAGATCCCCAGAAACCTGCTCTGTGTTCTGCTCCTGGAACTTGGTGTCAGTGAGAGAGAAGGCACGAATTCTGTGCCCTTACCTGTAGGGTAAGATCTCTGAGGAACCGGATGCATCGGTATACCTCAATCCCTGATGGTGGAAGTTCTTTGGAGCCATGCTAAATGCTGACTGAAATACTGATAGACAGAATCGAAGCATGCTTGGGACACATACAGAGGGCTTATAGCTTGATGATTGAGTAGTGGGGTCCACAGTAAAATAAGGCAAGGGCAACTAGGATGACTGGGGGGGGGGGGGGTTGATAGGTGCTTTTCTGTCACTTTATTAAAGGCGCTGGAAGAAGGGTTGTCCAGAGGGGACGTTGTGTACTGACCTGTCTCCATATCCTACATGTAAACGGGAGTGTACAGAATGGGGTGGTTGTAAAGGGGGGTGTACAGAATTCGATATGCTGCCTTTAACAGGCAGGTCTGCTTCTGTGTATGTGTGTGTTCATATGTCTGTCTAATTTCTATAATATATAGATAAATCAGGCTTATTTCCAGACTAGCTTGTTCTGCAGATAAATAATAATCTCACTTCCTGGCTTCTTTTTTGCAGGAGGGAGTTAATTGGAGGCATGAAAAGATTTTTCACTTCACCTTCTGTGCCTTAGTTGAGAGAACTGAAAGAGGTGAAAGGAGGGCGGGATGGCCACTGCCTCCCTCCCTGAATCTTGTCCCTGCACCCCCGCCCCTCTTTCTGCTTCCTTTTTACCCTTATGGTTTGCTTTATAGATGCACAGATGGGGGTGGGTGCTCAGTTACTCATCAGTACACCCGTTCCAAGCATCTCTTTCCCCTACCCCACCCCAATTAGCTAGCCCCCACGCATGCTTCCAGGAGGAAAATAACCCTGACAGCAGTCGGAGTGTTTGTATTAACACAGTAAACAGCATCAGTGTGTGTGTGTGGGGGGGGGGGGTATGAAAAGGTTTTATTTTATCAAAACAAAAAATAGTTTGATTCCAGCAGCCGAACGTTGCATAATGCTTAGTTTTGAGTTCTGCCTTTGAAGATGTCTGAAGTTTCTTGCAAGTGCCGAGTGCTTGGGAAAGAAATGTCTCATGTTGCTGTCTTTCATCAGAGGTGGCACAGATCTCTGTTGTACGCTTTCCAGATTTCTCTCTACAAGAATACTTTTGCTATGTTAAACTTTGCAAAAAGCCCATCTTGTTTTTTCACCTGGTAGTTCCTCTGTGCTGCAGATCAACTATGTGGGCATTCGGGCACCATGAGCTCTCATTCCCAGCTACCTTTAATAAATCCTCCCCCTGTTCCTAGTCTGATCCTCGCAGTGGACGTCCTCTGGCTGTGGCTTCTTCTGGAACCTCCTATCCTGGGCTTTAAGTGTGGCTGCTCCGTCCCCTTGCCACAGGGACTACGGCATCCCCTGCCCCAGCTAACTGCACACACAGAGGACCTGCGGAGCTGCCAACTCAGTTCCAGGAGGGAAGCTTTTCAGCCAGTTCTGGTTTTCAGTTTACATCCCAAAGTAATGTGGTATTTGTAGTCCTTGATTCTGTTTTTATTCATTTATTTGTGAGGTTTTTATACTGCTCTCTCATGTAATCAGGACAGTTTACAATGCAAACAACATTACCACATTATAACATCATTAACAGAACTAGCAACAAGTAAGGTGTTAGCTGGAATCATTATTATATACAAGATTTGATTATAAATCAATTTGTAACTTATTTACAATTCTCATACCAGATTCTGATCAGCGCTGCAAGTCTCATAGTGCACCTGGATAGGGTTGCCTGAAACCCATTACTACTTATCATTTGTATAGCACTAGAAAGCATACACACCTCTGTACGTAGAAACATGAGGGCAGAAAAAGACATATGGCCTATCTAGTCTGCCCTTCCATATCCACTACTACAATAGTCCCCTTTCTTTCTGTGCTTGTCCCATGCTTTCTTGAATTCAGATACTACCATCGTCTCTACTACTTCCACTGGGAGACTGTTTTACCCATCTACTACAAATATTACTCCTAAGTCTATCCCCTTTCACCCTCATCCTATGTCCCCTCGTTGCCACGGAGGTATTCATATCGCCTGTATCACGCCTTTCCTCTAAAGTATACATATTGAGATCTTTAAGTCTGTTCTCATATAGTTTTTAATGAAGATCACTGACCATTTTGGTAGCCACCCTCTTCACCGACTCTGTCTTGTTTATATCCTTTTGAAGGCGCGGTCTCCAGAATTGCACACAATACTCCAAAAGAGGTCACACCAGAGACTTACAGAGAGGTACATATACATATAAGAGACGCTCTCTGCTCAATAGAGCTTATAGTCTATCCAAGATAGACAGAGATTATGGGAAATCTAGGGGAATGTTAGATACACATAGGATGCCCCTCTGCAAACTAAATTAGTGTCACCCTCCCCCCCCCATCCAACAGCTTACAGTATCTCTCCTTCCCCCCCTCCACCCGCAGTCCAGCTTCATATCTCGCCTTCCCTAACCCCTCCCCCATGCTGCACTGCCGCCGCTGCTGCAGGACGAATCTCCTGTGGAAGTCCCGCCGTCCCCGGTCTCGTGAGACTTGTACTGAGGTTCTTTCCTGCACGACATGGCTTAAAGCTTAAGAAAAAGCCACACCACGAAGCAGTACTCGGAGCAGCTTTTGGAGCCCCCCCCCCCAAACATTTGCACCCCTTGCCGCGTTTACCACGCTTACCGTGTTGCGCCGGCCCTGCACTAAGCTACTTTTGAATGCGTTTCATTTGTGATTGCCCAAAACACAGGTGATGGAAATGAAGGGCGCTGTAGCATCTCTGAGGGCACAAGCTTCCACACCCCCCACCATAAAAATTCCCCCGACACCCCTGAGGTAAAGGTGTCAGGAACAGGCTGAGGTGGGCCTGGTTTTCTCCCATCACATCTCTTGACTTTCGCTGGGGGGTCCTTATTCAATAAATATAGATGAGGAAAAGCCTTATTTTTCAGTAACACTCAGTGTCCCAAATTCTCTGGAATGCAAAACAAACGAGCAAAAATGGAAAAAACTACAAGTCCGGAGATGCAGTGGGATAAAATCAGGACCGGCTCACCTGAACTGAAGCCTCTTGGTCACTTGACTAGTGAAGTCTCTGTCACTGGAATCCCTTAATTCAGTCGCAGAGGTGGATGGGTTTGCATTTCACACAGGCTGAATAACTCTCTTCCAGGCCGGCCAAAAGAATGTGTTTTTCTGTTGACCTGGTGAGGGGATGGGTTGGCTGACATGAGAGGAAGGAATTGCATAGGGAGTTCTGGGAAACCTTCCCTTACCTAAGGACAGCAGAACCCACCACCAGCTTTGTACACATTTCTCTGTCTGGAGAGGGATTCCCAGGTCCAAAGAGGATCCTGGAACATCTTCCAGAGCAAGGATTCTCCCATCACGAACACCACAATCTTGTTTTGAAGTGCTGGTACGGATGGGGGGAACTGGTCACAATCATAATTTGCAAAATACTACAAAGACTGAGATCCTGATCCTCGGATCACAAATCTCGTATAGCTCTCCCGCCTTTTTCTACACTTTCAAGTTAATTAATTGAAGAGGAACAGCATCTGACTGATTATTCTGAAGCCATGTTGTCCTAAGCATGTCAGTTTAATGTCACCCTGCCATGTAGGGCTGTTTTCGTTGAGCCTTGCTATGCTCGCTGTCGGTAGAGGAACAACACTGCGTGGACACAGGCTTGGGGTGACTGACTTACACATGCCCTTTCTTGCTTTCCGTAGCAACACGCTAGCCTCAAGATCAGACCCTTTCAAAGCCTTAAATTGCATGCAGAGGGCAGTGGGGAGAACCGGAGTATGCATGAGGGCCAAAAGACGGTGCTGGCCGACAACCTGTCAGCGCCTTTCAAGTTTTGAAATCACACCTGGGCTCTGGTGAAGGGACGCAGGGTGAGTGACGTGCCTAAGTAGCCATTTCTTTGCAGCGGACACCTTCCTTTGTACCTGCTGAAAGCCCACATCTCTCCTCCCCCAAATAATAAGAGCTCTTTCTGGGTTCTGCTGCATTTATTGGAACGGACATGAGCATCAGCTAGAAATTTCATTCCCATGAGTGCAACCAGGATTTGTTACTTGCCAATGTTCTTTCTTTACTGCCAGGAAAAAAAAGTCAAAATTCACTGTTATGTTGAAATAACCCAGCATCTTCATGTTTAGAACATAAGATAAGCCATACAGGGTCAGACCAAGGTCCATCAAGCCCAGTATCCTGTTTCCAACAGTGGCCAATCTAGGTCATACGTACCTAGCAGTTTCCCCAAAAGACACAGGTTCCACAATGCTTGTACTGGGTCACGCATTGAGATCCTGGGTCCCTTCTTAATAATGGTTTATGGACCTTTCCTCCGGGAACTTGTCCAAACCTTTTTTAAACCCAGCTACACTAACAGCCTTTACTACATCCTCCGGTAACAAATTCCAGAGTTTGATTACACATTGAGTGAAAAAATATTTTCTTTTATTAGTCTTAAATAGTTTACCCTGTAGCTTCATTGCATGTTTAGGTATGACCACCCCCCCCCCCCCAATGTTCTTTCTCATTAATTCTGCACAAGGAGCTTATTCACTGCCTAGCATGGTTAAAGAGGCTGGGGAAAGGCACACAGTAATTGAACCCTTTGAATGTGCTGTTTACTTGTATTTCACATAATAATTAGGGTAGCAGAGTGTATGATATCATTTTTATTGTTACTGTAATTAAACGTTACCGGAGAGCTTCAGGTGATGGGGGATGTTTCTGATATTAAATTCTCAATCTTTTCTATACACAGAGGGAGGGAACCTGCTTTGGTTGGGGAAATCAGGGCTGACGTTCCTCCGTGCTACGTAACAAAATTCGGGTCTCTCTTTGATAATCTAGAGCAGGGGTTCTCAACCCGGTCCTTGGGACACACCAAGCCAGTCAGATTTTCAGGATAACCGCAATGAATAGGCACGAGAGAGATTTGCTTGCAGTGCCTCCGTTGTATGCAAATCTCTCTCATGCATATTCATTGTGTTTATCTTGATAACCTGATTGGCTAGGTGTGTCCCGAGGACTGGGTTGAGAACCCCTGATCTAGAGTCATGTGAAAGCACATTTTAGAAAGACCACTTAGGTACCATCTTGGACATCTAAGTCAAAACATGTGAAATTTGGTGGGATGGACAGCAGAGGACGTGGACACATGCAAATGCCTTCTAAAATCCAACTATCTCTGCACCAAAAGATAATGTCTCCATGAAATAAGAAGGAAGTGGGAACGTGCAGAATGAAGTCCTAGACACATTCAGGAGAATGCTCAAATGTAGGACCATGCACATGCGAAACATAGATGTTAGCGGTTTCCGCAACATACACATGTCTGCGCCAGTATTCCCGAACTCACAGGTGTACACGTTGCCGCATACATGTCCGGCCTGCCATTTTGCAAATGAAGACATGTAGTGCCATGGCAGTAGACGAAGAGGCCCTGATTTACACCTGCATTCCTTCTTTGAGGGGGAAAACATCATAGCAATTCAAGCAAATGCCCCTGTCATCTCCAGCGATGAAAGTTGGCTGAAACGAGTACTCTTCAAATTCCTATTCATGCCAAATAGCAGCTCTAGACATAGCAACATAGTAAATTATGGCAGATGGAGGCCATCATGGTCCATCTAGTTTGCCCAGCAAAGTGGCAAAAGTAGATGCACCTGCTGCTCCGTGCAGGTCACCCCTCCCCATGCCTTTGTTTAGGGGTGTACCCACCGCTCTGTACAGGTCACCCCTATTTGTTGAGATAGCAGAGACAGTTGAGGTTATTTTGATTTGATCCTGTTGCTATAAAGGGATCCACTGTGTCTGTCCCATGCCATTTTGAATTCGGTCACTGTATTTGCCCCCACCACTTCCATCGGGAGGGTATTCCAAGCATCCACCACCCTTTCAGTGAAAAAGTATTTCCTGACATTGCCTTTCAGTTTACCTCCTTGCAGCTTTATGTTATGCCCTGTAGTGTTACAGCTTCCCCGTCTTTGAAAAAGGTCTGTTTGTTCATTAATACCCTTTAAGTATTTAAAGGTCTGTATTGTAGGGTTCATTACGCCAATTGCCCGTGCACATGGGAGCCGTATACCAGGAAAGAACTCAGATCACAGTCACTTGTCAGCAAAACTCTTTTATTTGGTACAAGCAAAAAGCTGTAAGCACAGATACACAAGTGTCTGTCTGAGGGATCTGAGTGCAGGCAACGTTCTCTACCTCCACAATGGTGAGAGAGAGAAGGCTGCCCCCGATGCTCTATAGTTGCTTTCTTATATACCTCTCTGTAGCAAAATTCCAGCAAGTTCTGCATAAATTCTTATGTCGTTTTCAGCTTTCTGCAAAGTTCACTCCCTGGGACCCTCCCATGTTTATCAGGTCTCGCAGCTGGTGTTTCAAGGTCTGCTTATCTATGCTGTCGACCGCAACCCTCTGCCTTTTCCTGTGTTCTGTACGTGTTATTCCATCTCCCGGCATTGTTTGTAATCTTCAGGGCTCAGAGTATTTGTGCTCATTATTTTAGCTTGGCCTGTATTTTTGTCTGGGCCCAAAACTCTGCACATTCCTATCCAAAGTGTGGTTCCCTAGACTCTTTCATAGTAGGCCGCATGTACTCTCTTTCGCAGCCCACATGCTTTTTCTTCTGTGCCGTCCATATGTTGCTTGTGTACATTTCAAGCAGGCAAGGGTGCAGTCATATAAAGCAAACATATAAAGCAGACCTGAGCCAATTATCCCTTCATTTATATCTCCCCTGCCCCTTCTCTCTTCTGGGGTATACACATTTAGGTCTTCAAGTCTCTTCTCATATGTCTCCTGGTACAGGCACCAAATCATTTTGGTTGCCTTCGCCAGACGACATGTGAGAAGAGACTCAAAGACCTAAATATGTACGTATACCTGGATGTATCCACTAGCGGGTTTCCACGTGGGGCGCCATTCTGAAATTGAACGCACATGCGTATCTTTTCCGAAACGCCCTGGGAATGCCTCCACTATGTCCTCGTATGGCGTGGTCATGATTGTGCTAGCAGCACGTAAATTTGGGTCTTTTTAAAATGACTCTGGGGGCATGGATGTGATTCGCACGTCTGAATGGACTTTTTCAGATGTTCAAATCACGTACAGAGCTTCTCATATGACCCCTTATCATAGAGCAATAATGATAATTCTAATAATAAATGCATTTGCATAGGGAAGAGCTTCTGAAAGCTGACCCGTGAGACCCCCAGCCAGCCAGGATTTCAGGATCTCTGCTGGGAATATCTACATGCATTGCTTTCATTTCATATTCGGTGTGGTCATTCTAAAAATCTGACTGGCTGGGTTTGATCTTTCGCAGACGTGGGAACTACAGATGTTATGTTGATGTTTAATATTTTATATGAAGCTTTTAATGCTATCAAAGAAGTTCCCATGTAAATAGATGCTTTTACAGCAAACAATAAAAATGAACAAGTACAAATATAGACATACAAAACAAATTCAAAATCAAAAGCAGGAGGCAAAGACACAACAAGCCCCGTGTACCGCCACATGCAATCCGTCTGCCCTAGCCAGAGGCTTTTCCATTAAAATAAGTCTTTATCGTTACTTTAAACTTGGGAAGCATAGGTTGCATTCCACAAAGCAGGTTCCAAATAAGAAAAAGCTGAATGTCGAGTTGGCCCCTGAGGAGAGGGTATAACCAAAAGACTGTTATTCTGAGAACAAAGTACTCTACGAGGACTGTAAGGAATCAGCTTATCAGATGATTAAAGAGGTGGGTCAGAACATCAAGTTTTATATGTAAGAATTAAGACCTCAAGTCGAACTCAGCATTGGTGTCACATTATTTGGGAACGTAATGAGTTTAACAGCTGTATTTTGAATCAATTGTAATCTGTTCAATGCTGCCACTCTTAAACCATAATAGAAAGAATTGCAATAATTCACATGACTGATGACTAAATCATGGGTCAAAATGGTTAGTGCATCGTTTTTTTTAAATAAGGCCCCAATGCTCATATATGACATAGGGCAAAAATCCAGGCTGTAATTAGTGCTGAAATCTGATTGTCAAATGATAGTTTAGGGTCAAAAACACATCTCAAAATCCTCAGGGACTTCACCAAAGGAATAGGCTGACCATCAATTAACGGTTCAATAGTAGGAGTGGTTGTTCAGTCAGGAATCCACACAGGGCATGATTGAGTTTAGGTTATTGACTTGCTATACTGCCCTTTGCAAACAAGTCAAGGCGGTTTAGCGATAATAAATTTTAATTTGGTAAGAAGGTTAGTCAAAGATGTTAAATCAGGTTGAATCAACAGTTGGATATTGTCACAGAAATAATATCTGCTAACTCCCTCGGCCTGAATAAGTTCTGCTAATTGGCTCAGGAATAGATTGAAGGAAATAGCTGCGGGTATTGATTCCCATGAAACACCATGATCTCAACTAGTAGCAAAAGTAACAACTGATCCCCAAGAAACCTGAAATAACCTATTTTCCAAACAGATGGTCAAAACTGTGTCTCTAACTCCAAGCTCGATAAGACGGTCAGCAATACCTGATGGTTAAACAAATCAAATGCGGAAGACAAATCAAAAGAGGTAATAATAGCTGAGCTTTCTCAATCCAGAAATTCTTTAACTTGCTGCTACTACTACTACTACTGAGCATTTGTATAGCACTTCAAGACATATGCAGCGCTGCACAGACATGTAAGAGACAGTCCCTGCTCATCAGAGCTTACAATCTAGTCAAGACAGACAGCACAAGAGAAGCTCAAGGAGATCAGATAAGTCAAGATCCAAAGTTCCAGCTTGTTCCAGGCATAAGGAGCAGCAAGGTGAAAGGAGCGAAGTCTGGAGTTAGCAATAGAAGAGAAGGGCACAGATAGAAGCGATTTGTCAGAAGAGCTGAGTTTCCGAGGAGGGGTGTAGGGAGAGATAAGAGACGAAAGGATAGAGAGGAGCTGCAGAGTGAATGTTCTCCCAGGACAAGCAGGATGAGTCAGCCACAAGTGGTGACGTCATCTGACGGTGCCATAGATGGAAGTACTCTTAGTAGCTCAGAAGGCTTTAGCTTTCTGAGCATGGTTAGTAGCCCCACCTCTAGGACCGCCCCTAGCTAGCCAAGCTTCTCTCCAACATGCTGCAGCAGTGGGCCTCCACCCTCTCCACCCTCTCCACTGTCTCTTCTACTCAACTAGTAGAGCCCTTGCCCTCCAAGCCTGCAGCTAGCCCACCATCCCCCACCCCGCAACCAACGACGCCCGCCACGGAGGGTTCCTCAGCCCTTCCCAACCCACAGGAGGACTTCACCTACCCCAAGTTTTTGCGTAAGGTCACTTCTGCACTGTCCATCGCCTCTGTCAACACCACAGATCAATGCACCGAGGTGCAGAGTGCCCTCAAATTCATGGATGCTCCCAGGGCCATAACCTCCCTGCCCGTCCATCAGCTCCTCCAGGACAATCTCACCAAAATGTGGCTTATCCCAGCCTCCAACCAAGCCTGCCCACGCAAGTTGGACACAAAATACGTGGTCCAACCATTGCCAGGCTTCGAAAAGCAGCAACTCCCCCATCAATCCATCGTGGTGGAGTCTGCCCTCAAGCGGTCGAAATCCTCGCGAAATACGGCCAATGCCCCTCCAGGAAAGGACAATAAACTCCTCGACGATGTAGGGAAAAGAGTCTACCAGGGCGCCATGTTGAATGCCAGGTGGCGGCACACCAATTCCAACATGCCCTATACCAGGATCTACTTCTAGCCAACCTCAAGACTGCCGTCTCCCTGCTCGTTGAGCCTCCGCCCTCCATTGCAACAGCTCTGGTGGAGCTCGAGGACTGTACCAAACATCAGGGCCAAGCAGCCTATGACGCCTTCAAGGCAGCTGCCAGAACCGCAGGAACAGCCATCTTGGCCCGCAGGCTGGCCTGGTTACGAGCCTCTGGCTTACACGACGATACCCATGACAAGATCGCCGACACCCCCTGCACGGGAGATTCCCTCTTCGAGGATAAGGTCAAGGACACTATCAATGACATGCACGAACACTGCACCACCCTCCAGACCCTCATCGAAGAAGGCTTGGAGCGCCCTCACCCCTACCGTAAAGCACATACAGAGAAATCAACTTCTAAATCTACAACATGTACCGCAAATGGCAACAACCACGGTACAAGCAGTAATCCTATCAGGCTGCCTACCGACAGAAACCACATCAATGTGAGCACACTCAAAATAAAAACCATCTGCGCCAGCGAAAAACAATCCTAGTTTTTGACTCACCGCCCAAACCACACCTACCCACGGGGGGCCACCTATCTGCGTTCCTGCGTTACCATCACGATGGAGCAGTGGGTCCTCAACATCATCAAGCAGGGCTATTGCATCAAATTCTTTTCAGCTCCGATTCAACGTTCACCACCTGTGAGCAACGTTCCACCACACCACCTTCTCCCCATGACTTCGGAGATAATATCCCTCCTAGCATCCCGGGCTATAGAACCTGTTCCTCCCGGCGAAGTCAATACAGGGTTTTACTCCAGGTACTTCCTTGTCAGGGGGTGTCCGGCCCATCCTCGATCTTCGAAAACTCAACAAATACATCATAAAAGAAAAATTCAGAATGCACTCTCATCCAACCCAAGGAGTGGCTGGCCTTACTGGATCTCCAGGATGCTTACACTCATGTGCCCATCCACAAGCAACACAGGAGGTTCTTGCGCTTTCGGATTCTGGGGAATCATTACCAATACAGAGTCCTCCCCTTCGGACTCTCTCCTGCCCCACGGGTCTTCACCAAATGTGTAGCAGTGGCAGCGGCACACCTTCGCAAACACGGCATATGTGTCTTCCCCTACCTGGACGATTGGTTGATTTCTGCAGCCTCCCCAAAGGAGCTCCAGGTAGCAGTCAAGGAAGCCACTTCCCTCCTCTTGTCCTTGGGTTTCTTAGTGAATCACTTGAAGTCTCACCTCACCCCGGTCTAGAAGTTGGAATTCATAGGAGCATGGCTAGACACAACTTTGGCCAAGGCCTTCCTTCCACGAAACAGGAAGAAAGCCATCATCGCCCTTGCCCTCGAAATACTCAGTTCCATGCACTCAATGGCAAGAACCCTCCTGGGCCTCCTTGGTCACATGGCGGCTGCCACCCATGTTCTTCCCCTTGTGAGGCTGCAAATGTGTCTCCTACAGTGGCACCTTCGTTCCCATTGGTGCCAACACTCCCAACCCCTGTCTACAGTCATTCCCCTCGACATGTCGGCGGCCAGAGCAATCCGCTGGTGGACGCACTCAGCCAATCTCTCACAGGGCAGGCACCTTCAGCCACCTGCCCACCAAGTCACCATCACCACAGATGCATCGACACTCGGGTGGGGAGCCCACTGTCTAGAGTTCTGCACACAGGGTCCCTGGTCAGCTGCAGAGAGGGCCCTCCACATCAACGTCCTCGAGCTCAGAGCTGTCTGCTACGCACTTCTGGCCTTCCAAGATCAAATAACGGTCAAGACTGTCAGGATACAAACCAACAACTAAGCAGCCATGTTCTACATCAACAAGCAAGGGGGGATGGGGTCACGCCCCCTATGCAGGGAGGCACTCAGAACATGGCACCTGGCACTCTCTCATTGGTGCACCCTACAGGCTTGCTACCTGCTAGGGATAGAAAACGAACTAGCGGATCACCTCAGCAGACTGTTGAGCCCCCACGAATGGGTGCTCCACGAGGAAGTGGCATCAGGCCCTCTTCACGAGATGGAGCCAGCCATTGATCGACCTCTTTGCAACCCAATAAAACACCAAATGCCCCCTGTTCTCCAAAAGACCCGCACACAACAGAGTAGCTGCGGACCCCTTCGACGTGACCTGGGAGCGGTGGCCTCTGATTTACACCTTTCCCCCCATGCCGCTCATTTCACGGACCATACAGCGCCTGATCAGGGACAAGGCGCTAGCCATCCTGGTAGTCCCTCACTAGCCCAGGCAAGTCTGGTTCCCCTATCTGCAGTGCCTGGCCCTGGAACCTCCAGTACGCCTACTGCTGAGGCCGGACCTAATCTCCCAAGACAACGGCACAACCCTTCACCCCAACCTGCAGATGCTATCGCTAACAGCATGAAGGCTGAAAGGATGACCCTTGCGTCCCTTGACCTTTCTGCCGAGGTCCAGCAAGTCATACTGGCGGCTCTACGCCCGTCTACTAGGAAGTCATACAACCTGAAATGGCGGCGTTTCAGCATTTGGTGCGAGTCACTTCGCCTGGACCCTTTCTCGTGCCCCGTGCCTCAACTCCTCCAATACCTCGCTTTGCTCTCAGCGCTCGGGCTGAAAACCCAGACCATCAGGGTCCACCTGTCTGCCATAGCGGCCTTCCACGACCATCCCAGAGACTCCTCCATAGCAATGCTGCCACTGGTGGTTCGCTTCATGAAGGGCCTCACCAATCTCCATCCCCCCATCTGAGCGCCCGTCCCGGCATGGGACCTGAATGTTGTTCTTAACCAGCTCACAGGGGAGCCTTTCGAACCACTGCAGTCAGCGGAACTCAAATTTGTCTCTTGGAAGGCACTCTTTCTCATAGCCATCACCTCTGCCAGGCGCATCAGTGAGCTGCATGCCCTGGTGGCTTACCTGCCTTATACCATACTCCATCACGACTGCGCCTGCCTGCGGACACATCCTAGATTTGTCCCCAAGATGGCGAGCGCCTTCCACATCAATCAAACCATACAATTGCCCTGCTTTCAACCATAGCTGCACTCCAACTAGGAACAGGAGAGGCTACACACTCTGGACTGTGTCAGGACCTTACTTTGCTACCTACACCGGACCTCCTCTATCCGGAAAGGATCACAACTCTTTGTCTCCTACGACCCTAACAAGCCTCGTCGCCCAGTGTCCAAACAAACACTCTCCATCTGGATTTCCTTGTGCATCGCCTTTTGCCTATCGCAAGCGGGTTCACAACCCACACCAGGGGGTCAAGGCGCATCATTTGCGGGCGTTGGCCGCCACGATTGCCAACCTACACTCCATTCTGGTATCGGATATCTGCAGGGCAGCCTCCTGGGCCTCCATCCGAACCTTCCAGAGACATTACTGCTTGGATCAGGCAGATCAGGGCAGCTCCGCCTTTGGCAGGGCGGTGTTAGCTACAGCCACCCCCTCCGGCACCTGATCCCAGATCCCAGGGACTCTGACCTATTTCTTATGCGATACCGTTTTATATGGTCTTGTTATGTTTTGTAGGGTGCTGTTAATTATCTCGCACCCACTTGACCGTAATATTGATGATGACCGTTGTTGAGCACTACTGCTATGTTTGCACGATCTTTGCTAGGTTGCACATGTTCACTGTTTCCCACACATGGTTGATTTTGCAAAAGTGCCTGTTATGCCATTAAATCTGACTTGTTTGCACCCAAATGAAATGAATCTGCCTTTCTTGCATATAAATGAATCTGCCTCCCCCCCTGCTGAACGTGTAGCTTGAGAGGCACCACTTGTGGCTGACTCATCCTGCTTGTCCTGGGAGAAAACTGAGTTACTTACCTGTAACGTGAGTTCTCCAGGGACAGCAGGATAAGTCAGCCACACATTCCCACCCACCTTCCCTGGGGGGGGGGGCATTCCACAGCTTCTGCCGCCTCCTAGCTCGTGGCAGTGCCTCAGCTGGGGAAAGTCTGGCTAGCTAGGAATGGTCCTAAAGGTGGGGCTACTAGCCATTCTCAGAAGGCTAATGCCTTCTGAGCTACTGAGAGTACTTCCGTCTATGGCACCGTCGGATGATGTCACCACTTGTGGCTGATTTATCCTGCTGTCCCTGGAGAACTCATGTTACAGGTAAGTAACTCAGTTCACTTATAGGTCAGCAGGAGAAGTTTGAACTTCACTTGTAGAAGGTTTCCCTAGTGGGATAGTTTATAGTTTATTTAAACTTGATATATTGCCTTTAGCATCATCAGATTCCAGCATGCTTTGCCAATCTTAGCACATCTAAGAGAATGACCATTAGGACACTTGTTAAAATAAAGCAGGTCAACATTCAAACCCAGCGACCGGCATGATTTTTTTAAACAGCGGCGTTGAAAAATAAAACATGTATAGTCAGTACTACTATCGGATGGGTGGTATCATCAGATATACATGGAGAGCACTGGCCACTGTATAATGGGCAGAATCTGACCAATATATAATTATATATAGCTAAGCAGTTTGAGGTAGGACAATAATTTTTCCATACTGTAGTAACTTGGTGGGAGGCATGGCCTAGTGGTTGGGGCAAGTTACCTCAGGCTGGAGGGCCAGGGGTTCAAATCCAACTAGAGGACTGCAACTTGGGACTGGGGTTTCTAGTCCTACAGGTGCTCCCCATGGCCTTAACTCTCCATTGCATCAGGCACAAAAACATAGACTGTGAGCCAACAAGGGATATATATATAGTACCTGAATGTACACCACTTTGATTGGTAGAAAAGTGGTATATAAGCCTAGTTAAATAAATTAACCTAAACTGCTTTACTAACATTCAGCTACAATTTGTATAGTTGTAGTTGTATTTAGCCAGCAGACATTCAAGGCAAGTTACATGTAGGTACAGTAGTTATTTCCCTGTCAGGCTTACAATCTAGATTTGTATCTGAGGCAATAGAGGGTCAAATGAATTGCCCAAGGTCACAAGTAATGTCAGTGGGATTTGAATCCTGATTTTTCTGGTCTAAGGCTGCTGCCTTAACCACTGGACTACTCTCCCATTCTATTACAGGACAATGCCACTCTGAATGAGCCTGACCTGGTCTGATCAGGCTAAGCAGGGTCAGGTCTGACTAGTAGTTGGATGGGAGACCACCTTGTTATGCTGGGTACTGTAGACTTAATCAGCGTGAACTAGGAGATCATCCAGAGTGCCAGCCCTCTAGGGGTGCCTGCCGCCACTCCACTGTGGGGCCTTCAGCAATGGCTCCCATACTGTGGCACAGTGCTTACTGCTACACTGCTGTTTCCTTTTCTTACTAGCAAGCCGTTTATGCCCTCTGTGATGCAGCTTCCAGTTTAAGGGGGCGGAAATGGCTTCATAGTAAGAAAAAGAAACCATGACGCAGCGACAGAGTGTATTGGGAAGTGCTGCATCACAGTTTGGGAGGCATTGCTGCTGCTTCAGGCCCCGGAAAGGGGCAACAGCTGTGGCAATGAGGATGGGGGGGGGGGAGCACGAGGGGGCAGAAGGATGGATGGCCCGCCTAGGGCGCCTCTAATCCTTGCAGCGGCCTTGGACTTAAAGTGCAGAAAAAAAGTCTGGCAATCTACTTCTAGCCACACGTTATCAAAAACAACTAGGAGATGTGTTGCCAGGAGACAACAGCACACAACAACAGCATCTTCACAACCTATATAGCTGGGTGAAACAACCATGCTTTGCCCCAGCTCTAAATTGATAGCGCCAGAGTGGTTGGAAGAAATGATCAGTGGCACTATCTATACAGTGCTGCTGAAAATTCACATTATGGAGGCTTATACCTTTAGTAGCTACCACTAAGAGAGCAATTTTATTAACTCCCACACAGGCAAAGCACGTTGCTGTGCGCGTATCTGGGGCCTGTTTTATAAAGCGAAGAACACGCACACTTCTTTTTCTAAAGGGCCTACGGGAGTGCTGGAACCTAGGTGCTGCGCTTACACCTTCTCCGGAGCAGACGGAGCTGGCGGCATCTAGATTGGCACATTTGAGCGCACTTGCCCATTCACGCATGTAAGTCCTTGAAAATGGGGACTCGCACACGTAAACAGCATGCAGCAGTCCGTGAAGTCCTTGTTAAAACAGCCCCATAATATATGTCTGTTTTAAATATCGACTTGAAGACATTTTTGCTCAAAGTGTAGGATCTGATAGTTCTTAGGAAGAAATTAGTGTTGGTAACATTGAGTCCAATTGGACAGGAACCTAGGTAGCAGAGCCAGATTTAGGAGCCAGCAGGCCAACTTCCAAAACACACAAATCCTGTCAGCACCAGTTTTAAAAGCACTATATGGATAGTCCGAGCCAAAACCTGCTGCTGCCAGCCCGGCACTATCTGTGTAGTGTAGGAGTGGGGGCAGGGACAATCAACTATCCCTATAGCAGTGATAGTCACCCACTACAAGGGTAATTCTGTAATCTCACGCAGACAAAGCATTTTACCACATGTGCATTTGGGGCCTATTTAATAAAGCAAGTAGTGGAAGAGTAGCTAGAGGTTAGAGCAGTCGTCTGGTGGTTCACAAGACCAGGGTTCAATTCCCACTCCCTGTAGCCTTGGACGAGTCACTTTACCCTCCATTGACCCAGAAGGAAGGCCTGACAATCTGTTTCCAGTTACACCGTGCCAAGAAGTTCCCAGGGGCTGCTGAGTCAGCATCGATGCAATGGCACACATTGTGTTTATAAAATAATGCACATGTGGGCTTTATAGGAGAGAGAGATACAGACCCATCTGAGTCTAGTCAGGCCACTTACACCGGCGCCTAGGTGCAGTGATGTGTAAGTCTGGCCCATGGGGTCTGCAGAATAGTGAAGCAATGAACAATGCATGCCCAGTCGCATTCATAACTACCCTTGCACCCTATGTATTGATTTTGCTCGCATCTTTCCAGTAGTGGTTCAAGGCAAGCTACAGTCAGGTATTTCCCCCTGTCCCTGGAGAGGTTACAGTACAATCTAAGTTTGTACCTGAGGCAATAACAGGTTAAGTGTCTTGCCCAAGGCCTCAAGGAATAGCAGTGGATTTGAAACCTGCTCTCCTAGGTCATAGGGAGGAGTGGCCTAGTGGTTGGGGCAAGGTATCACAGGCCAGAAGGTCAGCAGTTGAAATCCCACTAGAGGACAGCAACCTTGGGTGAGAAGGACTGGAGTTTCTAGTCCCACAGGTGCTCCTTGTGGGCTTGGGCAAGCTACTTAACCCTCCATTGCCCATGTTCCCTGTAAGTATTAGTGTGTCTCATATCCCCGTGTGTTAAATGTATCCCCCAACCACCTTGACCCAGTAAACAGCAGGATATAGATGCAGCTAAAAAAAATAAATAAGTCACTGCTCTAACCATTAGGCTACTACTCCACTCCATATAGACACAGCCTTTATATGTATCATCTGTATGTTTAATTTAGACATGCTGGAAAGTTGTTCTAAAGCAAGCTGCATAGGCTCTCCTTATAGGTGCTGAATATTGTCACTGTATGGACAGCGGCTGACAGTCATCACATTATTATGTATGTTTAGCGCTGCAGACTATGGCGTTCATCCAGAACTACAAATAGCAGGGATGGACATCCAGCTTTGGGATGGGCAGAGAGGTGGAATAAGTCCCCCAAGGAAGGGGATCGTCACTGGCGGACCCAAAAACGAGGTGAGGAGCAGCAGGGGGTTTCCCTCCACCTGATCCCAGCTCTGGCAGGCCCCTACGGGCGTCGGGCAGTGGGGAAAAGCCATTGTGCAATGGTGCAGGGCAATGGGGCTCCTGCTGGGCATCCCAGTGCCACGGTGAAGGGACGCCGCAGCACCAGGGCTCCAGCAGGAGCATAGGGGGGGATGGCAGGGTACATTCCTGGACGTTCCCCGCTGCAGAACCAGGGCCCATCCAGCCCATCCAAGTCCCTGATTCTGCAACCGCAGGAAGGTTTAGCTCCCGCAGTTGCAGGATCAGGTGGTTTAGCTCCCGCAGTTGCAGCATCAGGTGGTTTAGCTCCCGCAGTTGCAGGATCAGGTGGTTTAGCTCCCGCAGTTGCAGCATCAGGTGGTTTAGCTCCCGCAGTTGCAGGATCGGGTGGTTTAGCTCCCGCAGTTGCAGGATCAGGTGGTTTAGCTCCCGCAGTTGCAGCATCAGGTGGTTTAGCTCCCGCAGTTGCAGGATCAGGTGGTTTAGCTCCCGCAGTTGCAGGATCAGGTGGTTTAGCTCCCGCAGTTGCAGGATCAGGCGGTTTAGCTCCCGCAGTTGCAGCATCAGGCGGTTTAGCTCCCGCAGTTGCAGGATCAGGCGGTTTAGCTCCCGCAGTTGCAGGATCAGGCGGTTTAGCTCCCGCAGTTGCAGCATCAGGTGGTTTAGCTCCCGCAGTTGCAGGATCAGGTGGTTTAGCTCCCGCAGTTGCAGCATCAGGTGGTTTAGCTCCCGCAGTTGCAGGATCGGGTGGTTTAGCTCCCGCAGTTGCAGGATCGGGTGGTTTAGCTCCCGCAGTTGCAGGATCGGGTGGTATAGCTCCCGCAGTTGCAGGATCAGGCGGTTTAGCTCCCGCAGTTGCAGCATCAGGCGGTTTAGCTCCCGCAGTTGCAGGATCAGGCGGTTTAGCTCCCGCAGTTGCAGGATCAGGCGGTATAGCTCCCGCAGTTGCAGGATCAGGCGGTTTAGCTCCCGCAGTTGCAGGATCAGGCGGTTTAGCTCCCGCAGTTGCAGCATCAGGCGGTTTAGCTCCCGCAGTTGCAGGATCAGGCGGTTTAGCTCCCGCAGTTGCAGGATCAGGCGGTTTAGCTCCCGCAGTTGCAGGATCAGGTGGTTTAGCTCCCGCAGTTGCAGCATCAGGTGGTTTAGCTCCCGCAGTTGCAGGATCAGGTGGTTTAGCTCCCGCAGTTGCAGCATCAGGTGGTTTAGCTCCCGCAGTTGCAGGATCAGGTGGTTTAGCTCCCGCAGTTGCAGGATCAGGTGGTTTAGCTCCCGCAGTTGCAGGATCAGGTGGTTTAGCTCCCGCAGTTGCAGGATCAGGTGGTTTAGCTCCCGCAGTTGCAGGATCAGGTGGTATAGCTCCCGCAGTTGCAGGATCAGGTGGTATAGCTCCCGCAGTTGCAGGATCAGGTGGTTTAGCTCCCGCAGTTGCAGCATCAGGTGGTTTAGCTCCCGCAGTTGCAGGATCAGGTGGTATAGCTCCCGCAGTTGCAGCATCAGGTGGTTTAGCTCCCGCAGTTGCAGGATCAGGTGGTTTAACTCCCGCAGTTGCAGGATCAGGTGGTTAACTCCCGCAGTTGCAGGATCAGGTGGTATAACTCCCGCAGTTGCAGGATCAGGTGGTTTAGCTCCCGCAGTTGCAGGATCAGGTGGAAATCTGACCCATCTAGATATTGGACATGCAGACAGGCCGGATGTCCCCCGATCTGAATTGGCCTCCACGTGTGCAGACGTGCTGAACATACAGGTTTATTTACATGCCACAGACAGCATTTCAGCTGCAGCTGAGAGTTTATCCTTAAAGGGGTAATTTTCTAACAGGAGACCCAGATTCAGTGGGCAGGAAAACAGTTATTTTATGCCTAAAGACACACAGGCAGGACCGGCCTCAGAGCTGCTTCAAGGTGTTGGCTCCCTAGGCAAACCTTAAGCCTTATGCACCCAGCTGCCAGAATCTATTGTTTAGCCTTGAAAGCCCCGCTCTTTGCTGCCCCCCAGAATCTGCTGCCTAGGCGACCACCTAATTTGCCTGATGATTGGGCCGGTTCTGCATATAGAACCTAACGCAAATCCTGCTGAAATTGAGCCTGGATTGAAGGCACAGTCCTTATGCCTGCTCGAGAATGGGTGTAAACCGCAGCGCAAACTTTACGTGCAGATTTTTTAAAATCTGCACATAAATCATGACTATGCACCATGCTATGCACAAACTCCGCCCCTTTGCGCGCCTACTGCGCAAGTATGCGCCGACTTGCAGCACGCGTACTTTCAGGCATTGCCTAATCTTAGAAGAGACCATTGATGCACTTAAAATATTGTTTTACATGTGAAAGTGATTTACAAATTACCCTCCATGAGCCTAACTACCACACTGCCCTCTACAGGTACGTCACGGTATGCTCGTTTTGGTGCGGGGGTATTACAGTCTAACAGTTCTTGATATATGTGTCGGACTGAGGGTTTGCTACCAACCTTCTGATCTTAAACAAGTGCTGATGGCATCTGCATTTTCGGTCAAAGCCTTAGGAACTTTGCAGAAGAAAATCTAATGTTCCCAGGCTGTTTTCAGGATACTATCCCTGAATCTTTCCTGTCGCACCAGAAAAAGGGCAGAGACTGCTTTCATGTTTGGACATGTGGAAGGAAGTGCTGAGTGTTTTTTCCCCTCTTTGACTCTGAAACCAGTCGGGTGCATTCTCTTTGACTCTTTTGAAAAGGACCCTGTGTGTGTGTTTAGAACACGGTCCCTCCCCTTTTGTTCTTTTCACATACATAACAATAGAGGATTTTAGCTAGCGATAGATATTTCAGAGCTCCAGCAGTTCTGCTGGTCCTGGAGAAAATGTATTTTTGTGGTTTGTGATCCGTGGTAATTTTCTGCCACGTCGTGCCCGAGTCCAACACAGGATCTTTTAAAACTGCCGCAGATTTACTTGTCATGAATTTTCTGCAGTTTGAGGCTCTAGTGAAACAGGAAAAATTGAATATAGTATCATAGTAAACTTGGAATACCAGGTGTTGGCGTCTTACTGTGCGGAAGAAAGGCCGGCGATCTACCTCTGGTTGCACCTTGCCAAGAAAGCCCAGGGGCTGAATCGCCAGGAGTCCGCATTAACTCCATGGCCCACACACAGACAGGTTGCCCACCCTTCACATAGACTTTCCTGGGAGCGGAGTTTCGGCAGAGCTGGGCTAGAGTTGCAATGTGGACCCCCTATATGAAATTAGGGAGACATGTGTAGATTTTGGTGCTGTTCTGACCACAACTCTGACCCTCCACCAACAATGACTTTTTACACATGGATGCCATTTACACTTGTAAATCATGAACGAGGTTTCTAAAATAGGCCCCTTAATTTCGGGGGTAATTTTAGAAACACTCATTAATTCAAGTTAAAAGGCATTTACAGTGAAATATCCTTTATCAAATCGCCGTCATGTTGTCCACGACACATAATATTTGTGCAGGAATGTAACAAGCGGTTAGCAGTGTATGGTGCAGTGGTACCTAGTGATTGCCTAGCAAACGGGATATTTGGCTACCCACATGCACAGAATCTGCCATTGACAATGGTTTCGTTGTTTTCGTTATGGATTTGATTGCTGGGCCATATTGACATGTTATCCCCAGAGCACGTGCGTGGGGCAGTTGTCTCCTTTGTATGTTTTGCTGAATCCTAAGAGCCACAGAACAGCAATCGAGTTAACGTTCGAGTTAGTGGCTCCCAATAGACCGACAAGTAACTTGTGTGCAGCTGAATGGGGCAGTGCAAGCCCCCCCCCCCCCCCTTGATCTTGCTTCTTTGAGTCTGGATTTGGGCCATGGCTGCAGGATAAACAAGTCAGAGCTCCGAAGCTGGATGAAGTGGGGGGGTGGGGGGAGGTATATTTTGAATCTTTGGGTATTCATTGTAAGAAAGATGGTTGAAAGACTGGACGCTGCAGCCTTATATCTGCCCAACACCCAGCTCTGGTGATTTTGAAGACGCAGATCTTGTGATGGATCCTGAAGAATTGTCTGGAGCCCATTGCTTAGGAAAAGACATAGCATTTTGTTTTATGGCTCAGTTACTCCCTGAAATCTTTTTTGGGTTTTTTTTTTAACAGCTACTTTGGTTTTGTTTAGTCATCAACCAAATTGCTGTGGTTCTTTTATGTGTTTGCATGAGTTTCAGTTAAATCTCAAGGGTTTTCTGAGAGCTTTGACGAGAGTTTATATATAGTGTATCTGCATGTCTGCATGGAGGGGCTGAACCAAATCCATGCATGCAATGAAATGAACTCCGTACAGACGTGGAGTTACAAGATGAGGCGTTGTTGTGCTAAATGTAAATGAAGAATTATATGATTCTAATAGCGCTCACACCCTCTCTTTGTTGGTTTCTACATGAGATATATCACTCTTCTCACTCTTTGTGCTGTCCATCTGTTTCTTTTCGTTTTTATTTTACTATACTTTTTTTTAAGTGCCATCAAGTCAACACTGACTCTTGGTGATGCAACAGCCCCTGGGTTTTCTTGGCAAGGTATGATTGAAAGTAGATTGCCAGGCCTTTTCTTCCAAGGCAATGGAGGGTAACGTGACTTGTCCAAGGTCACAAGAACTGCCAGTGGGAATTGAACCCAGATCTCTTGGGTACTAGGCTGTTGCTGCAACCAATAGGCTTAGGAGGTCATTTTGAAAGGCTTAGTCATGATGTAGGATGTCTGAAGACATGCATGGATGCAGTCATTCCAAAAGCAATGTTTGCAGATGTCTCCAGTGCAGGGACATGCAAGTAGGCGAGGGGGAGGAATGTCTGGGTTGGTGCTATGGACTTACATGTCTCTGTCCAACTTCAGGAATGACTGGGACGCCTGCGGGCGCATCCACGTTTATATCTGCTGCAGGCACAAATAGGCATCAAGAAAGTTCTTGTTTTGGCCTTAAAACATCCAGAGAGCGTAAAGAAGACGGAGAATTAGGTGACTAGTCTAAGATCACAAAGACCCACACTGGGATTTGAACCCTAGCCACCCTGCTCTCAACCCACCGTTATACTGTTAGACGTTCATGTTCCAAAATGCTATTCCGGGGGTGTCTATTTCAGGCGCGTTTGCAGAGGTCCATATTGAGCGCGTCCGCGTTTCTGAGATCACGCACAAACTTGCACGTGTCTGCGTCTTTTGCAGACATTCTGGCCTTGACGTCCCATATTGCACGTAGACGTCCCATTGTGAAATATGCCTTCGCGCATTCCAAGCTCGTATCTGGTTTCTGCAGTGCAGTGCAATGTGTTCCTTTGAGTCGTTGCTGACTCCTGCTGACCCAGCAGCTCCTGGATTTCTTGGCAGCTCTTTTTGGTTTGACCTCAAGGTATCAAATGCTAATCTGTGAATTAGGACCCAAGGATGGGATAAAGGTAGGGCCAGCGCTGTAATGGATAGACCAAGCCAGTCCTGTGTATTTTTGAGTTGACTTCATTGTATTTAGTTGTAGGCTGCTGTTTACTGAAGCACATTAAAAGTTTGCCGTTACTCCTCATGAATGGCCAAAATGAATGTGTGGCGACTTCAAAACCTCTGTGTTAACTATTGTGGGCATGCCCGGCATTGTCCCAAACAGTTAATACAGAGAGAACACGCTTACCGCACACACAGAGGGGGATTTTATGAGGGGCGCCCAGATTATGTGAATATTTCATGCCTAGGTTATAAAGCAAAGCACATTCACATTTTATTTTATTAAAATAGAGGCGTATCAAAAGCATGTGTGAAATCTAGTAGTGAGCACTTACACCAGCCCTATGACCAGTGAAAATGTTCACACGTCTAACGCGTGTAAGCCTGTATTTTATAAAATGCGCACGTAACTGCGCGCTCCATCCAAGCTCCACCCGTGTGAACGCGTGTTAGCCTTAAACCCCTGACTTACATGCATAGATCACATTTGCTTTGTGGAGTTCCCTCTAACTGCAGTGCACATAGTGCGGAGGCACACTTAACATCACCTATCGATGTGGGGTTAACTGATGTGCTAATGGTTAATGCGTAATAGCGTTCCACACATCAAATGTAAGTCGCTGTCTCTACCCAGTCCTCCCTCAGCCCCATTCCACGTTTGTCCACAAACGTGAGGATTAGTTTGAGTTAGGCGTTAAGCTGCTGCATTCTTAACACAGTGCATGCTGTTAGCGCACACCTAATTCCCACATCAATTGCTCAACATAATTTAGTAGAAAGAGCCCATAGTCCTTGCTCATCTTAGAAACACAGAAAAAAAGGTTAGGAAGCAAGCTGTAGGTAATACCTTTCTACTGGACTAATTTCATACATTTCTGTCAAGCTTTTGAACGTTATAGTCCTTTCATCAAGTCGGTGCAAAATAAGTGAGGGATGATGTTACCTGAACGTGCGAGTAAATTACAGGTTGGATTACAACTAAAATGTTTGGTGTCAAAGCTGTAGAGAGCTATAAAGTCTAAAGGCTGCAGGGCCTGACGTGCATAGGGAAGGTGAGGAAGCCAACAGCAGAATTTACAGTTCTTAGAAGACTATGGGAGAGGGGGACCTTTTATTAAGATGCGGTACACATTTGCATTTTGCATTAGGAGCAAAAGCCAACGCACAAAGGCATGCGGTAACTGTCAAGGGGCGAGTCCCCTGCACATACAGAATTACTCATTTGTAATTAGTGCAGCCGCACTTAACACCCCCTCTTGAGGCGGCCTAGTCCACCCGCACTAATTGCAATATTGACAGAACACTAACTGCGATGTGCAGTCCACTCCCACTCTCCACCCATTACCAGCCCAAGCCCCACGCCATTTCACATTAGGTAGCGTGCCATTCAGCGCATGCTAAGCGTTTCAGTTGCACGGTAGCTGTTAAGACGCGCTAATTTGTAATGGATAGCAATGCAGTGGATCGATAAAATAACAGCAGCTATGGATGCCATGTTGTCAGCAATTAGCTGAAGACCGAACACAGGGTAGGACAGCTATCTAGAGAGTCACCATAAGTAAACATCAAGTCAACGGCAATTAACAACAACAATTTGCATGTTAGTTGCTTAATAAAGTTTAGTAATAGGGCGTCTATAGGCATTTTTCAGAAAGCACTTTTTCCCACTCTGTGCCTATGGAAGAAATTCTTTAAAAATAAGATCCTTTCTCTGGTAAAGAGAGAGGAAAGCTACGTCTCGACTACGTTTCTCTCTGTTTGTTTCAACATTTCGTTTCAAGCATATTATGTTCCTAGGTATCTTTCAAATGACATTTTCGCATTCTGATTAGGGTTGCCAGATCAATCTAAACAGGCTATTGCAGTCTTGGATTGGAGCCACTGCAGGCAGGAAAACATAGCATTACGCATTAACCATTAGCACATCAGTAGGGAAATTAGAATCTACAGTTCCATACATACAGATGCATAAGGTAAAACCAGGATTGGATCACCCTGTTGTGGTGAGAGACTGGAGCTACAGTTGGGATGGCGCGGAGCCACCTGGTAAACGTCACCATGGTAGATGTGCAAATGTTTTGAAAGTTAATTTGAAGATCCAGACACAAGCGCATCATTTCCAACTGCAAGGCGCGGAGTCAGCACTGACCAGGTGAGGGGCTTCACAACATTCACAGAATAAAAGGCACATTTTAGATAGGACGAGGAGATTGGACTTGAGATGTCGAGGTCGGGTTGTGCTCGAAATGCAGGGGGAGGAGCCATTTCCCAAATAGACGCATGGGAAAAATCAACGGAGGAAACCCAACAACCTTTGCAAACCTAGACTTGTAGATGCTGCTAATCAACTACAGAGCCCTCTGTCGTCACCTCATTTCAGTTTGGAGGGCGAAATCCCCCATGATCCCTCCTGTAAAGGGATGACCTAAAGGAGCACATTTTAAATATCTATTCGTGTCGGGGGCAGGTATAAATCCTGGCGTGGACAATTTTGATCTTACATGAGCATTCCCTATATGAAACGGGGAATACATGTGAAGAACTGTGTCCTGTCAAGGCCATTGCCCCCAGCACACCCCTGGCATGCCTCCTTGTAATTTCGACGTGGTATAGACATCCACTTGTAAAATTAGCCTTTTCTAAATTGGCCATTTACATGCGGATGAAATTTACATGTGTACGTAAGTTGTGAATAGGGATTCTAAAATAACCCCCTAAATGTTTCCAAAAAGATTTTGCGAGTACGATTTCATTTTTGATTGCATTATCGTCATTTTTGGATAGGAATAGCCCAGAAAAAGGTTGGAAGATGCGCATCCTCTTTCACCGCTTGCATCGGGAAAACGTCTGCATGTCATACCTCTGTAAGACTGCAACAAGAGATTAGAAACATAGGAAAAAATAGGTACAAGTTGTTTCTCTCCCAGGGGAGTGAAGACAGAACACAATTGAGAACAACTATCAACATGGTTGCCATGAGTCGCCAGTGATTCGATAGCATGTAATAGCAACACCTAAGAGGTTACCCACATCACCTCCCCTTAGCCACTGAGTGGAGGGAAATTCATTCGTAAAGCCCCTGCCGTCCCAGAGGCCCTGGGCCAGCACTGACCAGCAACTGAGCCTGTTCTGATCTCAGCACGTTGGATTCTTCAGTTTATGCTCGAATTATCTAAGAGAAAGCAATAGGATGGAACTAGAACTCCATACGTGTATTAGGGCAGTGATTCCCAAACTTGGGGTGGGGGACCCCAAATGGGGTCACATCATCAGTAAATGGGGTCACAGAAACATGGTCATTTCCCCTTCTCTCTGGACTTTCACTGTGACCTTTGCCAAGTAGTAGCAATCACCAGTCGTCAGCATGTGGCCTGTGAGCCAGTGAACATTCACAGGTCCTTGCCCCCCCTCATGGGTTAGACTGAGTACGGGGGTCTGTAAGCACATATTGCACTGACACGAGGGTCCCTGTGTGGACTGCTGCTGCTGTTGCCACTACTGTAATAGAGCAGCGGAGGGAGGGGAAGGAGGCTGGAGACCTGCCATTTTGATTTCATCATCATCTGGGAGTCACGTGAATTTTCAGTTGCTAAAAGTGGGTCACATGGGATAAAAGTTTGAAACACACTGCAGTAGGGCAAAACCAGGATTGAATCAACGTATTCTGTCAACCTAGGATGATCTGGCAATTCTCTGTCTCTCCCAGGCAGAACAATCCATCCAGTGGTCCTCAAACCCCTCACCGCCCCCAGCGGTCACCAATTCCAGTTTCAGCCACCCAGTAAAACTCTTATTACAAATGTTTGATAGTATCATTCAACAAATTATCCTATATACAACAACAGAAGAGGTGCACAATGAAATCGGGGACAGGAGGTGGTTGTAGTGCATGGAGTGGGGAACAGTACCTCAAAATCGGCGACAATCCCTGAAAATCAGGGGCATCTGGAATCTTTATATAAACAGCACATTGGTGGGTTTGAAGGCTGATGATCAACAGGAAACCAACAGTTACATTAGCCGGTTTTCTGAAAACGTTTATGAAAAACCAGTCAGGCCGGCCAAACGTTGGCTGGTTTGCAACCCTAAGAAGCAGACTCCAACCTCAGCCGTGCCCTTCACCTCCTGGGGCAGGATACCGGGAAGGCGAGGGCTGGTATCAGAAGCAGGGAGTTGAGTGAGATGCCTTACACCAGTCCCATGTGTCCTTGCCTTGCAAAACGTAATATCCAGGAATGAGGAAAGAGGGAACGTGCTGGAGTAGGTCTTGGGGGAAGGCTGGGATAGAATGGAAAGTACTAGAGTCGTCCCTGAAAGACGGGACAAAGATAGGGAGAGAGTGTCTTTGTGTGTGCGGCGGGATGGAAGAGAGAAAGCAAAATGTTCACCCCTTCCCCCTACTAATCTGGATCTGAATAACCCAAACTATGAAGTTGACGTTTCCATACTAACTGACTATCTGTACGGTAAATTTCCAGCCCTAACTACTGTCCTTTGTAACTTGATTCTTGCTGTGAACGGCGGCATCATTGACCCTCACAGATTAAGAATTATGAATTGGCCTGTGCGGATCCAACAAAATTGGATATTGCAGCATCATTAGTGACAGTGGCCAATTTGAGGAGAGAGGAGCAACTGCACAGGTGCACATCCGCCACGAAACGCAGCAGGTGTGCACAAGAGGTATTACCTGGAAGTCTGCGTCGGAAGGGGGTGGAAGAGCCCAATGATAGCAGGCAGGAACCACGATGCAGCAGCAGAGCCTTTGGTAAGCGCTGTGTTGTAGTTCCTTTGCCGCTGCTGTTGCTGCTGGCCCCGGTGGCAATGAGCACCCCCAAGGCCTGGCATTCTAGGCAACCATCTAGTTTGCCTAGTGGTAGCACCGGTTCTGGCTGAATCCAATTCCCTTTTCCTTGGAGAGGATGTAGGGAGAAGGTTTGCAGTGTATATCCCGCAGACGTTGCTGAGTGCCTTTAAACCCAGGAAGGATAGCAAATGCAGGAGGCTGTGGATACATGGTCGCAGGCCCTGATCTTTCACAGATCTGTCACCATATGAAACACAGAAGCCAACGAATGTTCTCATTACACTCTGAAAATGATGCCACTATGTCTTCATTTAATACCTTCTTGAGGTCGTGAAATCTTTTGTGCCGACACTTGGTTCATCCAAAGCCATTTGCATAATCTTCTTGTAGAATTTTCAAATGCACTGTCGGGAGCAAACATTTCAAACCTCTGGACCAAAGATTTAACCAGATGCAGATGGCTGGGTTATTGAGGACTGGATAAGATGACCCTTCAACTAGACTAGACAAGATGGCTTGTTGTGAAGATTGCCCTGACTGGATCTGAACCTGTCTGGGGTACTTGCTAGATCTTAATGAAAAACGGGAAAAGTGCAGAAAAATTCAGCTAAGAAATGCAGAGGGCGTTAGTGTCAATAAGGTACAGGTGGATCTTTTCAAGAGAGTCATACTGTGTGCGGAACAGTTTGCACTGATCTCCCGCCCTAAGGATGATATTGTGTGTTTGAATATGATAGAGTATGTGTGTGTGTGTGTTTAACTTTAAGCATAAGTGGAGTGGAACGGGTAAATGTAGATCGCATGTTTATTCCTTCAAAAAGTAGAAAGACAAGAGGACATGCAATAAAGCTACAATGCAGCACATTTAAGACTAATATTTTTTCACTTCAAGCACACCCTGGAATTTGTTGCCATAGGATGTAGCAAAAGTTGCTGGTGTAGCTGGATTTAAAAGAGGTTTGGACAAGTTCCTGGAGGAAAAGTCCATAAACCATTATTAAAGATGACTGGGGAAATCCCCTGCTTATCCATGGGACAAGCAGCATGGAACCCGACAGGTACTTCTGACCTCGATTGGCCACTGTTGGAAACAGGATACTGGGCCTGATGGACCTGTGTTCTGACCCAGTAGGGCATATCTTATGTTCGTAAGGATTCATTAGTGCATATTTAATTTGTTAGTGCACATCCTAAATTTCAGGTTCCGCTTTCAGCTTTATTTGCTACTCCACTTATCATGAAGCTATCTAAGCAGTGCACAAAATTAAAATGTCACATAAAATAACAAATTAAATACTAAAACAGACATAACTAGAGTTACCAAACAAGGAACTAAAAAAAAGGCAATTTAGCACGCATGTTAAGTCGATATCTGAGCATTAAAAAGAGTTTTAATGTACATTAACATTTTTTCATTAAAACAAAGATATGAAATGAACCAAAAAAAGGTCTGAAAATCATGGAGAAAGGCCAAATGAATAAAAAAACAGACCAGAAATGTTTGCCCTTTACATACGAGTCCCCCTTAAATAAGGTTACCAGATGTCCCTGAGTTTTGGGGATTGCCCCCAATTTTAGAGCTGTCTCTCTGACTCCTACCTGTTTGGCAGTCTCCTGTCTTTGATTCCAGCAATGGGACAGGGGGTAGAAAAAAAACGATTTTCAATTTAGTAATTGGAATACGTCAGCTTTTAGAATTTATACCCATTATCTTTATATTTTGTACATTAGGGGGAAATGTATCACTGTTTGCTGCTGTCATGGGATGGACTGGGGGGGGGGGCAGGGTAATGACTCCTCTTCCCTCCACGCCTAACTGTGCTAACCTGGAACTAAGGTGCCCCTTACCCGTTCCTGCCCTCGCTCCCCACTTCAAATAAGAAGTATCCCAGACCTGTCTGCAAAAAATCTGGTCACCTTACCCTTAACTGGTGAGGAGGCGGCTCTAGAGCAGGAAAACGTTCCTACTCCACATACCAAACTCCTTGATTTTGTTTCTTCGCTTACTGAGTTTTATTTATTTAACTTTGGATATTTTTCAGAAAGTTTGGAAATAGAACGTGCTCGGATTTTTTTACAGGCCCGCCCCTGTATAATCTCTTTAAGCCGAAGCCCACATGAATCTTACAGACCGGGCTGGTGCTACCATGAGGTAAACTGGGCAGCTGCCTTGAGCACCAATGGTAGGAAGGCCCATTGCCGCCTCCGCTGCCCCTCTCTGCAAACTGCAGCGGCAGCAATTATGTCTAAATAGTGACGTAGCACTTACCATAAATTCTGGCGCTGTTTCGCTATTCCTGCTTCCGTCCCTGATGCAAACTTCCTGTCTAGCCGCTTCTGCCCTGATACAAACAGGAAGTCTGCATTGCTGACAGAAGCAGGAACAGTGACGTAGAGCTGGAGTTTATGGTAAGCATGCTGCAGATCCCAGAGAGGAGTGGCAGCAGAGGCAGTGGGGGTAGGGCAGAAGCAGGGGATGGTGGCAGGAATGAGGTTCATATCCTTGCACTGGTCCTGCTTACAGATGGTTCTTATCAGGATCAATGCAGCAGCATGATAGGCACATGATACGAGGAGTGACCTAGGGAGAAGGAATTGCTCCCCCGCAGTGGGCTGGCGTGATGTCTCAGCAGCTGGGAATCCAGTCATTGTTCAGAAGTGAGACTTTCTGATTAGATTTCACCATATGCATGTAGGGATCTGTAGTCTTTAGCTTCTGGCCCAGGATGATGGTGGTGATGATGGAATTAGTGGGCGAGGGAGAAGATTAAAGCTGAGGGAAATCCCCGGTACTTGAAGGCTCATGACACCGTAGCCCAAGTAAATACTGGTTCTGATTGATCAGGGAGTCCAACTAGAGCAGGAGGAAACTGCTCTTAAATGAAACAAGAATCTGAATGAAAGAGGGGCATTTAAAATATTTATTTTCAGGGTTTGAAAATTCCATTCCATGCTGGAGCGAGCGGATTTTTCCATGAGTGAGGTGTTATCGTTGGCCACAGTTGGCCAGGAGCAAGCCATTTCCCTGCCCCCATTTGGAAACCTGAAAGACGGAAAGACGGTGCAACAGTGGGTCTGACAGAGAGAAGAGCGAGGCTGGTGCAAGAATATTGGGTGTCAGGCAAATTTTCAGCATTATGATTGAACTCAACAATCATGGTTAACCCAACATCAACCCCCCCACAACAATCCTGCAAAAAATACATAAGTGGACAGCATACTTTTAAATATTAAACTTTGCTTTGCATGTATGTGTGAGCCTGTTCCCCCTGCAGGTAGAAGAATGTGCCGATGGCTCTGTGAATATGTGGGACTGTCGGGATCTAGTGTTTTACATTGATTACTGTTGCTCTTTGCTGTCCCTTAGAGGCTGCTGCTATAGGCAACACCTAGTCTTACCTAATGGTTGAGCCTGCCCTGAAGATACCTAGGCATCTATGTTTCTATAAAATAGGCTGCTTCCTTGCTGACTTAACCTAAAATTACCCTCCAAGGAGTCCAAGATATGCGAGCAGTGGCCCCATTTGTCAAGGTTAGGCCTGAAGCTTTTCCAATCTGTGCTGCAGATTAAGAATTTCAGACTTCTTCTAATTCAGCTGCGCTCTGTGTCTGGAGTTTCCCAGTCATCCCAGTAACCTTCTATTCAACAGTAGCTGCTGAAACCTCCCTCAGAAATGGCTCATTCTTTCTTACAATTGTGGTCTCCTCAGGCACATTGCTGAGTATTAAAGTTACGAGCGAAACAGAAGTAGCCCTAAGTCCTCTGCAATTACATGGCGGACAGCCAACATGTTTACACTCATGTTGACAAGATCTGATGTTTGCAGTTAAGGAGAAAGAGCTCCCAGGAATTAGATTTTGTCTGCGTCTGCCCTTTCAAATTCATGCTGGATGTTACATTTTTAGGTGACGCTCCGTTTGAAAGCTGCTCATGGCAGATGGTGGATATATGAGAAGTCAGTGTTTGGGGAGCACAGAGCTGTGCCGAGATACGAGTATATAGGGGTCCTTTTACTAAAGTGCGTGATAAGTACAAAGCTTGAGCGATGATTGTTGGGGGCGTGTCCAGCATCTACCCACATAGTTACCATGTAGTTGGTTGAACTTACAGCCTCCTATGTAGGAGATGGTAAGGGTATCCGCGCTATCTGCATCCATGATGGTGGGTGGTAAGTTACAGTCAGGGCCGGCCCAACTATTGGGCAAACTAGGCAGCTGCCTGGGGTGGCAATCTCTGGGGTGGCAAAGAGCAGGGTATTCAAAGCTAATCAATAGATTTTGAGAGCCAAGGAGAGTGTAAGGATTTAGGTCTGCCTAGGGTTGCCCGCACCTTGAACCTACTTTGGGGCCAGTCGTGGTTATGATGCACTAACTGTAAGGTGAGGCCATTGCCAGTTCCAGCCCATAGCCCACCAATTTCCTGCCCCATAATAGGGTATGCAGTTAGCACGTGAATTAGTGCACGTCATGACAGCAAGTAATGGTTACCACAGCCGTGTGCTAGCAGTTACCACACGCTAATTCATGCAGTAACAACTTACTGCACTTTAAAGGGATTCATAGACTTTGTAGACATGGTTGGCTTAACCATTAGGCAGACTGGATGGTTACCTAGGACAGCAATTTCTGGGGAACGTCACAGAGCACCTGTAGCTAAAGCGAAACAGGACCTGAGAGCCAAGGGGCTGCAAAGAACCACGAGGTACATATTTTATCTATAGGAAGGGGGCACCATCTTCATATGTACAAAGCAATGTTTAATATTCAAAGTGCAATGACCAATTATGTCTTTTCACAGCATTGTTCTGGAAAGAGCGATATTGGGGTGATCAGGATAGTTAAGTTTAATTGTCAAAATCTCAGGGTGTTGATGGAGCCTGAAAGTTAATTGAAGGGGCGCAAGGTTGACGTTTTGCTTGGGGCATTTGATGATCTTGCACCGGTTCTGGCTGTAGTACACTCGGAGGTATTTTACTAAAGTGCGCTACCAGGGTAGAGTGGGGTTAGCGTGTGGTTTCAGTGCCACACTAAACAGTAGCGTGGGGGCCCCCTGATAGCATGCAGGAGAGGGGCATTCCCGGTATGGGTGTTAGTGGCCACGCTAACTGCGCTTAATGCCGGTATCGCAGGTGCAACTAATGCCGTCTCGATGGCTGGCGTTGATTGCGCCCGTGGGAGGTTCACCGCCTTAAAGCGCGGCCTTCTTGTGTTAACTGCAGGAGGATGGATGTACATGTCTCCTGCAGTTAGCGAGGAGCCCTGCGCTGGTAACGCGGCCCACACACGCATCACCAGTGCAGGGCTTCCAAAACACGCCCCTCACTCTCCAAAGCTAAAATCCAGAATGTATTTTTCATGAATGTATAGATTACATCACCACAAAGATGACAAATGGTTTGGAAATTTGGATCTAGGGGAATCAATAAATTACATTTTTGTTTTTTTTCCCCCAATTTGTTCATGTGTCTCTCATTATCTCTTTCAGACCACCATCATTTTTTGGCAAAATAAGGTGCCGGTGGTTTCTCTGACTGATCTGCTGAGCTACAAATCCAATTCTCCTGCTTTTGCTGACCTGTTGATTTTGTTCCCCCAACTCCAGCAAATTCCTGGTTCATTGTAACATTTTTTGGGATGGGGGGAGGTGGGTTATTTTCAAAGGCAGAGATTGTTTTCAGCTGTTAGCTCACACAGTTAATAAAATGATTGCCAAGTGACCCACACAGCTTTTTGATCATGCGCTTGCTTCAGGAGTTGTTGTGAAGAAGATGTGGTGATTTGTTTTCACTAGAACCGGGTAGTGAGCGCCGCCTCCCCAGGGTAGTGAGCGCCGCCTCCCCAGCGTCTTGATCGTTATGAAACGGGTGTTCTGGTGAATTAGTAGTTGATAGTGCCTCAGCTGTTTGCTCTTTTTGGCAGCGATGGGGTGGAGGTAGCATCCAGCAACTTTCTTCTGCTTGTTTGGGTTTCAGCTCAGTTGGAACCATGAGCTTTTATTCACAACCACCCAGGGAGTTTTCCCCTTGTTTTATATCCCTTCCCAGTTAGGGTTGCCAACTGGCGCCAAATGCGCCCGACAATGTCAATCCAGTCCTGGGTTTACCCCATTGCATGCAGGGATATGTAGTTCTGATTTCACCATTGCACTCCATAAGAAATGAAAAACTACAAGTCACTGCATGCAATGGGGTAAACCCAGGACTGGATCAAGTCTGTCGGGCGCATCTGGAGCCAGTTGGCAACCCTATTCCCAGTTCACCAAGCGACAGTCCTTGGCCAGGGGCCATGCTACAAGCTCCTTCTAGAGCCCTGCAGTTGTTGGCCTAAATACAGCCACTAGGTGTCACCGTTGCACAATGAGGGAATTCCCTTTCCACTGCGACTGGGCAGCAACCCATGCCAATGTGGGGAGAGGAAGTCTTGAGGTGGGAATCAAAGACGGGTCCCACTGCATGGTAGTGTTTTGCCAGCAGGTCAGTCTACGTAGTGTACTAATACAGCAACATTGCCTGCAGTCCTCAGAATATTGCTTGTTTCTTGACTTATCTCTTGGACTTATTCAGTCATATTCTGGAGTTATTTTCTGATAGGCCTTATGGGGTTAGAGGCCAGTCAGTCATATGACACCCGGAAAAAACTCTGATTATGGACCAAAATCCTCCTTTTTTTTTTTTTTTTTTGCTTGTCTTTTTTTACTCTTAGGATTTCATGTACCTGTTATGGATGAACATCTCACTAGAGTCAGCTGTAAAGGGGCTGGTTGAGCACTTCGTGATACGAGCTCTTACAAAACACCAGTTATCAAAGGCAGGGCTTCGAGCAAACCCAAATTTAAGACTTCATTTTCAGAACAGGGTACGCTCAGATCTGGGTAATCTGTTCTTGAAGATGGTTCTAAAATCACTAAGTACTTGTCCAAGATTTGCATAAAAACTGTTCCCTTCATGTGTGGTAAATAGGTCCATGTGGCTACAGTGCAATTTCTTTTACTCTCTTCTGGGTGGCATTATTATTATAGACCCTAGTGATGAATGCAGGCTTTGACCTTTTAGTCTTTCTTCAACTGAGAGTGGTTATGTGATGATTCACTTAGGTCCAGGTTTAGGCCTAGGTAACCTGGTTGCGGGAGGGGGAACCAAATCTTGAAAACACCAAGTAACCAAGCCAACAATGAGTCTTCTCCCACTTACTTTAGAGTCGTTCACTGATGTCACTTTAATGAGGTACCACCATGACACCCTACTAGTACTACTAAACATTTGTATAGCGCTACAAGGCTTACGCAGCATTGCACAAACACATGTAAAAGACAGTCCCTGGTCATCAGAGCTTACAATCTAGTCAAGACAGACAACCCAGTAGCTGTAGACATGGGATCCATCTAGGGGAAATGGTAAAGAAATCAGGTGAGTCAGGATCCGAAAGCGGCAGCGAAGAGGTGAGTTTCAGCCTGGATTTGAAAAGGGTCTGAGAAAGCACCTGACGGACAGACTCAAGTAGTTTGTTCCAGGCATAAGGAGCAGCAAGGTGAAAGGAAGTCTGGAGTTGGCAATAGAAGAGAAGGGCACGGATAGAAGCGATTTGCCAGAAGAGCGGAGTTCCCGAGGAAGGGTGTAGGGAGAGATAAGAGAGGAAAGGTAGGGAGGAGCTGCAGAGTGAATGTACTTTTAGGTCAGCAGAAGAAGTTTGAAATGGATGCAGAAATGGATAGGGAGCCAATGAAGTGATTTGAGAAGAGGGGTAATATGAGCATGGCGAGGCTGGCATAAGATTAGTCGCGCAGTAGTGTTGAACAGATTGAAGGGGAGAGAGACGGCTCAGAGGGAGACCAGCAAGAAGCAGGTTACAGTAGTCTAGACAGGAGGTGACTAAGGATTGGATAAGTGTCTTATTAGTGTGTTCATTACTTTCTTAGTAGTGTGCCCAATACTTTCACCCCCATTTTCTGACCTCCAGGGGGACCCCTGGACTTTCTGTGTTCCAAATGATCTAAATCATTACAGCAAGGGGTGTGTTGGGCAGGACAGGGGGCATTGACAAACAAGTTCAGGTTTCAGATTCCATATTCAAGGGGAAGATTAGGGTGAAGTCACTGAGTAACATTCTTACAGTAGATCTTTTAATGTCTGGAGATGCACCAGGCAGATGCAGACTTTGCATTGCCTTTGGGCAATTCTTACGATGGTCTACAATGAATCCATTGATTTGGCCACTGGAACACGGCAGAGAGAAGCTCTCAATTTCTGTTCTTTATGCATTTGTGGGCCTGAATGTTTCTGCCAAGATTTATCAGAGCTAGTACAAGGATGAGGTGTCCTAAGTGAACCTCATTCCTCCCGTCCCCCCTCCCTGCTCCCACCCCTTCCCCCACTGCTGTCCCTCTCCGGGTTTTGCAGCAGCGGAAATAGGGTTGCCAACTGGCTCCAGATGCACCCGACAGGCTTGCTCCAGTCCTGGATTTACCCCATTGAATGCAGGGACGTGTAGTTCTGAGTTCTCTGCACTCCATAAGAAAACTAAGACTACAAGTCCCTGCATGCAATGGGGTAAACCCAGGACTGGATCAAGCCTGGCAACCCTAAGCGGAAATGACATTAAAACAGCAACACAGTGTTTACCCAAAGCCTCCAGCACTGTGTGCTGTTGCTGCCAGCATTCACCAGCTGCTTGCGCCCCTTCTATTGCTGTTTTAATGTCAGTAATGACAGGGTGGCAGAAGGCCTTTACAATCACAGCTCTCTGCCTCAGAGACAGCTCTTGTCTCTAATTTTTTTAACCGCTCCTTTGAGCTGTACCTGTTCTGATTTTTGGTGCTGTAATTTCAACAAGAATCTTTTCAGTCCCTTTGGTCAAGGAATTTCAGTTTGAATTTGTTCCTGCAACAGCATAAGCAGGGGTGAGCCCTAACTTTCTACTGCCCTTCAGAACCGGTTCTGCCGCTGGGCCCGTGAGCCCTCTAGGCTGCCAGACCCCTTTGAAATCCAGCCTGCCGTCTCTTCAAGGTGCTAATTAAGGTAATCTGTCTGGACGAAAAGGGCCCCTTCTAATTCCCTGACACCTAGACATTCTTTAAACACCTTGAAAGAAAATGAGATTTTCCAGACAACCTCCATCTGGTTTTCAACAAATTCCATCTGTCCTTTATTATCCTGGTATTGTTATCTTGTGGTGAATGAGGTGAGCCTGACACCAGCCAGATCCAGACTAAGCCCCATTTTACTTAGAATTGAAAACATTGCTTTCATTGGGTTTTTCTACTTACACCCAACTAATGCAGGCTTCAAACTGTGGTGGATAGCCATGTTCAGACAGTTCCTTGGCTCCCATTACCTCAATAGCACTTTTCCGATTTTGTGTAGTCAGTGGTAGTTCCTCCATGTGTACTTTAGAAATATAACACAGATTGCCGACACCTAACTTACATTTGATCCTCAGGCTGTAGGTTATAAGAACTGAGAAAGCAGAGTTCTGCTGCCAGAGTCATAATGTAGGCCTTTGGTTAATGAGAGAGAAGTTTAATTTTCTTCCCGCTGTCTCCAGGATGCATAGCAGCGTGGTCTGCAGTAGCCAAGTGGTTCACCATTTAGCAGAATGGACGTGGCATAGGGTGTGAAGCTCATGTTTCTGGTACCTTGCTAAGGATTTTCTCACGTTTATTTCTGTCTGCAATGCCGCATTGTACTGAGTTGAGTGGGAAATGTTATGTGGCTGCCATGCGGAGCTGGTGATTTTTTTCGAATCATTGGCGATGGATATTTTTGGGTTATGATGTTATGGTAGAAGCTAAGGATTTCATTGACATTTCTGATGGAACAGCTAGAGAGAGGGAAGAACTGCTGCTGTCTCTTTAAGAAACTCAGAACCATTTGGAGTCGGCGGTACCATTAAAAAATAACAGCAGGTCAGAGTTTAAGTTCTTTTGACACTCCCTGACACTCAGGGCTGGCTCCCGAGTTGGTTCAAGATGTTGGCACCCTAGCAAATCTTAATCTTTATCTCCCCTCCCCTTGGCTGTCAACATCTATTGTCTAGCTTTGAATGCCCTGCTCTTTGCCGCTGCCCCCCCTCCCATTCCCCACCCGTAACTTGCTCCCTAGTCAACTGCCTAGTTTGCCCGATGGTTGGATTGGCCCCGCTGGTGTTTCCTCTCCCCTCCATCTTTGCACAGCCTGGCTCACTCTTACAACATATTCGCAATCTTAGATCATAGCTAGCACCAAGAAGGCCCGATCTAGATCTTGTGAAAGGATAATTAATTTTGAGAATACAAATTGAAATGCAGGAACATTTTCTGGTAGAACTTTGCTGGCAGTTTTGACCAGATTTTGATTGTTGTTGACCAGATGGCTTTTGGCTCACTATTCTTCTCACTGTTTTTTGACTGAAGACTTTTCCTACCTCTTCATCCTCATAAGAATCGAGGCCATGCATACACAGACTATTTAGGAGGATTGTGCCTATAAATTCAGTAAAATTTGCAGCAGCTGACCATAAGGTAGACTTTATTCGATTACCAGTGCTATTACTACTTACCATTTACTAGGCTTACAGAGACGGTCACTACTTGACGGAGCTTATGGTCTATTCAGGACTGACAAACAGAACAAAGTGACTGTCCCATGGTGCACAAGAAGCATCCCAAAGGGGTCTTGAGTTGAAAATAATAGGAAGGCTAGTTTAATAATGCCCAGTTCCAAGGCAGACAAAGCCCTTCATTTCTTTGTATCGGACGTGCTTGTGGCTGTAAGGCTGTAACATCTGTAAGATGTTATCAAAAGGAGGTAACAAAGGCAGAGATAATCAAGTAGTCCTTGCCATGCCACCATAGGGTAACAGGTGATTAATAGCCCGTACTGTAGCCATTCATCTGTCTACGAATTATGTTCTCCCGTGTCTGAAGAAGCTAACGGGTGTAACAGCATTGCTGGGAAAAAGCTGTAATGGCCTAATATACTGCTTAACCTTTGACTATGTGCGGGTCATAGGATACGTGGAGTCTGAATTATCCAAAGTTATTTTCCTCTGCTTCTTCCCATGGGATCGTCTCTTGATGAATCATGAAATACTTGGAGTTATTCAGATATTGTTGGAAAGTGTAAGACTGCGGTTGGAAGCAATATGAAATTCGAGGAGAGAGTTTAAGAAGAATATGAGAAAATATTTCTTTACTGAGAGACGGATAGGTACCTGCAATAGCTTACCACCTCAGGAGGCGGAAACCAGGACTGTGGCGGAATTTCAGCATGCCTGGGACAGATATAATGAGAGCACCAGGACGAGGGCTGAGAAGTTGAGTAAAAGGTTTAGAGGAGGGAAGGAAGGTTTAAATGTTGTTTTAAGTGTGGGAACTTATAGGCTCATCTACCCGGAATGGTAGAAGATAAAGGAGGGAAAACGGCAATACTGATTGGATAAGGTGTGATATCCTGCAGGTGGTCAAGCTTGCATGACAGATAGTTGGGAGATATCCTTAATTACAACAGTGTAGATGAAAACAAACTGCCACATTGGATGGGCCAGCCAGCCAACTGCGTGATCACCACTATTGCCTCACTTTACAAGGCCCAACATATTTTTATATTCTGCTATGACTCGCTGTGTAGGAGAACTGACACCATCAGACTATCCTTTGGTACCTGGTTGATGTCAACACCGTAAAGATGTAGCTTAAATTTTGCAAACCTTTTTTTTTCATGGTGAGATAATGGAAAGTACCACACTGTGGGCCTGGTTCACCCAGGGTTTTTCCTATGGACACAGAATAAGGGAAAAGCATCAGTGAATCAAGCTCTGCATTGTAGTTTAATACGTAAATGGAAAGAGAACAGAGAGGGTGCAGGATGCTTCCTTCGGGTCTCTCTGTGATGAGCAAGAGGTTGCTTTAAGATATTCACTGTGTCCTGGGAGTGCATGTGACCTTGAAATGTGTTCCCCAGTCAGCCGTTTGCTCCAAAGGACCTAGCATGAGAACAGTCTTCGAGTCTTCATGAATGCTACCGTTGTAGTCAGATGGCGTCGTCCTCTGCTGTTAATCTGGACTCTCATGGTTGATTGGAATGACATGCCACGGACCGACAGCTTAGGGGGCACATGGGCTGAGATGCTCGTTGGCGTGCGGCTGGAATCAGCTAAGAAGCCAGCGGCCTTCTGGGACGCACTGATGAAGAATTAATGTACCGGTCCCAGTGGTGCAGCTTCTGAAAGGCACTCTAATAACGTATGCATGGTTTACTCTTAAAGTGTCCGCACTGGGCCTTCCTTGTTCAGTCAACCATCAGGATGAATGTCTGCCTTAGGATACCCCCAACTAAGTCTTTTATGTGTTGTAATAATAACGATTTTCAAAGCTAGCAGAGATCACTTAGACACCCAGAAGTGGAGCAGAGGACTTGGAAGTTCAGCCATAAGGGACTTGGAGAATAAACTGTAGTGCGGACTGCAGTCCTAGTCATTGTTAATGCCCCATAGTCTCGTATGCTGCTGATAATTTATCTACAAGATGTGTTGAAATAACACTGGACAGCACTGCATGCCCACTGCAAACAGGCAGTGGAGAAACACGGTGTGAAGGTGAGAGCACTGCGCTCAGGTGGGTCACTTAACGGCCATCCAAAACTCTCCCATCATCAGGCGTCGCTCTCCACCGCTTTGCACGCACTGATTCCAGGCCTACTCTTGTTAGTACATTAGTGCTCAGATGCAGTCTGAATACAGCCCAGATCCAGCGGAAGACAGGGTGAAAGGTCCTGACCGGCTGGAACAGAAGCCATTTGTTTCATGACTTCTGAGTACTGTAGGGGCACACACAGGCTCTGCCAAACAACCTTTGAGTTTCAAGAAACATGAGCTAACCAGCCTGGATTTCAGGCGTAAAGATGCTCTGGTCCCTTGTCCTCTCCCGTCCCAGCTGCGCCCATTTCTCTGCTTCAGTTAGCAAATACATGGAACGACGGAGCCAACCCAAAGGTGCCGTGCATTCCGTCTCCATAGGGTCACGGTGCCTTATCTTATCGCCCAACGGCAAGGCAAGAAACAAAACAGGACGAGAATTAATCCACTCAAGAAGCAGTTAGTGCCCAGACCTTATCTGTAACGCCGCAGCCTTTTGAAATGAGCTTGTTTTAACGGCACTTATCTAGCGTGCAGGTGGATCTCTTAAACCAAAGGCCATGGCATGCTATAAATCTGCCACAACAGTTTCTTTCTTTATACTCTCACTTTAAAGGGGATGTGTTACATTTGTAGACAGGTCACAGACTGGTGCACCAGAGATTTATTTATATTTCATCTTCCTGCAGCAGGTCTGATAATTTCGAAGGCAGTTTCCTGTGCAAGGTTGTCTCTTCCTGCATGGAAAAAAGCCCATTTATTCTGTAATTTAAGGAATATTGGCATTCATAGTACAACCTAAGGAAAGTGGCGATTGGTGCACTGGGTTGTGTATAAATTATTCATTCCAACTTTCTCAGATTTTTTGCTAAGTGGGATCCATTTATAGAGGTTGATGTATGTAGGGGGACGGGGGGCCCATAGTAAATGTCAGGGGTATTTGTGATTTTTTTTGCATGTCCTTTCATGTGTTTAGTTCACACTGATGCACTGTGAACACTATGGCTGTACTTAATATTGGCAAGATATAAATTGTCTCTACTTTTCCGAGCGTGGGCCACACAGGGTTGTTCTAAATAAGGTTTTTGCCACAGGACTCGATGATAAGGTTACCAGATGTCCCCAGTTTTCGGGAACTGCTCCCCTTTTTGAGGTACTGTCCCATATTCCATGGACTATAATCATCTCCTGTCCCCAATGTCAGTGGGGACGGAGGCAAAGGACGCTCCTCCTCCCGCCTACACCTCTAATGCAGGCTTCTCGATCCTGGTGGAAGAAGATGTAACATGAACTTCTTTTCGGGAAAAAGAGGGGGGATTTTAGAAGGGGGATGTTCGGCGGCAGATATTCAGTGAGTATTGCCGCTGCTTGGTTAACCCACGATGCCCCAACACTAGCCGCTAGCATCGGAGCACATAGAGACTACGCCCAGGGAGATTCAACAGCACTAAATATATACATATGTATGTATGTGCGCTTAGAACTCGAAGGGCGGTTACTGTCTTTTTTTTTAAGCTTTTGAAATGACTGAATGTTACTTAGACTGGTCATTTTGAAATATATAGGGAAAAATGCCCAAAGAAAGAGGAATCCTGCCCTACCAGATTTGCTGGATTTGTTTGGACGTTGTTTTCTTTTCAGCTACTGGATGCGGTTCTGCCAGAATGATTCTTTTTAAGGACTGGCAGCCAAATCAATAGTTCATATCAATTATTTACCAAAAGCCTCCAATTGTTGAATCTAAGGCAGCAAAGCCACTGAAATTATAAAGGAGAAATAAAAAAAAAAAACTGCTTCCAATCTCCATCCAGGGATTGATGTCTGGTCAACCTTCCCTTTTATATTCGCTGATTTCATAGGTCCTTTTTCTACAAAGTGCCATAAAACAAATTAACTGCACCCCATTATCCTAATCAGTTGATTTTATCCCTTCAGCGCAGCGGTAAACCACAGAAGTAATTGGAAGGAAGGCACTTGGGAGTCATTGACCTAAAAATACCGGAATGGAAGGAGCAGGGTTTTGTGTCAGCTGGAAATAGGAATTGATGGAAAATGATAATAGGGTGATATAGCAGCTGAGGACCATTAAAACCAGTTGGGACACCCAATCTGACCAGTTGAGATGAATCCTTTTTGTTTCTCTGCTACCACTGGTGCATGAACTGATGAATTCCCAGACCTGAAGCAATGCCAACTTCCTCGTGCCTTCCCCACCACCACTGGCTCCATAATTTGAACCACTATGTCACTTTCCATCATCTCCGCCAGCAGGTCACCCCAGACCATGTCTTCCTCTTCCTACAAGATCAGTACTTGGGAATTCTCCAGGTTTCATACAGAGACTTGAGGATTTCAGTATAATTTTGAGGTCTTCAGAGAAACCTGAGGAATTTTTCCTCCCTTTCTGCTGACTACAGACTGCCTAGGAGGAGGAAATACGAGGTAGGACAGGGTGAAGGGAATAAATTAGGGAATAAAGTGGCTCTTCTCCGTCTACTCCAACCTCAGCCCTCCCCTCCTGTTCCCTGCATAATAGAAAGGGAGGGGGGGAGCAGAGTGTTTGTTCTCTTTCTACTCTATTTGGGTCACATCAGCCTCATACCCTCCTCTTCTACTCCCTGCGCAGTACCTAGTGTGTCCAGCCCATCCGTGCTGGATCCCATATTACAAGTCACAACCAGGGATGCTCAAAGATGGTCCTACACTTTCTTACAAGATGGGTACCTGCTGGGACAGGGCAGTGAGGAAGAGAGAGCCTGAATCAGATAAGAACCCAGAGAGGAGGAAGGACAGACAGCAGATGTAGCAGCTTCATGTCTGGCTGATCCAATGAGGAAGGGAGAGAAGGAATGAAAGGGTTAAAACACAAGGGGTAGGCTGTAGCTCCATTGCCTGAGCTTGGGCTGCTCGGTCAGGGAAGGTGGGAGAAAAGAAAAATGAATAAAGAATTCTCTTCAGGATCCCAGAGCTGCTGGTGGGGATTGAACCAGAGACCTTCTATTTGACAACTATTTGATAAACTGAATAGTAGCAAATCACCTGGACCAGATGGTATACATCCAAGAGTGTTGAAAGAACTGAAATATGAGATTGCAGACCTGCTATTGGTAATCTGTGAACTTTCATTAAAATCATCTGTAATACCTGAAGATTGGAGGGTCGCCAACGTAACACCAATTTTTAAAAAGGGTTCCAGGGGTGACCTGGGAAATTACAGACCGGTGAGCCTGACGTCAGTACCAGGGAAAATGGTAGAAACCATCATAAAGTACAAAATTACACAGCATGTAGATAGTCATGGCCTAATGGGAGACAGCCAACATGGCTTTAGACAAGGAAGATCTTGTCTTACTAATCTGATATGTTTTTTTGAAGGTGTGCATAAACAGGTAGACAAAGGTGAGTCAGTTGATATAGTGTATCTGGACTTTCAGAAAGCTTTTGGCAAGGTCCCTCATCAGAGACGTTTGGCGAAACTAAAAAGTCATGGGATAGGAGGCAGTGTACTATTGTGGATCAGGAACTGATTAAAAGATAGAAAGCAGAGGGTAGGGCTAAATGGCTAATATTCCCAATGGAAAAAGGTGAATAGTGGAGTACCCCAAGGATCTGTACTGGGTCCGCTACTTTTTGACATATTCATAAATGACCTGGAAAAGGGAATAACGAGTGAGGTTATCAAATTTGCAGATGATACAAAACTGTTTAAAGTTGTTAAAACCCAAGAGGATTGTAGAAAACTGCAGGAGGATCTGGATAAATTGGAAGACTGGGCATCAAAATGGCAGATGAAATTTAATGTGGACAAGTGCAAAATTATGCACCTAGGAAAGAACAACCCACACTATAGTTACACGATGCAAGGCTCCACATTAGAAACCACCACCCAGGAAAAAGATTTAGGAGTCATCGTGGATAACATGTTAAAACCCTCCGCCCAGTGTGCAGCGGTGGCCAAGAAAGCAAATAGAATGCTAGGTATCATAAGGAAAGGAATGGAAAATAAAACAAAGGATATTATAATGCTTCTGTATCATTCCATGGTACGACCGCACCTTGAATATTGTGTGCAGTTCTGGTCACCGTATCTTAAAAAGGATATAGCGTTATTAGAAAAAGTACAGAGAAGAGCCACCAAAATGGTGAAGGGGATGGAAGGCTACTCCTATGAAGAGAGGCTACAAAGGTTGGGGCTCTTTAGCCTGGAGAAGAGACGGTTGAGGGGAGATATGATAGAAGTCTATAAATTAATGAACGGAGTGGAACGGGTAAACGTGGATCAATTGTTTACGCTATCAGAATATAGAAAGACTAGGGGACATGCAATGAAGCTACAGGGTAGACTATATAAGAGAAAATATTTTTTCACTCAACGTGTAATCAAACTCTGGAATCTGTTACCGGAGGATGTAGTAAGGGCTGTTAGTGTAGCTGGGTTTAAAAAAGGTTTGGACAAGTTCCTGGAGGAAAGGTCCATAAACCACTATTAAAAAGGGACCCAGGATAATCAATGCTTGACCCAGTACAAGCATTGTGGAACCTGTGTCTTTTGGGGATATTGCTAGGTACGTATGACCTAGATTGGCCACTGTTGGAAACAGGATACTGGGCTTAATGGACCTTGGTCTGACCCAGTATGGCATATCTTATGTTCTTATGTTCTTATAGAGAAGGAAACAGATTGTCCTCCACTAAGCCCAGCAGTAATGCCTTCAGCGACGCATTGCTCTTTTTCCTTAGGTTTATCTTACTGATGAGTTAGTTCAATATGCTGGATAAACCCTGATTTCTAGCAACCTGCCTGGCTTAGTGGTGTGATGGTCTGACCTGGCTCGGTGATCACGCCTGAGCAAGTCATGGGCTTACTGCTTAGTGCTTGTGGCCATCTGCTCTCTGGCTGCTCTTTGTCACTGATGCAATGGCCGCTCTCTCTCTCACACGCACGGCCTACCTGTCTTGGTGCTATGGCAGTCTGACCTGGCCAGGAGGCCTTTGCGGTTTTCTCTCTCTGCCCCTGCCAGATGCCGCCTGCTGCCATCTTGCTTCTTCATTTGTAATGTATTACATCTCTATGGTGCCCTTTGCCAGGTTCAGTGTACTGATTTATGTGTGATTTTCCTTTCAATGCCTCCTATCTGCTCATCTGCCCGCATGCCAGTCTCTTACCTTTGCCCCAGCGGTTGCCGTTGTTCGCTGCCACCTGCATGATAGCTTTGAATGCAGCCCACAGGGACGTTGCTTCCAGTTTCAGCCCCCTAATTCTATGTAGCTCTACGCTGAGGGGACAGCAGGCTCCACGGCGTGGCCAGCGGTGTAGACATGCCAAGGACTCGGATGAGCAAAAGGAAGTCCTGCCATTCTGACGCAGCTTACAAATAATGGCGGCCGGTTTTCTGTCTCTGCTCTAGTCGGCCATATCTATGGCTCCTCTGACATCGGAGAATAAGCCCAAGTTATAGAGAATCCACAGCTTCAGTAGCAGTTCCTTGGTCTTCAGCCATAGTTTGGCGCTGCTGTGTATAGAGGAGTCTCACGTTGACAACCCCACTTCTCTCGTTCTCACCTACAGCATCTTTTTACAAGGGCACATCAACCACCTAGCCTAGCCTCGTTCCTCACCCTGCAGATTCTCTTTCCCCGATACTATTACTACTACTAGTTATTTCTATAGCACTACAAGGCATAGAGTACATAGCGCTGTACATATACTGTAGATGTAAGACACAGTCCCTGCTCATCAGAACTTACAATCTAATATGGACAAAACACATAGCAAAACTGGGGACCAGACTGTGGCTGGATACACATAAGTAGTGGACAAGAGAGTCAGGAGCATCAGGATCTAAAATGGGCTTCAAAGAGGTGGGTTTTTAGCCTGGATTTGAATAGGACCAGAGAAGGGGCTCGACACACAGACTCGGGTAGTTTATTCCAGGCATATGGAGCAGCAAGGTGGAATGGACGAAGTCTGGAGTTGGCAGAGGCAGAGAAGGGCACAGAGGAGGGGAGTTCCCGAGGAGGGGTGTAGGGAAAGATAAGAGAGGAAAGGTAGTGAGGAGCAGCAGAATGAATGCACTTGTAGGTCAGTCGGAGAAGTTTGAACTGGATGTGGAAATGGACAGGGAGCCAGTGAAGTGACTTGAGAAGAGGGTTATATGAGCACAGCGACATTGGAAGAAGATTAGCCGCGCAGCTGAGTTTTGAATGGATCGAAGGAGAAAGATGATTCAGGGGGAGACCGCTTCTGTACACTGCCGCTTCCTCCCTGCCCTCTGCTCCTCAGCACACCTACATTTCTCCTCTCTCTTCTGGCTGGTGAGTTCCTCAGCGTGTACAGGCCTCCCCACTCTCAGCCTGCAATGCCATCTGTATGCTGAAGGAAGCAGAAATCTGTACAGCTGGTTCACTTAGTTACCTTCGCTGCTGCATGTAGCTACCGGAGAGATTCCGTCGTCGCTGCTCCTAACTCTCCCTTTGTGTCACATAAGATGCTGGGCTCCTGCTCTCCCCATGTCACCCAGCCTGGAGACAAGGCCGAGGGGATGCTGTGTAGGATCACAGAGCCCAACTCTTACCCTATACGCGGCCTGTTAATTCCCACACTCTGAGCACAAGCCGTAGTTAGCTGTAGTGTTGCTGTCTCTGGTTGCTGTGAAGTGCTGAGAGCAGAGTCTGGTCAGGTCTGATGAAATTGTTCTAAATATATGAAAGATCTTTGATATCTGCAGCTTTATTTTTCTTTTTGAAGCCCATTGTACATTCCGCTTGTCCAGTTTTGGTCATATTGCTTTTTCGTGGTGCCCAGCCCCTTCCTCCTGCACCTTTGGGCTTTTAGTGCAGTTGGAATACGGATTTGCGTCATTTGCAACCATGTGGGAAGCAGACCATGGCTGCTTCCAGAGCCTGAAATCTGGCCACTGGGTGTCACTGTTGTGCAATGACTATCACTCCCTCCCTCAATAGCTGTGAGTAGTGCCTCTGCAAGATCCCTAACCCCAACCAGCAAGGAGTGGAGGACTGACCTGGGAATTGAGCTATCAATGAACTCTTTTGGTCGCATTTCAATGGTACATACAATTTACCACTACATTCTTCCACACAGCAGCTTTTGTCAAAAGTAGTAGACAATACCAAGAAACATTTCATAAGATCCATTTTAAAGATGGCTTCTCCCTTCCGCGTGGGGCTCATAGGTGCCCATTTCCCACAGTCTCTGCTTGGTTTGGGAACACGCACTCAGGGCGTTACTGCATGAGTGCAAGCTAGCACGTATTCATACATGGTAGTCACCATTGGTCCCATTTTATGTCTCTGAACAGTGCTCTTTATGCCTTGTAGCGCTATAGAAATGATCAGTAGTAGGAACAGTCATTTCTGCGTCCTTTCCAAGCTCATTTTCTTCTGACTCTGCGGCTAAACACAGCTTGCTTCTTCTGGCCCTGATCCTTGTAGGGCCCGTTCATCCCAGATAAGTCTATGAGCGCTACTCAGCCAAAGGTTTCAGCTTGTGCTGCAGAGTTAAACTAGCCATTGCTTTTCTAGAGCACTACCGGGCAGCTTGCCGTTCCTCTTTCCTCAGTCTATGGGCACCCACGACACAAAAGGATCACAGCTTTGGGAGCTTGAGAGGGAGAGAGATGGGTGCAGGAAGAGTGTAGGACAAGAATCCAAGATAGCATCTCTCTGCAGAGGGTTAAGTGCTGCTGAGTGAAGAATCCAAATATCTAGGCAGCCCTAATGGAGCGTATGGATAATGTCAGAGGACAGCCCTTGCTGCAGGTGCCAGGGCAAGGGTGTGTTTCTGATGCCTGCTGCTTTGCATATTCCCTAGGACGGGTGTGTTATAACTAGCATCGAGAAACGGGGACAAGTGTAAAACACGTTGGCAGAGTCCAAGATACCAACTGAAGAAATAGAAGGAACCAGAAACCAGGCAAATACTGCCCAGACCCTGGGCATGGGGGCTTTAGATTCTTTACCCTGTTAATGGTTAGACAGGGGTAAAACTCTTAAAGAAAAAAATCTACTTGAAGGGCTAATGGGAAATCTTTGTGTCCTAAAAATGGGATTAGACCTTGTCAGTGCTCTCCTGCTCTGGTCCTTGATTTCCCAAAGAGGTCGGAGTTTCGGGAATTACCCCAAATATTTCCAATGTAGATAAGTGTGTTTCTTTTAATTATCACACCCGGTGTTGGATTTTTGCTGCCTCGTTTGATTGTGTTAAGGTTTGCATTTAAGAATGTATAAATTAAAGAATAATTAAAGCATAACCTGAACTGAAAACACTAAACAGAACAGGAAATATTTCTGTTCTTGCGAATCTCCGTCAGATTCAAGTCCCAAAATAAAAATTCTGTTACGACAAAGTTCTGTCAGGTGAGTTGCCATATTATGAGACCAATGGAAACCACAGTTTTATTCATAGTCTTTTTTTTTGAGTGTGTGTGGGGAGGGGGTTTCTCTAGGTCATTAAAATTTGACGGGACTATAGTGCTCTCAAATTCCTTAATTACTCATTAATGTTAGAATGCTAAAAATGGGACCTCAAGGTTTTGGGCCTGTCAGTTCCCTCTTGTTGCTTTGGGCTTCTAGCTCAGTTGGAACTGGTCCCTGTTGGGCGGTGGCCCCACAAGTCTACTTTTACAGCTACCTAGGGTTTTTTCAGATCCTCCTAACAAAACACAGTCCAGTTGTCATAGTGGCAGTCCTCAATCAAGCGCTACAAACCACATCACCTGCCAGATTTTGGCTATTGTGAACTATAGGTCTGTCCATTAGGTGTCGCTGTTGTGCAGCGACTGGGACTTTCCTCTGGGGCTGTGAACACGCCCTGCCCCACAGCATCCCTAGTCCTGCTGGCCTGGGGACAGAAGCCTGGTTTAGGAATCCAGTACTGGTTTAATGTTAAGCTTGACCTTGTTAGACACATCCGATGGTTACCAATCAGAATGTGAACTAAAATTAAGCAGACAATAAGCTTCTCCTTCAGCTGTGTGAACTCTTGTAAAACAGACTAGAGATATAAAAACCCTCCTTCCAAAGTCCTTCTTGCCTTCCTTGAGTGAATGATTTGTTTCTGCATGGATATCCCTGTAAGACCACTCTTTTGATGGATTTCCATTTGTGGTGCTGGTGCTGGTATTTGTGAATGCAGTAAGGTACTTTTTTTTGGGGGGGGGGTGTTGCTATTGTCCCAACAGCCCACCTGTACAGAGGGCTGGGGAGAGGGGACTTTAGGATCACTGGTCTCAGAAAACCAGGAAGAGTTAATGGGCGTTGTTTGACTGCTTCATTTGGGGGTGGGCAAAGGATGGGGTGACACATTTGCATATCATTTGCATATTTACATTGTTTACATATCAGTTGCATATTCATAATGGTTATCTTAAAAAAAAACCACTAGATGGATAGGAAGCCAGTTTATGAAACGAGCGAGGGTTGAGTTGGTGCCCCCAAGATACTCAAAGGAGCAGCGGAGGTTCTCATTCAGTGGTTAAAATAAAAAAATACTGACACCTATAAATATATATTCTGCAAAAAATAAAGGAGATTGTAAGGTGCTCACATGCCAAAAGAGAACCACAGCGCAATTTCTAACATCAAAATAATATTAGTAATAATTTAACTAATTTTTATTTTGGCATTAGAAACTGTGCTATGGTTCCCTCTTTTTCTTTTGAACATCTATTTTGCATCCAACAAAACCCCTCCTCCAACAGTAGGTGCTGAGCAGAACTAGGACATTTCATCATAGAACCCAACATACACGAAAATCCTATCTGACAGCATCATCGGGTCCAAATACAAAAAAAGTGTTGAAATATGAAAGTAAACGTCCAGAATCTGTCTCCATCATCAAACTTGGACAAGTGTTCCGAGGACGAGAAGGACTGAGTGAGAATCCACAGGCATGCATGGGAAAGGAAGTACCAGAATTTGCAAAACAAGAGAAAAAACTCTTCAAAGAATTAGGTCAGCAAATGAGGAAAAACAAGTGGCAAATGCACAAATACGGTAGGAAATACAAAGTGTTACTCCAGGAAGCCTTTGTCAATCAAGAATGGACATGTGAATGGTTAAGGAGTGATGAACAGAAACTGAAGGATAAGAGATTGATTGTTGCAGCCCAGGACAGTGGATTACGGCGAGATGGTTTATGGCGAGTATTGAAAAAACTGACAAAACAGACCTATGTTGATTCTGTAAGAAAGAGCTGGAAACATTGACTCGCCTAATAGCAGGCTGTGAAGTTCTGATGGCAGAAAATTTCTATACAGAAAGGCACAACAAAAGTAGCACGCCTCCTCCACTGGAAACTCTGGAAACACTACAACATCACTGTCCCTGAAAAGCACTGGGATCATGACCCTAAGAGAATATCAGAGAGGTTACGATTATCTGGGACATTCCCATTCTGACGGATAAGAAACTGGATGCCAGGAAACCTGATATAGTAATAAAGAAGAATACAAGAACGGCATTGATAACAGAAGTGTCGGTACCGAGTGATTATTCTGTGACTCGTGTGGAGAGGCCGAAGATCCTGAAGTACCAAGAAGTGCAGTCAGAGACCAAGCAAATGTGGCAGAAAGATACAGAAATGTTTCCCATTGCACTGGGAGCTACAGGCTTGATAACTTCCAAGCACATCTTGACAAACTACCCGTACATGTTACATCTTACGAACTCCAGCAGGAGGCGCTCTTTGGCACGATGCAAGTATTACACCGAGCATTAACAGAAAATTTGAGAGACTGAGATCATATTCCATATATCCTGGCTTAGAAGGGATTTTCACGACTGTCATAGTATGCACAAAACTAACCCATTTGGAGAAACTACTCCGAGTAAACTTCATGGTAACAGAACACAAGGTCTCGGTCACACAGGCAGAACACAATTAGACCCTCACCAAGTACAGAATAAATTATAACAAACTCAAAGTAGAAATATGTAGATAAAATGAAATCGAAACCCCAACAAGCCAGGCTCCACATGCAGTGCACCACAAGACATAGAAGCAGTGATGCATTTCCCCCTGCACTGTGCAGAATATAAAGACGGCAGATATAAAATCCCGAAACTGACATACTCCAGTCATTAAACTGCAAAGAAATTCTTTGCCTTTATTGTCTAGCTACTTTATTTGTCTGCTTGCCTTGGTCCTGGCCTCTGGTCTCTGCGTCCTCTGTCTTCTCTTAACTCTTTCCCAGAGCCTGCAGCCACCTGCCGCTTCTCTCCCGTCTTCCTCACTTGCTGCCCTCTGTCCATTGATCTTTTTCCTTTCAACTTTCTTCTATTTATTTTTCTGTCTTTATCAACTCGGATTTCATTTCTCTTTCTTATATCCAGTTCTCAATCTCCCTCTATTTACAGCCCTCTCCTCCATCTCTCTATCCTTCCCCAGCCACTCGTATTCCCCAGTCTTTAAGTAACTTTCTCCTTTCTCTGTGTTCAGCATCTCTCCTGTCCTGTCTTGTCTCTCCCTCCTCAATCTCACACTTCTTCCCGTTTTCTTATCCCATCTCCCCATGTCCAGCATCCCCCTGTCTCCCCACCACATGTCCAGCACCTGCCATTTATCCCCCATTGACCCCTACCCTGTGTTCAGCATCTGTCCTCCATCCCTCTAAACCCTCCAGCATATACCCCCACTCATATCCAGTATCTTCTCTCCATCCCCCTATATCCCCCATCCTGTGTCTGTCTCTACCCCTCCAGCCTATGTCCAGCATCTGTCCACCACCTGCTACCTGTGTCCCGCATCTGTCTTCCACCCCCCGCATTGTGTGTCTAGTGTCTGGCTTCACCCCCTTTTGTGTCCAGCATCTGTCCTGTGTCATCCCCTCCACACTTATTGTTTAACATCTGCCTTCTGCCTCCCCCCCCCATATGCAACATTTGCCCAGCATTTCTCTTCTAGACAATCCACCCCCCCCCCCGTGTCCATTTCCCCAGCATTTCCCTTACAACCATTTCATACTCCCGCCTTCATGTCCATCTACCCAGCATTTCCCTTCTGGCCTTCCATGCTCCCCCCTGCCTGCCCCCCCCCACTCACACTGCTTCTTCTGCCTTTTCCATGCCTGCAGCAGCCGCGACAGCAATAGTGGCAGACTGGCCTTTGATTTAGAAAAAAAAGTAAAACCCGCGGTGTAAGCACTTCCTTGCAAGGAATGCTGGTCTGGTCCCACCCCTGTCTAGCGCATGCTTCATATCAGAGGGGGTGGGACAGACACCTACGTTTTCATTTTCAAATTGGAGGCCAGTCCGCTGCTGCCGCTGCACGCACATAAAAGGCAGCGGATGCGATGCGGGTGTAGGGGGGGCAGATTGTCACCAAATTGGCAGAGAACCAGCTTGTTGGGGGAGGGGCAGTGCATCTCCTCACCCACCCCCCAAACTGCGCCCATGTAGTTAAGAACTAAAACAGCAGCACAGGGTGGGAGAGAACAAAACTCTGAAGGATCTAAGGAGAAGAGGGTGGGCGACGACAGCAAGGTTTAGAGAGTTGCTCGCAGGTAGTCTTACGAGGGACAGTAGAGTAGGAGCTTAGAGGTTAGAGAAGTGGGTTCCCCCCTCTTTGCGGTCTTGGGCACGCCACTTCACCCTGCTTTGCCTGAGGTACACGTTAGAATGTGAGCCCATTTGGGCAGGAAGATAGGGACCTAAACGCAACTTGCTTGTGCTCAGATTTTGGATAATCCAAATGCAGTTTTCACATATCTTTTTGGTGCTAAGCAGTGGGGTTAAGATTATAGTGGAAGAATCGGGAATTAAATTGTAGTTTATGCTGACAAGAAGAGAAAAACACAGGAGAGAAAACTGTAGAAAAAGAAAAATGAGAAGAGCTTTGTGATTTTTTACTTTCTTAGTGAAAGGATATAAGACGCAGGAGCGAACTGGCCACTGAGGTTTCTGGTAAAGCTGCTAAACCTGGCTTTGGGGTTCAGTGATTAGCCCAGGACAGAAAGGCTCAGATAAAACAGAGGTGTGGAACTTTTATCTACTATGGGCAAATCCGCCCCCACCCCCCACCCCCTAAACATCTCTCCCACTACATTCTCCACAGTTTTCTATGGACAGATTGATGACCTTTGGGGATTCAGGAGGGCATTGAACATATTCTTGTTCCTGAGGGACTGCTGAGTACAAGGTTTGGAGATTTCTGAGGATGCTTTTTAGCTATTGCTGTTTGTCAGTATGAGTTTTGTTTTTAATTAGTACATTTATTATATCCATTTTTTGTACTCTGCCTTGAGCTTTCTGTAAGGGCAGCTAAAATATCTGATAAACGAAATAAAATGAAATGATTTCGAAGCAGTGCTCACCATCTCAGACTGTGTGTGTCGGTACTAGGCTAGGACGTTATTCTATTGTATGAATTCAGATCATTAATGTAGTGTTTTTGTTGGGGGAGGGGGGAGGAGGCACAGATTAGAGGTTGTTTCTCAAATCCTCTGATTTTTCTCTTTCACCAAGGGCAGTTGGGAGCAATGTTCCCATGAAGCTACACAAAAGTTGTCCACCTGCAAGCTGCCAGTGGGGAGAGATGTTGCAATATTGTGCCTGCTGCTCGCAACTACAAATGAGATATTGCAGCACATTTTTCCATTGGCAGCAGCATGGGTGGATGACTCCTGTGGAGCTTTGCAAGAACGTTGGTTGGGAGCTGTGTAGAAGCTGAGGGAGAAAGCATGTTCCCTGCTAGAGCAAACCTGAAATAATCCTTGGTCTATCCTTCACTAACCTTTCTATTGTCTTCCGATAACTTGTGAAACCTGGAGGGATTTCTCTCAGGGGTCTTGCAAGAAGCTCCAGTTACACTAAGCAAATACTGTGGGTGGGCTGCGCAATTGCTTCACTATGATGAAATGAATTTGTGAATATAGTTTCAGAGCTGAGGTAATACTGCTAATATTTGAACCAGCTGTTATTGTTATGACAGCACTGTCTATTAGGAGTTTGCAAGCAAAATAAAACGTCATTTTTGGGGGGTTTCCTGTGTTGGCAGGTTTGTTTTGTTTAGTTTTAATACATTTTCATTTTGTGTCATTTTGTTTTTATAAATTTTCATTTCAGGGCAATTTTGTTAATTAAAGAGGTGGCTGTGGCTGCTGGGCAAACAAAAAATATAGCTGAAAGGTTACTAGAGGTTTCAGGCAAGTAAAAAACCACAAATGGCTTCTTTTCTCAAATCTCTAGACTCAAACCAGTGACCATATCTACCAGCTTGCTCTTAACCGTGTCTTTTTTTTTTGCTTGTCATCACTAACTGGACAACCAGGATCTGGATTAGGCTTGATAAATGTCTCTGATAGTACACTTAGACATGGCTTCACTGAATTTCTGGCACAAGAACATGACAAAAAATCTCAGCAGGGTTTTGCACAGAGCTCCAGAACAGACAAACTATGGGTCAGTATCCCCTAGTCAGTCTAATTTTTAGAATATCGGCAATGATCATGCATAAGATAGATTTCCATGTTCTGTCTCCACTTTATGCAAATCTGCCTCATGCATATTCATTGTGGATATTCTAAAAGCCAGACTGGCTGAGGGAGGTACTCTGGGACCACCACCACTACTACTACTACTGCTACAAATTATCATTTGTTTAGCGCTATTAGGCATAAGAAAACACTACACACATACATGAAAGAGACACTCTCTGCTCCGCAGAGGTACAGTCGGATCACCTGGGATACTCCCATTCCAACTGATAAAAAGCTGGATATAGTGGTAAAGGAGAAAAACACCAGAACGGCATTGATTATAGAGGTGTCGGCTCCAAGTGACTACTTGGTGAATCGCATTGAGAGGGAGAAAATATTCAGGTACCAAGAAATCGCAGGCGCAGACCAAGAAAATGTGGCAGAAAGATACCGAGTTATTTCCCATCGTGTTGGGTGCCACAGACCTAATTAAGAGGAACTTCCAAGCACACCTTGATAAATTACCCATACACGTAACATCTTACGAACTCCAGAAGGAAGCTCTCTTTGGCATGATGCAAATACAACGCCGAGCATTAGCAGTAAATTGGAGAGAATGAGATCATATTCCACATACCCTGGCTTAGGCGTGAGGTTCATCATGGTCATGATATGCACGAAACTCACCCATTTGGAGAAATTGCCTCAGTATAATCAGAACAAACAGAGGATTAGAGTAAATCTTTAAGGGAAATTCATTTATTTAAAACCCATATGCATCCTAAGCAGGAGAAAAGGAGGGTCATGATCCAAAAGCAGCCTCGAAGAGGTGGGCTTTTAGCCTGGATTTGAATAAGGTCAGAGATGGCCCCTGGTGTATGGTCTCAGGTAGTCTGTTCCAGCAGACAGTGCAGCAAGGTGAATTAAACAAAGTCTGGAGCTGGCAGTGGAAGAGAAGGGCACAGATGAGCTGAGTTCCCGAGGAAGGCGTAGGGACAGATGAGAGAGGGGAGCAGTAAAGGGCTGCAGAATTGATGAATTTGTAGGTCAGTAGAAGTTTGAGCTGGATGCGGAAAAGGAAAGGGAGCTGGTAAAGTAACTTGAGACGAGGGGTTACGTGGGCTAACGACACTGACAAAAGATTAGGAATGCAGCCGAGTTTTGAATGGATTGAGTGGCAAGAGATGATTCAGTGGAAGATCAACAAGGACCACATTGCAATAATCAAAATAGGAGGTGACTAAAACAAATTTCATGCTCAGCTATAACTTCGTCCAGTGTGGCAACGACATGGTTTGAGAAAGGGCCAGGAAAGCCTTTGGCCAGAAATGCGACGTTGGGTTACTGGACTGAGATAGGTTTATCTCGGCGATGTTGCCACACTTTGGACGAAGTTATAGCTGAGCATGAAATTTGCGGTGATTCCATACTGCCTTGGAGCGTTTTGCTTGAACGTGTAATGCTTGATACAATGATGGCTGGACTCTCGTGCTATGACTCAGCTAAGTGATCTCTCTGTTTGAAAGTTGATGCTTGAAGTTGGTATTGAGGGTTTATTTCTCTCAAGACCTTAAATGTGGGTTTCCACTTTGAACAATAGATAAAAAAGGAACATTATACCTCGAGAAGAAATGATTTCTTCACGGTGAAAGTTCCGACAAAAATTATGTGTTTGTCTGTTTCCCTGGTTGGTTGAATATATTTGTGGGAGATATAATTGGGTTTTCATCATTATACGGTGTGATAAGAATGGCACAAAATGTTTTAGCTGTCTGTTGGATGTTGCAAAGAAAGAGAGAGAAGTGATTTAGTGGTACATCCTGTTTCTATAGCAGAATAATGCCAGGCACTCCCATGGCGCAAGCCCGCAAAATGCTCCCGTGATCGAGGTGGGGCTTTGTGTCATTATGTTGCTGGTTTGTGCTCTGAATTTGGCTTTGTCTCTGATGGGCCCCTGGATCTGGACTGTGAGAAAGGTCTTTGCATCTTCCTCCTTTGGGCTTTTCTTCTGATAGTGTCACAGGTTGTTTTATGGCGTCCGAATGTCGTGGGAGCCCATCAGTCAACTCCTTCCAATGTTGAGTGAGGTGGCCGCAACCAACGTTCCTGCTAAACTGCACGGGAGTCCTCCAGCCATGCTGCTGCCAGTAGGGGGAGGTGCTGTGATATCACACTTTTAATAACGAGGAGCTGGCACCACCCCCCTATCGGCAGCAGGTCTCCCGCACAGCTTGGCGGAAATGTTGGCCACCATGCCATGAGATGCTCGATAACTGTAGCACCTTTCCCATTGGTCACATCCCTCCTTGGCATTATTTATTAAGTTAGAAGACAACATTTAAAGTATATGAGAGCACGGGATCAGAATCGCGAGCCCTTCTGTATGTCCATCTCAGACCGAACGTACAGAGGGGGTGTATGTCCAGAACGGAATGAGCCCTACATGGTACGAGGTCAGTCTCTCAAATTGATTGCTAATGCCACGGTACTTCTTTCTTGCCAAAGAGAGCTCCCTTCTGGAGTTCGTAAGATGCAACAACCTGTCAAGGTATGATTGGAAATTCCTCTTAATCGAGCCTGTGGCTCCCAATATGATGGGAAATATTTCTCTCTACTTCTCTCACATTTTCTTGGTCTCTGATTCCATTTCTTGGTATTTGAGGATCTTTCCCTCGGCATCATTGCTTGGAATTGACATCTCTATCGTCAGTGCTGTTCTGGTATGGCCAGTTTCCTTGCATCCAGCTTTTTATCAGTCGAATGGGAATGTCCCAGGTGAAAGGAATGCACTATGGCCTTTGGTTTATTTTCTGTGGAAACACAGTTTGCCGAGATGCATACTTTTGGTGTTCAGTAAGCAGGAAAGAGGAAACCTCGGTTCTTTCAGGGTTCATTTCCCTGCCTCTGAAATACAAATTTAAAAAAACATACTGGAAGATACAGTAGATTGCACAGGGATCCATTTACATGCTCTGACTTAATGATGAAGTCCCGAAACGGATGGTTTGAATGGGCTTCTTGGCAGTTCCGTGCTTCTCAAATGTCAGCGAATGTTAATGTTGGTTTTGAGCTGGAAATTGCTTTTAACCATATCTTACAACGGCTAACCCTGTGGAACATGCTGGAAAATTAGTCAGGAGTCAAGAGGATCAAAAGATAACGGGGAGAGAGCCAGAGGTTGGGGCTGAAAGTGACAGGCCAAGATGAAGACTGCAGAGAAAAATATTGTTTTAAAAGTGAGACCGCAAGTGCAGTACATCTAATAAGGAAAAGCCGATTCCACAATACAGAGCAAAGGTGAGGAAAGAAGGGGGAGAGTTGTCATCACGGAGAACTGCAAGGGAATACAGAGAACAAGTAAGGGTGGCCGTCTCCTGGAAGACGTTTGGATGCCGGCAGGCAAGCCGTCCCTGCTGAAAAGTGCCTGTCCCAGAAGGGCACTTTTCAAACCCCCCTGCCTGCATTCGAAGACCATGGGGATTTTTTACCTAATTTTTAATATGTGTTTATATCTGTCTTTGAAAATTATCCAGGATTACAGAGTACCTGTGGATTTTGGACCTAAACACGCCTTTGGATAGCCTCCTCGTAATCTGAGTAAATGGGTGTGCACTGTGGAAGGGCGCCTGAACCTTTAGCTGGATTGAAGAAGGCAGTTTTTAGGCAGGTAAAAGGACTTTGAGAACTGCTCGCTAAGGAGGTAACGTTATACTGAGCTGCATAAAAGGCTCCCTTTTACTAACGTGTGCTATGCAGTTAGCGTGGGTTTTGTGCACACGCTGTGCGCTGCAGCCCATGGTAACTGTTAGTGTGTACACATCACAGTGCGGGCCGATTTCCGTTCTGTGAATTGTGCAGTGGAGGGCAAAATAGTTGGGTTAGGGGTAAAGAGTGGGCACGGTATGCAGTGCCCCATCAGCACGTGGATATGCAATAAAAACATAAGAGATGCCATACTGGGTCAGACCAAGGTCCATCAAGCCCAGTATCCTGTTTCCAACAGTGGCCAATCTCGGTCACAAGTATCTAGCAGTTTCCTCAAGACACAGGTTCCACAGTGCTTGTATTGGGGCAAGCAGTGGATATTCTGGGTCCACTTTAATAATGGTTTATGGACCTTTCCTCCAGGAACTTGTTCAAACCCTTTTTAAACCCAGCTACACTAACAGCTTTTACTACATCCTCCAGTATGAAATTCCAGAGTTTGATTACACGTTGAGTGAAAAAATATTTTCTGTTATTAGTCTTAAATAGGTTGCACTGTAGCTTCATTGCAAGTCCCCTAGTCTTTATATATTTTGATGGCGTAAACAATCGATCTACATTTACCCGTTCCACTCCGTTCATTAATTTATAGACCTCTATCATATCTCCCCTCAGCCGTCTCTTTTCCAGGTTAAAGAGCCCTAACCTTTTTAGCCTCTTTTCATAGGAGTATCCTTCCACCCCCTTTACCATTTTGGTGGCTCTTCTCTGTACCTTTTCTAATAATGCTATATCCTTTTAAAGATACGGCGACCAGAATTGCACACAGTATTCGAGGTGCGGTCTCACCATGGAACGATATAGAGGCATTATAATATCCTTTGTTTTATTTTCCATTCCTTTCCTTATGATACCTAGCATTCTATTTGCTCTCTTGGCCACTGCTGCACACTGGGCCGAGGGTTTTAATATGTTATCCATGATGATGCCTAAATCTTTTTCCTGGGTGGTGGTTCCTAATGTGGAACCTTGCATCGTGTAACCATAGTTTGTTTTTTCTTTCCTAAGTGCATAACTTTGCACTTGTCCACATTAAATTTCATCTGCCATTGTGATGCCCAGTCTTCCAATTTATCAAGATCCTCTTGCAATTTTCCACAATCCTCATGGGTTTTAACATCTTTGATTAGTTTTGTGTCATCTGCAAATTTGATAACCTCACTCGTTATTCCACTTTCCAGGTCATTTATGAATATGTCAAAAAGCAGCGGACCCAGTACAGATCCCTGTGGTACACCACTATTCACCTTTCTCCATTGGGAAAATTGGCCATTTAGCCCTACCCTCTGCTTTCTATCTTTTAACCAGTTCCCGATCCACAATAGTACACTGCCTCCTATCCCATGACTTTTTAATTTTGCCAAAAGTCTCTGATGAGGGACCTTGTCAAAGGCTTTCTGAAAGTCCAGATACACTATATCAACCGACTCACCTTTGTCCACCTGTTTATTCACACCTTCAAGAAAACATACAATGCGTGCCAACGGCGTGTATTGCCAGTAGCATGAGCACAATTATCTCTGCCTCAATAGATGATGGTGACTGCACCTGTGGCCATCGTGCACAGCGTTACCATGCGGCACTGCGCAGTACCTATCAGGAAAATGCTGTCCGCACCCCTGACAGGTAATGCAGTGGCTTTGTTGCAGTTTTGCTTGTTGTTGGCACTTTAGTAAAAGGGCCCCAGAGTTGCAAACCGTCAACGAACATAAGTCATGTATTTTCCATGACTTGCACCCATAGATGGGCCGTTCTACATGCACTTTAGGCCAGCGCTCTTTTCTAACTATACGCATCAGACCAATGGTGTGTACTTTCCGTATAGGCGTGCATGGGACAACATGGATGGAATGCAAATTTGAATGCGTAAGTTACGAAATACTGTAACTTATGCACGCTCGTTAGAAATCAGGGCGTGGGTATGTACCTGAGCCCTAGGGCTGGCATAAGTGATCACACCTCGATATGCTGTGCGTATCCCAGCACATGCAAGCTTTACTTTAGAAATCAGCCATGAAATTCGCGTGTTGCAAGGTGCGTTAACTCTGTGTGAGTTTGTAAACTAACCCTCGATTTAGGGTAATTTTATAAAGTCCCACGTAATTAACTCATGCATTTTGCATCTATCTTATGAGTCAAGCAAGTGCAACTTGACTTTATAAAATATGGATGTAAATGAGCAAAACCATTACTTTAAGGTGAAGTCTTGTACATCAGCACTAGAGCAGACATAAACTCCTGCACCTAGTTTTGCAAAGAAAACACATAAATAATGGTATGTTAGCGGTTGCATGCGTACTTGTGCTCTCCGCCCACGCTCCACACGCTGCTTATGCACACGCCAATAGTGAAAGAATGTATCTTGGGTTTATACACAGACTTATACAACTGTGACCAGCCTGAGTGCTTACGTAAATGCCCAAGAAGACAACTTGCACAGGCATCGCAAAGGGAGCTTTCAGTCCATGCTGACTCAGCAGCTCCTGGATCAATGTAGGGTTAAGTGACTTGCCCAAGGCCACAAGGAGTGCCAGCAGGAATTGATCCCTGGTCTCTGGGTTACTAAGCCAGTGCTCTAACCACTAGGCGGCTCCTCCACTTCTCACAAGCATTGACATGGGTAAAATACCCTTTTTGAAAAATTTCCCTGAACATGTCTAAAAGTACACATGAGCTTTCATAACACACATAGTTTTAGTTGCATTGAGAAGCAGCATTCTTGGGGATCGAGAGTGGCAGGGGAGGGATTGATTTTCAAATCTACACATGGTTTATATTTGATTAAAATTTGATATACCGCCCTTCAATACACCAGAGCGGTTCACAATAATAATCCATAAAATGCGAGAAGTGGAAAAGAACTCCATTAAAAACAGAAACGAAACAACAGCGGGGTAAGGGAGGGGAGCTAAGCCTCAAAATAGTCACTGGGACGTCTACTGAAACACAGCTCGAAATAAATATGTTTTCAAGGCATTTTTGAAACTGGGATGAGAGAGCTCTAGCCGGATATCAGCTGGTAACAAATTCCAGAGGTAGGGGGCCAGGAAGTAGAAGGCAGCATGTCTAGTGGATTCAAGGCATGCCTGGGATGGCAAAGGGTGATAAAGGCTGAGACTAGGAGAATTACATAATACTCTGGAAGGTGCACGCAGGATGAGGAGAAATGACAAATAACCTGGAATTCCAGAATGGAGAATTTTATGTCTGAGGACAAAAATTTTATACTTGACACGGTAGGGAACTAGCAACCATTGAGAGCAAATAAAGAGAGGGGTCAAACCTAGTAGCATGAAAGAGCAGACGAATGGCTGTATTTTAAATGGTCTGCAGACGTGTGAGTTGAGCTTGAGAAATTCCTGCATAAATAACGTTGCAGTAGTCAGCTTTTGAAATCACCAATGAAAGAAGTAAAGTGTGTAAGGAGGTATCAGATAGGTAAGAACGGACTGAACCAATTTGCTGAAGAGAAAAGAAGCGCCTTTTTGCAACTGAATTAATATTTATTTATTTATTTAATGGTATTTATATACCGCCTTATCCTTCAATCAAAGCGGTCACAACACAAGTGGGGGATACATTTAACACATGGGGATTTTGAGACACATACACTAATACTTACAGGGAACATGGGCAATGGAGGGTTAAGTGGCTTGCCCAAGACCACAAGGAGCATCTGTGGGACTAGAAACCCCAGTCCTTCCGGCCCAAGGTTGCTGTCCTCTAGTGGGATTTGAACCGCCGACCTTCCGGCCTGAAGTACCTTGTCCCAACCACTAGGCTACTCCTCCCTTAATATGACCACAGAAGGAAAGTTGAGTATCAAGAATAACTCCAAGGTAACGAAGTGACTGGGAGAGAGGAATCGAATAACCATCTATGATAGGGGAAACATTTGGAGAATTTAGATGACCTGTTAGCCAAAGTGTGGAGGTTTTAGTTGGATTTAATTTCAGGCAGTTAAATAACCAGGTCACAAGCAAGGCAAGACAGCTGTTTAGCTCTGTGAGATCTGGGGTGTGCAGGTCTGTATGGTATAAGATACATATCGTTATGCAGCTATTTTCTGCCTATACATATTGAAGGTGCAGCGCCCACATGTACAGGTGTCAACCCCAGACGTTTGCCACCCTGGGCATAGTCCTGTTAGGTCTTTGTGGAAATCCAGGACTGAAAGGCAATGGAAAAGGTTGTCTTAGGTTAAATGGAAGGAGTTAAACACGGAACAGGTAAAGAAATGTGCATTTAGCTCTTCACTCATCTAGTCATTGTGATAGTCTTGTATCTATATTAGTTCCCTAAGAGAACAGGCCGGAAATACCCCAGAATTGAGAAATAATGACCCTGAGTATAATTAATGGATTGCACAGTACAAAGTGTCAACACATGCAATGGGGAACATCATGGATACCTGTAATAACTAGACTGATTGCCAGCAGTCACAAATTTGTATTCTGCAGAATCTTTTATTGTCATGTATGTCATTTCTTCAACCCTACTTGGCCACGTTTCGGCATGTGCCTTCCTCAGGGGTATATGTACACATAAATATAAATAAAGTATAAAATCATATAAACATGATCACCTGTATTAGAAAACAAGGAAATAGAGAAAATATATGATTTATATATAAACATAGAAATTTAAGAAATATATTAAAAAGGGGCCATGAAATTAAACTCATAAATAGGAAGCAAGTAAAACTTACAAAACAAATTAAATCGATGTTAAATAGTTAATCAATATATGTAATAATGTGTAGGGGATATAAAAGAACTGAGAAAACAGAAAATCAATTACACATGAAGAATAAAATTTACCTCTGAAAGGATATAAACTAACATTCAAGTTGGGACATCACACTAAAGCTAGCCCACTGAAAAGATAAAAAAGCTATGAAAACCTGCCTCTATCCATCGTGCACATGTCAGACATACTGCGATATGAGGACGTGTGATAATAATATAATCCAATCCCCTCATATCATTAGGGCATCCAGGCAGGGCTGGCCACGGAGTTGGTTCAAGGTGTTGGTGCCCTAGGTAAACCGCCCACTGGCTGTCAAAATGTATTGCATAGCTTTGAATGCCCTGCTCTTTGCCAACCCCCAGACATTGCTGTCGTCCTAGTTTGGCTGATGCTTAGGCCTGCCCTGAAGGCAACAAAATCAGAATAGCTCACTATTATAATACAAGCAGACTTCAAAATCTTTATCGCTACAGGGATAGGAACAAGATCTAATGCAGTTGGGAGAACTTGTTGTTATGATGAACACACACTTCAAGGTCTGTGCCAACAGAGACAAGGTGAGCACCATTTATGATGGGGCACCCTACTGTGCATCATGGGGGTCAGCGCATGCCAAGTGCGCCATGGAAAAAAGTATCACATGATGAACATGCGGCTGTGTTAACAATCCCACGCTATCTGAGCCGTGTGGGTTGGGGTGGAGGATCGGCAGTTCTTGGGCAGAGCATCTGCACTGCAAGTAGTGTGGGCATTATTGGCACACATGCCCTATCGATGTAGCACTTAGCATGGGCGCACTTACCGCTACCTCAAGGTGTGGCGTTAACTGCACCTGCCTTCCTTGCGTCAAAGACAACGAGTGTGGTATATATTATTCAATGCAGAAAATTTTGAAAAGGGAGGCTACATTGGAGAGGCAGGCCAAATATTAAACGACAAGAATCAATTCACACAGACATAATAATTCACAGCACAGAGCAGAGCTGAACAAGGTGTTACTTATATCACCTCAGTGGCTGGAGAGCACTTCTCAGGACCAGAACACAGCATCGATAATTTTATGGTGAGAGGGCTAACAGGGAGATTCAAATCAATCCAAGAATCCAAAACTTCTGAACTTAAGGTACTTTAAATCAAACTAGACAAGACTTAATAAAGATATAGGCTTTCGAGCACATTATAAACTATAGGGAGGATATTCAAAGTCATTTTGACGGTTTGCAGACCTGCAGGCTATGTAAAAGCCGCTCTGCGGGATAGTCGGTGGCACTAACATGAATATTCATGGGTGTCGCTGCTCTACGCGCTGATGTTCCTCAATTAGCATTGGGGCGTGCCGTGAGCATTCTGGGGTGGCCGCCATCGCTAAATGGGCAGCGGTGAAACTGAGTCACCGCCTGGTCAGCGATATGCGGTGAACGTCAGGTGCAGGAGACCCTTGCCTAACTTTCACCGCAGAAGCTAACCAGACGGCGGCTGAAGATTGCCCGGATTGATCGCAGCAATCCAGGCAGCTCAGATATTCAATGCCGGAGCCCGGATCTGGCCTTGACCTCGAATATCCAGGTTTTAAGTTCTGCGCCGGTGGCTAGCCGCTGCGGCTGAGTATCAGGCCCTATAAATATTTACAGCCTGGTTTCCCTCTGATGCGCCATCCATCCCTCCACTCCCCCCCATACCTCTTCCCCTGAGACTAGCAGTGAAATGCTTTGGTGATTCACTTAGATATTATCATTTTGTCATCTGTTGCTCGCACTGTCCTCATCTGAAGAAGAAGGTTTTAACCTTTGAATGTTAGTCAAAAAATATATTAAGTTAGTCTGATAAAAAGGTATCGCCTTATCTTCCTTTTTTGTTTTTTATTTGAAATTCCCTGGAAACGTGCCCATGTCTAGGGCTCTGGTCTGCAAGGTCCCATTTACAGGGATGCGCATCCTTTAGAGCGGAGACAGCTGTATTTTAGAAGGCACTTATATGTGCCCCCTTCCCTGCTCCCCCTCCCACAGACTTTCAGACATTCTGACACGGATGTCCCTTCACATGTATTTGCAGTTAGCACAGGTGCATGAAGCAGCTCCCCAGGAAGAGTATCTCAAGGTGCAGTGTGTCCATTCTATGCCCATAGAAACATGACGGCAGAAAAAGACCACATGGCCTATCTAGTCTGCCCTTCCATATCAACCACAATAGTCCTCTTTTTTCCTTAAGAGATCTTGTCCCATGTTTTTTTGAATTCACATACTGTCCTCGTCTCTACCAATATTCCATGCATTTACCACTCTTTCCGTAAAGAAATATTTCCGCATATTACTCCTGAGTCTACTCCCCTTTGCCCTCATCCTATATCCCCTCGTAAGAGCTTGGTTTTAATATGCTGGCCATTCCTCTCCCTATGCATCCAAGCATCCTTCTTGCTTTCGCCATTGCCTTTTCTACTTGTTTAGCTACTTTAAGATCATCACAATCACGCCCAGGTCCCTCTCTTCTTTTGTGAACAGAACTACTTCACCCCCTACACTGTACCGCTCCCTTGGATTGTTGCAGCCCAAATGCATGACCCTACATTTTTTTAACATTAAATCTCAGCTGCCAAATTCTTGACCATTCTTCACGCTTAGCTAGATCCCTCCTCATGTTATCTACACCTTCCTGGGTGTATACTCTATTGCAGATTTTGGTGTCATCCGCAAAGAGGCAAACTTTACCTGACAGCCCTTCCGCAATATCACTAACATAGATGTTAAAAAGAATCGGATCAATGACAGATCCCTGAGGCACACCACTGGTAACATCCTTCTCCTCAGCGTGAGTTCCGTTTACCTGTACCCTTTGTCGCCTCCCACGCAACCAATTTCTAACCCAGCCAGTCACTTTAGGGTCCATTCCTAGGGTGCTCAGTTTTTTTTATAAGTCACCTGTGCGGAATGGTGTCAAAGACTTTACTGAAATCTAAGTACACCACATTTTAGGGCTCTCCCTCGGTCCAACTCTCTGGTCACCCAGTCAAAAGACATCAATCAGATTTGTCTGACAAGACCTGCCTCTGGTGAATCCATGCTGCCTCGGACTCCAGAAACCTCACTATTTTCTCTTTCAACAGCGTTTCCAATAATTTACTCACCACAGAGGTTAGACTAACCGTCCTGTAGTTTTCAACCACATCCTTATTTCCGCTTTTGTGTGAAGGGACCACATGAGCCTCTCTCCAGTCCTCTGGCACCATTCCCGACTCCAAAGAAGCATTGAAAAGGTCAGTCAGTGGAGCTGCTGGAACGTCCCCAAGTTCCCTCAGTATTCTCAGATATATCCCATCCGGTCCCGTCGCTTTGTCTACTTTTAGTTTATCCACTTAGTTCTTGCCCTGTAACATGACATGCAGTTAGTTCACAAATTATCAGCCGCTGTGAAGCCAGCACAGTAACGGTTACCAGCTTCTGTACTAAGAGCCTTGCTATTTGGTGTGCTGACTGCTTAGCACTCTTTAGTAAGCAGGCCTCTTAGTCTTGTTTGTCTAGTGTGAGTCATGGGCTGTGACATCATCTCATTTTAGCGCCATTGCTAATGTAGAGTGCATTAGAGATAGTCGATAATTAAAGTTCAGTCTAGTGGGCTATGAAGAGATCAGTCACACATCTGATAGTATGAAGCCTTTCCTGGGAATGCGCTAAGCCCTGAATATTGGTTTCAGCAATGCAAGCTTACAAAAATCAGGGAAAGGTCATAGAAAGGCCAACATTATTCAGTCTTAACATGAAATTAAAAGCAAAGCAGAATGGATGTAACGGGACCAAACCGTAGTGAAACCACTGAACATTAGTGGGTGTAAAGGTCATGCCCTTGGATGTTTCAGTGGAAGAGGCCAGTCTTATGTTCCATTTTATGAGTAACTAAGAACCAAGCACATTGTACAGAGGAAGATGAACGGAGGACCACATAGGGCCCTCTGTATGAACCAGGTTTCTTTTGTAGAAGCTGAGAATTCAAGTGATGGCCAGTCATCTTCAATCAGACCTACCAGCTCCGGGCTCCCTCTTAGCTTTGTAATTTGTGCTGAAAGCAACTGTATTGGGCCTCTCATAGTGAGGTGAGGGTAGCCCCAGAAAGGTATCCAAAATGATAGAAAAACACAAATCAAAGGGTTCTGCTGGATGGGTGAGGCAAAATGCCCCAAAACAATCAGTGGATGACACACAAAGGGGCATAGTTACTAAAGAGTGCGCCGGTCACCTGTGTTTAGGCTGCGGAATCTGCACAGATGCCCACACCAACTTCAGGAGGCATGTACATACGTCTGTCCCCCTCCTGCTGGCATGTTGCTAATGCACAACACAGCGGTAGGCTGGCATGAAGGTGCACTTAACACCACCCATTGAGCTGGCATTAACTGCACTCGTACTAAGGGCAAGAATCGCGGTTAGCACATACCCATTACGCCCATACTAACCATGATGCTCCACCCCGCCTATGTTCTGTTCCCAACCTGTCCTGTCCTGCCCAATTGCATGCTGCCCTACTAGCATGAGATTTTCAGTGCAGGCCGCCATACTAAATATTAGCATGATGCACTTACCCCGCACAGTAACCCATACTAGCAAAATGGTTTACAAATGGAGTGGAGGAGTGGCCTAGTGGTTGGGGCAAGGTACTTCAGGCTGGAAGGTCAGGGGTTCAAATCCCACTAGAGGACAGCAACCTTGGGCTGGAAGGACTGGGGTTTCTAGTCCCACAGGTGCTCCTTGTGGTCTTGGGCACGCCACTTAACCCTCCATAGCCCATGTTCCCTGTAAAATAGTTATCTCCAAGTTATAATGCCCTGTTCAATGTAATTTCAGTTTGTTCAATGTAAACTGCACTGATGCAGAATAGTGCAGTATATAAGAGAATGTAAATAAATAAATAAATAGCAATAATATATAAAAATAAACTAAACAGATAAAATCAGTACAAATAAAATGAATACATTGTCACATTGTCAAGACCAAGACAAGTATAATACAGGGCAATAAATTACAGTATAAATTAACAATAACAAATAACAATGGGAGCTCAACACAAACAAGATCTAGAAATTAAAGTATATATAGGGCATAAAAGCAAACTAAAAAAGCACAAACAGTAAAGTCTCAACAGTTCCTTATCTCAAGTTCATGGTACCAACCAGGATTCTTTCCTGGAGACCACTTAACTTCTCTTCTGGGCTCCTGGGTGGATTCCCCTTCTTCTTCTGTTCTTCTCTGGCTGGGTACCCCAGACTCCTCACGCAAGTCCTATAAATTACTACCATAGCAACAACTCTCCCAGAAATCACAACACTGGTACAAAACCTAGACCAAGTTCATTCAAAGCCCATGGACTCTCAAAAGGGGAACCCCCCCCCAAATTGTTTCTTGAGTACATTTATATACCACTTTGACCCGGTGAAAAGCAGTATATAACTGCAGTTAAATAAATAAATAAAATTGAGGAATACTTCCTATGGGGAGATACAGAAATAGAGAAAATGTCTCTCTTCCCCAGTAGGAAAAATCAGGAATTCCTCAAAATACCTCCTTGAGTATCAGGGATGCACCTTCACCAGGAGTTGCAGTCTCCTCAACCAGGCTGGACTTCCCAGGGATTGAGATGAGATGCACTTTGGGGATCCCTCAGGAAGTGGGTGGAACCAAGAAAGATCCCACAACTGAACTCAGGCACCTGATTGCTGGGTACCAGGAAGCTTCTGCTGAACATTCTAGACTCTTCTTAAGTCTTCTCCTCTTTAGACCTTTCCTTCTTTATACCGAGCTGGCCAAGGGTAAGTCCTTGCTGCACAACCTAGCTGACCATGAAAAACGGCAACTTCCTGCTACTTCGCAATTGCCTGAGACCCATAGGATTCCTCTCCGGTCCTCTAGTGCTGGTGGCGTCTTCACCCTTAGATGTAGAAAACAGGGCTTTCTATGCTTCACTCCAAAATTCAGGAGGATACACCCATTGACCAGCAATGGACACGGTGGCAATCCTCGATCACAGCACCACCTAGGAGCATGGACTACAGAAGCCTGCTCAGTGCAGCACACAGGGGAAGATTCTGGTATCCTACTATAGCATAAGAAATGGCTGCTGCGACGTGCTTGCGTTATATTGTGTTCCTGAAAGAAAGATGCTTATTTTTATGCAGCTTTGCAGTTTCCTCATATAAAATTAGTCTGAAAGACTCCAAGTCAGAATCTGAAATGATCCCGGGATATGGAACAGGGGAAGTTTGTTAACAGCAGAGAGAGATAGTGTGATTTACCCCAGCTGCAAGATATATACGAGGCAGGGCGAGCTGTTAACATGACTGCCCAGTTTGATCTTGGGGTTTTTTTTTTCCAGACTTTTTGAGTATTCAGCCAGCCAGGCTCCAAATGGGACATTTTTTCTAAGACACCTAGATCCAATCTGGAAAGTTAATACGACTTTATCTATAAACTTTATAACTCTTGCTTTCAATGCTAAGAAAGGGTTGTAGAGTATCCTAACTAAAAACCCCGAAGGGAATCAGGCTGCAGCTGATTAACCTTCTTGGAACTTTTATAGGGCTCCTTTCTACAAAAATGCATTAGTTTACCCTACGAAATATGATCTCAGGGTGCAGAATCCTGACTTGGGTTTCAGTTCAAGACATAAATTGTAGGCTTCTCGCTTGGAAACGCAGAGCCTTGGTGACTGCGTTCTTCCTGGAAAAATCTGGAGACTGAGCTGGTTGTGATACCTTTTAAGGGACAACAAAAACGACGTCATACCCACATCTCTTCTTCAGACGACTTGGAAATGCAGCTGCTGCCAGCAGTACCATCTCTTTTCAGTGGCTGGAGAAAAGAATTCTTTGTCTTAGAAAACTAGAAATAAACACTGAAATTCCTTTGGCAGCTTAATCTGTATATTAATAGCAAGTTTTCTGGCTTTTTGGATGTGTTAGGCACAAGAACTGAGGTGTAGCGAAAGCACTGAGCACTTGGAATTGCCAAAAAATTGTAATTTACAGGAGAACTGATTTCACACATTCCAAATTTAATCCAAAAGAAGTGGCTGTTTCCTAGCTATTTGTAATGGTGGTGGTCAGGGTGGAGGTATTGCCTAGCGATTAGAGCAGTGAATCAGGCAAATCAGTGTTCAAATCGCACCGCCAGACATTGTGGCCTTGGGCAAGTCACTTAACCTTCCATTGTTTCAGGTGCAAACTTAGATTGCAAGCCTCTGGGGATAAGGGGATGTTTTCTGTACCTCGGTATAACTCCCTTGAAGTACTACTGGACAGGTGTGAGCTAGAAACAAAATAAATTTTAAAACTATACACGAAAATGGGAATTCTGCAGACGCAATTTGACAGCTTCTTGAGACCACACTATGTAATCACTCATGCTCTGTAACAAAATCAGTGACACATTCTTCACATCTCTGAAACTAATGTGCCATCCAGTCTTTATAGCTCTCTCCAACAAATGGGCTTGGGTTCAGTGCTCAATCTCAGAGGGCCCTGAGTGGACTCTGTGGCGCCTGGAGCGAGGAGACGGCTGTAGTGTATATTTGCTCTGTGCCCTTAGCTGGAAAGGAAGAAGCGCCGCTGCAATTGGCTTGTGTGGCACATGCGCAGAGGAAAGTTGAGAACCAAAGTGGCCGGCTCCTCTGGCACTCAACTCACACAAAGGAGAGACCTACAGTGGCCGGCTCATTCAGAAACATGGAGAGTAGCCATGAGGTCCGTGGTAGCTGGCTCCTTCCTAGGTGTCTTTTGCCTGGTCTGGTCTGGATTTTCAGTGACGGCAGCAACTATAATAATTTAAATGCCAGTGCTGGTGTTAAAATTATTGCATAAATGCCGGTGCTGTCGTATGTGTAGTCTGTGGTGCAGAATCTACATGTAATGCGGCCAGCACTGTCCACCGCTACCCATTAAACAGGCCTAAACGAAACCTATAAGGGGCGATAGTCAAAGCAATTAACAGGGCTAGCAGACCGGCTAACTGGGTTAATCGTGCTGACCGGGATACTCAGCTAACTTCTTGCTGCCACCCTCCCTCTGCCATACTGATCGTGGCAATGGAGTTAGACAGATTTCTTTTTGCCAATCTCCGTACAGCAACTGCAAATCTACAGATAAGGAAGCAATATGTTTACTGGCCCCAAGGAAATGATTAACTTCCTTTGAAAACTGGTCCCTGTTTTGTCAAAAACCATTCCAGAACCCGTGAATACCACAGTTCCCTTTATCATTTAGGTGCATATTTGCAGGGGGTCTATGTATATACATTTATTAAACTTTGATATGCTTGTCCTATCAAAAACAGTCCACGGAGCATAAGATTAAAAGTAAATATGTGTCAAATGCTTAAATAAGAAGCACAGCTCATAAAAGAAGTTAAAAAACGTCCCCCTTAGGTCCAATAAATATCCACAAAAGAGAAGTAAGGCAAAGCCAGGCTTTAATTCTTTTCCAGAACATCCACTTGGACATCCATAAATCCCATGTGGCCTGAAACCCTTCATGTGGTGTCTCAGGCAGCCCAAATGCCTAAGTGGTTCCAGGAGTCTGGGAAATCCAGATTACTGTAGCTCATGCCAGAATCAGGAGAAATGAAGCTCATATTGGCAAGCATAAAGTGAGGAATTGCTCCAGAATATTTTTCTTTTGGATACTGGGCTCTGCCTTCTGGCCATAGCTTTTAATAACTTTTTTTTGTTCTAACAAGTCTCTCGTAGATTTTTTTTCAGTAATTTTCTCCATGCTGAAAAGCTTTCACTTTTAGATTTTATTCCGATATTCAGCGGTGGCAGCTCCTGTAGCTGTTGTAAAGCAGCCAGTCATCGCTGCTGCCCCGTAGACCCTGATATTCAGTGCTCGGGCCATAGTCGAGCCCCAGCATTGAATATTCGGGTTAGCCAGATAGTGATGAAGGTAACCTGACAGCAGCAATTTTCAGGTTAGCTTCTGCGGCGTATGTTAGGCCACCCTTTAAGGCGCCTACCTTTCACTGCTTAGGGATAAACAAGCAGCAGTTGAATATCGCTGAGTGCCGCTTCCACTCCAGCCCCAGAACACCCCGATGCGAGCCGCATTCATCGCATTTAATCAGGTACATATATGTGTGTGTGTAGTGTGTGTACATATATATCTGTGGCACTGGGTGGTTGAAGGGACACAGACCAGATCCGTACTATGGGAAAGACTTCTCTTTTGGATCTAGAATTACCATCTGGCTCCATTTTTTTCAAGACTGATCCAGTTCTGCTTTTGCCTGAGTGCATGCTGGGACTTATAATTCTAATGTCTCTACCAGAGTTCTTGAGAACAGCAAGACTACAAGTCACTGCATGCTATGGGGTAAAAGCAGGACCAGGTCAGCCCTGAAAATTTGGAGCCAACTGGCAATTCAATATGAAATGTGATGCAGCAGCAGAGTTACAGATTCATGCAACAGAAACTCGTGTTGTTGTTGTTAAGTGCCGCCGAGTCGATGGCGATTCATGTTCACCCTGTGGATACTTGTCCTAAATTCTATTCGGTCTTCAGCCAGGCAGCTAACTGCACATTAGAAACCTCTGTTAAGTTCTGTGATTACTACTTTTCTCTTCTAGCTATAGCTTCTCTGCATTTCTGAGCAATTTTCAAAGTTTCTTCAGTCATCCATTTTGGTCGTTGTTTGTTTTTTCACCTTTTGCAGAGGCTTTTCGCTTTCTTTGAGTATAACTTTCTTGATGTCATCCCATAACTCTTCTGGTGCTCTGTCATTTGTACCCAAAGCAGCAAATCGATTTTGCAAGTAGTCTTTAAATTATGATGGTGTATTCTCAAGATCATATTTTGCTATATTCATGAGGGGCTTGCTCTTTTTCAGCTTTAGCCTAAGTTTGCATACTAGTAGTTGGTGATCTGTACCATAGTCAGCTCCAGGTTCTGTCTTTGTTGATGTTATTGAGCTTTTCCATTGTTGACGTCCACAGATGTAGTCAATTTAATTTTTGCACCATCCATTGGGCGACGTCCATGTGTACAGTTGCCTCTTGTGCTGCTACAAGAAGGTGTTTGAGATTAATAGATTGTTGGTCTTGCAGAAATATATCAGTTTTTCTCCAGCTTCAAGTCTGTTATCAAGTCCATATTTTCCAGCCACTTTACCACCTTCTTTGATCTCAACTTTTGCATTCTCCTCATCCATGACTATCAGAATATCTTGTTTGCATGTTCTGTCGAGTTTAACGTGCTCTTGTTCATGGAACCGATCAACTTCTTCCTCTTCTGTAGATGTTGTTGGCGCATAGACATAGTAATATAGTAACATACAGTAGTATATGATGGGAGATAAAGACCAGTATGATCCTTCTAGTCTGCCCAGCAAGGTTGCAAGAGTAGGTGCACCTGCCACTCTGTGCAGATCACCCCTTCCCATGCCTTTGTTTAAGGGTGTACCCACCGCTCCGTGTAGGTTACCCCTATTTGTCGAGATATAAGAGATAATTATGTTTATTTTGATTTTATCCTGTTGCTATAAAGGGATCTACTGTGTCTGTCCCATGCCATTTTGAATTTTGTCACTGTATTTGCCCCACCACGTCCATAGTTGTGTTGATGGGCATTCCCATTAGACATATAGAAATTAATGACCGACATATTCAGCAGCAATAGCTAGTGCCGCTAAAGTGGCTAGCTGCTGCTGCTAAACAGTCCACCCAGATATTCAATGCCGGGGCATATCTGGGTACCGACATTGGATATCTGGGTTGCCGAGATAGCAATGAAGCTAACGGGGTAGCGATGATATTCAGCCGCTGCCTGGCTAACTTCAGTGGAGAAAGTCAAGCCAGCTTTGATGTGCCTGGCTTTCACCGCTTTGAGTTAAACAGGCAGCGGTTCAATATCGCCACCCCCGGAATGCCCCGATACTAACCGGCCAGCATCGAGATGTGCAGCAACAGCACCTGTGGATATTCAACAGCATTAGCCATGTTAATGCCGTTGAATATCCCAGACAAGGGGATTAATGCGCTTAGCAGGTCTGGCCATAAGTGTTCGCTGATTGCATTGTTCTTCATTAGAGCTCTTGGAAGTTTCTTCTTAATTATAAATGCAACACCAGTTCTTCCTTGTGTTTCATTTCCGGCGTAGTGTACCATGTGATCATCAGATTCAAAGTGCCTGATGCTAGTCCATTTTATTTCGCTGACACCCAACAGATTAAGCTGTGCATGTTCCATTTTGTTCTTGAGCACCTCTAGCGTCCCTTGGTTAATGCTTTGTATTTCCGAATATGTAAGACATCTTTGCAGCTTCTGACTTGCATTTCATGCACAACTACATCAGCGGTCAAACGTCCAGAGGGCTTTGTTCCAACCACATCATAAAAGCTGGCTTTACTCTGAAGAGTCTTCAGCTCTTCCTCAATAACCCATTGAGTGCCCTCCAACCCGGGGGTCTCATCTTCCAGCACTAGATCACAATTTGTTTTCTTGTGACTATCCATTGGATTTTCGTGGCAAGATGCGGAAGTAGATTGCCAGGCCTTTCTTTCATATAGGTAATGCAAGGGGCATCTTGCCTGCAGAGAATAGCTGCGATTGCATCAGACTTCTTCTGTCTGCCCATGGGAGCCCGGATCACCGCTGGCAGGGTGGAAGGCCACTGCGATTGTGACAAAGACTCCTATCTTCCCATGGGCAGATAGAAGGAGTCATTTCTGCAATTGTGACGGCCTTCCCTTCCTGCCCGTGGGGATTCGATCTCCAGTGGGCAGGCAGGAGTCCGCCATGATTGCTGCCATTCTCTTCTCTTCTGTCTGCAGGAGATGGGACCGTTGTAGGCAAAACAGGAAAGGAATGCTGTGGTTTCAGGAGGCAGAGTTAGGGCAGAGCTGAGGGTGGAGTCGAGGTGAAACTTCCCCCCGCCCCAATCTGAGAGGTGTTCCGTGGCCCCCTGCATAATGCCAGTGTTCATTTATTTATTTTATTTATTTAATGCTTTTATATACTGCGCTTTTTAAAATCAGTGCGGTTCACAGATAACATTTTGTGCAGAGTAGGAAGAGCCTACTTTGCACTTACAATGAATAGGTAGTATAACTTGGATTGATAACAGGGGAAAGCATATACATGATATATACGGATTATATACAATGGTAGGGAGGACGCTATGTGGCTATAGCAACATGGCTTGTCCAGAGGGCTATATACAAGGATGTGAATTATTTATTGGGTTGACTGTAAGGTAAGGCCAGGTGAGGATGTGTTGTTGGCCTGGGCATAGTGTAGGAGAAAGAGGTGGTGCTTTAGTGCCTTTCTAAATTGCAGGGCAGGGTCAGTGATCATGTGGATGGTCACTGGGAGCTCGTTCCAGCAGGTAGGTGCGTAGAACCTAAACGCGGTTTCTTGTGGCGTTGGTGCATTTTGTTACTTCACTGGGGGTTACTAGAGTGTTGGTGGTGGAGGTCCTTCTTGTTCTAGATGCTGGTGTGGAGAGGATAAGGTTTGTCAAGGTGCTGGCAGTTCTTTTGTTAATGGCCTTGAAAGTTAAGAGAGCAACTTTGTATATGATCCGGCAGTAAATTGGTAACCAGTGCAGATCCTTTAGGATTGGAGTGATGTGCTCCCTTCTAGAGGCCCCATGTAGGAAATGGGCGGCAGCATTCATTGCTAGCTGTAGTGGGTTGTGTGTTCTTGGGAAGTCCCTGAAGGATTACATTGGCGTAGTCAAAGTGAGGGGTTACTAGTGCCTCGAAAACTGTTCAGAAGTCCTCTGGTTGCAGCAAGGGTCGGAGATGTCGAATTGTCCTCATCTTATGGTAGACCACCTTTACAGTATTGCCTATGTGTGCTTTCATATCAAGGTGCTGGTCCAGCATGACTCCTAGGTAGTGGATGGTGGGACGGCTCGGGAGTTCGGTGTCTCTTGTCTTCAGTGTTGCCGGTGGGGAGAAGCTTTGGTTTCTCGTGATGAACAGCACTTCAGTCTTGCTGAAGTTTATCTTGAGACTCTGTGAGTGAAGCCAGTCCATGACGGCGTCAAAGTTTACTAGTGGAGAGAAGTCTGGTTGATCGATGGTGAATGGGTGAGTAGTACATCATCTGCATAAATCAGGCAGGATATGTTGAAGGAGCAGATGATTGCACATATGGGCTGCATGTATATATTGAATAGTAGGGCGGATAGCGAGGAGCCTTGGGGGACTCCATGTTTTTGTTGAAAAAGCTCGGAGGTCGCAGAGCCTGTCCGAACCTGCTGCCATCTATCTGTTAGGTACGACTTGCACCAGCTCCAGGCTGAGCCCTGGATTTCCTTTTCCTGGAGACGTATTAGGAGCTGTTCGTGGTTGACTGAGTTGAAAGCTGTGGAGATGTCTAGGAAGATCAGGGCATATCCTTGTTTGTAGTCGTTAATCCCTGTGATTAATGTGTTAAAGAGCATAGCAAGAAGCATTTCGATGCCATGTGCTTCCCTAAAACCATGTTGGCATGGATCAAGAGGGGCCGTGGAGTCGATGTGTTCTTGGATTTGGCATTGAACTACCTTCTCAATAATCTTGGCTATAAGCGGGATTCTTGAGATTGGTTGATAGGATTCAACCTTCTGGGGGTTCAGCTTGTTGTTCTTCAGAAGGGGCCTGATCGACGTCTGTTTGAGGCATGCTGGGAACGTTCCTGTGAAGAAGGACCGCTCCATGATCCTGGTAAGGGCTGGACTGAGTTCTTTGCGCAGGGATCTTATCCAATGCGCTGGGCAGGGGTCGTTTGGAGCTGTGGTGGCATTGATGGTTGCGATGATGTCCTCAATGCCTCTGGCTGATAGTGTTGTAAGCAAGTTCAGCAGTAGTGGTTGGTACGGGTTGTGTCCAGGGGTGGGTTTCGTGGTTATGCTGATATTGCTGGCTTTGGCTAGTATGTAGTCTGCGTATTCCTGCGGGTGCAGTATTGTACTCTGTGTGGGCGAAGGTTCTTTCACCATGGACTTCACCAGGTTGAAGAGGTTGTGAGGTTTGTTTAGCGAGCAGTGTAGGAGTTCAGAGTGGTATTCTTTCATTTTCACTGATATAGAGTCGCAGTGTGCGTTCAGGTGGGCGGAGGAGGCTGCCTGGTTGGTTGGGGACTGGGATCGCTGCCATTTTCTTTCTAGTTTCCTAAGGAGAAGTAGTGAGAACCGTAGCTCTGCAGAGAACCATTGTGCCGGTTTCTTACCTCTTGGTGTTTTGTCTGAGGTCTTGATTAAGGTAAGTAGGCATGCGGCAGAGTTCAGGCTGTTATTCCAGGTGGCCATCAGTTCATCCAGGTCAGGAGAATCTAGCTTGAGGTTTGGAAGGACTTCATTGAGGATCGCCTCTGTTGAATGGTCTGAAACGTCTCATGGGTGGGGATGAGCTTTCGGCAACTTTCCTAGGTAGATTGCTGTCCTTATGCATGGGTATCTGGAATTTAATTAGGTTGTGGTCGGACCGTGGGACTGGGGTGATAACTAGTTCAAAGTTGTGGTTCGGGCTTATGTCAGGTCGTGGAATGAATATGAGGTCTAATGTATTTCCTTTCCTGTGGGTGGATGTTTCAACTATCTGCTCGTAGCCCAGATCGTTGAGTGCTTCAAGGAAGGCTTTAGAGTGGGTATCTTGGAGGGATGGGAGGTTAAAGTCTCCCAGTATCCAGTTTGGCCTGTGGGTGTTCTTGGGGTTACAGGCAAGGTCAATTATGGTTGCATGGTCATCAGGGGAGGAGGATGGTGATCTGTAGATTAGGTTGATGGTGCTGTGGCTGTTGGTTATGGTAAGTGTATCGAGGTGTGTTGTGCTGCTGGATTTGACCAGTTGGTATTGGAGCTCTACTTTTGATAAGGTGAGAGCACCACCTCCTCTGCGGTTGGGTCTGTGGCAAGTGTGGCTTGAGAAGTTGGGAGGGATGAGTTGGTTAATAAGGACTGAGTCTGAGTCGGCGAGCCATGATTCATTGACCAGTAGGATGTCTAGTTCAAGTTGGGTTATAAGGTCGGTGATGGCTGGCCATTTCCTGTGGACTGAACGTGCATTTATGAGGGCACATTTCAGGCTTCGCTGGCTTTGGTGCTGTGCCGCTTTGGGTTTTGCGGAGTGTTGGATTGGTATGTAGATTAAGTGTGGGTGTGAGTCTTGACGTAATTCTGGTGGCTTATAATATGTGCTGCCTTGATATCTTTTTCCTCGGCCTTGAAGGGTTGGAATGGGGTTGTGGTTGGAGGCCGAAGTGAGGGGACCCTATGAGTGTGTTGCTAAGGAGGTACAAAATGGTGAGGGTTAGGATGGATATGGTCATGTTGAATTGTAGGGCACCACTGGGAGCTGATATAGGAGATAGCTAGGTTGACAATATTGGGGCAGCAGTAGTTGCTTGTATGGGAGATATCTGGGTTAGCAATGCTGGCTATCTTGCACAACAATAGATAGATACTTTGTACTTCAATGAGGCTAGCTTGTACAACAATAGATACTTTGCACTTCAATGAGGCTAGCTTGTGTGGCAGTAGATATTTGCACTTCAATGATGGCTATGCATCTGACCTTGAGTACTTTTAGTGAGTATTTTAAACAACTAGCTTACATTCTATAGATCTGGCTAGCTTAATGAGGGTGTCTAACTTGTGCAGCAATGTACTTTTTAGGAATAACAATGGCTACTTGAATAATAGTAGCTAGTTGCACAACAGTGACCATTTGAAACGGCAATAGATTTGTTAGAAAACAGATCTATTGTAGGGAATGGCTACCTGAGTATCTTAGCTCTTACAAATATGTCCGGTAATTAGGATGTGCAGTTTAGTGCTGTCTTACATACATTTTGTGGAGAGCTCAGCGTTCACTCCTGGTGTTTGGTTCTGTGGTTCTGCAGTTCGTCCTCAGGTTTCTTGGTTGTTTCTTACCGCGGACTGCAATTATCCGGGGTTAGGGGTGACTTCCACACAGGACCATGCCTAAGGGCCACGCCAAAGGGCCCTCTGGCGAGGCCCTCAGGCACGTGCACATCAGGCGCGTGCACGCCAGGGGTGACTGCAAACTTTGTAAGGTGGAAGAGGGCCCTGGTTGGCCTTGTCGGAGGGGAGCGGGGCGGAGCTTACCTTCCCGCTCTCCCTCGATGATGCCGATCGGGGCTGGAGCTGCAGCGAAGAGGTCCCGTTGTCACAGAAATTTGATCATCTGCCGGCATCACTGTCTCATACAGCTGTTGCTCAGATGGGTGGTTTGTCTTAGTCTGGCACCTCAGCTGACACCAGTCCATCTTGGGAGACCCTGGCAGTAGTTAAGTTACCGATAGTATTACTTGTGTGCATCAGAAACTCATACACAACTTAATCAGGAGTTTGGCAGGATAAGGGAATGCTCTGTCACTTTAATTTGCAAATCTCTGCAGCTGCAATACACACGACTTGTTAGCCTTCAGATGGAAGTATTTTAAAGCTCTAAAACTGTGAAAAATGTAAGGAGGTGGAGGCAGGACCGGCTTGTCCACTAGGCGGCTGCCTAGGGCAGCAGATCTCTAAGGCTGGCAGGCCATGTGCTTTAGCACACAAGGCCTGCCGCCGCCCCCCTCCCCGAGCTGTACCGCCTCCCTCCTCCGCCCATGCTGCCCTGTGCGGTGCTGCTTCTCTGAGGTTACAGTATGTCGGAGGGAATCGGAAGTGGCCAAAGCACATGGCCTGCCGCTGAGCTGAGCTGTGCCCCCCTCTCGATTTCACTGTGAGAATCAGCGGCGGGGGGAGGGGGGGAGTGACACAGTGTGAGATGGGGCAGCACAGTCAGGGCTTCTGCTAGGGCAGCAGGAACCCTTGGGCTGGCCCTGAGTGGAGGTAGTTGCTTTCCAAAATTTTTTTGAACCACCCACAGTTGTCTTTTATGTGTGTGGGCACTTTTATCTCACGTGCACTGGGCAGCTGAGAGGACGCAAAATAACATACATATAACTGAAAAGCAACTGTTTGTACTCCCCAGCCAAAACGTGCCTCTTTGTAATCTGACAAAAAAAATCTACATGCCATGGAAACCAAGGATGAGTTTCAGGCAGACCAATTTATCTGGGCAAATGGTTTTGAAAATTGGCTTTTTTTTCTCTAAAATTAATGGGGGGGGGGGATTTTCAGCAGCGGTGACCAGCCACTTTAACGTCAGCCCAGACATTCAATGCTGGGGCCATATCCAGACCCTGGCTTTGAATCTGCTGCTTGCCCGGATTGTAAAACCGGCTAAATTTAGGATATCCATTCATCTATCCTAACTTTAGCCGGTTAGGGTTAACTGAATATCGCTGCTGCCCAGTTAACCTGCAGCGCCGCCCTCAGAATGCTTTGATGCTAAGCTCTTAGCATCGTGGCATTTAGCGGCTGAAACTGGGTGTACCACACAAGGGATTAAGAATAAGGCATCACATACAACGCATTTTTACCCAGAAACATAATTTTCCATAGAAACTTCATGACATTTCATGTCTAGTTTGAGGTCTTTGTGGCGACTGGATTATTTTTGGAGCTCACTGTATCCCTGTCTTCCACTGGCGTGCACCAGTAAATATATGCAGATTGAAGCAACATGATTGATCTGCTCCATAACCATGAGGCAATGTCAACCACTCCACGGTTCCACACCAGTGCTTCAATTACTTCCTTGAACTTGACACGGCGACCCCCTTGCTCCCAAATGCAAACATTAACCTGCTAAGATCTTTCTTCCCATAAATGGCCCTTTCCTATGATGCAAATCCTGGAAATGTTTCTTTGAGCAGTTTGGCTCCACCGTGCTTGACAGAGTGCGAGGCACCTGCCTGCAGGCTATGCTTGATATGGAAAAGACTTGCAGACTCCCTCAGGAGTTAGAAAATTTCTGTCCAAAAGAACAGTCCATTAAACCAGATCAGCATGAATGGTATGTCCTGTTCTTTATGTACAGAGCAGGGATCAACAAAGAGGGAAAAAACAAGGTGTCTCATGTAACAGAGATAAAAGACTTTAAAAACATAGCAAGGTAGACAAAAAAATACCTACCGCCACTATAATGAGGCACGTCCCTGCATCTGCAGCAGTAGCTTTCAGGTCTGTTTTTTAGAACAAGCAAAATGTACTTTGTTCTTGGACCAAGTGACCTATGCACTGAAACGTGGTGTACACATAGGGAGGGTAATTTTATAGCAGGTTTGGAGGTGGAGAAGACACCTCTTTTTAGCCTGTTTTATAATCGAAACATGACGGCAGAAAAAGACCACATGGCCTATCTAGTCTGCCCTTCCATATCAACTACAAAAGTCCCCATGCATGTTTCGGACCCCATTAGGGTCCTGTGTCAAGTGGTCTCGTTGAACAAACAAAAGTTTGTTAGGGCAACCACTTTCGTTTGTTCAATGGGACCATTGACACAGGACCCTAACGGGGTCTGAAACATGCATGTCGTGAATCTGACAACCTGGTAGTGGTGGAGGATATGAATCGCCCTCACTCAAGTTAAATGGTGATATTGACAATCCGGTATTGGTGGAGGACATAAATCGCCCTTACCCAAGTTAAGTGTGTGTTGCACTATTTTATAATATGGTGTGCTGAGGCTCACTTGAATAAAAGGGGTTTTCCAGCGGTGAGGGGAGGGCTGCCATCCCTCCTGCTTAGGTCGGTTGATCCTGACAAAAAAATGTATGAAAATATTTTGAAAATAGTTGCCAGTGGTGGCTACTGGTTTATTTTCCAGTGACTTTATGATCATAGTTTACTTGTGTGTCATTGGTACAGGAGGTTTGTTTGATATAAGGTTTATATGATTGCAGCAAGATCCACCTGAAAACGTCTGCAAATCCATGTTAATTCTAGAAGAGAGGGTGGGCATGTGTTAAGTCCAATGTAAAATCGACATATCTCTGCCACTCACCCTGGACGTGTGTTTTAGATCAAAGAAGGAAGTGTAGGAATACATGGGAATAGACATCTGCATGCAGTGGGAGATGCTATTTCACAAACATACACGTGGGAACCACTGCCACTTACTCGTATAAATGCCAGCATTTCCGAATGGACACATGGAAACGTTGGCGGTTACACGTCTATCCTGGACATTTTGCAAACTTAGACGTGCAGCGCTTTTAACCAATCACAGAGAACTCACTGTATACCTCATTTCAGTTTGGAAGGGAAACTAAACATTGGGGGATTATATCCCTGTGATGGGGTATCTAGGAAGTTACCTGTCCCTCTCCAAAGGGATTATCATCCGTCCACCTTAAAAGAGACCAAAACTCAGAACTCAGGGCTGGGAGGGCGTAACTCAGCCAGAGGGATTAAGATGCCAGCAGTGTGCACAAGGGAGAAGAGAGGCCCGTGGAGACAGAAAGCTCCTTCCAAACAGGGCTGGGAGAAGAGTCCAGTTGTAAGGTAGGTGATTCAGGAAGTGGGAACCATATTTACAGACACTGAAGCCCAAGTGACTGGCTGGACTTTGTGCTGAACTTAATTCTGAGCTTTGTGGGTCAGGGGAAGGGTACTGAGAATCAGCCTTATGAAGGCAACAAGCTGAGGCGTGATTGCTGGATAACCGAGGTTTAATAAAAGTGTTTTTTGTTAGGCCTTGAACTCTTGTTTGCCTGATATTTTAAAAGCCTCTTGCTACCACACGTCACACTATACCACATTCCCCCTTAGCTCCTCCTATAAAGGACTGGCCGAAACAAACACTATTCAAAAAAGGCTTCTAATATAACCCCCAAAGGGAGTCTGTTCCACATCAATGCTGCAATCAATGAAGAGAGGCTTGATCTCCAGTGAACGAGTCACACCCTCTTTCTAGACAGGTCATTCAATAGTCTACTGTAGCTAGATCCTAATGACCTACATCATCGAAGATAACAAGTTACTGTCTGGTAGCCAGCGCCTTATCTCTCTTTCTCTGACTGGAAATGCCGAATGCACACAGAGAGATCAACAGACTGCACTTTCCTTTTGTTTTTGATGCATTTTCCTTCCAAAAACAGCATATAAAATGGAAGAAGCTCATCCACAATTGTCATACATATCCAGGTACTCTGAGAAGTCATTTAGCAAACGGTTACTGAAGATTATGCTCATGTTAATTTATTATTATTATTTTTGCTAAAAAACAAATTAGATACATCAGGCTAGCAAAGTACCCAGCCGAGCGTGATCGCGCAGCTGTTAATCCTTGTGACAGGGCACGCAGGGGGCTCCCTACTGTTCCCTTTTATGTCCCGTCAGCATTGGTAAGAGGTCAGCAAAGCTATATTCCAGCAATGAAAGGGAAAACAGGAGTTTGGCGTCTGTCCTTGTCCAGCTGATGTCAGAAGGATTATCTGACTTCGGGGCGTTTGTTTTTCAGGGGGTTGACCGACTTATCAGAGACAAACGTCTGCTGGATGCCAAAGTCTGCAGCCCCAGGAGACAGGAATATGAGGGCTGAATTGGTGGAAGTGGTGAGGCACATGGAGTGCTGAGCCAGAGGAACGAAAGTAAACTGCTACCAGCGCTTTACTGGTAGTCTAAGCAAGGCTGATGAGAGGACTTGCAAAACATGTCCCCAGAGGAAACGAGCAAACCTTCTGCTCCTGAATGTTGTAGAGTTCTCGGAGCTTAACGGGGCTTTCGGTCCCCGTACAGAATTCATGCAGGCTTATGTGAGAAATAATGAGAAGGGTGAGAGGTAGGGCAAGATCCTGCATCTCGATCCCATCCTGTGGGTTCACCTGAGGCCCTCATACCTGCCTGCCCTTTACTGCAGATGTCATGGATCTGGTGATTGATGCTTGTGGGAAATGCTGTTGCGTCTCAGAGGAATGGATGTTTCAGTAATCTGTCTAATGAAATGCGCGGTCTAATTCTTTGATACTGTACTTAGTCTGGCTGGAATTCTGCACACCATAATTCAAACTATTGCACTTTTTTGTGATAGTTTTTCTGTATTGTATTTTAGAAAAACAATAAGTATCACTCAAAAACCATATGCTTTCTTATTCTGACAACAAAACATGCAAACGTTTGCATACGTCAGACCTTTGGACAGAATTTTGAATTTTGTGTGCAGAATTCCAGTACAAGTACGGTGCTGCAACCTCCATGCAATCTCTCCAGGAAATTTTTCCCAGGCCTGCTTTACAGGCTCTTGGATCTAGTTTGTTCTGGATATCATATCCCTGTTTTTTCTATACAAACCATCTTCTCTAACCCCATAGGACAACAATCCACAGAATTTGCCTCTTAGTGTAATTGAAAATAAATCAGAGCAAAATGTGACAAATCCCTTTGCCTTTTATGTTAGATTAAGCTAGGACTCTCAAGGAAGTGGGACAGAAGGAGTGGCCTAGTGGTTGGGGCAAGTTACCTCAGGCTGGAAGGTCGGGGGTTCATATCCCACTAGAGGACAGCAACCTTGGGCCGGAAGGACTGGGGTTTCTAGTCCCACAGGTGCTCCTTGTGGTCTTGGGCAAGCCACTTAACCCTCCATAGCCCATGTTCCCTGTAAAATAGTTATCTCCAAGTTATAATGCCCTGTTCAATGTAAACCACCTTGATATCATGAAAGGCAGTATAAGAAATGTTAAATAAATAAATAAGGAGAGGGAGGGTGGCCCCTGCTGGTAGAAAGCAGCGCTGACAGGTTTATAGATTGCAGTCCTTGGCTAGCACAAGTCGCCCAGTTAGAAATACATCCTAGTACAAGCATGTCCATGTAACGTGAGATGTGGTGAAGACATGGCCTTGGCGGTACAGTGGAGACACAAGTCACCGTGCAATTTCAGAAGAGCACAAGCACATATGACCCTGGCTGTTGATGCATCCAAGCCAATACCTGCTCCAGGGCACAAAAGAAGGCTTAGTTCATGGTAGCAACACTTGCAGGGGAAGAGCAAAATGTGCTCTCCCCACCACAGTAAAGCTTGCTGTGCCAAAGATACCTGCATGTAAATTAACAGGCCAATCATTTTACTGTCCCACGGCCGCACATCTGCTGAACTGAAATGGCCAGCTGGAGCACATGTGAATCATAACATGGACACTCATGTTATGATACACCCCGGCTGGCACATTCAAGTACCTGTTTCTGCAGCCATCCGTTTCAGAGATGTCCACATTTCTAAAATGGCTGCCAATGCGCATGTACCTGACCTTCCTCTCTGCACAGGCCCGTCTCCAGACCGGTTGAGAGGATGTGCGTCCTTTGGGTCGGAGATGGCGTGATTTCAGAAGGCACTTACACGCGCCTTCCTTCAAAGCCGCTACCCCCAGGAAATCTGAACGCGGCGTCCTGGACATCGCTGATTCCTCTTAGATGCCACTTCATGGGGGTAATTTTATAAAGTCGTTTGCATGCATTTGCGGCCACATGTGCATGTTAATTGTCTCTTATAAAAGAAAAGAATGCACATTGGCGTGAATGCATGTGCTATTCAGCAGCGGTGGCCAGCGCATTTAAGGCAGCTGGATATTCAATGTCGAGGTTATATCAGCACTGAATATCCAGTGTGCCCGATTAGCATTTTAGCTAACTGGGCCGCAGCGATATTTAACCGCTCCAGGTTAGCTAAAATGGCTAGAGTGCCAGACTTTAGCAGGTCTAAGATAACCGACCAGTGGCCGGTTATCTCCAGCACTGACCCCAGAATGCCCCAGTTAGCATCGGGCTGTTTAGAGGCGCTAGGACGGGATATTCAGCGGCACAAACGGCTGTGTCCCTGAATATCCTGCTCACCAGATTTAACATGGTTAGCAGGTCTGCTAACCACATAACCTAGGTATTCACATCCCCTCCATTCGCTCACCCCAAGCCATGAAATAACTCCCGAGAGAGGTGCTTGGCAAAAATTGGCCACAGCTTTATTCAATATCCAAATATTTAACAATAACATCTCAAAGTCAGTGATATTAAACTCTCCCAAAGGTCGTGCTAGACCATCTACCAGACTCTCCTCTCCCGCCAACCTTCCCCCCCCCCCCCCACTCCCCAGCCTGCGGTGACGCCAGGCTGAAGCTTATTTCCGTCATACGGGAGTCTTAAAATAATTGGACTCACACATGGCGGCGATGCCCATGCTGCGGGAAGCCCCCCCCAGTGCCTCCCATCCCTGTCTTTCTCCCCGCCTTTTCACCTTGCATGTCTCTGCCTCTGCCCACCAATGCTGCAGCCTGAAATGCCTTACTGCACCTCTCCAAAACATCCTGAATTGAACTTATAAAAATATCCTGACCACTATCTGACAAATTGACCCAATCATGGTGGAAAAGCCCTGGGCAAACCATTGTAATTAAGTCATGTGCCATCACCAGCCCCTGCAGTACATGAATGAACTTGGAGACCTCCATATTCACTCGCCTCTGCAAACACTCCACCGCTTACGGTCAGAGGGCATCACGCCACAGGCATCTAGGAATTATCTGCAACCAAATAACCGTCGCAGCAGGGAAGTAACACCGGATTAACAACATACCCCAGTTCATTTGTTGGATAAGGTCAACCCCTTTCACTGTACAAAGATCATTAAAGCCCAAATGAACAAAGATACAATGGGGTTGGTTTATATTGATGAGCCTCCAGCAACACAGGTAGCAGTTGGGATCATTGCATCCCTCGGAGGCCCATCCAATGCAGCAGCACTCCACTTTCTCAGAGGCCCAGATTCAAACCCCATTTGGATTTGGCCACTCTCATCCTGCCCAAACATCCACACGAGGAACTCATGCTGCCATCCACCTGGGAAAAAAAAGAAAAAAAAAGCAGCTGAATGCCAACTAAATGCTAAAATCTGCTCTCACACTGCCACTCAACTGAATGAAGTGATGTTTCTTCTGCACCCCTTGAGTCTGGAATGCGAGCCACCGCATGAATACTCTACCCATAGGTATCACCCTACAAGCAAAATTGAAATGGCCCAAAAGTTCTTGCATCCACCCAACAACAACTTAGGGCAGGACAAAGTCTGCTGAATCAAAACCACCAATTTGGAGACCTTCTCTGCCAGCAACCAGGATTCCATACTTACTGAATCCAATTCATTGCTGAGAAACATAAGAGAGGTAGCAGGACGCTCTGTCTTCCCCTTGCCAATGGTACACCCAAAACCTTTGCCAACTGCTGGAATGCCCCTAACAGCCGACCACACTCCGGGAAGTCTGCCGAAAGCCACCATGAGGAAATCATCTAAATAGTGTATCATAGAGTCGGACTGGGCAGCCAGCTGGAGGAAGGAAGAAAAGGCCTCAAAACAAGCACAGGCCACCAAACACCCCATGGGCATTTACTTGTCAACATAATATCGCTCTTGTAAATGAAATACAAGCAGATAAAATGAGCTGGGGTGAATAGGGAGCAATCAAAATGTGGACTTGACATCTGCTGTTGCCATCAATGTCCCTTGTCCCGCTCACTGTAGCAGGCCAATGATGGAATCAAAGGACGCATATTGTACCGAACAAAGGGCCGGATCAATAAAATCATTCACACTGCACCCCATCGAATACGACAAATTTGTGAATGAGGTGATACTTGCCTGGCTCCTTCTTTGACCCAATCCCCAATGGGGACACCACGAAATCGCGCAGCGAAGGATGATCAAACAGACCCAAAATTCTGCCCAGCTCCAACTCCTTCTGCAACTTGCTGGAGACAATCCCCTGAAACTGTTTCACCAAGGGAGCATTACGGGCCTGGTGAAACAGAGGTGGCCCTGAAAATGGAATCACAAACCTATCCCGAACCCTTGCGTAACAACTGTCGGATCCGGATAACCCTGCAACCAGTCTTCCAAGGCCACCAAGTTAATGGGCAATGGAGTCTTGGCCAGGGATCATTGAGGGAGGCATGCCGCCTGACCAGGCTTGTCCGTCCCTGAGCTGGCCCCCACTATGGTGAAACATCAAAAGGCCGTGCCCCCCTCCGCAAGTTGAGTATCTGTGTTTGAAACGACATCCCGGTCGGTCGCAGTGGCCCCCATTAAACTGGAAACAGGCACTGTCTGCTCCAGTGTGCCAAAATTCCCCAGACAGGGGAAAGTTCCCTCCGGTACTTGGAAACCAAACCTCTCTGGCCCTCCCACTACCCCACTCACTACCCGCTGCCTTCAACCACTCCCCCCCCCCCCTGGAAAATGCAGCTTGTCTGTTTTATGTGCTTTCATTTGCAGCTGTTATAGAGCTGGTGTCGATGTCCGAGCCTATTTCAGGATTTTAATGAAAGTTGGCAGAAAAATAGATTCCCAAATATTTTCATATATGGAAACATTTACAGGACAATATGTCTTCCATGTAGCGCGGGATTGCTGTCCATGTTCCCATGAAACTGCACAGGACAGTGCTGGAAGCGCTTCAGGCAGATGACATCCATACCGCTTCATGGGAACGTTATTTGCTGTCACTGGGAATTCAGCAATCCTCAAGAATAGAACAATACAAGAAGGTTTCAAGTTCTGGACCATCGAATCCTTAGAGGACCCTCTATGTCGCATTTTATCATGAGCTTGGAATTTTAAAGTCATACAGTTCCAGCCACTTTGCGGTACGGAAATGATCATTTCTCTCTGTGATCAGCTGCATCTTTCTGCACTGTGGTCGCCCCTGCAAGAATCTTCACATATACTTCGTGGGTGGGATAGGGAAGGGGGAGGGGTTAACTCTATGTACTTAATTATGGCAGCAGAAGTTCTTCCCTATCCTAAAACCCCAGTAATATTTCCCCCCCCCCTTGATGATAGCATTTACAAATTATAGTTAGATAGTAATGATTTGCAGCTCTCTTACCCAACATTCTTCTCACACTTCCCTCAATAGAAAGGCGCTTGCCATGAGGAACAGAAAGGCCTTCGTTGGGTCTAGTTTGACAGAAGACCCTCATGGGCTTCTCTGATCTGGTGTGTCTTTGTTTTCCCTTCGTACATTATGCCTCTTGTGGGCTAAAAAAATTCCCTGGACATCCCATGGCACCAATCAGATGAGATCTGCTGTTCAAGGACTGGGATCTGTCTTGACTGAAATGTCAAACAGCCATGAGAAAAGATGCTTTCACGCCTTGGCTGAAGAGATGTTTCGCATTTGGGACATATCCCCGAGGATTCTGAGACTTGTCACATTTCGCTCTTAGCTTCTTGCTTTTCTGCTCCATAGCAGGCCTTTGACAAATGGTAGGCAGGGATAATTTTTAAATGACCCACACTAATTTTCAAAAGAGCAACAGCTCGCACTGCCTCTCTTTGAAAATTAGCATAAAATATGAACGTTGAAGCCATCTACCTACCTTGCACCCACTCTTTTGTGTGGGCAGCCAGGGAAGGTAAAAGAAGTTCACTCTGAAGATAGACATATTACCAGTGATGTGCCGCAGGGATCGGTCTTGTTTACATTTTTGTAAGCAATATTGAAGGTCTGTCAGGAAACCTCTGCCTCTTTGTGGATGATAACAAAATCTGCAATGGGGTAGACACTCTCGACAGCGTGGATAACTTGCACAGAGCTCTAGCAAAGTAGAAGAATAGCCTAGAATTTGGCAGCTAAGATTTAATGCTAAAAAATGCAGGCTCATTCAGTTGGGCCACCAAGAAGGTGGTACAGTATAGTGGATGAAATAAGTCAATGAATGAAAGAAGTGTAGGACCTTTGGTGATCGTATCGTATGATCCCAATGGCCAAACAGGTAGAAAAGGTGACAGCCAAAGTCAGAAGGATGCTTGGGCGCATTGGGAAAGGAATGGCCAGCAGGGTAAGGGAGGTGATAGAGCCTCTGTATAAGTCTCTGATAAGACCTCATTTGGATTACTCTGTACAAGTCTGGAGACCGCACCTTCAAAAGGATATAAACTGGATGGAGTCGATCTAGAGGATGGCTACTAAAAGTATCAGTTGTTATCATAAAGCTTATGGCGACTTAAAGATCTCAATTGTACACTTTGGAGGAACGGTGGCAGAAGGGAGATATGATAGACATTTAAATGCCTCTGTGGTATAAATGCGCCGGGGGTTGGCCTCTTTCATTTAAAGGGAAGCTCTGGAATGAGGGATGAAGGTGAAAGGGGACAGACTGAGGATTAATGAAAGGAAATATTTCTTTATGGAAAGGGTGGTGGATGCATGGAAAAGCCTCTCCGTAGAGGTAGTGGAGCCAAGAACTATATCTTAATTAAAGAAAGCATGGGAGAAATAGAGAGAATCTCTGAGGAAGAGGAAGGAATTATAGAGCTTCATAGTTTGTATGGACGTGAAGACTGGACAGGTCATATGGTTTTTATCTGCCTTCATTTGCTATGTTTCTATGTAATGTTCAAAATATGTGTCAATGACCTTTTTCTTTCCTTCTCGTACCCTGGCTTAAAGTGCGTGTGCTATGGAAGCCAATGCATTTGTAGTTCCCCCTCCCATGTCCCTATAGCAATGAAGGGGGTCACTGCGGAGCTCCTGAGACCTAGTGCAATCCAGTGCAGCTCCTAGGTTCATTCCAAACTGGAGGGCCCACTCTAACCAATTGCACTAGGCTGTCCCTGCGAGGCACATGCATCTTGTAAGAGTGGGACCTTGCTCCTGCCTGCTTTAGGGCCCTGTGCATGTGGTGCTTCAAAGGGGCACAAAGCCTTGCTCTGCTTCTCGTCTTTCACTGACCACCTTCTCCCCTCACTCTCTGGGATTTGCTGTCTAGTTTTGCCTATGGGCATCCACTTCTTAAATCCAGCCCTGTTCCCCCTAGCTCCTTATATAGTGTGGCCCAAAATTGTACACCATGCTTTAGATGTAGTCAGACAAAAACTATGCAGCATTTTAAAAACTCTGCTCACACTCCTTTGATTGGCACACGCGGGAGCTGAGTTTTGAGGACATAGCTGCAACTTATGACTTTATGATCCAGACCATTTGCTAGCTCTCGTTAGATAAGCCAGATTGGCCTACTGGACGCTGCCTCGCCTGCATTTGAGATGAGGGGCACAATGAGGAAAATGCTGATGGTGCTTGGCACTGAGCAGAAGCTGATGAACCTTCCCATGACCTCAGGTGCTCCAGACGCACACAGCAAATAGAACCAGCTTCTGATGAAGGACGAAACTGGCAAAGGAGAGGGAGATGGACAAGGAATGGCGTGAGAGAGAAAGGAAGGTCGAAGGCTGCAAGGGTGAGAAGAGGGACGAGGAGGAAACCATGGGAGGGAAGAAAGGGTATTAAAATGGGGTGGAGTTGTGAAAGGGGAGGGTGGATTGACAGAAAAATATAACGGAGGAGTGATTCTGTGACAGGTTGATCTTTTCAACTTACTCTTGCTCTGCAAAACGCCCCAAAGTGTATAAGAATGCCTAGATTTAGGAAGTTCATGCAAGTTCACCCTTTTGTGAAAAAATCCTCGGAAGGGAGCTCTTCTCTCTCATAAAACTTTTTATATAGTGAGCTGTGTGCAAAGGTTATTCATAACCATAAATGAGCTCATTAGTTATGAATTTTGCAAAAATAGGTATGCAAAACAGGTATTTTCTGACTGCTCCGTAGCTGACCTTCATGTGAAAGTTTGCTCCATAGCTAAAGGTTCATAGCCTGCTTTCCTGCTAGGAGGCTAGTAACCCATAGGAAACCCTGGAGGTTAATACATTGGCCTCAATGTCCTTATTCCTTCATCAAGCCTGTTAATTCCATCAGACCGTTCTTTGAGAGACTAGTGCAATCAAGTCATGTATAAAAAAGCAAGCTGGCCCCAAATCCCCTCTTCAGCTGTAGATTAGTATGCTGCTAGGCCTCTCACAAAATGCCTTCCTGCTTCTACCTGCTAATCTGCAGCATCATCTTGAAGGCTGATTCCTGCTTTCGTTGCATGGTCTTCCTGGTAGTCTTTGGTAGATTCTTGGCTTTCTGTCTGCTCCTGCCGTCTCTCTGGGAAAATTTTTCTTTCCTGCTGAATCACACCCTGATCACCTTAACACAACCTCCTTGACCAAGCCTCTCTGGGACTATGATCTCTGTTAAAGCTGCAGCAGCTTTCCCCTTGCTTGGATCATCACTTCCTTGGACTGTAGTTCCCAGGACTGTCTCCTTCCACTTCCAGAAGTCCAGCTTTGTGTTCTGTTTCTCCAGAGTTTGCCTAGCCACATGGAAGTCTTGTTTTGTGACGGACGTAAGGATGTATTAGTAGAGGGCTGACAGGGAGATTTAGAGCTATACCTAAAAATTATTTTTACTATTATGTGTCTACACAAAAGTCCTTAAGGGAGCAATTTTCGAGAGCCAGCCAAGTTGCAAATTATATATGTACAATTGGACACATGTAGCTACTGTATATTGTAGGTAATTTTCAACGGGAAATGACCTGGGCAGTTTCTCTTTGAAGATTAGCTGTCAGTGTCTATAGAAATGCTGAGTGTATCTTTCACCTCCTATTCCTGTTTGCAGCCGATCGGGAATAAACCAATGGATATATTATGGACAGTAATAATGGGCATCCATCGTTTATGCCCTTGACCTAGACATACTCTTGGGAACACCTCTTTTGATCTCCGTGAAAAGTGCACGCACGTTCTGTTTTTAGCCATTCTGAGAACAACTTTCAGTCAGGTAGATCTACCCAGGTAAATGTCTTTGAAAATTATCCTGTTATTTATTAATAAGTCTCTTAAAGAGGAAGGACAAAACAAGAGATATCACAGATCCATCCATATTCCCATGGAAAGGGTGTCACATGGTGTTGTCCCCTGTACTCATCCAACACTACCCGAGGGCTTACTTGCCCAAGTCAAATTTTAACATTCTTCCTGGTTCCTCAGATAACAGATATTGGACCATGTTTACTAAAGTGTGTTAGCTACTACCATGGGGATTGGGAGCTGTTCGGGTCTGTATATCCATGGCATCAACAATATTGTGGGATGGGGGGGGGTAGGGGACCTGGTAGCGATCAGAGGCCATAGCTCGTGAGGGCTCTGTGCACCGGATCGCTATCCATATTCCCCTTGGACTTACCGCAGAGACCCTCGATAGCTGCATTGACAGGTATCATGGGACTTCCCACACTACCTGCTGATCGCGGGTCTCTGTGGTAAGTCCACAACCTCCATGGTATCTGCAGGGGGAAAACTTGGAATGCCCCCTTCAGATACCGTGGGGGTTTTGGACTTTAGTGCAGGCCTTTTGCAGCTATCGCAAGGCTACTGCAGTTTAGTAAACATGCCCCACAGTGTCTTACCAAGGATGGGCTTTAAGGTCCTTGACCACGTGGATAAAAATTCCATCAGGGCCTGGTGCTTTATTTATGTTTCTTTGATATTATATGACTTAAAGTGAAGTAAAAACACTTTTTGGCACAAGTTCTCTTCTCTATAGTTATTTACAAGGCTTGATGTTCACCAGCTCTTTGCTTGGCACTGCAGGAAAGTTTTTCATAAGCCACAGTGAATCTGTCATTTACAGGCATGCACTAACCCTTAAAATACATAGGAAAATTAATTTGAGCGTTATTTTGTTTGCAGTGGTTTACTGTTTATTATTTTACTTATATTCTTTTCGACTTCTTGACGTGTTGCTGCCCTGCCCGAGACAGGCGCATTCAGTGTCCGCTATATTGTTTCATTTCTGTATTGCTGTTCATAAACTTCAGAAATGGAATCACTGAAAATGTGAGGATGGGGCAGTATTAATATTCTTTCAAAGAAAGAGCATATTCTATCACATCTGAAAAATGAATGTATTTAGATGGGGAGAGGGTGGTTTGTGTTGTCTTAGAAAGGAAGTGAAAGATTTTTTTTGGGGGGGGGGGTTCAACAGGTCAGGATTCCCAGCTATCGTGCCCCACTTTTCTTCTGATATGTTCAGATATTCCAGCCTCGGAGAGTGGTAATTCCTAGCAGAGGAGAAGCCGAGGGACAGAGGGTATTTTGCAACAACCAACAGTGAGAAAAAAAAGAATGAAATAACCCACGAATGCTGTAAAAGCTTTCCCACGTTAAAAGGAAAAACAGTAAAGTTATTGCTCCGAGCTGAGGGTGTCTCTTTATTCTTTGTGTGTGGGTGGTTAGACTTTGTCTTGCTTTCTATCCAAAACCATCAGGACTCCGTCAGATGCAAGGATCTGATGTGATCCCCTGTGCTTAACCTGCACTCTGGTTGCAATTGGACCGAGCTTGGAGAGAGATGTGGGCTGGGCGACTGGTCCTAATTTCCATTCTGAATGCCCCAAAACAAGTCTGTTTAGGCAAGGGAAGAGTTCTCTTGTGCTCATTGCAAACTGATCCTGTGGAACTGATGCTGTATGTAACATGGATATGCTTATCACCAGGGGTAGAGAGGCATACAGGAAGAGAGAAAGCGACTGCATTTGTGGGTGAACAGCCTAATCGTTAAACAGTAGCCTAATTAGTATTTTGCTCAAACCTTTCTAGTGGTAGATCAAGGCAAGTTGCCTTCAGGTACATGGGATTTCCCTGTTCCCAGAGGGCTTACAATTTAACAGGCTGATTCAGAAAAGCTTAACATGACATTTTGCTGGCGCTTTTCCCAAAAGCAAACTAGCACTGGAAAAACACCCCAAAAAAACCCCTGTGCTAAATCAGAGCACACTTGGTGTGCACATCGCTGCATAATTAATTGCAGCTGAGGTAAAAAACTGCATTGAAACTTAGTGCAATTTTTTACACTGTTTTTTAACCCCCCACCCCGGACATTGACCCCTCCAACAGAAATAAAATCCCTGGTGGCCCAGTGGCCTCGATCTCCCCACCCAACCAATCACAAAGTCCCTGATGGCCCAGCAACCCTGAAACCCCCCCCCCCCAAAAAAAAAAATTTCTGGTGGCCAATGACCCCTGATCTCCCCACCCACCCAATCACAAAGATCCCCAGTGGTACAGTGGCCCCTGAACCCCCCAGCCACCAAATCACAAATCCCTGGAGGCCCAATGTCCCCCAATCCTCCACCCACCCAATCACAAAAATACTTGGTTGTGCATTATCCCCAATCCCTCCAAACAGTAAAAGAAATCCCTGGTGGGCCAGTGGCCCCCAAACCCCTCCACCCCCTCCCAGTACTCCCCTGCACCACTACCTTGAAAAAATGGCTGTGCCTGACCCCACATGGTGCATCCTGGGATGTTCCAAGTGGGATCAGACTGCCATATAAGGCTACTAAAATGCCTTATATGGCAGAGTGACCACCGTGTTGCATCTTGGGATACATGAGCTGTCCCAAGATGCACCGTGCAGGGTGAGGCGCCACCATTTTTCAGGATGGTGGCACAGGGGTGGGAGCTTGTGGGCAATGCTCCCGCCCCATTATTAAAGATAGTAGGAGAAGATTGGAGGGGTTCAGGGAGGAGGCCACCAAGGATTTTTTTTTTGTTTGGGGGAAGGGTTCGGGGCCGCTAGACTACAAGTTATTTTTTTGTTTGGGTGAGTGAGGGGTTCAGGGGACACTGGGCCACCAGGGATTTTTGTGATTGCGTGGGTGGGGAGATTGGGGGCACCAGGGATTTTTGTAATTGGGTGCGTGGAGGATCCACTAGGCCACTGGGGATTTTGTTTGTTTGGGGGGGTTTGAGACTGTTGGGCTATGGGGACTTTTGATTGGGTGGGTGGGGGAATCAGGGCCACCGGAGATTGTGTTTGTGTCCGGGGGGGGGGGGGTGCACTAGCCCCCTGACAGTGTGGGGACAGCATGCCAGACTTATGCTGACTTCTGTGCACATGTGTTTGGCTTGCTCTCCCAGTTTAACTCTGACTTTTTGCACACTGGATAATCTGCATATTGCATCCCAACACAAAGAGTCAGCGCTATGAAACCCTGCACTGGGCTCTAGCAAAGGGCTCCTGCATCAGCCTGATAGTTTGTAACTGAAGCAATGGTGGGTTAAGCGATTTGCCGAAGGCTACAAGGAGTGCCAGCGGGACCGAAACCCCAGTCTCCCGGTTGTTGTTCTAACCACTAGGCTACTCCCCCAATCCTAAGAGCTAGGAAAGCCGGCCTGCCAATCTCACCCACTGAGGTTTCTTGTGATTTTAGACAAATTGCTTTCCGGCCACTACCTTAGAGGTTGATTTACCAAACTTCATTAGCCGTGCAGCACAATTATTTGCATATACTAATTGCTGGTATCAAACAGCTAACATACTGGGGTCGGGGCTGCTCCTTACAGTTAAGGTGGAAGATAACACAGACGGTTAAAGCCACCTAAAGAGGAGTAGCTAACTGCATAGCAGATCAACAGGCAGGGAAGGTTTTGCAGTCACTTTACATTAATTTTGGCTATTACCATGTAGTAAATGCAAGAGGGGCCTTAGATTGTAAACCCTCTGGAGCAGACAACTACTTGCCCTACTTGAATTGTAATTTGCCTTGAGACCAGCCTTGGAAAGACGGGTAATTAAATGCAAAGCATCCTTCCCCCATCTCTTTATCTGGCCATAATTATAACTATTTACATCTTAGTTTACGTGCCATTTTAAAAAGAAACCTTAATGTCAAAAATAGCCTCCAAGCGCTGTGACCCCAAATTAAAGATGACCTCATAAAACCAATTTAAAATGCAGAAGATGATAATATTTCTTCCTGGCAAAATAACATTGCAAATAAGAAAACAAAAGGCTTTCGTCTGGCACACTGGGTGGTCAGAGGGAGAGATTACAATCTCCTGCTCTCTTTCAGAGCTAAGATTCCTGAACAGTGAAGGGAGGAGAGAGGCGTTTTGGCAGCCCCCATGTCCATGTGCTTAGAACTCCTAAAGGTTATTGCTTACAACTTTAAGGATGCCAGACCAGCTTCTATCTGTTACATTTCTGCTCTTGGTTGTACTGAGATGTTTTAACTATACAGCGCTGGATAGTACTTCCTGTTGAAGGCTAAGGTTTTCAGATAACCGTCTTTGAGTTCCCTAGGTTTATTAGTTTCTCTGGAGGACCAGGGCTGGAGGACGGGGAATAAGCAGGAGGCTCTGCAAAAATGAGAAGTCTTGGCACAGGGCTGAAACTAGTAAATGACAACTTTTCCCTTTAAGAAAGCATGTAGGAGAAATGTGTGCTTTTAGCATGTTTCATAGACGTCATGTTTTTCCGCCTTTTTATTGATCTTCCAGTAAGCTCGTAAAAATTAAGCAGAGGAGAAGCTTAGTGGTTAGGACAATGGCATAAAACATCAGAGTTCAAATCCCACTGACACTCCTTGTGGCCTTGGGTAAATCACTTAATCCTCAATTGCTTCAGGTACAAACTTAGATTGTAAGCCCTCTGGGGACAGAAAAATAAGTGGGGTTACTTACCGTAACAGGGATTCTCCTTGGACAGCAGGATGAGTCAGCCACGCCTAGGTGTCGATCCACCAGGACCGAAGTAGCTCTGCCATAGCTCAGAGGAACCCCTCTTCTCCTGAGCATCCTGTTTCCTCTTCCTGTTTCCTGGTGCTGCCCTTCTTGCCTCAGTCTTTCCCTAGCCGTGCAAGCTCATCCGAAGGGGAAGGTGGGCAGGATGACGTGGCTGGCACATCCTGCTGTCCACAGAAAACCCCTGTTAAGGTAAGTAGCCCCACTTTCTCCATGGCAAGCAATCTGAGTCAGCTACTCCTATGTGACTCCCAAGATGGATGCGTGGTGGAGCTGGAATAGAATTTTCTGGTCCTGAGAACCTGCCACACCGCACCCAAGGAATGCTGTGGTAGGAAGAGACTGCGAGGCCATGCTAAGAGGAACGCTCTCGGATGCAGGAATCCTTGTTAAACTGCAGGACTAGTAAGACTAGAACCACAGAGCAGATGGCAAAAACATCATGAACCGTGCAACATAACAAGAAGCAAGCAACTGAACAATGGAACAAGGAACAAACTAGCAACTGAACCAGCATAAACGATAGAATGACTGAACTCCAGGGAGCCATGGGACGAAAGAATCAGAAAGGAGAGTTTATGTCACGTGTCCATTGGGCTAAAAGTTGGTTTCTTATCAGGTCTTATCTAGGTGGACTGTGTCTAGGGTGGGACATGCGGCCCATCTGGTCGGGTTGTCATTTCATTCCACCGTGTGTAGTACTGCTTGGTCGAAGGAGGCGGAGGAGTTCAAGGGGCGGTCGAAGCAGTAGTGCTTGGTGAAGGTATGGATGGATGCCCAGGTGGCCGTGTTACCGAGATCCGTGGTGGACGTGGCATGCAGCTGGGCCAGGGTGGCTGCCATCACCTGAAGCTGGTGAGCATGTGCCCTCTCTGTTGGGCGTATGTCGGCTCGTATATAGCAGTATGCGATGTAGTCTGATAGCCATCTGGAAAGATTCTGTTTGGGTCATACACTTGAAAGAGCTGTGACTCCTTCCTCATGGCTCTTGTTCTGTCAATATATATATGGAGGGCACAGGTGCAGGTCAGTGTGTGGAGGTGGCGCTCCTCTGACATTGAGTGTGGCTCTGGGTAGAAGCAGGGGAGCACTATGGCTTCGCTGATGTGGAATGTGGAGATGACCTTCGGGAGGAACTTTGGGTGTGTCCTGAGAATTGCTCAATCATGGCGGATCTGTGTATAGGGCAGATAGGCAACCAGAGCCTGGAACTTGCTGAAGCGGCACGCTGAAGTGATCGCCACCAGGAATAGAACTTTCCATGTGAGGAATTTGAGGTGTGCTTGAAGGAGAGGTTCGAAGGGGAAGCTCATTAGCTGCTGCAGGATAGCATTGAGGTCCCAGCCCAGTGTGGGGGGCTTCACTGGGGGGGGCGGTGCAGGTGGTTGAGGCCATGCATGAACCAGATGACCAATGGGTGCAGAGATACGGATTTTCCCTCCACCTTTGGTAGTATGCTGCTATGGCACTCAGGTGGATCTTGATCAATGCTGGTTTTGATCCCCCCCCTTCCTGGGAGAGAGGGTAAGGAGGTACCGCAGTAGTGCCAGGATGGGGCAGGCGAATGGGTTCTGCTGCTTGTTGTCACACCAGTCATGGAACCTGTCCCATTTTGTGGCATAGGAACATTGTGTTGCAGGGTGCCTAGCTGCAAAGAGTACCTCCATGACCTCCTCCAGTAGGTGATATAATCTTAGGACTGTCCGTTCAACATCCATGCGGTCAGCCCTAAGGTTTGCAGGTTGTGGTGAAGGGTGCATCCACTGTCCTGTGTGATGAGGTCTGGGCAAATAGGCAGGAGCAGGTACTGTCTGTCAGATAGTTGTAGCAGGAGGGGAACCACGGTTGTCTCAGCCAATGAGGGGCGATGAAGATCACCGTCACTCCATCCTGCGTGACTTTCTGTAGAGACTTGACAATGAGAAGGGTCAGGGGATAGTCGTAGCAGAGTTGGGAGCCCCAGTTGATCAAGAACACAACAGCAGCTATCCTGCAGGAGGAGGGTTGTCTGGAACAGAAAACACGACACTTCATATTGTGCTCGCTGGTGTAGAGGTCCATTGAGGGGTTTCCCCATAGTTGGAAAAGGTAGGAGGTGATGGCAGACTTCAGAGACCACTCGTATGGTGCAAGTTGTCGACTAAGGTTATCTGTTAGTGCCTTGTTGTTCTCGGGGAAGTAGGTTGCTCGGAGGTGGGATCTCAAGGAGATGGCAAAGGTCCAGATCCGATAGGCCTCCCAGCACAGTGGTCATGAGCCTGTACCCCTTGCTTGTTGATGTAAAACATAGCTACCTGATTGTTCTTCTGGATGAGGATGGCTTTTCCCTGGATCTATAGTTGTAAGGTCTGTAGTGTGTTCCTGATGGCTCTGAGTTTCAGGAGGTTGATGTGGAGGCATGCTTCGGGTGTGGACCAGGACCCCCTGGTGCTGAGGTTGAGCAGATGTGCCCCTAGCCGCACTTTGATGTCAGTGGTCAGTGTGATCTGTGTCAGGGGGGTCTGTAGGGGGCCTGCCCTTGTTTAGATTTTCCCATGCCCTCCACCAGCCAAGGTTTTTCGGATGGTGTAGTCTACATGGATCTTGTGGTGTAGAGGCTTTCTGTGTTGGTCCCAGGACCTGTGTGGGTGCCATTGGAGTTGGCGCATGTGGAGTCTGGCATGTGGGCTGATGTGGACTGCTGCCGCCAGGTGTCTGAGGAGGAGTAGGAAGACTCGAGCCGAGGTCGTGTTGCTACTGCAATCTGACTGGCTAGCATGATGATCTTGTCCATCCTCTGGGACAGCAGGAATGCCCTGGCCTGTGTGGTATGGATCTGTGCCCCTATGAATTCCAGCACCTGTGCAGGGGCCATCTGTGATTTTTTGGCATTGATCAGGAAGCCCAACGATCGGAGGAGGGAGGCCATGGTGTGGATCACTTTTCATGCTTCTTTTTGTGAAGGTGCAGCAATTAGGCAGTTGTCCAGGTAGGGGAGGATGTGGAATTCCATTTTTCGTAGGTGTGACACCGCTACTGCCACACACTTCCTGAAGACTCATGGTGCTAAAGATATACCGAATGGGAGTGCTCTGTATTGATTAGTGATGTTTGCCCACATGTAAACGTAGGACTTTCTTTTGAGATGGGCGGAGAGGAATGAGGGTGCAGGCATCCTGTAGGTCCAGGGATGTGAGCCAGTCATTCTCCTAGATGAAAGGGAGGATGGTTCTGAGGGAGTGCATCCGAAACGTCTCCCTGAGGATATACCTGTTGAGCCATCAAAGATTGAGGTTTGGATGCCAACCCCCTGATTTCTTTGGGATAAAGAAGTAGCAGAAGTAGAAGTCTTAGTTGATCCGTGATCCAAAAACCGGTTCTATGGCTTGTATTTGTAGAAGGCTCTGTATCTCCCTGAGGAGGTGGAGGGTGGCTTCCCTTGCTGTCGTGGTGTTGGGAGGGGGATTGGGTAGGGGCTTTTTCAGGAAGTGGGTGCGGTGCCCCCGTCGGATGATCTTGAGGACCCAGCGGTTGATCGGGATGTCTGACTAGGCCTTCACGAACCAGGAAAGGTGGCCCCTCACTTGCACTGTCCTTAGGGTGGATGGTCAAAATCCCAGGGGTGCCTTCATGGATGAGGAAGTCTGTGATTTCTGCTGCTTCCTATCTCACTGTGTTGGTAGGGGGCCTGGTAACGATGTGTTTTTTGATAGCTGACTTGAATATGGGTGTAGTTGTACTTCCGTGACACGTAGTATGGCTTCTGGGTGCTAGATTGTTTAGATGGTCGTTGACAGTTAGGCCTTTGATGGACAGGGTTTGGAGGATAGTGCAGTCCTCCTTTAGGCTGTCCACCATCTCCATGACTGCCAAAGAGACTATCCCCAAGCAGGGGGCGTTTTCAATTCAATCATCAGTGTCCTCGTGGAGTCTGGATGCTCATAGCCACTCCACCTGCCTTGCAGCTATTGCCGTCCCTGCCGTGTGGGATTTATTTTTATTTTATTTAACAGGTCCGTTATACTGCTTTATCATTTCAATCAAAGCAGTTTACATTGTAACTTAAACTTGGTAATGTACATTAAACAGGGACATTGATAACTTGGAATTTTCTGAGGTGATGGAGGGTTAAGTGACTTGCCCAAGGTAATAAGGAGTGCTAGTGAAAATCAAACCCTGGTCTCTTGGTTCCCAAGCCAGTACTCTAACCATTAGGCTACTCCTCCACTCCAATGTAGTCTCAAAAGCATTGAAGGATGATCGGATGAGGTACTTGCTACAGTCTGTCAAGTCTTGGAGGACTGGTGCCAGGATATTGCGTGTGTCAGGTGACAGGGAGACTAGCAAGTCCCTAGCCTTGGAGAGAAGAGAGTCATGTCACAAGACAATTTGAAATTGGCGTGAGGTTATGCAGGTGTTCAGCATGGCTCCCTGATAGACTTTCTCTCCAATCCCGTGGAGGATGTATTGGTCTTTTCCTGGTGGTGTGTTGGAGTGAGGGCATGAGCTTTTCGCCCGCTTCAAGACAGATTCCACTACAATGGACTGGTATGGCAGCTGTAGCTTCTCAAAGCTTGGTGCTGGTTGGACCTGTTATTTAACTGCCATCATATTTTTAGGGGAGTCAAGGTACTTTAAGAGCCTAGGACTTCGTTCCCAGGAACAGTGTATCCTTAGGTAACAGTTCCAGTTGTGCCAAGAGTTTTTGTAGAAACTTCGGGTATGTCAGGTCCTCCAGGGGGGAGGTGGGTGCAGGAGGAGGGGGTGAAGGGTCTGACAGGATGCCTGTGGAGCGTGGTGACTCTGTGACACTGTTGTGGTCTGAATCCCAGGCAGAGTCATCAGGGTCCATTATCTCACCTTCCTCCTCTGTGCACATGGGTGATGCCGGCGTTGAGATGAGGGGGGACTCAAGGCTGGAATGGCGCAGCAGTGGATCATTGGGATGGTTGGGACTGGAACTGGGCACTGCATGGACAGGATCTGCTGAGCCATGAACCTTCTTCAAAGTTCCATCAGCTCCAGGTTCTGTAAGGCGCTTTAGGGGTTAACAAGAAAGTCTCTCCCTCTGGAGTCTGTGCTGTGCCTTTATCTGCAGCTTTCCTCTGCTTGAGCTCAGTCCGGTCCTGTTCTGTGGTCTCCCCGCTCTGGCGCTGCTTGGGAGACTCAGGAGAAGCAAAGGAGGAGGAGCTGGGGGAGTATCTTTGGCTCTGGTGTCTTCCCCGATGGGAGGAGCTTCGACGTTGATGACGGAGGGAGGAGCTGCATTGACAGCGGGTCTTGGAGGGATGGCATTGGCCCTCATGATGAGTGGGGGGGGGGCTGCTGCAGCACTGTTTTTTGCTGCAGCAGGGGTCCTCTTCACTTCTGCTGTGGTGCCAACAGTGGAAGTGCACCATGGAGGTTGGGCCCTGCCACGGGAGTTCCCGAGGAGGCTGCAGTCACTGTCAGAGGTCTCCAGTGCTGTCAGAGCGGCTCTTGAGCGGGGTGCAGAGGGGACTTGAGAGTCTAGAGGAGGAGGAGGAGTCCCTGCGGGGAGGAACTCTGAGGTCCGTGAGGCCACAGTGGAGGGGGTGCCAGTGATCAAGATTACCTCTGTGGCTGCGGTGCACGTGGGTTGGACTGCTGGGGGGAGTTCCTCCGAGCTATGGGAGAGCTACTTCAGTCCTGGTGGATTGACACCAAGGCGTGGCTGACTCAGACTGCTTGTCCATGGAGAACCAATAGTACTTGAACGTAACTTGCCTTGAACTACTTCTGAAAAAATGTGAGCTAAATACAAAAATACAGTGTTTCATAAGGTGTGGGCCTGATTTAATTGGCAGGATAACACTGTGACAGTACTTAAGAACATGCAACTTGTTATACTGGGTCAGACCAATGGTCCATCAAGTCCAGTATCCTGTTTCCAACAGTGGCCAATCCAGGTCACAAGCACCTATCAGGATCCCAAAAGGCAGACAGATTCCATGCTGTTTGTCCCAGGGGTAAGCAAAGGATATCCCCAAGCCCATTTTAATAATAGTTTATGGACTTTTCCTCCAGGAATTTCTCCAAACCTTATTTTAAACCCAGCTATACTAGCAGCTTTTACTACATCCTCTGGCAACGAATTTCAGAACCTAATTACATGTTGAATAGTAACATAGTAAATGACGGCAGATAAAGACCAGCATGGTCCATCTAGTCTGCCCAGCAAGATGGCAGGAGTAGGTGCACCTGCCACTGTGCAGGCCACCCCTCCCCATGTCTTTGTTTAGGGGTGAACCCGCCGCTCTGTGTAGGACACCCCTATTTGTTGAGAAATTAGATGGTTCCGTTTATTTTGATTTTATCCTGTTGCTGTAAAAGGACCAAATGAAGATGTTGTAAATGCTGCCACTCCTGTGAAGGTATGGATCCTCATTTAATGGCCTTATGCAGCAAGTCTGGTAGACAATGTGTAACACAAACTGTTTTCAGCCTGCGGACCTGTGTGTGTAGATGATTTTTAGTCCACTAAAGCCTTACTTTAAGGAATTCCAAAGCAGATTCAGACCTTTACTTTGGATTTTGTTGATTTTGGTGAGTTTGCTTTGGATTTTTAGCATGTTATTCAAATGTTCCCCAAATTTGCTATTCCCTAGCAGAGCTGATCATTTGCTTTGGACTTGAAGGAAGCTGCAGTTGACCTAGTTTTCAGCGGACGTTTTCACATATCTCTTGATGCGATTATACATGGTTTTGCAATCACAAAAAAATCAGATGTGAGGCAAAAGTCCTCACTGGCTATAGAAGTCTCCGTAGAGCTTGGAATTGCGTAATGCAGATCCTGCACTCGTGTTGACATGTTCCACACCCTCCTAGTAATGGTTTGAGAAGTTTCTGAGTGAACTGGTGATGAGCGTATTGTCAGGGAGGCCTTCAGTCAATGTAAGTTCAGTGCTTTGTCCGATTCTCACATTTGAAAAATGTTGTGGGTATGTTGATGATGCTGAGAAGTCAATGTTTGACCAATTCTTTCTTTCTCTTCATTCTTCATCGTCATTCACTCTAGACAAGGGATTCTCAACCCAGTCCCTGGGACATTTCTAGCCACTCAGGGCTTCAGGATAACCACAATGAGCCCTGTGGCACTTACCTTAAAACGTCGGTGCCATGGGTCTGTTTGCTTCGGTCCCTTCTGATGCCCAATGGCGACTTCCTGTCTGCAAACAGGAAGTCAGCATCGGGTAGAAGGAGCGGACAGAAACAAACAGCCCCATGGTGCCATAGTTGCAAGATAAGTGCCACGGGGCTGTTTGTGGCTATTGCCGCTGCTGTACATCCCGAGAAGGGTGACAGTGGCAGAAATAGATGCTCCTGGAGGGCCGCTCTAGGCAACACCCTAGTTTTCCTGATGGTAGTACCTGCCCTGTCTTACTTGGTCATACTATTTCTCTAACCTCTTCCTTAAAAATGTTAGAATGTATCATTGACTCTCATTTAAACTTTGAAACCAAATATCTTCAGTTGTTTATGCTTGTTTTCTTGCATTAGAGCATCTGCGTACTATATCATTTTTTTAACAACTTATGCACTCTAGTGAATGCAACTGTCCTCCCTCACCTCAGAAACTCATTTTGCAGATTTAAGCAGGGTTTTAAGACACGTTTCTTTCAGTTGGCTGATCCAGGGGAGTCCCAGGGACTCGCTCTTGTCCGTCTATTCTCATCGGTTTGTTCTTTTTTTATTATTCATTTATTTTGTCTATTTTCCATTTTAACTGATTGCTATTGCTCACCACTTGACAGATTTTTTTTTTCTGAAAAGCAGTCAAGCAAATGGAACTAAACTAAACTAACTCAAACTATCCCTTTTTGCTTCAAGCCTCCTTTTCCGATGGATGTTCCCTCTCCCCTCCTGTTCTTCCTTTCCATCCGTAAGATCTGACAAAGTGTGACCTCAGTAGGCCCCAACGGCTTCTTTTCTGAAAGATTTCAGAGGTAAAAGAAATTGACATCAACAACGCCTCGTGCTTTCCGCTGCCGCGTTATTTCGAGTCCCTTGACTTTTTCCATGCCATTAATCACATTCTTACTGTAAGGGTTTAATATTCCAGACGAAAAAGGGGTTGATGTCCTCTCACTTCCAGCAAGGATCGGTCTGACGTATTCTGCAGGCTCTATTTACTCAGGTGGTACTGGATTATCGTGATTGGATCTCGCAGTATTAACAATGAGGGGCTTAATGTGCTTTGAATTACAGAACGATGGCATCAAAATTAACTCTTTCCTCTTTGATGACCTTCAGCTCTGCTTTCTCTTCCTCTCTCCCCATCCCACACATGCTATTTCCCCCCTTCACCCTACCCACCCTTCCCTAAAAAACAATTCTGTAATCCCACACGGGAAACCACTACTGGAACAGCGTTTGGGACTCTTGTTATTTCTGGACAACGTCAGCCAAGAACAACAGGAATCATCTCAAATGTTTTGAAAGCCTGTCAGATTTATTAACCATAAAAGCACATCGTGACTTCATGGAACGCCACTCCCCACCATCGGTCCCCGCACTGTGCCATAAAGCCCCCTCCTCTGCTGGGATCTGACCATATTATCGGAGCGCAAAATATATCTGGGAGCTGATCTGCAGATTTCTGGAACATATTCAGGGTTCACCTACCTGGGTTTTCTAGTCCTGGAGGGCTACCAAATAGAAATGTCTGCAAGCCTAGACATTAGTAGCTGGACTACCATGTGTGCTGGATTCCAGGCCCACTGTGTTGCTCCTCGCATTGCCTGGGAGTCTGTGTCTGCTCACTGCTGAAATAGCACTCAGACTCCTGATGTGAGGGTAAAGCCAAGTTCTGCTCTGGTAGAAAAACGAGGGCTCAGTTTTCAAAAGGAATTCTCCCATACTGTGCCTGACCAAACCATTTTGGTGCATGATGTCTGGCTCCTGACAGCTTAGACAAGAGCAATAAGGGAAATAGAATTTGCTTTTTCGGTCACAGGAACTTCACTGCTGTAAATGAGCCTTGTATGTTGATCCTGCTGACTCCTAGGTGCACAAAAGTTGCAGAGAAACATTGGAAAGAAATTCAGTCTATCATCTTAAAAAGTAAAGTTAGTTATTACTGTATAGAGGGGATATTAGACACTATTGCACAGTATGTAGTGGGTGCCGGGGGATGTGATGTAACCAAGGGTTTTGGAGGGAGGGGCTTCTTTGTCCAGTCCCTTCCTAGTGCGTCTTCATACCTGTAGTATGTTGACTGCAAATGGAAGGAACCGGACTAGAAATTGCAAAATGCATCAGGACAGAAGACAGCCCCTCCCCCCAGGACTTGGCAAAATTCTCCCTCCCCCTCCCCCCCCCCGAAACTGGGTCACATCACATCCTTGGCTTTCCAGGGCTGACTGTATCAGCGAGTCCAAACAGGCATGGCTTCCTCCCTTAAGTATAGGGGTATGCTAGCACTCAGAAATGCTTGGGGTGGGGGGCAGGGGCCATGCTACAGACTATAAATCCCAGCCTTCCAAGCCCCTCTTTTTGCTGTCTCCGGTGTAAGATTTTTTAAAATTAAGGTCTCTGCTGTCCTGAAATTTGCGTCCACAAACTATTTGCAGGTGTCTGTAAAAAAAAAAAGAAATAATAACTCGCCCATAACGCTTTCCATATGGGTAAATTCAAGCTGGGGTTGCTTAAATTACTGACTTCTTAAATTGGTGGTACAAACCAAATAATTTGTGGGTGGTTTGCTTTTAAAACAAGCAAAGTCATCAAAAGTTCCCTTTTCAATCCGATATTTCATTTGTTCTGTAGGAGATGGCAGTGTTGGACGTTTAAAAAAAGCTCCTCTTACCTGCTTGACGGCTCCTCTCGTTAATGATCTAAGCAAAGGAGGGGTGCTGCGGTGCTGTTTCTCATCAGGACTCATGCTGACCCTTGTCATATGTGATTCCAATAGCTGAGTGTTATCTGTTGAAAAGATAGTTAAAACAGCAGAAGAAAAGGCACAAAGAGTGAAACTATGATAAAATATTTTAGGACAAACAAGAGGGAGATCCAGAAATAACACCAACAGAAGTGGGAAAAGGACATGTTGAGATTTCGCAGAACCCTATTGACTTTCTGTGGTGGGACCCAGTGAAAAACTGAAACAACCCCAAAAGCTGCAAACATATCTGCATCTGAGCAGAGTGCCAAGTAGGTGGGTCTCTTACTAGTCAGCTAAAAGGCTGTAGTGGGTAGATCCCGTCCTGTGCCTGGTTCAAACGTTTACACTGCAGAAGCGGGGGCAGCTGACTGATAATGGGAACCAGATGGAAAGTTATTATTCTGTTTATAGGACGGCTTATTTAAGGAACCAACCCGAAATGAAGCACAACAACAGAGGCATGCTGGAAAAAGTGGGAAACGGTTCCGTAAAAAGGATGAAATCAGGGTAATTGTAGGGCTTGAGTAACACAGAACAGTACAAAGCAGCTGCCAGCCACTGACTGGGAAGGAACAGGTGAAAAACACAAGCGACGGTCCCTAAATCTGGCTGCTTCTATGAGCTGCCCTCTCTTGTGCACCCAGGGCTGGCGCTACCCATTAGGCAAACTAGGTGGTTGCCTAGAGCAACAGACTTTTGAGGCCAGTCCATTGTTGCTGCTACCGCCTCCTCTCTGGGATCTGCAGCAGCAGCAGCAATGATACTAAATCCACAATGCAGCGCTTAACCAAAACTTTAACATCGCATGCTATTGCTGCCGAACTTTGATCACCCGCTTCTGCCCCCTGCAAATAAGAAGTGTGCGGCAGAGGGGATGGAAGCCGCTGGTCAAAGCACAACACCAACAACACACAGCATCAAAGCTTTGGGTGAGTGCTGCATTGCTCACAGAGAGGCGGGAGCAGGGGAGGGGTTGCCTAGGGCACCTCGCATCCTTGTACCCGCCCTTTGAGCATCCCCTCAGATGGTACCATCCGGATTTTGTGTCGGCAGCTAGAGAGAGATGTATGCTCTCCCTTCAACACCCACTCAACCCTTTTCCTCAGAGGGACAACATTTTGGGATTCAAGTTCCCTGGCTGATCAGGGGCGGGATGGGAAGACTGGTTCCCTCAGCCACTCATCTGCCAGCAGAGGTCGCTCCTGTAATGGCCTGTCAAATTAAGGTGGCCAACTGGCAGATTTTAGGGACAGCCTGATCCAATCCTGGTTTTACTTTGCAGATTTCTCTAAGGAAATCCAGATAGCAAGTCCATGCAGCTAGTAAGGTAAAACCAGGGCTGGATCAGTGTCCCTAAAATCTGGAGAGAGTTGGCCACCCTACCTGCCATGTTTCCTCCTTCCCAGAACCCCAAGAAACCCCCTCCGTAACACACCCGAGTCCCATAGTTCAGCAGCAGCGTTGCCAGTTGAGTCTAGATTTGCCTGACTGCATTGAGCCAGTGCTGGGTTTATCCCATTGTGTGTAAGGGCTAAATCAGAACTACAAGTCCCTTCATGCAATGGAGTACTCAGGACTGGATCAACCCTGAGTGAATTGGGAGCCTATTGCCAGTCATAATTAGGAAACGTGAATCTGTGTCTCAAAGCATCATGGGACTGGAGCCAAGCTCCCAAGTTCACATTTCAATACAAATTTTCTTTTAATTTTAGGTTTCCAAATTGTCAAATTCAAAAAAGGTTAGTTACTTAGATTTTATTAAAATAGTATTTCTTTTATTTTTTAACTTTTTAAATTAAATCGATACTTCTAATTTTTTTCCTCGCACAATTTTTTAAAGTCGATTTGATTTTCAGTTCTGAGCATAATAGTTAAACTAAACTCATAAACCTTAGTTCCCTCAAAGGGAGCAGTGGCATAGTGATGACACTGTCTGTCAAGCGCCTACAAACCGATGCCGGAAAACAAGATATGGGGCACCACTCTTTCAAAGGTTTGTACGGGTTACATTAACATAGAAGGCAAGTTTTAACAGGAGTCTGTGCACACGGTACACGGTATTTTAATTTGGGTCTATGGGCTCCCCTAAATAATTGACTGGTAAAGAAGATTCTTGCTAGATTCTCTACTAATCATACAATGCTGTTGATAATGATGGGATCTAAATCCCAAAGGTTTTCAACTCTGCAATTAACATCAACAGGTAGTGCTCTGCTCTGCAGTCATGTAAACATACGTCAGACACCCATCATTGGCAGAAATGGGTCCAGCATAGGGAATAAAACCTTCAGATGTTGTTAATTGTGAAGAATGCCTATTTGCTGGGAGGTGGGGGAAGGGTAGAGAGGGGGCCATACCAAGGCTAACGTCTTTCTCATGCTGCTGATTTTCTATATTTGTAGAGGTATTGTGCAGGAGATGAGAAAATGTGAAGGATTTCCCAAACCTGTCATGTTCACTTTAATCCAGCTTAAATTGGTTTGAGACCTATTACCAAAGTGCTCCATTATCCTAAACACAGTATAGATTCCTTACATTGAAAAGCAAAGGCATAGTGGTAAATATTGTACTTAAAGATACCTTCAGATTTCATGGGTAGTGTGATAGTTTGTTACATGAACTCTCGCAGATAAGATATAGCCAGGAATATTTGGGGGCATAGGCAGAGGAATGGGATGGGCCACAAGGAGCCGTGGCCCCACCGTTATTTTGCTCAACACAGTCTCTGCAATTAGAGAGCTTGGGGGTAGAGCTAGAGATTGGTTTGTTTTGCTCCTCCAACCAAAAAAACTGTTTCACTACCCTTGTTTGGTGGTGGGGAGGGGACATCTGTCTTTCACCATGGATAACCTGCTCCCGCAAAGCCATTTGAGTGAGAGCTGAATGCGGAGCAGCAGAGGCTTCTACATTTACTTTCCCTCTCCATTTCTAGCGAACCAACTCAACCCATGCGCTCGGTTCCCTCCCTCCTTCTTGCTGGCAGCCGGTAACGGGGCCGGAATATCAGTAAAAGTTCTCTTTCAGGTAACAGTCACGTTCTCGCTTTCTGAAGACAAACAACAGATGCAAACTCAGGTGCCAGGTGGTAATGTTTGTTAAAAAATCATTGCAAACTAAAAACTCAAAGAGCCTTGGGCTACCATAGGGACAGCTAAATATCCCAGTGGGATAGCATCTGATACAGGGCTGGATGTACGTGGAAGTGATGGCTGATGTGCATTCATTCATTCAAAATTATTTTTATGGAGGCTACGTTTATGACAGGTTGCCCAGAAAAGGTCCAAGTAGGTGCCCATTATGGGGCTGTTTTACAAAGACAACACAGGTGCTTATGCGTCTCTGTAAAACAGCCTCACAGAACCTGCTGAAATTGTAGATAAAATGTACCCGTGTACACATACACCTGCTCGGGAGTTAGTGTGAATATACACGTGTAAAGTGTGTGCATAATTGTGTTTTTTAAAATCTATGTGCACAGCGGCATACATTCTGCCCAAGCAGTGTCCCGCAATGCAGGGGGCTTGGGCAGAAAGGAGGCCCACACAGCAGTGGTAAGGCAGCGTGGCAAACTTACTTTATCATATTTGTAAGTTTACCACTTGCCTGGCAACTGTTCCCTGCTGGGCTGAAGTCTGACGATAACAGCCACACTGCGAGACTTCAGCCCAGCAGAGAAAATTTGCTGGGCATGCAGCAAACTTACAAAGAGCAGAGGCAGTGAGGCAAACATGATATAGTAAGTTTGCCATGTTGCTGCCACTGCCTGGAGGGGGCCTACACAGGGAGGGGGCTGCTGCACGAGGGGGGGGGGGGTTCTCATTGGAACTTGCGCCACTTTACATACATACTTCATGACTCTGGCCAAACTTCTACCCTGAAAATGCATTATACAAGCATAACCCCTGCCATAAAAGCCATTTTCCATGGGTAAAAGCAGCAAGGAGCCAAAGCACCAGGCTCCAGCAAAGAGGTCTTAGCCAGAGTGGGTTTATATACAGGTGCTAGGCAGAAACAAAATGGCATCTGAAAGTAAATAGCAGGCATAGAGCAGGCTAAGGCAGCCTGTCGGTTGAATGAAACCTACTGACACCTGCTGGCTGGAGGTTGAAGGTTCATCTGGTAAGGATGAGAGCCACATTGCTGATATCTCAGGCACACATGACCATTGTTCTTACTATCTTATTAAGGTTTTTATCTCAAAATGCTGATCTAATTTTTGGCTATTGTTTGCAGCGAGGCAGATATTTGAGTGCTTAGGCTGGGTATCTATCTTCAGCTGACTATAGGAGCTTAAGTTTTTATCTGAAAATTCAACAACATTTAGAAGCGAAAAGCTTGGGCACCTAGCCCTTGTAAATTTTGACAGAGACCAACTTATGAGCCTAACTCCCAAAGTTAAGCACCTAAACCCTTTGTTTTTGGAGTTCAGCACTCAAGCTCTACTTGCCTTTGGCGTGTCGGAGATGATTGAGTTGCAGTACAGTTAAGGAGAAGCAGCCTTGCCTCGTCCTGGCCAACTTATCACATGAGTAACTGTAATCACTGGCCACAAGTTAGACCACACACAGAAGCTCTAGTGCTTCTGAAATACAAGTATTTATCACAGGAATGAAAACCAGCAGCGCGACTTGTTTGTTTTTTGACTTGTGCAATTACCAATATGATACGCTGTCTGGATAGCAAGCAGCCATTAGTTCTAATAAAGACATGAAAATAAGTGCTTTGGTCTATAAAATTACTTTCTATAATCTAGAGTACACGAGATATTGAATGGTCCCGATCAAAGACCATTAGGCAAAGTAGGCAGTTGCCTAGGGCGTCAGCTTCTGGGGATAGCAAGAGCTGGACATTCATAGCCAGCCAGGGGGAGTATAAAGCTTAAAGTTTGCCAAGGGTGCCAGCACCTTGAATCAACTCTGGGACCGGCCTAGATAAAAATATGCCCATTTGGTAGTGGCAAAAGGTTACAAGTGGATGTTAGGCCAGAAAGCAGAATAACAGAGTTGCCAAGTTACCCAGTTCCAGAAGTGAGAATTTAAGCCAGTTTTGGATTTCTGCAACAAAAAACTACCAGAACAACCCCTACCCCAAGAAATATGTATATCAAAACTTAAACTTTTTGTCGGAGGAAGCCAAGGGAAGCTAGAAATTCAGTCTAGCCACACCAGATGGCAACTTCCTTTTTTTAAAGTATTCATGCATAGAACTTAGCTTAAGACACCGATGAAAGTTTTCCAAATGTTGAAAATTAGCTTCAGCAACACAGGCTCAACATCAACACCAAGGGTCAGCACAGAACAGTTATGTGCGCTTGAGACAGAGTGTGTTCACTCGAAACGTGCACGTCGCGCTTTACTTACTGGACTTGGTGTTGAGCCTGTGTTGCTGAAGCTAATTTTCAACATTTGGAAAACTTTCATCGGTGTCTGAAGCTAGGTTCTATGCATGAATACTTGGTCTTTAAAAAAAAAGGAAGTTGCCATCTGGTGTGGCTAGACTGAATTTCTAGCTTCCCTTGGCTTCCTCCGACAAAAAGTTTAAGTTTTGATATACATATTTCTTGGGGTAGGGGCTGTTCTGGTAGTTTTTTTGTTGCAGTGTCTTGTACTACTGGTTTTTGGGTTTTTGTAATTTTGATTCAGTTTTGGATTTCTGACAAGCTCATCCTGATGTTTTATAGGACCTGCAGCACTGATTGACATTCTCTTCTCTCAAGCCCTCCTGGATCCTTTGCAGTCTGGCTTTCATTTATTTATTTATTTATTTTATTTAACATTTGCTTCTATACCGCGCTATTAAAATCAGCGCGGTGTACAGCTCTTGCCAAAGTCTTCAGTGACTTGTTCCTGGCAAAATCCAAGGGCCTTTACTCAATCCTCATCCTTCTTGACCTCTCTGCTGCTTTTGACACTGTTGACCACACTCTTCTCCTTGATACCCTGTCCTCACTTGGTTTTAAGGGCTCTGTACTATCCTGGTTCTCCTCTTATCTCTCCCATCGCTCTTTCAGTGTTTGTTCTGGTGGATCCTCCTCTGCTGCTATCCATCTCTCAGTTGGTGTATCCCAAGGATCTGTCTTGGATCTTCTCCTTTTCTCTCTCTATACCCAGTCCCTTGGTGCGTTTATCTCTTCTCATGGCTTTCAGTACCATCTTTATGCTGATGACTCCCAGATCTACCTCTCTACACCTGAAATCTCTCCGGCAATCCAGACCTGGCTCTCTGCCCGCCTTTTGGATATTGCTAATTGGATGTCTCACCGCCGCTTGAAATTGAACATGGCCAAAACTGAGCTTCTTATTTTCCCCCCTTAAACCTCCTCTCCCCTTCCTCCTTTCTCAGTCTCTATGGATAACTCTCTATTTCTCCCTGTTTCCTCAGCTCAGAACTTTGGGGTCATCTTTGACTCTTCTCTCTCCTTCTCCACACACATCCATCTGATAGCTAAGACCCGCCGTTTCTTTCTATATAACATCAACAAAATCCGCCTATTCCTTTCTGAACACCCTACTAAGACACTTATCCACTCCTTAATCACCTCCCGTCTTGACTACTGTAACCTACTCCTTGCTCGTCTCCCACTGAATCATCTCTCTCCCCTTCAATCTGTTCAACACTCTGCTGCGCGGCTAATCTTCCGCCGGCCTTGTCATGCTCATATTACCCCCCTTCTCAAGTCACTTCATCGGCTCCCTATCCGTTTCCGCATCCAGTTCAAACTTCTCCTGCTGACCTGCAAGTGCATTCACTCCACAGCTCCTCACTACCCCTTCCTCTCTTATACCTCGCTACACCCCTCTCCGGAAACTCCGCTCTTCTGGCAAATTGCTTCTACCTATGCCCTTCTCTTCTGTTGTGAACTCCAGACTTTGCTCCTTTCACCTTGCTGCTCCTTATGCCTGGAACAAACTACCCGAGTCTGTACGTCAGGCGACTTCTCTGGCCCTTTTCAAATCCGTGCTGAAATCTCACCTCTTCGCTGCCACTCTTGAATCTTGACTCACCTGATCTCCTTTGTGTTTCCTTACCATCCCTGTCTACACCTACTGGGTTGTCTGTCTTGACTAGATTGTAAGCTTTGATGAGCAGGGACTGTCTCTTACATGTCTGTGCAGTGCTGCGTACGTCTTGTAGCTCTACACAAATGCTCAATAGTGGTAGTAGTAGTACTAGTAGTAAAATCAGGGACTACAAATACCATACTGCATTGCAATACAAATGTAAAACCAGAACTGGTCAAAAATCTCACTCCTGGAACTGGGTAACTTGGCAACTCTGGAATCCCCCATTCCGTCGGATGCTCTGCACACTCAAAGGTTTCTGTATCGTGTGAAGCCGGAGATAACCTTCCTGGCAGAAAGAGAGGAACTGTGCCTGTATATCGAAGGGCTTAGTACATTTTAGAAAACAAATCAGCGATGAGCTGCAGATTTTCAGTTCTAAAGTCCCTGGGCCTCAGCTGCCATTTCCAGGGTCGAGGTATGGCGCATGGTCTTGCAGGCTTCCAGCTTTCTTAAGGTCACAGCTCATCACTTCAGTAGTTGATCCTTTTTTTTTTCTCTCATCCAGCTTTTGACTCAGCTGAATAATTTAATTCATTTACATAAGCATCTATATTCTGTTTTTACACTATGTCTGGCCTTCATTGCAAATTACAACATAGCATATAAAAACAAATTAAACAACTGAGACCATAAAAACAAGACCAATTAATTAATAGAACTAAAAAAAAGAACAATCCACTAATCAAATAAGGCTACTCCCCCCTGACAATTACCCTCCCAACCACAGCTAGTAACTAATCAGTTCCATCGAAACAGATGCACATACCACCAACCACTGTATAACCTAACTGCCAGAAATTACCTAGATTTATCTAGAAACAAAACTTCCTCTATATCATAAAAATAGATTTGAAGCAGATGGTGATATTGAAAGAGTGATCTGAAGTCTTTGAGAGCTGAATTAAAAGGTTAATGTTGATGCCTCAATTTCAAACACTTGAAAATGAGGCATCACCATTAACCTTTTAATTGAGGCTCTCAAAGACTTCAGATCACTCTTTCAATATCGCCATTTGCCTCAAATCTATTTTTATGATATAGAACAAGAGGTGAGTGTGTTCCCTAATTCAACAAAGCAAGCGCCTATCTGTATGAATGAAACACTTAAACTGTTCTTAATGACCCAAAATTGATGTTTCAGTGCCCAATGCTTACTTCAGGGGTCAAAGCTACACATTCAAATTTCTTCTGCAACTATCCAGAGCAAACACACAGAAACAGAAACATAGAAGCTGACATCCAGAAAAGACCATATGGCTTATGTAGTTTACTCATCCAAACCAATAGTCTAGGGACGATCCAACCATTAGGCAAGACTAGATGTCTGACTACAGCAGCATCTATTGGAGGGTAGCAAAGAGTGAAAGCAATAGATCCTGAAAGCCACACAAACCCAAAAAGCCATCAAGCATTACTTTCACTTGCAGGAAGAGCAAACACACACAGACATACAAAGCAAATACTGTATATGATGTCCAATTTTACATTGTTACAGGATTGTTGTTGAAAGGTTGGTGCTCAGATAATCATAATTGTTAAGTTTAATTACTAAAATCTCAGGAGAGGGGACCTGTAAGGCTGAAAGTCTTCCTTTGGTGCCCATTACGTTGCACCAGCCCTGGGGTTGGCCTTGTAACCCCTTCACCCTCAGAGATCCTCTGTGCTTGTTCCCTGCTTTCTAGAGCTGTAATATATTCCTTATTTCCACTGGGAGACTGTTCCATGTGTTCATTACCCTTTGGGTAAAGAAATATTTCCATAGATTATTTTTGAGTCATCTTCTTTTTACCCTCACCCTATGACCCTTGTTCTAGAGCCTTCTTTCTATTGAAGACCTGGCTCCGGTGTATTTATATCTTGGAAGTTTTAAATGTCTGTCATATCTGCTCTTTCCCACCGTCCACCAGGATGTACATGTTTAGATCCCTATATGCTTTATGACAAAGATCATCTCTATTTTAGGGGCCTCTCTGTGGACAGATGCCATCCTGTTTATATCCTTTTGAAGGTGTAGTCTCCAGAATTGCTCATAGTACTCCTACTGAGGTCTCAACTGAAACTTATACAGAGGCATTATCATCTCCTTTTTCCTAGTAGCCATTCCTTTCCTAATACCCATAAGTATCCTTCTGGCGTTTCTTGTGACCTTTTCTACCTGTTTGACCACATTAAGATGATTTATGATCACCCCCAGGTCTTACTACTCCCTTGGAGTTTTGCAATTTTAGCATTATCTTAGCTGCTAAACTCTAGACCAGGGGTCTCCAACTCCAGTCCTGGAAGGCCATAAACCAGTCAGGTTTTCAGGATGTCCTTAAAGAATATGAATGAGATATACATTGCCCCCCATTGTGTTCAAATTTATTTCATGCATATTCATTAGGGATATCCTGAAAATCTGACTGGTTTGCGGCCCTCCAGGACTGGAGTTGGAGATCCCTGCTCTCGACCATTCTTCAAACTTCAGTGGATCCCTCTTCATGCTTTTCATACCTTCTAGGATGTCTACACTGTTGCAGATTTGGTATCATCTGCAAAAAGGCCTTTCCTGACTCTCCACAATGTTACTTACAAAAATATGGAAGAAAACATGACCATAGACTGACCTTTATGGTAGACCATCGACGATGACTCTTTTTCCTTGGAGCGAACTCTGTTTGCCACTATCTTTGTTGCCTCCCATTCAACCAGTTTCTAACCCAGTCACCCACTTTTGGGCCCATACCAAGGGCATTCAATTTATTAGTCACCTATGCGGAATTGTTCAAAAGGACTATGGAATCTGTCTTAAAACAAACTACAGATATACTGAAGTCCATAACTTGCTCCTATCTAAATTTTCTAAATTAGCTGATCAAAAAGCTGGCATGTCCGAAACTCTGAAATAATGGCCACCCAAGTATAGCAGTGGCTCAGTCCTAAAGAAATCCATGGAAAGAGCCAAGTCTTCAGCTTCTAATGAAACATTAAGTAGTTTAATTTAAAATCAAGTGGAAGCTCATTCAATGATGAAGGAATCCCCATACCGCCCCCGCCCCAATCAAGGTCCATTTTAAACAAGAGGTACATCTAATCTCCTGAACAGTGGGAATCACCAGCTGGTAATCCTGGGAAGGTCATAATAATACGGTTAGGGCAAGCCTTGGCCCCACCAAACATTTGCTCACAGAAAGCTGCCGTGATCATGGAAGACTCCTTCTGTCTGCCTGTAGGAGATCAGATCCCTGTGGGCAGGACAGGAAGGCCTCTGCGATCATGACAGAGACTCCTATCTGCCTGTGGGGATCTCCTGTGGGCAGATAGGAGTCTTTGCTGTAATCGCAGCATCCTTCCACCCTGCCCATGGGGATCCGATCTCCCACAGACAGGAGTCTGCTACGATCACAGCCATTCTCTTCCCTTCTGCCCACGAGAGATGGGATCCCCATGGGCAGAACAGGAGGGGAAGGCTGCGGGGGCCAGGGGATGGAGTCAAGGTGATGCTTAGCCCCCCCAAACCAAGAGGCGTTCTGCGGATCCTGGGTTAGGGTGTAGCGCTGAATATAATGAAGTAAATAATATCAAGGTGGAAAACCACTCAGAATCATAAAAGTGATTTACCAAGACCTTAAAAATCAGTCAAAATCTATGTGGCAATTGTTGAAGAGGAAGAAGTAAAGGAGTAGCTCTATTTTATCATTTGCTGCATGTAAGAAGCAAAGAGGGAATTTTAGAAAGACCATCCAAACATAATCTGGGACGTCTATGCCAGAACATCTGGGGGAAAAAGCAAACATGTTCACGTGCAGACACAATTTCACAAACGTGGACGTGCCTGATATGGGGGGTCTCAACATAGACATCCCCAGAATTATACTTCAGAACCTGAGCGTCTAGGATAGCCTAATGATTAGAGTAGTGGGCTAGAAACAGGGCAGCCAGGACTCAAATCCCACTGCTGCTATTGTTGACCGTGTACTGAGGATGTGATGGAGTGCTATATTCTCTATACCCTCTGAATGTTTTTCAGCAAAATTAGCACTTTTCAGGTGCCTGGAGTACATCTAAACTTAGATGAGATGCCACACTTCCATGATGTTTCTGAAATGAGGAGGGGACGTCCAGGTTCCTGGGAATGACCTGACCATTCAGACTTGGACTGTGAGGACTTCTCCAGAGCCAGCTTCTAAAATGGCTCTGAAGATGCCTCTGCACCCATTTTCGGACATCCAAAGCACAAATTGGACTTCCAGAATGTCCCCCTTAGAGACTGTCTTCTATATGAACCTTAGCCCCTTTAAAGAATTCCTTGGTAACTCTAAATACATGATCAGCATTGCAGTAGTCAAGGGGAGACTATAACATTGCCTACATGATCTGTCTTGGTTCTGAATGCCCGTGGTAGGAATGGATTTGTCTCACGTACCTGAAATTCAAAATGCTTGCTTAACCACAGGAGTAGGCTGGTTCTCCTAAGAGAGTTGAATCAATAATTACACCTAGAATCTGAACTTTTGAGCCCAGAGTAATTAATTCATTTTATTATGATGCACAAGTATTCATTTTAGCAGAATGACACATCGAAAGAGGACTGTACGTTATGTAACATGTTTATAGTCAGCCGGCGGTTGTTGTCCAGTTAAACCTTTGGCCCATTAGTAGATGTCATCATCTGAGTTCCTTTCAAGCCGTTAACCCCATAGTTAGAACTCCAGCACACCTTGATAGGAAGGAAGCTCTCTCTTGCTCGAAGTATGGACTACGGTGAGCGCTAACAGTAAATTTAAGATTTGAGATAATATTCCATATAGTCTGGCTTAGGAGTGAGCTTCATTACTGTCATGATATGTGCAAAAGTAACTCATTTGGAGATGTTGCACTCCCCCCCCCCCCATGCCCCTTGTTAGAACTCCAGCCTAAACTATGGATAGGATAGCTGTCTGTCCCAGCTACCTTTTTTTTGACTAGGTGTTCAAAAGGTTTTATGAGCATTGGTGCCTGTCATCAAGGCAGCTGACGACTGGTACTACTGCTCGCCTGTTTCCAATATGCGCTTTAATTCAACCCTCTTTGTTGTCTGTGCCCATAGAAAGAGAACGGAAGAAACCATTTTAGAAGTAGGGAATTTCCATGGACTCCTATAACAATGTCTTTTTTATCTCCTGGTTAGTTGGCGTTGTTGTACATGCATGGGCTCTACGAGATGAAAAGCTATCAAGAAGAATGAGCTTTGATGTAGCAAAATGCCTGTCCAAATCCACTTGGTGGCAGGTTGTCACAGCAGCCTCAACCGGCAGACCACAAGAGCAAGATGCCGCTTTGATTTGGAGAGGATGATAGAATAACAGAAGGGAGGAGGGGGGCGGGATATGAAACATTCTGCTTTCGCATATTTGTAGAGACCTGTTATAATGCCACCCTATAGATTTTATGGGCCTTCTGTCCTAAATTCTTGCTCTTTCCTTATTCCGATCAGGTTCTCCACTGAGTAATTTGATGATTTGGCAACTTGGTCAGCAACATATGATATAAATGCAGCATAGAATACACAATCCTTTTCGAGGATTTGTGTGATGTTTTTAAGACACAACATAGTGAACAGGGCAGGGTTGAGTTGATTTCCATAGAGAAACCCGGATGTCTATGGAAACTGAACCCTGCTCTCCTGTCAGCATTAAAGATCTCTGAAGAAAGGTTGAGCTGTAATGGTGTAATTTTAGAATTTTAAACTGAGACCATTGGTTCATTTACAATAAAAAAGCAGTCTTTACTGAAAGCTTTGATAAATCGCTTGAGTAAAAAGTGGTGTAAAATCAGTATTTTATCTTCATTAATTGAGGGTTTTACCATAGTTATAAGTAGACAAGTAAAACGGGGGACATGCCAGAGGCATGGCCAACTACAAATAAAATCGCGTCACTTTTCTGGGCTTTATGCTGTATAGCTACTAAGTAAATTATAAGCACCAATACCTAACCAGAGACTAACTTGTTAGTAAATTAGTATGCTTCAGCGATCAGGTCTCAGAGTCACACTTGGCTGTATACCGGACCTACTTGTATGGTACGGTAAAACGCCTTTAACACATCAATGACCTGTTTAAATCACTATATTTTTGAAACATTCATATATTGCTTGTTCTTATTCTTATATTATTAAATCTTTTTTCTTTTTTTCTTTTCTTTTCTTTTCTTTTCATTTCTCCATTTTTTTATAAAATAATAATAGTATCTCCCGCTGTCATTTCACTCATGAATAACTGACACTCCAAAGAAGATGTCTCATTTAAATTGAAAATGTCCTCAAACTTTCTTTTCCCAAATATGGTGGTTTTGCGTCTGGGGACGAGGCTTCAACTGAGCTCAAATGAGCCCGCTTTTATTCTCAAATTTCTAAACTTTCCAGTGTCAGATTTTTTGCAGTGTTTGCTGGAGTGTTTGCTTTCATTTGCTCTTCACTGGAGTTTATTATAGATTTTCCCAACGCATATCCTAGGCGCCGTGGCGTTTCACGCCCCACGTTTCTTCAGGGGAATATCTTAAAGAGATTAGAAATTAGCACAATTACCTTAGATGTAAATGTACCGCATTACAAAGAAGGAAGTTAGTCTAATCCTTCAGTGAAATACGGCTCGTTGATAGTGTCCTGCATATACTTGAAAAAACGCCGCGCATGCGGAGTCAGAATCCTCTCCGAAATTTAACTTCCTCTTTAGGGACTGAGTGAAAATTATCCACACATTATTAAGTAGTGAGTATCACTGACAAATGTTCCATTCAATGGATGAATTCAGACCTTCTGGAATCACCGTGTTAAGCCGAAAAATCCATTCTTGTTCCTTACGCAAAAGGGTTTGTTCTTGAGACTTGCCCCGTTCTCCTCGTATAACTTGATCTATGCAAAAACATTTTAATGAAGCAAAAAGATGATGCTGTTCGATGCAGTGAGGTACCATAGGAGCCTGTAACACCTGATGCTGTATTCTGCTTCGGTGTTCTCTCATTCGAACATGGAAAGCCCGATTGGTCTTACCAATATACAGCAACGGGCATGGACAAATTACCACATAAATCACATGGGCAGAATTACAGGTGGTTCTATGTTTTAAATAATAAACTTTACCTTGATGCGTGAACTGTTGTGTTTCCAGTGTGATGTCACATATAGCACATTGGCCACATTTGTAATGACCTAAGGGTTCTATTTGGGAATCCTGCATGGATGTTCGCAACACCGTGGGGGATAAAATCTCCTTCAAATTTCTATGTCTTTGCCACACACATCTTATGTTTAAATCTTCCAATCCTGGGGGTACTGCATAAAACATTATTGTGTTTCTTAAGAATCTTTTGGATCTGTTGACGGAATGGTGAATACTTTGTTACCAAATGTATTGTCTCTCCGGAAACACTCTTTTCTTTTTTTGTTTGCAACAATAACTCTCGATCTATGTATAGTGCTCGTTTGTATGCCTCGTCCACCACTGAGTGAGGATATCCCCGAGATAAAAATTAGTTTTTTAATAACCTAGCCTGTTGTTTATAGGTTTTAACATTTGAACAATTCCTTCCATAACGAAAAAATTGGGAGAGGGGGAGACTATCTCGAAGTCTACGGGGGTGGGCACTGGTATAATGTAGGAGACTATTACGGTCTGTAGGTTTCTGAAATACTGTGGTTTCCCACATATCTTGAGACCGTTGAATACATATATCTAAATAGGTGATGGTTGATTTGTTGTGCACCGAAGCGAATTGAATATTGATGTCACAAGTGTTAATCCAATCTACAAACTGTTGTATATGGGATTCATCTCCTTCCCATATTATAAAAACGTCATCAATATAACGAAGCCATACTTTTATATGAGAAAAATATGGAGAGATCAGAGAGATCCATCGTTGTTCAAATTTAGCCATATACAGATTGGCTATCGATGGGGCGCACGTCGCGCCCATGGCTACTCCAGCCGTCTGCAAATAGATGACATTTTCAAAGACAAAATGATTATGAAACAGTATCAGTTTCAACAGGTCCAAAAGAAAATGTATTTGCATGTCGGTCAAGTCTCCCCTAGTGATTAGAGCTTCTTCAACCACTTCAAAGGCTGCTTGTTGGGGGATGCTGGTATAAAGGGCTGCTACGTCCAAAGTGACTAAATATGTATTAGGAATCGTTGCCCAATGGTTGTTATTAGTTAATGTGGTCAAGAAATGTGTAGTGTCGTGAACATAGGACGGAGCTTTTGGAATTAAAGGGCGTAGATAAGAGTCTTCCCGGTGGGTGAGTCAAATTTTTATGCACTTTAGGTACTAAATAAAATTTAGAGGCATGGCCAAGGCAAAGCAATGAAGACGCTCATCGTGATGCGATTCCAGAATGGCACAAGCTCGTCTGACCCTGGTTGTTGGGACGTCCGTGCCTATACCTACTCCTGACCATGAATAGGGAGTGAAAAAGTGCTTGTTTCATGGCGGCAACACTACCAAGGGTAAGTACACCATTCACTGTCACTGTCCATATTTCCTGGGTAAAGAAACCTGCATGTAAATACAAACCCCAAACCGATTACTAACCCATCACTGCACGTCTGAGTGTCTGGAATGCCAATGAATATGGACATCCTCCTTCTGGAAAATGCCATTCAGGGTATCTATGAAGTCCTTTCTGCAGCTGTTCATTTGGAGACATCCAAGTTTCTAGAATCTGGCCAAAATGTAAACGTCACTGGGGTTTTCTCAGATGTTTTGCCCTGGTCGTCCCAGATTGCACCTGGACATCCTTTCTAAAATGCCACATTTCCTGCTTATGTAGGCGCCTAGTTATAAAATTACCCCATCTCGTACAAATAAATGATTACAAGAGTTTCTCAACTGTATTCTTTCTTATGCTGATGGTACACCTCGTTTTTAAAATGGATTTTACACCAACTATTTTCCACCGACCTTTGATAAAATGGATGTTACAAAATTATTTCCCCAACTTTTTAAACGTAAAGGCAGTTACAGATAAGAACCTGCTGCGGGTGATGGCCCTAGTCTGCTCTTCACATTTACGATGACTTATCACAAGGATTCAGAGACATACTGGAACACTCAAAACAGAGAAACAGGGAACATGATGACAGACACAGACCATATGGCCCTTCCAGTCTGCCCATCCACACCCCCTGCTCAGCTTTACAATACCTTCTGCTCCTTCATACATTACTAGACGTCTTCCACCAGGAGAACACAACAAGAGTTTGAAGAAACCATAACAGCATAAATTTTATATTTCAAGGCAAAGTTCTAAACTAGAGAAAGATACCTGCAGTCTCTGTATGTATATATACAGTAGCCTTATTTAATACAACTGAGCTAGGAGAGTCATAAATCTTTTGGTTAAAAAGTGGGTTTTGATATAGCAAAATGTAACTGCTTAGCAAATGCTTACAAGTCTTACTTTTGTCGACTTTGTCTCGTACAAATTCTGGCTGCTGTTTCCATCCGTTATGATTGCAAATGTATTTGGTCTTTTTTCTATACGTAAATGTACTGTCGATATACCTGAATCTACACACACAGTAGGTGAGCGTGAATACACTGCCTACAGACGGTTTCTCGTGGAAATGGTGACGATACCTTGCATAGAAATGAAATGAACTGAATGCACGCATGCCACAGTTATTCTTTTTTAAGAAGGGCCGGCGTGTATGTGGCAAATACATTTTTTAATCTTTCCAGTTTTGTCTCATACTCCATAAAGAAGTAGGATCTTGAAAAGTGGGCAAGGGGAAATAGGGTGGAGCCGTTGGAGCCCCTGAAGAGCTTCCCAGTGGTGCTTGGGAAAAAGAGATAATGGCACGATTCACCTCGGAAAACGGATCTGTGCAGCTGGATAAGATGTGAACCCACCAACAAGGATCCAAGGCTGAGAAACGATAAGTAAACATGTCAGGAAGCAATGGGAAGAAAGCTCCATCTGCACAATATCAGTGGCCATGATCAGTCCAAGGGTGTTTTCCCTTTTTCAGTGCAAGGAGGGCTCAGGCTAAATGAGTTTGACACTGTCTATTCACTTTAAACCTCAAAACTCCATCTTACAGGGCTCCTGCCAGCCCTTTGTTTAATTATCCTCAATGAATCACTCAACAGATTGAAAACTTCTTCAGAGTGAAGTCATAACAGCTTAAATTAAAAGTAAACTGTTTTCCGTTCTTGCATGGATGCTCACTGGAATATGGAAGCAGCGTAGACCAGAAGTAGAAATGCAAAGAAGATTTAAAATATGGCCACAGACGACCTTAACTTGTTGTAGAGTAGCATCCTTGAAAAGAGACCATCTTCATTACCCCACTGAATTAAGTTTGTTATCAGGTCAGTTTTAGACATGCAGGGGTGAGGTCTCGACCCAAAGTCCTACTCTACTGCTGCTCCCCTTCATCCTTAGGCCTTACCCTTTCCCTCCTCTCATGACCCTTTTGAAACCTCTTTCTACTACCCCAGACCCCCATCTTCAATCCTTGAGCCTTACCAGATCGCAAGTCTTTGATTCTCTCCCCTCCACCTACTGCCTCTGTCCTGCAGTCACTTCAATCCCAAGTCCTCTCTTTCTCCATGACCATTTTCCAGATCTTCCTCTTCCCTTCCCTGATTCTTTCCCTCCCTCATCATGTCCGATCTTTGAGCCTCCCTGAACTCCAGCTCTTGAGCTTCCTATCCTCCCAACATGGCCCCTTCCCATGCCTTTTACTTCCCCTCAATGATCTTTTCCCCATTCTTCTCCCTTCTCTCCCCCCCATTGCTCTTTCGTGGGTCCTCTTCTTCCTACCCTCATTTGGTTGGTACTAGCCCAATGGACATTTTCAGACGGCACTATCATGGGCGTGTTCCCATTGGCTCCACAGCAGCCGCTCCTCTAGAGTTGGTTTCTTTGGTATCAGGAAATCCACGTAGAAGGGGGAGAAGGCTGCTGTAGGTCATGGGAGTGTGCACCCCTTGGCAATCCCTTTGCTTGCTATTGCGAATGCTACTGTCCCCTGAAGACTTCAGAGGGTCTGGCCCATGTTTTTTTGAGGTCTGGGATGGCAGTAGCAGGCTCACTAACCCCTCCACCACCCCCACCACTAGCACTGACATATTTTACATACTTTGCATTACTACAGAATAAAATGTGATGTATTTTGTGAAATAACTGCAAACTCCCTGATGGTACAGTGACCTGCCTTTAAGACCAATTCCTTATAAGAAGCTGCACTGTGCCCTACAGTACTGGTGGGTGTTGTATTTATTTTGATTTTCCATGGCAAACAGGCCTTAGGTATTTTGTTAAATTGTCCTCCCCCTTCAAATGATAGGGTCCTGATCGATGGACTGCTGGATTTAACAGCAGAAGTGGCACTGCACATATCAAATTTTAGTAGTTTGCAATATACGTTTTGAATCAAGTACCTGGATGCGTGTTAGATGTGAAGCCCAATTTTGCATAGGAAGGACATGGAACATTCAAGCTAGGACGTTCACTCTTTCCCATGTATTTTGTGAAAGGCTTTGCTGGGGTGCGTAGGAGTTCATAAGTGTAAGTGCCGACAGGCCCAGCGAGAACAGCCATTTCAGTAATATCTTTTAGGAGTGATTGCAGTGATTTGCCTTAGAGCAGTGATTCTCAACCCAGTCCTCGGGACACACCTAGCCAATCAGCTTTTCAGGATAACCACCATGAATATGCATGAGAGAGATTTGCATATATTGGAGGCAGTGTATGCAAATCTCTCTCATGCATATTCATGGTAGTTATCCTGAAAAGCTGATTGGCTAGGTGTGTCTCAAGGATTGGGTTTAGAACCCCTGCCGTAGAGATTTTGGAATTAGATTGCAGACTTCCACAGGGATCAATCCTCTTACTGTCCTTATTTAACATATATACGCTTCTATTGTGCAAAGTTTTGAAGACTGCAGGAGATAGATTTTTTTTTTTTTAGATGTTCAGATCTTTTCTGCAATGCCTAAGGGAAGAATGAATAATTTAGTAAGCATAACTGAGAGACTGGCAGCAGTGATTAATTGTCTTGGAGATAATGAACTCAAGCAAAATACGGCCAAAACAGTTGAGGGGGAAGCACCTTTGGATTTTCATATTAGGATGAATGGACAATCCATGTAACGAAATTTAGTGTGGTACCTTGAAATATGGTTAGTAAGAAACATGTTCAAAAGAAGGGCGCATCACTCCTGGTTCTGCCCGTCTAAGTGCCGGTATTTACCTGTGTAAGTGATGATTTTGCAGCCTACGTATGTAGAGCCCCGTATTCAAATGATTCATGCTCCTAACTTTGAGAGTTATGCGCCTAAATTGACCTCTTTGAAAATTTATTAGGTCTGAGTGCCTAAATATTTTTTTTTAAATTTCTCTAAATTCCTAAATTTAGGAGCATAAAAAGTAGGCGGCATTGGGGGCAGATTTAGGGTGGGCAAAAAATGTTAGGAGCTTAGCACTGATTTTCAACACTAGGCACCTAAATTAAGCTCATAAATCTAGACAAATGAACAGTGGGCTTAAATTTAGGAGCATACATTTTAAACTCCTAAATTAGGATGAGTTTTCAGCTCAAGACTTCGGCTTCTAAGTGTGGCTGAAAATAGGGCAAACATTTAGGAGTGCAGCTTTTTTTGAAAATCGGGTTTGTAAATATCCATGATAATGCATGTAAGTTCTGAATTTCATAAAATCAGAGGCCTGAGAAGAGCCGTTTAAGGAGTTGAGTATTCTAAAACCTTTTGGGCACATATTGAGGTTTAAACACCAGAGGGCAGTGGCGTAAATACTGCCCAAGGGCCCCTACGGTGCAGGGTGGGGCCCCAAGGAATAATGAATCCAACTTGCAACTACTCCCATATCTTCTAAAGTAGACTTCACCCTCGCTGGGGGCTCAGAATTTGAATTTCTGCCACTGTCAGAGGGGTAAACTCAATTGCCTCCTCGATCATGGATACAAACCCCAAGAGAAAATGAGCAATTATCTGACGCACCTGCTTCTGAGCAGGCATTGAGTGCCAACCTCCATATTTGATTTATTTCAAGGCTTGTGTTAGAAAGGCCTTGTAGGTCATAATTGAGATATCGAGGTGTCAATGTTTATAGTTCCAGCGGTATTTTAGAAAAGGCTCTGCTAAACGAGGAACCTTTTCTAAAATACTGACTAGGGAGGTGCCAAAGTGCACGTGTATGTGCCGATATGCCGAATCAAGGGGGGAGCCATTTGATAAACCTCCACATTTGTGAAAACAATGGCCAGGGCCGCTTTTATCAATGACAAAAGGGGCAGTTGCCCCGGGAGCTCCATAATAGGGGGCCCTTAGGTAAAAACACAACTTCCTGCAGGCCTCCTACATTGATGGGATATGAGTCGCAATTCCTCAATTGAACCTCTGGTCAGCGCGGGTGATGCTGGGAAAGCGACATTAGGGGCGGAGTTATTGTGGCTGCACAGAGATGAACTTTCTTGGACCACAGCACTTCTCTGCTCTCTTGGTGCTGTGACATTTGGAACAGCAAAAGTGGCAAGCGGCGCAGGGTTCCTGACCACTCCTAGCGCAGCCTCACCCCGCTGTATGGCCTGCCTTCTCCCTTGGTTTTGTCACTTCCTGTCAGATCACTATACATACACAGTGGAGCAGTATACGATACTCAAATGGACCAGTATAGGATACTCAGTATGATCTTGGAAATAACTCGTCAGTATTCCTGAAGGAGATTTTTACGATGGAGAGGATAATATCATTCAGATAAGTACCGCTAGAGTGCCCTGAAGCAGAACCTAGTTTGTAGCGGGTTCGAAACGCAACAAGTCGTGTTGGCAATTGCGTGGCAGATTTTATTGGAGCACTGTTGCATGATCACTTAAACAAGAATAAAATGGACTAGAACAGAGGGTGTTTTTCATAGCAACCTTGATGTAGTCTGACAAAAAATTGTGGGAGCAGATTGTAGTGTATGGGATTGTTCGGGTCACTTCCTGTTCAGAGGCGGGCCTTAGGGAAAAGCTGCATTGCACATGCTCAGAGACGCCGTAGCTGCCTCTGAACAGGAAACACTGGGATCGAGGGAGGAAGCGGGCTGTGGGGACTGAGGAGAGGCAGCACTTAAAAGTAACAGAGTCGCATAAATAAATAATTTTAAAAAAAAGTAACAGAGTCGCCAAATTACCCAGTTCCATGAGTGAGATTTTAAGCCAGTCCTGGATTTCTGACAAATTCAACCTGATGCAGCACTGATTCCAATGTGTAAAATCAGGGACTACAAATACCATGCTGCATTGCAATGCAAATTTAAAACCAGAAATGGCAAAAAATCTCATTCCTGGAACTGGGCAACTTGGTAACTCTGAGATAGGCAAACATATATACTCTAGTTATTTACCTGTTTGAATAATTAGTGAAAAGAAAGGAGGGGCCCATCCACAACAGTTTGCCCAGGGCCCTGTAAGTGCTTAAAGCGTCCCCGACAATGACTTCAACTCTGCACCTCCCTCATGTCAGTGATGTCACAGGGGAAAGTTATAAAATCACAATTTCCACATGTAAGCGACGGTTCTTCTATGTATAGTTGCCCATTTTGCAAGCCTGCACATATAAATTCTGCCAGTTAACTACAGCAATGGCTTTTTAAAATCAAATCTTAATTTGGAGTGAGAAATAAAGAGGGGGGATTAAGGGCTGCCCAAAACACACATTCTAAAACCTACCTGGGCCAGGTACCAGGTGGCAATCCTGTTGTAGACAATTTTGGAGATACACGTGTATTCCCTATTTGAAAGGAGGAATTAAATTGAATCTGTGTCTTTGAGCCAATGCTGACTCCTGGTGACCCAGCAGCTCCTGGGTTTTCTTAGCAGTGTGACCGGAAGTAGATTGCCAGGCCTTTCTTCTGAAGCAATGGAGGGTTAAGTGATTTGCCCAAGGCTGCAAGGAGTACCAGCAGGAATTAAACCCTGGTTGCTTGATTATAAAGCCAGTGCTCTAACCACTAGGCTACTCCTCTACCCCAAAAGGAGGAAGAACTGTGTACATTTTTGTCCTGTCCAGACTACAGCCCCAACACACCATCTTGAAACTTCCACATACTAAAGACATCCACGTGTAAATGGAACCTTTTCTAAATTGGCTATTTACATGTAGATGTAATTTTCATATGTGTATGCTTCATTATACATGTACAAATCATGAATGAGGCTTCCAAAATAACCCCCTTAATTTATTTATTCATAGTTGTTAACCATCTTTTTGAAGAGATTCACCCAAGGTGGTGTACAACTAGTGTAGCCTAAGTTAGACAATTTACCTTATATTACCAGTATAACTATTGTAAAATGACCAATTAGAACAGTGATATCAGTTCGGAAATAGGCAAAGTAAATTACAGCAACAGAAATTATATGATATAGGCTCCAGACATCATTTTGTCAGCTAGGACTTTGGTGTAGCACAAATTTATTTTCTCAGCTAATGCCACATTTTCTTTAGTTGACTTTTGTCACTCCTAAATCGTGGTTCCTATTGACCTTGCTGGTCTTGACAGGTCATATGCTACATGACCCTTGTTTGAAAGAGGAAAACCTTATTGTCTGGGCTTCAAATTTTGAATTCAGAAACTTTCTGTCCTCCAGGAAAGTGTTCTTACTAGATTAGAAGTTTTCCAGAAAGCTTTCTTAGTTGGATGGTGTTTGAGTTTCAAAACAGTGGACAAAACCCGTGACTGTACTTCTGTGGATGGCAGCCAATCCCCCAAATTTTCCCAGCTGGGCAGTAAACTATATGAGTTGCCCCTAGTCTCACATGATCATCATGTACAAACCAAAAACCATAACTCTGACAACACCGAATAGCACCAGAAATCTGGAATTGGCCTTGTTATCGTCTGGTCTGTGCATAGTTGGCTTTCCTTTTACCGTTCTACATATTACTTTCCCAACATATGTACAATGTGTCGTGCTGATAAAGTTTCTTGAATTTGACTGAGAGCCTTGTAGGATTTGTTCTGCATTTCCCTGCTTTAGCTCTCCATTGGTGGACTTACAAATGAGTTAGCGAGGCTTTCCCCACCTTGGAATATAGCAGTGATGTTCACTGATGGTCTTCGAGGGCCACAAACGATTCAGATTTCCAGGATACTCCTAATGGATGTGCAAAAGGTAGATTTGCACGCGTACTAGCTCCATTGTAGGCAAAGCTATCTCTTGATACTCATTAGGGAAGTCCCAAAAATTCGAAATGTTTGTGGCCCTTGAGGCCTGGAAGTGAATATTACTGGTAGGCAGGGTTTTTCGAGGGGGTACTTGGTGGTATTGAGTATCAGCACTTTTTTCATTGCCTGATAAAACTGACCCGTGGTGCTCATGTATTAATGAAAGAGAGCCGCATATGAGCACGGCACCTTTCTTTGCTAGGAAAAATGCATTTTATTTTATTTTATTTATTAGTATTTAGCTTACACCTTTCCAGTGGTAGTTCAAGGTGAGTTACATTCAGGTACTTGCTGGTAGGTAAGATTGCCACTTCACCCTAGGCAATTGAACACGCAGATCCAATCCCGTCTTGTTCCCTTTCGCAGGCAGGAATTTCTGGTTCTGATTTCCTTTTCTGAGGGGAGGGGAGGGGGGTGAGGTGGAGGAGTGAATCAGTTTGTTTATTTGTGCAGGATGAGGTGCCAGTCCTGCTTGTATAAAGGCTAACAGAGCATGGCATCCAGCCAAACGAAAGGCCTTTGTATAAGCTAGAAAGTTCCACACAGAATTAATTGAGCCTGCTTTCCAGAATGCACGGACCCATTTTGTCCCAGAAAAAAATTATGCATATCCACTCCTCTTGGTCCCCTTGACATCTCCTAAAGCTTTGGAGTGAATTGGATGCAAACCCAAAGTTATTAGGTGACATAATCTGCATATTTGCAGAGTACAAATATTCCTGCCAACATACACCACATTACACCTGAAAACTCGCTGGCAATCCAGGCCCGGATCTCTGCCTGCCTTCCTGACGTTGCTGCTTGGATGTCTCACTACCGCTTGAAATTGAACCTGGCCAAAACTGAGCATCTTATTTTTCCCCCTAAACCCTCCTCTCCCCTTCCTCCTTTCTCAGTCTGTGGGATAACTCTCTACTCCTCCCTTCTTCACACACATCCAACTGATAGCTAAAACCTGTTGTTCTTTCTCTACAACATCAACAACATTTGCCCATTCCTTTCTGAACGCACTACTAAAACACTTAGCCACTCCTTAGTCACCTCCTGTCTTGACTACTGTAACCTATTCCTTGCTGGTCTCCCGCTGAATCATCTCTCTCCCCTTCAATCTGTTCAACACTCTGCTACACGGCTAATCTTCTGCCAGTCTCGTCATGCCCATATTACCCCTCTTCTCAAGTCACTTCATTGGCTCCCTATCCGTTTCCGCATCCAGTTCAAGCTTCTCCTGCTGACCTAAAAGTGCATTCGTTCTGCAGCTCCTCCCTACCTTTCCTCTCTTATCTCTCCCTACACCCCTCCTCGGGAACTCTGGTCTTCTGGCAAATTGCTTCTATCTGTGCCCTTCTCTCCTACTGCTAACTCCAGACTTCGCTCCTTTCACCTTGCTGCTCCTTATGCCTGGAACAAACTACCTGTGTCTGTACATCAGGCGCCTTCTCTGACCCTTTTCAAATCCGGGCTGAAAACTCACCTCTTCGCTGCCGTTTTCGGATCTTGACTCACCTTATCTCCTTTGTATTTCCTTACCATTCCCCCAGCTGTATCCCATGTCTACAGCTACTGTGTTGTCTGTCTTGACTAGATTGTAAGCTCAAAAGAGCAGGGACCATCTTTGACATGTGTCTGTGCAGCGCTGCATACGTCTTGTAGCGCTATACAAATGTTCAGTAGTAGTAGGAGGATCTTCATAAACCCCCCCTGACATGACCAGAAAAGTCAGTGTGCAAAACCAGAAAGTTATTAGGTGACATGACTGTAAGCAATCTTTGTGCAATATGTGAATCCAAGTATTATAACACTATCATGTCCTTCCAACATGGCCTTGAACATTTTATTGGGTCACATGGATTGTCAGATTGCGTAGTTGGCAAAAACGTAGATGGTGGAACTGCACATGGATCCTTCCCCTCCCCGAAATGCCCCTCTCATGAGCCTGCTGCATCTCCCACTTTTGGCTGAAATTTGATGTGCATTGGATGCAGAGCAGATATAAAGACAAAATGTATTAGGGGATAACCGTTGCACACGTGTATTCAGAGAACCCGTGAATTGAGAGGGGAAATATCTATGTCTGATTCCTCTTGGTCCCCCGACATGCCCTGAATACTGATAATTGATAAGCCTCTCTCTGAAAAGCAGGCTAAAAATAAGCCGTCAAGCAGAACTCGACATCCCGATGAGACGTCTGGCTTGGACACCACATGTGATGCACCATCATTTACGTTCTGCTGTTGCTTGAGCGGTTTTTCTTGGAGCTCATTAGAGTCTCTGTTTTGCGTAACACCATTTCCCTTTACAGTTTCTGGAGTTTGCAGAAAAAAAAAAAACTTGGACATGGATTGGATTTGCTGCAGCTGTGGTTAAAAAAAAAAAAAAAGTTTAAAAAGCTTCTGAAAATCGCTGACTCAGCAGGAAGATGTAACGAAAAGGGAAACCGAGGAGCGTTCTGGAAAGTAGCGCGGGTGTCCCACACATTTCTCTGTCTCAGCAAGACAGAAGTTGGCAGTTACAAGAGTAAGCATTTGCTTATAGAGCCTTGGGCAAGAAGATACCGTGTTAACAGAAAAGCACACTTTTCAGATGGTGATCCCTCATTAATCTGCTTTTCCTGAAGTCGGAAATCTCATATGCCTGTCTGCATATCAGGAAGAGGCACTTCAAACTTTTATAAATCTATACAGTTCCTGCTATAAGCACCATTTCAGCACAGCCAGCCAGAATGTTGATGGAACTGAGAAAGTCCATCATCTATGTGCAGCACTACTGTCTAGCACTAGACATATCATTTTTACAGTTATGCTAAATATAATTCTAATGGAAAGAATTTTTTCTTTCTGTTTATGGAACAAGCATATTCCCTCCCATAGATGTCCTTCGTTGCCCTGTTGGACCCTTGCATGGGACCTCGGATTTGTGATCCTTGATCACAGTAGGGGGTCAGAGGCCTGGGTTGCTTACCAGCAGGAATAGAGCGTGAGAATATGAAAGAAACCAGCATTTATTAATTCTATTTTATCGTATTTCTTTATTTCTGAAGGGATTCTGTATACTAGAATGGGTCTGCTGTATCCACACATGTGGTAAGTGTTTCAGCAGCTGATTGGGAATCTCTTGGAACCCAAAAACTAAAATATTCACTGGAGTCATGGTATGTCAGAGCAGTGCCAGCCAGTTGTTTCAATGACCGGTTCAGTTTCCAAAATATATTACTATGTTTATCAGTGGCCGGTAAGCCTGTAACTTCATAATCTGTCAATTTTCAGCCCCTCTACACATACTGTAATGGTGGGCTGAAAACCTGTCTAACCCTTTTGCCACTATGAATATAGTGCTGGGGTAGACTTAGAGTGACGTGAAGGTAGCAGCCCAAAAGGCTCCCCATAACGGCAGTATTCAGCGACTATCCATGTGGTTTCGGCCTGCCTTTCAACTCTCCTGACTCCGTCCCAACATGGTAGTGGCAGAAAGAGTCAATGATGAAGACTCAGTGTACATACTATACACGTACTGATGCTTGCTTACCGCAGTCCGCCCGATTATATTTTGCTTTCTTGATTCACAGTTTTTGTTGTAATATCTAGTGAAAATCAAGGCTTGAGGAGCGAAACAAAGTCCCTTGGAGCGTTGTGAGAAAAAATTGGAGGTGGCAGGAAAAAGGCAGGCTCCTGATTTATAACCAGTGAGGAGTGCCGAAGCACCGCGCTAGATTCCTTGCTCTCAAATAAATTTGTCTGCTTGGAAAATAAGTGTGAGGTGGCTATGTCAGCTTTACGGCCCGTTGAAGAAATGTGAGAGTCTGTAGAAGGTCACTGCTCCCTGCCTCTGCTGCTGTCATGGTTGGTTTTGCTTTGCCCTCTTTTTCTTAGTTTTCCCAGGGACTGTTGGACTGCTCCCGCCTTCTCCTTGACAGTCAGCTGACGGAGGCTGTGTTAGTGGAAAACCTGGCTGTAATAAGGTATTTTAGCACTCTGGGGCAGCCACACATGTTTGCACCCCTCTGATCCTCAGTCCATTTTTGCTGTCTTCCCCTCCTCCCCCACTTGGATGGTGAGACTAGCAAGCAAGTATTTATATTTAGGCCGTGTCTTTCCAGTAAAGTCCTAGGTACAGTTGGTATTTCCCTATCCCCAGAGAAATTGCAATCTAAATTTATACCTAAGGCAATGGAGGGTTAAGTGACTTGCCCAAGGAGCATTGGTGAGATTTGAATTCTGGTCTTACTGGCTCTTGGACATATCTCTACCCACAAGGCCACTTCTCCCCTCCCCTCCTTCCTGGCTGTTTGATCAGCTTGCATTTATCCACCTCCAAAGGGCTTTTCGGCCTCGGTAGCTGCCCATTTCTAATTCTGGCCTTGGTGGGGAAGAGTGAAGCAAGCTGTACTGTGGGTCGCCTCACCTCCTCTGGAGTCAGCAGTCTCCCTACCTCTGACCCTCCAAGATGTGCACTTTACATGCATGACATGATGCCTGCACCAGACAAGTTTCTAAAATCTACCATTCTGTGCTTAAATATCAAAATAACTAGGGAAGTTACCTGTATAAATGCCTTCGAAAATCGGGCCCAGTGTCTACATCCTGGAAAGAAATCAGACCACCTTGGAGCCTGGGGATGCTTATTGGAATTAAAACATTTTGATATTAATTTAATGCAGTGTTGCTCAGTCCTCGACCTGAGGTACACCCAGCCAGTCCGGGTTTCAGGACTGCTACAATAAATCTGCATCAGATACATTTGCATCTATTGGAGACCCTTTAGGATTTTAAAATTAATGACTCATCTTTTCCAAATGTGAGCTCAAGGCAGGTTACAAGCTGCACCTGAGGCATTGCAGGGCGACGTGAGGAAGGCTTTAGTCCTAAGCTTCTCTACTGCGCTATAACCACTAGGTTGCTGCTCTATCTCCGGAAACTGAACTGGTCAGATGTGCCTTCAGGAGAGGGCTGAGACGCCCTCATCTACTGTACTCGTTAACACATTTTAAAGCATTTGTTTTCTAATTTAGTCTTTTTTTTGGGGGACCGGTTGGTTTCCTCCCTGTTCTTTTCTGCTTCCAGTTTAAATCGTACCCAGTGCTGGGATCTGGCACCATAAGTCTTCGTTCGCAGCTGCCTGGGGAATTTGTCTCCCTATATTATATTTCACACCCACCTCCTCCCCCCAAATCACACCCTGGTTATCGAAAGGTTACCAGAGTTGTTGCAGGCAGATCTGGGACAAATGTTATATGAAGTGGGGGAGAGGGGGTGGAGGAGAAGGTGATGGGCACCTTGGTTCCAGGTTTGAGCAACTTGATATGGAAGAGGGAAAAGGAGTCATTACCCCCCCCCCCCAGTCCATCCCATGACAGCAAAGATATTACTTCCAAGCAGACAAATTGACAGAGAAACAGTGATGCATTTCCCCCCTACTGTACAGGATCAGGATTTCATCCAAAATCCTGTAATTGTGGGTCCTGAATCCGGGCATTGAGTGTCACCCTCAGGCAGTGACCACAAGTCCCTCCCTCATCAGGGAGTGAAAGACCTCACCTGATGCACAGCTTGAACCAGTGACTCAGTGCACAGCACTTGCACTGGGCCGATCCGTCTAAGTTAGCTTGTTTCAACTTTTTTTACATTAGATATCACCGTGCAGAGGAAACATTGGTGCTTATAATCCTTGAATACATTCTTTGTTTTCCATGCCTGACCACTGAGATTGTGGCACTGTTGAAAGGAAGGGGAGGTGGGCAGCATGAGGCCTTGTAATACACAGTAACCTTTTCCTCTTGTAGTTGTGTTAATGAGTTGTGATTTCCTGATGCCTTAATGCTATTTGGCAGCCCAGACTCTTTTTTCCCCCTAAGATTTCCTCTGTTTCTAAGATAGCACGAGCGGAAGGACGGCTTGACCTGTGTGATGCTAAGGGAAAATGTCCATCCTTGGGAACTGACACTGCTCTGTTATCCCCCGAGACCCCGCCATGGTTCCCTGTTCCCATACTGTATTTTTAGCTGTCCGCAGCCACGGGGGAGATGAAGCATTCCATGATGTGTCCCTTTTTTAGACATCCTGCTGTCTGCCGGGTCTCTCTGTTTTCCTCTGTACATGTATGTTGAGTGAACTTTGCCATGCTAAGAAGTCTGTTTGCTGATTTATGAAGGGTTTCTGGTTTAAGGTGGCCCAAGGGACCCCTCTGTTCCTCTGCAACCTGGTAAAGATCTGTTTCTGGTGCCCAAAGACTGACTTTCTTAAAATCTGTTCTTAACAACATAAAGGGGCCCTTTTACTAAGCACCGCTAACCATTAACGTGTGTCATAGCTTGCATTAACTGGCCATGGTGGAGTGGAGGAGTGGCCTAGTGGTTGGGGCAAGGTACTTCAGGCTGGAAGGTCAGGGGTTCAAATCCCACTAGAGGACAGCAACCTTGGGCTGGAAGGACTGGGGTTTCTAGTCCCACAGGTGGTCTTGGGCAAGCCACTTAACCCTCCATAGCCCATGTTCCCTGTAAAATAGTTATCTCCAAGTTATAATGCCCTGTTCAATGTAATTTCAGTTTGTTCAATGTAAACCACACTGATGCAGAATAGCATGGTATATAAGAGAATGTAAATAAAATAAAAAAATAAATGGTGAACACTAATGTCAGCTACTGACTGCCAAAATGCAGGTTAACTGCACTCGTGCACTAATGTTAAGAGGGTGGGTGGGTGTGGAGAGCACATTAGTGCACCAGCACTGTTAACACAGCAGTTAGCGCAGGTGCTCCAAATGATACCTTTATGGGTGCACCTGAATTAAGATCTCTCCATGCAAACTACTCAGTCGCATGTTAACTGCCTGCAACATGCTGGTCAGGTTCAAAAGCTCACATGGAGGTTTTGCACTTAATGTGTGTTACAAATGCACGTTAAGCGCACAGCCTTACCGAGCTTTAGTAAAAGGACCCCAAAGTTAGACAGTGAAAAATTCCCCTCTCCACCTTGCTGTCCAGCCAAAATTTGTGTGCATGAAATCAATCCGCACAATAATTTAGCCTAACAAAAAGCAGCCGACTCGGGGTGCACCCATGGTGGGTTTTTTAATTTAGCCGACTAGCCTGCTATTTTGGTCAGTCTCAGCTGCTTAAGTGCATTCACACAATTAACTATTCTACATCTGACTGCACAGATGTGGTCAGATTTATCCTGTTACTTAAATGTTTGCACGTGGAGCTATGTAGATACGGGTGAAATTCCAGATAAAGATAAGAGGTATTCGCTTAGCTTTGCTCCATAGCAGCTGGACATTATTTAAGAGGTGTTTAATAGGTGTCAACTTAAGTGCCATTTTATTTAGGTTCCTTTGTGTCCTTAAAAAATACTGGCATAAGAAGCAGGGCTCATATTTGAAGGGCTTTTTTTTTTTAAACGCTATTCATGCTTTGAATGTCTGCAAACGAGCATTCGGGTGTGTAAATCATTGAGATGTCTCCAGAGACATTTCAGAAGCCGGGTCTGTGGATGTCCCCACTACGAGGACGTCCGAATGGGGGCATGATGGAGGCATGCTGGGGTTGTTCCCAAGAACCTGGATGTCAGAAACATCCTGGATATTTGGAGTCGCATCTAAGGTTACACCTGCTCCAGGCCTAAACAGGGAGCTGAAAAGAGATGGTTTTGCCAGACAAACATTTGAAACATTTGGAGGATGTGTAATTTACTATATCAATGAACACTGACAGGGAACAAGGGCTCATGTGGTCACTTTGCTATGCCACTGGACGTCCCCTTATGCTAGAATGCCTGAGATGGATATTCTCGACACAGGCATCCCTACTGGGGACGTCTATATGGACACCCACATGCATGTCCAGGTCAGCGACGTCTATGTTACTAAAATCGACGGAGATATAGACGTCCCTGGCATTTTTCTGCACTGGACGCCCCCATTTTAACTTAATGTCCTTTCTAAAATACCACTCCGAATGCAGTCACAGACATTTACGCTTGTTTCAGAGGAACTGTAATTTAAAGGATGTAAAGCACACTCAAGTATGCTTTTAGGTCAAGGGATTTCATCATCAATGTGCTTACGTGTGAACGCCGCATATGCTCAGCCCAGACCACACCCCCAGGTACGCCAGTCAGCAAGTAGGCACACTCCTGCTGACATGCTTACTTTCATGCCCCTCGGTAGTTTACGTGCACACGAAAATGATTTATAAAATCACCCCCACAGTGACTAGAGTAGAGTGCAACCAGCCTCTCTGCATCTAGGCCCTAGGGCATAATTTTATAAGGCTTTTCTGTCTTTAAGAGCTGTTTTACATGCCAAAAAGGCCTTTTATAAAATGACCTTGTGGTATTTACACATAGAAGTATGCATGGTGACAAGACAGCGTGTATTTACACACTTGCCACAGGGAGGCGCTCTCTGAGGTATAGTTTAGACAGAGCAGTCATGGGGTTATGATATGCGGGGGGGGGGGGAGGAGTAAATTTATGCGTCTGCATTCGTTATTATTGGAGTTGGATCTGGGATTCTATGTTGCCTTTATAAAAAGCCTTGAAATAGGCGCCTTTTTGGATTTCACACATAGGCCTCCTGTTAGAAAATCAGGCCCAGAGTGGAGTAGGCTACTGAAGGAAAGCTGTGGCAGAAAAAACTGAGTCCAGAGCCAGCTTGGAAAGAAGATTGAGAGGGGAGAAAAGGAACAGATGGCCTCCCACTTGACATGAGGGGATTAGTCAAATTCAGGAGGTGTATAGTATGGAGAAACTGACCCATGAGCTGAGAGATATTCCTTTAGGTGCAATGTGGGAAAAATTAGTGATAGTGAATAACCCAGTTACGAATTACACTAGATTGAGAGGAATGGCGCATATTCCTTCTGGAAGTCGAGCGGCATATTTAACTTGCTATTTTGATTCTCTATTAATGGCAATGTTCAACTGTCTGTCCTAAGCCTAAGCTGTGTTATGCATTAACACTGTAACAAACAATATGTGATTAAAATATTTTTTTAAAAAAAGGAGCGGACAGCCTGAAAGAAGGAAAGAAAGATTTCCCGTCACAAAGAAAAAGAACGTGCAGGTTTCAATGGAGTCCACTTCAGCTAACCATCATCTGCATTGTATATTCTGTGTATGTGACGCATTTAGTGGGTTTAGGGGAAAAGAAACATTAAAGTCCTGAATCATGTTAAATGGCAAGAATTGGGGGAATGGAATGAAAGAAGTAAATTAACAATATTTCCGCTGAAAGATTAGAAACACCCGCCGTTTGTGTGCATTTTTGATATGGCATTAAAGATGCCTTTAGCAGATGCTTCATGTCCAAAGGGAGGGGCTGAAGCAGCCTAGGGTTGGCCTCGTTACATTTCAGCGCTTCTCGTGCTCCTTTTCTCAAGCAGATTGGAATGTTTAATTTGGAAAGATTCCTTGTTGAACTTCCTTCTGCCTCTGAGAAATCAGGGCTCATTTTCAAAATGTTCTGTGGTCGCCTTGAATCCAGACGTTCCTCTTTACCTTGATCCCAGGAGTCATAGATGTTGCGCACAGTTGTATGTGTGAATGTGCGTGAGGTGAGCTGTCAGCAGGCCTAGAGGTAGCCCTCAGCTCATGATGTATTTCAGAGATGTTTTTGTTTATCACCAAAAAGGAGCCAGAAGAGTGTTAACAGGTCTAGCTGGACCTGGGAATAGGGCTGGCGCTTCCATTAGGTGAACCAGGCAGTCACCTAGGGTAACGTCAGTCCAGGGGGACCTGCGGTCACAGCAATGGCATTGAAACCATGACACAGCACTTACCTGAACTCTCCAGATTTCCTGCTCTCTATGACCTGCCACTTCCACCTCCCATTGATGCAGACGTCTGTGGGCGGAAGCGGCACAAACTGTGATTATGGTGCAGAGTGTTCAGGTTAGTTCTGTGTCACAGTTTCAATGCCATTGATGCCGCTACAAGTCCCAGAGAGGGGACAGCAAAGGCAATGGGTGCAGCAAGATTGATAGCCGCCTAGGGTTCCTGGCCCTGCCTAGGACTCCCGTGGGTGCAATGTGAATTGAATGGTCTCTCCTTATGATTTCTGTTGCTAAATCTGCTTCTTTTCATTGATTCACATGACCCTTGGTTCTTTTATTTATTTATTTTCTTTTATTTTATTTAGCTATGCTTATATACCGCTTTTCACCAGGTCAAAGCGGTTTCCATTAAATAACATGTGGCACATCGAACAAGTCCACTGAAATCTGCTGCCATCATAACAGGTTGTCTTTTTAATTTCACTGTATTGAAAACTAGATAAGTTCCCCATTCTTCCCACTGGTGAAAGATTATTTCTGAAGAAAATTAATTATATATTAAAAAAATTCCTGTAATGAAGCTTCCTGACATACAGAGCTAGCTAGCTATTTTGTTCCTGGTTTGTGTGAGTGCGCACCGAAAACATGGGCTTCTGAAAAATTGCATGTTGTGTGAGAAAGTGTTGTGTTGCATGTGTTTGTAGATGGGCATTTGTGTTTAATTATGTTTATTTATGATTGCGTGTGTCTCTATGTGAATGTGTGTGTTGTGCATGTGTGTGTGTGTGTGTGTGTGTCTGAGAGTGCATTTGTGATGTCTGTGCTTGTGTGGATATATATGTGTGTGTGTATTAGGTTCATTGTGTGGATGTGTGTGTCTGTTTTCGAGTGCATGGGTTTGTGAGTGTATGTTTTTGTATCTATCAGGAGCTGGGTGGGGGAGGGGATAGCATAAGCGCTCACAGGGGGCAATTGCTGGTCCTGGATAGTGTTAGTAACTTCATTCACCCCACTAGTGTCCTGCTGACCAATCAACGTGAGCGTCCATCGAGTGCTTGTGCTGATTGGTCAGCAAGGCTTTATGACATAACAAATGCTCCAACCACTGACACAAATCCTTTTTCCATTGTGAATAGAGAGATTTTGCATTTGGAACATGGCCCTCTTTTTCCTTATAATAGATATTGCACCAGAATTATTTTTGGGAAACGACTTAGCTATAGGATTCTCTCTATGCAGTGGTTTGTTGTGAAGAGGGACTGCTGGGTTTAGGCTATTTTTAGATTTGATGGTTCATCTTTCTTTAGAACTGTTTAAAAGCACAGCTGAGGGTATGCACATGGCCAGCAGAAAATGTAAGCGGATGATTTGAAAATTCATTTTGCATTGGTGAACAAACTTAGCTGCATTGTTGGAGACAGCTGAACCTGCCCCTCCCTTCCCCAGCTTGTTCTGGATGATTGCCTGTGCCACCCTGATCCAGCCTCTTATCTCCGCTGAGGGTCCACCTGCATTTGCTTTGATAGTGTCTGTAACTGAGCCGGTTCTGGAAGGAGTGAATGTCAGCACACGTCCCTGGGAACATTGGCGCAAATCTGCTTACATTACTGAGTGGAATGGTGGGGGAGAGGGGTAAAGCGCGGGTAGTTGAGAAAACAGGTAACGAGTCTGAGACATGCACGACTGCTTACGTTTGGGTGCACTGTCTTAACCAGATATTCTCAACCGGGAGGGGTCTGGGATTCCTCTATGGATCTGGAAGAGAGTCTGCCAAATCTAACAAAATCTATTGAAACCTAAAATAAAAGAGAAATGCACCTTGGATTGTTTAGCTAATTCATATACAGGAAAAATGCTTCTCTTAAGATATGAGGGCTCAGGAATCAGTAGGGGAATGGAGCCTTTGAAGCCTAAAGCCCAGAGCCTTGGCAACCCTGGAATCGGTGCCAGACTGTGGCACAGTGAAAACATTTGACTGGACCCTCTGCCCCCTGCTGCTGAGAGCCAGAGAGGACCACCTTAATGAGGCACCGGCCTGGTACTGCCCTGGTTCAGGAGCATGCGCGGCCCTCTGCAAGGCTGCTTCTTGATAGGGTGACAGTGCAGTCCCGGGTCAGCACAGACAGATGATGCATTTCCAAAACCTGGCCATTGCTCTATCTCTGCACCTGCTTAAAGACCAGCCTTTAGGTCCACCCAGAGCAGAAAGAAAGGTGGCGAGAGAGAGGCTGAAGGAACTGAATTTATTTAACCTAGAAAAGAGAAAATGGAACCGATGGGGGACTTCATAGCACTACTTTTATAAAGAGGAACGGGATCAGTTGCTCTCCTCTGGGGACAGGTTTTGGGACAATGGACTTAAATTGCAGCAAGGGTCAGTACAACATTAGGCAAACATCTTAAGAATATTTAGCGCCAAAACTGGCTCGCTCTGAAGTCGCACTCTGCTTTTCCTCAAATCCTGCAAGCAAACAAGAGCTTCATCAACACCTTTATTCCATAAACGTCCATGAAGTAGTATAGCAATTACTTATCTTTTTTTTCGAACCCCTAAAGAAGCCTTTCTAGGTGAAACAGAGATCGGTGATAAAGTCTATTTGGACTTTGAAGTCGGGGTGAATAGGCCCTGGGCGAACAGGCCACGGGCTTTGGGAACTACAGCTTATAAAGATAAGTAATTGCTATACTGCTGGCCTCCTAGATTGAATCCAACAGAATGAGGTGCCCACTGGTAAAAAAATGCTAGTCTCCTTCTGCTGGTGCGAGAGACAGAGCAGCGAGGATCATAAAAACAGGGCCACCCAGCTACTAGCCAAATAGGCAACCGCCTAGGGCAGAGGTTTTTGGGAGGTGGGGGCAAAAAGCTGTTACCGTCAAAGCAAAGCAATGGGTCCTGGAGCCAAACAAACTGAGTAATCAGTGTGTGCTTTTACCCACAGCAAGATGGGCGATATGTAAATAGTTTATTTACCCTTGTAAATGGGCTTTTTCCAGTCTTCCTCATTATGCATATATTTACAAATCAGAGTTTAATATTTAAAACTATGATGTTTAAATATGCATTTTTATAGGATTTTCTGGAGAGGGATGGTGGTGTGATGATTACAATTGAATTTGATAGTCAAAATTGGGGGGAGGAAGGGAGTTGAGAGCCTTGCATGCAAAATTTGGTTTGTGTGCCCTGAGGACTGAACAAACTCAAAAGTATGCCACAGAACAAAATCGGTCGAGAAGCCTTGCTCTATAGACTATAACCGTTTCCCAGCTTACTGAGTGATTAGAAAATTACAGCTTTAAGCAATAAAATTCCCCTCCCACAGACGCCAGATTATGGAAGAGTTCATTCTTTGAAGGGACTTGCACTAAGGCATCACAAACTTGAGAAAGATCTTTGGAACTAATAACAAAGTGGAAAATGACATCTGTAGACGCCAGGGGTAAGTGCTGTTCTTGTGCAACACAACCGCGACACCTCCTATTGCCTACAGGACCACACAGGTCCACACCGCTAACAAAAATGACGCAATTGTGCTTTTATTGGTCATTCCTTTGCAGTATTGACTTCTGGTTATGAAGAGGAGGAAATGTTATGGCCACGCCTTCCTCTTCAGATCTTTCATCATTATCTGTATTGGGTATAGCGCCTGTTTTGGGAGGCCCTGATGTAGCATATTACAATAGTCTAGCTGTGGTATTATTATAACTTGATTTCAGATCTGTCTATCAAGCCATAATAACACCACACCTAGACTATTGTAATATCCTATACCAGGGCCTCCCAAAACATGTCCTATGCCCACTACAGATGGCCCAAAATACCGTTGCCAGGATAATAACCGGTGCTTCTGGATATGATCGCATCCCATTAAAGAACCTTCACTGGCTACCAGTAATACTAAAAATAAAATACAAAGCAGTCATTATTATTTTAAAACTCTTCCAAAACCAATCAGCATTCAGCTTACAAATGCTAATAAACAAAGCCCCAGACACCAGATCAAGGAGATGCAACGACCAGAACCTACTCTCCATCCAGTACTAAAGACAAAACGCACTCAACAGACGTGCAGCAGAGCCGTCACGCTGTTTGCACCTGCCATCTGGAACTCACTCCCTGAACCTTTAAGATCTGCCGAAAATGTACTCAAGCTATGCAAAAAGTTCAAAACACATCTATTCATCAAATTCTTTGGGACTGACGAAAATGAATGGTTCCTCACCAAGTGTATAATAGTTGCACAAGATTCTTCTCTGTTTTATACTAGTAGTCTGTTTAACCCAAGTTCCCTGTAACTTACACTGCCACATTCTTGTTTAACTGTTACATGTAAAACCACGTTGACTTAAGATAAAGCAGTATATAAAACCTGTTAGATAAATAAATAAAATAAAATTATTTTAGCATAGGTGATGATGTTCATATATTCCAAGTCTAGTGGAGAGACATATGGGGGCAATTTTCAAACTGCTCACATTGTAGTAAAGTCTAGAGATACTGTACATGTTACCCGAGAACTTGGTACTAAGTTTCAAAGAGAAGCCACGCATGCATTCTTGTTTTGAAAGTAGCCGTGGGTGCAAAGTAGCCACTACCTTTTGCACCTGCTCTTTGGGTGGGTAGATTTTTCAAGGGTAGACTTTAAAATGTGTTCTCTGGGTCCCTTTTGAAGCTTCTGCCCAAAACACGCCCCCTCCTACCCACCCGGAAATGCCATTCCTAAGTGCGGCTAAAAGTGATCCTCTGCATTTAGCTGTCTTGAGGGAGTACAAGTTCCAGACAGGCAGTGAAGATGCGTGAATCCTTACGAATCCTCATAAATGACTTCCCCTACTGCTGTGTAGAGATGCGGTCACTCTGACGTAGATACAGTCCTACGATCGCAGCCCTTGCTGACTGGATGACTTTTTATGCTCTGCAATAGTGGTGTGCAGGCAAAGAGTTTTCCAACTTTAGTGGGCAAACATTTTCGCTTTCTGTCTTTGTGGTTTTTCTCCTCATTTCCCGTCTCTTGTTAATAGTGTGCACTATTGAGCAAGAGGGTGCACTATTTACGAAAGATATGAAATCATATGGGAAATATTATTGTTTCAAATGAACGCTCATCCTTACTCTGCAATTTAGCCCGATTCTCCTTCCTAGGGAGCTGCTGTGTGGCCTGTATAGGTGGTGTATTTACCATGGGATACTGAGCTAAAGCCATGGAAAAATGCACTCTGTCACAGAAGGCATGCCGTTAAAGGGATTTCCCATGTACAACACTTACAAAATAAACAACTAGATTTGTCCCTGGTACCAGGAATCTTTTCTTTTCCAAATCATAAGCCGGTTGTTACAGACTGTAAAGGTATTACATTGGATAAAATGATATCGAGAGACAACAGAAATGTATTTATGAATTTGATGAGAAGCTACCCGACCTTCTCTGTATTTAGATGACCATGGGGGTCATTTTAAAAGCCTTAGTCGTGATTTGGATGTCCAAAGATGTGCATTCAGATGTCTAAATCATGGAGATGTTTCTAGAGAGACATTTTACAAAATGACTTTTAAAGATGTCTCTGGTGTGGGAATGGCCAAGTAGGCAGGGGCGTGGCAGAAGCAAGTCGGGGATGGTGCAGTGGAGTTAGATAATGTCAGGGATGTCTGTGATTCCGTCCAAGTTTAGACTTGCTCCAGGCACGAATAGGTATCAGGAAAGTGCTGCTCGTTTTGGCCATAGAACATCAAGTGGGGGTAGAGAAGATGGCAGCCCACCATCCCCAGTACTCTGCACAGTCACAATGATAGCAGCGGTGGGATTTGACGCCTGGCTTCCCTAGTCCCAGCCCACTTCTCTAGGACCAGGGAAGCCATGTTCAAATCCTACCACTGCTGTCATTGTGATTCATGGTTAATTAGGCTATTCCTAGATGTCTCCAGTTTTGAATATTATTCCGGGAATGTCTATATAGACACACCGCAGATGACCTTATCTGGTACATCCACGTTTCTGAAATTGTGTCTGAATTTGGACGTGCCTGCTTTTCTTTCAGACATTCTGACTTGGACGTCCCAGATTGCACTTGGACATCATTTGTAAAATGTACCTTTCAATTTCTATCTAGCCTACATGGTTTGAACTTTTCCAAATTCCAAGTGTGTGGAATCCATTCAAGTGGCTAGAAGACTTCCTGGGCTCCCAAATCTAATCTTGCTTCCTCTTCATCATGATTGCCTTCATATGTTACTCTTTCTTCTTCTCAGCTGGCTTCTGTGATACCTGTCTAGATTTGAGGGAGATACTGGCCTAGAAGAGTTTTAGGCTCTGCCCCAAGTGATGTGTTTTTGGTCCATTGGGCTCATGCAGGTCAGAAACATAAAAACATGATGGCAGAAAAAGACCAGATGGCCTATCTAGTCTGCCTTCCATATCAACTCCAATAGTCCCCTCTTTACCTTTAGAGATCCTCTGTGTTTGTCCCATGCGTTCTTGAATTCAGATAGTGTCCTCGTATCGACCACTTCCACAGGGAGACTATTCCATGCATCTACCACTCTTTCCGTAAAGAAATATTTCTGCATATTATGCCTGAGTCTCTTTCCTTTCACTCTCATCCTATGTCCCCTCGTAGCAAAGCTTGCCTTCAATTGAAAGAGACCCTCCTGTGCATTTATGCCATGGAGGTATTTAAATGTCTCTATCATATCGCCCCATCCCTCCTTTCCTCTAAAGTATACATATTAGGATCTTTTATATTTATTTACCTTTCTAACAAAAAGGTTTGTTGCACTTAAAATCTCCCCTTTCAGTTTTGCCCACTGTTTTTCTACATTCCCCAGCTGTTCCCATCCCACTAACAACTCCTTGAGGTATTGTCCCATCTTAGCAAAGTTAGTTGTCCTAAAGTCTAAGAGCCTCACTTTTGAGTGGATTTTATCAGCCCTAGTCCTAATACTGAACCACACCATCTGGTGATCACTGGATGCGAGATGATGTCCCATTGGTAAGAGAGAGTTCTGGGCAGACATGACCTTCAAAAGGTCATGTTTTTCTATACATTGCAGTCTTACTGACCCTCTGCCTCCCTTCATAGTGGACTAGTCTGATCGCCAGATAGTCTCAGACAACTTCAGTCTGCAGCCTCATTTAAGAGACTGGAAATCCAAGTGTACCAGTATTACTTGCTCAAGGTTAGAGGAAGGGGTGAGGAGCCTGACTGATGAGTGCTGTCTACCAATAATATGACTGTTGCTGGGGATTTTTTGTACTTCATGCCTACTAGTAAGAGACCATGCACTGGCAAAACCCGAGAGTCTTTCCTGCAACTTTTGCTTTGCTCTGTTCTCTGTTGACACAAACAGCCCTTTCTGCTTTGTTTTGTGTGCAGTGAAATAGAGTCTGTTAAAAGTCTGTTCACAGTGACCATGGCTGTCCACGTGGCCTATTTAGATACCACAGTTCGAACTCTCCATCCCTTCTGGTTAGTCTATGGGCACTGCGACCCTTATCTACAATGCTTGCTAGGGATGTGCACAGAGCACAAAAATTCAGTTTATTTTCGGTTTTTTAGGGCTTTTTTCCCATTTTTTGTATTTTTTTAGTTCATTTTGCAAAACATTTATTGCACATTATACTTTTTAAGGTATGCTAATTGACTAAATATGTTAAGTTGATTTTGTATGCACTCCATTTTTTAAGGCATGCTATCGAACGGAGTGCAGACTAATTCTGTCCCCACTTCTCTCTATCACCTTTCTAAAAGTTATGCTTAATGGTTTGCTTAGTGCTAAGAATTGATTAAGTATATGTTATTTGTCTGTCTCTATATAGGTGCACCCTTATGTAACGACTCAATTTGATGTTGTCTCATCTGCTCACCTTTCTGTGACCAGTTATTTGTGGAGACAGAAAATTATTGGCAGCCGCTTTTCTCTTGTTTGAGAGAATAGCAATAAGTGAGCAATTTACTGATAATGTCACGTCAAGGAGACGGTTGTCAGGTTATCCTGGCGATGCATGCATTGGTGGGCAAACAGGAGCAGCTAATAAAAACCCTTAACTAAAATTGAATGTCCATTTAAAGGTTAGCCAATCTTTTTATTGCTTTCTGTGGGAGAAGGATGTGTTTGCTATACACTGTATCAGGAATAGCTGCTGTCTAAGGCAGTGGTTCCCAACCCAGTCCTTAGGGAAAACGGAGTTACTTACCTGTAACTGGACTTCTCCGGGGACAGCAGGATAAGTCAGCCACACTTGGTGATGTCATCCGACGGCGCCGAGACGGAAGTACTCTCCATAGCTCAGAAGGGCTTTTAGCCCTTCTGAGCATGGGCCAACTGGCCCCACCCCCTGCCCGCCCCTAGCTAGCCAGTACGTCACTAGCTGAGCCTTTTGCCGCTAGGAGGTGGGCACCAGGACGGAGGCCGACCCCATCCCAGGGGAGGTGGGTGGGTATGTGTGGCTGACTTATCCTGCTGTCCCCGGAGAACTCCAGTTACAGGTAAGTAACTCCATTTTCTCCTAGGACAAGCAGGATGAGTCAGCCACACTTGGTGCCTCCCAAGCTGCCATGTGCTGTGGGGGATGGGGAGAGGCCAAGACCCTTCTTCAGGTCTGTCATGGCAGCATGTTGTATGTTGCAACAAGAACATATAGGCCTATATATAGGCCTGTAGAGGCAATGCATGCATGTGCAGTTGTAGTGCACGCATGTGCAGTCGTAGCGTTGTAAGAACATATAGGCCTGCAGGAACCTAGAGGCCTGGAGTGATGGAGCACACTGTAGGGGCGGGGCACACATGCGCCGTAGCAGCGTGCAGTAGTAGGGTGCAGTTATCAGGGCGTACGACGGCTTGCAGTCACGATTGTAGTTAAAAGGGGCACCTCTTTGCGGTAGCAGAGGTGAAGACCCATCAAGTAGTAGTGGTGCGGGAGCAACCGCAATGAGGACATCGAGCAGTAGCGGTGCAGGAGTAACTGCAACAAAGAAGCAGCTGCATCAGTTGCTGGCACGAGAGAGGAACATCACTAATAAGGGAAGCGTCTCTTTCATCGTTATTTATTTATTTATTTATTTTTACACATAGTCAACTCCGGACTTGTTATCGGAGGAAGTTGTAAAACCGTTAGTGTGGAGGATAAGAGATAACCGGCATTGGGGGACCTGTGTCATTGGGAAGGCATGATTCAGAATGGCCATGCTGGAAAAGGAACAATGGATGTGATGGGCCTCGTTTGACCCATAATGGTGTACCATCCGGTCTATGTTATCAGTGAGGCGAACGGTGTGCGCTGAGGTAGCGAGGCAGCATCGGTTATGCTATAAGAGTGGTATGAGGTTGACCACTAATGCTGCAGTGCCCATAAGTCAGTTCCGTTGCTGCAGTGCCCATAAGTCAGTTCCGAGCCGGGCGGCCTTTGGAGGTGGCAGCGAGGTGGGAGTCCAGATTGTTAGGGCTGTCTGGTCAACAAGAACTCACGGCCTTATATTTCCCAGTGAGGTGCACCCATTACCGATGGTGTTCGGTTCACGGGTGATGTGATAGTTCACGTTGCAAGGTCTTGGTGCCTTGCAGATGCGTGTTACATGGCAGGACGCAGGGGGGGGGGCCTCTGGGGATGCATGCAATGTGTGCATGCTTGTGTGTGTGCCCTTGGCGTGGCTTTGGCCCTTGCCTGTAGCTGACCCTGTGGGCCCTTGCGTGTAGCTGAGCCCCTGCTTGTATCCGGCATGGCTTGGACCCTTGCCAGTGCAGCCAAGTTGCCTGTATTCAGGCAGCTGTGCTTGTGGAAGTGCCGGTGGGGCTTGGACCCAGGCTCGTGCACTGTTCTGTGTATATCCTGGGCATACCAGAGATCTATTCCAGGCCAACATGCCCTGGACGGCATCGGGCTGTCAAGAGCAACAGCTATGTGGAGGCTGATGCTCGTTCGTGTGAGCCGTTCAGTCATGCTGATAAGTAGAAGACCACAGGCTCAGGTCTGGATCACAGCATGTCAACAGGGTCCGGCTCTGGTGCTGAACCGTCATCATGCGGATCTGCTGGCGATGAGGCCCACTGAAGGAGGACGCCTACGGGTTGAGCTCCTGTATGACTCCCAGGGGGAAGGACTGCCAGGGGCATCTGCTCCCTCGATGTCCAGGCCCTGGAGTGCCGAGCCACAGGCATTGTTGCACCGTTGTAACTCCCCAATATGGACCTCGGCCGGGTCCTGGACCTGCGAATCGAGCCTGCGACCCATTGGCCAGGTACTCTGCCTTTGCTGCCCGTTGGCCAGGTACTCCTGCCTTTGCTGAGGCAGGTTGCTCCTGAGTAGATCATAAAGAAGATCCAGGCTGGGGTCCCAAGCTGGCTATGAGCCTGTCACTCCGTCTTTATGCCTCCCGTGACATTAGGTTCAGTGCCACAGAGTTTGCTGGGGCAGGGTCTTGAGGAGGTTTGTCAGAAGGCTCAGGGGTAATGGGCAGCCTGGTTGTAGGATCACAGCAAGGGCTCCAGATGGCAGCAGTGCGTCGCTCCAGATTCCCGGACCGGCATGAGAAACTTTGTTAGGCAGAAGAGGCAGCACCGTTGAGTCTGAAAAGTGGAAGGGCATATCCCAACCAGATGGTGGGACCCCAACCTGATGGTGGGTAGTGCTTACCTCAGACGTTTGTCAGGTGGGAATGCCCAGGGACCCATGCAAATGTGGTAGAGAGAACACCCATGTCTCGTCAGATGCCGGGTCTAGGATGTGCATCAAGCGGATGCTCCTGGGCTGCCAGATCAATGTATAACGATCAAGTTAACTCTGCTTACTGGTTCTTGAGGTCATGAACTAACCAGAGGGAGTTGTCTCTGACTGCCTTACTAAAAGAAGCCCACTGTGGGATTGAACCATGACGTCTGCCATTGAGGTCAACACCTTAACCATTGCTACATCAATATGGGGTATGGGTGATAGGATTCTTCCTCTGGAAGACCCTGTGGCAACAGTGGGCATCATGAAAGGTCCTGCCCGCAGTCAATGTGGGGTTCTTAGTCTCCTTGACTGAAGTAGGGCATGCAGTGCAGGATCCCAGCTGGGATCTGAACCTGTGACCTTCTGTTAGACGACCCATCGACTATGTATACATCGACTGTGTATATTGCACCATCCTGCTGCGACTGCAACGGTGGTGGAATGTCAAGCTTCCTTACAGTCTTTCATTGTAGGCCATTCTTAGAGGCTACAAGGGGTGCTGGACCCCTTAGTGGTAGACAGAGTGCAGCCTCCCTTTCTGGAGGCCAGTGTGCAGCCAGGGAGTCTTTGCTGTGTCACCGGCATTGGCGGTTGCCTGTTTTGTCCGGGATGCAGGCCTCACACTTTAGGCCATGGTATCAGGTAGTCTTGACGGTTGTCCATTGACAGCAAGAACAGCGCTGCATAGTCTGAGGTGCTGTTGAGTCAGAGAGATTGGAAGGCGGGTCGGCAGCCTAATGTTGGAGGCGATTCTCGCCTCAGGTGTTCTGGCCGTAGATCTCTACTTACTGTACCGCGGAGTAGCCACTTTCTTCTTGGACAACCAAGTGTATGGTTCAAACCATACTAGGTGGCTACCTTGTAAGGTGGGATGTATTGCTCCATACAGAGCAGAACACTGAGCGCCCTGGGCTGTTTTGGTTTGAGTGCCAACTAAACCATACCAGCACAGGGCAATAGCCATCTTAAGTAACCTTTCCTTCCAGCACTCCCCGTCAAGATGCCAAGTCTTCCGGGTGCAGCAGCGATGGGATGCTACAGTAAGAATCGGAAGCGCAATGCGAGGGGAGGCTTCTGAATCCTTGCACATTGTCTAAATCTATTCCCAGTGCCTAGGCGCAAGCTGGTTGAGCGAGGTTCAAGGCCGGGCTCACCATCACAGCAGGCATGTTCGAAGGAGCAGGATCTGGTGGGAGATTTAAGGGCTAAAGAGACTTCTTAAGGCTCCTAGGGTTGAAGATTGGACCCAGGACTCCCGGGACTCCACCTTGGGCTTCCCTTGCGCCCAAGATAGTCAGCAGGTGGCGGGTGCCAGGTGTTGATCTGAAGCTCCAGGTGTCATTGCGGGCACATGGCCATCCCCTCAGCGCTGGGTTATAGTTTGCTGTTGCCGGGTTAGTAACCTGCAGACGTCGCTTCCTCCCTGCTCATGGTCATCTTTGTTCTGCTGTAACCCAGGCCCCCACCTTAGAAGTCTAAAGAGACCACTTCTCTGTTTTGGGGATCAGGTGCAGGCCATCATCCGATGGACAATATGAGTCGTGCGTCGCCGGTGACATAAGATCAGAGCCAGTGCCATCTCTGTTAGCCAGTGCTGGGCTATGTAAGATGCACTGGACAGACTCCTTATGGATGATCAATGGGGAAGCTGTAGTAAGGGCAGTTAGTAGCTGGTTTTAAAGAGGTTTTGGACAAGTTCCTGGAGAAAAAAGGCCAAAAACCATTGTTAAGGATGGACCCAGGCAACCAATGCTTGACCCAGTACAAGCATTGTGGAACCAACTGCTGTTGAAAACAGGATACTGGGCTTGATGGACCTTGGTCTGACCCAGTATGGCATATCTTAATTATGTTCCCGTGTAAGCTGCACGCAGCTGCAAGCCGTGTGACAGCGTGGAGGTGCTAAGCATCAGGTGGTGCCAGCATTTCTTCTGGGCCGAATGCGCCAAACTGTTTAGAGGCATGGAGATCAAGCCTACTCCTACTGTTGCCGGCTATCCATGTGTCTCCCAGAAGCCATCTCCGGCATGAGAAGAAGCTCCCTGGCTGCTCCGGCGTCGGCACGGAGAGCAGGAGAGCGCTGGCGCGGGGAAAGGTCCGTCGATGCTGATTGAGGGAATCTGGCATGGGAGAAGTGCTCTGTATGCTCATCTGCTTCTCATCGTCTCCGAGGCAGGCGCGATCGGTGCCGAGGCAGGCCCGCAGGCGTGATGGACGCCGCTTTCTGTGCCGACATGGACCGCCCCTGGACTCCGTCATCATGACGCCAGCCAAAGTGGACAGGTTCCAGGCTTGAGACTTAAGGGTACGGGCTGTGATCTCTCTGATGCCTCCGCGCCGATGGCGATGGGAGTGTCAGGTGATGTGATTCCAGCCAATTGAGCCATGGAGCATGAGACTTAAGGATACGGGCTGTGAACTCTCTGACGCCTCCGCACCGATGGCGATGGGAGTGTCAGGTGATGTGATTCCAGCCAATGGAGCCATGGAGGCGGGCTGACATGGCGCCAGCCCATGGCGCTGTGCTGAGTGCCGGCTTGATGTGACGCCTGCCAATGGAGCTGTGGGGCGGAATGATGTGGTGCCAGCCAATGGCGCTGTGCTGGTTGCTTGAGAGCTTGCGATACCGTCCAATCCGGTGGAGGGGGTGCGGCTTGCAGGGCAGCACACAGTTGCAGCAAGATGGCCGCCCCCATGGTCCACACACATGCGAGGAAGGTCCAGGGCGTAAGGGGAGCAGAGTCCGGGGATGGAGCCTTGGCTGCCGCGAGGGCTTTCACACCCGGAGCAGAATCCTGGGATGCTTCCTGGGAGTTGTGTTGACTGTGCTTTCACCTCCGGAGCGGCGTCAGAGGAGCAGAGGCCGGGGACGGAGGCCTTCCTAGGCACGTCCTGGGCTGCCGCGAGGGCTCCACATCCGGAGCGGAATCCTGGGATGCATCTTAGGAGTCGCGTTGGTCATAAAAAGCCTGCTGCTGGGGGTGGAGGCCCTTAGGCACACCATGAGCAGCGGCAAAGCTGGTGGGTTAAGCCTGCGGCTGGGGGTGGAGGCCCTTAGGCACACCCTGAGCGGCGGCAGAGTCGGAGATGTCCCACGAAGGTACGTGAGTAAGTGACTTGCACCAGGCCATTACTGGGACTTGAACTCCGGTCGTTTGTGTAAGAAGAAATTTTCATAAGAAGAGGTAAGATTTGGTGGAGAGTAGAAAGTCCGTCTTGCTGGCAAGGCGGAAGAACTGAAACTGGCTAGCTAGGGGCGGGCAGGGGGGTGGGGCAAGTTGGCCCATGCTCAGAAGGGCTAAAAGCCCTTCTGAGCTATGGAAAGCACTTCCGTCTCGGCGCCGTCGGATGACGTCACCAAGTGTGGCTGACTCATCCTGCTTGTCCTAGGAGAACCCCCAGGCCAGTCAGGTTTTCAGAGTACCCACAATGAATATGCATGAGATAGATCTGCATACAATGGAAGCAGTGCATGCAGATGTATCTCATGCATATTCATTGTGGGTACTCTGAAAACCTGACTGGCCTGGGGTTCCCCGAGGACCGACGTTGGGAACCTCTGGAAGGCATCCTCTTATCACATAACAGTGCTTTCTCGTGACGAGTTAACAAGTAGTCCGACCACATCCAGGGTCTGCACTATCAAAATTTTGTTTCTTTTGGTCTCGGGTTTTTTTCTCAGCAACTTTGGGTTTCTGGTTCATTCAGATCCAGCCCTTACTGGGGCTATGATAATATTAGCCTTAAATCACAGCTATCTGGGATTGCTCTCACCTTAATTTGATTTCCTCTTTCCCTTAGTAGCTCAGCCATCACAGTAATAGTCTGCCAGAGGTAGACCCCTTTGGACCCTAAATCTCCTTCCCCTTTGGGGCTATGGATGTCAATGTTGCACATTAGTGGGGATTTTCTGCCCCCTGGGGGCTCTTAACACTAACTCCACAGCATCCCTTGGTTGGCGCAAGAAGCTAACCCAAGTCTTCAACATGGTGGTACACAGGGCTGCCTCTGGGCCAGGAGGTCAGACCTTTTGGCAGGTCACTTAGGCCTGATTAAGAGAAATTTTCAATCAATAGGTTGCCTAAATATGTTGCATGAACTCCAGATGGACACTCCTTAGGCATGATACAAGTGCCAATGGTGAGCATTAGCAATAATGTTTTTTGCTGGCCTAACTTAGCATAGGAGTTCTATGCAGTGACTGAATCTCAATGCTCCATGTATAACTTTACTACCTGCCCCTGACTTTCTCCAAGCCCCACCTCCCAGTCTAAGCATAACTTTAATGCGCAGAACCCACAGTGGTGTGGTCTACACATGAAACTATGCGTACAACAGGGCAAATAAAAGAAAAAAAAAGACTCACATGTTTGGGATCAGAACCAACTATCTCTTTAAATTTCAGGTCCAGAAAAACATGAGAGGCTGATATTCAGATTTATGCTGGTGAATTCTACTTTTTCCAAGATTTAAAATCCTCTCCCTCCCCCCTTCCCTGTTTGAGTAATTTTGTTCACACAAAATTGGGGACTTGTTCAGAGGTGTGCCAAGAGTGGACTGACAAATTTAGGCATATTGAGAGCCAGCTTGGAATTTTGTTCATTCAAGTCCATTGGCAAAAAAATAAGCAGGGACAAATTTGTGGACAAGTTTTGTTGCTATGCTTTATTCTCCAGGAACAAGAAGGAAATCAGTCCTCACATATGGGGTGATGTCGGCACCAACTTTCAAAGAAAGCCTTTGGGAGATCCCACCATGCATACGTGGTCCCCTTCCTGCCCAAGGGTGCCATCTTACTCAGTCTCCTTTTTTCTGCGGAGCCCAACAGATGTCCGTCTTTTTTCCCCAGAAAAATTTGATCTTATGTGCATTAAATAGTCTTTTCTTTCTCCGGTTAGCACCGGTTCCTTTCCCGTCTCCAAGCCCAGTTGCCCCGGCATCGAGTCTTGGACCCATTTTTCATTTTCTTTTCCAGCGCGGTTTCACACCTTTTTCTATCTGCTGGCCACGTCGAGGATCTTCGATTTCGCAGGGGTCCTTTTTGCCCCAATGGCCAGTGGGTTCAAAAAGTGTGATCAGTATGCAAAAAACATATCCCTCACCGATACACATTTATTTATTTATTTTATTTAACAGTATTTTTAAACCGCCTTATCTTATTAATCAAGGTGGTATCACAGCAAACAATCGGGTAAAGTGAGTGTGTTAATCATGCAGTGAGGGTGCAATTTAGTTGAGTGTGTGTTGTATCGTGTGCTAGATTGGGGTGAGCTATGTACAAGGTGTGGTGTGTTGCGTGCTAGAATGGTTTGAGCTATGTACAGTGTGGGCTATATACAGTGGTGCTGTAAAACATTATCTGTACAGGCAGCAATATGTGCTGTTATACATTCTCTTAGGTTATGTGATGTGTCCATAGTGTTCTATGAACAGCATGGTTTTTAGCTGTTTTCTAAAGTCTTTGAGGTCTGTAGTTGTCCTCAAGTCGTCTGGTAGTTTGTTCCATATAGTTGGAGCAGCCATGGAGAGAGCTCTGTCTGTTGTGTCCTTGCGTGTGTGTTTGAATTCACCTGGGGTGCTGACTCGGTTGCGTGTTTGTTTTCTTCTAGGACAAGTGCTGTTGTCTGGTTGAATGAGGGTGTGTAGGCTGTTGGCTGATGTGTGCTGATTTATCTTAAATAGGTTTATGATAGTTTTGTATCTGATGCGTGCACCGATTGGGAGCCAGTGTAAGTCTTTTAAGGTGGGTGTGATGTGGTCCTGTCTTGCAGTACCGGATATTATTCGTGCTGCAGTGTTTTGTGCTAGCTGGAGTGGTTTGAGGGCTTGTTTCGGTAGTCCCAAGTATATCGGATTGCAGAAGTCCAGTATTGGGGTTATCAGTGCTTGGAGGACGGTACGAAAGTGTTCTGGGGCAAGGAGTGGTTTCAGTCTCCTGATGATTCGCATCTTGTAGTAGACTTTTTGTATTGTTTTGTCTATGTGTGGCTTGAGGTTTAGCTTGTTGTCCAGAGTAACTCCAAGGTATCTCACTTCTGATTTTATTGGAATAGTGGTGTTTTGTATCTTGATGTTTGGCGGGTGTATGAAGCTTTGGTTCCGAGTGATTATTAGAGCTTCAGTCTTGTTGTAGTTTATTGCGAGGTTGTTGTTTTGACACCAGCTGGTCATTTGGGTAAGGCAGTCTGTTATCTTGGAGAAATCCGGGTTGTCGATTTCTATCGGGGTGTATATCATGATGTCGTCTGCATATATTGTGTATTGAATGTTGTTCTCTTTCATGATGTCGCATATCGGTTGGATGTAGATGTTAAATAGGAGGGCTGAAAGTGCGGATCCTTGAGGTACTCCTTGGCTGACATTTATGGGTCGGGAGGTGTTGCTGCCTCCAGTGTCCAGGTGCCAACCATGACCCAGTGGTCTGCACCCTGTGCAAAAAGATGTCCGTGAAGACCATCTAGCATCATCAGCAAAAGCAAGACGATATCTTCCACAGGTCAGATTCTGCCCCGGTATCCCCAGAGGCCTTGCGCTCTAAGACCCCGCATGGATCCTTGGAGTCACGTAAAGCCCCTGCAGTGCCTGATCGGGTTCGCGGACACTGACAAGGGTTCCCCAGAGCAGAAATGCAAGAAGAAGAAATCCTTGAGAGCTTCATCCTGGAACTCGGATACACAGGGCAAGTCCTGTGTCAGGTCCCACAGTCCACGGACAGTACCTGAGGAGTCTGAGTGGGAGCGGCCAGCGAAGGTTCCCTGAACAGATGCAGTGGTCTCCAGCAATGGGTCCTAGACCGCCGAGGCCTTTCCCATCGAGGACGCCCTCTCCTCACCGACACCGACTCGGTAACCCCGGCGTCCACATCAAAAGCTGGAATTCCTGAGTGGGAAGCCAGGATAATGGTGCTGGAGTGCAAAGTCACTGCCTTCCTTGCCTCACAGCAGGCATCGATGCCCGGCTCCACCGGTGCGCACTTTGAGACCACTAGGATCTGTCAGTATCAATAGTTAGCCGATGCCTGGATACCATGTACTGGATCCAGTGGGGTCCCAGCTTCAAGAAGGCGCAATTCCTACACACCTCTATGATGGTAGAGTCGACCATATGCCAGCAGAAGAGCCCAAAGACTCAGTCCTCCGTACCCCCAGGCAGGGAGTCCCATGCCCTTGACATCCTCTGGCAAAGGAACGCACAGGTTTCTCAGTGGGTCTCGATGGGTATCACCTCCAATAATTCCAGACCCTCACAAAATGCGTCAGGGAATGTTTGAAGTACATGACCCGGGCCGCCTACAATGGCTTCAAGTCAAATGGGAGGGTGGCCACCACAGGCATCGGCGCTCGATGCCAGGCCTGGCTCCAGGCATTGGAACTCAAGTAGTGGGTCCAAGAGAAACTCCTTGATGTCCTCTGCCGCTTCTTCGGCAAACCGATGGAGGAAAGGCAGCGGAGATTGAGACTGAGTTCCTCACAAGGACTCAGCTCTCCAATAAGACCTCCACCCTTATCGAGACTACCCCCAATACAAGACCCTCCAACAGGGTCACTAGGGCAAGGGAGTGGGCCAAGCTTCTTGCAGTCTAAGGGCTCCAAGCCCCAGACCCCTGCTCCTGCCCAGGCTGGGTCAGGTTTTTGACTCCCTGAGCATAGCCTCTCCACCCATGGTGGAGCAGCTGCCAATAGGGCGGCATCTGATTCATTTCGCCCATCGGTGGCCTGCCATCACCACTGACTCATAGGCACTCCAAGTTGTCAGAGAAGGCTACCTTCTTCACTTGAACCTGACGCCTCCCCCTTTCTTTCCAGGAGAGCCCTTTCGGACTCCCCTACACCAGGCCCTGCTACAGCAGAAACTTGCAGGCCTCCTCAAGGACAGAGCCATGGAGCCAGTCCCCACCACCTCAGGGGCAAGGGGTTCTACTCCCGATACTTTCTGGTCCCAAAAAGAACAGAGGGCCTTAGGCCCATTCTGGACTTGCGAAACCTGAACAAGTTCCTGGTGTGGGAGTAGTTCAAGATGTTCTCCCTTGGAACATTACTACCTTACTTCCCCAGGGAGATTGGGATGAATGAGGATGTGAGTGTAAGCATGCTTTAGGTCCAAGGAGCATAGCCAGTCATGGGCAGTAGTTAAGGTTCATGGTCAGGGGGCGACCACTACTGTACAGGGTACTACCCTTCGGTCAAGCTTTTGATCCAAGAGTCTTCACCAAATGCCTGGCAGTGGTGGCCACTGCCACCCACCCGCTCCCTGGACCTTGGAGTTTCAGGAGGGGGTGGCCTTTGATGCCCTTCAGGGTTGAGTATTGTAGTTGTGTGTGCTCAAGTAGTAAGGCAGGCAAAGAAAATTTCTTTGAGGTTTATTTCCGCATTGCAGTTCAAGTGCAAACAGACACAAATAAAGTATAATAGCACAAAACAAGAGTGGAAACCAAAACTTAAGCAAGGTATTGCACTGCTAGGCTAAATGTCCATTATCTTCTATGATCACATTCAGTTGTCATGTGACCCCTTTTCATTAACGGAAGAAACAAACTTTTGTAAACAGCAATGCTCCTGGTATGCAAACAACTGTGCTTTAAACTTGTTCCCTTCTGATACGTTTTTCAGCATAAGAATCAATACAGCAACTTCTGTTATATTTCTTCATATAACTTTGTACAGCCCTTCCATTAAATGTCCTTCTCAATCACACAAGCTGAGCAGTCCATTGGCATGTCTGGCTCTGTGAACGGTAGAGAAGAAACCAAAGGCATTTCCTCTTCACAGCTGTTTGTGGGCTGTGCTACGTTAGAGGAAGAAACTGCCCTGTTTTCAAGGAACTCTCTGAAATCTTTAAGAAGCAATTCAGCCTGCGTTCTTCCTGGGCTAAGCTGATTATGTCTTCCTCCTTCAGGTAACTGTTTAAACTGCTTATCTCTTGGTAATTAGCAATGCTGCTTTTACTAGGACAACAATTCCACATGTTAGGATTATCCTTCCCCCACTTATCACTAAACGTTAGTGCTGGGTTTAAAACTTCAGCTGTGAGTGGAGAGTTTCTCAACAGAGTGTTAAAAGTAGAACCTTCAGACTTCTCTTGGCTCTTGTCTCTGTAATAAGACTCAGCTGTTCCTTTACTATAGGTTTCTGCTGGCTTGTGAGAATAGCCTAGGCTGCTTACATGCTTTTCAGACTGCAACCAATTGCTACCATGTTGTCTGACTTTGTCTTGGCTTTTAACGTTAGCCTTTACTCTTTCTGGCTTCCCAATGTTAAACTTGCTAGCTGCTTCAAACCCACTGTGTACCTTGTGCTGTGGCTTTCTCCAGGGTAATTCTCTGTCCCTCTGCCTTCGGTTCCAAGGTTCTGCTTGGTCCTCTAGAAGCCTGTGCTGTAGCCTTGGGTCTCTCAGTGCTCCTGAATCCTTCTGGTCACAGAAGATTCTCCCTGCCTCTGAGTCTCCCAGGTACTTGCTCCGTGAGTCCAATCTTCTCCTTAGTGGATCACAGCTGCTTAATTGCCCTCTCTCCAACTCTTCCTGGTCATGTCCTTCTTCGTCGTTGTCTTCTTTCAAATCTGACTCTCTCTGTTTCTGAGTGCTTAACAAGCTGCCTGTGTACTGCACTGCCTGCCTCCTGCTTGGGCGTGCCCAATCAGGGACTTGGCTTCTCTCCTTCCTTGAGGTGAGGTGTGGTTCCTGATTAGCTCTGTGTTTTTTTCTCTCTGAAGAGAAAATCCTGCATTCTCTTGCAGTACCGGTTCTCTCCACCGGATCACTATCTGTTTCCATAGCATCTTGAGAGGCTTCTACGTCACACCACCTACCTCCATCTCCAAGGAACCTTCATCTTCCTACTGTATACTTGGATGATTGGCTCGTAAAGGGGGACACAGCCACTGAGGTGCAGCAGGCCATGGCCCACACCATCAATGTCCTGTAGCATCTGGAGTTCATGATAAACCACCCCAAGTCTCACCTTACTCCAATGCAGGACTCTGAGTTCATAGGAGCACGACTGGACACTCTTCAGGCCAGGGCCTTTCTTCCCTTGGACAGGGCAGGTCACCTTAGGGCTCTAGCCATTGAGGTGCAATGCCATCATGCTGTGTTGGCGCAGTCCATGCTCCATCTACTGGGCCACATGGCATCCACAGTTCATGGTAACCTATTTAAGACTAATAAGAGAAACTATTTTTTTCACTCAATGTGTAAACTCTGGAATTTGTTACCGGAGGATGTAGTAAAAGCTGTGGAACCTGTGTCTTTTGGGGAGACTGCTAGGTACTTATGACCTAGATTGGCCACTGTTGGAAATAGGATACTGGGCTTGATGGACCTTGGTCTGACCCAGTATGGCATATCTTATGTGGTTCCCAACGCCCACCTTCACATGCGGGTAGCACAGTGGTGTCTCCGCTCCCAGTGGATACATAGAAACATAGAAATATGATCACAGAAAAAGACCACATGGCCTATCTAGTCTGTCCTTCCATATCAACAACTACAACAGTCCCCTTTTTTCCTTTAGAGATCCTCTAAAATGAGCACTAAATAAGAGGTTAGATATGATTGGAATATCAGAGACACTGTAGAAGGAGGGCAACCAGTGGGACACTGATACCTGGGTACAAACTATATCGTAATGATAGAGCTGATCAAATTGGTGGAGGGGTTGCGCTCTATGTTAGAGAGGGCATTGAGTCAGAAAGGATTAAAGCTTTACAGGAAACAAAATTTGCTGTAGAATCTCTATAGATTGAAATTCCATGTAAAATGGGGAAGGCGATGGCAGTGGGGGTGTACTATCGACCGCCTGGCCAGAATGAACAAATGGATGATGAAATGCTCAAAGAAATCAAGGAAGCTAACAAATGTTACAGCGCAGTAATAATAATGGGTGATTTCAATTACCCCGGTATCGACTGGGTCAGTGTCACGCAGGACATGCTAGGGAGAAAAAGTTCCTAGATGAAATAAATGACTGCTTCTTGGAGCAGCTGGTTCATGAACTGACCAGAGGGGAAGCCATATTAGACCTAGTCCTTAGTGGAACACCAGATATTGTGCAAGAGATAAGGGTGTTGGGGCCACTTGGCAATAGTGATCATAGCATGATCGTGTTTGATTTAATTAGTGGAGGAGGGATAGTAAGGAAATCCACAGTACTACCTTTAACTTTCGAAAGGGAGACTATGATAAAATGAGGAAAATAGTTAAGAAAAAACTAAAAGGAGCAGTTGCAAAGGTTAAAGACTTACATCAAGCGTGGGTGTTGTTGAAAACTACTATCTTGGAAGCCCAGCCCAGCTGTATTCCACGCTTTAAGAAAAGTGGAAGGAAGTCCAAAAGACCGCCAGCATGGTTTAAAGCTGAGGTCATAGAGGCTGTTGTTGCCAAAAAAGCATCTTTCAGGAAATGGAAAAAAAGAGCCAAACGACGACACCTGGAAACAGCACAAGCACTGGCAAGTCAAATGCAAGGCATTGATAAGGCAGGCAAAGGGAGAATTTGAGAAGAAGCTTGCTGCGGAAGCAAAAACGCGAAATAAAGACTCTTTCAAGTACATTCGTAGCAAAAAAACTGTGAGAGAGTCAGTTGGTCCATTAGATGATAGAGGGGTTAAAGGGGCACTAAGAGGCAACAAGGCGATAGCGGAGAGACTGAATGAATTCTTTGCTTCGGTTTACTGAGGAAGATGTAGGGATATTACCCATGACTGAAGTGGTATTTAAAGGTGCGGAAGAATTGAAGGAAATATCGATACATCGGGAAGATGTATTACAACTATTAGATAAACTGAAGAGTAGCAAATCACCTGGACTGGATGGTATACATCCAAGGGTGTTGAAAGACCTGAAATATGAGATTGCAGACTTGCTATTAGTAATTTGTGAATTTTCATTAAAATCATCTGTAATACCTGAAGATTGGAGGATCGCCAATGTAATGCCAATTTTTAAAAAGGGTTCCAGGGGTGATCCGAGAAACTACAGACCGGTGAGCCTGACGTCAGTACCGAGAAAAATGGTAGAAACCATCATAAAGAACAAAATTACTCAGCATGTAGATAATCATGGCCTAATGGGAGACAGCCAACATGGCTTTAGACAAGGAAGATCTTGTCTTACTAATCTGTTATGTTTTTTTGAAGGTGTGAATAAACAGGTGGACAAAGGTGAGTCGGTTGATATAGTGTATCTGGACTTTCAGAAAGCCTTTGACAAGGTCCCTCATCAGAGACGTTTGGCAAAAATAAAGAGTCATGGGATAGGAGGCAGTGTACTATTGTGGATCAGGAACTTGTTAAAAGATAGAAAGCAGAGGATAGGGCTAAATGGCCAATTTTCCCAATGGAGAAAGGTGAATAGTGGTATACCCCAGGGATCTGTGCTGGGTCTGCTGCTTTTTGACAAGGGAATAACGAGTGAGGTTATCAAATTTGCAGATGACACAAAACTATTTAAAGTTGTTAAAACCCAAGAGGATTGTGGAAATTTGCAAGAGGATTTTGATAAATTGGAAGACTGGGCATCAAAATGGCAGATGAAATTTAATGTGGACAAGTGCAAAGTTATGCACCTAGGGAAGGACAACCCAAACTATGGTTACACGATGCAAGGTTCCACATTAGGAACCACCACCCAGGAAAAAGATTTAGGCGTCATTATGGATAACATGTTAAAACCCTCAGCCCAGTGTGCAGCAGCGGCCAAGAGAGCAAATAGAATGCTAGGTATCATAAGGAAAGGAATGGAAAATAAAACAGAAGATATTATAATGCCTCTATATCATTCCATGGTGAGACCGCACCTTGAATATTGTGTGCAGTTCTGGTCACCGTATCTTAAAAAGGATATAGCGTTATTAGAAAAGGTTCAGAGAAGTGCCACCAAAATGCTAAAGGGGATGGAAGGATACTCCTATGAAGAAAGGATAAAAAGGTTAGGGCTCTTTAACCTGGAAAAGAGACGGCTGAGGGGAGATATGATAGAAGTCTATAAATTAATGAACGGAGTGGAACGGGTAAACGTAGATCGATTGTTTACGTTATGAGAATATAGAAAGACTAGGGGACATGCAATGAAGCTACAGGGTAAACTATTTAAGAGTAATAAAAGAAAATATTTTTTCACTCAACGTGTAATCAAACTCTGGAATTTGTTACCGGAGGATGTAGTAAAGGCTGTTAGTGTAGCTGGGTTTAAAAAAGGTTTGGACAAGTTCCTGGAGGAAAGGTCCATAAACCATTATTAAGAAGGTACCCAGGATATCAGTGCTTGACCCAGTACAAGCATTGTGGAACCTGTTTCTTTTGGGGAAACTGCTAGGTACATATGACCTAGATTGGCCACTGTTGGAAACAGGATACTGGGCTTGATGGACCTTGGTCTGCCCCAGTATGGCGTATCTTATGTTCTTATGTTCTCTGTGTTTGTCCCATGCTTTTTTGAATTCAGATACTGTCCTCATCTCTACCACCTCCACTGGGAGACTATTCCACGGATCGACCACTCTTTCCGTAAAGAAATATTTCCGCATATCACTCCTGAATCTATCCCCCTTCACCCTCATCCCATGTCCCCTCATAGCAGAACTTGCTTTCAATTGAAAGAGGCTCTCTCCCCGTGTACATTTATGCCACTGAGGTATTTAAACATCTCAATCATATCACCTCTATCCTGCCTTTCCTCTAAGGTGTATATATTAAGATCCTGAAGTCTGTCTTCATATGCTTTATAATGAAGACCACTAACCATTTTAATAGCCACCCGCTGTACTGACTCCATCCTGTTCATATCCTTTTGAAGGTGCGGTCTCCAGAATTTAACACTATACTCCAAACGAGGTCGCACCAAAGACTTATACAGAGGCACTATCACCTCCCTTTTTTCTGCTAGCCATTCCTCTCCGTATGCACCCAAGCATCCTTCTAGCTTTTGCTGTCACCTTTTCTACCTGTTTAGCTACTTTAATATCATCAGACACAACCACGCCTAGGTCCCGCTCTTCTTTAGTGGACAAAAGCACTTCACCCCCTATACTATATTGCTCCCTTGGATTGCTGCAGCCCAAATGCATGGCCTTACATTTTTTAACATTAAATCCCAGCTGCCAAATTCTAGACCATTCTTCAAGCTTAGCTAGATCCCTCCTCATGTTATCTACACCTTCCTGGGTGTCTACTCTATTGCAGATTTTGGTATCATCTGCAAAGAGGCAAACCTTACCCGACAGCCCTTCTGCTATATCACTAACAAAGATGTTAAAAAGAATCAGACCAAGGACAGATCCCTGGGGCAAACCACTGGTAACATCCTTCTCCTCAGAGTGAGTTCCATTTACCTGTACTCTTTGTCGCCTCCCACCCAACCAATTTCTAACCCAAGCAGTAATTTTAGGGTCCATCCCTAGGGTGCTCAGTTTGTTTATAAGTTGCCTGTGAGGAACCGTGTCAAAGGCTTTACTGAAATCTAAATACACCACATCTAGGGCTCTCTCTCGGTCCAACTCCCTGGTCACCCAGTCAAAGAAATCAATCAGATTTATCTGACAAGACCTGCCTCTGGTGAATCCCTGCTGCCTCGGATCCTGTAATCCGCTGGACTCCAGAAACCTCACTATTTTCTCTTTCAGCAGTGTTTCCAATAATTTACTCACCACCGAAGTTAAACTAACTGGCCTGTAGTTTTCAACCACATCCTTACTTCCGCTTTTGTGTAAAGGCACCACATGAGCCTCTCTCAAATCTTTTGGCACCAACCCCGACTCCAATGAGGCATTGAAAAGGTCAGTCAGTGGAGCTGCTAGAACATCCCCAAGCTCCCTCAGTATTCTAGGGTGTATCCCATCCGGTCCCATTGCTTTGTCTACTTTAAGTTGAGCTAGTTTCTCACGAATACAGTCTTCTAAAAATTGTTCAAGATGTCCCTCGCTTCTGTTCCTATTTGTGGGTGTTTTCTGAAGTCCTGCTCCTGGTTCTTCATCTGTGAACACAGAACAGAAATATTTGTTAAGCAATTCCGCTTTATCCTCATCAGCTTCTACATATTCCTCCCCTTCACCCTTGAGTCTGACAATACCACTTTTGCCCTTCCTCTTCTCACTAACATATCTGAAAAATGTCTTATCCCCCTATTTTATTGCAATGGCTATTTCCTCTTTTTGAATCTTTGCTTTCCTGACTACTTTGCTAGCTTCTTTAAGTTTTTCCAAATATAGATGCCTGTCTTCCTCTCTCTGTGATCTCTTGTATTTCATGAAGGCCTCCCTCTTTTTCTTCACCTTTTCAGCTACTTCTTTCGAAAGCCATAGCGGTCTCCTTTTCCTTTTACCTTTATTTACCATTTTAACAAAAAGGTTGGTTACGCTTAAAATATCCCCTTTCAGTTTTGCCCACTGTTTTTCTACATCCCCCAGCTGTTCCCATCCCACTAACGACTCCTTGAGGTATTGGCCCATCTTGGCAAAGTTAGTCTTCCTAAAGTCTTAGACCTTCACCTTTGAATGGATTCTAACAGCCCTAGTCCTAATACTGAACCACACCATCTGGTGATCCAGTTACCCAATCCCCAGAGGGTCCTCACCACGGATGCCTCCCTACTGGACTGGGGTGCCCATTGAGAGGAATTCCACATGCAGGGCAACTAGTCTCTGGCTGAGAGCCAGTAGCAGATCAACCTACTGGAGCTCAGGGCCATTTTTCTGGCGACCAAAGCCTTCCACCACTGCCTGCAGAACCAGTCGGTGCTAGTCCAAATGGACAAACAGGTCGCAATGTTCTACCTGAACAAGCAGGGGGACATGAGATCTCACCGCCTCTGTCAGGAAGCAGTAGCCATCTGCTCATACACCATTGGTCAGGGAATGCATCTCAGGGCGGTATACTTTCCAGGCCAGGGCAATGCCCTAACGGACAGACTGAGCAGGGTCCGCTAGCCACACGAATGGCGACTAAACTCTAGGGTGGCACAGTGGCTCTTCCGACTCTGGGGCACCCTGAGTCTGGACATCTTTGCCAGCCCGACCAATGCAGAGCTGCCCCACTTCTGCGGTCCCCAGCCGCACCCGTCGCCTTCCCTCCCATGCCACTAATTGCCCAAACCATCTTCAAAGTTCTGAGGGACAAGGCTTTCATAATCCTGATGGCCCCACGGTGGCCCAGGCAGCCTTGGTTCCCCTATTGTACTGTCTCAACAGTGCTCCCAGTCACTCTGGGGTGCGCCTTGGTGTTACTGACCCAGGGCTCCCTTCTTCACCCCAACCTGGGGCCCCTGACATTAACAGCATGGCTGCTGAATGGGTAGCCTTAGCACCCTTCATCCTCCCAAGGGAGGTAGAGGAAGTCCTCCTGGCCTCTTGTGAGAACTCCATGAGATGTGCCTATGCCTTCAAGTGGCGCAGATTCTCAGTGTAGAGTGTAGCGCAACGGGTTGACCCGTTCTCTCGCCAGGTGCACACAGTGCTGCAGTACTTGCTTCGCCTTTCGCAAACTGGACTCAAGTCCAACTCCGTAAGAGTGCACCTGAGCGTGCTCTCGGTACGCCATCATTCCATAGAAGGCAAACCTCTTTCTGCTCAGCCCCTCATTACTCGATTTATGTGGGGCCTTCTGCTCTCTAAGCCTCCCATCTGCCCGCCCCCGGCGGAATAGGGCCTCAATGAGGTTTTGACGCAGTTCACCAAACCACCTTTTGAACCTAGGACTACCTGCTATTTGTGTTACCTTTCCTGGAAGGTCGTCTTCCTTGTGGCGCTCACCTCTGCCCGCAGAGTCAGCGAGCTTCAGGCCTTGGTGGCCGAGCTACCCTCTACCAGGTTCTGCAAGAACAGGGTTGTGCTTTGCACCCACCCTAAATTCCTTCCAGAGTCATATCCGCATTCCGCCTCAACCAAGAAGTGGTGCTCCCCACCTTCTTTCCATGGTCCCACGCTGACAAGGTGGTGGCTGTTCTCTATACTCTGGATTGTAAGAGGGCCCTGTCCTTTTACTTGCAGTGTACCAAAGCCTCACAGCTTTTCGTTTCCTATGACCCCGGTTGCCTGGGGGAGGCTGTTACCAAGCGGACCCTGTACACCTGGGTGGCGGACTGCATCACCTTTGCCCACAATCAGGTTAGGCTCTCATTGGAGCTCCGAGTCACAGCACACAATATCAGGGCTGTGGTGACCTCTGTTGCAAGCTTGTACTCTGTCCCTATGAAATTGAATCAAGTAGTAAACAGGTGTCAGAAATTTGCAGCAACAATACCAGAATTATTTTTTTTTACTTGGCAGCTTTTGCCTTCTCTGGGCCTCCAGCATAGTCGCAGCTAGGGCTGGGATCTGGCATGATCAGCCTTTGTTGGAAACTAACTACTCAGGGATTTTTTTTCTCCTATTTTATATCCTCTCAACATGCCTTGTCTGGTTATGGTAATGACAGTCCTTGACTGATGACCTTTCAGATCCCCGCAATCATGGGCTGTGAATCTGGCCATTAGGTGTCAACCTCAAGCACTGACCATGACTTCCTTCCTCTCTTCGGGGATTGTGACTACTGCCTCTTTGGCATCTCTGCCCCCACTGCCCAGTCAAGTGGAAGACCCGATCTGGGGATCTCACTGGGGACCTTCCACATACACTACATAATATTGCTACCGAGCCATCAGGCCCACCCCTGCAATTAATGTTTTGATGATAATGAAGGACATTGTATTCTGCTGGTATCACTCATTGAGCTTGTTGCGTGGGGACCGAATGTGCCTACAAGTTTGTTGCAGTTCTACTATGTTGGCAAAAGAAAGATAAGGTAGCTCATATAACTGGTTTTGAAAAGTGCGACATGGACACAATCATTCTCCGAAGCATCTCTCCTTGCTTGAAAGAGATCTGAGGACGCTGCTGGCACCTTAGGGAATTTTGTGTTCAACTCTCGCATATATTTATTTATTTAGGGCCTCCCCAGGACTGTGTGGATGAAGGGTAGACTTTTCTTATGGACCCTATATTCAGTGGACACTTTTCTGTTTCCATCACTCACTCTTCACTTCTCCAAAGAAAGTGAAAATCGAGCCTAGGTTTTAACTGAATAACAAATTTAAGTATATTTAATGGAGCAAAAATAAAAGGTAAACAAGGCAGAAAGTAGACCTGCAACAAGAAGCAGAATCCCCAGCTGAGAAGGCTGCTGCAGGCATCTCCTCTTTCAGGCTTTTTGGATCCCTGTTACTTTTACACACTTTTCCTCTTCTCTGATCTCGACTAGTGGGTCCTCCTCTCCTCTTCTCCTTCACGGAACAAACTCCAAAAGCACACGCTAAGAGGATGAGGGCTGCCTTGAAAGAGCTACGCAAAAGAAATGGATAAAGTACCCGTGGCTTGAAGTGAGGAGCAAACTGGAGAAGACAGAAAACAGGGGCACCTAAAATAAAATAAAGGTCCTGGTGGATAGGGGGAGACAAACCTCAGGCCCTAAACTGGAATCAAGCAAAAAGGCAGAGTAGACATAAAAAGTAATTTTAAGTAAAATACCTTTTTTAGGTGATCCCCCCAAACTAAAGTGTTCACAGAATTTAATTCAGACAGGAATACTCTTATGCAAGACAGAATAAAGGTAATTGTTCCAAATCCTTGGACAGTCTCCCTTTTACTCTCCTTCCTAACAGGGCCAGTCTCAGAGTTGGTTCAAGATGTTGGAGCCCTAGTCAGATCTTAAGCTTTCTCCCCCTCAACTCCCCCCCCCTTCAGCTATCAAAATGTACTGTGTAACTCTTAATATCCTGCTCTTCATCCCTCCCCCCGCCCCCAGAAGTTGCCTCCCTAGTTGCCTGATGGTTGGGATGGCCCTCCCTCCTATTTCTCCTCTCTTGTGGTTCCCAGAAGGATGCCTTCGTCTTCTCTTATGCTCAGGCTATCCTAGAAGAGACAGTAGATTCCCTTTGGACAATACTGCACTACAAAATAGCAAAACTCTAACAAAGAGGTTCATACCTTCCGTATAGTGATATGCCTTAAGGGATCCACTTTCTTTCCTCCGCTCAAGAGCAAATGTAAAAATACAGGGCCCGATTCTCAAAAAGGCTGGTATTTAAACTCCAGGGCGATCAGCCATGGTGCTTAAACATCAGTGGGATATTCACTGGCAGTATCTGGATAGTATCTGCTGCCGGATTAAGTGGCGCTATCTGAATAAGCGCTAACATTATCCAGTTAGTGGTGATATTCGGTCAACACTTAGCTGGAGAGCATCTTAGACCTGCTTTTCATGCAGCCTACGTTATCTGGATAAGTGTTGACTGAAAATCATCACTATCTGTATAAGATTGGCACTTATCTGGATAGCGGTGGTACCACCCTTGCTCCATCCACTTACCATCCCTGCATTAACTAGATAGTGCCACTGAATATCTCCACAGACCATCCTGGCACTATCTGGATACTGCTGCTAAACATATCACTCCGTACCTTTATCCAGATATCCATATAAATGTTTTGAATAATAGGTCTTCAGACTGGGAGGCTAGGGATGTACCTGGAGACAGGTCCCTCTCCACATGCAGTACTTGGGCCTACAGGGGTAGGACTTAGATGCTCCCGAGTGTCAGGTTTCTCCTACAATGTTTAGTTAATATTTATTTTCTTTCTTTTTTCTCGAAGATAGATGGTTATCTCCCTCCCGATACACCATATCCTCTGTTTCTGGATTCTTGTTCGTCTCCACAGATCTCCATTGTCTGTATACTCCTTGATCCCTTGTTGAAGCAAGCTGCAGGTTCAAGCCTAGCCAGCCTGTGGGTAAAACACTATCTTTTGAAGTGGCTACGTGGGTCACATCGGATGAAGCACCCAGTGGCAGCTCAGACAGCTTCTTGCGATTCCCTGAACTCCTTGTGGAAGGAAGACTCTGGGCACTTGCTTTCCAGGCCTTTTAGTGTTTCTCCAAATTAGTGGAGGCCACTCCTCCTGTCCTGTGAACGGCAAGGAGGGCCATCCCCCATTACATTATATGATGCTGGGGCTTCACTAAGTAACAGGGATACCAGAATGCTCCTCATTACTGAGATAGAGGGCACTTTATTGAGGCCTCTGCTACATTTATTTATTTATTTAACAGTTTTTATTTATTGTCCTTCTTCGATTCAGGATGGTTTACAAAGAACATAGGGTGACAGTGTGTTTCAACTGTTTACATAGAACTGAACTTTTTAACATGAGTACATGTGGTTAAGACAAGTAACTTGTGAACATGAGTATAATTGTCTCGAACAAGAACTATTTACATATTTACAGGGTGATAGGTAGGGGTCGTTGGGATAATAAGGTAAGTAAGGTATTATAGGGTGGTGGGGCAGTGGGGGGGGGAATGGAATCTGGGGAGAAATGGAGAAGGAGACTGAGGGGAGAGTTAAGGTGGCAGGGAAAAGTGTTCTTGGAAGAGATGGGTTTTAAGTCTCTTCCGGAATTCGGCATGATCAGAGCAGTTCTGTAGTTCTCCTGGTAGTGCATTCCATAATGAGGGGGCATGAAGGGAGAAGGCCCTGTTGCAGGTAGTTTGCCTGCAGGTTTTCTTGTTTGTTGGTATGATTAGAAGGTTTTTTGTACTGGTGCGGCGTGATCTATTATTATTGGGATTGGATAGGAGCGAAGAGAGGCATGGGGCTGATTCATTAAGGATGATTTTATGTATGAGGGTTATTACTTTGAATTTTATTCTGTATAGTATGGGAAGCCCACGGAGATCATGGTGGATTGGCGTTATGTGTGATCGTCTAGGGTTGTTTGTGATGAGACGGGCTATTGTGTTCTGTGCAGTTTGGAGGGGTTGTATACTACTTTTGGGAAGGCCATGATAGATGAGATTACAGTAGTCAAGGGTTGGGGTAGTGAGGGCTTGACAGATTGTATGAAAGGAGTCTGGGTTTAAGAGTGGTTGGAGGTTCCTAAGAGTTCATAATTTTGTATAAATTGTGTTTGAAGTTCTTTTTATCTGTTCAAAAAGTGTAAGATTCTGGTCAAGAATAAGACCAAGGTATGTGATTTGATTTTTAATGGGAAGGGTGAAATCACCGAGAGTGAGGGTTGTCGGTGGAGTATAGGAAGTATTGGTGAATACTACATGCTCTCTTCAAAAGACAAATTCCTTACTCTCTTCTACCCTATGGCTGCCTTGACCCTCAGAACCTTCTTCTGTGAATCATGAACTCCAACCTTGACTGCTGACCCTCCCCTGAAAGGTTTTCTGAGTCAGGAGACCTCTTCCAGACACCTTGATGCACCTTCTTCTAATCTCATGTCTCCTGGTGCAGGGTCACGATCTAGGAAGTCCAGCAGCTCTGACCTTGAGAACTGAACAGTCATCAGAATGGGAGAGAAAGGACACTAGACTAAGCCTGTTTTTCCTTTATCCTTAGACTGGATTAGTACATTGGCACCAGCTCCCATTAAGCCAGGTACTCCTCTTCTGAGATCTGTGTACGCTACGAGTGGCAGAAATGAGGGAAAAATACAAAAATTGCTCCTACTCATTGGATTATATGCTCTTACATGACATCACATTTCACTGTCTCCTCCTATAACGGAGGAACGCACACTCCCACATAATGTACTACACTGCTACAAACGATAGGCAATACTCCTGAGCACATAGACACAGCTACTCAGCAATGCCCAAGGCTAAAATACAATGCATTTAGGAATCAGTAAGGGGCCTTTCTTACGCTGCCTGACATATGTAAGCACCTTTGCAGGAATTAGTGTTTCCAGCCTAGCTGTGGCTATTACGTTATCTTGTATTTTGTAACCAGTAGAAGGATGCTGTTAGAAGTGCAAAGGGAAGGTTTATTATTGTGTAGGATCATGTTCATGCTCCTATCTGCCCACATGGACGATATAACAAGCAGAGGGAATTTGCACGGAGCTGCAGTTACAACCATTCTAGCCACCTTACTGGGCAGACTAGAAGGACCTCACTGGTCTTTATCTGCCATCGTATACCATGTTGCTATGACTTTCCATTGGCAGCTGAGCATTGAGAAGAGCCTTTCTCCTAGGACAAGCAGGATTCGTCAGCCACACCAGGTGTCGTCCACCGACGGCGCCGACACGGAAGTGCTCTCTAGAGCTCAGAGTCCTTCTGAGCATGAGCCAGAAGCCCCACCCCACTAGCCCGCCCCTAGCTAGCCAGTCTTTTTTCTTCCGCCGTGCCACACACACGCGGATCTCATCTCTCTCAGCCAGAAAAGATATATTCTTTAAAGATACAAATGAAGCCCGGATTCAAGAAATGCAGTTCCTGCACCAGGAAAATGAACAGCTCCGATGCTCATGATCACTGCGTGAGATGCCTGGGCTCTGCCCATCAGGTACAGGACTGCCAGCACTGCTCTCAGATGTCTCCCAGAGCCCTGAAATCAAGGAGCCATGCTCTGAAGGATTTAATCGAGTCCCTGAACGAGGAGGCCTCAAAAATTCCTTCACCGGCACGGGATGGGTCCTCAGGGTCCTCCATCCCCGGCCGTGCAGTTCCGGAGTCCACAATTTGCACCGGAGCCTCTGCTCAAACCGGAGCCCCTACTACACGGAAGACTACCGGGGAGCAAACAGCATCAAAAAGAAACAAAGCAAAAGGTAATCGGGGTGAAAAACGGCTCTCCCCCTTATCCCCCTCAGGCCCCCGAAATGCTCCCGACGCCATTAGGAGCCCCCGGGAGGCCCCATGCTGCTCCCACCACGTTGTCTCTGGGGCAGCCATCTTGATGACATCACTGCCTCGAGCTCCGCCCAGTCAGCTCCCATTGGACATCGTCAAGGGTCTCCGGGCTCCGCCCCCCTTGCTCCTATTGGCCATCATCACAGGGCTTCCCCGGAGCATCAAAGAGACTCCCAGACTCTCGGGGCTGAAACGGAGCCGCCTCCCCGTGCCTGCACAAAGTCCTCAGATAAGAGCAGGAGCTGCGATCGGGGCAGTAAGGGGAGCAGCAAACACAGACACCATCGGGATCACAGCAGGAGCAGAGAAAGCGATTCTCATCGCAGACACCGGCATCGGAGCAGGGACAGCAGTAGCCATAGAGCACAGCACAGAAATGGAACTTCTCTGAAACGGAAACAAAGTGCTGTCGCTCTCAGCCCCGATTCCAGGCCGACCAAAATGCTTTCTCCCCTGTCTACACAGCATCCAGCTGCAACTCCTGCAGAGACTCTCTCTAATCAAGGGGCAAGCCTGGGAGCTGTTTCTGGCTCCCCTGCAGTGTCTCTCCACAACCAAGAGAACATACTGCAGCTGCTTTCCAGCCTCACCGAGCTTCTGCGTAAGGGCTCAGCAGCTGCTTCAACACAACATGCGTCCACAGATGCTAGCGCCCAGATCGCTGTCCCGGTAGAGCATCTTGACCATCGCGCAGAGCCTGCTAACCAATCCTTCGACAGTAGCATTACTTCTGCGGATCCAGAATCAACATCCTTCCTTAGCCTAGAGGAGGAGGAGGAGGAAGTAATCACGCCGCTCGGATGCGAGTCCCCCAAGGACAAAGCGACCTCTGTACGGAGCGAGGAGTCCCAGTCTGCAGGACCATCTGCAGTAGCTGATCCAATCCCTGAGGACCTTACATATCCGAAGTTCCTGCGTAAGGTGGCAACTACCCTTAACCTCACTCCTCCAGATCATCTACGGGATGGCCCGGAGCTTTTCAAATATCTCGACGCTCCGAGGACACCCATCTCCTTGCCAGTACATCAGCGTCTCAGAGACACGCACACAAAACTGTGGCAAAGCCCGGCCTCCTCACCGGCATGCCCCAAGAAGCTGGACGCTAAATACCTAATCCAGCAAACTCCTGGATTCGGAAGAAGCCAGCTGCCTCATCACTCCATCGTGGTGTCCTCTGCTTTAAAGCGTGTTAAATCCTCACGCAATCATGCCAACTCACCTCCCGGGAAGGATCACAAACTCCTGGACGACGTCGGCAAGAAAGTTTTCCAAAGCGCCATGCTGAATGCGCGCATTTCTGCACACCAGTTTCAACACGTCCTCTTCCAGGACGCCCTGCTGGCAACCCTCAAGGACGCCTCAACAATGCTACCCTCCGGAGAAAAAGAAAAAGTTTCAGCCATTCTTGCCGATCTAAAGGAATGCGGAAAGCACCTCATCAGCACGATTCATGACTCCTTTGAGGTTGCTACGCGCACAGCAGGCACCGCCATCTCCGCTAGGAGGCTGGCATGGCTGCGGGCCTCTGGATTACGCGAAGACACTCATGAACGCATTGCCGATGCCCCCTGCAATGGCGAATCTCTCTTCGGGGACAAGGTGGCGGACACCGTTAACGATATGAAGGAGCACTGCTCCACCCTGCAAACCCTTGCCGAGGACGGCCTGGAGCGCAACCCCAGCACCAAGGGATCTTACAACAGAAAATCGTACACCCCTTACAAAGGTTATCCCTCATACCACAAATGGCAGCAGCCCCGCTACAAGCAGACGGCCTACAGACCCGCTTATGGAGCCCAGCACCAGCATAAGCAACAACGAGACAGGAAACAAAAGAAACAGCCACCTCTATCGGGCAAAAACAATCCATCTTTTTGACAACCAGTCCGCGCAGGGACGGGCAACCCTTCCAGTGGGAGGACGGTTGACAGCTTTCTGGGACTCCTGGCAAGCTATTTCTTCGGACACTTGGGTCCTGCGGATTATTCAGGAGGGATATCGCCTGCGCTTCATGCTTCGCCCTCATGGGCGCCCAGCGAAATCTCAACCCAGCGAAACGTCACTGCCCATGCACTTGGAAGTGATGCATCTATTGACAACCCAGGCCATCGAACCTGTGCCTCCGGAACAAACCAACCAGGGCTTCTACTCCAGATTCTTCCTAGTACTGAAGAAGTCGGGAGGAGTACGCCCTATCCTGGACCTGAGGAACCTCAACAAGTTCATCCTCAAAGAAAAGTTCTGCATGTACTCCCTCGACTCGATCCTCCCCCTTCTCCAACCCGGGGACTGGATCGCCTCCTTGGACCTTCAGGACGCATATACACACGTCCCGATACACCCCCAGGACAGACAGTATCTACGTTTCCAAGCACTTGGGGGCCATTACCAATACAAGGCCCTCCCCTTCGGCCTCTCGCCAGCACCTCGGGTGTTCACGAAGTGCGTGGCTGTGGCAGCTGCTCATCTGCGGAAACAGGGCATTCACGTCTTCCCCTACCTGGACGACTGGCTTCTGTCATCACCATCACCGGAAGAGACGCGGTGGGCCATCAAACGAACCATCGGCCTTCTCACTTCCCTCGGCTTCCTGGTAAACCACCAGAAGTCACACCTGGTCCCCACTCAGCGTCTGGAGTTCATAGGGGCCTGTATAGACACCGTGAAAGGGAAGGCATTCCTCCCAGCACAGAGGGCGAAGAACCTGGCCTCCCTCGCCACAGCAGCCTCCCTCCAGACAACTTCAACGGCCCGATCCCTCCTCTGCCTCCTGGGCCATATGGCCGCTACCACCCACGTCCTGCCTCTAGCACGATTGCACATGCGAACCCTACAGTGGCGCCTACGCTCGTGTTGGAATCAGCGCACGCAACCGCTCTCCTTCCACATCACCCTCGACGCCCACACCAAGAAGAGCCTTCGGTGGTGGACAATCAAACGGAACCTCTTGGTGGGGAAACAATTTCAGCAGTCCAGTCACCAAGTCACTATCACCACAGATGCATCCCAGACGGGATGGGGAGCCCACATGGGCCATCTGCGTACGCAAGGAGCCTGGACACCGACAGAAACCAGCCTCCACATAAATCTTCTGGAACTCAGAGCCATAAGATATGCACTGCAGGCTTTCCAGCAACACATCAACAACAAGTCTCTTCTTATATTGACAGACAACCAGGTGGCCATGTTCTATGTCAACAAACAGGGGGGAACAGGCTCCCGACCGCTGTGCAGAGAAGCACTCAAGATATGGTCGCTGATCCTAACGAACCACTGTTGGATAAGAGCATCCTATCTCCCGGGTGTACAGAACTCCTTGGCGGACAGACTGAGCCGACAGCTAAACCCACACGAGTGGACCCTCAGCCCCCAAGTCACCGCCCACATCTTCAACCGCTGGGGTCAACCGCAGATCGACCTCTTCGCTACGGACCGGAACAAGAAATGCCCCCTATTCTGCTCCAAGCGACAGACAGCCAACAGCGTAGCCTCGGATGCCTTCGCCGTGTGCTGGGGGGAGTGGTCTCTTGTATACGCCTTCCCCCCCACGCCCCTGATCTCGAAGACACTGCAGAAGATCATCCAGGACGGAGCTCAGGCCATTCTGGTGGCCCCCTACTGGCCCTGGCAGATGTGGTTCCCAGCGCTACTACGCCTCTCGCAGGAGCCACCCCTCCGCCTCCCTCTCCACCAATCCATGCTAACCCAGGACGAGGGACACACGCTACACCCCAACCTGGGGGCCCTGGCACTGACAGCGTGGAGATTGAACGGAGGAACCTTTCCGCGATGAGCGTGCCAGAGGAGGTACAGCACATAATCCTGGCAGCCAGAAGACCATCCACCAGAAAATCCTATGCCTTCAAGTGGAAGCGCTTCAGCCTCTGGTGTGACCCCAGAGGGCTCAACCCCTCCAGCTGCCCTGTTCCATGCGTCCTACAATACCTCGCATCACTCTCGGAACAGGGGCTCAAAACCAATTCCGTCAGGGTGCATCTATCAGCCATCGCGGCATTCCATGAGCGCACAAGCAACGGAACCATTGCCTCGCTGCCCTTGGTTGTAAGCTTCATGAAAGGGCTGAACAATCTAAAGCCTCCCATACGGACTCCCGCGCCGGCTTGGGATCTCAACCTTGTCCTCCAACAGCTGACCAAAGCGCCCTTCGAACCACTTCTCACGGCCACCATGAAGCATCTAACATGGAAGACTCTGTTTTTAGTGGCTATCACCTCTGCTCGCAGAATCAGCGAACTTCAGGCTCTGGTGGTTCACCCACCATACACACAACTGCTGCAAGACAGAGCCACCCTCCGCACTCACCCCAGGTTCATCCCCAAAGTGTCTTCGGAATTCCACATCAACCAAACCATCGAATTGCCCACATTCTACCCTGAGCCACACTCCTCCCAAGAGGAGGAGAGGCTGCACACACTCGACTGCACCAGAGCCCTCCGAATCTACATCCTCAGGACAGGCCCTCTACGCAAGGGTTCTCAACTTTTCGTCTCCTACGACCCAAACAGACCCGGCCGCCCGGTCACCAAGCGCACCATGGCACAATGGATCTCGGCCTGCATAGGCCTCTGCCATGATCTGGCAGGCGTGCTAACGGTCCCTAATGTGGGACCGCACCAGCTCAGGGCACTGGCAGCCACTATTGCGAACCTACGCTCCATTCCCCTGACGGAAATCTGCAGAGCGGCTACTTGGTCTTCCGCCCACACCTTTCAAAAACATTACTGCCTAGACTTGGACACGCAGGCTCGCTGCGCGTTTGGACAAGCAGTCCTTTCCACTGCTAGTGCCACATGACTGCCACTCTACTGACTCAGACTGTGCATCCATGTGGGCCTCACGGCTCGACCATATACCATTGATTGTGGACATTCATGTTGGCCATGTTGGCCCTCTCCCTTGTTGGCCATGTTGGCCTTATTGTTGCCCATGTTGGCATTGTTCGTCGGCCATGTTGGCCTCATTGTCCGGCCATGTCGGCCGTGTTGTTAACCTACCAAGTTAAACTGCACCATGTGTGAACAAAAGTTTTGTGTGAATAAAAATTATTAAATATTTCACCATCCTTGCCTTGGCCTCCCTCTCCACTGCTATTCCGCGCTATCGCGCAGCTTGGGAGGCACCTGGTGTGGCTGACGAATCCTGCTTGTCCTAGGAGAAAGCGTAGTTACTTACCTGTAACTGGAGTTCTCCGTGGACAGCAGGATGAGTCAGCCACACATTCCCACCCTCCTCCCCAGGCCGAGGTCGGCCTCGGCACGCCCCTAGCCACGGACACGCCGGGCACAGCTAGAGACTCACTGGCTAGCTAGGGGCGGGCTAGTGGGGTGGGGCTTCTGGCTCATGCTCAGAAGGACTCTGAGCTCTAGAGAGCACTTCCGTGTCGGCGCCGTCGGTGGACGACACCTGGTGTGGCTGACTCATCCTGCTGTCCACGGAGAACTCCAGTTACAGGTAAGTAACTACGCTTTCTTTCACATCTACCTGCGGTAAATTGGTTGCAAGCGGTATCCTGTCAGACACAGGCAGAGACCCTACCCTGTTGTATTAGATTTCTGACCTTAATGCCAAGTTGCTGAACCTCCACTGTCTCTGCTTTTAATGAGATTCCTGGACACCCTTTGTCATTAGAAAGATGGATGCTGCAAGGGCCATGATGATGAAGAGCTGAAATGCCACATCACTGCTGAATGTTGGGTTTTCAGGTGACCTCACCATGGAGGTCATGGCAGTGCTGCTGTCACCAGTCAGTGAAATTCCTGGAATCGGGAGAATGTCGCTGTAAACCCTCTGCTTTGTCATGGGCCCATTTTCCAGACACAACGTGACAGCTTAGCGTAATTTCAACTGTGCTTTGCTTTTCATATAGCATCTAGCATTTATTTACCATATGTAACTTACCATGAACTACTACTGAAAAAATTAATTAATTAAAAATAAATATGGGCTCCATGGTCCATCAGGAAAGAATAACTAAAAGCAGTTGTCAGTATCTAATCTCTACCTCCCCAACAGAAGAGGTTGACATGGAAAGTAGATCAGTGAGGGCAAGGTTGCTGCTAGCCAGCTCCGGTCTGTTCACTTTGAACAAAAATGAAGGCTTTAATCAGCAGAAAAGAGGCTAATTTGGAAACTTGAGTCAGAGGTCAGACATTAAAGGTCAACTAATCAACCAGGTGTGACTGAAACTGCTTGTTAGAAACAGTTGTCACTAGGCAGCTAGGAATGGTTATAGATCAAAGGTTTTTCTCTGATGTGTTGTACCATAGGGAGCGGATTGGATGCCAAATGAGGTAATAAAGAGGTCAAATGTAAATACAGGCTGAGGGTCAAAGTTCAGAGTCTTTGCCTTAGAGACCTTGTTTTTCCAAGAGAAAATAATACAAAAATGTGGTTTAATGTAACCCTTCTCATCTCAATACGACTCAGTAACATTGATGGATAGGCTACTTGTGAGTGTTTGGATACCAAACGGGAGGAGGATCTGGTGGGGTGATGACCTGAGTGATGATGAAGAGTTGGATGAGCTGGAGGAATGCTGGAATGCACGGAAGGGAACCACGAGATACACCCGGAGGATCATTGGTGTTGAGGAAGCAAGGGAGGTAGGGTCCGTGGTATTTTTAAAAAATTTATTTAACATCAATAATACTAAAGAAAACATTAGTCTACATGAAACATTTTGGGGAACTGGTCAGGCTAGCTGAAACCTGTGAACTTTATATAGAGAAAAAAAGGTTATAAATAAAAACAAAACTATTAAGGTGATACTTTTGTATTGACCAGGGTTCAATTCCCACTAGCACTCCTTGTGGCCTTGGGCAAGTCACTTAACCCTCCATTGCCTTGGAAGAAAGGCCTGGCAATCTACTTCCGCTCACACTGCCAAGAAAACCCAGGAGCTTCTGAGTCGCCAGGAGTCAGCATTGACTCGAAGGCACACATTGCATTTTTTACTTTTGTATTGTATTAACTTACTATATTTCTTGACTAGCTTTTGGGAGCTAACACCATCTTGCTCAGGTGAGAACAGAATGAGCAAAAGATACTTGACATAAGTAAATCATAAAAAGCGTTGCATGGATAGTCTGAAGGCGAAAGTGATAAGGGATCAGAAGGCAACAGGCAGTTGGATTTTTCCCATTCTATGTCTTTTTACATCAGCCCCATAATGAGTTAGAAAACCAAGATCTTTTTCAGTCCATTCTTGTCGGTTCCAAAGTATCTGATCATTTTAACTTCAGAAGTCTTACGTTCCTGTTCGGCTTTAAAAGTACCTTTGAGTATCCTGATCACAAGGTCATCGATGAGTGCTCTGGTTCTGAAAAGCATTCTCCCAAAGAGGTGGCTCTTTAGTTGATTTAGTGATTAGAGCGGTCCTTCCCCGTCATGCCTTAACGATTTTTAGCAGGCAAGGTTTTACTGCATGGTACACCCGCTCACATTTTGATTTCCTACGTAACCTTCAGCAGCAGGTGAGCAACATTTCGGCAACTAACCAGACTCGTATCATGTATTAAATACGTCTTTTTCTATATCTACAGTGTCACTAGTGTAATAAGAATATTGATTTCCTGCTTTATCACATGGGTGCTCAAAATGAGTAACAAAAGAAATAAAGAAAAGTTGACATACTAAATAATCAGTAATAGAAACAATCTGTACCCTTTTGGGAAGTAATATCCATCACCGATCAAGAAGACACAAGGCTAGAGGCAATGGTGCAGGGTCGCAGGGAGCCAAGGAACTGCAGGAGAGTGTAGGGCAGTTGTGACGAGGGAAATGAGAATCATGTGAGATAGATGAAAGGGAAGGTTGGTTGTGTTGGCTCCAGTGGTATGGCGAGGGATGAGAGTGCTGGGGTGAGCTTAGGGGGAGGAGACCTCTGACCCTCCGGGAGATTTGCACATATAGAATAATAAAACAAAAACTGGGCTGGAGTGGAGAAGTCCACTGGTACAAATGCAAATATGTACATACTAAGTTTCAGTCTGTGGAATTCCTTTGAAAACTGTTCTAATACTGCCTCCACTCTGTCTATATCCTTTCAGTGCTACCAAAGAAGGCTGAATATTTTCTTTTTGATGCATTTATACCTCATACACATTACTCATAAATTTCACTTTGGGATGGTTCAGCCTTGGCATCTCTGGTTTGTACCAGAGGCAATAAAAGATGAAAATGAGTTGCCCAGTTTCCCTGGTCCTCAGTCTACTGCTGTAAACACTCCACTTCAAGCGTGTGTCTGCACAGCCCCCAGGCTCACTCACAGCCCACTGCTGCTGGCACACCCAGAACTAGACCTTGCCGTTTTCCCCGTGTTACTTCTGCAAACAGGAAGTTGGCATCAGTGACAAAGTTTTAAGGTAAGCACCATGGAGCTGTTTCAGGCCATTGCTGCTGCTGTAGGCCCGGAGAGGGGTTGCAGCAGCAGCAATGAAGGGTGCACAAGGGATGATGTTGGCCTAGGGCACCTCTTTGCACCGACCCTGACTACATCCTCCAGCAACAAACTTCAGAGTTTGATGATACGTTGAGTGAAAAAATATATTCTCTGCTTAGTCTTTATGTGCTATATTGTAGCTTCACTGTGTGCCCCCTGTTGTTGTTGTTAAGTGCCATCAAGTTGGAGTCGACTCATGGCGACCCTCTGGATAGGTATCCTAAATTGTGTTCGGTCTTCAGTCAGGCAGCTCATTGTTGACAGACTGGTATCCGTAGCTGTTGTTATTGTATCGATCCATCTCATTGCTGGCCTTCCTCTTTTGCGTTGTCCTTCTATCTTGCAAAGCATGATGTCTTTCTCTAATGATCTCTCTCTTCGCATGGTGTGTCCAAAGTATGAAAGTCAAAGTCATAAGAACATAAGAACATAAGATATGCCATACTGGGTCAGACCAAGGTCCATCAAGCCCAGTATTCTGTTTCCAACAGTGGCCAATCTAGGTCATATGTACCTAGCAGTTTCCCCAAGGGACACAGGTTCCACAATGCTTGTATTGGTTCAAGCATTGATATCCTGGGTCCCTTCTTAATAATGGTTTATGGACCTTTCCTCCAGGAACTTGTCCAAACCTTTTTTAAACCCAGCTACACTAACAGCCTTTACTACATCCTCCGGTAACAAATTCCAGAGTTTGATTACACGTTGAGTGAAAAAATATTTTCTTTTATTAGTCTTAAATAGTTTACCCTGTAGCTTCATTGCATGTCCCCTAGTCTTTCTATATTCTGATAAGGTAAACAATCGATCTACATTTACCCGTTCCACTCTGTTCATTAATTTATAGACTTCTATCATATCTCCCCTCAGCCGTCTCTTTTCCAGGTTAAAGAGCCCTAACCTTTTTAGCCTTTCTTCATAGGAGTATCCTTCCATCCCCTTTACCATTTTGGTGGCTCTTCTCTGAACCTTTTCTAAAATCGCTATATCCTTTTTAAGATACGGCGACCAGAATTGCACACAATATTCAAGGTGCGGTCTCACCATGGAACGATATAGAGGCATTATAATATCTTTTGTTTTATTTTCCATTCCTTTCCTTATCATACCTAGCATTCTATTTGCTCTCTTGGCCGCCGCTGCACACTGGGCCTAGGGTTTTAACATGGTATCCACAATGACGCCTAAATCATTTTCCTGGGTGGTGGTTCTTAATGTGGAACCTTGCATCGTGTAACCATAGTTTGGGTTGTTCTTCCCTAGGTGCATAACCTTGCACTTGTCCACATTAAATTTCATCTGAAATTTTGAAGCCCAGTCTTCCAATTTATCAAGATCCTCTTGCAATTTTCCACAATCCTCTTGGGTTTTAACAACTTTAAATAGTTTTGTGTCATCTGCAAATTTGATAACCTCACTCGTTATTCCACTTTCCAGGTCATTTATGAATATGTCAAGAAGCAGCGGTCCCAGCACAGATCCCTGGGGTACACCACTATTCACCTTTCTCCGTTGGAAAAATTAGCCATTTAGCCCTACCCTCTGCTTTCTATCTTTTAACCAGTTCCTGATCCACAATAGTACACTGCCTCCTATCCCATGACTCTTTAGTTTTGCCAAAAGTCTCTCATGAGGGACCTTGTCAAAGGCTTTCTGAAAGTCCAGATACACAATATCAACCGACTCACCTTTGTCCACCTGATTAGTCACTCCTTCAAAAAAACATAACAGATTAGTAAGACAAGATCTTCCTTGTCTAAAGCCATGTTGGCTGTCTCCCATTAGGTCATGACTATCTACATGCTGAGTAATTTTATTCTTTATGATGGTTTCTACCATTTTTCCCGGTACTGATGTCATTCTCATCGGTCTGTAGTTTCCCGGATCACCCCTGGAACCCTTTTTAAAAATTGATCTTACATTGGCGATCCTCCAATCTTCAGGTATTAGAGATGATTTTAATGATAGTTCACAGATTACTAATAGCAGGTCTGCAATCTCGTATTTCAGTTCTTTCAACACCCTTGGATGTATACCATCCTGCCCAGGTGATTTGCTACTCTTCAGCTTATCTAATAGTTGTAATACATCTTCCCGATGTATCGATATTTCCTTCAATTCTTCCGCACCTTTAAATACCACTTCCGTCATGGGTAACATCCCTACATCTTCCTCAGTAAAGACTGAAGCAAAGAATTCATTCAGTCTCTCCGCTATCGCTTTGTCGCCTCTTAGTGCTCCTTTAACCCCTTTATCATCTAATGGACCAACTGACTCTCTCACAGGTTTTTTGCTATGAATGTACTTGAAAAGGTCTTTACTTCGCGCTTTTGCTTCTGCAGCAAGCTTCTTCTCGAATTCTCCCTTTGCCTGCCTTATCAATGCCTTGCATTTGACTTGCCAGTGCTTGTACTGTTTCCAGGTTTCGTCATTTGGCTCTTTTTTCCATTTCCTGAAAGATGCTTTTTTGGCAACAACAGCCTCTCTGACCTCACCTTTAAACCATGCTGTCAGTTTTTTCGACTTCCTTCCACTTTTCTTAAAGCGTGGAATACAGCTGGTCTGGGCTTCCAAGATAGTATTTTTCAACAACAGCCAAGCCTGATGTACGTCTTTAACCTTTGCAACTGCTCCTTTTAGTTTTTTCTTAACTGTTTTCCTCATTTTATCATAGTCTCCCTTTCGAAAGTTAAAAGGTAGTACTGTGGATTTCCCTACTGTCCCTCCTCCACTAATTAAATCAAAGGCGATCATGCTATGATCACTATTGCCAAGTGGCCCCAACAACCTTATCTCTTGCACTAGATCTGGTGTTCCACTAAGGATTAGGTCTAATATGGCTTCCCCTCTGGTCAGTTCATGAACCAGCTGCTCCAAGAAGCAGTCATTTATTTCAGGAGTTACGAACACTAACTGAGATCATGGAACTCCGCAAAAATTTGAAAACTTATCTGTTCACCAAACACTATAACAACATAGATATTCTCCCACCTGCTTTAGATAAAGGCTAAACAGGCTTCTGACTGCTTCAATTAAAATCCTTTCAACTCACACAGATAGCTCATATAGTTAAACCCCTTGATGATTCCACATCTTATGCCCTTTTACTCCCATATATATATATATATATATACATATATATATATCTGTATATAGTTTATTCTGTTCTGTCTGTTCTGTTCTGTTCTGTTTTGTCTCACATTGTTAGACTTATATTATGACGTTCCTTGTAAATTATATTCTGTTAATCATACTTATAATATGACGTTCCTTGTAAAACAAACTTGCTTTGTTAATTGTTGTTCTCTGTAAACCGCAACTGAACTGTGGAAGATGCAGTATATAAATGTGTATAAAATAAATAACTAAATAAATCTAGGAACTTTATCTCCCTAGCATGTCCTGACGTGACACTGACCCAGTCGATACCGGGGTAGTTGAAATCACCCATTATTATTACTGTGCTGTAACTTTTGTTAGCTTCCTTGATTTCTTTGAGCATTTCATCATCCATTTGGTCATTCTGGCCAGGTGCTCGATAGTACACCCCCACTGCCATTGCCTTCCCCCTTTTACATGGAATTTCAATCCATATAGATTCTACAGCAGATTTTGTTTCCTGCAAAACTTTAATCCTTTCTGACTCAATGCCCTCTCTAACATAGAGAGCAACCCCTCCACCAATTTGATCTGCTCTGTCATTACGATATAGTTTGTACCCAGGTATCACAGTGTCCCACTGGTTGTCGTCCTTCCACCATGTCTCTGATATTCCAATCATATCTAACCTTTCATTTAGTGCTATATATTCTAACTCTCCCATCTTATTTTTTAGACTTCTATCATTTGCATACAAGCATTTTAGAGAATGTATTTTATTCATATTAATTTGGCTGTTGTTAGACATGGGTAATTTGGGATCTTTAAGCTCTGTCTGCTCCATACTTGAGGGCATTTGGGCTACTTTACTCTTTTGTGGAACCTCTCTGCTTTTGGTAGTATCCTTCAAAGATACATTCTTCCGAACCATCCGCTCTTGGGCGACTGTCGGCTTTCCCCTAATATCTAGTTTAAAAGCTGCTCTATCTCCTTGTCATCTGAGCTTCTAAAGAAAGATTAGGTTTGATCTCCTCTAGTACCAACTGGTTTGTTCTTCGGGAAGTCCATGGTATACACAGTATTCGCCGCCAGCACCATAATTCAAAGGCATCAATTGTCTTCCTGTCTATCTTTTTCATTGTCTAGCTTTCACATCCATAAGATGTTATTGAAAATACCATGGCTTGAACAAGTTGAATCTTTGTATGGAGAGAGATATCTCTGCTCTTGAGAATCTTATCTAGGTCTTTCATAGCCATTCTGCCAAGAGCAATGCGTCGTCTGATTTCTTGACTGCTTGTTGCTTCTTTATTGATAGTTGATCCAAGTAGGTTAAAGTTGTTCACAATTTCAATTTCTTCTCCTTCAACGATGAACCTGTTGATTATGCCAGTTGTCATGATCTTTGTCTTCTTTACATTAAGGTGCAGGCCCATTTTGAGACTATGTTCTTTGATTGTGAGAAGCAAATGTTTCAGATCATCTTCACTTTCAGCCAGTAATGTGGTATCATCAGCATAGCGAAGGTTGTTGATGAGTCTTCCACCAATCTTCACACCTCTGTTGTCTTCATACAATCCTGCTTCTCTGATGATTTGTTCTGCATATAAATTAAACAGGTAGGGGGAAAGTATGCAGCCTTGTCTTACACCTTTGCTTATTTTAAACCATTCTGTTTCTCCTTGTTCCGTTCAAACTGTCGATTCAATGTACAGATTGTGCAAGAGAACGATCAGGTGTTCTGGTATACCCATGCTTCTTAATGTGGCCCAGAGTTTCTCATGGTTTACACAGTCAAAAGCCTTGCTATAGTCGATAAAGCACAAATAGATATCCTTTTGGTATTCTTTAGTCTTTTCAAGGATCCATCTCACATCCGCAATGATGTCTCTTGTTCCTCGCCCTTTCCTGAACCCTGCTTGCACTTCAGGTAGTTCTTGTTCCAGGTATGGTTGTAGTCTCTTTTGAATAATCTTCAGTAGAATCTTGCTGGCATGTGGGATCAGAGCGATTGTGCGATAATTTCCACAGTCAGTTGGATCACCTTTCTTTAGTATTGGTATAAACACAGATCTTTTCCAGTCAGTTGGCCATGATGTTGTCTTCCATATTTCTTGACAGAGCCTTGTAAGTACGGTAACAGCTGCATCAGATTGCTGTAATACTTCTATGGGAATGCTATCACTGCCTGGTGCTTTGTTCTTTGATAAGGCTTTCAATGCTGCTTTAACTTCTTCTTTCATCACCAATGATTCCCGATCATAAGGTGCAGGTTGAAACGGCTGTTGGTCCACTTGATCTTTATAATATAAAAACTCTGTATATTCCTTCCACCTTTTCTTGATCTTCTCAGCATCATTCAACATAGAACCTTGAGCATCTTGTAACATTTGAGGCTGGAACTTTTTCTTTAACTCTCGTAGCTTTAGGAAAGCCGATCTTGTTCTTCCTCTAATAGTTTCTGCTTCTATTTCCTTGCATGTGTCATTGTAGCACTTTTCCTTGTCCTGTCTTGCTGCATGTTGGAAATCTCTGTTGAGTTCTGCGATTGTCTCTCTTTCTCCTCTGGTTTTAGCTTCTCTGCATTTCTGGGCAATTTTCAGAGTTTCTTCCGTCATCCATTTTGGCCGTTTTTGCTTTTTCACCTTTTGTAGAGACTTCCCGCTTTCTTCCAACACAACCTTCTTGATGTCATTCCATAACTCTTCTGGAGCTCGGTCATTTGTATCTAAAGCAGCAAATCGATTTTGCAGGCAGTCTTTAAATTCCAGTGGTATATTCTCAAGGTCATATTTTACTGCATTCATGAGTGGTTTGCTCTTTAACTTTAGCTTGAGTTTGCATACTAGTAGTTGATCTGCACCACAGTCAGCTCCAGGTTTTGTCTTTGTTGATGTTACAGAGTTTTTCCATCATTGACTTGCACAGATGTAGTCAATTTGATTTTTATACAATCCATTGGATAAAGTCCATGTGTACAGTCGCCGCTTGTGTTGCTGGAAGAAGGTGTTTGAGATGAATAGATCGTTGGTCTTGCAGAATTCTATCAGTCTTTCTCCAGCTTCATTTCTGTTGCCAAGTCCATATTTTCCAACTACTTTGCCTTCTTCTTTGTTGCCAACTTTTGCGTTCCAGTCACCCATGACTATCAGGATATCCTGTTTGCATGTTCTGTCAATTTCAGCTTGTACTTGTTCATAGAACTCTTCAATTTCATTCTCTTCTGCAGCTGTTGTTGGGGCATATACTTGAATTATAGTTGTGTTGATAGGCATTCCTTGTAGATAAACAGAGATTAAGCATTCGCTGACTGCATTGTATTTCATTACAGTTCTTCCAAGTTTCTTCTTTATTATAAATGCAACACCATTTCTTCTTTGTCTTTCATTTCCAGCATAGTAGACCAAGTGATCATCTGATGCAAAGTGCCCGATGTCAGTCCATTTCAGTTCGCTGACACCCAACAGATCAAGTTGTACACGTTCCATTTCATTCTTGACTATCTCCAATTTCCCTTGGTTCATGCTTCGTTCATTCCATGTTCCAATGTGTAAGACATCTTTACAGCTTCTGACTCTCATTTCATGCGCAGCTACATCAGCAGTCTGACTTCCCAAGGGCTTTGGTCCAACCACATCATAAATGCTGGCTTTACTCTGAAAGGTCTTCAGCTCTTCCCCATTAGCTAGTTGAGTGCCTTCCAACCTGGGGGTCTCATCTTCCAGCACCATAGCACAATTTGTTTTGTTGCAACTATGCATTGGGTTTTCATGGCAAGATACAGAAGTAGATTGCTGGGCCTTTCTTCTGCGCAGTTTAAAGTTTGGTGGTGTTGCCGTTGTCACAGAAATGTGATCCTCCGCCGTCAACACTATCCCATTCTGCTGCTGCCCAGATGGGTGGTTTGTCTTGGTCTGGCACCTCAGCTGAGACCTGTCCATCTTGGGAGACCCTGCCAGTAGTTAAACTACCGATAGTTTAGCTCTCAGCATCACTGATGCACACAAGCCCTCACAGCACGACAAGCTGCAAACCAAGTGAGAGGTGTGCCCCCTAGTCTTACTGATTTACATTTACCGGTTCCACTCCACTCATTACTTTATAGACCGTTATCATATCTCCTCTCGATATTGTCGGTGCACAGAGAGTAATCGGGGTCACAGTCACACTATCAGCTGATGCTTCCAAAACATGCCGTGCTTACAGGAAAGAAGCGTCCGTGCCGCTGCAGTAACAAATCAATCCAAGGTAAGCTGATTCAGCAAGAAAAGGTCTGGTTCCAAAAAGTGCTCCCCCTCAGAGATGTCACCTTAGTTTCTCTCAGAGTAATTTCTCCAAATGGCAGTCATGAACCTCACTTCTAAGCCAGGGTATGTGGAATATAATTTCAGTCTTTCAAATTTACTGCTAATGCACGGCATAGTACTTGCATCACACTAAAGAGAGCCTCCTTCTGGAGTGCTTGGAAATTCCTCTTTATCAAGCCTGTGACTCCCAATATGATAGGAAATATTTCTGTATCATTCTGCCACATTTTCTTGGTTTCTGACTGTATTTCTTGGTACTTCAGGATCTTCTCCCTCTCCTCGCAATTCACAGAATAATTAATAACATTGCAAACTGTAGACACAGGAATCCCAAGGTCTTTGGAGATGGCCTTGTACCCCTTTGAAGTTTGATGTTTGGTGATAATGGCTTTTCTGATGGTCTCGGGCAGCTCTCTTGTCTTTGCTATTCTGAATATGGAACAGGGCTTGAATATGGCCATTTTAAACATTAGAGCCATCATTCATTGGTTGATTCAAGTCATGTGAGTACTGACAATTGATCACAGATGTGTTTAATTTTACTGCAATGGGAATGTGGTTCTTCTGTTCATACTGATTTGAATTGTTTATAAGGGTGCCAATAATCATGCCCTCAAATAGAGATTGAAAGTTGTGCACCTTTTGGATGAAGTATTATAGTGGTCACACAGTTTAGGGTTTTTGAATTGATAAATAATCATGCCCTGCAATGTTCCAGTTTTTATACTATTTCCTACTACATCCTTTTTTTTTAAATTTTATGTTTATTGAAATTTCCATATTTATCCAAAACAGAATCTCGTACTGAAAAGAAAACTCTGAATGAAAAAAAATCAGTAAGGAGAAAATGATACATTCAGAAGAAAAAAAAATCCCGAAGTTTCCTAGTAGCACACAATTTATAGTTGGGACATGAGAGAAGACCTTTCGGGTAGGAGGTTTGTACCCCAAAGTATATAAAGGAAATTATTTATGAGGAAAACAGATGGCTCCATAAGCAGTCCGAGGCATAATACTTCACGACATGTTAACACCAACTACTGAACCAGCGAAATTAGATGAAGCAGAAATTCTGGCATTAAGGAACACAGCTAAATCACAAGGTTGAAAGAAAACATATCTTACAGATCAGAACAAAATCAGACATTTACAAGGAAATTTTAAATAGAAGAACGCACCCAGCTGCAACACGCCACGTTTTAAGCTTTACCTAGAGAGGGCATTAATTCTTGGGGAACCGCCAGAATCTCCGACAAATATTTTTTTTAAATATCTCAGTAGCTGATATCTCTACTGAATCTGGAAAATTCAAAACCTGAAAATTTGCAGAGCGGGCCGAATTCTCCAAAAGTTCAAGCTTGAATCTTAAAGCTATATTGCCTTTAACTAGAGTCAAATTCATATCCGACAAAGTCTGAATTGGCCAGTCATGATGATCTTCAACTTTAAGTTTTAAGATTTCAACAGTACTTAAAACTGTGGCTATCCGGTCAGAGTTCTGTTGTCCTCTGGCAGACAGATCGAACGACTGTTTAGAAACAGTTTCTGAAGGTGTGGCTATGGCCTCCCAGTTAGTCTCCAATGTAAATTTCTTCAGCCGAGTAAGAGGCGAAGTAGGTGTAGAAGTTGTAGCCACAAGGCTACCAAATGGTTGTTCTATAATGCCTGAAATGCTGGTCAGTGGTGTCCCAGTCACTGGTTGACTGGCCTGAAAGTCCCCAGCTATTTCCTTTTTTAATTGGTCTTGTTTTATTTGATTCTTTTATGTGTCCGATATGTGTGCATATACAGTATAGTCCAAAGCCATTTCACTGGCCACTTTTTTTTGTAAGAGATATTGGACATTAAGGGGTTTAACTGCAAAGGGTGCCAATCATGTTGACCACAACTGTATGTGAGCTGATTCTTGTCTTTAACATTTGTCCTGTCTCCCCAAATATAGCGTCCTTTTTCACATTTTCTGCATTGAATAATATATACTACATTAGAGGAGGAGTATGGGTAGGATTCAGAGTAAATATGAGACCTAAATGTAGAGACTTGATCACAGGGGTATAATCGTATTCAGGGCCAGTCTGTCCACTAGGCGGGCTGGGCGGCAGATCTCTGTGGGCGGCAGGCCATGTGCTTCAGCGCACATGGTTTGCTGCCCCCCTCCACACGCTGAGCTGTGCTGCCCCTCCCCCTCCCCCATGCTGAGTCACCCCCCACTGATTCTGGCGACGGAGGGGGGAGGCGGCTAGGCTCGGCGGCAGGCTATATGCTTTGGTACACATGGCCTGCCGCTTCTGAACCCCCAAAGTTATGATGGAGGGGGATCAGGAGCAGCAGGCCATGTGTACTGAAGCACATGGCCTGCTGCTGAGCCAAGTTGCGCCGCCCCCTGGACTCCACCGCCAAAATCGGCAGTAGCGTGCTCAGCAAGGGGGGGGGTGTGGCACAGTTCAAGAGGGGGCGGTACAGCCGGGGCTTCTGCTTAGGGCAGCAGAAACCCTTGAACCGGCCCTGATCTTAAGACCCACTTAGATCATCATCTGGGAGGGACTAAACTATACCTGAATGCAGGGCCAGCCCAAGAATTGGTTTACGGTGTTGGCGCCCTAGGCAAACCTTAAGCTTTATGCTCCCCCCCCCCCTTCCCTCTGGGTTGTCAGAATCTATTGTTTAGCTTTGAATGCTTTGTTCTTTGCCACCCCTCAGAAGCTGCTCCCCTAGGCAACCGCCTAGTGGTTGGGCCGGCCCGCCTGAATGCTATTAATGCAGTTAGCTGCTTTGAGGATTAGTTGGAAAAGGGTTTAAAAATTGGAATATTATTATTATTAATCAAGAATTCCGTGGGTTTAATCTAGGCTTTTCTTGAATTCTGTTATTATTGTGGCCTCTACCTTCACCACTGGGAGTGGGCTGTCCAATGCAGTATTCAAAGACCAGGGCATAATGAAGAGAGAGGAGGACACTATATGCAGAGTATGTCTACCTCATTTTTTTATACTGAGTGGAAATGTGGCACATATTGGGAGAAGATATGGGGGCCCAGGAAGGAACGGGGGCCACACGCCCCAGTGACCTTACACTGCAGAGGAAAAGCAGAACCCAGCAGCTGCCAAAAACTCGCTTTAAGATGTTTGCTGTGCTGCCATCTATTGCTTCTCTCTACCTAAAAGCTTTCTGACCTGGCAACCAGCACCTCCTGCGAGCAGCGACCTGGCAGCCAGCACCTCCTGCGAGCAGCGACCTGGCAGCCAGCACCTCCTGCGAGCAGCGACCTGGCAACCAGCACCTCCTGCGAGCAGCGACCTGGCAACCAGCACCTCCTGCGAGCAGCGACCTGGCAACCAGCACCTCCTGCGAGCAGCGACCTGGCAACCAGCACCTCCTGCGAGCGTGGCGTTCATTGGAGGACTCCGACCCAGTAGCAGGAGGTGTCAGCTGTCAGGCCAGAAAACCTTTTAGCAGAGAGTAGCAATGGAAGGCAATTCTTTTAAATGTTTGCCCCTTGTGCTTGAAAGGAAGGGAAGAGAGAAGGGGAATTCCCGCCTGGACCATGGAGGGAGAGGGAACCCTCCCCCAGATCATGGGACCTCAGCAAAAGGTTGGTTGGTCAGTGTCGCTGAATATCCACGGATGCCATGGCCGCACGTTCCAGGGGCAGAGCGGGAGTGGCCCCTGGAATATTGAGCCTCTTCCCAGTTATCGCAACATTGAAGAAGTTAGATGCTTTAAAGGCTGGCCTAACTTTCACCGCAGACAGGGCTGGCCTGTCCACTAGGCAGGCTGGGCAGCTGACTAGAGCGTCACCCCCTGGTGGGTGGCATGGTGGCTTTGTGTTGCTGCCTCGGTGCCCTTGGCAGACCATATGCTTCAGCTCACATAGCCTGCTGAAGCACACCAAAGTGGCAGCACAAAGCCATCACTTTTACACCGTCCCACCGCTGGCCCTCCAGAAGATGGAATCGGCAGCAGGAGCTCGGCGTGGGCGGCGGAGGGGCAGAAACCCTTGGACTGGCCCTAGCTGAATATTGCCACTGCCCAGTTAGCTTCACCCCATCTGACTGACCCGGATAGTCAATGCCAGTGGTCGGATACGGCCCCAACATCGAATACCTGCGTCTAAAGTTTAACGGCAATAGCTAGTCGCTCTAACAGTGCTAACCTCAGCCGCTGAATATCGAGCCCAAGGCTTTAAGGCTTCTTTTAATGATATGGTCACATCCTGCCTGGGCTCTAATAGTTCTCTTATACTCTCGGAAGAGTGACCTACTGTAAATTAGTGACAAACTGACCCATCTGTCACTCTCTGCAGGTATAATGTCGTTGATTTTTACTGATTAATGGCAAAAGCATCATCAGCCTGTTTGCATTTTACTGGTCTATGCCATCTGGCCTTCTCCGACCTTGGCTTTCCTGTTCTAAGTAGCTGAATAGAGAATGCGAACGTCGATAGAATCAGCTTCAGAAGACCTGCAGCATCCACACCGATGGACCAACAAATCAGTCGGAGGAAAAGGCGACTAAAACGTTGCACACATTATTACCAAAGACTCAGCAAGCAACAAAGAGGCATATCCGACTGCACAGAGAACGGGTCAGTGTAAGATCAAAACCAGCCAACAGGTAATTAACGAAAAGAGCTAGGAGGTAGCGTAAAAACCAATGTCAGTTTATTCACACAGAGGTGGTATAGTAAAAGCAATTACAAACAACGTAGACTCAGCTACAGAAGTTTGTGTTACTTATATCAAACTTCCGGCGACTGCCTTCCTCAGAGTCTCTTGACAAACAACAATGAAGATCACTCTGTGGACCAGCAGTCTTGATGGGCAGAGGCAATGAATGACTCCTAATAACAGGACATAAGGAGTTCAAATAAAAAGCGTGAAAAAGAGGGGAGAGGAGTGAATGGATAACAGGATAAAAAAAAAAGGAAAAAGATGAGGAAACTTACCCACCTTGAGGAGTCTTCGCAGAAGGACATGTTTTCCTTAATGCATTTTATACGTACTGTGCCTGTTCCCTCTGGCAAAGCTATGGACTTCCCCCAAGTTCAAATACTGCATGAGGGCAGACTCAGCATTTTGACATGATGGGGTGATATTCCATCGGCCTCCTGGAGTCACCATCTTTCTTTAGTGGTACCAAGGTGCCCCGGAGGGGCCGAGGTAATAAGCTGTGTGTTACAACTGTGTACTCTGCTTCACCATACACTTTCCCAATGCACATGCTGAAAAAATTTGTACTTGCAATGCAGTAAACAAATTGAATGCAAATTAGCGTACATTTTTAATGCCATGGTGACAGGAAAAACAGCACACATACTGCTGCAGTAACTGCATTGTGTGGGAGTCCTTTTCTCTTTCTGCTTTCCGGTCAGTGTGTGAGCCAGACCATACTCGGTATTCATTATTGACAGGGGATTGGCTCATGCACTGACAGGAAAGGAAAAATTTAAATACTTTTCCTCTTTAAAGAAGCTATTAGGTCCAGGGCAGCCCTGGTCCAGGCACCCTAAGCTACAGCACCCTTGTGGACCAATGATACTTACCCATTGTTGTCCTCTTCTTATCCACTATCATGGAAAGTGGTGCTAGCAGTATGTCAGAATGTACTGCCGGGGGTTAGCCTGCCAAATATGGAAGTGCTCCCTTATTTGGCAGCCTGACCCCTAGTGGTACATTGAAATGAACCACTAGAGGTCAGGCACCACCATTTTCTAAGATGGCGTTGTGGGCAGGAGCGAGTGGGCATTATTTCTGTCTCCCAACAAAAAGGTGGATTGGGGAGGTCAAGGATGAACAGGAGTATTCGGGGCCCACTTGGGCCACTAGGGAATATTTCAGGGGGGGAGCCTTTGGGACCTGTTTAGATAACCGGGGACTTTTTCTGACTCAGGGTCATGTGAGGAGAAGAATTGTACAAAACCTCAGATATCTTTTTTTGTTCTCATACTACAGCTTAGAGCTGTAGTAAAGGTTTTATATTGGGAATTGTTTTTTATTCTGCTGCTGTGTGTGCATTTTGCCTGCTGACCACATTGCCCTTTTGCATGGTGGTTTCATTGTGGATTTTTCCACACCTAAACCCTTACAGCATCAGGCAGTAAGATTAGTGTTGGAAAACCCGGAGTAAATTGCAGTGCTGGAGGATAGAATGGCTTCTTAAACTGGCCCCTCGGCAAGAGCGGGTGAAGTTGTGTGTGATGGAAGACGACATTTCAGGTTCTCACCAAATTTCATCCTCAATTCTCTCTTGGCTCGAAGGAGACCATTAGGAAGATTTCTACCATTATACACAACTTGAAGTGGGGGGAGCCGCTAAAGAAAGACCCCATTGTGTATCCATAGCGTCGCTAAGCTGGTTACTGGAAGGCTTTGTGGAAAAGAGCCTGCGGGGCATAATTGAACCTACAGTTAACTACTGTTTGTGAATGGAGGCACCTGCTCAGCTGCCGGAGCTTATAGTTTGTCTGTTTTCATCATCTCTGCACCATATGTTTCCTCTATCTGCCAGACAGTGACGTTCCAGAGAGGCACTGGGCATTCTCTGAAATTATGAGTAGTCAAAGCCCGGGGAAGGGACTCGGGTGAAAAACACTGGGGCTAGCAAGTTCAGTCCCCAGAAGGAGGTAGTTAAGCAGAACTCTACATATGCCGCTTGCAATCTGACAGTGTTCCAAATAGCAAGCAGACGTGTCTTTTCCTCAATCTATTGAAATTTCATTTTCCTGCCTCTCTCTCCTCGCCTTCTGTTCTCCCTCCCCAGGGCTGGTGCGAGGGTACTGGATGCTTTACCCAAACCATCAGTGTTACGTCCCCCCCACTCCTACTGGAGTTCTGCACACAATAATTCAAAATTTTGCGCTGTTTTATGATTTCTTTTTGTATTGTATTTGGGTGCCGGTTAGCACTGGTTTATGCCAAGGGCGTTCCTGGGCAGCACCCGTCACTGACTGGGCAGCAATTATATTCAGCCACTGCCCGGTTAGCTTGGCAGCAATCTGGGCAACTCGGATGTTCAATGCCGGAGCCCAGATATCGGGCTTGTTGTGACAAACAAAACACACAGAATTTTGCATAATTCAGACCTTTTGACACAGAAGTTTGAAGTTTGTTTGCAGACTTCTTGCAGGAGTACTGTCACCAATAAAAGTGCATAATTGGACATGATGGACTTGATACTGATCTGGGACGGCTATGTGCTGCTGCCGCGATGGCTATGTGCTGCTGCCGCAACCCCAGATATTCAGCCGGGATCATATATGACCTCGGCATTGAATATCTGGGGTCGCCGCACAGCCGCCGCAGAAGCTAACTGGGGAGCGGCAATATTGAGCCGCTGTCTGGTTAACTCCTACGGCTAAAACTAGGCCAGCTTTTGCTGCGCCTAGCTTTACCCATGCGTTGCTAACTGCGTAGCGGTGCAGTACTGCTGCTACCCAGTTAGGGACTGTCGCCGCCCATGACACGCTCTGAAGCTAGGCATCGGGGCATGTAGCGGCATTAGTGGAGAATATTCAGCGGCACGAACTGTGTTAGTGCCATTGAGTGTCCCGTTCAGCAGCATTTACACTGTTTACAGGTCTGTAAACCATGTAAATGCCTTTGATGCTTTTATATATATTACACTTGGCTTTGTATGTCCGTGTCGCCTGCTCTCCCTGCAGGTAAAAGAACGTGCTGATGGCTGTTTGAATTTGTGCGGCTGTCAGGATCCATTGTTTTGCTTTGACTGCTGCTTCTTTTTGCTGCCTCAGAAGCTGCTGCCCTAGGTGACTGCCTAGTCTTGCCTAATTGTTGAGCCGGCCCTACCTCTCCCACTTCCTCCAACGCGTATGAGTTGGGGCACTGTACAGCTCTCTATGCTCCTCAGAAACCACAGTAAAATGTTTGTATATACCAAGCATCGTGAGACTCTGTGGGTTCAAGTCTGGATAGACCAAATATTTTGTTACATTCCACCTTCCCCCTATGGCTGATACCAGAGGTAGGCAGCCATTAGAAGATTCCTGCCAGCCGCTTCTCTTTCCTTCATTGGCTTCAGACCACATGAAGAAATCCTGAGGCCGGTGCTGTTTGTTGTGGAAATATAGTACGTGAGGCGAAGAATGATCAGTGGGACAAGGAAGAAGAAGGTGGTTTATTCAGCATGATGGTGCCCAAGGCAGGCTACAAGAATATTTTCAGTTACATCCATTATTTAGCAACAAATAAGATCATTTCAGAATAAAAAAAAGAAAGCAAAAACATGTAAAAAAATAAAAAGGTTGATTCCACAGGTGGAATCACAGTTCGTATTGACTTACACAAGTCTAGAATGTGACAGGTTGTAAGAATAAATTAAATAATGCAGACTACAGGTTCTGCAACCTAACAAGTGATCATTAACTGGTATCGGTAAAAACTACATTTAAAAAAATATTAACATCTTCAACGTCTGCCACGACGCAGTGCACTTTTGGAGTGTTGGAGTAGCCTAACGGCCAGGGAAGCCAGGGATCGAATCCCACGGCTGCTCCTTGTGGTCTTGGACAAGTCACTTAACCCACCGTTGCTTCAGGTACAGACTTAGGGGCCGGTATTCCACCACCATTGTTGCCATTTTTTTTATTATTTCCAACCCAAAGGAAGTTGGACAGAAATATATATGAGGGGTCAAGAATGTCTGTCTCTCTGTCTAGGGACAGAATAACTCTGAAAATTTAACGGAATGGGATGAAACTTGACATGTGGAAAAAAGCTGGTAAAAAGACACATTGCGTTCAAAAATAGGTCAAATTGTACTGGGGGTTCCAGAGAAAGAAGCCCCCAAAAAACTTTCCCAATGTATTGCTATGAGAGAAGGAGTTCCAGCTTCTGTAGCATAGAAACTTACGTGCACTGCAACACAGCAGCTAGGGGATTGCTCCGCTCCCTGTTCTCTGTTCTCCAAACCCATAAACTGCCCCCACCACCCAAGAACAGAAGAAAGTCCATACTGGGTCAGACCAAGGTCCATCAAGCCCAGTATCCTGTTTCTGACAGTTGCCCAATCAAGTCACAAGTATCTGCAGGTTCCCAAAAAGGCACACAGGTTCCACAATGCTTTTCCAGGTCCTCTTTAATAATGGTTTATGGACCTTTCCTCCAGGAACTTGTCCAAACCTTTTTTAAACCCAACTACACCAACATTTTTTACAACATCCTCCAGTAATGAATTCTGGAGTTTGATTATGTGTTGAATGAAAAAATATTTTCTCGTATTAATCTTAAATGGGTTACACTGTAGCTTCATTGCATGTCCCCTAGTCTTTCTACTTTTTGATGGCATAAAACCAATCTGTATTTACCCATTCCACTCTTTTTATTAATTTATAGACCTCTATCCTGGGTGGGCAGCAGCAACGGCATACATGACCGGCCATGCGCCCCCCCCCCTGCTGCCGCCGATTCCGTTTGGGAGAGAAGCGGGTAGCAGCAAACAGCAGTATTTCCAGAAGTGGCTGCTTTTTCCCGCCACTTTCTTTCCCACGGCAGGCCATGTCCTTCAGCACACATGGCCTGCTACGGGCATGATCCACAATAGTACACTGCCTTCTATCCTATGACTTTAATTTCGCTAAGAGTCTTTCATGAGTGACCTCGTCAAAGGCTTTCTGAAAATCCAGGTACACTTTATCAACTGGCTCATCTTTGTCTACCTGATTATTTATACCCTCAAAAAAATATAACAGATTAGTAAGGCAAGATTTTCCTTGGCTAAATCCATGTTGGCTGTCTCCCATTAAACCATGGCTATCTACATGTTCAGTAATTTTGTTCTTTATAATGGTTTCTAACAATTTACCTGGTACTGACATCAGGCTCATCGGTCTATAGTTTCCCGGATCACCTCTGGAACCCTTTTTAAAAATTGGCGTTACATTGGCCATTCGCCAATCTTCCAGTACTACAGATGATTTTCAACTTCCCCCTACATAATTGTGCTACCAAATGCTGATACCCCCAAAAAATGCCCTCATGAATGCCTTACCACTCTGTAAACTGCCCCGCAGGCACAACCTAACCCTCCTGCTGCTACACCCACCCCTACTACTGCCCCACTACCTCAAAAATTGCCCCATTTTCAAAATCTACCCCCACAACTGCCCTAGTGCCTCGCAAACTACGCCATCCTCTAAAATTACCTACTGACAACTGCCCCCACAATTTGCTATCTACTCCTACCTCCATAAACCACACCCCGCATCTGCCCCACCACACTTCATTAGCTGACTACTGCATCATTTTTTTTTTTTTAATACTGGACCATTAAATTTGATGTGGTATTTGGAGCCTGTTCAAAACCCAAATAAAGCGAGGTGCTATAGCTGATCTTTGAGGAGATAAGTGTAAAAATGATGTTGGCTAGATTTTCACTAATTATCAGATCTTACAGTTGCTGCCTGTGATGTAACTGAACAAAAAGTAATTTTTCTAACCAGATTTACCTGTGTCTTAAAATTTTAATTCGAGTTGAGAATGACATCAAGATTTTGAATTTGTACCTTATTTACTTAGGGGGAGGGGCACTCCGATCCTCTAATAACAGAGTTTGGACGTGCAAGCCAGACATCCAACCCGCGCACAGCTCCCAAGCCCTATTCCACTGCCAGCACTTCCGCATGTACAGAGTGTTTCTGTGGGGAGCGCTGTATATGGGCGGGAGGGGGAGGAGTGGGGGCGGAGCCGGAGCAGAGCACGGGAGTGGTCAGGTACCAGGACATACAGAGGCTATTCAGGACAGGCCTCTGTATGCACTCCGGCACTGAGATGGACATTCAGCTTATTCCACCCCAATGGTGGAATAAGTGCCAGGCACAGTGCTGTTTGCAGGCTGCATCCCCTCAACCCCATCATGACACCGCGGTACAGCACCCGTTGTCTGATTCAGGCATTGGGGTCCCCGCAGAAGGTCAGAGCTGCTCTCAGTCTGGGTATTGTGCGACTCCAGCTGGACGCACCAGTGCCATGGCAATAGGATACCACTGCACCAGCGCGTTATACGGTGGGGATGGGCAGCTTCCGAGATGTATCCTCCAGGGAATCGGGTGCATGCTGGGCAGATAGGGTTGCCAACTTTTTCACCGAGAAAAACCCGACACCTGTGGCTTGCCATGCTCCACCCATTCTCCGCCCCTAGTCCCACCCCTGCCCCGCCCCCAGCCCCACCCACAAAAATTACCGAGGATACGTGTAGGCTAACTTCCTTGGTCAGATAATAATTAAACTGGGAACCCCAAAATCCAAACATGAAATGTACAACACTGGAGAAATAAAACTATAAAGTAATTTCCTCTTGCACTAAACAAAAACACAAAGATGTTAGCAATACACACTTCCCAGACCAGACATATTCCAGTTAATAAATTCAAAATAAAAAGTATTTTTCTACCTTCTGTTTGGGCGTTTTATTTTTCAGTTGCAATTGCTCCAGTCACTTTCTTCTGGTTTCTTCGTGTCTTCTGCGAGCTATCCATTTGTCCTTTCTTCTCTTTTAGATGTTTTCCATTCTCTCTCTATTTCTGCTTTAACATACTGATTGTTTCCCTTTTGCTCTTTCCCCCAATTCTTTCCTTATTCCTTTATCATCCGTTTAAATTTCACCCTTCCATTCTCAAGCCCCTCTTACTCTCCCAATACCGGCCCATCATAGACTTTTCTTCCACACAAAATATTTTTTCCCCTCTCCATTCTCATTCCCCATCCATTCTAGTCCTCCCCCCAAATCAATTCCCTTATAGTTCTAGGCCCACCCAGCATCCACTCCCTTCTAGTCCCATTCTCCCATGCCCCACATCAGCCCATTTCCAGTCCTATTCCAGCTCTTCATCAGCCCATTTCCAGTGCTAGCCCTCACATCACAGGCCATTTCCAGTCCTAGCTCCCCCCCCCCCAATCACAGCCCATTTCCAGTCCAAGTCCCCCATCACAGCCTATTTCCAGTCCTAGGCCCCCCCCCCACCATCACAGCCCATTTGCAGTCCGAGTCCCCCCGCACCATCACAGCCCATTTGCAGTCCGAGTCCCCCCGCACCATCACAGCCCATTTGCAGTCCTAGCCCCCCTAATCACAGCCTATTTCCAGTCCAAGATCCCCCTTCCTCCACCATAGCCCATTTCCAGTCCAGGTCCCCTCCCCCCATCACATCACCATTTCCAGTCCATGTCCCCCCCCCCAATAACCTTTTTACTGTCCTGGTTCCCCCCCCATCACAGCCTTTTTCCAGTCCAAGTCCCCCCCCCTTAGCCCTTTTCCAGTCCAAGTCCCCCCCCTTTAGCCCTTTTCCAGTCCAAGTCCCCCCCCTTAGCCCTTTTCCAGTCCAAGTCCCCCCCTTAGCCCTTTTCCAGTCCAAGTCCCCCCCCTTTAGCCCTTTTCCAGTCCAAGTCCCCCCCCCTTAGCCCTGTTCCCCTCCCAGTCCCCCCCCCTTTGCCCTTTTCGTTTCCAAGTCCCCCCCCCTGCCCTTTTTGATTCCAAGTCGCCCCCCCCCTTAGCCCTTTTCCAGTCCAAGTCCCCCCCCCCTTAGCCCTTTTCCAGTCCAAGTCCCCCCCCCCTTATCCAGTCCAAGTCCCCCCCCCTTAGCCCTTTTCCAGTCCAGGTCCCCCCCATCACAGCCAATGCAGTCCTTGCCCCCCCCCCCCCGACCAGCATCGCGGCTGTCTGAGGCTTCAGAGGGAGCCGGGGAAGCCCGCGCGAGGCCCCGGCTCCCTCTGTACAGCCACCAGCGTGAAGAGCCTTTTCCTTCACGCTGGCGGCTGTTCCTGTGAAGCTGCGAATGCTGGGAAAGGTTAAAGGTTGCCCATTAACCTTTCCCAGCATTCGCGGCTTCACAGGAACAGCCGCCAGCGTGAAGGTAAAGGCTCTTCACGCTGGTGGCTGTTCAGAGGGAGCCGGGGCCTCGCGCAGGCTTCCCCGGCTCCCTCTGAAGCAGAGAAAAGCCGGTTCTCTGGCCGCTCCCGATCTTGCGGCCAGAGCAAAAAAACCGGCTTTTAAAGGGCCGGTTTTGCCTCTGCGCCGGCAGCCGGCCTGGCCGTGGAAAAACCGTCCAGGCCGGCTGAAAACCGGCCAGTTGGCAACCCTATGGGCAGTCTATCTGCCCAATTCCATAATTGCAAGTATGTATAGCTCCCACGGTTGTGGAATGGAGTGGAGGAGTGGCCTAGTGGGAGTGGAGGAGTGGCCTAGTGGTTGGAGCAAGGTACTTCAGGCCAGAAGGTCGGGGGTTCAAATCCCACTAGAGGACAGCAACCTTGGGCCGGAAGGACTGGGGTTTCTAGTCCCACAGGTGCTCCTTGTGGTCTTGGGCAAGCCACTTAGCTATTTTACAGGGAACATGGGCTATGGAGGGTTATCTCCAAGTTATAATGCCCTGTTTAATGTAATTTCAATTTGTTCAATGTAAACCGCACTGATGCAGAATAGCGCGGTATATAAGAGAACGTAAATAAATAAATAAATCATGTATAACTTGACCGCATCCACGTTTTAGGCCATCCCCACGGCCCAAGCGTGCATCTTTTGGAATCGGCCTCCACAAGAACATTATTCAAGAAAATTGGAGGATCTGAATTTTCCAGAGATTGTTTCAGTTTTGGTCACATTCAGGGTATTTATTAATGATCACAATAACGGTGTTGGACCTAATAAATTACTAATCAAATAAATAGACAAAATTAATACACAAAAATAAATTGTAAAAGCATAAAAACATAAATAATCATACAATCCTTTATAAAAAAAAAAAAGTCCAAATGTCTTAATACATAAGCATTAAAACATAACTAACCATACAAGTCTTTATAAAAGAGTCCAACATGTTTCTGCCAAAGCCTGCATCAGGGGCACTTTCCTAAAAACAATGTCAGATGCTTCTTCCTGTGTGCTGTACAATCTAAAGCTACAAAAAAACAAACAGACATAAAGAATATAAAAGCATAATCTTTAAAGAACAAAGACCAGCTTTTATTGAGGGAAGAACAGAGATTGATTTTCCAGTTAGTGCACTCTGGTGGGTGGAATCAAGATTTAGATCTTACAGTATTTTTGTAATTTTTTAGATTCTTTTTTATTTTTCCTCTGATGGAAGACATCACTTTTTGTAAGTGTTAGGGTGGTTTTCATTTGTTTTTATCAAATCCTGATCTAAGACTACCTGTGGAAAGGTTGAGTATTCCCTTTTTATTTTATTTAATTTTTTTTTAAAGGGCCCTTTTTTTAAAAAAAAAAAGGTGCTGTTTTTGCATCTTTTTGATTTTTTTTTTTGCAGTTTTTAGTCAAGGCAGCTCGTTTTGACATTGCAATCAATCAGGCAGTCCCGGTGGGAAAGCTACTTCAAAAGGCAACCCGCAACTCTATAGCAATCTGGATAGTGTTGAATCTTCAATCGGGTAGGTTTCCTAAGGCGTTTCTTCCATTTGACAGCTTTGTTTTTGATTTGTTTTTTACTTTGTGGTTTTGGATCCGATTTTGTTAATCAGGTCCTTTGTTGTGCATGCAGCTAGGGTTTTCTGCCCCATTCGTTAATAGTTTAAAGATTTTTAGATTCTTTCTGCACCCTCTTTGCTTTTATCAGAGTTTCTCAATCTTGGTGGTACTCGTATATGCTTTCAATTGTAAGAGAACTCTTTTGAGGGGCATAGCAGTCTCTCAGCATTTAGTGTGGGTGTAGGAATAGCTTGCAGATAGCTTTTTTTTGTATCCCCTCTGGTTGAATGCTGCTCACCCCTTCACTTGATCCTGAGAAGCAAATGTTTCAGATCATCTTCACTTTTGGCCAGTAATGTGCATCATCAGCATACCGAAGGTTGTTGATGAGTCTTCCACCAGTCTTCACACCTCGGTTGTTTTCATACATTCCTGCTTCTCTGATGATTTGTTCTGCATTTAAATTAAACAGTAGAGGGAAAGTATGCAGTCTTGTCATACACCTTTGCTGATTTTAAATCATTCGGTTTCTCCTTGTTTTGTTTGAACTGTTGCTTCTTGTTCAATGTAAAGACTGTGCAAGAGAATGATCATGTGTTCTAGTATACCCATGCTTCTTAATGTGGGTATCGCTCTTTTAGGCAGTTTTTAAATTCTGGTGGTATATTCTCAAGGTCATATTTGACTGTTGATTTCCACAGATGTAGTTGATTTGTTTTTTGCACAATCCATTGGGTGAAGTCCATGTGTACAGTCGCCGCATGTGTTGCTGGAAGAAGGTGTGTGAGATGAATAGATCGTTGGTCTTGCAGAATTCTATCAGTCTTTCTCCAGCTTCAGTTCTGTTGCCAAGTCCATATTTTCCAACCATTTTGCCTTCTTCTTTGTTGCCGTTTGCGTTCCAGTCACCCATGGCTATCAGGATATCCCGTTTGCATGTTCTGTCAATTTCAGCTTGTACTTGTTCATAGAACTCATCAACTTCATCCTCTTCTGCAGCTGTTGTTGGGGCATATGCTCAACTCTCACATTGAAGTTTTATTAACCAAGTGGCCCGTGCTTGAAAAATAGTGAAAGTCAGTGTACTGGGCCCTGTAAAATGGACCTAGTGGAGATGTACTTTAGGTGTCCCATTGACAATACTTTGACATTGCTAGAAACTGTGCCATTCTGTTTCACTTCTGTGGGCCCACACTAGCACCTGCCGCTTGCCACGGTTCTGGGCCCCAGTGCAGCTTTCCTTCAGATGGTTGCAATATTGCAGTTCTAGTCAAACATGTGTGTGTGCGTGCAATTTCTATTTGTACTATGTTTGTCTTATGTCTTAGGTCTGCAGAGCGAGAGTTTACCAGCAGACAGGTTGGAAAATATCCAGGGGGAGGGGGCAAACAGTGGTTTAAGGAAGGCATCCATTGTAATGAGAACTAAAGGGGATGAAATACATTGTAAACAACCTTGATTCATCCTGGCTAAGAATCCTGTTTTAAGGTGTATATTGTTTAAATGACATTGAAAGTTGACATCAGGCCAGCAGAGGGCTCTTCTTCCTTGGAATAAACTAATGAGAGGAATCTCGGCACACCAGTCTCTACAGTACTACGAAGTTCAGCCTTTCTTTTAAAATTGCCCACACTGCATCTGAAAGCAGTTTGAAAAATAATTCACAACACCTTCCAGGATGGTTCATAGCAGTTTCATTCAGAAATTTTAAACAGCTATAAGACATGTCTTGATTTTTGGATTTAGCTCATACATTTTACAGGAGTCGCTCAAGACGAGTTACATTCAGGTATGGTAGGTCTGCACGGCAGAGTGCTCTAAGGTTACCAAATTAATTACCTTCAACCATTTGGACAGGCATTTTAAAGTGCCTTGAAAGTTTCTTTAACTTTATTCAAGCGCTTGATATACCCCCCTAGGCAGCAGCAGGTTACAATAATAAAACACTGCGAAACTATAAAGGGTGAAAGGACAGCACAGAGAGTGGACAGTCATGCAAAGCAAGCGGAGAGAAATTTAAACGGGCGGGTTTATTTATTTTTATTTATTTATTTATTTATATTATTTCTATACCGCACTTTTTACAGTCAGCGCGGTTTACAGGTAACAATAAATTGTACAGCACAGCAGAACAATGCAGTGTACATTACAGATAACAGGTTTTTACAACTTGGATTTAACAGGGGTAACTATAAACAACTATATACATTTGTGCTATTTATCGGCACAGTATGCCACAAATGTTGCTATGGACTAACGGCACTCTCGGACGAATTTCATATTGGGTAATATGCACGTTTGGGCGGTCGTTTCGGATTGTGGGTATGTGTCAAGCTCTGGTGTCATTGGGGTAAGAGGAGGTAGGCTTGGTTGTGTTGATTCGCTGGTAAGGGAGTAGTATTGGAGGAATAAGTGATGTTTCAGTGCCTTTTGAAATTGGGCGAGGTCGGTTATTGCCTGGATAGGAGGTGGGAGGGCATTCCAGAGCGCAGGCGCGTAATATACAAATGCTCTGTTCCTTGCTGACTGGGAACACTTTGTTATTACACTGGGGATTATGAGGGTGTTCACAGCGAATGACCTTCTGGCCCTGTTTGCGGGTGTGGGGAGGATAAGGTCTGTTAGGGAAATGGAGGATAAGTTGTTGATGGCCTTGAAAGTCATTAGTAAGATCTTGAAAGTGAGTCTGCAGTGGATTGGTAACCAGTGGAGGTTTTTTAGGGTAGGGGTTATGTGGTCCCTTCTGGAGGATCCATGCAGGGCTCGGGCAGCCGTGTTCATTGCCAGTTGCAGGGGGTACAGGGTGCTCTTGGGGAGTCCTTGTAGAATAGCATTGGCATAGTCAAAGTGCGGGGTTACCAAAGCTTGGAAGATCGTCTGAAAGTCATCTGGTTCCAGTAAGGGGTGCAGGTGGCAGACGGTTTGTATCTTATGATAGATTGCTCAGACTGTATTGCTTATGTGTGCCTTCATGTCAAGATGCTGGTCGAGGGTGACGCCCAGGTAGCGGATGGTGGGCTTGCTCAAGAGCTCTGCATCTCTTACTCTTATTGAGGATGGTGGGGTGAAAGAGTGATGAATAGTGATGAATAGGACATCAGTTTTCTTGAAATTAATTTTGAGGCTCTGTGTGTGGAGCCAGTCTGTGACAGCCTTGAAATACTTTATCAGGGTCGAGAAGTCGGGTTGGTTGATTGAGAACAGAGAGAAGAGTAGCACATCATCAGCGTACACGTGGCAGGAGACCTTGAAGGAGCGGATGATTGAGCAGATGGGTTGCATGTATATGTTGAAAAGGAGTGATGATCCTTGAGGGACTCCCTGTGTTTGTTCGAAGGGCTTGGAGGTCCGTCAGCCAGCTCTTACCTGTTGCCATCTGTCTGTCAGGTATGATCTGCACCAGCTCAAGGCTGAGTCATAGATTCCCTTCTCTTGTAACCGTGACAGAAGAGTCTCGTGATTAACCGAGTCAAAAGCGGCGGCAATGTCCATGAAGATTAACGTGATTTGGGTGCTGAATAGTGTAGTGAGGAGGGTCTCAATGCCATGGGATTCTCTAAATCCATGTTGACTTGGGTCGAGTGGGGCAGGTTCAAGGAAGATACAGTATTGAATAGTTTACAATACATTCATTGTGGTATCAGAGCAGACAGTGCCCATCTTAGAACTTATCCTCCATTTTTCAGAGGGGACCGTTCCTATAGCACAGCATGCCATCCCTGTATTAGAGTGTAACGTGCCTTCCATATACCACCCTGCATCCGTGCATATCTTCCTTGCATCAGAAAGTGGGGATGCGCCATCGTTAAACAACATGGGAAATATTAATGACATGTCCCATGTCGTCTCATATAGTTTTTAACCTGGAAAAGGAGAAAACAATGTTTCCAGTATAATTTATAGTTGTCAAGGGCTGGCCTCAAATTGTGGCCCCTTGGGTTGCAATGCAGCAGTCGTCCAGGAGGAGCGAGTCTGCTTGCTGAGGACGTGGCTCTTGTCTGCCTGTTCTTAGCTGTGTCTTGCATTTCTGGTGGTCTTAGTTCCTGTTTCCTGACTGGCCCAAAGTTTTCCTGTCTGCTCTTGAGCTCAGTGGAAAAACCCTTTCTGGATTTTTTTTGCCTTGTGAATCTATTGACTTCTGTTCTAGAAACTTACTCCTGAGATTCTTCCTGTGCCATAGTCCTAGCCCGATTAAGTTCTGAGAAAAGTATCCTGGATCCTTGTTAAAAAAAATTCCTTGTTGAATTCTTAGATTTAATCCTGAATCTCTGTATGAAATTCCCAGTTATTCTTATTTATCTCACACCTTTTCCCTTAGAGATTCAAGGTGAGTTACATTCAAGTACAGTGGTTATTTTCCTGTCCCCTAAATTTGTACTTGAGGCAATGGAGGGTTAAGTGACTTGCCAAGGCCGCAAGGCATGCTAGTGGGAATTGAACCCTGGTCTTCCCACTTTGAGAATGCTGCTGTAGCCATTACTCTGCTATCAGATATTCACCCAACCTACTCCAGGTCTTGATTGCGCAATTAGCGATCCAGTTCAGACGTATAGGAAAGTAGAAGCTTCAGTTAGCCCCTGTGCCTGAAAACCTCCAGGAACCTTCCGAGTCTTTCCCTAAAAAAAAACTTGATGGCACCCAAGACTCATCAGCAGAGCTGCCAAGTTACCCGGTTCCAAGAGCGAGATTCAGCCCTTGTTTTCTGACAGCCCTGTCATGGTGCATCGTGGAATCTGCAACATGGATTTCAATGGATAGAATCCGGGACTATATATCCCACACTGTTTTGGTATGTAAGTGCAAAACTAGAAATAGCCAAAAAGCCTTTCTCCTGTAAAGGCAGCAGAAGTGGCCTTATACATAAAAAAATATTAAAGCAACAATACGCCTGGTAAGTGCCAGGGGAGGATGGGTGTGGGGGCAGTATTAGCTGCCCTTTAGTAGGGAAGGAAAGGGCAATACATTGCTAATGCTGGTGGTGAGTGTTGTGTGATGCTCTTACAGAACTGCCAAATTAGCCAGTTCGATAAGGGAGACTTTATGGCCAGTCCTGGTTTTCAACTTACATCCCCCAAACCAGGGCCGGCCTGTCCACTAGGTGGCCACCTAGGGCAGCAGACATCTGTGGGTGGTGCGGAACCCGCGACAGGCCATGTGCTTCGGCACACATGGCTTGCCACCTCTAACCCCCTCAGACAGGAAGTTGTGTCGGAGGGGGGTCAGAAGCAGCAGACCATGTGTGCCAAAGCACATGGCCTGTCACGGGTGCCGCTGCCACCACACCAAGCCTAACTGCCTCTTCCCTAATTAGGGTTGCCAACTGGCTCCAGATGCGCCCGACAGGCTTAATCCAGTCCTGGGTTTACTCCATTGCATGCAGGGACAGGTAGTTCTGATTTCTCCATTGCACTCCATAAGAAAAGCAAGACTACAAATCCCTGCATGCAATGGGGTAAACACAGGCCTGGATCAAGCCTGTCGGGCGTATCTGGAGCCAGTTGGCAACCCTATCCCCAATCCCAGAATCGGTGGCAGCAGGGAGCAGTGGCGTGGCTCAGTACAGGAGGGAGAGGGCAGCGTGGCTCTGTGCGGAGGGTGAGGGGGCAGCACTGCCGGGGCTTCTGCTTAGAGCGGCAGAAACCCTTGAGCCGACCCTGCCCAAAACAGTGTGATATTTGTACTTCGCAATTCAACCCATTAAACTCAGTTCTGCAGATCCCATAATGCATCTGGGTGGGGCTGTTAAAAATCCAGCACTGGCCCAGAATCTCCCTCCTGGAACTGGATGACTAGACAGCTCTGCTGTTAGTGTAGTACAGACTGTCATTAGCAGTTCTGGTTGCGATCACCGAATTGCCAAGTTATCCAGTTCCAGGCGTGAGACTTTTGGCCAATTCTGGTTTTAGATTTGAATTGCAAGGCAGTATGGTATTTATAGTCACTGATTTTACCCATTGACATCAGTGCTGCAGGTCCCGTAATGCATCAGGATGAGATTGTCAGAAATCCCGGACTGGCTTAAAATCTCCCTCCTGAAACTGGACAACTTGGCAGCTCTGTGATCAAGGGGTTTGGTTTCTGTTTGGGCAGCAGCTGCACAAAATTGACCTGAAATGAAAATGTATAAAAACAAAACAAAACAAAACAAAATGAAGAAACCTGCAAATGATACAGAATAGCAAACCAAACACAATCTTACCAATGCAGGGTTACTTAGTGTGGCCTCTTTGTGGTCATGTTAGATTTTCAGTTTTAAGATTCAAAATCTGTGCCTATAAAAGTCAGAGTTGCCAAGTTACGCAGTTCCAGTAGTGAGACTTTTATCCAGTCTTGGTTTTAGATTTGCATTGCAATGCAGTATGGTATTTGTAGTCTGTGATTTTACCCATAAGACTCAGTGCTGCAGATCCCATAATGCATCAGAACGAGATTGTCAAAAAGCCAGGACTGGTTTAAAATCTCACTCCTGGAACCAGATAGCTGGGCAGCAAAACTGAAGGATTTCTTACTCTTAGATCTTTCAAGACATAATGCAGTATTTTGTTCTGGCGATCATATTTTTTTTTAGAATTAGAGTTATTCCTTGCATCTCCCCCCCCCCTTCCCCGCGGCACCCATGTCCACTGTGGCCACCCATATCCAGAACTGACCGCGTCAGCAATAGCCACATACAGCCCTGCAACGTATACCTTTGAGCCTTGGCACCTTGGGGCTCTTTGCTTCTGCTACTCTCCGACTCCCGATGGTCTCAGCAATGGGCACCCCCGGAGGGCCGGCACTCTAGGCAACTGCCTAGTTTACCTAGTGGTAATGCCGGCCCTGGGGATAAGCCCAGGGGATTCTTAGATACAAGGATAGGAGGGTAGAGTCTGAGAGTGAGTTCACTCCATCAGGTAGAGGAATGGTTAGAGCAGCATACTGTGAACCAGGGAAGCCAGACCTTAAGTCCCACTGCGACTCTCTGGGATCTTGAGCAAGTCACTTAATCCTCCATTGCCTCAGGTACAAACTTAAGGGCCCTTTTACTAAAATACATTTTAGTGCACAGTAACTGTCAGCACAGGGCCATGGTAATTGTTACTGAGCAGACCATTACCACACGCTAAATCGCACAGTAACCACAAGTTGTGTGTCGCCATGGGAAATAGGTGGTGGAGAGGGGGAGTGGAAAGCACATTGTGGTTAGCATGGTGGAATAGAGCACGTGCTGTCAGTGATGAAATTAGCACGGGTGCACCTAACGACACTTAAATGGGTGGTGGTAGGTGCACCCGCATTCACCGTGCTTTGTGTTAGGGCGCTCATCTGTGTGGTAACTACTGGGAAGAGGCAGGCCACGGCCCCGATAGCTACTGAAAAAGGTGTGAGAAAAATCCTTATCTGCCATTATTATCTGTTTCTCTTGATTGCTAGGATAAAGGTCCGTTGTCTTTTCCACCTACACAACTGGGAGGAAATTTTATAATAAGCCATGTATAGTTGCATGCCATCTGTGTGCGTAAATTATATATTTTCCATTACTTGGACACACGGATAGGCCTTAACCCGTGTACGTTACTTGGGCACTGTTCTATACATAGATACATTAGGCCGATGGTGCATATCTTTGATGTGGTTGTGGCCAGGAGTGGAGCAGGGGCAGAACCGCAGATTTGCACGAGTAAGTTACAAAATACTATCGCTCAGCTGCATTCTTTACAAATCGAGGTGTGCACATTTACACACACATGGAGGCCAATTCAGATCGGAGCATGTCCGGGCCATCCAGGCATCCAAAATCTGCATGAGCCAGAACTAAACCTGATTCTGCACCCATGGGAGCTAGACGTTTCCACTGGTACAGAATTCGGGATACTTGGATGGGCTGGACGAGCCCCAATTCTGAGGCCAGATACGTGCAGCAACTACCCTGTCTAGCTTTCCCTATGCTCCTGCTGCAGCCCCGGTGCCGTGGCGGCCCATCACCATGGCACCGGGACACCTAGCAGGAATAACACAACCCCTAACAGCAACTACAATTGCTTTCCACATCACCCGACCCCCGGAGGGACCTGCCAGGGCCAGGATCAGGCGGCGGGGATCTTCCTGCTGCGGCTCACCTGTTTGGGGGGGGGGGGGCTGTTTCTCCATCACAGCCTGTCTTCGTCAGGGGGACTTATTCCACCTCTGAGGTGGAATAAGTGCCCTGTCCAAGAAAGTTCCCTGTCCGTCTTGCCCTGATTGGATGTCCAGGGCCATAACCTGTATAGACCCTGTATGTATGGGTTGTGCAGCCTACTCCTGCTCCTGCCAGACTCCTCCTCCGGCCCTCCCCCACCCAGAGCTCCCTACACAAAGCCGTTGTATGTGTGGGGAGTTCTGTCTTCAGAATACGCCCTCAGCGAATAGTGGGGGTTGAATGTCCAAACCAGATGTACATCCCTGCTATTTGCAGTTTGGAATGACCCCCAAGTATGTGATTGTGCCTAGGTTTATAAGAACATAAGATATGCCATACTGGGTCAGACCAAGCTCCATCAAGCCCAGTATTCTGTTTCCAACAGTGGCCAATCTAGGTCATACGTACCTAGCAGTTTCCCCAAAGACACAGGTTCCACAATGCTTTTACTGGGTCAAGCATTGATATTATGGGTCCCTTCTTAATAATGGTTTATGGACCTTTCCTCCAGGAACTTGTCCAAACCTTTTTTAAACCCAGCTACACTAACAGCCTTTACTACATCCTCCGGTAACAAATTCCAGAGTTTGATTACACGTTGAGTAAAAAAATATTTTCTTTTATTAGTCTTAAATAGTTTACCCTGTAGCTTCATTGCATGTCCCCTAGTCTTTCTATATTCTGATAACGTAAACAATCGATCTACGTTTACCCGTTCCACTCCATTCATTAATTTATAGACCTCTATCATATCTCCCCTCAGCCGTCTCTCTTCCAGGTTAAAGATCCCTAACCTTTTTAGCCTTTCTTCATAGGAGTATCCTTCCATCCCCTTTACCATTTTGGTGGCTCTTCTCTGAACCTTTTCTAATAACGCTATATCTTTAAGATACGGTGACCAGAATTGCACACAATATCCAAGGTGCGGTCTCACCATGGAACAATATGGAGGCATTATAATATCTTTTGTTTTATTTTCCATTCCTTTCCTTATCATACCTAGCATTCTATTTGCTCTCTTGGCCGCCACTGCACACTGGGCCGAGGGTTTTAACATGTTATCCACAATGACGCCTAAATCTTTTTCCTGAGTGGTGGTTCCTAATGTGCAACCTTGCATTGTGTAATCATAGTTTGGGTTGTTCTTCCCTAGGTTCATAACTTTGCACTTGTCCACATTAAATTTCATCTGCCATTTTGATGCCCAGTCTTCCAATTTATCAAGATCCTCTTGCAATTTTCCAAAATCCTCTTGGGTTTTAACAACTTTAAATAGTTTTGTGTCCTCTGCAAATTTGATAACCTCACTCGTTATTCCACTTTCCAGGTCATTTACAAATATGTCAAAAAGCAGCGGACCCAGCACAGATCCCTGGGGTACACCACTATTCACCTTTCTCCATTGGGAAAATTGGCCATTTAGCCCTACCCTCTGCTTTCTATCTTTTAACCAGTTCCTGATCCACAATAGTACACTGCCTCCTATCCCATGACTCTTTAGTTTTGCCAAAAGTCTCTGATGAGGGATCTTGTCAAAGGCTTTCTGAAAGTCCAGATACACTATATCAACCGACTCACCTTTGTCCACCTGTTTATTCACACTTTCAAAAAAACATAACAGTTTAATAAGACAAGATCTGCCTTGTCTAAAGCCATGTTGGCTGTCTCCCATTAGGCCATGATATCTACATGCTGAGTAATTTTATTCTTTATGATGGTTTCTACCATTTTTCCCAGTACTGACGTCAGGCTCACCGGTCTGTAGTTTCCCGGATCACCCCTGGAACCCTTTTTAAAAATTGGTATTACATTGGCGATCCTCCAATCTTCAGGTATTACAGATGATTTTAATGATAGTTCACAGATCACTAACAGTAAGTCTGCAATAACACTTATTAAAAGAGGGCTGCTACACAGTACCCTGTCCTGTGCTGCTGAGGTAAGCTATATTCTGATTTGATTGAAATTATAGCTCTTTGCTGCTCCTAGGCTCTAACTTATTATGAAATTTAAACTACAAGCTCTCTGCTGGGTTCTAATTTTAACCAGAAAGCTCTCTTCTGTGTTTTAAATTTTTAACTTAAACTGCTGCTACGAGACTCTGACTGATTTAACAAAAAAACAGTGAGTTCACAGATTAATTAGCTTTAATACAAAGAATTCCTTTCAGAAAATTCCCTGAAGTATATACTCATAATTGCAGATCTCTCTCCAGAAGTAACAGTCCCCTTTTCCAGTCCTCCATCTGACTTATGCCTTGATTTTATAAAGAAAAATTAGTGCTCACTTTTCTTCATAAAATAGGCAGAATTTGCTTGCATTAGAGCGCATGTTAACCTAAATGATTTTTATAATATAACCCTCCACAAGAGTAATTCCATAACAAGACACCTGTGATGAAAGGCTAAGAGTGTATCTAATTTATTTCTATTTTATTGTGATGCACTGGGCAGCTTGTCACTGAATATTAATCAGTATGGCACTAGAGAGAGCTCCAGAAGAGACAGGACAACTCTGAAAGAAAGTGTGTGCATGGGAATGCTGGGAGTTGTAGTCCCTGAAAGTCCTGGTCTGGCAGGACATAAGCTCAGACTGGGGACAAGTAGTCTAGGAGATGTAGTAAGAAAGCAGCTGAGACTCAGAACACAGGTGAACACAATTAAGCATCTGAGACCAATTAGCAATCTGCTAGTGATAGGGTGATACACCCAGACTATTTGCACTAAAGCAGATGAGCCCAAGTAGAACCAAGGAGAGTGTCAGGAGGAGGAGTACAGAGGTGAAATGCTAGCTTAGTTGTCAGACCCTGAAATTAGGTTGGAACCTGAATACTGTTACAAATTGTGGATTAAGGTTTTAAGGAGTTCTCGGGATTTTGAGCAGCTTGTTTCTTATGTGAAGGGTTCTGATTAGAAACCAAAGGAAGCAGTCGCCTGGTGTTTAAAGTGCTAGAGCAGATAGTTGATGCTGGGGAGCAGGCAGACAAACTATAAGAAGTAATTACAGAGCAATTAGAAAGATGCCTGGTTTAAAGTGCCGCCAGAGGTCCGTATGTGGACTGAGAGTGTTACTGACTAGGGACCCAGGGGAAAATCACCTCCTGATGGAATACCTTTGAGGTTATGGTCTATGCTGTGCTGTAAGTTTGCTATTTAAAGCCCATGGGGTATAGTTTGGGCCACAGAGGATCTGAACAGCTGGGTCTTGAGAATGAACGGTAGTTTGTTATTGCATTTTGATTACTTGTGCAAAGGGTCTGTATGTTAGATATTCAGTTTCTAACAAGAAGTCCACACTGAAGCAACCACTTAAAGTTGTAAATAAAACATGTAAAGAATACACCAGTGTCCGGCCTCATCTATCAATAGGGAAGATTGTTTCCTCCATCTCAATACTATCTGTGACATTTATAAAAGCAACGTAGGCTTTATAAAATAGGCTCCCAGTTCAGTCCTAACAGCCTGTAAATGCCGATGTACATAGTCATACCTGCCCCAGCAATGTGTTTGTGTACAGTACTCTACATGGGTTCCCATGTTGTTGTTAAGTGCCGTCGAGTCGGTACCGAGTCATGGTGACCCTCTGGATGGTTGTCCTAAGCTCTGTTCATATCCCTCTCCTCTCCCCTTTTCTTGCACGTTGTGGAATGTACGAGCATTCTGTTTCCAATTAACTTGCCTTCATTCATGACCTCTTTATCTCTAATATTCTGCATCTCCTGGCTCTTACTGAAGACTCTGCTTCTCCCTGAAGACTCAGCTTCAGTCGCTGCCCTCTATCATGGAGGCTACCTATTTTCCTATACGCCTCGTCCCATTCGCCGTAGTGGTAGTGTTGGGTTCCTACTCTTTCATGCCTGCCTATTTCAGCCCCTTCTTCTGCTTCCATCTAATTCATTTTTTTCCTTTGAAGTCCATGCTATCTGCCTATTTTCTCCACTACCTCTCCAAGTAGCTGTCATTTATTGACCCCCTGACAAGTCCATCTCTACCTTTCTCACTGACTGACTCCTGGCTCTCCTATCTCCAGGAACAAGCAGGAATGTAGTCTTCACATATGGGTATCGTCAGTACCGACGGAGCCTGTGCGGGAACGCTCCCCAGCGTCCAATTAGAAAGCTTTTGGGAGCATCCCACAGCGCCTGCATGCTGCCTTCCCGCCTTTCCCAACTGCCTTTCTCCAGTTCTTTGTTTTCCGCGGAGCCAGCAGGTCATTTTCCTGTCACCGCAGAAATTATCTCAAATTTTTCATTCTTTTTTGTGGTAGCGTCTGCCTTCCTCGATGCTATACCAGTACCGCCGGTTCTTTCTTTCTTCTTAAAAAAAAAAAATATTCTAATCTTTTATCAGGATTTTCCAGCCCTTTTTCTCTCAGGTGCCACGCGCCATTTTGGGCACTAGGCCCAATTTTTCCTCAACATGGAAAATCCCGCTTCGGGTTTTAAAAAGTGTTCCAAGTGTGGCGGTACCATCTCCGTCACTGACACTCACGAGTGTTGCCTCAAATGTTTAGGTCCTGACCACTCCATCTCGGAGTGTGTTGCCTGTGGGATGATGTCGAAGAGGGATTCGGCAGAACTGAGCTAAGCTTAGCACCCTTTTTCCCTCCGATGCAGCATCCGTGTCATCGACGTCTTCCAGGGTTTCGTCTTCCTCCCATGGATCTCAGGTAACCAAACATAAATCTGGCCGGTCCTCAAAGGGCAGATCTCCTTCCAAGCATCGAGATGCCTCTGGCATTGCCCTTGAGGGACTTGTACCGGCAAAATTGCCCCAGCGGGAGGCTTCGGCTTCCAAAGCACTATCGGGGCTCCAGGATGTTCTCGAGGCCTCAACCTCAGCAGAATACTGGTGCCATGCTCTGGGGTACCGGCTGCTTCGTCCGGTACCGACACCCAGGCATCGGCAGCGTCAATTGACCAGAGATTCCTGGCTATTGAGTGCAGTCTGGCGGCTCTCCTTGCGGCATCGGTGCCTTCGGGACTGCTTCAGACAGTTCAACTGGTACCGACATCGGTTCCGGCACGGATATCGGTACCAGTACGGACAGCATCAACATCGGCGAGTATGCTACCAACACCGAGTCATGCTATTTCCTCCGGTACCAACAGGCTGGTACCGGACCCCTCCGGTACCAACTTCGATCGGTATCGGTATCGTGCTTTACAAGAGCACCCGGACAGAAGATATTTTGAATCCTCCGATGACTCTGAGAACTCTTAACAGCTCTGTCGATGCCGGAGTACTTCTCTCTGAGGAGCCTTCTTCTCCTAAACATAGGATGTCTACTCCAGAGGATATATCATTTCAGGATTTTATCAGGGAGGTGGCTAGGGGTCTTTCCATCACAGTGGCTCCTGAAAAAGAGCCCAAAGCAAAGGAGTTGGAGATTTTACAATATCCTAAAGCTCCCAAGGAAGTGGCTACTTTGCCTATTCATGAGATCTTGCATGATCTCATGTTAAGAATGTGGGAAACACCTCTTACCACCTCTCCTCATTCCCGTAGGCTGGATACCATGTATTGCGTACCTCCTTGTCCTGGATTTCAAAAAACTCAGTTGCCACACCACTCCATAGTGGTGGAGTCAGCTATGAGAAGGATCAAGAGTGCAAAGAAACATGCATCTAATCCTTCAGGATGTGAATGTAGGACTCTTGATGCCTTTGGGCGTCGAACATTCCAGGCCTCTATGCTTTCTGCCAGGATTAGTTCCTACATCTTAAACATGGGAATGTTCCTTAAGGAGGTTACAGGAGATCTCAAGCTTATGAGCCCTCTCCCTCCTGATGATAAGAGGCAGGATTATCTTACACTTGTCAAACATTCCCAGGATGCTTCCAAGTTTGTTAATCGTGCAGCTTTTGACTGCTTTGAGTGCATAAGCAGAACCTCTGCCATTGCCATAGGTGCTCGAAGGATTGCCTGGCTCCAGGCATCTGACTTAGAACTCTGGGTACAGGAAAACTGGGGAATATCCCTTGTACAGGTGAAAATCTCTTTGGCAAAAATTGGCAAGAGAAAGCTAATGAGCTGGATGCTGATAACACCACTTTGGATAGGCTATCCAAAGCTACAGCTGATCCTGCAAGAAGAAAATCCTACAAGAAACCATTCTTCTCTAAAAAGAAAGGGTTTTATCCCTCCTATACCCAGCAGGTGCATTCTGCAGGTCAGTCCGCCCGAAAGGGACAGCAGCCCCCAAAGCAAAGGAAATCAAAGACTGCTAAGCCTCAACCGGCCCAGCAGACTCAGCCTCCACAGGTGCTTTGACTCTCATCTAGAGAACTTGGCCTTCCTGGCCCTGAACGGGCCAGAGCTTTCCACCATCCCAGGAAGGTTGTGTCATTTTGCCCCCAGATGGGGGCAGATAACAGCAGAGGAATGGACTCTTTCCATTGTAAGAGAGGGGTACAAGCTTCATTTCTTCAACATGCCCCCTCCTACAGTGGTAAGACAGTTCAATTCTCAGGCTTCTCTCAACACTCAGTTGAGTCAAGAGGTCAGTTTACTTCTTGCCCAGGGGGCAATAGAAGACGTACCCATGTCCCAACAGGGTACAGGGTTTTACTCCCCTTATTTCCTTATTCTAAAGAAAACAGGGGAACACAGACCCATTTTAGACCTCAGAGAACTGAACAAATTCCTGTTCAAAGAGAAATTCAAGATGATTTCTCTAGGAACTCTGCTGCCATACCTTCAGAGTCAGGATTGACTTTGTTCTGTAGATCTCAAGGATGCGTACACCCAAGTTCTCATCCATCCAACTCACCGAAGGTTCCTTCGCTTCCTGTTTCAAGGAAAGCATTACCAATACAGGGTGCTTCCTTTTGGCCTGGCCTCAGCACCAAGGGTGTTTACAAAATGCAGGGCTGTAGTGGCAGCATTTCTTCGCACTCTAGGAATATTTGTCTTCCCCTACTTAGACGATTGGCTCATTCGAGCCCCATCAGAGTCAGAGGCCAGAATTTCCCTATCTTGCACAATGCGTATCCTTCAGTATTTGGGCCTGGTCATAAACATCCCAAAATCCAGCCTAACTCCCACTCAATCTCTAGAGTTTATAGGAGCTTTGCTGGACACCAGAAAAGCAAGGGCCCATCTTCCACAGGCCCGCTGCCTTCACATTGTGCAGTTAGCCTCCCAAGCAGTGTTAAAAACTCATCTCACTGCTCAGGAAATGTTACAACTACTAGGCCACATGGCATCTACCGTGCATGTGGTTCCCTATGCTCGCCTCCATATGAGAGCAGCCCAATGGACTCTATCCACTCAGTGGACTCAGGCATCAGGCTGCCTATCGACAAAATAGCAAACACAAGTCGCCTTATTTTGTCTCTACAATGGTGGCAGTCAACCCAAAACCTGTTGGTGGGGTCCCCTTTCCAGCAACCCCTACCCCAGGTCACTTTAACAACAGACACCTCACAAGTGGGTTGGGGAGCTCATCTGCAAGATCTCTCTACCCAAGGCACCTGGACTCCACAGGAGACCCACTTACATATCAATCTCCTAGAACTCAGAGCAATCTTCCTTGCTCTTCGAGTGTTCCATACCCAGCTCAGCTACAAGACAGTCCTAATTCAGACGGACAATCAAGTAGTTATGTTCTATCTGAACAAGCAGGGAGGAACAGGCTCTCTGTCGCTTTGCAACGAAGCTTTGCGACTATGGACCCTCGCCAGAGAGCATCAAATTCATCTCCTGGCGGTGTATCTGCCAGGCATTCAAAACTCTTGGGCAGACAGACTCAGTTGAGTTCTGCTTCCACATGAATGGTCTCTCCATGTAGACCAGGTAGCAAAAATTTTTCAAATTTGGGGAACTCCAGACATAGACCTCTTTGCAAGTCCGTTGAATGCCAGACTTCCCCGGTTCTGTTCCAGAATTCCGGCTCAGGGTTCTCAGGCCAGGGATGCTTTCCTCCTCCAGTGGGGTCAGGACTTCCTATATGCCTTTCCACCTATTCCCCTAATTCCCAAGACCCTATTCAAGCTTTAGAGAGACAAAGGCCACATGATTCTCATAGCTCCACATTGGCCACGGCAGGTGTGGTACCCTCTGCTCCTGCATCTCTCTCAAGCTCCATCTCTGGAGTTAGGATCTGCTCCAGATCTCCTGTCTCAGGAGGACGGGATGTTGTGGCATCCCAATCCCTACTCTCTGCATCTCAGGGCCTGTTTGCTGAGAGCCTAGACCTTCATGGTCTTAACCTTTCTCAACAAGTAAGGGATATCCTTTGTGCTTCCAGGAAACCTTCCACAAGACGCTGTTATGCTTTCAAGTGGAAAGGGTTTTCCATATGGTGTTCGCAAAGGGGTCTTCACCCCTCTGCGATACCTCTGGAATCATTACTGGAATATCTCCTGCATTTATCTAATGCAGGACTTAAGACTAACTCAGTAAGAGTCCATTTAAGTGCTATTTCAGCTTCTTTAAAGCCTTTAAATGGACAACCTATTTCCTCTCATCCTCTCATAGCGAGATGTATGAGGGGCCTTCTTCTAACTAAGCCTCCAGTGGCGTGGGACCTGAATCTGGTTCTTGGGCAGCTCATGAAGCCGCCTTTTGAATCTTTAGCTACTACCTCCTTGAAATTCCTTTCCTGGAAAGTTATCTTTCTCTTGCAATCACATCAGCACGTCGCATCAGTGAATTGCAAGCATTAGTTGCTGATCCTCCTTACACGAGGTTCCATCATGATAAGGTAGTCCTTAGGACTCATCCACACTTTATGCCAAAGATGGTCTCACCTTTTCATTTAAACCAGGCGGTTTTCCTGCCTGTATTTTTTCCAAGGCCTCATGCTTCAAATGCAGAAAGGAATCTTCATACTTTGGACTGTAAAAGAGCACTTGCCTTTTACTTACAGAGGACACAGCAACATAGAAAGTCCTCCCAACTCTTTGTTGCTTTCGATCCTTCTCATTTGGGACTTCCAGTCTCCAAGAGAACATTGTCCACTGGATTGCACAGTGTATTTTTTTTGCCTATCAGAGTAAGAACCTTTCTCTGGAAGGCCATGTCACGGCTCACAATGTGAGAGCCATGGCAGCCTCAATGGCTCATCTACACTCTGTGTCTATTGACGACATCTGTCGAGCAGCTACTTGGGCCACGGTTCATACCTTCACAGCCCATTACTGCTTAGACAAGGACTCCCGCCAGGATGCCTTGTTTGGTCAGGCTGTTCTATGACACCTGTTCCATACTTAATCAACTCCTACCCACCATTCCTGGTAGGATGCCAGAGATCCATGGGGGGCAGTGGAGCCTTTTCACAGGGGCACACAACTTCTGGGGTCTCTCCCTGGCATCTGTAGCTAGGGAGTCCCCATATGTGAAGACTACATTCCTGCTTGTTCCTGGAGATAGCATAGTTACTCACCTGTAACAGGTGATCCCCGGTAACAGCAGGAATTTAGTCTTCACAACCCACCCACCTCCCCTAGGAGTTGTAGCTCTCTTTTCTTCTCTTTCCCTCTCTCTCTCTTTGTCTCAGCTTTAAAACTCAACTGGAGAGGGGCAGTTGGGAAAGGTGGGAAGGCAGCACACAGGCACTGTGGGATGCTCCAAAAAGCTTTCTAATTGGACGCTGGGGAGCGTTCCTGCGCAGGCTCCGTCGGTACCGACGATACCCATATGTGAAGACTAAATTCCTGCTGTTCCCGGAGATCACCTGTTACAGGTGAGTAACTATGCTTTCTGGTTGCGTCTTCCCCTTCCCTTTTTCTTGGGGATTTTAACATTCATGTTGATGACCCTTCTGATCTTTATGCCTTATAGCTCCTTTCCCTAACCTCCTCATTCAACCTTCAGTTGTGCTCTACCACTCCTACTCACAAGCATGGCCACTGCCTTGACCTTTCTTCTCCTCTAACCGCTCACACTCAAACTTCTCCACCTCAGTTCTGCCCTTATCTTACCATCGCCTGCTAACCTTCACCCTTAATCACCCCCCATCTTGGTCTCGCCCAATCTCCACCGGTATGTTTAGGAATCTTCACACTGTTGACCTCTCAGCTCTCTCCACTGCTGTCTTATCACCTCTTTCCTCCACTATGTCATCTGAGTCCATTGATGGGGCAGTATCCTCCTATAACACTATACTCTACTTTGCTCCTTCCATTCCACACCCTGTGAGGCATACCATCCCTCAACCCTGGCTATCCTCGATAGCTCACTACCTACCTCTTGCCTCTGACCCTTGCCATCACCAGGGGCGGCTCAAGGCAATCTGCTTCCTGAGGCGAAGGATGAGATGGCGCCCCCTCTTCCCCTCCCCCCCTTAGTGTTGGAGGGGGGGGGGAGGGCGCCTTCTCAAAACTCTATTCAGGGACTGAACCAAACCAAAAAGCTGATTAAATAATATGGAGGAAATGCAAGATGTTTGCACACCAAGGAACTAAAAGAATGAGCGAGAACCACAGCACACTTTATAAAACTAAATTATAACTTATTTTTTTTGTTATAAACTGCGTTATGGTTCTTGCTTTTTCTTTTTGAACATATATTTTGCATCCAAAGAAACACCCTCCCTCAACAGTGGGTGCAGAGCAGAACTAGGACATTCACCCACAGAACTCAATATCTTAAAAAAAAAAATCAGATTCTGGTCATCTCATTCTCCAGTAACAGGAATATTGGGAGCTAATATAAAACCCTACAAAAGTCACCAAAAATCTACAAGGCCAAATCTACCATACCATTACCAGCATAAGCTTCCAAAACTCATACAAAAAAGCAGCACTATAAATACTGCAGCAGGCCCTAGAACATCTAACACCTATTTGAAAGCTGAACAAGGCAAATTGCTACAGTACAGATCCCTGCGTACAGATTTCATGTTAACAGAACACACGGCCTTGGTCACACACTAGGAACACAGACTCTTACTAAGTACAGAATAAGTGATCACAGTCTAAAGTAAAAATAAAATATTTAGGCAAAAATTAAACCGATACCCCAAGAAGCCAGACTCTGCATGCAGCGCAACACCAGAAAAGAGATGGAGTATCCCATACTGTGTAAACTATAAAAACAGCACAAAGTACAATCACTAAATTCAAAAACAAAATATTTTTCTACCTTTGTTGTCTGACCATTTTATTCTCTAGTCATGCCAGTCCTGATCTGAGGCTTCTGCTTTCCTGTCTTCTCTTAGCACTCTGCCATTTCTTGTCTTTTTGTTTTGTTTTCTTCACTTCCTTTCATCAGCCTATTTTCAGTCCCAGTGACCCTTCACACCTGTCAGCTCCCTTCCAATCCCAGTGCCTTCCCTGCCAGCCTCCTCCCCAATACCCAGCCACCTACCAATCCCATCCCCAAATGTCAGCTCCCGCCAGTCCCACCCCCAGGTGTCAGTTCCCTTCCAGCCCCCAACTTCCCCCCATGTCAGTTCCCTTTCAGCCATCTCCTTCCCTTCTCTCAGTTCCCTTCCAGCCACCTCTTTGCCCCTCTTAGTTCCCTTCCAGTCCTCTCTTCCTCCTGTCAGCTGTCTTCCAACTCTCCCTTTCAGTTCCCTTCAGCTCCTTCTCCTTTCCCCCCTGTGTACCTCGTTCCTCTTCTCTCATTCCCCCTCACCATGTAGCTCGATCCTCTTCTCTCATTCCCCCCCCATCTAGCTCGTTCCACTTTTCTCATTCCCCCCGTGTAGTTCGTTCCACTTCTCTTCTCCCCCCCCCTCATATAGCTCGTTCTGCTTCTCTCATTTCACCCTCCCCTTCCCATGTAGCTTGTTCTGCTCTGCCGGCCGTGTCTCTGTAGTTCTGTTCTTCCTCCTTCGGCTGCCTGAGATAGCTTTTGAAATGAAAGGAAACTGGTGCGGAGCCCCCCAGCACTATGGGACCTCTGCTGCTGCCGTGTCCCACTCTAGCATCACTTCCTTTTGGGGGCTGGACGTGGCAGCAGCAGAGGTTCCATACCACCAGGAGGCTCCGCACCAGTTTCCTTTCATTTTAAAAGCTAGTGCGGCCGCAGCAGTTTGTCTGCATTTTTTTTGTTTGCTTGTTTTTTAAACTGAAGGCGGAGTGAGGCGGCTGTTTTGGGGGTATTTTTTGCTGCCCCCAAGTTTGCTGCCTGAGGCCACCACCTCACTCCGCCTAATTATAGAGCTGCCCCTGGCCATCACTTTGCTATGCTCAACTCTCATCTCAAAGTCCCTCCTCCCCCAATCCCTTCTTCACTGTGTGCCCAGACCTTGGCTGACTACTTCCATAACAAAGTCCAGAAGATTAGCCTTGAATTCTCTGCAGGATCACCTCCATCTCATCTTCCCCCTCTTCAATCCCATATCCTTCCCTCACCTTCAGGCATCCTTTCTTTCTTTTCCGAAATCACTGAGAAGGAAACTGCAAATCTTTTCTCTTCCTCCAAACTGACTACCTGCTCCTCTGACCCCTCTACTAAGCTCCATCTCTTCCGCCGTCTTCCCTTCCATCTGTCATATCCTTCACCTATCGCTCTCCACTGCAACTGTTCCTATGGCCTTCAAACATAATGTGGTTGCACCTTTCCTCAACTACTACTAGATCCTACCTGTCCTTCCAGTCGACCTCTCTCCTCCCCTTTGCTTCAAAACTACTTCAATGAGTGGTTCACCACTAGCTTGACTTTCTTTCCTCTCAAGACCTTCTGGACCCTCTGCAATCTGGCTTTCGTTCTCTGCATTCCACAGAAACGGCTCATGCCAAAGTCTCCAGTGACTTGTTCCTCACCAAATCCAAAGGCCTCTACCTGATTCTCATCCTTCTTGATCAACAGTGTCAAAGGCGGCAAAAAGGTCACCACCTTCTCCTTGATCCTCTGTCCTTGCTTGGATTTAGGGGCTCTGTTCTATCCTGGTTCTCTTCTTATCTCTCCCATCCCACTTTTAGTGTCTGTTCTGGTCGATCCTCCCCTACTATCATCCCGCTTTCAGTTGGTGTACCTCAGGGCTCTGTCTTTGGACCTCTCCTTTTCTCTCTCTACACTCAGTCCCTTGGTGCACTTATTTCTTCCCATGGTTTTCAGTACCATCTTTATGCTGACAGCTCTCAGATCTACCTTTATGTGCCTGAAATCTCTCCAGGAATCCAGAGGCGGATCTCTGCCTGCTTATCTGACATTGCTGCTTGAATGTTCACCGTCGTCTGAAACTGAACATGACCGAGCTCCTTATCTTTCACCCTAAACCCACTCCCCCCTCCATCCCTTCTCTATTTCTATGGATAATAGTATGCTCCTCCCTGTATCCTCAGCTCGCAACCTTGAGGTCTTCTTTGATTCTACTCTCTCTTTCTCTGCCCACGTCAAACAGATTGCTAAAACCTGTCGCTTCTTTCAAAATTCATCCCGTCCTTTCTACACACCCTACTAAGACACTTATCCACTCTTTAGTCACCTCCTGCCTAGACTATTGGAACCTCCTCCTTGATGGTCTCTCAATCATCTGTCTCCCCTTCAATCTGTTCAAAATTCAGCTGTGTGGCTAAACTTCTGCCAGCCTCAGTATGCTCATATTTATTTATTTATTTATTTATTTACATTCTCTTATATACCGCGCTATTCTGCATCAGTGCGGTTTACAATGAACAAACTGAAATTACATTGAACAGGGCATTATAACTCGGAGATAACTATTTTACAGGGAACATGGGCTATGGAGGGTTAAGTGGCTTGCCCAAGACCACAAGGAGCACCTGTGGGACTAGAAACCCCAGTCCTTCCGGCCCAAGGTTGCTGTTCTCTAGTGGGATTTGAACCCCCAACCTTCTGGCCTGAAGAACCTTGCCCCAACCACTAGGCCACTCCTCCTAAGTCACATCACTGGCTCTCTATTTGTTTCTATATCCAGTTCAAACTTCTCTTACTGACCTTTTTTTTTTAAGTGCTGTCAAGTCAGTGCTGACTTCTGGCAACCCAGCTGCCTCTGGGTTTTCTTGGCAATGTATCACTGGAAGTAGATTGCCAGGCCTTTTCTTCCAAGGTAATGGAGGGTAAAGTGACTTGCCCAAGGTCACAAGGAGTGCTAGTGGGAAATGAACCCTTGATCTTCTAGGTACTAGGCAGTTGCTCTAACCACTAGGCTACTTCTCCATTCTCCACTCCACTGACCTATGAGTGCACTCATTCTGCTGCTCCTCACTACCTTTCCTCTCTTATCTTTCCCTACACCCCTCCTCGAGAACACTGCTCTTCTGACAGATCCCTTCTACAGTATCTGTGCCCTTCTCTTCCACTGCCAACTCCAGACTTTGATCTTTCCACCTTGCTGCTCCTTATGCCTGAAACAAACTACCTGAGTCAGTGCATCAAGCTTCATCTCTGGCCCTTTTCAAATCCAGACTGAAAAGTCACCTCTTCGAGGCCGCTTTTAGATCCTGATCTGCTTAGTCTCCTATGTGTTTCCTTCCCCTTCCCCTAGATATATCTTTGTCCTCAGCTGTTGTATTGTTTATCTTGACTAGATTGTAAGCTCTGATGAGCAGGGACGTTTACATGTGTCTGTACAGTGCTACATACACCTTGTAGCGCTATACAAATGATAAGTAGTAGAAGTATTTCAGTCAGACGCCCCTTCCCCACCATTGTTGATCGAGTGGCACCCATAGCTGTTATTGTATCGATCCATCTCCTTGCTGACCTTCCACCCTGCCAACATGATGTCTTTCTCTAATGATCTCTCTTTTCTCATGATGTGTCCAAAGTATGAAAGTCAAAGTCTTGTCATCTGAGCTTCTAAAGAAAGCTTAGGTTCGATCTCCTCTAGTACCGACTGGTTTGTTCTTCAGGCAGTCCATAGACAGCAAACGTGGTTCCCCATGTATTTGATAAAACTAGGCACATTCATCCCAACCCCACCTCTGCTCCTCCCAAACCACCCCCTTGGCTTTACATATGGAAAACCCTTTATAAAATGATTTCCGCTAAATACTATTCCCTAACCCTGCAAATATATTCGGGCTAGAGAGCTGCTGGAAGTGAATGAAAGGTGGGTGGAGTTGGGTATGTATTGTAGATAGCCTTGACTCCGCCCACTGACCTATTAATGGAGCATGTTCAGAGGCACTTCTGTGCTCATCGTAACTGTTGCCTTTCTTGGAGAATATCCAATTTGATGGTATATGTAGTTTGTTTTTACCACTATACATCTTCCAGAGACCAAAAAGAATTTGGGTGAATGAAGTTCAGAATATATCATAGAAGGCATTTAAGCTTTGCCAGTTTGGCAGGGCTGATTTCATGACAGTTTTGAATATTATTTAATTACACATGGCTGAGTTGATTTTTTAGTAGACAAGAAGAGGGGAGATAAGCTAGAGAAGTTTAAATATCTCCGTGGCATAAATGCACAGGAGGAGGGCCTCTTTCAATTGAAAGAAAGCTCTGCAACGAGGAGGCATTGGATGAAGATGAAAGGGGATAGACTCAGGGGTAATCTGAGGAAATATTTCTTTAAGAAAAGAGCGGTAGATGTGTGGAACAGCCTCCCAATGGAGGTGGAAGAGAGGAGGACTGTATCTCAGTTCAGGAAAACACGGGACAAACACAAAGGATCTCTACAGAAAAGACAGGACTGTAAAGCTTCTTAGTTGATATGGAAGAACAGATTGGATAGGCCATATGGTCTTAATCTGCCGTCATTTTTCTATGTTTTTATGCTTAGATTAGGCTAAACAGCAAAATATGTCTATGAAAGAAACAAAAATATTTTGTTAAAGCATAAGACTATTTTGCAACTGTTCCTTAAATTTTGAAAATTCATCAACATATTTCATGTCATCTTTAATGGGAGTATTTCCACATGAAAGGTGGAAGATGGTGTTTCACTGGTATAAAAATTAAAAAATAAAATGAAGGAAAAAAGATCAACCTTTGCTATTTTTCATCTTTCTTGTTATCAGTTTTGCTGCTTAATTCTACACCACAGTAGACACATGCATGGAGTAGGGAAATGTTTCTCTTTTTTCGCTAAATTTTCTTTAAAGGCAAAAAGCAAGTTTTCTCCATTTTTACCTTCTCTTAAAATTTATATTTTATACAACCGAAATGGTCATATATGCCAAGAGCATATTCTCTTTCTGGGTGTGGAGAAACCTCTGAGTTTCTGAGGACCTCTGGCCTATAGTTTCTGGAGTTAGGGTGGACCTTGCGAGTGGTTTTTTTTTCTTAAATTATCACTGCAGGCACAAAATAACAGATACACTTTGAAAGCGAAATCCACTCGTTTTCCTCTGTTTGTAGAAAAGCCAGGGAGCTGTCTGAGTTCTCTTCAGATAGCCAGGGGCAAGTAAGGAATAAGAAATAAAGAAACAGACCTTTCCTTTACCCCTTAAATAGTAATCTGATTATTTAATTGGCTTGTCCAGAAAGTGTTTCCCTTTGCAAGCCTTTGCTTAGAAAACTAAGCCAAATGAAATCAGCCGATTGCTTGAAGAAATTTGTTTGTGTCACCCAGTGGTCCACCAACTACACACTTTTGCATTCAACGTATTTCAGCAATGTTTTATTCGTCTTTTAGGAGAAAGTGAACACGGTTCCACAAAGGAGCTCAAAAACTGACTACTGTTTGGTTAAAAGCACTCTCAGTCATGAAGTAGGTTACAGTTCCCATCTGCTCTGGCCTGAAAATTGAATAGAGACGCCCCTTCCCCACCACCAACCCCCACCTAATGTCTGCTGTTGATGTGTAGGATTGGAGGCCATCAAAATGTCACACTGCAATTATTTCATTAGCTGGACAAATAAACCCTAGCCAGGGTGGTCTTAGACTTCAGAACTAAGCTAGAAGAGCTGATAGGTTGCAGGAGACAAGAATTTGGTTGATGCATGGTACATTCTTTGTGGTTACATCTGGGAGCATATTACATCTGGGGCTTGTGGTGTCCTAAGACAACTTTTGCTTTTGCACCCCCCCTCTCTGGGCCAGTCTTGCAGTATGAGCCGTGCAGATTGAGGTAAATTTTCAGCCAGAACAGTCACCGACTTAAGTGACATGTTGGCACCAGCATTTAACTTAATCTAGATATTCAGCACCAGTCTCCTTTAGGCAGCAGCACTGAATATACAGACAGTGCAGTATAAGTTTTTTTGATCCACCCTTGTTCCTCCCCTAACCTGGTCCACAAACAGACAGACAGTATTTGGCCACTGAATGACTGCAAGAGCCCGGTATTATCTGTATATTTTTTGAATATCCACAGATAGGCTGGATTAACTAGCGAATATATAATTGCCTTTGAATATCGGTCTGATAGAGTATAATTATTCATTCACATAACAGCCAATAAAACTCCCCAAACAAAGGCGTAGAGCAGAAATAGAATGTCTCACTGTACATTCAACATACATAAAAAATTGTATTCAAATTCTGGAGTCACATCAGTGACAGCAACAAACTCCCTCCACTGCCATAGCATGGATTATACAGGTGTCAGTCCCAAGCGACTATTCTGTGAGTCGCGCTGAGAGAGAGAAGATCTTCAAATATCAAGAAATACAGTCAGAGATCAAGAAAATGTGACAGAAAGATGCCAAGCCAGTTCCCATCATGTTTGGTGCCACAGGCTTGATTGAGAGGAATTTCCAAGCACACCTTGACAAATTACCCATACATGTTACACCTTATGAATTCCAGAAGGAGGCTCTTATTGGCAGTTAAGTGATAGCAGACTTTGCTTCTCTAGTGGACATGAATGCTACCTCAGCAACGTCCCCTGGGAGCAGAAGCCAGTCCAGGGAATCAGATTTCCCGCACAAGAGTGCTCAGCACTTCAGTCACTGGGCCACCCCCAGTGCTGAGAAGCTATTTCCGCTTTATCATCTGTCAATCGCTTGTGTAACTATTTCACTTGATTTTGTTGTTGAAAGAGGCTTCTCGTCTCTGCTCTGCCGTGTCCTGGAGAACCACCATCAAGTTAAAATACCCTCCATCAATGCTACGATCCTGTTTCCTTTCATGCCAGTTATCTTCATGGTTGTATAGTGTTTCTTGACCTCCTTTTAACTGGGACTGTGAATGTAGAGATGTCAGACTTTCTTAGAATGTGCAAATTCTGATTATCCAAGTAAAATAATGAGAGAAAATCAGGAAGGCCGCTTGACAGCACTTTCCATATTTGAGGAGCAGGTTTGGATTATTTTACCTCTTAAAGAAGATTTTAGGACACGCTGAGACTTGACCTCGCTCACCTCACACCAGAAAAAGGAACCAATATGTTATTTTACATATCTTTGAGTTAACCCCCTTTTTTGTCCCCCTCTTTGTTGTATTCCTTAATATTTTATCTTCCCTAACCTGTATTATATTCTTTACGCTAGAGAAGGAGGATAACCGTGCACCTTGTTTCTCTAGTGTGAATTGAGTCCTGGCAGCGAAGGTGAGAACCAAACACTGTTTTCAGTACTGGGAAACAGCTTAGATATTGCTCGAGTTCTTTCTGTACAGCAGAGGTGAGGGGGAGGAGGGGAGGGCATCAACGTCTAGGTGTAATGGACCGTAGAGCGGCCCATTCTGCTCTCTGGTATACTGTACAGGAGTCACACCAAGCCAAGAGTTTTTTCCAGTTTCAGTCTTCGTTGTGGGAGTTCTTTGTTTAGGTTCATTTAATGGAGACTAGCATATCCTGGGAGGCCCTTAGACTGCACTCTACTCACATTCTTCCCTTCTTAAAAATAACTGAGTCCAATACAGAGTTTGTGTTCTGAACTAAAAGTCTGCTTAAACTTTAGGGTCTTTGATACAATAACAACAAAACCAACTGGCAAAGACAAAAAAACAGAACTATATTATAAGCAGTTTACTCCCAGCAGGGTATGACTGGCAGAAGATAACTCCCCTATTCTGGAAATTGCTAGATACTGTCCAGTCTATCTTATAGTATTCTAGTAGGGACACTAGGTGGTGCTGCTGCTCAAAGCAATGATATCCAGGTAGCATCTATATAGGTAATCTTTATAGCCTTTCAGTGCACTCTGCCTGTTATACTATAAATTTAAGACCAGCCGGAGCCACTTCGACCACCTTCAAGCTCAAACAAGGTGTCCCCTAAGGCTCTTCACTATCTTCTCTCCTCTTTAACATCTACAGTATATGCAACCCATCTGCTCGATCATTCAGGCACATAATATATTATATCACATGTATGCAGACTATATAATGCTCTATGTGCCCTTCTCTACACTTGAGCCTATTTACACATCCTTAATAATCTGCTTCACAGCTCTCACCTAGTGGCTTGCAGAACACAATCTAGCTATGAACGTCAACAAAACAGATGTCCTCTACATCACTAGGGATGCCAACCTCTGTCCTCCAACATACATCAAGACACTGGGAGCACAACTACAGGTCAAGCCCAAAGTGTGCTACCTTGGAATAACTTTGGATCAAGGCTTACTGCTTCAGACACATATCAGCAATACTATAAGGCTCACATACCACAAAATAAAAATCGCACAAGGCCTGCAACTTCTGCTAAGTTTCCACGACTTCTGCATGTTGTTCCAAGCCCTAGTCTTCCCACATCTGGACTACTGCAACATTCTCCTCCAGGGCCTACCAGACTATGTAACTCAGCCCCTGCAACTGATCCAAAATACCACACCCCGGATACTTTACGGTGCTCCCAGATATGAACGCATAACCCCAATCCTTAAGAGCTTACATTTGCTACCATTACGATTCACACCAAGTCCAAGGCCATACTTACTACTTTCAAAGTATACCACAACCTATCTTCAAGCTATCTTTAATCCCTAATACACAACATTCTCAGTAATAGACCAAGATGGAATAAGATATTTTACCCTTACCATTCCGCCCGCTCTTTGGACAAGCATTCAGTCTGTATATGGAACACACTCCTTTACGACATCTGTGCCATACAGGACCTCAATGAGTTCCGTTAAGAAGCTAAACACTCACCTGTTCACTGAACACTATGGCACCTAGTGCTGTCTCATAGGACCACCAAGACTTGTACAGCCGAGTTAATTAAGTTATGCCATATCATGTTATCTCACGTTTCTGTTGTTATGTTCCGTGTAAACCCTAACGTTAAACTTTAACCTAAAATTCAGCTCTTCTATGAGGAGAGAAGGATTCGTTAACATGTTTCTTGAAAGCCACCTTGACTCAGAGATTAGGCGGTACAGAAAACCAGCTAAATTCCTTGGGGATGGGTGAAGAAAGCCCCCAGGTAAGTGAAAGCCCCCAGGTAGGTGATACATTAAATACCTTTATGGAAATGGGTAACAGGGGTAACATATGGAAAGCAGTGTGTATTAATGCCCGTAGCATGGGAAATAAGATCCCTGAGGTTGAAGCTTTGGTGGGAGTGGCTGACTTGGATTTATTGGCAGTTACAGAAACATGGTTCACAGAAAACAATGACTGGGATGTAACTATACCTGGCTATACTTTATTCAGGAAGGACAGGGTAGGAAGAAGAGGAGGAGGAGTGGCACTATATGTAAAAACTACTATTAAAGCTTTGGAATTACAGAGCTTAAAAGGGAGAGAGGAGGCATTGTGGGTTAAACTAGAAAGAGGGAAAGAGAAATCTATTTGCATTGGAGTGATATACAGACCTCCCTCACAAGAGGAAGAGGTGGACAGAGAGTTAATTGAAGACATACGCAGCATTGCTAAGAAAGGGGAAGTGCTACTGATAGGAGATTTCAATATGCCAGATGTTGATTGGCACAATCCTGCTGCAGTATCATCTAGAAGTAAGGAGATCCTGGATTCTCTACAGGGAGAACTATTCAGGCAATTGGTAACAGACCCCACACGTGAAGGGGCCATACTGGACTTGGTGCTTACCAATGGTGAAAGTGTTTCTGATGTTGTAGTGGGAGATCATTTTGCTTCCAGTGATCACCAGATGGTGTGGTTCAGTATTAGGACTAGGGCTGTTAGAATCCATTCCAAGGTGAGGATCTTAGACTTTAGGAAGACTAACTTTGCGAAGATGGGCCAATACCTCAGGGAGTCGTTAGTGGGATGGGAACAGCTGGGGGATGTAGAAAAACAGTGGGCAAAACTGAAAGGGGGTATTTTAAGGGCAACCAACCTTTTTGTTAAAATGGTAAATAAAGGCAAAAGGAACAGGAGACCGCTATGGTTTTCGAAGGAAGTAGCTGAAAAAGTGAAGAAAAAGAGGGAGGCCTTCATGAAATACAAGAGATCACAGAGAGCAGAAGACAAGCATCTGTATTTGGAAAAACTTAGAGAAGCTAGCAAAGTAGTCAAGAAGGCAAAGATTCAAAAGGAGGAGGAAATAGCCAATGCAATAAAATGGGGGGATAAGACATTTTTCAGATATATTAGTGAGAAGAGGAAGAGCAAAAGTGGTATTGTCAGACTCAAGGGTGCAGGGGGGGAATATGTAGAAGCTGATAAGGATAAAGCGGAATTGCTTAACAAATATTTTTGTTCTGTGTTCACAGATGAAGAACCAGGAGCAGGACCTCAGAAAACACCCACAAATAAGAACAGAAGCGAGGGACATCTTGAACTATTTTCAGAAGACTGTGTTCGTGAGAAACTAGCTCAACTTAAAGTAGACAAAGCGATGGGACCGGATGGGATACACCCTAGAATACTGAGGGAACTTGGGGACGTTCTAGCAGCTCCACTGACTGACCTTTTCAATGCCTCATTGGAGTCAGGAGTGGTGCCAAAGGACTGGAGAGAGGCTCATGTGGTGCCTTTACACAAAAGCGGAAGTAAGGATGTGGTTGAAAACTACAGGCCGGTTAGTTTAACTTCGGTGGTGAGTAAATTATTGGAAACGCTGCTGAAAGAGAAAATAGTGAGGTTTCTGGAGTCCAGCGGATTACAGGATCCGAGGCAGCATGGATTCACCAGAGGCAGGTCTTGTCAGACAAATCTGATTGATTTTTTTGACTGGGTGACCAGGGAGTTGGACCGAGGGAGAGCTCTAGATGTGGTGTATTTAGATTTCCGTAAAGCCTTTGACACTGTTCCTCACAGGCGACTTATAAACAAACTGAGCACCCTAGGGATGGACCCTAAAGTTACTGCTTGGGTTAGAAATTGGTTGGGTGGGAGGCGACAAAGAGTACAAGTAAATGGAGCTCACTCTGAGGAGAAGGATGTTACCAGTGGTGTGCCCCAGGGATCTGTCCTTGGTCCAATTCTTTTTAACATCTTTGTTAGTGATATAGCGGAAGGGCTGTCGGGTAAGGTTTGCCTCTTTGCGGATGATACCAAAATCTGCAATAGAGTAGACACCCAGGAAGGGGTAGATAACATGAGGAGGGATCTAGCTAAGCTTGAAGAATGGTCTAGAATTTGGCAGCTGGGATTTAATGTTAAAAAATGTAAGGTCATGCATTTGGGCTGCAGCAATCCAAGGGAGCAATACAGTATAGGAGGTGAAGTACTTTTGTCCACTAAAGAAGAGCGGGACCTAGGCGTGGTTGTGTCTGATGATCTTAAAGTAGCTAAACAGGTGGAAAAGGCGACAGCAAAAGCTAGAAGGATGCTTGGGTGCATACGGAGAGGAATGGCTAGCAGAAAAAAGGAGGTGATAATGCCTCTGTATAAGTCTTTGGTGCGACCTCATTTGGAGTATGGTGTGCAATTCTGGAGACCGCACCTTCAAAAGGATGTGAACAGGATGGAGTCGGTGCAGAGAGTTGCTACCAAAATGATTAATGGGCTTCATTATAAAGCATATGAGGACAGACTTAAGGATCTTAATATGTACACCTTAGAGGAAAGGCGGGATAGAGGTGATATGATTGAGATGTTTAAATACCTCCGTGGCATAAATGTTCAGGGAGAGAGCCTCTTTCAATTGAAAGCAAGTTCTGCTACGAGGGGACATGGGATGAGGGTGAAGGGAGATAGATTCAGGAGTGATATGCGGAAATATTTCTTTACGGAAAGAGTAGTGGATCCGTGGAATAGTCTCCCAGTGGAGGTGGTAGAGATGAGGACAGTAACTGAATTCAAGAAAGCATGGGACCAACACAGAGGATCTCTAAAGGCAAAAAGTGGACTGTTGTAGTTGTTATGGAAGGACAGACTAGATAGGCCATGTGGTCTTTTTCTGTCGTCATATTTCTATGTTTCTATGTTTCTATATAAATGGCCGTGTTTATTCTTAGGGCTGTGCAATAAAGCTGAAGCCACGTGTGCGCACTGTAGCTGCAAATCTTTATTATGCATTCTTTGGTGGCGTTGTTTCCTTTTTTACAGAATATTTTCGTTCCGTAAATCACTTATTTCACTCTCTGGGGTTCGTGAGTTGTTGCCCTTGAGCAGAACACTGCCAGAGCTATTGGCCAGCCTTGCCCAATGCCATGTTTGCATAGTCCTGTCCGCTGCCCTCCCTCTTCTGTGCATCCTGTCTGCCCTGTTAGTAAGAGCCCGGTTTTACGGATTTCATGGTGCTGCAAAAGCATTGCCAAGATCACTGTGCGATGATCAAGTTCATCCTCATTCTCTGCCTTTTTGAGCAGGGCGTTGAGGACTTGGGGAAATGACAGAAATAAGTGCAGCGGGGTCTATCTTTCGGGATCTCGCATTTTACTTTATTTCATGAAGAGGAACTCCAGCTGTGGCTGGGAACAGTGATCCCTAAACCTCATTCACTCCCACTTCCCATCCATGGCGAGGCCAACTTTGCGGTGGCGTGTCGAGCCTATTCGTCACCTGGAGTGAATACCCCCCCCCCCCAGGAGGGAAGTGATGAAATTCCAGGCCCGCGTACGCATCAGACTTACTAAACTCCCTCACTGACTTGTTGCGCTGTCTGCGCCAGGCCCGCTGACTGTTCCCTCCCAGAGCAAAGTCTCACAATACCGCTGAAGCAGAATACTCATATCTATGCGCCGACATTTAGGTCTGCCATTCGTTTGCCTAGATATACGAGCCTAATGGAGGAGCCCAGTGCCTAAAATCAGTGCTGAGCTCTTAACTTTTTTTCCCAACCTAAATCCATCGCAGTTGCCACCCACTTTTTAACATCTTAAATTTATGAGTTTGGTGAAATTTTGAGTATCGACATAGGCAGTCGGTCCTAGTAAATTTAAAAAAAGAAACAGTTTAGAGCCTCATTCTCAGTTAGGAGCCTAAACCATTTGAAAATTGATCCCACTCTACTTACGGGCCCATGTGCTGAACATTTCTGTCATACATACAAAACTGAAAAATACTGTTAGTGTGTCTGTCCTGAGCGCATTGGCGCTATAGAGTTAAAAAAATATAATTTTGTTCAGTATGGGGATACTTCCAATGTGATGGTTCTGGAGGTAACTACGTCTTCCATCTCACTAAGCACTAATTTCATTTCACGCAGCAATCGTGTGGTGTTTGGCCTCTGTATCATTAAAGCAAACCCAGGTTAATCCGCTCCAGCCCAGCTGAGACATGTATGTGTTTCCAGGGCTGGACTTGAGCGCCTGTTTCCCCTGATGTTGAAGGCTAGATCCTGGAGCTTGCAACAGCTTTTAATCTTAGCCGTTCTGCCCGAGCCAATGCACTCACCGGGTATCAATTTACTTTACCTCTTCTGGTGCCATTGCTCAAATAATTTGCACAGCATGCAACCTAAAATTCAGCTTTTGTATGAGGAGATAAGGAAGAAGAATGGACTAGTAAAATGCAACCTTACCGTTAACGTGTGCAAATGAGCAGTACCTGAGTAGCAGGTTCCTACAGCCACGTGCTAATGACCAGGAAAGTGAGAGTCATTCAATAAATCATGTACCGTGCACATGGTGCTTCAGGGCATGGGATTAGCTCTCCTAAAGAGCACGTGAAAGGTTTTTGCCCACCTTGGGGTTTTTTTTCACTCAGCCCTCAGTGGAACGAATCAGGCCAGCAGTGAATATTAGAAGAACTTCTTGGCCATCTTCCAAAGTGTTTCATCTTTCTTAGGAATCATCAGGGAATGAGCATAGCAACGACTCTTCACATCCTGATTTCTCTGGGGGAATAGAGAGAGAGAGAGGGAGGGAGATGCAGGTTCTATATATCAGCTCTAAAACCAGCCTTATTCTATAAGCAGCCATTTTAGGACAGTCCTATTAAGTCCAAATGTTAGGTGGACAGATGCTTTGAATATACTGGTCAACATTGAAATGGTTACTGACTTTAAAAGGCCCAAATTTGTAGTATCTTGGTGAGCTGAACACGAATATAACATTAAAAACATTTTATTGGCTCTCGTTTTGAAGGTATTGCATGTAGTTCATTTTTGACGTTTCACCGTGTAAATTTATCCATTAGGACATCAACAACATCCCAAATAAGCCTTGAATGATGTAATATTGCATCACATTGCATAATACCAGCATGCACACATCATCCAGAGTTGATTGCATCATTTTCTGATGCAATGCAATACTACTGCCAGACGGCTGCTGAAGCCATCTGACGTCAACAGTGTACTATACGCAGTCTGAAAGGTTGAGCATTTAAAATATTTCAGACTGTGTGTGAGACAGTTTAAGCTACTGTTACATGTAACTTTTATTAATCATATAATTTTAGCCATTTAGGTACAATACAGAACAGTAATGCCGCGAAAGTGCGTTAATACCGTTGACAATTTCTGCTATATTTGTGGGGAAGTGACATTTGCCAACCAGAAGAAAAGTATCACTTCTCAACTGAAGAAGGCATATCATCTTTACTTCGGATGCAAGATTGGTTACCAATACAAGCCTTGGGCCCCGCATATATGGTGCATTACATGTACAACACAACTTTCACAGTGGTTGAATTGCAAAAGACCATCAATGTCATTTGCAGTCCCCATGGTGTGGAGAGAGCCAAGCAACCACATAAATGACTGTTACTTCTGCTTGGTTCTTCCTCTTTCCAGCGGAATAACAAAGCAAAAGAAGTCGAGCATAGTCTATCCAAACATTCCGTCTGCATTGAGATCAGTTCCGATGGTGAGGGACTTCCTATTCCAGAACCTCCATCAGAATATTCTCTTGATTCATCTGATGAGGACAGAGTGAGCCGACCTGTTCTTCTCCTGGTCCGTCAGCATGCAGTGACCCAGATTTTCACTGGGATGCATTATCAACTCCACACAGAATAACACAGGAAGAACTAAATGACCTGGTTCATGATTTGGACTTATCCAAGAACAAGGCAGAATTGCTAGGATCAAGACTCCAACAATGGAATCTTCTAGAAGAAGATGTCAGCATTACTTCATATCGAAAGCGCCACCAGCAGATGGAGCCTTTCTTCAGAAAGGAAAGTAATCTGGTTTTCTGTTCCGATATTGAAAGCCTCATGAATGCCTTAAAAATCACTCATGACCCACAAGACTGGAGACTATATAGACTCTTTGAAACTGAGTCTGAAGGCTGTGCTTTTGAACAATGGAAACTGTCTTCTATCTATTCCAGTAGCGTACGCTGTCCACATGAAAGAGACATACGATAATTTAAAACATCTACTGACTTCCATTAACTATAACAAGTACAGCTGGCACCTCTGTGGTGACTTGAAGGTAGTTGCCCTTTTAATGGGACTGCAGCAGGGATATATAAAATACATGTGTTTCTTATGTGAGTGGGATAGCCGAGCAAGGGATTGGCACTACTTGCGGAAGGAATGGAATCGCAGACAAAATGCAACAGTTGGAGAGAAGAATATCCAACACCCAGCTCTGGTTGAGGCTCACAAAATCCTGCTACCACCCCTTCACATCAAACTAGGTTTGATGAAAAACTTCATGAAAGCCATGGACCGCACTTTGCCAGCTTTCCGATACCTGCATGAAAAATTCCCTCGATTCAGCGAAACAAAGATTAAAGAGGGAGTTTTTGTGGGTCCTCAGATTCGAGAGCTCTTCAAAGATGACCGGTTCAACAACTTGCTGCAGGGTGATGCGAAACAAGCAAGGAATGCTTTTCGCCTAGTGTCAACAAACTTTCTTGGGAATGTTAGGGTAGAAAACTACAAGGAACTAGTAGAAGACATGCTGATGCAGTATCAGAAACTTGGCTGCAATATGTCTCTAAAGATCCATTTCCTTGATTCCCATCTCGATTTCTTTCCTGACATCTGTGGTATGGTTAGTGATGAACAGGGCGAACGTTTTCACTAGGATATCGCAAAGATACCAGGGAAAATGGTCCACTACAATGCTGGCTGACTGCTGCTGGACACTCCCCAGAGAAGCACCCGAACAGCTGTACAAGAGACAAGCGAACAAATCTAAGAAGTAGTCTATGACTTGGTTTTTTACAGGTATTAACCGAAGGCCTATTATATTTACTATTGACATGCATTTCGTGATGTAAACATTAATTCTTGTAGATTACAAAAAAACTAGAGCCAACTTTGCAATTTCACTGTCATATTCGTGTTCAGCATATAAAAATTGATAAGAAATGACTATTTTTATTTCAGTAACATGACTTTTGTAAAAATTTGTTGACCAGTGATATCAACCACATGGCAAACCCAGCACACAGGATGTGACCCCAAGCAAACTCAGCATATCCGGCTTGCTATGAGTCATTCTTTTTACTCTGTCACTTTTAACATTACACTAAGAACAATAGACATTTTTTTAAGCATCACCCCTACCAGGCTGTATGTCCCTTTCAGGAGTGTGAAGCCAGACCAACCCTGCAAAGTCTGACTCCTGGATTTTGTAAGAGGTTCTTGGGGTGGGACCAGGAAAACCCTGGGAGGCCTATTGCCAGGGCCAGTGTGAGGATATGAGGCACCCTAGGCAAACCTAATTCCTGGTACCCCCACTCCCACTGCCACCCTTCTCCAGGACCTGCAGTGGCGACAATTACTTCAAACAGCACCTCAGCAATTACAAAAACCTCCAGCGCTGCGCTGCTGTTGCTGTTTCTGCTTCCGGCCCCACCAGTGCTGATTTCCTTTTGCAAGAAGTTTGCGTTAGAGGAGGAAGAAGCACAAACAGAGGCGCAACGCTGTGTTGCTATTTAAAGTAATTGCCACCGAGGGAGGAGTGGTCTAGTGGTTAGGACAAGGTACTTCAGGCCGGAGGGCCGGGGGTTCAAGTCCCACCTGGGGACAGCAATCTCAGGCCGGAGGGACTGGGATTTCTAGTCCTACAGGCACTCCTTGTGGTCTTGGGCAAGCCACTTAACCCTCCATTGCCCATGTTCCCTGTAAGTATTAGTGTATGTGTCTCATATCCCCTCGTGTTAAATGTATCCCCCAATTGACCGCTTTGACCCGGTGAAAAGCGGGATATAAATACAGGTAAATAAATAAATACACGCCACCCTCGGACCTTTGGCACTCTAGGAGACCACTTAGTTCATCTAATGCTAGTGCCGGACCTGCGTATTGCACTCACTGAAATATAATAGACAGCCACAAGATAGATGACATTCACAACTCTTCCAAAGTAGACGCATCAACAGTCCATAAATCTGTGTTCTGCATACTTGGTGTCTCAGTATTCCTGCCACAGTCCAGATCTCAGTGTACTAAGAGCATCTCCACAGACCATCTCAACAGTATTTCGATAACAGCAGAAAATCACCACTATCCAGATAAGACTCGCTCTAGATAACAGCGGCAGCCACTGTCGGGATTCTGCTTTCAGCGTCTCCCGTTGAAGATCAAGCAGATCATTTTTATGCACTATTTCCCTTAACTGACCTAAACTCTTCTTGTCATAGCCCAGAAATGTCTGGTCATAGCCTGAATAAAACCCATGACTTGGAGAGCTTCAAACACAGCTTCGACTGACCAGTGGTGCACAACCTCTAGACAAACTGTTTTACCCAGATAAATGGCTTTGAAAATCGCCCTGTTAGTAAAATAAACGAGCTTAGTTCAACGGATATAGTAGCTTTATATAAGCACCTTCAGATTAGACTTTTAAACTCTTTGTGACTCACTGATAGCCGTTTACTTGTTTGACTGTTTAGTTTGAATGTGAGTTAGCAGAACAAATGAATTACTAGGACATATTTAAATTTCTTTTCATCTCTACCTATAGCTGGATTGGGGTCAGCTCAGGTTTGTTGTTTAATGATGAGAATAAGGTGGCGAATCCCAGAAAGGCCGCTGAGAGCTAAGAAGCCCTGTGTGATGTGGGGTTTATTCATTCCCATCCTGATTTGCCTTTTTCTACCAGCTGGAAAATTCTTGCGCCCAGCAAACTCAGGCCCAACAAGACAAAGGCAAACACCAGTGGCCAGTGTTTGGTACCCTGCTCCAATGCCCCCTCCCCCCCCCCCGTGAAACCTACATCCCTGAGCAACCAATCCTCATCTCACTCCCTCTGATCAGTTCCCCCTTGTCCAAGCACCAACACACACACTTCTGAGTCCCCCTCAGGAAAGCAAAGTAAATAATTCAAAATCCCTCTCCAGAATCCCTCTAAAGAGACATCCCCTCCCCCCAATACACAGTGCCCCAACCCTGACACTCTCCCATACCCAAGCCACCACCCCCAGGTCTTACCTGGAACATTCCTGATCTCCTAGTCCTCTTTGCTCCTGCCCTGGCTGACAAGGTATCAAAAATGCCGGCCTTCACCCCTAGTAGAAGTCTGGGGGTGGCTTGGGTGGGGTGGAAGGAGGGTCAGGGTTAGGGCATTGTTTGTAGGGAGGGGGTTTAATGAAGGAGACTTTGACTTGACTTTTGCTTTGCTTTCCAGTCAAGATGATCTGAAGGGGGTTACTTGGATGGGGTGTTGTGCACGGGCAGGGGATACTGATCAGAGGGGTGAGATTGGTGAGAGAATGCTTGGGGGGTTGTGCTGGGGGGAACAGAGTAGAGGGGTCTGTGCTGAGGGGGGGTTGTGATCAAGCGTTAAGTGCGACCTGGGGGAGGGGGGCTTTGTCATAGCCACTACAACATCTGCTTGAACCGCATTACTGTACTGCCGGTAGGACAGCTACGTTTAACGTCATCACAAGAGTCTGCGCTACCAGCCATCATGACAGCTAGTGTGCGGCAATCTCCCACGCATTAGCCGTTACTGCCTGACATTCTGCCCCATCACTCTCAAAGCAGTTAGTGCTTTTAGCATGTGGTTGCAGTTACCGCAGGGCTGCACTAATGATTAGCACGCACTACAATACACACTAACCATTAGCACGCTTTAGTAAACATGCCCCCAAGTGTGCAGAGGGCAACCTGCAGCGGAATCTTGCGGAGCTGATGCCACTGCTGAAATCTGTCCTCGATGCTTTTCTAGCTCCATAAATCCAATTTGGTAGAGGCTGAGTTGAGGAGTAGCCTAGTGGTTAGAGGATTTGGTAACGAAAAGACCAGGGTTCTGTTCCCACTAGGAGTCGCCATTGACGCAAAGGCCCACATTGCATTTCTAAAGTATTGGCACAGAGATTCAACTGACTGGATGGTCTGTGTTGCCCTAACTACTACCACTGCTTCTGCTTATTATTTTTATAGCATTTCAAGGCGTACGTATCTCTTTACAAAGACATGTAAGAGACGATCGCTGCTCATACGAGTTACAGTCTAGTCGAGACAGACAACACAAGAAGGGGGGACTAGGATCTATCCACGGGAATGGTAAAGATACACATAGGAGGTGAACAGGAGACTGAGGGAATCAGGATCCAAAAGCAGCCTTGAGGAGGTGGGTTTTTAGCTTGGATCTGAATAGGGTCAGAGAAGGAGCCTGACCTACTGATTCGGGTAGTTTGTTCCAGGCATAAGGGGCAGCAAGGGGGAAAGAATGAATTTGGGAGTTGGCAATGGCAGAGAAGAACGCAGCTAAAAGAGAGAGTGAAGTTCCCGAGGAGGGGTGTAAGGAGAGGTAGCGAGGAGCTGCCAAATGAATGAACTTGTAGGTCAGTAGGAGAAGTTTGAACTGGATACAGAAATGGAGAGGGAGTCGGTGAAGTGACTTGAGAAGAGGGGTTACCCTTTTCCATGTGGATTAGGGACGCTTTAGTCCTACTCTGTTGCCTGTCTTTTAGCTAGTTTTCAGTCCACAGTAGGGCATGGCCTCCTATCCAATGGCATTTTGATGGCCTGTCGAGTAGCTCATGAGGGGCTTTGTCAGACACCTTCTGAAAATCCCGATATGCTACATCAGCCGGCCCCAGCTATCCAGCTCTTCCTTAAACAGGCAGCAGAACTATCTGCATTGCTGGGCTTTGCTTCAACAGGGAAGGCAACTGTCATGAAGCTTATTTCCACTGAGCAGAGGAAGGTAATCAATATCCCAGCAGACTGCGGCCTCTCACAGCTCGAAACAGAATCCGAGGATACCATAGTAAGAGCAAAGAGCTGACACAGAGATTTCTTGAATCTACAGACCTAGCTGAATACCTCCCCTACGCCACACACACACACACATCTCTCTGCTCCATAGTGCCTATAAATAGCCAGGGCTTAGTCTCCAGGAAATCCTAATTGATGCTTTCAATGAGTACTAAAGTACTGCGTCAGTTAGCACTTCGTCCCTGCCCTCAAGGCAATGCATAGCCCCTAAGCTCAGAAGGCCGGGTCGGCTCCTTGAAAGCCTGACAACCGGGCAAATCGAATAAATAAAAAGATTCTTCTGGTGAGGTCCCAGTCATACTGAAACAGGGATCCTAGAGTTTACTTACTGCGCGTAAGGCATCGTCTTTCAGACTAATACAGACCTACGGCCTCACTGACTTTGCAATGAATGTTGCACGTTTCTTGAGTTTGCTGACCTGCGCGTGCAGCGCCTGAACTAAACCAAGTGGATCCTCTTACATTCCTTCGTAGTTTCAAGTTTTCCAACGTATAGTTATTATTCTGACTATTTAAAGACGAGTTTTCTCAATATTGTCTGCATAGCAGTTGCTCCGTCTGCCAGCCCACGCCTCTCCGAGTTCAGAGGATTAGCACTGCTTGTGTAGTTAGAGGCCGGTTAGCTTGAGTTTCTTCACAAGAAAACATCCAACTAGTTGGGGAGCTAAACACACGCTAAAAAATGCAAATCCCTAATCTGCTCCCACCTTCTCTGCCTGAGCCGCAGATAAGGGGTGCTGTTGGGGGAGGGGAAGAGGTTTGGGGGACTGAGAGCAGGGCCGTGCCAAGGTAAAAATGCGCCCTGGAAGCCCAGTGATGATATCGGTGCCCCTTCTGTACGTCTGCCCTCGGCGTCCACACGACTCGCATAGGTCTAAGTCCGACCATGACTGAGGCCACTTGGATGCAGTTTTACCCTGTCGTTTTTGACCGTCATGCCTAGTCGTTCTTGTCTAGGATCCAAAGTAACGCGAGCAACGGTGGAGGAGCTTTGAAATACTTGAAACATCAGTAGCTGTTTAGGATGAAGTAGAAATCAGAAGGGAAAAAAGAAAGAGAGAGATCTTAAGCCATTTGAAATATCCATAAACTAAAATGTTGTGTTGGAATGGGCCTTCCTTTCATGCCACACAGTCTGGGCCGCAGGAGCAGGAACGAAGGAGGAATAGATGTTGTAGGGTTTTACGGTTTGGCAGATTGTCTTTTCTCTGTAGAGGTCTGGGCTTGCTTTAGGTGTGCTTTTACATGTTTAAGTCTTGAAACATATGGTTTGTTCGCAGACTGTTAAACAGTAATTTCTCTATATTATTTATCTCTTTTCACACTTCAAAAAATTTTTCCTCATATTCAGATTTCTTCTTTTAAGTTACTTAGGAGGTAATTTTATAGCGAGCTGTGTAGTTACGTGCCATCAACATGTGCAAATTTTTATTATTTATTTATTTATTACAGGCTCTTATATACCGCTCTATTCAGCATCAGCGCGGTTCACAATATAACAACAGACCAGAACAATAAACTGTTTGGTTTTACAGAGAACAAGGTCAGAGAACTTGGATAAAACATGGGACGTCATTACTGCAACTATTTACATGAGTATTTACAAGTATACACAATAGGATTTGTTATTAGTTATAGGGTAAGGCAAATTGTGTATTATCATCTATGCACAATCAATACAAATCCAGGCAGGCACTGTTTTGCCAAGGGGCCCTTTTACTCTGGTGCTCCATGCTGTGAGTGCGGGTTTTGGCATACATTAAGAGTGCAACGAGGTTGGCGGTAACCTTTAGCACAGGGCCAACAAAGTTAGCACAAGGCGATTTCTGCATTAACTGTGAAACGCGCGATAGGTTGGTAAGGGGGTCAATTGGGTCGGAGAGAGGGCGTAGTGAGCACTGCGCAGTTAATGCGGTGGTAAACACTGTGTGCTAACTGCGACCCTTGCAATTAGCGCAGGCTCACCTAACGCCACCTCAATTGGTGCAGTTAGGTGCACCCTTGACCATCATCCAGGCTGCTGCAGTGCGTTAGGGTACCGTTTGCTGCGATAATTGCCAGGAACATGCACATAGCGGTTGCAACTATCACGCATTAGCTTTTGTGCGCAATGCGCGTTAGTTGCAAAACCCCAGCATACTTTAATAAAAGGGCACTCGCATCAAGGGCTGGCGGAAGTGCTCATGCGCAGGTTTGGCATGCATATCTTACGACTCACACCTCTATTTTATAAAGGACAATAGGCGCCCGCTTTTCTTCATAAAATTGGCAGACTTTGCATGCCTTGGAATGTGCACTAACCTAGGAGATCTTTAGCAAATTTCCCTCTTAATAAAAGCAGGATTTTTTCATTCCCCACCAGCAGGGGTCATATTTTAATCCTTTTTCTCATGTAACAGAGTTTTACACGCAGCAGTCTTCCAAGGATATTCATGCATGTGCTACTGAGGCGTTGCGTGTATTTTTACGCATGTAGGTGTTCTCGGAGGCAGGGGTGGTGCAGATACGCGCAGCTATTCTAAAATACAACTGTGTCCACGCAGACCCTAGGTGGAAAGGTTATGCCTGCCTCAGAGCAGATATAAATGCCTACACCTACTTGCTGTTGAGGTAATTTGACAACCTGGGCGCTCTGTAATAAAACCAATTCCGCCATTGATGTAAATTTCCCTGTTTGGCCAGTAGGGGCTGCTAATGCTACAGAGCTTATATATAGTTACAGCTCCTCCCCAACCCACTCAAAGGGTAGAGCGCCGGGGAAAGATGGGACCAGCGTTCCGATGCTTTCCACAACAGCCTGCAGGTTCCTAGATGGCAGGATAACTCTTGCAAATGGGGAACTCCAAATATTAGTGTGTTCCTGACCAAAGCTTACATTTATTTTAATAAACTGTTTATTTTTCACAGCTGTCTGGGAGCCAAACAGAACTAAGGATCAGGCCGTTTGGGAAGGAAGGTGGGCAGTGGGTGAGTTCTCAGGCGTTGCAAGGGAAATTTGGCTGCTTGCAAAAGGACTTTTTAATCTGTTTACGAGTATGGCGTTATATTTTTGACAAGAAATTCTTGCGGGATTTGGACCGGCCCCAGAGTTGTTCAAGGTGTTGGAGCCCTAGACAAACCTTAATCCTTAGGCTCCCCCCCCCCCCACCGGCCTTCAGAATATATCATTTAACTTTGAATACTCTACTCTTTGCTGCTCTCAGAAACCTGGTTGCCTAGTGGTTAGGCTGGCCCTGTTTGGGAACTAAAAGAATTGCGCTTGAAGAGATTTTTATGAGGCATCAGAGGGGGAGAGGGTTGTTATCGAGATATTATAGAATGCGCCTGCTGATGCAAGAGGAGAGGCTTGCATTTATTAAAGTGTGGGAGAAAGGCTTGGGTGAGGTACTCCAGGAAGAACACGGGGAGCATATTTTTACATCAATAGCAATGAAGAATGATTCTGCAAATTTGCAGGACAAGTGTTATAAAATTCTACATAGAGTATATGTGACCCCAGTGTGAGTGTTGAAGTGGGGTGGGTGGGAAGATGGGCTGTGCTGAAGGGGGTGTGGTCAGGAGGACAGCTTCTTCCACATGTGGCGGGAATCTCCTATCATTCGGAACTTTTTGGGAAGAGATCACGGGCTCACTCCAAGAAACTATGGGTTGCATTTGGATAAGAATCCAGTAGTATGTTTGTTGATGAACTGACCTGTGGAGGGGTTGAATTTAAAATGGGGGGAATTTTATAGTATATTCTATGGTTGCAGCTCTTGATGTATTGTGATAGCAAGATGGAAGCGAGACCTTTTACCATTTAGAGCCGCAGTGGTTGGGAAACAGAAGGAATGTTATACATAAGAACATAAGAAATGCCATACTGGGTCAGACCAAGGTCCATCAAGCCCAGTATCCTGTTTCCAACAGTGACCAATCCAGGTCACAAGTACCCGGCAGGTTTCCAAAAAGGTAAAGAGATTCCACATTGCTTGTCTCAGGGTAAGCAGTGGATTTCCTGATCCTCTTTAATAATGGTTTATAGACCTTTCCTCCAGAAACTTGTCCAAACCTTTTTTAAACCCAGCTACTCTAACAGCTTTTTACTACATCCTCCAATAGCGAATTTCAGAGTTTTATTACGCATTTAGTGAAAAAATATTTTCTCTTATTAGTCTTAAATGGGTTATGTTGTAGTTCATTGCATGTCCCCTAGTCTTTCTACTTTTTGATGGCGGGATAAGCACTGTGGGACTTGTGTGCCTTTTTGGGAATCTGCCAGGTACTTGTGACCTAGATTGGCCACTGTTGGAAACAGGATATTGGGTTTGAGGGACCTTGGTCTGATCCAGTATGGCATATCTTATGTTCTTATATTCTTAACATAAGGTTTAACAAGATCCTTAATATAGGCAGGAGCCATACCGTGCAGAGCCTTAAAAACTAAAAGAAGGGCCTTACATTGAATCCTGAAACTAACCGACAGCCAATGGAATTCCACCAAAGTCGGGGTTACATGATCAAACCGGCCCAAACCCTTAACAATCTTAGCTGCCGTATTCTACACTAAAACGCAACAGCAAAGAATTACAGTAGTCGATCCTTTTGGGAAGAGATCACGGGCTCACTCCAAGAAACTATGGGTTGCAATTGGATAAGAATCCAGTAGTATGTTTACAGCCCCCAGAAAGAAAGGGACACAAGGAACGAATCTTCCGCAAAATCCCAAACAAGGTCTTAATCAGCATAGAAATATGTTCACGATTATGATTGAGTTTAATTATCAAAATCTTGGGGGGAGGGTGCTAGGGGCAAGGCTGGCCCAAGGGTTTCTGCCGCCCTAGGCAGAAGCCCCAGTTGTGCTGCCCCCCTGCCCCCCACCCAGCCGTGCTGCACACCCCGGTCTTGCCACGGAGCTACAGCGCCTGTGCTGCTGCCAATTCCATCTTCATGGATGGGGGGGTGGGGTGGATGGCTCAGCAGCAGAAGTTTAAAAGCAGTGACTTTGTGCCACCACTGATTCCTCCATCTTTGGGGGATATGGTGGCATCTCATCTTTGGTGCCTAATAGTCTTGCACCAGTCCTAAGGAGGAGTGACATCTGATTGGATAGAAGAGTATAGAAACAAACTGAAGAAAGTTGAAAGTAAAAGATCAATATCAGAGACTAATGTAGGAGAGAAAGTGAAGACAGGGTGGGAGAAAAAAAGGCGAGTGGACAGGAGACCCTGGAAACAGAGTTCAGAGGAGACAGACAGAGGAAAGCAGAAATCAGAGACTGGGAGCAAGAGAATTAGAAAAATAAAATGGTCAGACAACAAAGTAGAAAAAATAATTTTATTTTCAATTTAACTCTCTTTATAATTTGCAGGGGTAAATGCATCACTGTTTTTATTTCTCTGGTGTATTAAAAGCAGAGTGTGACCCTTTTGGGATTTCAGTTATCTCCAGGAACAAGCAGGAATGTAGTCTTCACATATGGGTATCGTCGGTACTGACGGAGCCTGCGCGGGAACGCTCCCCAGCGTCCAATAGGAACGCTTTTGGGAGCATCCCTCAGCACATGCGCGCTGCCTTCCCGCCTTTCCAAATGTCCCTCTTCAGTTCTTCGTTTTCCACAGAGCCGACAGGACTCATCCCTGTCACTGCAGAAAATTTCTTCTTTAATCTTGTTTTCTTGTGGTCGCGCTTACCTCCGCACGACGCCTACCGGTACTGTCAGTTGTTTTCTTTCTTTTCTTCTTAAAAAAAGAAATTCTGAATTGTTTCTCTTCAGAAACTTTCTTTTTCGGTGCTAGGCGCCATTTTGGACACTAGGCCCCATTTTTCCTTAAAGATGGAAAAGCCAGCTAGTGGTTTTAAAAAATGCACTAAGTGTGGCGGTACCATTTCCGTCACCGACACCCATGACTGGTGTCTTAAATGTTTAGGCCCTGACCATTCTCCATCTGAGTGTCTCTCTTGTATGGGAATGACTAAAAGAGGAAGACAGAACCAGGCTGCAAAGCTCGGTACCCTCCTTTCTTCGAATGCCAGGTCCATTGCATCGACGTCTTCAAGAGCCTCTTCTTCCTTTCATGGATCTCAGGTAACTAAACATAAAAGCCGGTCCTCAAAGGGTAGCTCTCCTTCAAAGCATCGAGAGGCCATTGGCATTGCCCTTGAGGGAACCACACCGGCAAAACAGCCCCGGTGGGAGGCTTCGGTCTACAAAGCATCAACGGGGTTCCAGGATGTTCTCGAGGCCTCGGCCTCAACAGAACTACTGGTGCCATGCTCAAGGGTCCTGGCCGCCTTCACCGGTACTGACACCCAGGCATCGGCGGCGTCAATAGACCAGAGATTCCTCGCTATCGAGCGCAGTATTGCAGCTCTCCTTACAGCTGCGGTACCGTTGACACTGATGGTTCAACCGGCACAGATACCGGTACCAGCACCGATGGTACTGGCCCCAGTGGGAATTCTTCCCATGCCGTCTTTGCCTGGCATCGAAAGATCAGTACCGGATCAACTCAGTACTGACTTCGATCGATACCGGGACCATGCCTTACATGAACATCGTGATCAGAGATACTTCGAATCCTCCGATTCCGATGACTCTGATAATTCTGCTGGTACCAGGGTTTTTCTCCCGGAAGACTCTTCTTCTCCCCAATGCAGAATGTCGCCTCCAGAGGACATGCCCTTTCAGGATTTTATTTGTGATGTTGCCAAAGGCCTTTCAATCACGGTAGCTCCTGAAAAGGAACCTAGAGCAAAGGAATTGGAAATTCTCCAATATCCTAAAGCTCCAAAGGAGGCAGTCACTCTGCCCATTCATGAAATTCTTCATGATTTGATGCTCAGAATGTGGGAGACACCTTTGACCACATCTCCTCATTCTAGGAGGCTTGATACCATGTATCGAGTTCCACCATGTCCTGGATTTCAAAAGACTCAGCTGCCACACCATTCCATGGTAGTGGAGTCAGCCATGCGTAGGATGAAAAGTGCAAAGAGAATGCATCCAATCCTCCAGGTCGTGAATGCAGGACTCTTGATGCTTTTGGGCGTCGAACCTTTCAAGCTTCCATGCTTTCAGCTAGGATCAGCTCATATATCTTATATATGGGTATGTGCCTCAAGGAGGTCACAGGAGATTTGGAGCTTATGAGCCCACTTCTCCCAGATGACAGGCGACAAGACTTCCTTACGCTTGTCAGGCATACTCAAGATTTCTCCAAGTTTGTCAATCGTGCAGCCTTTGACTGCTTTGAATGCATCAGCAGAACCTCTGCTATTGCCATTGGTGCACGATGGATTGCCTGGCTTCAGGCATCAGACTTGGAGATTTGGGTACAGGATAAATTAGGCAACATCCCTTGCACAGGAGAAACTCTCTTTGGCAAGAATTGGCAGGAAAAGGCTGATGAGATAGATGCTGACAATATCACCTTAGATAGATTGTCAAAATCTACAGCCACTCCAGCCAGAAAGAAACCCTATAAGAAACCCTCTTTCAGCAAAAAGAGGAAGTTTTATCCATCCTATACCCAGCAAAGCCAAGCTCACAGTCAAGTTGCCCAAAAGGGACAACAACAGCAATTCAAACAGCAGAAGAAGCCAAAAGGTCCGAGAGCTCAACCAGCTCCACAGGTTCAGCCCCCTCAAGGGCTTTGACTCCTTCCTAGAGAGCTTAGCCTTCCTGCCTCTGAGGGGTCCAGAACCCCTAAATATTCCAGGCAGGCTGTGTCATTTTGCCAACAGATGGCACCAAATAACAGCAAAAAATTGGACTCTGTCCATTGTAGGAGAGGGGTACGGGCTTCATTTTCACAGCATGCCCCCTCCTACAATCTTAAGGCAGTTCAATTCCCAGACATCTGCAGACAATCTGTTGGATCACGAGGTCTCAACACTTCTTGCCCAAGGGGCAATAGAGGAGGTACCCATTCTCCAGCAGGGTACAGGGTTCTACTCCCCCTATTTTCTTATTCCAAAGAAAACAGGAGGACACAGACCCATTCTAGACCTCAGAGAATTGAACAAATACCTGTTCCGAGAGAAGTTCAAAATGATTTCTCTAGGAACTCTTCTGCCATACCTTCAAAGTCAGGATTGGCTTTGCTCTCTAGACTTACAGGATGCATATACTCACATTCTGATCCATCCAGATCACAGGAAGTTCTTACGATTCCTTTTCAAGGGAAAACACTTCCAATACAGGGTTCTTCCCTTTGGTCTGGCTTCCGCACCAAAAGTATTTACGAAATGCATGGCAGTAGTAGCTACATTCCTGCGAACCCTAGGGAATTTCGTCTTCCCTTACTTGGACGACTGGCTCATTCGAGCTCCCACGGTTGCAGAGGCCAGCGAATCCTCCAATATTTGGGATTGGTAATAAACTTCCCAAAATCCCAACTTGTTCCTTCCCAGTCTCTGGAGTTCATAGGAGCCTGTCTAGATACCAGACAGTCAAGGGCTTTCCTTCCACAGGCCCAGTGTCTTTGCATAATGCAACTAGCTTCTCAAGCAGCGGGAAAATCCTCCCTAACTGCTCGAGAACTGTTACAGTTACTGGGACACATGGCATCCACAGTCCATGTAGTTCCCTATGCTCGCCTCCATATGCGAGCAGCCCAGTGGACCCTATCCGCACAGTGGACACAGGCCACAGGACATTTGTCAGACAAGATAGCAAACTCTCATCGACTGATCTTGTCCCTTCAATTGTGGCAATCACTGGAGAATCTTTCAGTGGGGTCTCCTTTCCAGCAACCCCTATTCCAGGCCACCTTAACAACAGATGCATCACAGGTGGGTTGGGAAGCACACCTGCATCATCTATCTACCCAGGGCACCTGGAGTCCACAGGTGGCTTGTCTTCACATAAACCTCCTGGAATTAAGAGCAATCTATTTAGCTCTTCGAGTATTCCATGCCTAGCTCAGCTACAAGACAGTCCTAGTCTAAACGGACAATCAAGTAGTCATGTTCTATGTGAACAAGCAGGGCGGAACAGGCTCTCTGTCATTATGCAATAAAGCTTTACGACTATGGGCTCTCGCCAGAGAGCATCAAATCCACCTTCTCGTGGTATATCTTCCAGGCATTCAAAACCTTTGGGCAGACAAACTCAGTCGAGTATTGCTGCCTCACGAATGGTCTCTCCACCCAAACCAGGTGACAAAGATATTTCACATCTGGGGGATTCCAGACATAGACCTCTTTGCAAGTCCACTGAATGCCAGACTTCCCCGGTTCTGTTCCAGGATTCCGGCTCACAATTGCCAGCCAAGGGATGCCTTCCTCCTTCACTGGGGTCAGGACTTCCTCTATGCCTTCCCACCCATTCCCCTCATCCCCAAAACACTTTTCAAGCTTCAGAGAGACAGAGGTCGTATGATCCTCATAGCGCCACATCTCTCTCAAGCTGCGCCTCTGGAGTTAGGATGTGCTCCAGATCTCCTTTCCCAAGAGAGCGGGACGCTATGGCACCTGAATCCCCAGTCCCTGCATTTCATGGCCTGGTTGCTGAGAGCTTAAATCTTCAGGATCTCAACCTTTCCCAACATGTAAAGGATATCCATCAGGCTTCTAGAAAACCTTCCACAAGACGATCTTACGCCTTTTTAGTGGAAACGTTTCACTATATGGTGTTCCCAGAAGGGGTTAAACCCCCTGGTGATACCTTTGGAGTCAATACTAGAGTATCTACTTCATTTATCAAATTCTGGTCTAAAGACCAATTCAGTAAGAGTCCATCTTAGCGCAATTACAGCTTCCTATAAGCCTCTAAATGAACAAACAATTTCCGCTCATCCTCTCATATCCAGATTTATGAGAGGTCTTTTAACAAAACCTCCCATCAAACCACCACCGGTGGCGTGGGATTTAAATCTAGTTCTTGGGCAGCTCCTGGATCCACCTTTTGAACTTTTAGCCACTACTACCCTAAAGGTTTTGTCCTGGAAGGTCATCTTCCTAATTGCAATCACCTCTGCATGTCGCATTAGTGAATTGCAAGCCTTAGTGGCTGATCCTCCTTACACTAGGTTTCATCATGATAAGGTTGTCCTCAGAACTCATCCACACTTTATGCCAAAGGTAGTTTCGCCTTTTCATTTAAATCAAGCAATTTATCTTCCTGTATTCTTTCCGAGGCCTCATGCCTCTAATGCAGAGAAGAACCTTCACACTTTGGACTATAAAAGAGCTTTAGCTTTTTACCTACAAAGAACACAGCAACATAGAAAGTCTTCTCAACTTTTTATTGCTTTTGATTCTAGTCTTTGGGACTTCCAGTCTCCAAGAGGACTTTATCCAAATGGATTGCACAGTGCATATCCTTTGCTTATGAGAGTAAGAGTCTTCCTCTTCAAGGCCATGTCACAGCTCATAATGTGAGAGCTATGTCATCCTCTATGGCTAACCTTCACTCTGTGTCTATTGATGACATTTGTCGAGCAGCCACCTGGGCTTTGGTACATACCTTTACAGCCTACTTCTGCCTAGATAAAGCCTCCCATTGGGATGCCTTCTTTGGCCAGGCTGTTCTTCAAAATCTCTTTCAAACTCCTACCCACCAACCCTGGTGGGATGCCAGAGATCCATGGGAGGAAGCATGGCCCACCTCACCATAGGTGGCAGCTTCCTGGGGTCATCTCCCTGGCATCTTCAGCTAGGGAGACCCCATATGTGAAGACTACATTCCTGCTTGTTCCTGGAGATAACGTAGTTACTCACCTGTAACAGGTGATCTCCGGGAACAGCAGGAATTTAGTCTTCACAACCCACCCACTTCCCCTAGGAATTGTCTCTCTATCTCTCTGTCTCTTTCCTCTCTCCCTCTATCCTTTCACTCAGCTACAAGCTTAACTGAAAAGGGACAGTTATAAAGGCGGGAAGGCAGCGCGCATGTGCTGAGGGATGCTCCCAAAAGCGTTCCTATTGGACGCTGGGGAGCGTTCCTGCGTAGGCTCCGTCGGTACCGACGATACCCATATGTGAAGACTAAATTCCTGCTGTTCCTGGAGATCACCTGTTACAGGTGAGTAACTACGCTTTATTTTTGTCTACATATTTCTATTTTTAGTTTGGGATCATTTATTTAGTACTTGGTTAGAGTCCTTCTGGGTTCACCGTATATTATGACCAAGGCCAGGTGTTCTGTTAACATGAAGTTTCTCTGTAGGGATCTCTTGTAATCTGGCTTGTTTAGTTTTCCCAGTAGATGCATAGATATTCTAGAGCCCATTGCAGTATTTACAGTGCTGCCTTTTTCTAGGTAGGCTCCGTCGTGCTTGAGTTCTGGCCCTGAGTGACTTTTTTAAGGTTTTGGATTACTTCATAATATGCTAGTACTGTAGATAGTTTATGTTGCTGTTACGAAGATGAAACCAGAATCATTTATTTTTTGTATGGTGAGTTCTATGGGGAAATGTCCTAGTTCTGCTTTACACCCATTGTTAGGTGAAGGGTATTTCAGTGGATGCAGAATATATGTTTATCATTAACATCGTGATGGTGCAGTGTGTAGGGTCAGATCTAGGCTACATAATTTAACTGCAACAATTTTCGCAGACCGTAACCAGCAATTGCAAAGTTTTCATTTTTTTATTATTTAGGTTGTGTTCTTTTTTTTTGGTGCAACTGCCTGGCCAATGTGCTGAGTGAAGAGACCCCCCACTACCTCCTTGTTCCCTAAACAAAATTCTGAGAGGTCTCCCTTTTGCGTGCCTTAGGGGAGGAGGCGTTGCCATCTCCTCCCTTGCCTCAGATTCCCTTAGGCCGGCCTTTCTTTGATGGGTTAGAATTCCTGAGCACAGTTTAAACCTTTCAGTGTTTCAGAGAGGCTGACTTCCCCGGAGTGCATATCTCTAGCACGAGAAAACACATGGGGCATATGTCACACATAGGGTTGCCAACTGGCTCCAGATGCGCCCGACAAGCTTGATCCAGTCCTGGGTCTACCCCATTGCATGCAGGGACATGTAGTCTTGTTTTTCTTATGGAGTGCAATGGAGAAATCAGAACTACATGTCCCTGCATGCAATGGGGTAAACCCAGGACTGGATCAAGCCTGTCGGGCGCATCTGGAGCCAGTTGGTAACCCTAGTCACACAGGGGGACATGGGACGTATCTTTACAAGTCACTCTTGTCTTATCCAAGATGTGTTGATGCTTTCAGCTCTGTAGGTAGTAGGTAGGCTACCAAACAGATGGGGGGGGGGGGACATATTAAAATAATGTATTCTACTTGGCCACTGCACTCAGTTTTTTATGTCAATGAAACATGCTTAGGAAAGAGTTGGCAGGGGAGGGGTGCGGTTTGCTGAAGCTTGTCTAAGAGATAAACAGAGCATATGTTGGGAAGTCATTTCTTGCCTAGATGAGTCTTGGCTGTTAATCCATTTTTATTTTTGATTATATTTATGCTTTGACACTTATATTGCAGTTCACCTGGTACATTTGGAATGAAAAGGCAGAAGAAAAATCTTAAATTAAATTATATTAAATGTCTTCTTTCCCAGGAAATTTATCAAACTGTGCAAAAAAAGGGAAAATAAAACAAATCAAAGGAAGTAGAAAGTTATCGGCGTTGATGGACATGGTAACCGATAAGAAGAAAGACTTGGAAAGGGTACCAAGGGTATCACGCAGACAGTGCCAAGAATACAAATGAACCAGAGCGGTCCAGTTGTATCAAGATGAAGGAAATAATCTAAATTGTTACCAAAACTTCATCCCACCCAATATCACACTGTCAGAAACATTACATTCAAACATCATCAATCACTAATTACGGGAGAAAAAGGATCTCAGCACCATTGGGCCAATTGATCTTGGCTACTAAATCTTGGTCATGGATCGACACCATAACATCAATGATCTAAAAAACTCCCACTGATACAACTATCACATCTATATAATATTCCTTTTAATCCACATATTGCTGTGAACCTGGTATTTTTGCAATTTACTAAAACATTTACTATCCCAACTTATATCAATACCACATCTTATAACATACAATAGTTACTGTTTAACAGAGCACTGATCCTTTCATCTTTTATTAAACACATGAGATATTTTAAGCACATATCTTATCTACGTGCTGAACCCTCTTGAGTACATTGAGTCCCAAGCATAGAAACATAGAAATATGACGACAGAAAAAGACCACATGGCCTATCTAGTCTGTCTTTCCATATCAACAACTACAACAGTCCACGTTTTACATTTAGAGATCCTCTGTGTTTGTCCCATGCTTTTTTGAATTCAGTTACTGTCCTCATCTCTACCACCTCCACTGGGAGACTATTCCATGGATCCACTACTCTTTCCTTAAAGAAATATTTCCGCATATAACTCCTGAATCTATCTCCCTTCACCCTCATCCCATGTCCCCTCATAGCAGAACTTGCTTTCAATTGAAAGAGGCTCTCTCCCTGAACATTTATGCCACGGAGGTATTTAAACATCTCAATCATATCACCTCTATCCCGCATAGAACTTATCTACGTGCTAAGTCCTCTAGAACACATAGTTTGTCTGAATGTTGAGCCCAGCGCCACCAAGAACGTCCAATGCGTTTCACATAAGCTTTCTCAAGGAACCAATAACCATTCAATCTGTAGCCAGGATCAATTGACCCAATGGTGCTGAGATCCTCTTTCTCTCCTAATTAGTGATTGATGATGTTTGAATGTAATGTTTCTTACAGTGTGATATTGGGTGGGACGACGTTTTGGTAATGATTAAGAATACAAATTAAGTTAGGGTTATCATATTGCTCATTCTGGAAAAGGATTAAGTCTCAGGTGCTTAAAGGCACATGAATAGGCATAAGGAACCCATCACCTACTGATAACTCAGACCCAGTATGTACTGGGAGATGGAGGGGTCTGGTGATTATAGTGTTAGAGATACAGTATCATGGCCTATGGGTTTAAGACTCCAACTTTGTCACTGGCTCCTGGTGTGACCTCGATCAAGTCATTTTATCTCCTTTTACCTTCAGGACAAAGATAAAGATACACATTTGTCTTTTTCTGATTTTTCCAGGTCAATGAAATATTTACTTGCCTATAAGGGTAACCAGGCACACTGTAGCAGCAAAAGAGAGCTCTTTTTATTCTGAACTGCAGAAAGCAGAATCCATAAATAAAATGAAATAGCAAGAAAATGAAATAATGGGTACCAGGCCTCCTGAATTTTTCCCCCAATACATTCCAAGAAATAAATTCTTGCGCAGGAACAGCATACCACAACTTGAAATAGAAGGGCAATGAGCTGACCTGGTGGTTCTGCTCTGCATTGCATGCCCTGGGCGAGTAGAGAAGTAGCTTAATGGTTAGCGTAGTGGCAAAGGAATGCAAGACGCTAGTGTTCAGATCCCACTGCTACTCCTTATGATTTTGGGGAAGTCACTTAGCTCTCCATTGGTTTGGATGCAAGCTTAGCTTGTAAATCCTCTACGATCAGGGAAACACCTGCTGTACCTGAGTCGCTTGCCTTGATCTACTACTGAACAAGATATGAGCTAAATTTACAAGGTCCCCAATTTGATCCTTAAGTCAGATTTTCCAGTGGTTTGGGCTGGAGATCCTGCAGAGGAAGTGACCTTGCTCCTCGTGGAGGACGTCATGGTTGCCCCTAGTGACCAAATTCAGGGCCTGTGGTTACAGGGTTCGGATCAAGGATTGTTGCTGCAATGACCAGACCAGGTGTGTTGGTGGGGGATATAAAAGAGAGGAACAAAATCTTTGGGTCATTGCAAACAAAACTCCAGTCTTGAGCTCCGGCCACTCCTCCGAATAGGGGAAAAGGAAATAGGCTAATACTTCTCTTTCTTTGTCCTGAGACCTCTGAACTGCTTGAGACCCATCCTTTCTCAGAAGTCTGCGACTCACTCTATTCTTGAGCCCAGTCCCCTCTGGAAGCCTGGCCAAAAAATAGAAAAAAGACAAAATCCCTCCCACTCTAGGGGTTTCATACCTAGAAATGAGATCATCAAATCATCATATCTCATCCGAGGGCAATCCTAAATAGAAATAATATTTACATGTACACTCCCATTTGCTATCGGAGCCTTCCACTTAACACCACTAGGCGGCTATTTGCATGGGGGCAGAAGAGGCTTCCGCCCGCATACATAAGGAAGTCGGCATTGGTGGGAGCAGAAGTAAACAGCCCATGGTGCTGTAGTTTGAAGGTAAGCGCTGCGGGACTGTTTCAAACCATTGCTGCCGCTGTAGGTCCCAGTGAGCGGTGACTGTGGTGGCAATGAAGGATGGCCAGGAGGGGTAGGGGTGCAAAGGATGAGGCTTGCCGAGGCGCCTCGTCTCCTTCCATCGTCCTTGCCATTAGGGAATAATTTAAATTCTGCGCTTGTACACTGAGAGCATGTACAAGCATTGTGGAGCCTGTGTCTCTTGGGGAAACTGCTAGGTACGTATGACCTAGATTGGCCACTGTTGGAAACAGGATACTGGGCTTGATGGACCTTGGTCTGACCCAGTATGGCATATCTTATGTTCTTATGAGAGGCCGATATAGTCAAAAGAGGCTGAGCCCCTAAATTTTGCCTCCTAAGTTCGGTTCCTAAATTTGTGCTCTATTTTCAGCCAAATTTGGAAGCCTGAATTTTCAGCTAAAAATTAATCTTACTTTAGGAGATTCAAATTTCGGGGAGGGATGGACATAGTCAAAGGGATTAACAATGGTTAGCAGACCTTGCCTGGGATATTCAGCAGTACTAACATGATTAATGTTGCTGAATATCCATGGGGGCTGCCGCGTCATGCCCCGATAGTAACCGGTTAGCCTCTGGGCATTCTGGGAGCGGCAGCCATTGATAACAGCAGCGGCAATATTACGCTCACATGTGGAGATAGTCAGGCGCAGTAAAGGCTGACCTAACTTTCGCCGCTGTAGCTATCTGGGCAGTGACTGAATATCGTCGGTAACTGGTTAGCTTCCTGGAAATTTGGGCAACCCAGATATTCAATGCCGGGACTCGGATATGACTCATCACCGTCGCTGAACATTGGGCCTATGCTTTTAAATTTACACCTGCCATTCATTTGCCTAATGTACAAGCCTAGCGCTGAAAATCATTCTTACTCTCCCAACTTTATTCCCCTGCCCTTAATCTGCCCGTTGCCAGTCACCTTTCATGCTCCTAAATTTAGGCATTTAGTAAAATTTGGAGTATAAATTTAGGAGTTCGGCCCTAGTACATTCTCAATGAGGGCAATGTAGGAGCATAAGCTCAAGGTTAGGGGCCTGCTTCCTTTGAATATGAGCCTCTGAATATGATTAGGAGGCAAATGTATTCATTCCCCATTATAAAAATAAGACAAATGCAACTAGCGCAAGCTGGCAGATGCTCTGTAGCCCACCATGAAGGGGAAAAGCAAATCATTAACATGCAAGAAACAAAAAAAAGAATTTGAGAAAATCAATATCCAAAATCGAGATGTGAAGGGAGCAGAAAGAAATGAAGATATACCCGGAGCTCAGCATTTCTCAAGGGATCAGAAGAGGCTTAACGAGAGCCGCCCTGCAAAACAAATTGTAAAATATGTAGCCCCTGGTCTGGGGACTCTCTGCACTCGGGAGCACGCTCGGACTTAGCACTACCACCCTTGGGATATATGCAGGGTTCTGGGATGGGAGCAGCTAAGGCTGGGAGAATTCACTCTGCCACTTGGAGAAAACGTCCAAATTCTGGAAAGAACTGGGCCATATAAAAAGTTCATGGACAATTGTTAATAAAACCATTAGAGGTCTCTGCCGCCAGCTGGTAGAGGATTCTACAATGAGGAACCTGCGTCCCAGGGCCGGGGCTAGCCATAAGGCGAACTAGGTGGTTGCCTAGAGCGCCAGTGTTTGCAGGGTAGGCCGTCGCTGCTGCTGCTGTCCCTCTCCGGGACCTGTAGTGACGGAAATGCCTTTATAAGGACGCTGCGGCGCTTATCAAAAGCCTCCGGTGCTGCGGTTCTGTGGGAACTTTGCTTCAGCCCGCTCCGATGCAGACTTCCTGTTTGCATAGGTGTGGAAGCAGCAGTGTGGGCGAGGGAGGAGGTACACTTAGAGCACCTCATATCCTAAGAAGCTCACAGGCAAATTTTAGCAAGAAGCGACATCCAGTCTATAAGACTTGGTTTTAACGTAGGGCTTCCATCAGCAGAATGAACTTGATCTGGTTTGCCGCTACCGCCCCTTCTGATACCAAGTAGCAGCTCCCTTACAAAAGAAGTGCAGGTACAGAGGAATTTAATAGAGTCTGGTATCAGAGGGAAAGGGGGCAGCCCTTCAGCATACGTCACAAGGTGGGAGTGGCCCCTTCCGGGAATCCCCCTCTTGTGAAATTTTAGTGTCAGCACATCAGAGCAGAGTGGGCCTGGTACACCAGCACACTGCAAGAGTCTCTACTATTGGGAAACACAGCAGCCCGTTTGATGGTGGATCTGGAAGTTATTGTTTATTTGGAATTATCAGAAAAAAGCGAGACAAAAAAAGAAGTTGAAGGATTCCACCCCGCTTTTTAAGGTCAGGGACGGATTGTGTCCCCAAACCCTTGCGGCTTAAACTGGTTTATCTACTAGAGAGCAACAGGGCGCACTTTCTGAGCAATAGGGCACGCTATCGGTGGCGTTGCCTACAAAACAAAATAAAACAAAAAACCCATAGAAAATTATAAATCTTGTAAATGACATGGGAAGTTAAACAAAATAAACGTTTTTGGCCTGGTCCCTGGGCGCACCTCTACACATACGAAATCTCAGTTACTTTGCCTTCATTCTCAGGTAAGGATAGACATTCCTGGAGCTCTGGCGTCGAATCTCCAAAGGGGTTTTTATTTCTCATACCACAAGCAGGGCTTTTAAGCAAGGGGATGGGTCGGGCACCTGCCCGACCCCCATTTTGAAACCCGGGCGCACTTTCATCCGGGTTGAAGGAGGGCAGTTTTCAGATACCCATTTTGCTTGGGTAAACGGGCATTCGGCAGTCTGCCCTGAGCATGGGCTGGGAATTAACCCTGCAGCTTCGGTTTCCGCAGCACGGATCCGTTTGTGCAGAGGAGGAGCTGGGGAAACAATGGCTCGGACTGGACAAGTGACGCACGGATGCAGCATTTTCCACACAGTGAAGGCTGTAGATGGGAACATCAGGGGTGCTGAATGGAAACGTGCCTACGAACGGTGCACTGTGTGCAGGTTATATAGGACGGAGTGGGAGTTTTGGGAGGCTAGTTATAGTAAATCCAGGCTCTCGCTCTCTTTCTCTCTGTTCTTCTCCACGCGCAGACTCAGTTTTCCTGCCAGAGCTGCAGTTGCTCCTGCCCCACTGCTCTTTCCCGTCAGAATGAGAGAGGCATTGGTGAAGTCTTTCGCCGTAGCTGCGGTCCCTTAGACCTGGGGGACTGACCGAGGAGGCCGGCTGGTGCCTGGAAGCCACGCTGGGGATGGATAACGCTCTGTGCCGGCTGCTACCCTAGGCTGGAAGAAAAACAGCAAGGTAGATAATTAGGGATGCGGTTCCCCTTGGCAACGAGCACACAGGGCCCTGCTTTGGTCGGCTGCCCTCATCCTGGGCTGCCGCTGCCGCTGCTGAGTTGATATCTGTGGCCAGGGCACTGCAGTACGAATCAGAGGTGAACTAATGATAGCTTTAGATTCCCCTTTCACGGCCACTCAGAGTGAAGATTTCCAGCAAGGAGTGCAGAGTGTGTGTAGACATGCTTGCAAGCTTTGCTGCACCTTTGTCTGCCGTGCTGTCCGCTAGTTGCTTCCCTGGACCTAGTGAAGGAGTTTTCTTAGTAATACGGGTGCCCATTCACCCACAGAGCTGGCAGCCCGGCTCCGCAGTATGTCTGTGTGCTGCATGCTAGCAAGCTTTGCAGCGGGAGGTAAAGTGTTGCAGGACACTGCGCTCACCTCCTGCTTCCAAGGGAACGTAGATGCTGGGCCAAAGTTTTGGGTAACAGGAGCTCAGCATCCTTTAGGGGTTCCTCATCTCTGATTGCTCTGGATCTTGTAGTAAAGTTGGGGTTAAGTTCTGATGGTGATGTCACGCTGAGAGATTTAAAAAGTGGAGCAGAAAGGAAGGAAGAGGAGAACAGACCTTATTTTGAGTGCAAACTTTGCTAGGATTTGTTCCGCAGCTGCAATTTGGTTCTGGGTCCAGCACTAGGTGCTTCCACCTCTTCCCCCCTCCTAAGCGTACGGGGGATTTTATTGTGAGGGCACTGCAGCATATTTTAGAAGAAAGGTGCTCGGGGCTTCCTAGTGTCACCAAAACCATGCTGGACAGCTGCAAGTCCTGGCACTGAGATGGAACTGCACCAGGAGGGCAACTTGGGATGACTAGCAAAATGCTGTAGTTTAAAAAAAACAAAAAGCCATGACCTCATTGTTTAACTGCTTGAGTGCCGAGGAAGCAGTGAGTGAAACTTCAGGAGAATGGCAAGACGAGACATTCTCAGCTTCATGTCCTTTCTCGCGAGTGACAGTCTCGTGCTAGGAATTCAATATGTGGACATTGTGTGCAGGGATGGGGCTCATGTGAGCGTTCCTTGTTTCTGAGCCTGGGCTAGGTGGGAGCCGTCAGAAGGGTCTACGCTGAAATTCCCACTGGCTGGTAAGTGTTTTTTCCCCCCCTCCTCTCTGTCTCTGAATGCTCATTGCATCTTGCGAGAGCTCAAAATGCAGAATTGCTAGGATTGCTCCAGAGGATGGGAGCACTCTGCATCTCTTTATAAGCCAGTATGCATACTCACCATCCCTTGTGGGATCAATGAATCCAGCTCAGATGTTTAATTTGAAATCTAATTCCTTATTTTACACATTGAAGGGAAGAATCCAACCATCCAGGAATTTAAAGTAGCTTACAGTGGCATTCCTGTCCTAGTAATCTCTTGTGGGCTATCATGTTAACATAGTGCTCTTGTCAACACGGCCTGGCAGATATGTTTTGAACTATATAATATTAGAAGTCGTTTTAGGCTATGACATCATTTCATTACTCGGGGATCCTTGCTGCTAATTGCAATGCTCTTATGTTTCCAGCTAGCTAGAGGTGGCCATCTTGAATTTGTACCAATACTATGGATTCTTTATTGCATTCTCGTCTTAGAAATCAAAGGTTGGTGTCATTTAGAAGATCTGCGCAGCCTTGGCGTTGGGAGCACAGACGATGTGGTTTCCTGGGAGCACTCGGAAAATGGCCCAGTGCAGGATGGCACTTTTAGGGGTCAAGGCCAAATTTCTGACTTTTCTGCTTTGAAAACCAAATCAGTTTGTAGAATTGAAAAAAAAAATATGGAATGCTCTGAGTTTACAGCTGTTGCATAATTACCAGTCGAACCCTGGGCATCCGAGTGGGTCCTACTTTGGAAATATCAAAAGATCTTCATTCTTAAAGCATGGTGAAAGCCAATTTACCCTTGTATATACAGTGACTGAAATATTTTTAAGACTAAAGATCCGTTCACAAGGAATGGTGGTGGTCAGGCATTAGGAAAATCTCCTGGGCAGGGTCATACCAAGGGGTCCTGATGTCATCACTGGGCTTCTAGGAAGCCCAACAAAAGCGAGTTCCTGCGTGAAACTGGGTGGGTAGGAGGGCAGTCGCGCAGGGTGCATTACTAACTCGGTACAGTCCTGCTCCTGGATCTGGCAGAACAAACACTGTGTCAGCTGCATATCAGGCCAGTGAAAATTTCCTGATGTCTGTCAGCCAAGGAAAAGGTATGAATTGTCTCCATGGATTCCAACTGTCCTGTTCAGTGCTAGGGGCAAGTAGTAGCTGTATCTGGGTCCTGGGTGCAGTGGTGCAGAGTTGGTGCAGATACTGGGGCCAAGGGCAGAAACTGGGCAGGTGGACCAAAAGCCTGCATTTGGGCAGCACCACCTTCAGGCAGACTTGGAGCCCCATGTAAGATGGAAGTCCAAGGCAATGGCCCTGGCTGTCCCCCTTCCTCATGCCGGCCCCCAGGAGGGGGGATTTTCCCTGTGCTCATCTGAGCAGCTATGAATGCATCCTGTGACCCCAATGCATGTCCTGGGATTCATACAGGATGTTAAATCTCTCAAAGCTTAACCTGGGTGTGTTTCCTTTCCAGGGCCGGCTCCAGAATTGGTTGAAGGTGTTGACACCCTAGGCAAACCTTAAGCCTTATTGCCCCCTCCCCCCCAGTTGTCAGAATCTATTGCTTAGCTTTGAATGCTCTGCTCTTTGCTGCCCCCCTCCCCCCCCCAAAGTTGCTGCACTAGGCAACTGCCTGGTTTTCCTAATGGTTGGCCCTGGCCCTGGTCCCTTCACCTATGAAATGTCTTGGATTCAGAGAAGCTTTATGAAAACGCTGACGGCAGCAGCGACACAATACTCAACATGGGAACTTAGCTTCTCACCCTATAACTGGTCTTATGCCTAGTTTCCTATTTGGTTTTCATTAGAACTGTATTTCTTGAATATTTTACAATTTCTTTAGAGTAGTTTTGGCTACTGTAGGATGATGTGGACTTTTTTGAAAGCTCCTCTCCTGAGAGCACATTTAAATGGTTTCTGCATTTCGGCTGGCTTTAGATGTTCCAGGGTTGCGCCTGCCAAGCGTTTGATGCTGTTGATCTGCACAGCAAAGCTTTAGTTTAGTTCATTCCATAGAGCTGGATTTTTCCTTTTAAGTGCTCCTAAGTGTGGGAATAGGCGGGTCCTCCCTCAAAGATGCAAGGTGGGGACCAGAGGGGGGGGGGGTAAATTCTTCCTCCATCCCTGTGGGGCTTTCTCTCACCTGTTTAAAGGCACAGGGGCAGCCCAGCAGTGATTCTGTTTTACTACACTGGGCCGGTTTGCAAGCAACTTTGATGATATGCTGCCGTTCATACTGAGTGGTGTTTGGGGGAAGGGGCTGCAAGGACAGGAGGAGAAATACCCATTTCAGTGTGGCGCCCAAATTCTAGGCCAGCTGCTCGAAGCAACTAAGTAGCTAGGACTTGGAAAAATGTCATTCCTCTCTTACTACTAATTTTGTCCTAACTCCCTGATACCTAACGGAGGATACCGGGGAGGTTCTGGTGTCTTTTACCAGATCAATAAAACAAAGGTTGCCACCTGTTTCCAGTCCTGGTTTTACCCTATTGCATGCATGGATTTGAGGTTCTCATTGTCCCACTGAGTTTCCCAAGAAAGTCAAAACTACAAGTCCTTGCACATAATAGCCATAAAACCTGGGCTGGATTAGCGAGTTCCTTGTGACACAGAGACAGGCGGCAACTCTAACTAAAACACAGATTAGGTCTAATCACAGGTTTATGTGCCTTATGTGTAGGGAGCCTTTGCAGAAGAGGAGTCTATAGGCAAGGAAACACAGGGGTCCAGGGCAGCTTTAAGGATAGAAGACACCCTAGGTGAGACCTCAAATCTGCCGTTCCCCCCACCCCCTTCCATTGCCCCCGCAGCTACTCCTCTCCAGGGACCTGCAGCAGCTGACTCAAGCTCATTGGCGCAGCGCAGCGTTGCAGTTCCTGCCCTGTCTGACTCGTTGTTTCGGCTCCTTTCAATGCGAACAGGAAGTCTACATTGGAGGGGGCGGAAGCGGCAGGTCATAGAAGGCAGGAACCGCAACACAGCGCCAGAGAGTTCAGGAGAATGCTGTGTTGCGGTTTAAATTCCATTGCTGCCCCTTCAGGTCCCAGAGAGGGGCGGCAGCAGCGACAGTAGGTCGCCCGAGACTGTCAGCGCTCTAGGCGACTGCCTAGCTCTCCAGTTGGGTTGCGCCAGCCCTGCAGGGGCCATTATTCAAAAGGGTCATCTGGTTAGCGGGACCTGCCTACCGGATAGTTCCCGCTGAGTCTTATATTCAGCAACACTATGCATATGATCTCTGACTGTCTTGGCACCGTCCTCAAGGTGACAGGACGCATCCGGGACAGAGCTACAATGCGGATAACAATCTGCATAACGTAAGACTGCAAGAAGCAAATTGTTAATGGGATAGTGGTTGCCTAGTGCCGGCACTGACGGCTGTGTCCAGGTATTCAGTGGCAGCCACTATCTGGATTTAACAAAAAACACTGATGGCCACAGCTTGAATACCAGTCCCGCGTTTCAAGTCCCTGGAAATGTAGCTTCCTGTCTTTATTTCCTCTTCCTCTGTCCAAAAGGTTTCAGTTGAAATTTCTTGACTGTCACTTGTGCTGATACCAGGAATATACAGTACGTGTGAATGTTTGAAAGCCTTCAAGAAAGATTAGGCGATAGAAGGAAAAATATAACGGCCCCCCACTGGAATGCACCACAGAAAAAGGAGAATGTTAGGTGGGAACATAAAAACATAAGATATGCCATACTGGGTCAGACCAAGGGTCTATCAAGCCTAATATCCTGTTTTCAACAGCGGCCAATCCAGGTCACAAGTACCTGTCAGGTTCCCAAAAAGACACACAGGTTTCACAGTGCTTGTCCCGGGGTAAACAGTGGATTTCCTGGGTCCTCTTTCATAATGGTTTATGCACCTTTCCTCCGGGAACTTGTCCAAACTTTTTTTAAACCCAGCTACACCAACAGCTTTTACTACATCCTCCGGTGACGAATTCCGGAGTTTGATTACACGTTGAATAGTAACATAGTAAATGACGGCAGATAAAGACCAGTGTGGTCCATCTAGTCTGCCCAGCACGATGGTAAGAGAGGTGCACTTGCCGCTCCGTGCAGGCCACCCCTCCCCACATCCCTGTTTAGGGGTGAACCCACCACTCCATGTAGGACACCCCTATTTGTTGAGAAATTAGATGGTTCAGTTCATTTTGATTTTATCCTGTTACTGTAAAGGGATCCACTGTGTCTGCCCCATGCCATTGTGAATTCCATCACCGTGTTTGCCCCCACCACTTCCTTCGGGAGGGCGTTCCAAGCATCCACCACCCTTTCAGTGAAAAAGTATTTCCTGACATTGCCTCTCAGTTTACCACCTTGCAGCTTCCTGTTATGCCCTCTAGCTTTATTTTCTCTGATTTGTCTTAAATGGGGGTTATGCTGTAGCTTCATTGCATGCCCCCTAGTCTTTCTATATTTTTTATGGTGTAAACAATCGATCTACGTTTACCCGTTCCACTCTGTTCATTAATTTATAGACCTCAATCGTATCTCCCCTCAACCGTCTGTTTTCCAAGTTGAAGAGCCCTAGCCTTTTAAGCCTCTCCTCATAGGGGTATTCTTCCAGGAAGTTGGCATCAGGTGGTCCGAGGGGGCAGAAGCAAACAGCCCCGCAGCGCTGAAGTTGTAAGGTAAGCGCCACGGGGCTCTTTGCGGCCATTTCCGCCACTGCAGGTCCCGGAGAGGGGCGCCACGGGGGGAGGGGGGGTTCAAGGGATGAGGTTCGCCTCACCTCCTTGCACCAGCCCTGTCTTTGAGGTGTTTGAATGTCATATGCGCTCTATATCCCTCCAGTCTTCTAGAGCAGTGCTTCTCGGCCCCCTCCTGGCCAGTCCTGCTTCTCAGAATTAGCACAATGAATCTGCATATGCGAAATCTGTAGATATCGGAGACCCAGTGTATGGAAATCTCACTCATTCTGGTAATCTTGGAAAGCTGAGCGACCAGGAGAGGTCCGAGATGCTCTACACCTCTGTCTGGGTAGACGTTGGGCTTATGAACGTCTAAGCGTGCCAGCTCCTTCACTTCACTCCTCTCTAAACACATTGCACCCCACCCCCTCAACACATGCATCCTTTTCCTTCACAACTCTTTGAAAACAAACACTGATTTTGTAATTCAGCTTACAACCTACTTACATATTCAGACAACGTTGTCTTCCGTCTCTCATTTTGCATTTCCCCCCTGTGCTAAACATATCACCTACAACTTGTCTCATCTTTATTTACTGCACTAGAAATTTAACTCCTTACAGACGGTATGTGAGCTACTTGGCTGCAGATAAAAATCACAGAGAGGAAAAAAGTTGCTGGGATATCTGTGCATACCAGCTGAGCAGCTGTGGCAGCTTTCTCCTACCTGACCTTTTGGATTTTTTTTATGGGGGGGGGGGTTAAGAGGGGGGTTGGTACAACAATCAAAATGTATCTTCCAGATTTAGACTATAATTATGGTTTGATAAAGATCTGGCGATTCATTGAGAATCAGATTTGAAGGGTTGCTGGGATACCGCTGACTCTGGGTTATGGAAATGCGTTTGCATGTTGAATACTGATGGGTCCAGGCCGTTGGACATCCTTATCTGGCATCTGATAGCTGAGGCAATCAAGTGCATCCTGTCTATTGTTCGAGAAATGTGCTTAAGGATATAAACTGTCAAAAGGTGACCTCCTCAGCATGAACCAGGTTGATAAGTGTTGCATTTGTTCCATACCGGTGAGAGTTAGAGATGTGCTAGTAAAAAGGTTCTTTTTTTATTTTGTATTATTGATTTTGTTTTGCTCAGTTTAATTTTTACATGTGGAAATAGTGATTTTACCTGCTGTTAAGCAATTTTGCATGTCTCAAAGATTAGTGCATGCAATAGAAATGAAAGAACACGCCTAATGAGGTGCTGGGTCAAAATCCAAGTCTACTTTTCTTCACTGAAGAAATGAGCCCTCCTTTTCTCCTTGCAATGTCATGGCTTGTGAGAAGGAATAGAGGCAGGGTATTCACAATCTGTATCCGGCTTCTGTCTGCAACAGAAAAGAAGGCGGCGGAGGAGGGGTAGCAGATGTACCTACTTTCTCCTGTCCGTTTTTATCAGCGATGGCTAAATGTTTCCTATTGGCTACTTAGTTGGTGTGTCCCAAGTAGACAGATGTTGATGGATAAACCTGGGGTGCAGTGGGGAAGGATTCTAGGATGAAGGAATGCCAATAGTCGGTACTAATTTTGTGAGCAAAGAAAAAACAAATTGGTGCCAACCTGGTACAAGCAGTGGCCTCCACACCATTCCGGCTGAAATGAAAAGCAGAAGCACACTTGAACGTTCAAAAAGTGTTCCAGGTCAGCCTACTCTGGCGCCTGTAGGCAGGACTGGAAAGGTCGGAGGTTAGAATGTCGTGGCAGTGTTCTTTCGAAGCACACTTCCCTAAAGCAAAAGGGAGCAGGCTCCTCTTTATTCTGGGTATTAGCACCCTAGTAGACAGTTATCTATTTTGCTTGGGCCTACATCTGAGCCAAGGCCGCCCACCTGCCATGATCCTGCAGAAAATCGCCACTGCACATACTATAACCCTTTCCTAGCTCTCCAAGCAGTGTCTAGTGGCAATTTTTGAGTGTATGAGAGAGTGGGAATATAATATGTGCGTCCTGAAATCTAATTTCTCAGTTCCTTTTCTTCTGTCACGCTGACTAGTAGCAGAATAAAAAGTAATTATAAATTGAAGCCACAGACCGGACTACTGGAACATCCTTCAGGTCATCTTAAGATATTTATAGGTGCCTGGCAGAGAACGATTGGCCGGCTGCCCGAGGAAAGTTATTGTCTTGAGCTATTGTGCTATCAAGCGCGTTTTCTATTTCCAGATCTGCCTATAGATGGTATGAGCCACTGAAACCCTTTTCATTACGTTCTCAATGTGTTATTTCTACAGCAGCAACGTATGCATTAGAGGGATTCTCATCTCGACCACAACAACCTCTCCCATTAGTTCTTTTAAGGGACAGATGTCACCTGATGGAGTTGCACAGAGTGGAATTCAGAAAGGAGTCCTAGTTAATGGCAGCCCTGCATGGCTGTAGAGGACTTAAGGAGTCTCCAAGTCCAGCTTGGGTTCGGATCAAGTGACATTTTGTAGTGACTACCCAATTGACACCGAATGGAAAGATGGAGTTTATTAAAAAGCATTTGTGCTGGAAATTGGTCACATTAGTTGATTTACATAATTAATGCAACTACTTTCCCCGGAATGAGTTATGTGATAACACTGTTATCATACTTTGGAAGCTGACACCCTCTATGGAGCTCAAGAAGTGATAGGCCTGTGGGCTCTGCTCCCACAAGAAAAAGATAGTAAATTTTGTCCTTGGGCAAATTGTTTTCTTTCTTGGGGCAGTTTCTCCAAATGGGTTAGTTTTGCACATACAAAAACCACCGCCTAAGGGAAATACCAACTCAAAGACCAAAAAATAACTCCTTAGTAACTCCACTACTACTCAAATCAACCTTCTCAACTAAATAAACCTATTCAATCTTATACCTACTCACAACAAGCTATCACCGGACCTCAGGACTTATTCACCGTCCATTTGGCGAAACATATCACCATAGGGAAATGGTGGACACTTATATCATAGGTCCTTAGCTTCAATAATTTATTAGTCTTATTATAAGAAATACATAAGCTACAAATCTTAAAAAGCACCTTACTCTACCAACAACTTCTACAGAGATTCACAAAAACTCACGATTAAACAAACACAACAAAATCAACATATTCCACCACAAATAAACACATTCCATATGCTCCTGCAGGAAGTGTCCACTACTTTTATAAAAAAACAGGTAGTAACAGGTGGTAATATTCAGTGCCCTTTAAATTCAACGGCTATATTCAAAGCCTCCAAGTACAGGCATGCCCAGCCACAATGTCCATGAGCGATATGCTACAAGAAATAATAAAAATTTTTAGCTAAATAACATCACCCAACTTCATACAATGAGCAATCTGTTACTTATCTGTTAGAAGCTCAATTTTCGGCATTCCTGCAGTCACCAACAAGCCGCCTCAAAAATTGCCGTCCATTGTCCAACAAAAGCTTTTGTTTCGCCACCAGGCTTCATCAGGAACCTAGACGGCATCTGATTTATTTTATTTATTTATTTATTTATTTACATTCTCTTATATACCGCGCTATTCTGCATCAGTGCGGTTTACATTGAACAAACTGAAATTACATTGAACAGGGCATTATAACTTGGAGATAACTATTTTACAGGGAACATGGGCTATGGAGGGTTAAGTGGCTTGCCCAAGACCACAAGGAGCACCTGTGGGACTAGAAACCCCAGTCCTTCCGGCCCAAGGTTGCTGTCCTCTAGTGGGATTTGAACCCCCGACCTTCCGGCCTGAAGTACCTTGCCCCAACCACTAGGCCACTCCTCCGCTGATGTCATCAACCTTAAATACCCAGCCACCAATCAGCTGATGTATGATGTATGGATAGTTTGTCGAGATGTGCTTGGAAATTCTTCTTTATTAAGTCTGTGGCTCCCAATACAATGGGAAATATTTCTGTATCTTTCTGCCACATTGTCTTGGTCTCTGGCTGCATTTCTTGGTACTTCAGGATCTTCTCCCTGTCCACGCGATTCGCAGAATAATCATTTGGAACCAACACTTCTATTATTAATGCCGTTCTGGTGTTTTTCTTTTTTACCACTATGTTGGGTTTCCTCACATCCAGTTTCTTATCTGTCAGAATGGGAATGTTCCAGGTGATCATAACCTCTTCATTCTCTGTTATTCTCTTAGGGTCATGATCCCAGTGCTTTTCAGGGACAGTGATGTTGTAGTGTTTACAGAGTTTCCAGTGGAGGAGGCCTGCTACTTTGTTGTGCCTTTCTATATAGAAATTTTCTGCCATCAGAACTTCACAGCCAGCTTTGAGGTGAGTCACTGTCTCCAGCTCTTTCTTACAGAATCAACGTATGTCTGTTTTGCAGTTTTTTCTATGATCGCTGTAAACCATCTCATCCGTAATCCACTGTCCTGGGCGGCAACTACTGTATCAATCTCTCATTCTTCAGTTTCAGTTCACCTTTCCTTAACAATTTATGTATCCATTCTTGATAGAGTAACAATTTGTATTTCCCACTGTATTTATTCATTTGTCACTTGCTTTTCCTTGTATGAAGAGTTTTGTAAATTCTGTTACTTCCTTTTCTGTGTCTGCTTGTGGATTCTCACTCATTCCTTCTCGCCGTCGTAATGTTTGACCAAGTTTGATGATGGAGACAAATTCTAGACCAGTGGTTCACAACCTTTTTTGTACCGTGACCCCTTTTACCATTGGTCAACTTCTGGTGACCTCCAATGATAAAATCAAATGCGTCTCTCTTCCTTTATCGTTAACGCATTGTCGCTGTAATCATTTGTTCAATTATTAATATATTATAGGCCTTTGCAATATGTTTTTATTTATAAAATGTACTTATTTAAACCACAATAACAAATAACAATATTTGATTTCAAAATTATGATGATTTTGTAATCAAATTACTAATATGAAATAAAATTATTTTTTCTACCTTTGTTGTCTGACCAATTTATTCTCTGATCATGCTGGTCCCAATCTGAGGCTTCTGCTTTCCTCTCTTCTCTTAGCTCTCTTTCTGTGGTCTATGGTCCATCTGCCATTTCTTATCTCTTCTTTCATTTTCTTTCCATCAGCCTATTTCCAGTCCCAGTAACCCTCCCCAGTATCAGCCCCTTTCCAGTCCTCACTCTCAGTTCCTTCCAATGTCAACTTGCATTCCCATGACTGCTACTGGTGTCCATTCCCTTCCAGGCCCCCTCCTTCCCCACTGACCAGTCCCTTCTAGTACAAATACCATGGCAGCCCCTCTCAGATCCACTCCCTTCCAGTTCCATTCTTCCATCCCCTCGTATCAGCCCATTTGTAGCCTTAGCCCCCCAATTTTCTTCCAGGGCCAGCAGCTCTATCCTCCCCTCCCCACAATCAGCCCATTCCCAATTGAAGCCCTCCAATCAGCTCGCTTCCAATGCTAGTCCCCCCTCAACCCCATTACCAGTGCTAGCCTCCCCTAATCAGCCCAATACCAGTCCTACTCCCCCATCAGCTCATTAACAGTCCTAGCCTCCCCTAATCAGCTCATTTCCAGTGCTAGTCCCTCCTCAACCCCATTACCAGTGCTAGGCTCCCCTAATCAGCCCATTACCAGTCCTACCCCCCCATCAGCCCATTACCAGTCCTAGCCTCCTCTAATCAGCCCATTTCCAGTCCTAACCTCCTCCATCAGCTCATTACCAGTGCTAGCCTCCCCTAACCATCCCATTACCAGTCCTACCCCCCCATCAGCCCATTACCAGTCCTAGCCTCCTCTAATCAGCCCATTTCTAGTCCTAACCTCCCCGATCAGCTCATTTCCAATACTAGCCCCTCATCAGTCCATTACCAGTCCTACCCCCTATCAGCACATTACCAGTCCCAACCCCCCCTTGATTAGTCCATTCCCAGTCCTAGCCTTCCCTAATCAACCCATTACCAGTCCTAGCCCCCCCCATCTGCCCATTATAATCCTAACCCGCACTGTCTCCCCCCTCTGTCCAGCATTTATCCCCATCTGTCCAGTATGTCCCCCTGTCTCTTCCCTTTGTCCATGTCAGCCCCCCTGCCTCCCTCCCTCCATCTCTCCATGTCAGCCCTCCCTCCCTCCCTCCCTCCATGTCAGCCCCCCTGTCCATGTCAGCCCCCTCCCTCCCTCCTGTCAGCCCCCTCCCTCCCTCCCTCCCTCCCTCATGTCAGCCCGGTTGCAGGTTCCCTGCCCCCTCCTCCCCTCTACCTGTCTGCCTGCTACTGCCCTGTTCTTCTGCAGCCATGGCTCCCTGTCTCTTAGGGAATCGTGGCTGTGCCTGTGAAGCCCTTGCGGAGCCTTCCCATCTCTCGATGGGCTCCGTGCAGCATGCCATTGTCCCGCCTCCAAAGGAAGTGGTAAACAACTTCCTTTGGAGGCGGGACAGCATGCCGCCCCCTTTCACCACCCCCATGCTGATGTTTTCCCTTGTGTCTGTTACTATAATCTAGCCTCAACCTTTACTCTTCTCTCTTCTTTCCTATCACACTATGGCGTTCCTTTCCCAACTTTCTAAGCAGCCTTTTTGTATTTTGTAAACCGCTCAGACGCTGTCGTGATGGGCGGTCTATTAAGTTATCAATAAACATAAACATATCATCACAGTTTTTGCGCTTCTGCTGCTACTTTCAATGTATTGTTGGAACATAGACATTTCAGGTCTTCTTCTGTTGGTGCGGCATGGTTCAGCTTGATGTCTTGGATCTTCCTCAAAATCTTTGATGATCTTAATCCTTTTAGATACCCTTCGATGAGGGATACCTCCGCACGCAATGATTGTATTTTTCCTTCGATGTGTGTTTTCCAAGGAGGAACTGTTATTGTTCTCTTTTTCTTCTGACCCTGCACTTTAGTTGACAGCGTTCTTGCAGCAATTATTTTAGCTGCACAATATTGTATTCAATTTATTTCAGTGATATCAATAAATGGTCCCTTTACACAGGATATGGCCTTTTAACCTTGGGTGTTAAATTTAACTTGGGTAATCTTTCCCTTGCCTGGAACCCAACATATTCATCTCTTTCCATGCGGACTAGGAGTTCGATCTTGAATTCCTCCACCTCTGGGTCTCTCGCCTCCCTTTCTTCCTCCTCCTCAGTTGATTTGTTGATCCGTCCTGTAGCTACCTCACTCTCCTGCAGTTGCAGATGTCTAAGCTCCATCTCCCCCTCAAACTGCTCTTTCTTTTTCTGTGTATTCCTTTCTTCTGGTACTCTCACCGAGGTCTCCTTCTCCTCCCTGTATTTCTCTTTCCTCGGAAGCCCTTCGTTGATTCAAGATGTCATTCTCATACTTCTTTAATCTGCGAAATTCAAGATCTTCAATTTGCATCTATTGCTTTTTGTGGGTTTTCTTGTGGCAGTTTTCCAGTTTTTGACGGATTCTCTTTGTATACCTTCTTGATTTAAATACAGGGTTTGTAGCATAAAAGTAGCAGTACATTATCTCCTCTTTATCTGCAGAAGTCTACTTAACCATAGTTAATCCTCTAACTTTCATTAATTTCTGTGGTTTACCTCCTGCCACCGTGGGTCCATGAACACACTCACCATGGCTTTTATCCATGTCAGGGATGTTACCTGCATCTACAGTGTCTGCACTATCATAAGCTATGGGTGGACATTTTTTTATCCTGGGCAACGTGCAGCCAGTATGTGTTTTTCTTTTTCTTTCCTACTATACTTCAACTGTAGTTCTGCTTGGCTGAGATTTAGTATAGATTTTGTACAACGGAATCACCACAGGAAGGTACCCAGCGAGACTTGGGAAGGTCTCTCCCCCTAAGAGATGCACAGCAATTCACCAACCACTGCTAGTAAATTCTGTGCCTTTGACCCTTTTCTCCAGTGCAGAATTTTATACGATTTAGCAGGGAAAATATTGCAGGTTTTTTAAAATGAGAAAATGCCGGAGGTAGGACTGGAGCAATTTTTGAAGCAGAGAAGAGCTTTGATCAATTTTCTCCATGTTTTTATTTTTCTTAACTGTTGCTCAATTTGTTTTAATTAATGATTTAATTCTAAGTTTGGGGTATTTTATGTTTCATCTGGTTATTTGTTTTTATTGCTTTTTTAGGTTAATGTTGTATTACATACATCCCTGAGAACCTAATTTGTTGGGAGGCAGCTGTAAAATGGGGGGGGGGGGGAAATCCCTGGGTGGTGGAGATGAAGCCTCATGGCAGCAGAGAACCACCAGGTCCAAAAACTCCATACATATTTTTACCCATCGTCATCCATGAATCAAGGTCTAAGTAAAGGACGCAGCTTTCCCTTCTCGTGCGATTTGTTTGCTAGCGCTGTTCCTGCTGGGTATCTGGGTATATAGGAACCAGTGCAGTGGAGGAATGAAGAGACTGTAATATCACACACGGTCTGCTCCTGTTGCTGGGCACAAGGTGGCTGTTTCTAGACCCTGCAGAGTGGCTTTTTAATGCCAGTTTGGCAGCTTTTTTGTTTGTTCTTAAAGACTGATTGGGAGGCTTTAGGTTGAAGACATTGAGAAGGCTAGTTACCAAGCTGCAGTAAAATATCGCTCCTGTCTATTGTGGTACCAGATTCAAAATGGAGCCCGCAGCCCCTAGCGGTAGTCTTGCAGTATTACAGCTAGGGGGGGTCAAGCTGCCATATATGGGCATTTTGAACCCGGAGGTGCAACAGGCAGGAGTAATTGGGGGTTGCTATTGCCAGCTATCCCCTGGACCACCAGAGCAGTCGTGGGGTAGACCCAGGGTGGCAAGGGTAAGTGTGAGGGTCATTGGGTGGGGAGTTCATGATTAGGGGGTCTTTGGGGGGGGGGTCTTTGGGGGTGAGAGACCTTGCAATGTGGGTTACGAGAGATTGGGAATCTAGCTGCACTGTTGGTGGGTCTCTGTAAGGGGGTAGACTTGGGACACTGAATCTTTGCTGAAACTGGGGAGGGGGGAGGGGGCTGCGATGCTTTTCCTCAGGTGCCAGCCCCTTTAGGAATGTGCCCAGGAGCATTGGACTGTGCGTTGGTGACCCAGTGCTCCTGAGTGGGTAAATAATGTCAGCTTTGAACTGGTGTTATTTTTCCAGGAATGATGCTGCTTACGCTATTTCTTGCAAGCTCTGTTATTCGATTGGCATAATAATGAGGTTTTTTGCATGCTTTGCATCTCACACGGCGCTCATTGGGGCAAAATAATGTCTGCCAGGTACAGTAGCACAGGATTTTGCCTCTTAGCACACATTAAGGGGCAAGTATTATGGAGTAGATTCTGCACATCGAAAAGCGGGGATGTATGTCTGGCTTGGGTGTTCAACCCCCGTTATTCACTTGGGGCCGATTTGTGGTGGTGATGGAAGTGATGGGGAAGAGTATGATAAAAAAAAGAAAAGGAACGATGCAATAACTTGTGTTTACTGACCCAGTAAATGCCAAAGGCTATCAAGTTAGCTTTGTGAATTGCTAAAAGCAGTGGTGATAGCCAGCATATATACACAGAGCACAGTAGATAGATTTCCAAAGCTAAGTCCCTGTCGTTGATACTTTTTGAAGGCACAAACTGAATCATCTTAATGGAGACTTCCCTGATGGAAATTCTGTTCTTTTCCCAGAGGCCTAGTCAGATGTTTCGCATTTCCCCATATAGGGAGAGTTCCCATTCCCCACTTCCCGGTTTTCCCTGCGACGTTAGCTAAGGCTCCTGTTTTCCCAAACGGAGAGGCGTACCAGCAACTGAGCACCTGATCCCCTACACTCAAGCAGTGGTTCTCTCATCCCAGTCCTCCTTGACCCCCAGGCCAGTCAGGTTTTTAGGATATTGACAATGAATATGCATGAGACAGATCTGCATACAATGGAAGCAGCGCATGCAGATCTATCTCATGCATATTCCTTGTGGATATCCTGAAAACCTGACTGGCCTGGGGGTCAAGGAGGACTGGGTTGAGAGCCAGTACAGGATCTGCACACTGGGAGGAGCATGGTGTGTGACACATCTAAAGGGGAGGTGCTGCAGTGATGTAATGAAGAGGTTAGCGGTCTCCTTTTCTGCCTCCACCCACTGAGAAGCAGCCAGGACTCAGAAAGGAGCAGCAAGACCCTACAGTGAAGGATCACTAGCCTGGTGTGTGCCTAGGATATCAGAGGGGAATCCTGTAAGGAGTCCTTACCCTTCTGGAAGGCCAGGATTCAAACACAGGCAGCTACCTAGGGTGCCAAAGTTTGAAGGCACCAAATACCCAGACCAAAGACGAGCCTACACCCACTTACTTTAGGGCTACATGCTGGGCAGCCTCGAAGGGGCACCACTATGGCATTATGGTCTTCCTCTGCTCCCTTTTGGCCTTCCAGTCTTTGGGATGTCAGACACCACCCCTCACGCCCTCTGCTTGCCACGATTTGCTGTCTGGTTTTGCCTATGGGCGCCTGTATCTTAAATTTGGCCCTGCTTGAAGGAGGGTACCTGCAGCCTGCCGTGAGGTGTTGCTGGGCTAGAGGTTGTCTGGAACAGAGGATAGGAGGATACTGAGGGCCTGTGGCCCACAGAGCTCCATGAAAAAGGAGAAGTACAGATCCCAAGAGAAGGAAAACCAGACTTGGAGGAAGAAAACAAGAAGGAACGAGAAACATAGAAAAACCCCATACGGCCTATCCAGTCTGCCCTTCCAGACCAACTACTTTAATCCCCTTTTTTAACTTTAGAGATCCTCTGTGTCTGTCCCATGCTTTCTTGAATTAATTTACTATCCTTGTCTCTACGACCTCCACTGAGAGACTATTCCACACGTCTACCACTCATTCTGTAAAGAAATATTTCCACATATTACTCCTGAGTCCCTTTCACCTTCATCCTATGTCCCCTCATTGCAGCACTCTCTTTCAATTGAAAGAGTTCACCTTTGTTCTCCAAGTTCCTTTATATAGTTGATACTTGTTCTCCAAATCCCACTCCCTGTTCAATGTAATGACCAGACATATGCATTTTGTCGGATGTTTTTTGTTACATGTAAACCGCGCTGATTGCAAATAGTGCGGTATATAAGAATTGTAAAATAAATAAATAAATAAATAAATAAGAGGCTCTCCTCTTGTGCATTTATGCCATGGAGATACTTATACATCACCCCTCTGCTGTCTCATCTCCAAAGTGTACATATTTAGCTTTTTAAGTCTGTCCCCATATGCTTATGACTGATCAATTTTGTAGCCATCCTCTGCACTGACTCCATCCTGTTTATATCTTTTTGAAGGTGCGGTCTCCAGAATTGCACAAATACTCCAAATGAGGTCGCACCAAAGACTTATACATAGGCACTATCACCTCCTTTCTTCTGCTGGCCATTCCTCTCCCTATGCACCAAAGCATCCTTCTAGCTTTTGCCGTCGCCTTTTCTACCTGTTTAGCTACTTTAAGATCATCAGACACAATCACGCCTAGGTCCCGCTCTTCTTTTGTGGTCAGAAGTACTTCACCCCCTGTACTGTACTATAAGAACCCTACAGTTGTTGAGGGAAGATTTTGTTTTAAGGATTGCAAATTGGCTTCCCAGTGTTCCCGGCTGGTGGGAAATGGCAGTCCCCACTGACATGACAAAGGCTGTCCTCAGAGACTTCAACAGCAGCTGAGAAGCCCATTGCATGTCTCCAGCACTGGAAAATGCTTCATGGTACTGAGGTGAGGGGGAAAGTAGCAGGGAGGGAGGAAATCAGTATTGGAACCTTGTCTGCTTTGGCCAATGCCGCGGTATGGAGAAACTGCCAGCAAGTGCTCCTGAGGTAACTGTTCTTACCTGAAGAGCTTCAGGATATCTGTGGTGGCGTGGAATGTGTCGATTATAGATCAGGTGAAAAAGAAACGACTCGCACTGGGAGCTCCTGAATGATATCACCACTGCTTCTGGTAGTGCTCGACAGGCTAGGTTAAATAGCTTTGCAAGCAGGAGATAGAGTGGCCTACTGGCTCCAGATTCGCCAAGCCAGGGTTTACTCCGTTGCCTGCAGGGACTTGTGATTCTGATTTCCCAGTTGTATTCTTTAAGAAAAGCAAGACTACAAGTCCCTGCAGGCAATGGGGTAAATCCAGGACTAGATCAACCCTGATGAGTGAATCTGGAACCAGTTGGCGACCTAGTGGGAGATGGCACGCAGTCCATATGTTTGACCCGCTACTGTAAATAATTATGTGCAGATACAAATGGTTTGCTGTATGTTCTTTGAATGAAAGTCGTACATAGGTATGGGGTATGTTTACTAATTGGCTGTAGCGGCTTCTGTGCATTATCGGAGCTGCAGCCCCATTGAAGTCCGATATCACATGGAAGCCGCTACCGCCAATTAGTAAACATACTCCTGTGTCCCAGAAAGAGGACTGAGATAATACATTTTATCACCATAATAGTGCTTGAAAGTGCTTCATTAACATGATATGGCCTAGAATGACCGAAGTTATACTGCATAGAACAAAAAATGGATCTGAACTTCTGACCCAAATGTAGGTTCAGATCATTGCATTTTGTCATGAATTTACTCAGTCAGCTTCAATGTCCTTAGAACAGGACTCTGAATCTAGGAATATTTGTACAAATACACATTTTTCAGTAAAAAAAAAAAAAGTATTCAAAATCATGAGTACTTTTTATAGAAGTGAAGATCTGAAAATATTTATTTCTAGACCAAGACAAAAACTGGGTGACTTTTTAAACTTGAGTGGCAGCTGAGGTGCTTTGTATTCACTTGTGCAAATCTGCAGCCTGGCCAACCAAGTTCAACTCTTAAGATGCCCAAACTGCACCGACTCTGATGATGCATGGATTTCATCTGAACTATAGTAACATAGTAAACCAATTTTCTTCTCCATATGTAGAGTGCAGGAAATTTCCACCCATTTTAGCCTACGTCTGCCACAGTTTGTGATGAGATCCTTGTGTTCAAACCTCTAAGTTTAGGAATACGAACGGAGGGGGTGGAGCCTTTTCAAGATGGCGATATCCAACTAACCGTGGCTGCACGCTTTTTCTCGATGGGTAGGAAGCGTAAAGGGAGAGGTCGGTCGGTACCCTCCCAGCCCTCCTCGACCTCTACCCCGGTTTCTGTTGGACCTTTAGATTCCTTTGTGGTACGTGTCGCCCGGGATCCGATGGAGGGGGAAGAACGCCGAGCTGCTTCTGTTTCGGAGTTGGGTGACTCGACAGGAGCTTCAGCTATATCTATCTCCCCCTTGAGTCCGGCGCCGAAAATCTCCCAACAACTCCTACCTGAGAAGTTCCTGGAGTTGGACCTTCCCTTGGATAAAGGTGAAGTTTCAGGCTTGCGAGGGTCAGGCGTGGAGGAGTGTCAACAGCGGGAGAGTGCAGCTCTTGAGCAGCATAGCCCAGTTTTGGGCTCTACGCCGTTGAGTGGATCTAACATTTATTTATTTAGTATACATTTGTATACCGCTACTTCCAGCGATCAGCAGCGGTTTGATTACAAATTGGAAATTGTCAAATCATGACAGGAAATTTTTTTTTTTTTTTTGAGGTATAAACACATTGATTAGACAGGAAAGCACAGCACACAGAGAACTATTTTACAGGGAACATGGGCTATGGAGGGTTAAGTGGCTTGCCCAAGACCACAAGGAGCACCTGTGGGACTAGAAACCCCAGTCCTTCCGGCCCAAGGTTGCTGTCCTCCAGTGGGATTTGAACCCCCAACCTTCTGGCCCGAAGTACCTTGCCCCAACCACTAGGCCACTCACTCCACTCCAATTCAACATGGGTTGAATTGTGCCTGTGTTATTTGGAGACCGGTCACTAGCGCCTATGGAATCTCCTGCCGTAGCTGTGTCTTCGGCTGTGTTTTCCTTGCAACGTCCTGAGAGTTTTACTCTAGAAGCCATTTGGCAGGCGATTGTTTCGTTGGGAGAAGCTTTGGTTCCTAGAATTTCTTCGTTGGAGTCCAAGGAGACTAACACTGTTTCTTTAGTGGCGGATTTTGAACGGCGTGTGGTGGAAGTTCCTTCTGAAGAGGAGGAGGAGGATCGAAGAAGAATCGTGGAGTTGGCTGAACAATCTGATGCTTTCAGGAAAAATTTAACTTCTATCCAACTAAAACTGGAACATTTAGAGAATACTTCCAGAGCAAATAATTTAAGGATAATAATTTTTCCTAAATTGTCTACTGTTTCCCCTAGGGAGATGTTTCGTCAATATTTAGTGGATGTCCTGGGGGTTGCTTTGGAGCTTCTTCCACCTATGGTAAAGGTTTACTATTTACCTAAGATTAAATTGCATCCTGATTTATCTCGGTTGGGTGGGGAAGGGGAACAGGGGAAGTTGTTAAATGTTTCTGCATTGTTAGAACAGTCTGATTCGGAGACCCCAGTTCCTTCTACTCTCTTAGTCACCTTTGCACTGTACTCTGATCGTGAATGGTTTCTAAAGCTTTTCTTTAGAAAACGTAACTTATTGTTTAGGGGCTTGATGGTTCGTATCTATCCTGACTTAGCGAGAGAAACACAGAAGCGCAGAAGGGATTTTCTTCTTCTGCGTCCTGGAGTATTGCAATTGGGGGGGCCTTTCTTTTTGAAACACCCATGTGTTTGGTTAAATATCATTCTGTACTCATTTGAATTAATATCGGGTTAATTGGTGTATCGCTTGTTGTTTTCTTTGGATGAGAATAAGAATAGTGCCCCCCTCTATCTTTTTGTGGTGGGCTAGTGTGATCAAACACTTTGTATTTTTGCTTTTGTGGATTATGATGTTTCCTCTGTTGTTATTTGCTTGTGTTGTTGCTCTATTTCTTTCAAGAATAGTTTGTAACTTTCTTGGATTAAATTGTAAAATTTTTCATAAATAAAAAAAAACCAAAAAAGAAAAACCTCTAAGTTGAATGAGGTTTGTGGGGGGCTAAAGGTTGTTTACTTATTTCTTTTTAAGTTCCTTTGCTAGGAAAATTACACACAAGCCACTGCCAAAGGGATGTGTAAATAGTAATAAAACTATTCCCATCCAAATAATACAGAAAAACAAAAACATTTAAATTCTTCCTAATACCAAAATTGTAAAATTGCACAGGAGGTGTTTTTGTGACATGGGAGATACTTGTGTGAGGAACCAGTAATTAAACTCTATTATTGATATAATTTCGGAGGTTATTTTCAGCAGGCTAATCCTCAAATCAGATAGAATTGTAACTAGGGCTATAGAGTTGTTTTCCTGAAAATCCCCACTTATTGGAATGTTCCGGAAGTTGCATGGGGGGCTGCCCCTTGCACTCTGATGGTCAGGTGCACTGCAGTTGCTTTGTAGTTCGCGGCTTGGACAGGTCCTCTAGCAGTTTTCCTGCACCTGCCCACCTCATACGAACCAACATTTGTTTTCTTCTTCATTGATTCTCAACCACCCTGAGTAGATGACCAACTTCCAGAAGTAGGTAGCAGCAAAATGACAGAGGGATTTGGATTTAGCACATGCCTCGTTCAGAAATTCAAAGCAAGTTACATTCAGGTACAGTAGATATATTCCTATCTACAGAAGGCTTATAATATAAGGGCACGCATAATAAAGCATACTATCTGGGTAGCACGAGGTTGGCGTGCATTTTTGGCCCTGCGCTAAAAATCCCACACTACCCAGGCAGCGTGCATCCTGGCATTCGGCATTCCCATCACGGTGCCGGTAGTGCAGACCCTAAAATCCCACAATGCCGGCGCTTGTTGGGAGCAACTACCACCAACATAATGGGTGGCGGTCATTGCTCTGCTCGGTGGATTAACACTGCAAGTTACACTAAATTCAGGGAGACACCCCCCCCCCTACATCTAGCAAAGTACCTCACACTAGTAATGCAGCCCAAAGCTGTGTTACTAGCAAACATGCCTCTCAGTTTATACCTGAAGGAATAGAGGGTTAAGTGCCTTGCCCAAGATCAGAAAAAGCAGCAGTGGAATTTGAATCCTGGCTTCACCACTTCTCATCGTGCTGCTCTAACCATTGGGCTACTCCTCTGTTCCGAGGGCCTCATGGCACCTTACTGCTAATTTATTGGACAACAGGTCTCTTCATCAGATGCCGGATAGATAATAAATAGACAAGATCCCTTCTTAATCCAATATGTAGGCATCATCTTCATTCCCCCAAGGTTTTCTCACCAGGCTTTGTAATGATCTAAACAGTGACCATCACTAATAAGGCTATTGCTGGAACATCTGGCATAGATCCCCTTGACCCTGCCACCACCACCAGTCTGCCGTCACTGATCCGGTTGCTTTCCATGGGGTTGTAGACGGCTGGCTGAAAATAGGCTACTCCATGGCCTGCGATGTCAGTAGCTCATGCTTCCTTTAAGTGCTCCGTGTTTTCTCATCACCTTGCTGGATGTCACCTGGCCACCAGCATTGTTTAAATAAATAAAAAAATTACATTCGCAGTTGTAAACAAACAAGATTTACCGTAGAGCAGTGAGCTGAAGCCAGGTTTTGAACCCCACTACTGCTCCTTGTGATTTTGGGCAAGTCTCTTACCTTTCAGAATCTAAGATTGTCACAATAATCTTCCTGCTACAATTCAAAATTTCCCGCCTCCGGGATTCCTACTTGCACTTTTCCTGCCTTTTCTCCGCTGAACGTTCCCTTCAAATCTCCAGCCTTTTTCCAACCAACTGTCCCTCCAAAATCAAATTCAACTATCCCGCCTTTTCTTCAACGAACTTTCCCACCAAAAATTCAAATTGCCCGTTTCAAACCCACCAATCTGGTTTGAGAACCACTGTATATGAAAACAGACATTCACGGCATAACCACTTCACCCTGAAGAAAGCCACAGCATGATGGCTGAAACGTCAGCTCCACATACTACGATGTGGCATGACCTGGAAAACTGCAAAGATCATGATACTAGCCGTGAAAGTCTAAGAGAACAAGTCACTTACCTCAAATGCAGACTTAGGGGTCTGTTTACTAAGCAGCGCTAGCGGCTTCTGTGCGAAATCGGAGCCGCTTAGTAAACAGACCCCTTAGATTGTAACCCCTCTAGAGACAGGAAAATACCTCCCATGCTGCCTCGAATTCCTGAGGAAAGGCGTGCACTGTATCCAGTATTGCTAACTCAGTAAGTGTCTTGTTGCTTTTCATGCTAATGTTTGGAAGTAAAAGAAATTGCACAGATCCTGTTCTCATATCTCAGCCTTTCCCCAAATTATCTTTAAGCCTTACTAATGAAATGTGGGGTTTCGCTATGCAACAGAAATTCTAAAGGCACCGTTAGGGTGTCATGTTACGATGCTTTACCCCCCCCCCCTTTTTTTTTTTTTTTCACTGGTAGATCTGTAAACTTGCATTTAATGGTGTGGAGCCTCTTAACTGGGGTGCAGTGAATAGGGTTTGCTTTTTTTTTTTGTCCTGTAACTCAGAGGTTTCATTTTCACAGGAGTAGAGATGGGTGGAACAAAGGGACTCTTTCATCACTTTTGCAAATGAGTAAAGCTTAGCCATTTTCCTTTGCTGCAGAAAACCTCTCCATGGAAAGGAAAGGCTGAAAAGGGAAGGATGTACAGTAGGTCCCGATTTGTATTATTTAAATATCATAAAAATGATAACGTTTGGGTTAGTGCAGCGGCATAGCCAGAACTGATTTTTTTTAGGCAGAGCCCGAGGTTAGCATGAATGGGCGTTAACCATACATATTGTCCCCAGCAATTTCTCTCTTAATCCCTTAATTAAATTAAGTCATATAACTCTCCACTACCTAAGATACAAAATTAGATTGTAAGCCCTCTGGCAATAGAAAAACATCTGACTGTAACCCCCCCCCCCCCCCCCCGTGATGCGAGAGTGACAGAGAGGGAGAGATGCGGGGTGGGAAAGAGTGACCCTATTCCTACCTTATCCTCTTAAGCATTGAAATCCCATCCCTTGCCGCCCTTTAGCCCTGCAGAGCTCAAGAGATGTCTGAATGAGGTGAAACTGAGTCCAAAGTAGGTGGACCAAAGCCCTCTAATGGTCGACCCGTGGCTGTGCCTCTGGCAGAAGGCTTCATTTTTATTTAAACATAAATTGCTATGTTTTGGGAAAAATTTTAAAAAATATGCGATTGATTGCAGGTGTTAATTGTGGGCTGGAGGGCTAATCAGATATGACTGAGCAGTTAATTGCATAGTTGACTTTTCATTCCGCTGGTTTGAATGCATTTCTAAGATTATTTGTTTCCATATGCTGGAGGCCTGTTGTTTTCGGTGTAGAAGGTAACCGCACTTGCATGCTGAGGCACCTGGGAGCTCTTACCTTGACAATACATCCCAGAATGCCAGTTTCTGCCGTGACTGGGCCAAATCGGGTCAGGTGGCCAAAGCTATTTTCCATTCTTCTCAAAGGATCAGGCGATAGACTTCCACAGTAACACTCACAGCAAGCTTCTGAATCCTTAGCAGGCATGTGCTAGCTTTTTAAAAGAAAAACATCTTAATTACTCATGAAGCTGTCTTTGCGTAAAGGAAGTCTTACGAAAGAGAAGGTGGGAAGATGCTGTAATGTTTTGACTGATAACGGCAAGACTGTCAACTCTGCAACCCGTTCTTGCTCTTCCATTGAGAATCCCATTGCACATTCAGCACAGAATGTCCACTTTTAAGTTTTTACACACCCACAAGAAAAAGAAAAGTTGGTCAACTTTTTTTTTAAAGTTTACTATGAAAACATCTCCAAGACAATTATGGCAAGAGAGAAAAATCCTGCCCAGCCTTATTATATAATGCCGTATATCCCTCAATTAACAAGAGGCAGTAAATCAATCAATTGATGCAAATTGTCATATAAATAAATTGGATAAACTGAGAAATATGTTTTGAGAATTCATAGAAGAAAGTTTTAATGTTCTTGACGTGCAGAACCAAAACAATTCCCAGAACGGCAACTATTTCTCTTAGCTCCTGGCTTCATATTTTTTAATGTTCCCCAGTTCTTTCAGTATAAAATGTTAAAACAAGTCCCCATACACTTCATTAAAAGGACTTACTAAAGATGAAAAAAAGCCATTTCCATAGAGGACTGACAAGTATTCCTGGACAAGAACCTTCAACATTTGAGTTGTACACACTGCAAATCCGATGCATAGCTGCGCATAAACAGAGAAATTAAACCTGATGGAATCTGGTAGACTCTTCCCGTTCCAACATAAGAACCTTACCTAGGGATATTGCCAGATTCCAAACTTACAATGGGAAAGCAAATTTCAGTAGGGATCATTGCAAGTATCTGATGATTACGTGGAGTTGCAGCCCATCGTGTCACAAAAAGAGCTGACAACGTTGATTCATGCCTCAGTGACAAGTAGGTTAGACTACTGCGATATATATCAGGGCTGCCAATTCTGCAACTCGGAAGATTGCAGAGGTTGCAAAATATTATGGGATGGTTGTTGTTGAGTAAGAAAGAATGGAACCATCTGTAATGCCTCTTTTATATTTCATTTCTTTATTTTATATACTATTTCTTCCAAAGCTGCAAAATAATTGGTGTATTGGCTATCTGTGGAATTTTACATAAAATACTTTAGACTAAGGTTACTAAAAAGCATTACTGTGTTACCTTTTTGTGGGATGGGACCTTTTTACTGCTTTGCGTGTTAACACATGCTAACACGGCAGTGCATGTTTAGTAAATCTAGCCCTTTGTTTGATATTGAGATCACTTATGGAAGACAGCCCTGAATATCTCGCTGATTTGTTAATTCCGTATCTGCTGATTAGAACTTTGTGTATATCTTATCAGGGGTTACTGAAATTCATAAGGTATTTGCCTACTTCGGTCCGTATCTGTGAAATTTCACTGCAGTGGAATTGCAATTAGAAAAAGATTACTGAATGCTTCACCAATGGAGGACTGGCTGTTCGGGCTGCTATTTGCAACTCTTGTCTATGAATCTTTTAATTACTCTTGTCAATCTTCTCAGTTGTCAATCTGCTATTAAGCATTGTTTAAAGGCAATATAAGCAAAATTCGTAGACTGGTGGTTGTGAGATAGAACGGGAAATGTTGGTTCTATAGATTTGAATTCTTTAGTTGAAATTTAGAATGAAAGTTTTGATATCTTGACTTCACCCACTTAGATATCCACACCACCAAAAAGGGTGAACTACGTCCCTTGACTTTTGTATCACGCTCTGTCTTCCATTTAATGTCATACTTGGTCCACAAACATTGACCATCGCCAGTTCTTTGCAGGTTGTGATGTCATGCAGTTATTTGAATAGGATGGAAACGCTGTTACGGATCCTTTTACTAAAGTGATCTAACAGTTCATTTGTATTTTAGTATACATTAAGTAGGTCTTCAGCTGTCATGAATGAAATTCTTCTTGGCTGATCTCAGAAGCTAAGCAGGGTTGGGTCTGGCTAGGATTGGTTGAGTGACCACCTTAGAATAACAGAGGCTGTAAACTCTCTGTGTGGAAGAAAGGCCTGGCATCTACTGCCAGTTGACCTTGCCAAGAAAACCAATGGCCTGGGTCACCAGGAGTCAGCAGCGACTCAACAGCACACAGTGCATTGCAAGTGGTTAACATGGACCCACGGTAACAATTATCACATTCTACAAGCACTAAGTGTGGTAAAAATTCTGCAATAACTTCTTAGCATATGAAAGGGGGGAAACTGGGCAGATTAAGGGCAGAGAGTGGGGGGATTTTGCAGTTAGTGGGGGTGGAGGGAAAGGAATTAACACATGCTAATTGTCAGTGTTGCAATTAGCATGGATGCACCGAATGCCTTGTCTTGAGGCATTAACTGTTAATTGTGAATGACATTTAGGAACCTTTCAGTGCAGGGACATGCTGGTCACATCCCCAACAGTGAGCGCATGACTTTTGCACTTACCACGTATTCGTTTTTACCTCTGGCTACTTAGTTAGTAGAATAAACTCTAGCTGCAGTGCTGATACTTTGTAATTTGATGAGTTTGTGCCCCCTTTAAAAACCGAGGGGCCTTTCCTAATGATTCCCACATTCTGTTCACCTTTTTATTATGAATTTGTGTCTCTTTGACAAGCCTCTTTTGAAATTCTCTTTTTGCCTTCTCTATCAGTGCTTTGCATACTTTTTTATATTTTCTTAATTTGTTTCCTTTTCTCATTTTTAGAAAGATGATTTTTTTTGTTCTAATAGCTTCTTTCACTCCACCTTTTAACCATGCTAGTTGTCATTTGGCCTTCCCTCTGCTTTTATTAATGTGTGGAATACATCTGGTTTGGGTGTCCATGCGTGATGTAAACTTTTGACCTTTGCAGCTGCTCCTTTCAGTTTTTTCTAACCATCTTCCTCATTTTATCTCCCTTTTGAAAATTTAATGCTGACACAATAGATTTCCTTTGTGTACTCATGCGAGTTATTAAGTCAAATTTGATCATACCATGATCACTGGAGCCAAGTGGTCCCAAGACAGCTTTTGTTCTAAATCCTGTGTTCCACAAAGGACTAAGGGCTCAATTCTGAGTCGCTGATTGTGGGGTTGCACGTCCCAGCGGGACATACAGCCCCACAAGCCATCCGGACCCTATTCCCTTTCCTGTTCTCCCCGCACAGCAAGAGCAGCAGGATGGGGAGAGCCAGCAGGAGGCGGGAGGGAGAGGGGTCTGGGTGGAGCAGGAGTGGGCCAAGCCGGCAGGACGTACAGGGCCAATTCAGGTCACAGTCCTTTACGTCCTGTGGGGTCAGAGGGAACATGCTGATTATTCCACCTCAAAGGTGGGTCAGGCAGTTGGGAAGAGGGGGGTCTAAGCCACAGGAGCCAGGGGCACCTGCTGGGAGGACATCCTCACAGGCATGCAGGGGCATGCCGGGCCAGCCTCGGGCCTGATTCTGTGTTCTGCAGGAACATTTTGTTCCCACCGCACAGAATCAGGTCCTAACAGACCCGTCCTGCACAGGGTCATCTGGACGTCCCGGATGTGCCCTTTTAGAATCGGGCTCCACATCTAAAATAGCTCCTTATGTAGTCTGTTCCTGAACCAGCTGCTCCATGAAGCAGTCATTTACCTCCCTAACATGTCTTGACATGATATTTATCCAATCAATATTGAAGTAATTGAAATGCTCTTTAACGCAGCACCATCCCTCCGCCAATCTGATCCCTCCTATTATTGTAATAGAATTTGTATCCTGGTATCACAGTGTCCTATTGTTTATCCTTATTCTACTGGGTCTCCAAGATGTCTATTATAGCTACCTCTTCATTTAGTGGTATATATTCTAACTCTCCCATTTTATTTTTTAGGCTTCTAGCATTTGTATAGAGACATTTCAAGGTCCGTTTGTTTGAATTTACAACCTTCATAGCAGTTGACAGATATAATTTGCAATCTTTCAACTCTTTCTGCTTTTTATTTAAACCATCTGGGCTACCTTAGTCTTTATTGCAACCTATCAGCGTGCCTAACTTCCCTGTTTTGATGGTATCCTGCAAAGATATCATACTCCAAACCATGTGTCCCTGAATGACTGTCAGGTGGTACCAGGTTTTAGTTTAAAAGTCTCTCTATCTCCTTTTTAAACAGCAGCACCAACAGCCTAGTACCATCCTGGTTTAAGGTGAAGCCCATCTTTGTGATAAAGACTTTCCCTTCGCCCAGAATATAACTCAGTTCCTAAGAAATCTAAATCCTTCCCCCTGCACCATTGTTTCATCCATCTATTGAGACTGTCTCTTGGGTTCTGCATGTGGACCAGTAAGAATTTCTAAGTATGCTACCCTAGAAATCCTGGATGTCAACTGTCTACCTAGAAACTTAAATTTAGCTTTCAGAACCTCCCTTCCACATTTTCCTATATCATTGGTACCAATATGTATCAGGATAGCCAACTGCTCCCTAGTACTGTTTAAAATCCTATCTAAGTTATGTGTGCGGTCTGCTACCTTCACACCAAGCAGGAAAGTGCCCAAGCGCTCTTTGCGCCCACCAGCCACCCAGCTATCTACATGCCTAGTGATCAAATCACCAACTAGAACAGGTGTCCTATCCCTTCCCTCCTGGGTAGAAGCTTCTGGAGACACATCCTCAGTGTGAGAGGATATTGCATCCCCTGGAGGGCAGGTCCTGGCTATGGGATCACTTTCTACTCTCCTTCTAGGTGACCTCTCTCCTCCAAGACAGCACAGAGGCTGCCAGACTGGAGTTGGGACTTCTCTACCTTGTCCCTATATACTTCTCTGTCTGCCTCAGCTCTTCCAAGTCTGCTACTCTAGCCTCCAGAGATTTGACTCAGTCTCTGAAAGCCAGGAGCTCTTTGTACCAAGTGCACACATATGACCTCTCACCAGCTGATCATGCATATGGCACTCAGTGCAAAAGACTAGATAGCCCCCTATCTGCATCTTTATATTAATGAGTTGTTTAGTTATTTAGAGTCGCTAATATAGCTTTTTTTAAAAGAGATTTGGACAAATTCCTGGAGGAAAAGTCTATAAACCACAATTAAACTGAACTCAAATTGTCTACCTTTTGGGAACCTGACAGGAACTTGTGACCTGGATTGGCCACTTTGGAAACAGGTTACTGGGCTTGATAGACCTTTGGTCTGACCGAGTATGGCATATCTTATATTCTCATATTCTTAAAATGAAGACCTTTGGGATTTTTTGGTATATTATATTCCAATATTTTGTGTTTGTTTCTCTTTGAACTGTTAATAATCTCTTAAGGGTTAATCACTTGCTGATGAAAATATCCTGTGATGATAAATTTCACTCTTAATTGGGAAAACTGCCTATAAATTAAGGAATATGCCTGGGTTGGATGGGAGTTGGGAAAGGAAGGCCAGATCAGGAGTCAGGCTGTGGGGAAAGGAAAGTGTGGTTGGCAGCCGGGGATCGCAGCTCCTGAATGGAGCCACAGTACCATGAAAATGGTATGTCATGGCACCGTGGCTCCATTCAGGAGACTGACTTAGTTAGCCGGGTATGGCTCTGTACATGCAGGTCGATCGGAATTGGGTCCCGACTGCACGTACACTCCCTAGACCCAATTCTGAAACCACGGGGGAAATCTAGCCCCCGCGGGATCGGAATTGGGTCTACCTCAGTGCGTCCCGATTCCAATCAGGCGCACAGGGGCCTGGACACACATGCTGAATTTGTCTCTATGCAAATGAGGCCCCGCAATGAGTCTTTGCACATGGCCCTGCATCACCTTTGGGACACCTCTGCTGGGAAGTCTGACATACAGGGCATTGGAGTAATACAGAACACTGATTGCCAATATATGCACCATCAAGTGAAGGGCCACCAACTCCAAGAATGATTTCAACGGTTTCACTAAGTAACCATCTACTTGAGTGATAGCTTCCTTTTCAAGATCTTGCAGATCAATAGCAGTTTACACTACTCACAGGAAGAATTCTCCTTGGGTGGTTCACCAGGGGGATAGCGTGAAGGATTCTCCTGTGTCCCACCACGGCATCTCTCTCCTAGGAACACCACTCCTTAGATTCCTCTGCCTTTTCACAGAATTTCTTGGCCCTGCTTCTCCAGCATCAATCTATCTCTCTGGGATCTAGGAACTGCACACTTGCGACTACACTCCATTTTCCTCCTAGTTCTTGAGGCTTGGCATAGCACCCCGAATATCCTCTTTTCATTTAGTATGGACCTGATTTAGCATCCAACCGCCACTAACTCCTGGAACTCTACTTCCTTATTGTCAGCTTGGCAGATGTTTTCCCTCCAAAATAATCTTTCTTGAAATCTCTGGAACCCATCTAACTCTTCCCCCTCCATCCATAGTAGGAAGACAACTAGAAAATTCCTGTCCTTTAGTGATTTTAACATGGTGCTTGGGTATGTGGTACCATGACCAGCTAAAAAAAAAAATAACCATACTATCTTAATGGGGTGCCTAGTGACCCTGGGATCATACTTGCATCTCTACCAAATAATGCATCATCGCTTCTGCCACAGGATTTCTGGCATCTTTAATGACGCAATCTACTTTTGTACCTGCTGAAATGTTGTAGCTTCTTCATTCTGAGGGATTCTGACAGCTATTTACCAGCGGGAGTAGAATGACTACAATAAGTCTGTACTGGAGCCGTCATATCTATCTTTCATATCTAGCTATATATCCACACCAGAAAATGATATTCTTATGAAGTGGGTTGGCAACACAATTATAAATATAACAATTTTCCCCAAAGACCTAAGGAAGTATGCATTAGGGAATATGCATTAGGAAGTATTTCTTCATAGAATGGATGGTGGATGCATGGAATGGCCTTCCAATGGAGGCATAAACAATAACAGAATTCAAGAAAGTGTAAAATAATCTAGGGAATATGGAGACTGTACGTGTCACCTTTAAAACTGTGATTTATTGGTAATGGTGGCAGCAGTCGTCTGCTCCTCTTTCATGTGGCCAACTTATCTTGGACTGGGTTTGTCTTATGTAACCAAACTGACTGCAAATGCTCTTTTACCTATTGTCACCTGCAGCAACCACAAATCCTGGACCACAGATGTTAGACACTTATGGAGAGTAATTTTATACAGGTTGCCCAGCCTGTGGTACAGAAAGGAGCACAAGTAGTGCCTGTGTGTACTTGTGATGCTTTTCTAAAATAACCCTCTCCTGGGAAGGGCCCACACAGAGTTACGCCTGTTCGGATCCAGTCCAATTTAAGCAGCTCTGTGACATTTGATAAAATTTGCCCATAAGTCACAACTTCACTCTCCAAGAATGCAGAGGTGTCAAGTCCCACTCATTAGGGGTGTGTCACACTCATTGACGGCCCTGTCACTCTCACACCCATTGAGCCCTTTTTCTCAATCATTAGAGCCTCGGTGCCTGTGCACTGACCCCGATCCCTGCTTTCAAAGAGGCATGCCTAATCGATGAAAAACCAAGCAGCCCCATCGATGGGAAGAAAACTGAGCTCGTCTTCAGGGCAGTTTCTCCAAATGGGTTCTTTTTGCGCATACCATGACAGTCATGAACCTCCCTTCTAAGCCCCAGTATGTGGAGTGTGATCTCAGTCTCTCAAACTTACTGTAATGCTCATCGTAGTACTTGCATCGTGCCAAAGGGAGCCTCCTTCTGGAGTTCGTAAAATGTACCATGAATGGGTAGTTTGTCAAGATGTGCTTGGAAATTCCTCTTTATCAGGCCCGTGGCTCCCAATACATGAGAGACATTTCTGTATCTTTCTGCCACATGTTCTTGGTCTCTGTCTGCATTTCTTGGTACTTCGGGATCTTCTCCCTCGCCTCTCGATTCCCAGATTAATCACTTGGAACCGACACTTCTATTATCAATGCCGCTCTGGTGTTTTTCTCCTTTACCACTATGTCGGGTTTCCTGTGTATCACCTCCTTCTGCATCTTCCCTTCTCCTGTAAAAGCACATAATTGTATATCACACACTTAAAATATGAATTTAGGGCCTCATTTTCAAAAGACATTGACACGGTTTACAGCTTTGAATATCCGGGTGAGAGGTCAGCGGGGAGGGCTATGTGCCAATGAGGCACCTAGTCCTTCGAAAATGAGCCTAGCTCAATATCAGGCCCTTAAAGTTTAATATTAAATTTTGCAGTCACTTCAGTAACAACTGTCAGGCACATTATGAAGTAATGTTGTACTGAGATAGCAAAGTGAAGAAACTTAATTTGAGTAAGAGAGAGCACTGTAGAGCCTTGGAACTTTCCTTATGAAAGTGGAGGACAGACTTGTTTGTTTATCATATCCAGTCTCAACACATTCCTATGTACTGAAGATTAGGCCGTCACAGCCCCAACACAGGGCCTGCGACATTGTCTTTGTTGGAGAGTAGGTTTGCCGTTGCTTTCTACGGTAGAGATTATCAGACCTGTGCTGGTGACCCCACAGCTAGCCATATTTTTAAATTGATCATGAGATAAATTTGCATATATGTAGATTTATTTCATGTGTGTTCGTTGCTGGTATCCTAAAACTGAAACTGTCTGTGGGGTCACTAAAACAGGTTTAGGAAGCCCTATTCTACAGGCTACTGCTCCTAATCATCGCTGGTGGTCCTGAGCCTACGTAGCTTCTAAGATCTAATACACCCAGGCTCAACCAGGCCACCATTTTGCTGAAATAGTGTAGGACTAGGATTTAAAAAGCTTAGCAGTATAAGAGATACTTCAGTATTGTTTGGGCTAAAATAATCTCAAACCGATATCCTTTCAATACAAAGTATTCCTATATTATGCTTCAAAAATGCAAACATGCACAGAAGGAATACATGGACTGATATTCCAAGCAAGTTATATACTCATTGGCGGCCATCAGTGATCATCTAACTTACCTATCTGTGTCTTTTCATAAAATACGAGGATAATATCAGACCATCTAAATCACTAACCGGACTGATATTATCCATATAAAAAATGGACCAGGCAAGGGCAGGCAAAAGAATTTGCCAGAGAGTGATGGTACTTAACTATTCTAAACAAAATGGACAGTCCAACTTGGCGACCGCATCCTGCGTAGATTCAGTGCTGCTCTACTGATACAGCGACACTGAACGCACATACTAACTTTAACACCCCAATCACTGTTTAACAAGCCGGCCACCACACCGGCTGAAAATTGGCCCCACATTTTTTATGTTTATTGTTACTTTATATTTTTATTGTCTCTCTTATTTTAATCCTCTACCAGACTCTTTTTACTTTAGTAAATGGTGAGTTTGTTCTGTTTCTGTTTGAACATGCTTGTTTCCTGATCTGCGAAGCTCAAAAAAGCCCCATGAAATGTGGGCTTTTAGTACACGCTGGAGTCCGCGCTTTTTTACATTTGGTTTCAATGAATTCTTTGAAATTTTCAGACATGAATGCCCATGAAGCACCTTCCGAAAAGTGCCCCTGTATCTGGCTGTGAATTCTCTCTTGAATTGTCTGGACTTTTGAGCTTCTACAGATGTTGACTAGCAGCCATCCACGTTGGTGACCTTAGGGGCATGTTTACTAAATTGTGCTAATGGTTGGCGCGGGGTTTAATGCACACCATGTGTGCCATGCTAACTGTTACCGTGTGCCAGAAATGCTGCCGCACCAATACTTCTGAGCTAAGCATTTAATATGCGGTTTGGGACAGAATGTGCACATTATGGTTCGCAGGGGTGTCTTAACACGTGCTACCCGGCAGTGCCGCATTTAGCATGGACACACGTACACCTCCTGAATAATTAACCATGGCAAACTCTTCAGTGCTGGGGTAGTGCAGAACTAACGCTAGCTACATGGGGACATGCCAGGCACACCTCTGTTCTTTTAGCGCAGGTCCATTGCACCATTGCACTAATATTGGGGACTGAAGGCACGGTAAGCTTTTGCTTTTTAATAACAATGTCCCTTAGTGTAAGTCCCTGTGTTCATCATGTGAGGTCCTGTTAATGTTACCTGCGCATTGGTTATATTCTCAGTGTGCAGGGTATAGGTGAAAGCAGAGTTCACTCTTGCTTGCTTTAGCAATGATGTGAGTTTCACATAAGATTGTTCTTGCCGTTGAGTGCCATCAAATTGTCAGTACTGGATGATCTCTTAGACTAGGTCTCTCCTGGACAACCTTCACCAGCTGCTTCCCGTAGCTGCTGGAGAGAGACAGCAGAAGCTTCCGTGGTCCCTTCTGTCCACCTTGCTTTCTGTTCTCTTTTCTTGTTTCCTTCCACTTTACCAAACAGAAGCATCTTCTCTGTTTCATTGTCTTCCTGCATCATACGTCCAACTGATGTCAATTTCTGCTTTAGCGTCCTGGTCTCAAGAGAGCAAGGAGATTTTATTTGGCCCACGATTCATGGATTATTGGGTAAATAGGGAGCCATTTTCTTTAATGAAACTATTTTGTGAGCAGGATTCTACTTGCTTGATGAAACAGTATGGTTTTGGAATGTTAAATGTATTTAAAGTTGTGTTGTTCATCTATAATTTACTAGGTGTTTTATTCTTTAATACTTTACTGGGTACACCATGGCACCGTTTTTAGGTATTCTAATTTTTGTGCAGGTAGATTTTACTTATTTTGTACGTTGCCTGGAACATTACGATGAGTGAATAAATAGAATTAGTTTACGTTGCTATCTATGAAACCTTAGGCAATCCTACCCAGTATTACAGTACATTTTAAATGTTTCGACTCTCTTCCTCTCATTCTTTTGTAATCTCCAGCTTTCACATCTACACATCTCTAATTGAAAAAATATTGACATGACCATTTTCATTTGAGTTGTCAATAGTAACATCTTTTATCTTTCATTACCTTGTTCAGGATCAGCAAAACGGTTCCTGACATTATCCATCTTTTGCTTTGTTCGGTGTGTTCCTCATTTCAATATATTCTGGAACTTGGAAAGATGAAGATCTCCACTGCTATCTCTTGGTCATCCCTATTTTGAAACCTTTTAATATTCCAGGATGATGTGACCTTTGTCTTTTTAGTGTACACTCTTTCTTTTTAGACTTTTTATTATAAGGTTTTTCTTTGTTTTCAGCTAATAGGGCAATCTCTTGTGCATATCTTAAAGGTTGTTGATGTTATTATGACCTCCTGTTTCGATTCCTTCTTCAGCCTCCTCCAGTTCAGCCATTCTCATGATGCTCTTCTTGTTGACGGCAATCAAGTATGGAGATAAATACATCCTTGTAGGACTGGAGGAATAGCTTAGTGGATAGAGCAACAGCTCCTACTAAGGCAATCTGAAATTGATTCCTACTAGCACTCCTTGTGGCCTTGGGCAAGTCACTTCACCCTCAATTGCCTTGGAAGAAAGTTCTGGCAATCTACTTCCGGTCATACCTTGCCAAGAAAACCCAGGGGCTGCTGGGTCACCGGAGTCAACACTGACTTGAAGGCACTTCAAAAAAAGCTCATGCCAAGCCTTTCTGATAGGGTATGACAAAGAGGAGATGGAGAGGGGAGAATCTTTGTAAGACTATTTGGATACTGCAAAGTTCTAGAGGGTTTATTGGCCAAAGAGACAAAAGGATACTTTGCAGATTATGACACATTGCGCCAGATCCACACAAGAACCATCCACGAATGAACTTTCAGCTACGCAGGTCCTATCTGCATCTGAAAATAGGGATCGATTACATGTTATGTCTGTTGTCATCTTAAGAGCATTCTGATATTGGTCCAGGAAAAAGTGCAAAGAATCCAGGACTAATCCAATAACATATCTGTAAATTTAGAATGCCCCTCCCCCTTTTTAAAAACTTACTAATGTATATTTTATAGGCAAGGTTCTGTGTATGTTATCTACAGGGAGATGAGAGAAAAGCAGCAATTTTTCATTTAGTTTTTATTCCATTACCAGCATCTGTAACCCTTAGCCTGAAGATGGACTGGTTATTGTGACCTTTAACCTGGTAGAGAAAACAAGAGGTCACTGAGTAATTGGTGACAGCAACATAACAATAGAAGAAAAATGAGCTTTTAGTTCATTATCAGTGGCCCATGACCCGCCGTGTAATGTCATTTAGATGTACATTAAAAGAAATCCTTGTAGAGTACAACTCATTTATTAATATAAGAACAACAAGCAATAGTGAAATGTTCTGAGGAGAGAGGGACAACATGACCCTCTCCCTTTTTGGGGTGTTCGAGAAGAGAACAGGAACAGGGTGGTGGGACCAGGGTTAGTGTGGTACGGTGTAGGTTTATGAGGTGAAAAGAAATCTGCAAGACTGAAAACTCCACTAGTTTGTCACATGAGTACAACAGTAAAATACATTGCTGTAGCTTATGTTCCATGCAAGGAAAGACGCCTAATTTAAGATGCAGCCCAGCAGCGTAGTGGAACCTAGTAATCCATGAGCTTCTTATTTTGTGTGAAAAAGAACAGGTAAATATTTTTACTAATATATGCATTTATGTTTCATTCCACAGCTGTTTCAAACCTAGATGCGGAAAGCAAAATAAGCGTATACTACAGGACATCTTGGTACCAGCAAAGAAATATATTCCTACCCTCCACCAGGCCGCCGTGTGTGGAGGAACTGCATCACCATGCTAAACTGAGTCTCCGAGCCCTGCGCCAAGGTGAGCATTCCGGAACACGCCTTCTGTCTCTTCGGTGTGTTTATGATGGATGTGGGGGTGGGAGGGCGGGTTCCATGTTACCACAGGTAAGCCAAATAACTGAAGTAGCAAAGCATCCCCCTCAACGCCCCTTGACAGTTCAAAAATGTGCAAAAAGTGTGTCAAACAGGGGATGTAAGTGCGAGACGGAGCATCCAGCAACATTTAAATCTTGCTACAACCGAGGTTCCTAGTGTGGAATTAATGGACCTGGTGAATTATCCTCATCAATTAACTTAGGTGTGTTCTTTCATTTTCTTTGAATTTCAATTTTTCTGGGAAGGGCGGGTTGGTGAGAATAGTGCAGATTTTTTAGATTAAGTTCTCAAGGTTGACTCTCATCTCTACCACTCTTGCTATATGAATTTGGGCAATTTAGGGGTATGTTTACTAAACCACGTTAACGTAGCAGATGCTATGTTAACGCACATTAGGTAATGTTAATGCGTGTAATTAACGCGCGTTAACGTTACCTAATGCGCGTTAACGTTACATAATGCGCATTGGCGTTACATAATGCGCATTGGCGTTCCCGGCTGCGGTAAGTCCCGCAGAGGGTGGAGAGAGGACGGAGAGAAGGGGTCAATAGGCAGGGAGTGGGTGGGGAGAGGCCCCTTCCACACTAACGCAGGGAACTGAAGGGCTGAATCTTACCGCAACTGAAAACCTGGCGTTAGCACACATTTACAAGAGAGAGAAACCATTTCAGTGTCAGCAATGTACAGCATAGGCAGGGAGCCCAAGAAAGGTGATAGTAGTGCTCCATTTGCAGCAACAGCATAGTGCCAAAGTATGAAAGGCCACTATGGCGATGGTGCAAATGGGGCATAGGGGGCTGCAGGCAGGACTTGTAGTGGGGGCAGCTGTGGTACAGGGTGGACTAAGCAGTCGCCTAGGTGGCACATAGGAACATAGAAACCGGACATCAGCAAGACAGCAGCTGACAAAGGCCAAACACAATCCACCTACATCTACCTGGTCCACCCGAGCTAACAGCTGCCAGGGCACTGACCTGACATCCCCCCAGCCAACCCTCCCCCAAGCAGAAGGGACATAATATTGGCAGGCGGTGATGGGACGGATGTGAGGATGCCCATGTATGCCTTCCCACCCCAGACCCCGCTCCCTAGGCGACTGCCTACCCACACAGTGGATGGCCTGGGACTGCGCACTACCAGCACCAACAGCATATGGTCATGTCAGCATGGCAGGGGGTGTGTGCCTGTGCTGGAGGGGACAGTGGCACCTGCCTTCAGTGGACCTAGGCCATGCCTTGTACCAGTACGTGGTGTGCAGTGCAACATAAAAGGTCTGGCTGAGGAAAAGTGCAGGTAGCTCCAGAGACCACTGTGCATCTGTGGTAACAGTGTGGTGCAGTACACCCAGCCAGTGTGTCCAGAAGCAGAGGGTCACAGGTTCAAGTCCCAGCTGTGGATCCTGCAGAGCATGTCCCTATATTTTACCCTAAAATGCAGATACAACAGCAACATGTGGAAAGCCCAAAGCAGCGGCGAACAGGGGTACAAACACCCACTCACACAGGCTCCACAATCCAAAGATGCATGGAGAGTCAGACTGTTGGCCCCAGCACGGAGCTGCAGTTATCACCAGAACACTACTACTACCTCCTGCGCAGTTTATCAATGTCAGTACTGTGATCAGGACCAGTGTGGCGGGCAGGGCTGCCAACCACTCCTATCTTTGCACAATGCTGCAATAGGAGTGTGTGTATGTCTATCCATTGTTTTGTGGCTGCCCGCACCTCACTGGGCCCACAATGTCCCACTGTTACCAGCATTAGCCTGAATATGTGCATAATGAGGAGCAAGGTATTGTGGGTATGGGCCGGGACAGGGCGGATTGGCCAGGATGCATCTTCACAGGGTGTGGGGCAATGGCTGGGACACTGTAGTGCCCGACCACCTCCTGCATGGACAGGGTGGCCACAGCATGTCATGCTGGGAGGACACTCTTACGCTGACCGAGCAGTGACCATGGCATGTCTAGGTTCCCACATAGTGCTCTACACTATCTGCCTCCAGTGATACCTGCTTGGTGGCACATAGTTCCTTTGTGAGCATGCACTATGGATTGGCTAGTGGACTGTCTGCAGTTAGTCTGTGCATGGTTGGAACACCTTGTAGGGGTGCTGTAGGTGTAGTCTGACTGTGCTGTTTACTGGTGACTGGCAGAGTGTGGTGTGAGGCAGTTGAGATTTTCCAGATCTAACCCCAGCATTACTGCTGGTCTGCCCCAGTCATAGGTATGGCTCTGGCCGGCCAACCAACCCTGGAGGGCTCTTTCATACCAGCAGGATGGAGGTTGCTTCACTGGGTCTCAGGCACCTGTCCTGTACCTACAAAAAGGGTGATTGTGGGCCCTTTGCAGTATATGACCTGTAGAGGCACTGCTACACAAACCTCATGCAAGTCTAAAAACCCCTCTGCCCTGATAACAGGTGCACATGTCAGCCAGACCCTAACACTGGGTATGCACTAACCTGGGTGGTGTCTGGTCCCAGAGGGCTACATGCAGCTGCAGAACGCAGATGGACACTGAATTACCTTTGGGTGCACTGCAAGGAACACCTGGCACACATTGGTAGTGATGGGGATGTACAGCAGGACCTATCTCTAGCACCACATGTACTGCGGACCTAGTGCTGGACACCCATCCTATCCCTCATGGTGAACACAGAACCTGCACAATGGTATGGTCTATAGCTACTCTGTGCCAGTATCACACACTGTCAGTTCGTCTTTCCAAGCTGAGGTACTGGAGAGGTGCAGACCCCATTTGGTGATCAGCTGTTGGCAGCCATTCAGCATGTGCATTGCATCATGGGTACTGGTGGGGTTACCCTATCCTGGCACTCAGAGCAGACAGTTTGTGAGGTGACCTGCAGTCCTTCTGTACCCAGCCATTGCTGTGAGACACACCACGGAGATATAGCCTACTGGTTAGTACAATGCCATTCTCAGCAGTGTTCATGGGTTCAATTCCTCATTATTCCCTCCTTTCATGCCTGTCCAACTCAAATAGTTTGCATGCCTGTAACAGTCATATTTCTGCAGAGTTGTGCTGCCAGCCCATAATATCCTTGCCACAATTGCCAACATTCCTTCAGTCCGTCTATCTGCGTCTGTCAGCTGTGTAGAGTCCAGTCTGCCTGTGCAGGTTGCCACCCCATGTCCTGCACTGCTACCCTTTCCTGCATTGCACCTCTTTGTGCTTGCCTCGCCTGTGCCTGATCTGCATGGCACCACCACTCCTCTGTCCACCCATCATTGTAACTATCCTGCCACCTCCGCCTCCACTGGGGGACATGTATTCCCATCGTCTGCCACCCACTGTCTTTCTAGTACTTTACATTGCCAACACCCTGTGCTGTGGTACAGTTGCCCCCACCATGTTTGTCAACAGTACTGGCAGCCACATGGGCTGCCCGCAGATATGGCAGGTCCAGCAGCTCCCAGCTCTCCCTCCTTCACTCACCTGTTCATTGCCTTTCCTCGGTGCTATATCTAGTGTTAGGGCTACATCTGTCTCTGTGCCTCACAGGTCATGCATGTCATCCTGAGGCACCTTGCAGTCCTTAGGGCACACTAACCTAGGGCACCGTAACCTTGTTAGGCCAGCTTAACCTATGGTTCCATAACCCTGGGTGCCTTCTAAGGTGCCTTGTCCAGGGGTGCCTAATACGGCGCTTAGCCTAAGGATCCCTATAGGGCACCTTACAAAGTGCCTTATGAGGCACCTTACAAGGCATCTGCACCTAACAAAGCACCTTATAAGGCACCTAACAAGGCACCTTATAAGGCACCTTACTTATAAGGCACCTTACAAGGCGCCTTGTAATGTGCCTTGAAAGGTGCCTTATAAGGTGTCTTGTAACGCGCGTTAGTCTAAGGCGCCTTGTAACACGTGTTAGCTGATACAGCTTGCTGTAACGATGCACTGCCCATGCCTTTATATGGGCATCTGCACCATTACCGCAGAACCTAACGCGGGTAATATTACCGCGGTTTAGTAAACATACCCCTTAGTCTTTTCCCCCTTCCTATGTGCAGTTTATTTCTGTTTCCCCTAATCTTCCTTCATTCATACGTCATACCTTTTGGGCAGGGATCATTTCTGAGTGCATGAATTCCACCACTCCTGAGCTTTGCAGAGATTGGGTGGGGGGGGAGGGGATGTCTTAAATCTCACGTCAGACATGCAATAAAGCAAGAGGCTTTGTAGAGCACAGATTCTGGAAAGCAATAACACACAGTAGCAACATGGTAGATGACAGCAGAAAAAGACCAAAGACCAGTAATTCCTCTCTATAGTGCCAAAAGGAACTGCCACCCATTGCGTGACTGCTAGCTGGAGATTACATCCTATCCACAGCAGCTATGTCCATCCATTTCATTCCACCCTTCTGGGTAGCCGAGCACACAAGATCACCGCCAGCACCCCTTCCCTCCCAAGTCCGAGCAAAGGGTCCCACAGTAATCCAAATAGCCATTAGTACCATGCCCAGTGGCGACCATGTCCTTCCTCGATTAACCACTTCACCACCAACCTGCTGCCGTGTTCTGGTCCTGGTATCACTTTGTCTATAAAAGAAGGAGACGTGGGAATTCTCAAAGCGCTGATCATGCCTTATAAAAATATGTCCTCTTATGATGAAGATTTGCTTCGTCTCTGCAGAAGTGTAAACACCTCATTTAATAATCATGAAACTAAATACTGCCCACAGGGGCCGATGTCCGACGCTGTAGGCAGTTTGCAAATTAGCTGTGCGCAAAAGGTTTGCTTAAAACAAAGAAAGCAAGCCAGACACTTGAGCTCAGAGGTCTGCGTTAGCAGTATCTATGTCTTGTGCATAAAGAAAAAACAGTTTGGCTCTTGTGCACATGAGCTAAGATGCTATCTGTACCTATGGCAATACTATTCTGCACATATGTTCTGCTCTGAATAATGTTAGCATTTATCCTTTACGGTATCTGGAGCAGAATCCTAGTGATTAGAGAAACAGCAAGCTAGTAACCAAGAGACCAGGGTTCAATTCTCAGTTGCACTCCTCGTAGGCATCTCACTATCTCCAGGAACAAGCAGGAATGTAGTCTTCACATATGGGTATTGTAGGTACCGACGGAGCCTGCGCGGGAACGCTCCCCAGCATCCATTAGGAAAGCTTTTGGGAGCATCCCACAGCGCCTGCGTGCTGCCTTCCCGCCTTTCCCAACTGTCCCTCTCCAGTTCTTCGTTTTCCGCGGAGCCGACAAGTCGCACATCCTGTCACCGCAGAAAAAAATCCCTTCTATTCTTCTTTTTTGTGGTCGCGTCTGCCTTCCCTCGATGCTACACCGGTACCGCCGGTGGTTCTTCTTTCTTTTCTTCAAAAAAAACAAAACAAAAAGCTTTCTTCTGGAGTCTTTCCAGTAATTTTCTCTCAGGTGCCACGCGCCATTTTGGGCACTAGGCTCAACTTTTCCTTCAGAATGGAAAAACCTGCTTTGGGTTTTAAAAAGTGTTCTAAGTGTGGCAGTACCATCTCCGTCACCGACAAACATGAGTGGTGCCTCAAATGTTTAGGTCCTGACCACTCTATTTCAGAGTGTGTTCCCTGTGGGATGATGTCAAAAAGGGGCCGGCAGAACCGAGCTGCTAAGCTCAGCACCCTTTTTCCTTCCGATGCAGCCTCTGTGGCATCGATGTCGTCCAGGGCTTTGTCTTCCTCCCATGGATCTCAGGTAACTAAACATAAATCTAGCCGGTCCTCAAAGGGTAGATCTCCTTCTAGACAGCGAGATGCCTCTGGCGTTGCCCTTGAGGGACTTTCACTGACAAAATTGCCCTGGCGGGAGGCTTCGGCTTCCAAAGCACTAACGGGGCTCCAGGATGTTCTCGAGGCTTCAACCTCGGCAGAACTACTGGTGCCATGCTCTGGGGTACCAGCCGCTTCTTCCGGTACTGATACCCAAGCATCGGCAGCGTCGATAGACCAGAGATTCTTGGCTATTGAACGCAGTCTGGCGGCTCTTCTTAGAGCCTCGATGCCCTTGAAACTGCTTCAGACAATTCAACCGGTGCCGGCACTGACTGCATCGACATCGGCAGGTATTCTACAGGGACCGAGTCATGCGTATCCATCCGGTATCGACAGGTCGGTACCGGACCACTTCGATGCCGACTTTGATTGGTACCGGTACCGTGCCTTGCACGATCACCCGGATCGGAGATACTTCGAATCCTCGGAAGAATCTGAAGACTCTGAAAGCTCTGCCGATACCAGAGTACTTCTTCCTAAGGATTCCTCTTCTCCTCAGCATGGGATGTCTCCACCAGAGGATATGTCCTTTCAGGATTTTATCAGAGATGTGTCTCGAGGTCTTTCCATCACAGTGGCTCCTGAAAAAGAGCCTAGAGCAAAGGAATTAGAAATCCTGCAGTACCCTAAAGCTCCCAAGGAGGCAGCTACCTTACCTATTCATGAGATCTTGCATGATCTCATGTTAAGGATGTGGGAACACCTCTAACCACATCTTCTCACTCTCGAAGACTCGACACCATGTATCGAGTTCCTCCCTGTCCTGGGTTTCAGAAGACTCAATTACCACACCATTCCATGGTGGTGGAGTCAGCAATGAGAAGGATAAAGAGTGCAAAAAGGCATACATCTAATCCTCCAGGACGTGAGTGTAGGACTCTTGACACCTTTGGACGTCGAACCTTCCAGGCTTCCATGCTTTCTGCTAGGATCAGTTCCTATATCTTATATATGGGAATGTTCCTTAAGGAGGTCACAGGAGATTTAGAGCTTATGAGCCCTCTCCTTCCTGATGATAAGAGGCAAGATTATCTCACCCTTGTCAAACATGCTCAGGATGTTTCCAAGTTTGTGAATCGTGCAGCTTTTGACTGCTTTGACTGCATAAGCAGAACCTCTGCCATTGCCATAGGTGCATGTAGGATTGCCTGGCTCCAGGCATCTGACTTGGAAATTTGGGTACAGGATAAACTAGGGAATATTCCTTGCACAGGAGAGAATCTCTTTGGCAAGAAATGGCAGGAAAAAGCTAACGAGATAGATGCTGACAATATCACTTTGGATAGATTGTCTAAATCTACAGCTGATCCTGTGAGGAATAAATCCTCTAAGAAACCATTCTTCAGTAAGAACAAGAAGTTTTATCCCTCCTATACCCAACAGGGGCATCGTTTAGGTCAGTCTGCCCAAAAGGGACAGCAGCAAGAACCTAGATAAAGAAAGACAAAAGCAGCTAAGCCTCAACCGGCTCAGCAGACTCAGCCTCCACAGGGGCTTTGACTCCTATCTAGAGAACTTTGGCTTCCTGGCCCTGAACGGCCCAGAACCCTCCATCATACCAGGAAGGTTATGTCATTTTGTCCCCAGATGGGGTCAGATAACAGCAGAAAATTGGACTCTGTCTATTGTAAGAGAGGAGTACAAGCTTCATTTCCTCAGCATGCCTCCTCCTACAATGGTAAGACAGTTCAATTCTCAGACCTCTTTCAACGACCAGTTAGGTCAAGAGGTCACTGTGCTTCTTGCCCAAGGGGCAATAGAAGAGGTACCCATTCCCCAACGGGGTACAGGGTTTTACTCCCCCTATTTCCTTATTCCAAAGAAAACAGGAGGACACAGACCCATTTTAGACCTCAGAGAATTGAACAAATTCCTGTTCAAAGAGAAGTTCAAAATGATTTCTCTAGGAACTCTGCTGCCATACCTTCAGAGTCAAGATTGGCTTTGTTCTCTAGATCTCAAGGATGCATACACTCATGTTCTCATCCATTCAACTCATCAAACGTTCCTTCGCTTTCTGTTTCAAGGGAAGCACTACCAATACAGGGTTCTTCCTTTTGGCCTGGCCTAGGCACCAAGGGTGTTCATAAAATGCATGGCTGTAGTGGCAGCATTTCTTCGCACCCTAGGAATATTCGTCTTCCCTTACTTAGACGACTGGCTCATTCGAGCCCCTTCAGAGCCAGAGGCCAGGGTTGCCCTCTCTCGCACAATGTGCATCCTTCAGTATTTGGGACTTGTCATAAACTTCCCAAAATCCAAGCTTGCTCCCACTCAGTCCCTAGAGTTTATAGGAGCTCTGCTGGATACCAGATAGACAAGGGCCTACCTTCCACAGCTCCACTGCCTTCACATTGTGCAGTTAGCTTCTCAAGCAGTGCTAAAACCTCACCTCACTGCTCGGGAAATGTTACAGTTGCTAGTCCACATGGCATACAACGTGCATGTGGTTCCTTATGCTCACCTCCATATGAGGGCAGCCCAGTGGACTTTATCCACTCAGTGGACTCAGGCGTCAGGTTGCCTGTCAGACAAAATAGCAAACTCAGATCGTCTTATTTTGTCCCTCCAATGGTGGCAGTCACCCCAAAACCTTTTGATGGGGTCTCCTTTTCAGCAACCCCCACCCCAAGCCACCCTAACAACAGATGCCTCACAGGTGGGTTGGGGAGCCCACCTGCAAGGCCTCTCTACCCAGGGTACCTGGACTCCACAGGAGGCCTATCTACACATCAATCTCCTGGAACTCAGAGCAATCTTCCTTGCTCTTCGAGTATTCCACACCCAGCTCAGCTACAAGACAGTCCTAGTTCAAACGGACAATCAAGTAGCCATGTTCTATGTGAACAAGCAGGGCGGAAAAGGCTCTCTGTTGCTATGCAATGAAGCTTTGCGACTATGGGCCCTCGCCAGAGAGCATCAGATTCATCTCCTTGCGGTGTATCTTCCAGGCATTCAAAACTCTTGGGCAGACAGACTCAGTCGAGTTCTGCTTCCACACGAATGGTCTCTCCATGCAGACCAGGTGGCCAAACGTTTCCAAATTTGTGGATTCCCGGACATAGACCTCTTTGCAAGTCCGCTGAATGCCAAACTTCCCTGGTTCTGTTCCAGAATTCCGGCTCAGGGTTGTTAGGTCAAAGATGTTTTCCTCCTCCATTGGGGCCAGGACTTCCTGTATGCCTTTCCACCCATTCCCCTAATTCCCAAAACCCTGTTCAAGCTTCAGAAAGACAGAGGTCATATGATTCTCATAACTCCACATTGGCCATGGCAAATGTGGTACCCTCTGCTCCTACATCTCTCTCAAGCTCCGCCTCTGGAGTTAGGATCTGCTCCAAATCTCCTTTATCAGGAGGACGGGATGCTGTGGCATCCCAATCCCCAGTCTCTGCATCTCAGGGCCTGGTTGCTGAAAGCCTAGAATTTCACAGTCTTAACCTTTCTCAGCAGGTAACGGATATCTTTTATGCTTTCAGGAAGCCTTCCACAAGACGCTCTTATGCTTTCAAGTAGAAAAGGTTTACCATATGGTGCTCGCAGAAGGGTCTTAACCCTCTTGCGATACCTCTGGAATCATTACTGGAGTATCTCCTTCATTTATCTAATGCAGGGCTTAAGACCAATTCAGTGAGAGTTAATTTGAGTGCTATTGCAGTTTCTTTCAAGCCTCTAAATGGACAACCTATTTCCTCTCATCCTCTCATAGCGAGATTTATGAGAGGCCTTCTATTAACTAAGCCTCCCATTAAGCCACCACCGGTGGCATGGGACTTAAATCTGGTTCTGGGGCAGCTCATGAAGCCGCCTTTTGAACCATTAGCTACTACCTCTTTGAAATTCCTTTCCTGGAAGGTCATCTTTCTTATTGCAATCACATCAGCACGTCGCATCAGTGAATTGCAAGCGTTGGTGGCTGATCCTCCTTATACAAGGTTCCATCATGATAAGGTAGTCCTTAGGACTCATCCACACTTTATGCCAAAGGTGGTGTCACCTTTTCATTTAAACCAAGCGGTTTACCTTCCTGTATTCTTCCAAAGGCCTCACGCCTCAAATGCAGAAAGGAATCTTCATACTTTGGACTGTAAAAGGGCTTTGGCCTTTTACTTGCAAAGGACACAGCAACATAGAAAGTCCTCTCAACTCTTTGTTGCTTTTGAATCTAGTCATTTGGGACTTCCAGTCTCCAAAAGAACACTGTCCAGCTGGATTGCACATTGTATATCATTTGCCTATGAGAGTAAGAACCTTCCTCTTGAAGGCCATGTCACATCTCACAATGTGAGAGCCAGGGCCGGATTTACCTTGAGTGAGGCCCTACGCCAACAAAAATTGTGGGCCCCCAGCAGGGGCGGCCCAAGGGGGGTGCGGGGCCTCATTTGCATAAGGGGCCTCATTTGCATAAATATTTGCATAATGTTACCATATACTAACTTTTAGTAAACGTGCCTCTTAATGAGTGTATGGATAAAGAAAGACTAAAAGATTTCTACATTACTATAATCCAGTGCCAACTGCCAGACACATTAGGAACTACTACAAACACTGGCCATTTAGAACCCATAGCAAACCCACCGTATCCTAACAGCACTACCAGGACTCACAAAGCACCATACTCTACCAATCAAAAGGCAACACTGCAAATATTAAACCAATACATTTCAGAGAACAACAATACATGACCTACTGGGGAAAGAGAACAAGTGGCAATGTCAAATAGGAATTATATAAACAGAACACCTCAGCTCAGTTACACATGCAGAACATAGACCATCACCAAACAAGTAATCACAATTTAGAAACAGGAAGACAATAATTAAACTGGGAATCCCAAAAGCCAAACTTGGAATGTACAATACTGTAGAAATAAAACTATACATTAATTTGCTCTTGTACTAAACAAAGCGCAGACGTTAATGATGCACATTTACCAGAGCTGACATATTTCAATTAATAAATTCAAAAAAAGAGATATTTTTCTACCTTTTGTGCATTTTTTTCAGCTGCAATTGCTCCAGCCACTTTCTTCTGGTTTCTTCGTGTCTTCTGCTAACTCTCCATCGTCTGCTGTCCATTTGTCCTTTCTTCTCTCTTCTAGATTTTTTTCCATTCTCTCTCTACATCTGCTTTAACATACTAATCTTTCTCCTTTTGCTCTTTCCTCATTCCTATTTCATCCACTCAAATTTTACCCCTCCATCCTCAATCCCCACTTACTCTCCCAATACCCGGCCAATTGTAGATTTTTTATCCCTCCCACACAAAATATTTTTCCCTTCTCCATTTTACTCTTCCAGCCCCATCCCATTCTAATCCTCCCCCAACATCAGCTCCCTTCTAGTTCCAGCCTCACCCAGCATCCATTCCCTTCTAGTCCCTGCATCAGCCCATTTCCAGTCCTAGCCATCCATCAGCCCATTTCCAGTCCTAGCAACCCCCCAACCCAATACCAGTCCTAGCCCCCCATCAACCCACTTACAGTCCTTAACCCATCACCCCCTTTTCAGTTTAAGAAGCCCCCCCTATAACCCATTACCAGTCCTCACCCCCCCTCAGCCCACTTCCAGTCCTAACCCCATCAACCCATTTCCAGTCAGCCCCCCATAGCCCAGTGCCAGTCCTACCCCCCCATCAGCCCACAGCCCATTACCAGTCCTAACCCCATCATCCCACCTCCAGTTTTAACCCCCCAGCCCATTTCCAGTCCTAGCCCCCCATAGCCCATTACCAGACAACCCCCATCAGCCCACAGCCCATTACCAGTCTTAACCCCCCCCAAAGCCCATTACCAGTTCTAACCCCCCCAACAGCCCATTACCAGTCCTAACCCCATCAGCCCACCTCCAGTCTTAACCCCCCAGCCCATTTCCAGTCCTAGCCCCCCATAGCCCATTACCAGACAGCCCCCATCAGCCCACAGCCCATTACCAGTCTTAACCCCCCCCAAAGCCCATTGCCAGTTCTAAGCCCCCCCAACAGCCCACAGTCCATTACCAGTCCTAACCCCATCAGCCCACCTCTAGCCTTAACCCCCCCAGCCCATTTCCAGCCCCAGCCCCCCCAATAGCCCATTACCAGTCCTACCCCCCCATATCCCATTACCACACTTACCCCCCCCTCCCATTTCCTTCCCCATCCCTCCCAATCGCCCATTACCCGTCCTACCCCCCCCCCATAGCCAATTACGAGCCCTACCCCCCGAGCCCATTTCCAGCCCTACCCCCCCAGCCCATTTCCAGCCCCAGCCCCCCAATAGCCCATCACCAGTCCTACCCCCCCATCGCCCATTACCAGCCCTACCCCCCCCAGCCCTTTTCCCGCCCCAGCCCCCCCCATAGCCCATTACCAGTCCTACCCCCCCCATAGCCCATTACCCGTCCTACCCCCCCCCCCGTCGGCCTAAAGTAAAATTTAATTTTAAAAAAAAACCTGGTGGCTGCCGCCGCGGGGCCCCCTCTGCTGCCACGGCAGCACCGACTGACCCGCGGGGGCCCCGTCTACAAGCTGAAGCCGTCGGGTCGGGTCGGTCGTTCGTTCCTCCCTCCCTCCCTCCCTCCGTGCAGGCTGCAGGCTGTGAGAGACGCGAAGAGAGAGCGTCTCCTCGCATCTCTGTTAAGCCCGCAGGGGCTGATGGGAAATTTCCCATCAGCCCCTGCGGGCTTATCAGAGACGCGAGGAGACACTCTCCTTTCGCGTCTCTCACAGCCTGCAGCCCGCACGGAGGGAGGGAGGGAGGGAGGAACGACCCGACCCGACCCGACCCGACGGCTTCAGCTTGTAGACGGGGCCCCCGCGGGTCAGTCGGTGCTGCCGCGGCAGCAGAGGGGGCCCCGCGGCGGCAGCCACCAGGTTTTTTTTTTAGATTGTATTTAAAAAAAAATTACTTGTTCTTTTTTTGTGGGCCCCTGCCGGCTGTGGGCCCTACGCCATGGCGTACATGGCGTATAGGTAAATCCGGCCCTGGTGAGAGCCATGGCAGCCTCTATGGCTCATCTTCACTCTGTGTCTATCGACGACATCTCTCGAGCAGCTACTTGGGTTTCGGTTCATACTTTCACAGCCCATTACTGCTTAGACAAGTACTCCCGCCGGGATGCCTTGTTTGGTCAGGCTGTTCTTCAACACCTGCTCCATACCTAATCAACTCCTACCCACCATCCCTGGTAGGATGCCAGAGATCCATGGGGGGAAATGGAGCCCTTTCACAGGGGCACACAACTTCTGGGGCCTTTTCCCTGGCATCTGCAGCTAGGGAGTCCCTATATGTGAAGACTACATTCCTGCTTGTTCCTGGAGATTGCATAGTCACTCACCTGTAACAGGTGATCTCCGGGAACAGCAGGAATTTAGTCTTCACAACCCACCCACCTCCCCTAGGAGTTGTATCTCTCTCTCTTTCTCTCTTTCCCTCTCTCTTTGTCTCAGCTTTAAACTCAACTGGAGAGGGACAGTTGGGAATGGCGGGAAGGCAGCACGCAGGCGCTGTGGGATGCTCCCAAAAACTTTCCTATTGGACACTGGGGAGCGTTCCCGCACAGGCTCCGTTGGTACCGACGATACCCATATGTGAAGACTAAATTCCTGCTGTTCCCAGAGATCACCTGTTACAGGTGAGTAACTATGCTTTACCCTCCATTGCCTTGGAAGAAAGGCTGGCAGTCTACTTCTGGTTACACCTTGCCAAGAAACCCCAGGGGCTGCTGGGTCACCAGGAGTCAACATTGATTCAGTGGCATGCATTGTTTTTTTCATTCTTTATTTGTGCTCCTGTATAAATTTCCAGATGTTTTCAGTGAAAATAAACAGCCTTCCTTCCTGTACACAGCTCGATTTGATAGCTCCTGTATTACCCCTGCATGCAGACCTGTGTTTCTGCTGAGGGACTGAGAACTTTCTCGAGATCTTTTCTCTCTTCTTTCCATGATTGATCTTCTCCAGTTCTTTTTCTATAGTAGGCAACTGTATTTTATTCTCTTAAAGGTCCATTGGACCCCCTAAGAGTTTGCTTTAAAACATATATAAGATGATTTTCAAAGGTTTAGAAGCCTAACTTTGTGAGTTAGCTTTCTAAATTGACCCCTTTGTAAACTTATTAGAACTGAATTTGTCAGTTTAGGAAGGCAGTTCCTAAACTGTGTGAAGGGAATAATGTACAATTGTTGCTTGTTATTGTGTGTTGAGGCAGACTAGATGGACCATACTGGTCTTTATCTACCATCATATACTATGGGCCCCATTCCGAAATGCAGGGTGCACGTCCCGGCAGGACGTGCAGCCCCGCAAACCGTCAGGGCCCAATTCTCCCACTGGCTCTACCTATACATCCTGTGCATCAGGACAGGGAGAGCCAGCAGGGGGAGGGAGGGGGCGGGATCGGGGAGGAGAGGGGGCAGGCCAGCTCAGCAGCATATACAGGGCCAATTCAGGTCACAGCCCTCAGAGGTGGAATAAGCAGCACTGGGTTTGGGGGGAGTCCCCGTGGCCCGATCCAGATCACGGCAGGGCAGCCTTGGGTTGGATGGTAGAGAAAAGAGGGGCCGGGAACGCCAGAGTTGGAGGTGCCTGCGGGGAGGATGTCCCTACAGGCGGCAAGGGCATGCCGGGCTGTCCTCGGACCCGATTCTGGCTACCGTGGGAACGTTTTGTTCCCACAGTCCAAAATCAGGTCCAAACAGGCCCGTATTGCTTGGGGCCTTCCGGACGTGCCCCTACTGGAATTGGGTTCCATGTTACAATAAGGCAAGATCACATTGACATACTCCAGCATACATTGCCTCATAATGAGATGTGAAGCATGCGTTAAACAGCACAAGCCACGTTATTCCTGGATCAATAATGCGAGTTCAAAACTGGCATCATTTTCCCATCTGGGAGTATTGGTCTGTTAACACATGGCCTCATGCTCTCAGCTGCACTTAAAGGGACTGTGGACTCACGGATGAGAAGAGTGCGTTGCCAGTCCACATTCCCTGGTGCAAGCAAAGAGTCAGTGCCCCCCCCCCCAACATATCTCTCTTCCCCACACAGATGCCAGGCCCCACCAAACCACTTTGGAAGGCCTTCCTGAAGAAGTCCATGTCCCTGAAGGCCTGCCTCCGGGGGTGGGTCATGTTCTGTATGGGAAAGGCAGCATGCGGGGGGAGCACTGACATTTTGCTTGTCCAAGGGGGAGGGGAACCCTCATTCACCCTTCTTGTCTTCAAGAACTGACCTCTTTAAAAAGATTTCGCAAAGCATCAGGCCTTATAGTAGTGGCCAGTGCTCTAGGAAAAAGCAGCCTGGTATTGGGCCCTGACTAGAGGAGGAAGAGAGCCAGTATCCATGCTCAAAATCTCGGTTAGATATTTTTTAACAATATCCGTCGCTGATATGAGGGATGACAGAGGAAAGCTCAACAGGTGAAGGTTATTCCAGCGCACTTGGTTTTCCAAATACATCTGTGAGAGTTGTTCTTATCTTTCACCAGGGCATCCCCCAAAGTCTGAACAGCAGTCACTTTTGACACGAGAAGATCACACCTAGCAGAAAATTGTCCCAAAGCTTGAGAGTGGTTAGAGAGGAGATTAAGGTCCAACTTCATGCCCATAGGCACCACTGTAGGCCCGCTGGGAAAGGTATTGTTGGGGTGAACACTCTCAGGGATTGTATCAATATATTTACTATGAGGCATATTCTAATGTGTGCGTCCAGGTCCCTGTGCAGCAGATCGGAATCGGGACACACAGGGGCAGACCCGATTCTGATTGTGCAGGGGCTAGATGTACCCCGTGGGATCAGAATCGGGTCTAGGGTCTGTACGTGCAGGCTGGAACCTGATTCCAATCAGCCTGCACGTACAGAGTTATGCCCAGCTAACTCAGTCAGGCTCCTGAATGGAGCTGCGATCCTTGGCTGCCGATCAGAAGTTCCTTTCCTGGCAGCCCGACCCCCGATCTGACCTCCCATGGCCAGGGTCGGGTTGCAGGGAACCCCCTCACCTTTTTGGCACTGCCCAGGCCTGCCATCCCCCGACGTCCAGGGGGACATATTCCACCTCCGAGGTGGAATAAGTCCCCCGTCCAGTCTGCCGATCCCGGACATACAGAGCTGACTTCAGAATCGGCCACGGACAACCCACTACCCAACCTCATTTCACCTCTGTGATGCCCCCTCCCACCACATCTAAGCCTCTCCATACAAACTCCTTGTTCGTACAGGGAGGCTTTTGTCGGGGACAGCAAGGGGGGATAGGAATAGATCCCTTTGTGTATACTTTTTTCCTTATTACTTGGATCCATGAACTTCTGTAATGTGGGCTAATTGGTTTGTATATTTTCTTTTATCAACAGGGTTCTGTTGTTTGATATTTACTTTGTATTTGCTAAATTGCTTTTCACTTTCATATTGGAGTGTAAGAGTTGAAATTGTAATAAATAGAATTTTTTTTTAAAAAACTCCTTAATTATTGTCTACAATATATGAAGAATTATAAAGAGTGCTCTCCCTGAAGCAGATAAGCATACCGAAACGCAACATTGCATGTGAGGATTAGGACAAAGAAAGAATGATTGTGGGTTGAGAAACAGCTACTTATACTTGAGCTTTGATTTATTTTGTAGCTGTGAATTACCTGGATCAGGTGGCGGGGGGACCCGCCCCCCCCCGCACCCGGCCCCAGGTGGGGGGGATCTCCAGTCCCGATCTTCCAGTTAGTGCTGATTATTCCACCTTTGAGGTGAAATAATCAGCACATCTCCCCTGACCCCACAGGACATACAGGGCCGTGACCTGAATCAGCCCTGTACATCCTGCCGCCTCGTTTCGCCCCCGCTCTGCCCAGAACCTGCACCCTCCCCCTCCCCTCCCCCCCCCCTCCGCTGGCTCTCCCCGTCCTGCTGCTCTAGCCATGCAGGGATAGTCGGAGGGGGAATAGGGGCAGGACAGCTTGCGGGGCTGCACGTCCTGCCAGGACGTGCAGCCCCGCAAGCTGCGACTCAGAATTGGGCCGATAGTGTACTGGCAAGTATTATATTGAAATCTGTAGGAAGAAGACAGCATAATGCCAACTTCATTAATGACTGAAAGCTTTACCACTGTCAGAGTCTTCTGCAAAGGCTGGCAGAGTGTTAAAAACTCGGTAAATACCCTCCTTCCCCAACCAGGTAATTCCCCTGTGAGTAGCCAGGTTGAAGATTGCCATCACTTACATCGCATGGACTTGGTATATTCTAGGAGTGTGCATTCGGCTCTTTTGGGTGGCTAAAAATTGAAAGTGTGTGCAAATTGCTTTACGATCATATACCTACGAATTAACACACGTACAATCAATTTACACATTTAAGAAAGTTCTAGCAGGCACGCTATGCATGCAAAGAAAAAAAATAAGTGAAAGAAACATGAAAAAATGCAAGAAAAATGGGGAAACTTTGTTTAAAATGAAAACAGACGCAATATCTTTTTTGGCACAACCCTGGAATGTCTAGTGCTAGATGTAACATAGCCCAGGTGGGCCAATAGGAGCCAGTAGATGTGGGGCAATTTGTTAACATGCCGGGAGAATGGCAAGGGCTCCTAATTTGGGAAAGTAAAAACCAATGAGTTGGTAGCAAGAAGTTACAATGAGAGGGGATGGGTGTAGCTGCTTGCTGTGCATAACTCTGAAAGACCAGTCAGCACACCGGAGGTACCTGGCTTCCCTTCGAAATAATCTGATTATACTTTGAGAATGCTTTAACAAAAAGGTATATCACTTTTATTTTGATCCCACTTGTAAAAACCCCACTAATGCGTTCATTTCAGTAGTCAGTATAGTACAAAGCACGTCCAGGCGACTGAAGCACACTGTGACTTAGCAGCAAAGCACTGGGTATAGGATGGCAGAAGGGCAGTCGAAGGCCAAATCACAGAATTCAGCATCAGGCATGGAGACAGTAGATTGAAATCCCAGGCATAACCACTACGTCGGTAACGCTGTCACCCACAACCTGTTTCTGCCATCTTGTGGAGGAGAGTAGTACTGGTGTCAACAAACGGTCCGTCTTCAGTTGAGAACAGGCGTTGCTCTTGGACAAAACCAGGAAAGGAAACTTCTGGGCAAGGTTCTGAGGTCATAAAATTGATTGGACACGGGCTGCCTGTGGAATAATTTCTAGGCATTAGCAATAGATGTCGTGTTACAGTAGATTGCTCAAGAAATGAGTAGAAATGAACAGTTTTGTGAAGTTGGTTCCTAATAAGAATGAGACACTGGAAACTTCAACAAGAGTGTGGCATAGCTGAAGCAAAGGTGATACAAAGGTACATTGCTTCATGATCCCGTAAAACATTTCAGGAAGAACTGAATGGGGTACCCAGTTAGGTCATAAAGAACTTTGCCTTGTTTTTTTTTTAAAATAGTCTCAATTACTTTTTTTTTTTTGACCCAACAAATTTTCTCTGGCCCCTTTTGGTTTCCAGCGTAATCAGAACCAGGGCTGCTTATTGGTGCCATGAGCCTTCATTCGCAACGGTCTGGGGAGTTTTATGCTATTCTCTATCTCCCCCACCCTATTCGATTTACCCCCTTCCTCCCCCCTTTCCATTGCAGTGACAGACCATATCAGGACCAGACCAGGCTGACTGGCACCCTCGTTGGTTGTTGTGGAAGTGAAGGGGAGAGAAAAGCCCTCCACTGATGATGCAGCCAGCTAGTGGCCGTTCTTCTCTAACACACAGCTACATGAAACCAGCAGTGGCAACAGGAGCAGCAGTGTGACAACTCCAGAGGGGTGCGCAATTGCCTGTATTCCAGTGACCCTGGACATTTCTTGTTATTTATTTAATTGGCTTATAAACCACCCAGTGGCCAGTTGGTGATAGACTCCCAGTGATTCCCCAAAGAGTAGCGTCAGGAAGGGATTTGGATTTTGGATTTAATGACTCACCGTTTCCAAATCCAAGCTCAGGACGAGTTGGAAAGAATTGCGCAAGTTCTTTCCTTGCCACGGGGCCTTGTCGTGTAAGTTGGAGGGTGAAGTGACTTCCAAAGACGCAAGGAACATGAGTGGGGAAAACAGGATTCCTTTGTTCCCATCCTGCTGCTGTAACGATGAGACATCTACTCCAACGCCATCGAAAACTGTCCTTCCTCCTCTTTCAATGAACAGCACTGGTAGTTGTACCTGCTGGTATAAAGGGGAACAGTTGGGGGAGTGGGAAGTCAGGAGGGGGGAAGGTACCCCAGGACTTACATTTAGAAAACCCTGCACATACTCTCTGTAGCAGCTGGAATATTCCAAGGGAAACCCCCAAGCCAGTGGTTCCCAAACCTGATCTGTGGGCTCTCCAGCCAGTGGGTTTTCAGGATATCCACTATGAATATTCATGAGAGAGATTTGCATACACTGCCTCCGCTGCATGCAGATCTACCTCTTGCATATTCCTGGTGGATATCCTGAAAGCCCCACTGGCTGGGGATCCCCCGGGACAGGTTTGGGAATCACTGCCTCAAGCAAAGCTTCCCTTTGAAAATAGCTTGCAGTACCCATGGTCACGTTTCAAAATTGCCCTGTAAATGGTATTGAAAGAAAGCACTTTTGTTCTGTAACGTATATACCACTGATCTGAGCAGGTCACAGCACTGGACTTGCGGGAAGGTCAGTGGAGATGACTGAACCCATGGCTTTTATTCTTTATGGAGAGCCTTCCATGTAAAAACTGCGGTATAACAAAAAAACCCCAATTTGTTATGAGTGCCTTTCCTCGAAATATCTTACAAACGAAACTAAAATTATTTAATGCAGACACAAATCATAGTGTGCAAATTGTATTTGGTGCAATGGAGAAAATCAGGTACTAAGTGAAACACGTGGAGGCCAATTCTGATCAGGGCACATCCGGTCCGTCCAGACGTCTAAAATCTGGATGGGCCAGATTTGCATCCGATTCTGCACCCGGGGGAGCTAGGCGTTCCCACGGGAGCAGAATCGGGCCTTAGATGGGCCGGACAGGCCCCAATTCAGTGGGCCTGGACATGCAGCGAGAACCCCGTCTAACTCTCCCAATACTCCAGCATGGAGCCTCTGTGCTGTAGCATTCCGTTGCCATGGCACCAGGATGCCATGCAGTAGCCCTCCCTCCCGCCGCTCAAGCCTCGGTGGGAGACGCCAGGGCTGGTCTCGGGCAGAGGGCGTCTCCCAGACACAGCGCCGTAGGTTGGGGGATCCTGACCCGATCACTGGCATCTGTCTGACTTATTCCACCTCCGAGGTGGTACGTCAGACGTGAATCCCTGACCCTCCAGACAAACAGGGCCGTGACATGAATTAGCCCTGTACATCCGGGTTATGTGGCCCGCCCTCATTCTGCTCAGACTCCTCCTCCAGCCGTCTCCCTCCTACCCCCATTCAGAGCTCCCCACTCAAAGCCGGATAGCTTCATGGGCAGAATCGGCACACAGCTGATAGCGGTAGATGTCAGACGTACATCTCTGCTGTTCGCTGTGCAGAATCTTCCCCAAAGCGTTTAAAGCTAGGGAGAAGGGAAGGTGTGCAGGGGCTGCTAGACAGACATGGAGACTTAGAAGGTTGGGGGGGGCTTGCAGATGATCTCTGAAAGTTTGAATGGTAGGTGCTGGAATAACGTCTAGGTAATGTGGGTCCAGTAATAAGGTCCACAAAGCCATACAATGGAACAGGGAATTCATGTTAAGGGATGACAGGTCCATAGCTCAAAAGGCTTTCCAAAAAGTGTAATGGGTGATAAACAGAGTCCATGAAAGAAATAGTGAAGAGTTCATCAGTAAACTAACCTGCCGGCTCTTACAAGGAAGATCTGGTGAGTGAGAGGCAAATACCTTTGATCTTCCTTAGAAATACAGGCGAGTAGAGAAATGGAATCTAGGAGAAGGCTACAGCAGTTGGGGTTATAGAGAAGGTCGTCTCCTTCCTAAAAGAGAGAAGCAGCGGTATCTCAGCCATGGACAAGCTGGTGGTGGAAGTTCTAATGAGGAAAGTTTTGCTGAGGGCACCCTATTGTCAGGGGGGTGGCTGTGATGGCTGCTCTCCTCTCCCACAAACTTACTTTCAAATGTTCGTCACACTGTCTCGTGCTCCTCTTCTCCTTCAATTGAAATGTTTAGGCCCAGCAGCCAAACGTTTTGAGATAACAGCTGTGGATGCCACAGTTTATCAGTAGACATCAAGGCAATAGATGGCTGCTGGGCCTAAAAGCGTCAAATGAGGGAGAAGAGAAGCGGGAGGTGGTGTGGCGAACATTTGAAAGTAGGTTTGCCGCTCTGCCTTCACCGCTACAATGTGGTCCCCCTTCCTGCCTGGGCCCATGCAGGGGACCAAAATCTGTGCACAGAATACAGCTTTTATCACTGTGACAGGTCTGTGTCTCTCTTTCCTTCTCAAACAGAACAACGAAATTGGGCTGACCACAGAGAGGAAAGATCGTTGATCTCCATTTCTGTGGTTCCTCCACTCCCTACTCTTCCCGCTACCTACAACCAGAAGAGACGACAAATAAAGGATCATCACCCGCTAACAGTAAGCTTTACGTGGTTACATGTTTCTCTCAATGCGTGCACACATGTACGCGCGTCTGTCATCAACTATTAGAGAGCCCTCACTATCAGGTATTATATAGGATCCCCCTTGTAAATCTCCACTTGTGCAAACTTAAAAATGTATGCGTAAAAGCGCAGAACGCTGCTTCAGTGATTGCCACTCAATGACTATGTGTGATATGGACTTTGCCTCCTATTAGCATGTCTTTCCAGGCCGGCATCACTGGTAATGCTACGGATATTCCATTGAGTCCTCATACACCAGCCATTGTCATCATTTACCCTGCTCACGCTATGGTATACATCAGATAAAAACACCACATGATATTATAATTAAAATGGTCATGTGTATACCTGAAGACTCCTCTGAGAGAGAAGTAAAATTTCTAGACTAGTTTCTATTGTTATTCTATTTTGTGCCCTGGACTAATGCAATTTAGCTGTCTGTGACTTTGAAACCTTAGAGTTCCAGTAGCCATATTGATATGGGGAAATCTGAATTTTTTGCCGGTTATGGTACCTTACTTTTAGACCAGGGGTTCTCAACCCAGTGCTTGGGACTCGTCTGGCCAGTCGGGTTTTCAGAATAACCACAATGAATATGCATGAAAGTGATTTACATACAATGGAGGCAGTGCAAGCAAATCTCTCTCATGCATATTCATTGTGGTCATCCTGAAAACCCGACTGGCTAGGTGTGTCCCAAGAACTGGGTTGAGAAACCCCTGTGGTAGACCAACATAAGCATTACCCAAAATTGATGCCATCCATGAGCGTTTCAGACCATGTAGGCCCCTGATTCATAAATTCTTTTTCTAATTCCTGGTGAGTAATGACTGTAAAAAAAAAACAAACACATTTAATGAGCATGTCTTCCTAGCAGCATTTAATATTGGGTATGTTGAAATGCAAGCAGAGGGCAGCTGAATATGCCCTCAAGAAAATCTTGATTCATCATGTTTTCTCAATGAGAATTTTTAGCACTATGCCCCCTTGAACAGCATTTCAACTTAACCAACTTTTGGAGTCAGCTGAGATGGAAATTCAGATCCCTGCCAAACAATCCTTTATTGTGTTTAGAATAAGACGTTTCATGTATCGTTGCCTTCGGAACAAGGCTTATTTGTACTGTATTTCGGCATTAAGCAAAACGAAAACAATCTTTATAACAGTAAGGTATCACTTTAAAGCATTTCAGTGCAAAATAAGCCTCCCACATCACACAGAACAAAGGCTCAAAGAAATTACAGCTATGAGCAGAGGCGATTTGTGATACAGGAGCAGGAAGGAAATAAAGCCCATTTAAGTTGATAATTAGAGCGATGAATGGTGGGAAAGCAATTTTTCTACCTTGGGAAAGGCATCAGCAAAATAAGAAAAGGAAAAGTTAAGCAGTTTTCAAATAAATGCGTGCAGATCTTCGGCCCACTTGTCAGAGTCCCATGCACAGGATGATCTTTCGCTTTCGGAGTGTGGGAAACGCAGAGCAGCGTGCTTTCCTAGAGGAAGAAAGAGGCACCTGTTGATGACATCATCATTAGGTAAACCCATGAGTTAGCTTCAGCACAGCGAGGTCATCAGCAGGCGCCTCTTTCTTCCATTTTGCCAGCTAGAGTTGGCCATCCAGCTATGTTACAAATAAAAGAATAATCAAGCAAAAATGAAAAGCAAAACTAGTTCAACGCTTTTGCAGGCAGTCAGGAAAACGTGCCTGTTTAACTCTGTTCTGCTTTTCATTTCCGATACGGAAAAGGGTTCAAGGGAAATTTTTCAAAGCCACAGCACTGGATTAGTGATGATTTACCTGTATCATTGACCATCTGATTTTTTAGCCATATTTCGGGGAGACGTTCCCTGGGATATTTACGTCAGGGAGAGGAAGAGAACCTTTGTCGTTTGCATTTTTAACATTGTGGGCCATGTTTAGTAGACATTAGCGTGCACTACCTGCCACCGTGCCCATAGATATAACGTGGGTGCTGTGGCAGATAGTGTGCTCTAACACTGAGAAAACAGGGTCTCCTGCTTGTGTTATTTCCCATGGAAGCGGCACCTGCAGAAAATGTAGAGCCAAAAGTCTCAGGACCTTTGTACCCATAGTTAGTTGCAAAGGAAAGGCACATGCATTCTTTGCCTCTGAAGCTCAGTATAAAGTTCGAAGGTGAAAAGTAGCTGTGTCCTCTGTCCCCATGTGCAGAGTCTGGGGATGCTCATCATGAAATTTTGAAGCCACTTACTATAGTCAGTCCCACCATTGTGAGGAATATTCCCAGCCTTCGTCTTAGCTTGCAGTTCCTCAGAGACTTGGTATCATTGTAGCTGCAAATGGAATTTTAAAAGGAAACCTCTCATGGAGATTTTTAAAGGGACACTCCATGAACTGGGACAATACTGGAGGGGTTTTTTTCCACAGGTAAAACCCATTAGCCCATGAAAATCTCTTTGAAAATTGCTTCCGCCACACAAGAGTCAGAGTTCCTTTTACTAAAGTGCACTAAGCAGTTAACGTACACTTCAGCCTCGCAGGCCCGCAATAACGGTGTCATGCGCTATAAGCCATCAGTGTGGTAAAAATCCTACATGAACTGTTTAGTGGGCAATGGGGCGGGAACTTGGTGGGTTGTGCGTGGAGAGTAGGCCTGGGCTGTACATTGTGGTTAGTGCTCGGTAATGACCATGCGCTGCCAATTTTACAGTTAGCGCGTGGTGGACTTAACGACACCTCAAGAGGAGGCATTAAGAGCATCAGCATTCATTGCAAATGAACTTAATGCTCAGTAAGGGAATTTTCTCTGCAGTTACTGTAGGGAACATGCTGGCCATACCCCTGACAGTTACTGCACGGGTTTTGAACTGACTGCATGTTGGTTTTTGTTTCGAACACACGGTAAAGGCAAAAACTTACGGCACTTTAATGAAAGGACCCTTAAGTTAATTATAGCGCTGCTGTGGCTGTTCTTATCAGGACGGTAGGCAGAAGTCACATCGTGCAATTTTCAAATGATTTTACCTGGGCAAAACCGAAGGCTGCAAATTTCATTCCTTTTCTCTCTCGGGAAAAAGTACCCACTTTGATTTCCAGTATAGATACTTTTACCCATAGAGCAAAAGAGAGGGACTGAGGTCAGCAAGTGGCATACGAGGATTTCATTTTGAGCAACCCTACAGGCTTGCAAGCAATACAGAAATTTTTAAAGTTGCCCTCTATGGGCACAGCACGAACAGTTGAAAGGTGGATTCAAGGAAGACTTTAAAACACGAGTTGCTCTGTGATGCAGAAGATGTTGTTGTACCTGTAAAACAATAATAAAAATAATGAAGACAAGAGGGAAGGAGATTTAGCGATTAGATCGAAAAGGTGAGCAGTTGAGCCAAGATATAAGCAGACAGTTTTTAGCAAGAAGAAGAGGAGATCTAAGATTAAACCTGTGCAGTCACATAGCACTGGAGGTTTTGCTATCATTCTGCAGTCTATGGATACCAGGATAGTAACGCAAAGTAGCATCAAAATCTCTGGCAGAGTCAAGTGATGGTTTTTAAAGCGAGGCCGTGTCCATGTTTACCACATGCTGGCACGTTTTTCCCTGAATCCAGAACCCTTCAGTCAGAAAGAGTCTGCCTAGTCATTTTAAAGCATTTTCTGCTTCCATCACCATCAATTCCTGATATACAGGGCTCATATGACTTTGGTTTGGTTTTTAATTTGCCTGTTTTTCTCTCCCTCCATTTTTTATGTTCATAGTCTTGTCGCCCTCGCCCGTCCTCTCCCACTGAGTGTTGCCACATGACCCCCTGGAGCAGAAAGGTACTTGGACGGTAGCTGAAATGAGTGTTCCTGTGCGCTTCCTTCTGTCCGTCCTGCGCTCCCACACTTTCTCTTTCCTCCTTCCTTCCACCTCCTCTCTCTGCATGTCCTTTGTACGAGAATCTGATTTTGCACTGGTTTGTGCAGACTGCATTTGATTAGCTGCATATACAGGGCTTCCCCCATTGCCAGTGGGGTTTCAGAATATCCGCAATCAATATGCATGAGATACATTTGCATACATTGGAAATACTGTCTATGCAAATTTAACTCGGGAATATTACTATGGATGTCCTGAAAACCAGGCTAGTTGTGGGGTCCCCTGTGCTCCGGTAAGTATGTGCGTGAATGATGGGGGGAGGAAGGGGGTGAAGGGTTAGAGGGGCTTAGGAAGGAATTGAGGGGAGGGAGGAACAGAAAAAAGACTGGAGAAGGAAAGGAGAGAGGGGGGAATCCATCCAGACTTTGTGTAAAATTAGGAGTGTGCACAGTCAATAAAAAAGTCTGGTTTCTGTATAAAACACATTTTTCCTGCTTTTCAGGCATTTTTTTCATTTTCATTTCACATATTTGTTCTTTAAGCATGCAATGTATGTGTGCTAGAACTTTCTTAAGTACATATCGTAGTTATACAAGCGATTTGCCTGCACCACAGTTTTAGGCGCCCAAGAAAACCAAATGCGCGCTGATGAATGTAGATCTCTCCTAGAAATGTGCGTGTGCTTGCCTGACATGCTCAGCCCCACCCGCAGAAAGCTCTGCCGCAGAGTGCTTGTTGGATCTGGATGAACAGGACCCATTTTCTGAAGATAATTTCTTTGCACACACGCCTGTATGACTTGTGGCTGCTAAGCATCCCTGGCAAACTTAGTTCATTTAAAATAGGTGAACCAGGAAGCTCGATATCATAAGTCATATGTTGTCCCCGGTCTCCTTTGGCCCCTTTGCTTCTAGGGAAGTGCGGTTTGTTCTCCAGACGTGCAGGATGATGATCCGCAGGTGCAGTGAGGCTAAAACCAGGCCTGGCTCAGCCCCGTGGAGCCAGCTGGCCACCTTCTTTTAAAATGGTTATTCATCCTGAGCCAATCTCTATTGTGTAGAGAGCAAGACATTTAAAAAATGGTTGGGGCTTCTACGTGGTCTCTGAACAGATCCAGAATGGAATTTAAACTGAGAATCTGATAGTGCGGTCCCTGAAATGGTAACAGGTGACACCGAGCTTGTAAATCAGGATGGGGTCAATTTTCAAATGGAGTTAACAGTGGTGTGGGTTCTAGCAAATGTTTGCTGACGGATCCCCCATGGGGAGGGAGATGTGGAGGTGCATGTGGCCAGCCTTAAACCCCCCCCCCCCCCCGGCATTTCAAAAATGCTGCCTCTTGTTTCTGCTTTTAAGCAAAACTCCTCTTGCCCGGCAATGTTCATGTCCTGCCTCTAGGCCGAAATCTTGCGATAACAGCTGCAAAATCACACGGCCGTTATTGCAAGACTTCGGCCCAGCAGCGGGAGGTGAACCCAGCCGGGCAAGAAGAGTTTTGCTTAAAAGCAGAAACGGAAGGCAGCGTGTGGCAAACTTCAAAGTAAATCATGTTTGCTGCACTCTGCCTTGCGCACTGTGGGGGCTGCTTGGGCAGAATCTATGCCACTGGGAGTTATACATCTGCCAGTGACTAATAAATGTATAACTCCGCTATGTGTAGAATTTAAAAACCTTTATCTAGGACTTCCGGTGACGACAGCAGATCGGATGGTGGCGAACTAGTGGAGCTCCGCCGCAGCCGCCTACCAAAAGGGCAAAAAAAACCAACTTTAAATGCTCGGAAGGTGAAGCGAAATGGAGGGGCAGAGAGAAAATGAAACCCCCAATTGAAGCGGAAGCAAGAGCAGCCGTGGCGGAGAGAAATGACGGAGCAGGGAGCCACGTGGCCGCGAAGAACAGTGGACGCAGAGGCCTCGGGGAAAAGATCAGCGGAGGAGAGCAGTGGAGGGCAAGCGGCGAAGAGTGCGGGGGTAAGGGGAGGAGACTCCCGCGCTAGAAATTAAAGCGGCCGGGTGCCGCGGTATCTTCCTACGGCAAACAAAGAAAGAGAGGAGAGTGCCACTCGGGGAGGGCAGCGCAGGTGGGGGAGAACCGGCAAGGAGGCAGAAGAGCCGATGAGCTGAAGGCAGAGAAGTAGTGGAGCTTGAGGAGAACAGCCGCACAGGTGGTGGGCCGAGGCCGAAGCGTAAAGCCAAGAGTGGGGGAGCACACCAGGCTGGGCAGAGAGCAGAAATAGGCCTTACAGGCTGAAGGGACGGCTGAGTGCACACCAGGCTGGACAGAGAGCAGAAAAGGGCCTAACAGGCTGAAGGGACGGCTGAGTGCAAAGAAGAGCAGCACAGCCTGCACCAAAAAGAGGGGAAATAGAAAGCCCAGACAGCCCAGAAAGCTCCAGGGCTGGAGGAGCAAAGGAACAGCAGTGCAGTGGAGCAGCAGAGAAGGACAAGCTCCGGACCACGTTGGGAGAGGCCCAGTAAGTCAGCGTACAGGCTTGGGTAAATTAAATTGGAACTGTAGTGGCAAAACCAGGAAGGAGGAACAGCATTGCCAAAGTCATAGGGAAAGGACTGAAGATCGCGATATTACTTGCATAATACCACACTGTGAGGGGGAGAACAGTGGAAACTGACAAGGAAGGTGTTGCCTGCAGGGGGAGATTCCCTATCAAAAAATCATGGAGAAAGCAAAAAGAGAGGGGGCAGTGAAGAAAAAATTGGCGGAATTTCGTTCCCCATATGCACCGCAAAGAGATGGAAAGGAGTGTGAGAAGATGGGCAAGATGATGGGGGACCTCTCGCCGAGGCGTGAGGAAGAGACAGAAGGAGAGGAGTGCGTGGGGATGGCTGAGAAAATCAAGCAGTGGCTTATGGAGCTAAAGGAGGATTTAAAGGAAGAAATTGGAGGAGTTAAAAATGAGTTAAAAGAGGCCCTGCAAACAATCAAGCAAGACATCACCGAACTGGGAGAGCGCGTAGAGGATGCAGAGAATCAATTGGAGCAACACGGGGCAGCGATGGAGCAAATCCAGAAAGGATGGGAGGAGATGCGAGAGGCTCAAGAGGAGCTGAAGGTGAAAACGGAAGACTTGGAAGATCGGTCGCGAAGATGCAACATTAGAGTGCGGGGAATACCGGAAGAACCCAAATACAGGAACAGTGAGGAGGTGGTACAAAAAATATTTGGAGTACTCAAGAGGGAAGGAGCGCTTAGAGGAGGAAGTCGATGTGCAGATGAAAATAGAAAGGGCCCACAGAGGGTTGGGGCCCATAAGAGACAATCGTCTGAGAGACATTATAGTCTGCCTGGCGTCATACAAGTTGAAAGAACACATTCTGGGAGCAGCGCGAAAGCTAAGACACTTCCAGTGGGACGGACACAAATTGGAACTGTTTCAGGACCTCTCCCAGGGGACGCTGCAGTGTAGATGAGCGATAAAAGAGGTCACGGCCTATATGAGGAGGGCCGACCTGAGATACAAGTGGCTGTACCGTTCGGACTATTGATTACGGTACAAGGGAGGTCGAGGAGAGTAAAGACAAGCGCAGAAGCCTGGAGAGCATTGAGGGACCTAGGAGCCGAAAATTTACCGGAGGAGGCCCGTAGGCCAGCTAAGCCATCGGACAGCACCGCCAGTAACACGAATGCGGAGAGTTTGAGGTGGCACAGAGCAGCAGAAGGCGGTAGGAGGCTGGCGAGACTGGTCAAGGAGCGTCAGCGCGAAAAGGAGAGTGAAGAGGACGCAGGCTGAAGCAGCAGATAGCACATGGACTTGAACAAGATGACTTGCATGATGGAAAAGGTTGTGTGGGACAATACTAAGTAATGAATGAAGATGGGGGGGAGGGGGATAGGTAGAAATGGGGTAGATGGAGCCTGAAGGGAAGATGGGGGGGGGGGGGGAAAGGGGCGGGGGCAGATGGCGGTCTGATTCTCGGTCACCGTTATGGAAGTCAATTCTCCGGTTTGGAGAAGAAGAGAGGGGGAGGGGGAAGGGAAGGAAGGCGAGGGGGGAGAGGGGGAGACAGAAGAGGGGAGGCTAAGAAAGAAGGCAGGTGGTGGGGCAAGGGGGATGGTAGAGGGGTAGGGGGAAGGGAGGTGAGGGGGCGGGAGGGGGGAGGGGGACGGGAGGGAGGGAGGGGTGGGCAAAAAGCTAGGAGGAAGGGAGGAGCTGGGATGGAGGAAGCCTTGAAAATTGTAACGTTGAATGTGAAGGGTTTGAATTCACCCTGGAAGAGACAGAAATTGTATAAAGAGTTAACAAGACACAAAGCAGCGATTGTAATGTTGCAGGAGACACATTTACAAAAAGAACATGAATCATTAGTAAAGCCGAAGGGTTATAGAGAGTGCATTTTTGCATCAAACATACGGGAAAGGAAGAAGGGGGGAGGGGTGGCGGTTTTCATCACTGGAGAGCATAAAATTGAAGTTCAGGCGGTGATGAGGGATAAGGGGGGGGGGGAGATACCTGCTACTGCGTGTGAAAATAGGGGAGGAGTGGTTTTGTGTGGTGAATGTGTATGCGCCTACGGGATCCCAGAAAGAATTTTGGGAGGAGTTAGGGAAGCAGGTAGCAGAAATGGGGGATGGAGCGTTGATTTGTGGAGGGGATTTTAACATGCCATGGGGAGAGATACGATGGGAAAGAGGGAAGGGCGGAGGGCGGACAGACAGAGATATCATAGGTTTGTGAATGAGAATGATCTGATAGATGCATGGAGATTGATGAACCCAGGTAGGCGACAGTTTTCCTTCTACTCGGCAGCGCTGTACATATTCAAGATTAGATGTCATCTGGGTAGGGAAGGAGCTGGCGGGCAGGATCAAGGGAGGGGAAACTGAGCCTATTATGTGGTCGGACCATGCACCAGTGATAGTACAGGTGAGGGTGAGGGGGAAAGTAAGGGGGGCAATATTGGAAACTTAATGAAGGATTGCTAGAGGATAACAGGGTAGTGAGGGAGGTGGAGCAGTTAATACCAGAGTACTTTGAGCAGAATGGGGTGGGGGAGGTAAAAGAGGGAGTGGTCTGGGATGCGATCAAAGCAGTGGTAAGGGGGGTGCTGGTAAAGTGGGGAGCATGGATAAAAAGGGAAAGGGAGGAGCAGGAATTGCAATTAAGGCATCAACTAATGGAACTGGAAGAGAAAGATGTTCAGGGGGGAGGGGGGATATTTAGAGGAGCAGTGCTGGAGGCGAGGGCTAAATTAAATGCGTTGGAGGCGGGGCGGATAAGACATAATCTGCAGTTATTGAAACAGAATTTCTTTGAAGGGGGTAATAAAGCGGGGAAGTACTTGGCTAGACAATTAAAAAAGGGAAAGGAATGGAATCGTGTCATTCAGATTAGAGGCGGGGGGGGGGGGGGAATAGTGCGGGAGGATCACCAGATCAGAGAAGAGTTTGTAGAGTTCTATCAGTAGCTATGTGCAGCCCAGGTAGAAGGAACGGAGGACGTGATCAACAAATACCTGGGAGAAGTGGGGCTGCCACAGTTGGAGGACGGGGAGCAGCAGAATCTTGATAGAGAGATCTGAGCAGAGGAAGTGCAACGGGCGATTAAGAAGATGAAGGTAGGGAAAGCCCCAGGCTTAGACGGGCTGACGGTGAGCTTCTATAAAAAATTTGGAAGTTTGCTGCTTCAACCATTAACAGCAGTATTTAAAGCAACGCGACGGGGGGAGAAGTTGGCGGATACGATGGGCTGGGCAGGCATCACCCTTATACATAAGGAGTGTGCGTCCTATAGGCCAGTTTCGCTACTAAACCATGATGCGAAATTGTTGGCAAAGATCCTAGCGACGAGGCTGAATAAAATCCTTGGCAAGTTAGTACATGAGGACCAAGCAGGTTTCATACCGGGGAGGCAGGTGGCGGACAACATACGCAAGGTCCTCAATGTGATTTGGGCAGCAAGGCGCTCAGGGGACCCAGCGTTGCTGGTCTCGCTGGATGCTGAGAAAGCATTCGATCATGGAAATTTTTATTTTCGGTATTAGATGCCATGGGGTTTGGGGCAGAGTTTGGAAATTGGATAAAGGCTTTGTATGCAAGTCCCAAAGCATGTGTGAGAGTAAATGGAGGGTACTCAAGGTTCTTTCCTCTGGGGAGGGGAACGAGGCAGGGCTGCCCTTTGTCGCCATTGCTCTTTGCGCTCTCGTTGGAGCCCTTGGCAGCGCGGATAAGGGCGAGTCACGAGATAAAGGGGGTGCGGGTGGGACAAACAGAGTATCGAATGTCGCTCTTTGCAGATCACATTCTGTTGACAATCACAAATCCAGGGGAAACACTACCAGCTATAATGGGGGAGATACAGGAACATGGGAGGTGGCAGAGTTTAGAATTAACTGGGGGAAATCAGAAATTTTGAATGTAGTGGGGGAGGAGGAACAGCAGGAGATTCAACAGCGCTTCCCCTTTAGGTGGGCAAGGAGGTCGATTAGGTATCTGGGGGTGCAGGTGGAGAGGACCTTGGAGGAATTATTTGAATTAAACTATAAAAAACGATTAGGACAACTGGAGTCACAGCTGGGGGGATGGAGCAGGGTGTACTACTCTTGGTTTGGGCGGATGGCGATAATTAAGATGATGCTGCTTCCTCAGTTCCTGTTCTACTTCCAAGTTTTACCAATAGCGATACCGAGTGGAATATTAAAAAGGATACAAAAACAAGTAGAGGGTTTTATTTAGGGGGGGGGGGGTAAAAAGCCAAGGGTGGCGGCACAGACACTACAACTACAGGGAACGGAGGGAGGGATAGCGGTCCCTAACTTTGCACTATATTATAAGGCTGCGCAGCTCCGGGCGGTGTATGCATGGTTAAGGGAACCATTAAAGCAGTGGGTGAGGATGGAGGCAGCAGAGTTTAGCCCTGGAGAGCTTGAAAGGTTAGTTTGGGGGGGGGAAGGGGGAGAGGGGGACTAAGCCCTTGGTGGTGCACACTTTAAATGTCTGGCAACAGAATAGGCAGAGGATGGTGGGAGATAAGAAATGGTCGCATACTATGACCCTTCAGGCGTTGTGCGAAAAGGGAGTGGGACCGAGTAGAGTAGTACTACGAAGATGGGCGGAGCAGGGATTAAGTCAGATGTCACCGATTTTAGTGGGGAAGGAGGTAAGGGGTTTTGAGGATATACGAGATATCTATCCGTTGCAGGAAACAGATAGGTATGCGTATGCACAAATGGGGTCACTAATCAGAAAAAGGAAGAGGGGGCAAGAGGGTGGGGGGAGTGGAATGGTTTGAAGGGGCATGTCTGGGTTCCATGGGGCAGAAGGGCATGATATCCAGAATCTATAAAGGGTTAATAGCGAGGGGAGTCGGGAAACTGAACTACATGGAAGCATGGGAAAGGGACTTGGGGGTGGAATGGGAGGCGAGGGAGTGGCGATGGGCATTGCCAAATTCACTATTGCCACGGCGCTACGTGAGAACGGGTTCAAGGTGCTGAGTAGGTGGTATCTCACATCGGAGCGGCTGTATAAAGCGGGGGTATTGAAGATGAATGAATGCTGGACGCAGTGCGGCAAAGAGGGCACATGGATGCATATGTGGTGGTCATGCCCAGCGGTCCAAAGATATTGGGGGAAAATTGGGGATAACATTTAAAAAATTGTGGGAAGCAAGTATAGAGCTGACTCCTGAAATGTGTCTCCTGCAAAAGAAGGACCGGCAGTGGGAAGGAGAGTGGAATATCATTTGGTGCTGTGTTACGGCGGCCAGATGTGAAATAGCGCGGCAGTGGAATAGAATGACTTTACCTTCTATGGACAGCTATGCAAAGAGAATGTCGGACATTTATCTTATGTACAAAATCACGGGGGGAAAACAGGGCAGGGGGGGACAAATGGAGAAACGATGGGAGGGGGTGTGGAGATGGTTAAGAGAGAGCATGTGGAAGGATGGAGGAGTCGAGGAGGGGAGGAGCGAGGGGGTGGGAGCAGGGCTGGGGTCAGGATAGAGGGAGGGGAGACAGTATATAGGAGGGGAATAGGAGGGGAGTAGGGGGAAGGGAGGGGAGGGGTGGGGGGAGTTTAAGGAGAGAAGTAAAGGATGGCGGTGTATAGGAAAGGGGAGGTAAGGGGTGTTGTATTGGGCAGGTCTAGGGGCAAATGTTACAGGTTAATTCACTGATGTTAACTGTTGAGTGTAATGTGATATATTTTACCTGTTAAAAGAAATTAATAAAACTTACAAATTCAAAAAAACCCCCAACCTATATCTATAGTCCCAGGATGAAAATTAATCTAACCATGGTACAGAGAGCGAGCGTAACTAGATATATCCGTATAGTGATGATATTCTGCCACTAAATAGATAGTTTATAGATATAGTTTAGACCTAACAGCAACAGCAGCAGGCAGTGGCTAATATCTATATTCTGTACTTTTGATGATATGTACAGCGGTGCTAAATATACATATTAATTGAAATGCCACAACCATTGCCTGACCGCCGCCACTGAAAATCTGGCCCAATATCTTAGAAATTTAGTGACATGATTAACCCTAGAAAGCCATGACGGAACCGCTGTGTGTTCACGTTGGTAAATGGAAAACAGCACAAATCGCTCCAAGCTGTCAGATCTGCCGTTGTTCAGTCCCCTAAGCCATGCTAACACCAGATCCAAAGCCTCCATTGGTTTAAGACCGTGCATTATTCAGCATCTAATAATCACAAATGCACTATAAAACATTTAGGAATTTTTGTACACGCTGCAGGCTTGTAAAATCTGATTCTCTCATCCTAACGTTGTTTATTCATGGTTAGTGCACACTAACTGCCACAGAGTCCATTTATTCCTATCGCACATAGCGCTTGCTAACCTTTACCTAATGATCCCCTTCCTGACACAATAAGGCTCCAATGACGTGGAAATCATGTTGCAGAATTGAGACCTTTGATTTGCCGACATGCTGCTTATCTGCACAATTAGGTCATTAAAAACCAATATTTTTAGTCTGGCTCATTTCTTCATAGTAAAATAGATTAGGAAGCGCAGGTTCATCCTTTCTAGATGCTGACTCCATTAGATGAATCATTGTCTTATTATTTAGATCTCGGCACCTGAAAGAATCTGCCTACGTTTTGCCTTCTGTGATAGCAGTTTTTATCAATGAATGGCCTGCTTAATGTAAAAAGAAAAAAGAAATCCCATTCACTCAATGATTCAAATTGAAAATGCCGAAAAATCAGTGGATGCTCGGATTCTCCTCCCGGTGCAGGTGGTAGAGGCAGAAGCCAGTATTGGAATGAAGAAAAGCTGAAATAAACCCAGAGGCTTCCTTGCTGCGGAGAAGTACTGGAAGAGGAATGGGTAGATTAGATGGGCCTAGCAGGCTCTATCTGCCCTGAGTTTCTCCCGGTCTGATGCTTTTGTTCTGGTCACTTCTTCCTGCTCTCGGTGGCTGAAACCGAGCTTCTGGCAGTGGGTCAAAGAAGCCACGTCCATTCTCTTTGTCCAGCCACCCATTGTTATTCAGGGAAGGGATCTGCACAGAAATGCAGTCTCTGTTTTTTAACACTACCCCGCCCCCCCCCCCCAACTCTTCCATGCACCAAACTTCTTTTTTTTTTTAGAAGTTTCCTAGGAAACAAAGTCTTTTGTGCTTGAAGTTTATGTGAGCTCTCCACTTCTGCTGGGAATCCCACAAAACTGAAGAGAGAAGGCAAGAGAGAGGGGAAAAACAAAAAGAAAAAAAACGGGTTTCAATGTTTCGGGAAAAATCTCTCAGACGAAACATCTCTCTTGGAGAAGAAACCCTAAGCCCCTGCAAACCGTTGAGAAGGTAAGCACTCTCTGAATCCTGAAATGGTTTTAATTTAGCATTCACTGGTCCAGCCTCATTGGATTCATTCATAGTCCGAGAAACTGACTGACTGGATTTTGATCTCTTGTGGCACGGATGAGGCGCTGAAAAGATCGGGAAGATGAGAAAATAATCAAATAATCTGGAGACTGTAGGGCAGTTGGAAGCTGGTATCTCAAAAGAAAAGGGCCATGATAGCCTAGAGAGGAGAACCAGAGAAGCCAGGGTTCAAATCACACTTCTGCCACCAATGTTTCTTATGATCTTGAGCAAGTCACTCCGCTCTCCATTTGCTAAAGTGCACCAAGCATTTACTGCGTGTTTTTGTGTGCGGCATCTGCCTGTTGGGGCCTGCTCTAACTGTTAGCATGGAGATATGACAGCTTTCACGTGCTGATTCTCACACGAACTGCCACCTGTGCGTTAGGGGGCAGAAAGAGTGGGATAGGGGTGGAGAGTGGGCCTAGTGAGCAAATTGCAGTTGGTGCAAGGGGGCACATCGTGTGCTGTCAATGTTGGCATTAGCGTGGGTGCACCTCATGTCACCTCAGTAGATGGAGTTAGTACGCCTGCGTTATAGTATGTGCTGGTCACACCCCTGACGGGAACTACAGAGGCTTTATACGACGCACATTAGATTTAGCGCTAAATGCGTGCTAGTGTAAAAGCCTGGTGCACTTTGGCAAAAGGGCCGCTTAGGTTGTAAGCCCATTAGGGTAGGGAAAGACCTGCTGGAGTTGGCTGTCACCCACCTTGAGCATGGATTTGGAAAGACAAGTAATTAAATCTAAAATCGATAAATACAAGCGAAATCAGAGTTTAGTGCAAAATGGCATCACATAGCTAGGTGTGTTCTGCCCAAGGAGAAAATTAGGGTAGCCCTTGGGATGTGAGCCTGTAGAAAAAAGCATTGCTAAAACGATGGAACGCGGAGAAGTTGCTGGGGGGATTTGTTTTCTGGCTTGGGGAAGCCTAAACCATTTCCTGGCAGGCAGGATGGGCATTACATTGCTCAGTTTTGAGGGGAAAGGATTACTTCCATGTCTTTCCCTTGCTGTAGGACGAAATTTTATCCTAGGCTGAAGCGGAAAGGCGGAAATTTCTTGGTTTCATTTGTTTTCAAAGAGACTTCACTTGACTTTTTTCCCTGCACGCCTTTCCTATCCTTTGCCTTCACTCTTCTTAGTTTCCCAACTTTTTTCTGCTGAAGTGTGCCTATGGCTTGTACTTACAACTCTCTCGAAAGTAGTGTGTCCTTAACTTGAAATGCTGTATCCTTTCTTTCCAATAAAAGTGGCTTGAAACTTAAAAGGGCCTCTACCTATCAACAAAGGCACCAATCTACATTCCTATGCAACTGCATGAGAGTTCTGCGCTTCCACTGCTGCCAGTAGGAGGCAGTGATGCGACATCATGTTTTTAGTCGCCTTCTTCTCGTGACTAAAAGCACAATTTCATAGTACACACCCCTCCCTACTGGCAGCAGCATGGGCAGGAATTCCCATGAAGCTTCACGGGAACATTGATTGACACCAGTAAAAGAATTGTTTGGGATTCGTGCCATTGTTTCCATTGAAAAATACCGAGATACTTTACGAATGCTTGATGTTCAACCATGACCCTTTATCTTTGAATCTGCTTATTGCAGTCACATACACCGCCAGAGGATGATACCGACGTCATATTAGGGCAGAGACCGCAAAATCCAATACCTAATATTCCTTCAACACTGGATAAGCAAACCAACTGGAGCACAGCTCTACCCCTCCCAACTCCGGAGGAGAAGATGAAACAGGAGTCCCAAGTGATTGCATCCTGCATTATTCCCATCAACGTCACTGGTACGGTGCACTTCTTCTTTTGCCCAATGTGTTCAAATATTTTGGCAATTGGGTGTGGTGGACTGTGATGTGATATGAATTTAGTGCCATGCTTTGGGTATGTCGTGAGGTATAAGGTCAATGCTTTGAACGATCTGACAACTGGCTTTATCTGTAGTGCTGTTGTTACAGTTGATATGAGACCCAACGTCTAGGCCTGTGAGCATCCCACTGGCAGGATTTAGAGGCAGATTCATTTTTCAAAAATGTATTACAAATAGCAGATAATTTTACAAGGAGCCATATAAAGTTATGCACCGTCAACATGTATAAATCACCCCTTTTCAGTCATTTACACGTGTGGATGGGCCTGAACACATGTACTTCAGCCAGTTGCTATTCTGTAAGTGCATGTGTTGGGCTGATGATGTATACTTTCACTGTGGGTGGAGCTTGAGCTGAGCACATGGGCGGAGCTTGGGCCGAGCACAAATTTACATGCATTTTTGAAAGATCTAGGCATGCGCATTTTCACCAACCATAGGGTTGGTGTACCTGTAGACCTGAATCTGTAAAATAAGTGCGATAGACACAGGAGCACCCTTTTGGAAGGTAGATTTATAACCGGGAGCCTTGTTTTAGACACCCAGAATGCACCTATCTTGAGCCTAAATTATAAGGAAGAGCAGATATCTACTTTTCTGTATAGAATAGGGGCAGAAGTATCCAAAAACATGCATTAAATCTAGGTGCCGGCACTTATACCAGCTCTAAATGCCCAAGCCTAGATCCGCCTCTGTGCACACCCACAGTGAAAGTATGTGCCATCGGTCTTATTCACATACTTACAGAATAGCGACATGCTAGAGTCCTCATTCACTGGGCATAACACCTTGAAAATAGGTGATTTAAGCACGTAAATGGTGCGTCTCTTTACGCGGCTCCTTCTAAAATGACCCCATTATGTATACGTTGTGTTGTGATTGATTGATTTACTCATTTAAGTCCTTGAGAGGATGCTTTTCAGAGCCATTTCTGTGGGTAACATGGTGCTTTACCTGTAGAAATGGGCTTTTACAAACCGCCTAGCTGCTATCCAAGCCAGATGAGGAGAATGCAGAATGTGTGTGAGGACTTCTACTGCAGTGACTGTAGGCATTGTTGGGGACAGTGTTAGGCTGGTATTGATTTGTATACATATGCCTGTAAATTAATTCCGAAAAGCTGCATGCCCTAGAAAGCAGGTATAAATGTAAGTGCACATAGTTTTTCTGGTATCATTTTCAAAGCGGAAATACATGAATATCCAGCAAAGTTCACAGCAAGAAAACGATATGTTTGTTTTTGCTGTGCACGCCACACTTATAACTACTTTTTAAAAAATCTGGCAGCATCGACTATATAGAAGGTCATTTTTTAACAGGGTGTCTAGATTTACAGGGCAAGAAGGCACCTATTTTTGCCGAGTTATATTTATTTTTTATTAATTTTATTAATTTGGTTTTGTATACCCTGCTAGCAAAACCACTTATAAAAATACAGTCAAAACTACAATACAGTAAGTCAAACAATAGTCACCCATCCTTGATCACCATCCCTAGCTTAAGCCTGTCTGAACAAGTAGATCTTCAAGTTTCTCAGAAACAAATTGAAATCATCCAGTACCTCTGATTCACTTGGTAACTCGTTCCATGAGAATGGAGCCTTAACTGAAAAGGCCATCTTCTGATGAGAAGACTTTCGTACAGTTTTTACAGCAAGGACAGTCAACAGCTACTCACCTTGAGAACACCTTGAGAACATAGCACCCTGGCAAGGAGATAAGGACACAATCCATGCGATACTCAAAAAACTAGAAGAAGAACCTAAAATTCAATCTGTCTTTGATTGAGATCCAGTGAAGATCCTGCAAAGCTGGCCGAACATCATCAAACATATGGAGGCCTTTCATTAATCTAACCACTCTGTTTTGCACCAAGTGTACCTGCTGGAGGTCTGTCTGTGAGAGACCCATTAGAAGGGCTTTACAATAATCCAAATGCAGCAGGATAAGTGCCCTGGTCACCACCTCCAGGTTAGATTCCAACAGATATGGGTGCAGTTGCCTAATATGGCACAATATAACAAGTGAACTCTACACTAACTTAGCGACCTGGGAGTACATTTTCAAATGACTATCTAAAATGACATAATGCCAATAGATGCCAAAATAACAAGAAGGCGATCATGGCATACCATGTCAAAAGCAGCAGAAATGTCAAATTGCATAAAAACTCAGCACTTTCCTCTGTCCAACACATGTATGTCATCAACTAAAGTTACAAGCAATGTTTCCGTTCTATGGAACCTATATAACCCTACTTGCTCATTATCCAAAACATGGAACCAATCCACAAATTCTACCATCTATCATGCAACTGCCCTTTCCATCACTTTCCCCAAAATAGGGAGGTTCTATCTTGTTATTGTTAAGTGCTGTCAAGTCGGTGACGACTCATGGCGACCCTCTGGATAGTTGTCCTATGACGTAATTGAAAATAACATGGCTTGAATAAATCAAATCTTTGTATGGAGTGAGACATCTCTGCTCTTGAGAATCTCGTCTAGGTCCTTTATAGCCATTCTGCCAAGAGCAATGCGTCATTGGATTTCTTGACTGCTTGTCATTTCTTTATTGATCCTAGCAGGTTAAAGTTGTCCTTCGATGAAGAACTTATTGATTTTGCCAGTTGTCAGGATCTTTGTCTTCTTTATGTTGAGGTGCAGACCTATTTTAAGACTATGTTCCTTGATCTTGAGAAGCAAATGTTTCAGATCATCTTCACTTTCAGACAGTAATATAATAACGTGAAGGCCGATTCCGGTCTGGATGTCCCCGGGCCGTCTAGGCATCCAGAATCTGGACAGGCCTGTGTTGCACCTGATTCTGCTCCCACAGGGGCTAGATGTGACCGTAAGAGCAGAATTGGGTGCAACTAGCCAGACGTGCAGGCCATGCTCTGATTCTGGGCAACTGGACATTCAGCCCACTACTCGGCTAGCTCAGCCAGGTTCCTGCATGGAGCCATGGTGCTCTGGCATCCTATTGCCATGCCACCACTGCTCCATGCAGGAGCTGCGATCCCTGGCAGTCACAGGAAAGTTCTTTTCCCTGAAACCCGACCCCCAAACGGGCTGCTTTGGCAGGGTCAGGCTGCGGGGAACCCAATGCACCCACTCAACTTCCTTTCCAGCACCAGATCTGCTGTTCTCCACCGTCTAGGGAGACTTATTCCACCTCTGAGGTGGAATAAGATCTCTGTGCAAATGGCAGACTCCAGACGAACAGGGCCGATCCTGGAATCGGCCCTGTACGTCCGGGGTCAGGTTCCCGCCCACTCCTCATCTTCGCTCCTCCTCTGGCCCACCCACTCCTGCCCACAGAGCTCCCCGCACAAATTGCCTATACATGTGGGTAGCTCTGTCTTCTGGATTGGCAACTCAACATTTAGCATGTCTGGACATCTGGGTTGGACATCCAGCCCCGCTAAACACAGGTCAGAATGACCCCTATTGCATATAAGGACAGATAAAAAACAATATGATCCATCTAGTCTGCCCAATAAGATGAGTAGAGCAGGTGTACGCACTGCTTCGATCAGGTCACCCCCACACCCCACACCCCTTTATTTTTATTTATTTGAGGTTTTTCTATTCCGCGCTCTTTACAATCAGCTCGGTTTACAGTTAAAACAAATTTATACAGTGCAGGTGGTGTCTGCACTGTACTTACAAGGAACAGGGTTTTACAACTTGGCTAACCGGGGGAACTATGTACAGGCTACTCACTTAAGTAACTATGTACAGGTGAGGCAGTCAGGCCAGTGGAGTGGGCAGCAATATGGCTGTAGTGCCATCAAGTCAGTGTTGACTCATAGTGACCCAGCTACCTCTGGGTTTTCTTGGCAATGTATCACTGGAAGTAGATTGCCAGCCTTTTCTTCCAGTGCAATGGAGGGTAAAGTGACTTGCCCAAGGTCACAAGGAGTGCCAGTGGGAATCAAACCCTTGATCTTCTGGGTACTAGGCAGTTGCTCTAACCACTAGGTTTCTCCTCCATATTGTGTGCTATATACAATTGCATATCAGGTGTCTGGATGTGTTAATGGATGGGACTGGGACGGCGTGTTGCTGTTGGATCGATGGTGCTGTATTGGTGGTTGCGTGAGACTGGATGCTGTGCATCTCCGTTATGGGAGTAGTACTGGAGAAAGAGGTGGTGTTTCAGAGCCTTTCTGAATTGGGCGAGGTCGGTTATGGAACGGATGTTGGGCGGGAGGGCATTCCTGCATGTGGGTGCGTAGTACACGAAGGCCCTGTTTCGTGTTGCTTGCAAGCATTTCGTGATCCTGCTGGGGATGTTCAGCATGTTGGCAGCGGCTGACCTTCTGACTCTGTTTGGGGTGGTGGTGAGGACGAGGTCCATGATAGAGGTGGAGGTGGTGCCGTTGGTGGCCTTGAACGTCATTAATAGAATTTTGAATGCGAGCCTGCAAATGGACCGGCAGCCAATGTAGTTGTTTCAGGATTGGAGTTATATGGTCCCTCCTGGCGGCTCCGTGTAATATTCTGGCAGCTGCATTCATTCATTCAACAGGTTCAGTGTGCTTTTTGGGAGTCCTTGTAGGATCGAGTTGGCATAGTCGAAGTGGGGGATTACTAATGCTTGGTAAACTGACCAGAAATCCTCCGGCTCCAGCAGGGGTCTAAGATGCCGGATCGTCCTTATTTTGTGGTATATTACTTTGACCGTATTGTTTACATGGGCTTTCATGTCCAACTGTTGGTCTAAGATGACCCCTAGGTAGCGGATCATGGGTTTGCTTAGAAGCTCAGTGCCTCTCACCTTTAGTGACGCAGGGGGTGGAGGGTGAAAGCATGGTTCCTGGTGATGAATAGAGCCTCAGTTTTCTTGAAGTTTATTCTGAGGTTTTGTATGTGGAGCCAGCCAGTCACGGCGTGGAAGCAGGTGGTTAGGGGTGAGAAATCCGGATGGTCGGTTGAAAATGGCATGTAGAGTAGCACGTCATTCGCACATACGAGGCATGAGACATTGAAGGAGCGGGTGAGTGCACAGATGAGCTGCATATATACGTTGAAGAACAGTGCTGAGAGCGCCCTGTTCTTGCCGGAACGGATTGGAGGTCTTGGGGCCAGTGCATACCTGTTGCCATCTGTCCGTGAGTTATGATCTTCACCAGCTTAAGGCTGTGTCCTGGATCCCCTTCTCTGCGAGCCACCTTAGAAGCAGTTTGTGGTCCACGGAGTCGAAAGCTGCGGCAATGTCCAGAAAAATTAAAGCGTATCCCAGTCTTATGTTGTCCAATCCTGTGATGAGTGTGCTGAAGAGGCTAGTCAGGAGTGTCTCGACTCCATGCTGTTCTCTGAATCTGTGTTGGCTTGGGTCAAGGGGAGCGGTGGTCTCAATATGGCGTTGGATTTGACGTTGGACAAGTTTTTCGATTATTTTGGCCATTAAAGGGATGCTTGAAATTGGCCTATAAGAATCCACTTTCTGGGGGTCAAGTTTGATGTTTTTTAGAAGTGGTCTAATGGAAGTTTGTTTCAAGCTTTGTGGGAAAGCTCCCGTCGAGATTGATAGGTCTATGAGTTTGGCCAGAAAGGGGCTGAACTATTTGTGTAGTGTTTTTATCCAGAACGCTGGACAAGGATCATTTGGGGCTGTGGTGGTGTTGATAGCATTAATGGTGTCCTCGATGTCCCTCGCTGATGGTGTTGAGAAGGTGGCTAGAGGTGTTGGGTGGCGTAGTATGCACATGGGTGTGGGTGGTCCGGTCTTGTCAGTCTGTATTGTTTTCGACTGGAGATAGTCCACGAACTCTTGTGGCTGTGGCATGCTCGGTTGGGTGGGGGAAGGTTCTTTTGTAAGGGATCTCACCAGGTTAAATAAGTCCTGAGGTTTGTTCATGGAGCACTGTAGGAGTTCAGCATGGTACTGCTTCATTCTTTCCGAGATTGCCATACGGTGTTTTTCCAGATGGAAGGTGTAAGTTCCCTGGTCAACAGTGGAGTGTGAACGTCACCATCGTCTTTCAAGTGTCCTTACATAGCGGAGTGATGTTCGTAACTCAGGAGAGTACCATGGTGCAGTCTTCCTTTTCCTTGGCGATGTGTCTGCTACTGGTTGGCGGGCGATGGAGCTGAGGCTTTTGTTCCAGGCGGAGATCATTTCCTCGAGGTCAGGGTCTGTGAGGTCGAGTAGAGGCTGGGTTTTGCTGAGGATCTCTTCCTTGTCAAAGGGCCGGTAGTGTGCTTTTGGTGTTGTGCCTGCATCGGCTGTAGAGCGGCTGCTGGTGTGACCCGGCTGTATGGGCATTTGGAAACTCAGCAAGCTGTGGTCAGACCATGGCACTAGCATGATGGATAGGGCAAGCATGTGGTTTGGGCCTGTGGCCGTCTACAGTGCAAAACTTAGGTCCAGTTTGTTACCTTTTGAGTGAGTGGGCGCATTGACTACTTGATCATAGCCCAGCTCATCAAGAGTGTCGAGGAAGGCACTGGAGTGGGCCTCTGGGAGGGCAGGAAGATTGAAGTCTCCCATGATCCAGTTTGGTATGTGCTGGTTCGTGGTATTGCAGGCCAGGTCTATTATAGTTGAGAGGTCGTCTGGGGAGGTGGATGGGGATTTGTAGATTAGGTTGATGGAGTTGTGCCTGCTGGTTATGGAGATGGTGTCAAGGTTTGTGGTGCTGCTGGCAGAGGTCTGCTGAAATTGAAGTTCTGTTCCTGTAAGGGCAAATGCACCTTCCCCCCTCCGGTCAGCTCTGTGGCAGGTGTGGATCGAGAAGTTGGGTGGGATAAGTTGGTTCATGATGACCGTATCGGTGTTGGTCAGCCATGTCTCAGTGACCAGTAGAATGTCTAGGTTGTGGCAGGTTATCGGGTCAGTGATGACAGGCCATTTCTTCCGCACTGAACAGGCATTTATAAGGGTGCATTTCAGGTTGCCAGGCTGAGGGCATTCCTCCTGCTGGGGTTTTTTGGTGTGCTGGAGTGAAACATAGAGTAAGTGAGGGTGCAGGGGGACTTTGGTTTCTGTTGCTGCTTGGTGGGAAGTCCCCGACCATCTCCTCCCGGAGCTCCATAGAACTGGTATGGGGTTGTGAGTGGTGGTGAGGGAGAGGGCGCTGTGAAGTAGGCTGGCAAGGAGGTAACAACTGGCTAGAGCTATGGGGGAGGGTGCCATTTTGGATGAGTAAGTTACTTTGTACCCTAAGTGAGTCATGACTGCGGGTCAGCTGTGTGAGACAGTGTGTCCGCTTCTAGAGCTTACATGGGTAGCATTTCTAGCAGAGCTTCTATGGCAAGAACAAGGATCTCATAGTCTGCTAGTAAATCTTGGCAGGAGCAAAAATAGTGCTTCTGGCAGTAGCTCTAAGGCAGAGACAGTCTTGGTAGAATCATACTTGTGCTTCTGGAGGTAGAGCTAATGCAGAGTCGGTTGAAAACATTCTGGCTAGCAGATCACGACAACCAGAAGCCGGAGCTACATCTTCTAGCTAGCAATCTAGTGGTAGATTTAAGGCAGAGTCAGAGAAACCTTCTGACTAGCAAATCAAGACAACAGAAAGTCAAACTACAACTTCTAGCTGGCAATCTAGACAGCAACAAAGTAGCACTCCTGGCGAGACATTCTACAAGCAGTTCAAGGAGAGCTATCCTAGCTGTTAATTCTAGGTATATTTGGCTAGTAGTTACATTGCAGCATCAAGAGTAATGTTTCTAGTGAAATGATTTTGCAGGCAGTCTCTGGAGGTTCATTGAGGTCTGGGCGCGACGGTTTATGGTCCGCTGGTGACCTGGTAGTTGGCGTCCCAGTCTGCTACTGTTTTAACGATACCTAGGAGAGTCACTCGTGGTCTGCAAGTATTCCGCCTCTAGGGCAGGTTTTCTGTGTTAGGTAGTCCTGTGCCTAATGGAGGCTGCTACTCACTTAGGATGTGGTCTTGTGGCCGTTCGTTGGTTGACATGCCCTCTGGTCGATGGAGCACATTGGGAGGTCGACCTCGGGGAGCAGGCACCTGCCTAAGGGCCACGCCAAAGGGCCCTCTGGCAAGGCCCACCAGGCGCGGGCGTGCCCGATGGCGCCTTCCTTTAAAGCCGGCCGACTGCCTTGATTGGGCAGCTCGACCTGAGATGGAGGAGGCGGAGCATTGGTCCCGGTGGCTTAATCCCTCCTGGGAGAGCTGCACGCGGGACTATGGGAGAGGGAATCAAAGGCCGAGGATATATCAAGGAAGACCAGTATACACCCTTGATCGGGTGACTGGGTGTATGTAATTAGCAAATTGAGGAGGGAGGTGATCAAGGTCTCCACACCATGATTCTTTTTGAACCCATGTTGAAAGGGATCGAGGGGAGAGTGCTCATCAATGTAATTTTGTAGCTGGTTATGTACAAAATTTTCAGTTATTTTTGCTAGTAGGGGGATACTTGAGATTAGCCTATAGGATGTTGGTGATGAAGGGTCCAGTTTGTTTCCTTTCAGGATGGGATGGATGGAGCTGTTTTTTAGTGGCACAACGACCAACCAAAATGAGCACGAATCCATGTGCACCAAGGACCCAGTAAGAAACGTGGAATGCAACGAAAAGACGTGAAGTAAAATGCTTTTATTTCTTAATTCCACCTCAGCCACCGGCCCGACACTGGCCGTGTTTCGTAAACGCCTTCTTCAGGGGCAAATGATGGCTGTATATCGTATGCTTCAATTATTGTAAATGCTCTTCCTTAAAATCATAGAAGAGGCTAAAACTGTGTAAGAGAAGACCTCTTAAACTCAGAGTATGCTTATAGCGCCATAGTACTAATGCGTAACTAGGACCACATAAAAGCTGTACTGACGCGCACAAAATAAAAAGTCAAAGTCAACTTTTTATTTTGTGCGCGTCAGTACAGAAGAGGTCTTCTCTTACACAGTTTTAGCCTCTTCTATGATTTTAAGGAAGAGCATTTACAATAATAGAAGCATACGATATACAGCTATCATTTGCCCCTGAAGAAGGCGTTTACGAAACACGGCCAGTGTCGGGCCGGTGGCTGAGGTGGAATTAAGAAATAAAAGCATTTTACTTCACGTCTTTTCATTGCTGTTTTTTAGTGGGGCAGGCATGATTCCGGTTTTAAGGGAGTTTGTGACTATAGATTGAATGAAGGGGCTCAGTGTTTCTTTTGTATTTTTAATCCATGTAACTGGGCATGGATCAAGGGCAGAGGTGGTGGTATTAAGGTTTTTGATAATATCGATTATGTTTTTTAGGGATGGCAGATCAAACTGATCCCAGGTTGTTGAGGGTGTGGATTGGAGGTATGATGATATGGATGAGCACTGGTTTTAGAAAACAGTGGTGTGAATTTGGAGCAAAGACATGGTCTGCTATAGTTTGAGGAGAGACTCTCAGTTGTTGGTTTGGGGTATCTTTTAGTAGGGCTTTGGCAATAGTGAATAGTTCCCTAGGTTTGTTTATGGAACATAGGATTATGTTCTCATTCTATTCTCTTTTCTGCTTTAGGGTCTCATTGCAGTAGGTGCAGAGTGTTTCGGTGTAGGAAGTGAGGCTAGATGGGTCGTGTAGTCGACACCAGCGGCATTCAAGCCATCGGAGATTGGTTTTTAGATTGTGTAGAGAGCAGTTTTCATGGTGCTCTTTTACATTGTTTTGGGGGGTGAGGTTTGGGGGGTACTTGGGACACTGTGGTCAAGATGGTATTCCAACTGTTGATTTAGGCATTTAAGCTGATCTCGTGGATAAGTTTTGATTCTAGTTGAGGTATTACTTATTTTAGGAATTGGTTTATGTCGAATTGTCTAAATTTACAGGTCTGAGAAGGTGGGGAGGAATAGTATTTTTTTATTGTTAGTTGGAAGAGAGAATAGTATCAGTGAATGGTCTGACAATGGGACAGGATAGATGGTATGTGGTATGTGTGTAGAATAGCAGGTCTAAGGTGTTACCTTTGTTGTGGGTAGGTGAGTTGAGGATTTGGGTAAAATGCAAGGTTTCCATGGCTTCTAGGAAGGTAGCAGCCTGTTTTTGTGTGGTTGATGCAAGGTTAAAATCGCCTAGGATGATGAGGGTCTTTTTAGATGTTTATGGGGTGCAAGCTGATTCAAGAATTGAGGATAGGTCTAGGCCAGGGGTCGGCAACCCGCGGCTCCGGAGCCGCATGCGGCTCTTTCTCACCTTTGCCGCGGCTCCGGAGCACACTGCCCGCTTTAAACGTCGCGTTATGGGCTCCCTCCATGTCAGCTCCCTCCCTTCTTCTGCAGCCGCGGTTCCCTGTCTCTTAGGGAACCGCGGCTGTGCTTTTAAAATCATCTCGGAGCCCTTCCTGTCTTGACGGGCTCCGTGCAGCATTGTCCCGCCTCTAAAGGAAGTTTTGGAGGCGGGACAATGCTGCACGGAGCCCGTCAAGACAGGAAGGGCTCCGAGATGATTTTAAAAGCACAGCCGCGGTTCCGTAAGAGGCAGGGAGCCGCGGCTGCAGAAGAAGGGAGGGAGCTGACATGGAGGGAGGGAGCAGATATGAATGGATGGATGGAGGGGGGGGGGGCTGACATGGAGGGAGGGAGCAGAAATGAATGGATGGAGGGAGGGGGGATGACATGGAGGGATGAAGGGGGCAAACAATGAGGGAGGGGGGATGACATGGAGGGAGGGGGGCTGACATGAAGGGAGGGAGCTGATATGAATGGATGGAGGGAGGGGGTCTGACATGGAGGGATGGAGGTGGCTGACATGGAGGGAGGGAGCAGATATGAATGGATGGAGGGAGGGGGCTGACATGGAGGGATGGAGGGGGCTGACATGGAGGGAGGGGGCTGACATGGAGGGATGGATCGAGGGGGGCTGACATGGAGGGATGGAGGGGGCTGACATGGAGGGAGGGAGCAGATATGAATGGATGGAGGGAGGGGGGCTGACATGGAGGGATGGAGGGGGCTGACATGGAGGGCGGGGGGCGGACATGGAGGGAGGGAGCAGATATGAATGGATGGCGGGAGGGGGGCTGACATGGAGGGATGGATCGAGGGGGGCTGACATGGAGGGATGGAGGGGGCTGACATGGAGGGAGGGAGCAGATATGAATGAATGGAGGGAGGGGGGCTGACATGGAGGGATGGAGGGGGCTGACATGGAGGGAGGGGGGCTGACATGGAGGGATGGATCGAGGGGGGCTGACATGGAGGGGGCTGACATGGAGGGAGGGAGCAGATATGAACTGGAGGGAGGGGGGCTGACATGGAGGGATGGAGGGGGCTGACATGGAGGGAGGGGGGCTGACATGGAGGGAGGGAGCTGATATGAATGGATGGAGGGAGGGGGGCTGACATGGAGGGATGGAGGGGGCTGACATGGAGGGAGGGGGGCTGACATGGAGGGAGGGAGCAGATATGAATGGATGGAGGGAGGGGGGCTGACATGGTGGGATGGAGGTGGCTTACATGGTGGGAGGGGGGCTGACATGGTGGTAGGGAGCTGTTATGGATGGATGGATGGAGGGAGGGGGGCTGACATGGAGGGAGGGAGCTGATATGGATGGAGGGAGGGGGGCTGACATGGAGGGATGGAGGGGGCTGACATGGAGGGAGGGGGGCTGACATGGAGGGATTGGGGAGGCGGGCTGACATGGAGGGAGGGAGCTGATATGGAGGGAGGGGGCTGACATGGAGGGATGGAGCACTGGTAATGGGGTTGAGGGGACGAGCACTGGAAATGAGCTGATTAGGGGAGGCTAGGACTGGTAATGAGCTGATGGGGGGTAGGACTGGTATTGGGCTGATTAGGGGAGGCTAGCACTGGTAAGGTGGGGGAGGGGGGATTAGCACTGGAAGCGAGCTGAGTGGGGGGCTTTGACTGGGCATGGGCTGATTGTGGGGAGGGGAGGATAGAGCTGCTGGCCCTGGAAGATAACTGGGGGCTAAGGCTACAAATGGGCTGATATGAGGGGATGGGAGAATGGAACTGGATCTGAGAGGGGCTGCCATGGTATTTGTACTAGAAGGGACTGGTCAGTGGGGAAGGAGCGGGACTGGAAGGAAATGGACACCAGTGGCAATCATGGGAATGCAAGTTGACATTGGAAGGTACTGGGAGTGAGGACTGGAAAGGGGCTGATATTGGGGAGGGTTACTGGGACTGGAAATAGGCTGATGGAAAGAAGTGAAGAAAACGAAAGAAGAGATAAGAACTGGCAGATGGACCATAGACCACAGAAAGAGAGCTATGAGAAGACAGGAAAGCAGAAGCCTCAGATCGGGACCAGCATGATGAAAGAATAAATTGGTCAGACAACAAAGGTAGAAAAAATAATTTTATTTCATATTAGTGATTTGACTACAACATCATCATAATTTTGAAATCAAATATTGTTACTTCTTGTTATATTTTCTGGCGTATTTTTTTTGGTGTGCGAAGGAAGAGGGGTAGTCTTATACGGCGAGTATAGGCCAAACACCTATATTTTAACAGGAAAAGTAGGGGGTCGTATATAGCATTAAGGTAAGAAACAATATATGCAGTGTTAGATTTGTTTTAAATGTCGCAATGGTTTTGCGGCTCCCAGTTTTTTTTTTCCCTTCGGAAACGGGTCCAAGTGGCTCTTTATGTCTTAAAGGTTGCAGACCCCTGGTCTAGGCTATCGGCTTGGGGGGCTCTATAGAGTAAGCATATGGAGAGTGAGTTATTGGATATTTTGAAGAGGTCAATGCCTTGGGTGGATGTTGATTCAGTTGTGGTAAAGTTTAGATCTTTCTTTGCTATGATTGAGACACCATCTCCTCTGATTGTAGTTCTTATACTGTTGTAGATTAAGTGGGTTGGGGGACAGAGCTGGCTTATGAGAACAGATTCGGTTTCATGGAACCAGATCTCTGTGATACAGAATATGTCAAGATTGTGGTCAAATATTAGGTCTGTGATTAGTGGGAATTTATTCCTGGCTGAGCGAACATTGATCTGGACACAAGATAGTAGGGGATGGACTGGATCTTTGTGTTGAGAGGGTGGTAGTTCCTGAGTTGGTGTATGTAAGCCTGCATTTCCGGTGGACTTGATATGGGTGGGGGTGAGGCCAGGAGTTGTCATCGAGAGGTGTTCTGTATGAATAGATTATTGGCATGTGATTTACTGTACTAGGTTTCACTTCAAGGGCATTTGTTAAGAGGGCTAGGGTTAAGTAGATGGCTAGGATGTAGAACCATAGGGATGGGTGTTTTATGGGGTGGGTCTCCATGCTGGGAGAGTTGAGAGGGGAACAGATGTAGGATTCGAGTAGTATTGGTGTATCTAAGTGGGGTTTGCGTGTTGCTGCAGATGTCTAGTGAAGTGAGCCAATCTAGAATAAGGTAGGGTACATTGTAGCAAAATACAATGAAGAATGTTACAGTATCTGGAAACAGTAATAGTATTGTGTCAGTTTTGTTACCGTTCTAAATGCTTGTAGTTGTATGGAACAATGGTTATTGCATCAAGTTATAACAAGTGAGCTTACTTGCTAAAAACTTACATGTGCTGATAGAGTTTGTGAAAGGTGGATGGCTTGTTCCAGTTAGGCGTAGTAAGGAGGTGTAGATTAAAGGTGTTCTGAGGTTCCACGCCTAAGGGCCAGGCCAAAGGGCACGCCTGGTAGCTCAGGATTTTTATAGTGTAATGAGGGCCCGATTGGCCTTGTTGGAGGGGAGCGGGGAGGAGCTTACCTTCCCGCTCTCCCTCGATGCTGCCAATCGGGTGCAGGAGCGGGTTTGAAGAGGCTGTGCGGTTGCAGGAGAACAGTTTTAAATGTCCGGTTGAGGTGGTTTCTTCGGCCCGATTGGCCTTGTCGATCTCCATATCGGCCCGATTGGCCCGATACGGTCTCCAAAACTGAACACAATACTCCAAGTGAGGCCTCCCCAATGGCTTGTACAGGGGCATTAATACCTCCTCCTTTCTGCTGGTTATTCCTCTCTGTATGCAACCCAGCATCCTTTTGGCTTTGACTATCACCTTGTCACATTGTTTTGCCAGCTTGAGATCCTCAGACACTCTCATTCCAAGATCCTTCTCCTGGTACATGCACCGGCCTCTCAGTATTGTGATATCATCAGTATAGCAAAGGTTGTTGATGAGGCTTCCACCAATCTTCCCACCTCTGTTGTCTTCATGCAGTCCTGCTTCTCTGATGATTTGTTCTGCATATACATTAAGCAGATAGGGGGAAAGTCTGCAGCCTTGTCGTACACCTTTGCTGATTTTTGTTTTTTAATTTAAAATTTTATTGTCATTTTCAACATATTACATCACACCTTTTACCTCCTCCTCCTCCTCATATACAATTCACATATACTACTTATACATCCTATCTCCATTGCTAACATTGCCTCCTATATATCTTCGTACTTATCATTTTATTAAGCTTCACTTACCCAGTCTAAAACTATTCCTTAACTTATTCCTTATCCCTTAACTCCACCCTTTGTCCCCCGTTTTCCCCACCCCATTCCCCATGCCACCCCCATTCACCTTCAAATTTATGCATTCTGTCTTTTTTGAGTGCATCTATCTCACACATAGCCCATATTTGATCTAACCGGCCTAGAACCTCTGCTCTTGTGGGTACCTCTGGTCTTTTCCAATACTTCATCAGCGCCAGACGCCCAGCCCCAATACAATATCCAAGAAATAGATTAGCACAGTTCCCTTCTCCCAGTACGCATTAAGGATTATCATTGTCCCAGTTAACTTCACCCTCAAAGAAGTTATTTCCCAATATATCTGTTCCACATCCTTCCATACTTTTTGTACACGTATACACTCCCATAGCATATGTTTCAGGTCTCCCACCCCTCCACGTTCTTTCCAATATTTTCCACTCTCCTGCTTACTCATCCACTGCATCTTAACAGGAGTCCAGTACAGCTGCAACCTGTTCCCGGTGCCAATTTCCTCTCTCCCCTTATTATCCTCCCTCACCTTTTAGCACTCCATTCACCCCCCCGTTGACCTTCCCATTTTTTGTGCCCCCCACCCCTCTTACGTCCCTCTCCATTAGCCCTTTGTACAGTATAGAGCGCAATTTCCTCGGCTTCCCTTCTTTTGCCATCATCTGTTCAAAACTTGTTGGTGGTTGTTTCCAGTCCCTTTGTACCTCCTCCCTCATCAAAAAGTAGTAAAACTGCACATACACCTAATCATCCCTATTTCACACTCATTTTCTCAAATGGAACTATTGTCCCCTTTTCTGTTGTAAATTGTCCCATCCTGTACTTTGTTTTACCTCAGATGTAAACTCCTATAATGTACGTAAATATGTTCCTAGTTATAACTCCTGTAGTTTCACCTCAGATGTAAACCACCTTAGACTGTAAACCATGTAAACCATATAATCTAATCACTATGTTATCTGTAAGTGTTACTTGTAACACGTATTTATATGTTCATGTAAACCGCACTGATCTGTAATAGCGCGGTATATAAAAAGAAACAAATAAATAAATAAATCCTTATCAGCCCTTTCCTCTCCCATTCTCTAAATATCCCTCCCTCCCTTCCCGGTACGAGCTCCGTCGTTCCCCTTATAAACGCTCTCCTTGAAAAGCTTTTCCCCTCTAATAGCCTCCTTCCTTCTTTCTTTCTTCCACATTTCCCTTGTTATTGCTCCAAATAGATTAGCTTGTTCCCCATCCGTACTTTGCTTCCCCCGCCCATAGTGTAAGTCCCACACCCCAAACTCCGCCTCCTGCATTTCTTTCACCCCTCCTGCTTCCATTTGCACCCAATCCAGTCTCTCCCCCTCCCCCTCCCAGGCTACTGCTGTTCTCAGCATCGCCGCTTTATAGTACATTTCCATGTTTGGCATTCCAAATCCCCCCTCCTCCTGCCTCATGAACATTATCTGCCTCGACACTTTTGCACGCCTCCTTTCCCACACAAAATCCATGAGCATCTGCTATATTTTTTTCAAGTACTGTTTCGGTATCGCCCAGGATATTGAACTGAACAGGAACAAAATCCTCGGCAAAACATTCACTTTAATTGTGGCAATTCTCCCCATCCAGGATAAATGTAGTCCTGTCCATCTACGCAGGTCATTCCTTATATTCCCATTTATCATGATTCCATTCTCTCAACTGTTCAATTGTCCTATCCATCTCTATTCCTAAATATCTTTAGGTGTTCCTCACCCACTTAAAGGGAACTTTTCCCGAAGACTCTTCTCCAAGTTCTCTGGCAAGTGAAATCCTAAAATCTCAATTTTTGTACCATTAATTTTATATCCTGATACTTCACTATACCCCTTAATTTCTTTCATCAACACCAGTAGGGTAATTAGCAGTTCCCGCAATGTCAGGATCACATCATCGGCAAACAGCGCAACTTTGGCTTCTATCCCCCCATTTGTACCCCTTCTATGTCCGATTGCCTTCTGATCCTTTCCACCAACGGCTCCATTACTAAGGCGAAGAGCAGAGGTGACAATGGGCATCCCTGTCTTGTTCCCCTACCCTGCTGAAAGGCCTCAGAGTACCCTCCATTGACTCAGATGCGAGCTGAGGGGTTGGCATACAAAGCTTTGACCCAACTTACAAATCTACTTCCCAATCCCACTTTTTTCAACACCTGTATCATAAAGGGCCACTCCACCCTATCAAAAGCCTTTTCTGCGTCCATTGTGATAAACACCGCTTGCTCCCCACTCCGCCACAACTTCCATTTCAAGTTCCCAATCTTCCTAATATTGTCTCCCCACTGCCTTCCCCCCACAAACCCCGTCTGATCCTTTTGTACCAGTTTGGGCAAGATCCTCTGAAGCCTCCGGGCCAGTATCTTCGCCAATATCTTAGCATCAATATTTATTAAGGATATTGGCCTATATAATCCACAGCTAATCAAATCCTTCCCTGGTTTTGGTATCAACGTAATTCCCACTTCCCTCATCGTTTGCGTCCATTAAACTAGCATTAAATTCCTCCACCAGTATCGGGCTCAGTTGCTCCTCAAATACTTTATAAAATTTGGACGTATACCCGTCCAGCCCCGGTGCTTTACCCGCTCTTTAGAGGCTCTAATGGCCTCTACCACCTCCGATTCCATAATGGGTCTATCCATGCTTTCTGCCTCTATTGGATCTATCTGCGGCAGCTCCACCTCCTGCAGATATTGAACACTTTTCTCTTTCCCATTCTGAATCTCACTCTGATATAGATGTTCAAAGAACCCTTTAAACTCTCTCCTTATCTCATTGCTGCCCGTTTGAAGTTTACCTTTCCTGTCTCTAATACCTCCTATATTGTTCTGTTGCCCTCTAGCCCGAACCCTACTCGCTAGCATCCTACTCGCCCAGTTTCCCGCTCTAAAGTAGGACTGTTTAAGCTGACTTAACTGAAACGCTATTTCACTCGCCCTCAACTTCCCTAATTGCACCCTCAGCAACTACAACCTCTGTAACGTTTGTGCATTCCTATCACTCTGCTGACTACTTTCCAACTCCGCTATTTCCTTTAGTAGCTGTATTTCCTGCCTTTTCTGCATTTTATTTTTATATGCCCCTATTCCTATAAGATGTCCTCTCACCACTGCTTTGAGACCATCCCATACTCCTCCCAGATTTACATAAGAACATAAGATATGCCATACTGCGTCAGACCAAGGTCCATCAAGCCCAGTATCCTGTTTCCAACAGTGGCCAATCTAGGTCATACGTACCTAGCAGTTTCCCCAAAAGACACAGGTTCCTCAATGCTTGTACTGGGTCAAGCAGTGATATCCTGGATCCCTTCTTAATAATGATTTATGGACCTTTCCTCCAGGAACTTGTCCAAACCTTTTTTAAACCCAGTTACACTAACAGCCTTTACTACATCCTCCGGTAACAAATTCCAGAGTTTGATTACACGTTGAGTGAAAAAAATATTTTCTTTTATTAGTCTTAAATAGTTTACCCTGTAGCTTCATTGCATGTCCCCTAGTCTTTCTATATTCTGATAACTTCTCCATCCCTATTATCCAGCAAATACTCCTGTAGCACCTTCCTAATCTTAGCAATTGTGTCTTGATCTCTTAGTAGGGAGTCATTCATTCTCCAGAATTGGAGACCCTCATCTCAATATCCTAAATTAAAGCTAATGCTCACTGGGGCATGGTCCGACCACGTAATTGATCCATGTTCCACCTCCTTGACTCTTGATACCCATGTCCCTCCCACCCATACCACGTGTAGCCTACTGTAGGCCTTGTGTAGGTTAGAGTAAAATGTGTACCCCCTCTGCCCCGGATGCCTGATCCTCCACACATCCAGTAGCCCCAATCGCTCCTTCAATCGTATCAGACTTTCTCTCTCTCTCCTAATCCCTCCCCTATCCCCCACTATTATCTAACCTAGGATTAACTGTCAGATTGAAATCTCCTCCCAATATTATTTGTCCTCCCCCCAGCTTTCTACCTCCTCTAGCAGCTTGTCATAGAACTCCTTTCTCCTCTCATTCGGTCCATATACACTCACCACCCAAACCTCCTCTCGTGCAAATTGCCAGTTTTACTCCTACCCATCTCCCCTCCTTATCCCTTCTCTCCTCCACCACCCACTCTTTAGCCCTGTTGCTCAACATCAGTCCCACCCCCCTTTTTTGTGTTCCGCCCTTCTCCCCGCCAACAACACATATGGATATTTCCTTGTTTGAAGTAGCCTTTCCTGTCCCACCTTCAAGTGTGTTTCCTGTATATAGGCTACATCTGCTCGCATACACACCCCCTCCCGCTCTACTAATCTCCTTTTCCGCCACGTTTGTAGTCCCTTTACATATACAGTAGTAATGTTGAGTACCTGCTCTCCTATTGGCTTACCTCCTTCCTTGCCCATTTTCCTTCGTTCTCCCATCCCCCTCCCTCCCTCCCTCCCTTCCCCCCATCCCCCCATCCCCCATCCCCTCCCTCCCTCCCCCCATCCCCCATCCCCTCCCTCACACCTGAGGAACTCCCTAGAGTAGTACTCATCATCCCAGATCCCGGTACCCCCTTTCCCATTGTCCCCACTTACTCCCCCTATTTTCCCCCTCTCTCTTTAACCTTCCCCCTCTCCCCACTTCCCACCTACTTCCTTTTTCCGTTGCACAATAACATTATAACATTATCTCCCTCCTCCTCCCCCCTCACCCCCACAACCCACATCCCCTTATTCAATAAAAGGTTACTACATTTACTCCTTAAAGTCCAAGAGCATAACTCACACCCAATTACTTTGTTGTATTTTTCTTTCTCTCCTTTTTAGTTCAGTGTTCTGTCCTTCTCAGTCCTCCTTCCAACCCTTTGACCATCTCTTGCAGATCTTGTCCCGCAGGTAGTTCCATATTGCAAAGACTGTCCTTAGTGTCCATTCCTTCCGCTGACTTGTCATGTTATTTTTTTCCCATGTCCTGTTTCCTTTGAGCTGGCTTGCTTGCTGCTCCACCAAGTCTTTGATGCTTTGTCCTTGATATTTCCATCTGTTGCTGCTCCTCCTCTGTCTCCGGCATTTCTGCCGCCGCCATCGCCGATTTTGCTGCTTGCAGACTTTTAACTCTCCACACTCGTGTACCCTTGTTAAACATCATCCCAAAAGGATACAGCCATCTGTATTTCACTCCCTCTCTCCGCATTACCTGCGTCACTGGTGCCATTTCCCGTCTTCTTTGCAATGTTCCAGCTGCTAAATCTCCATATATAACCAAAGACCCACCTAAAAGTGATTCTATAGTGGCTGATATACAATTTTCTAAACTAATTTTTGTATTATACTAATTTTTTTGTCGGAAGTTATTGCCGTGAGCGATTAATCACTCATGAAGCGTGACTTCCCTTTTAATTACTCTTATGGTAATGAAACCACCGTATAAAATTCATGAAGCAATTGCATTTTTAAACATCACTTAATGCTACTTCATAACACACCATCTTCACAACCGTCATTTAAACAGCTGTTAAAAGCTTATTTTGCAGATTTTCCACGAACACAGTACTGCGTTTAGACCCGTACTTTCATTCCGGCTCTGTTTCAACGCTTAATTTCTGCCCAATATACTCATCTGAATTAGTGAGTTGAATAGTTTCTTCCAGACTCATCTGAATTCGTGAGTTAAATAATTCCTTCCAGCAATCCGAACGGAAGATATATTAGCTACTGGATTTCTCCAAAGACACAGCCTGACTTGTGTGCCAATATATGGCTACGTTATAGCCTTGCCACACACAATTATCACTTTTTCACATTTTTGCCAAGACAGCCTCTTTGATCTCAAAATCCTTTAAGCATATCACTATATCCCTAGGCTGGTTTGGCCTGATAGGGCCCAGTGCCCTATGTGCTCTGTCCATTTCTACTTGTCTCTCATACTTTTTCTCTCACCTTGGGCCAAAATATGTGTCAATATGGCTTCCGCTACTTTTTTACTGTCCTGGAAACCTGGTTCTTCGGGCACCCCCGTATCCTTAAATTATTTCTTCTGGTCCTATTTTCCAGATCTTCTATTTTACATAGAATCTGTTCTGTCCATTGATTAATATTCTTAATGTCTTGTTATTGTATTTCACTTTGTTCCTGTATGCTGTTCATCCTGCTTTCCTGCTCTTCCAGCTGTGTCTTCACCTCCCTCAGTTCCTCCTTCAGCTCTCCCACCTCCTTTTCACCCGACTCATTTCCTCCTTTAAGTCTTTAAACCAACCTTGGAGCTCTCCACGGTTACTTTTTGGACCACCACTTCTGCTTTTCTGTCCTCCGTGCTTTTGCCGCCTTTCTTTTCCCGCTCCGCTGTTTCTCCTCCTTCACTCTGTCCAGCAGCCATTTTACTTTCCAGCCCCTCGTGCTTCCCCGATCCTGCATACGCGTACTCGTGTATATCCTCTGTCTTTCTGCGCATCGCCATTGCGTGCTCCTGCCTCTCCACCTCCGTTTACAATGGTTCGCTGCTTTTTTTCCGCTCTTTAGAAGGGTCTTTTATTGCTTCCACCGGGTTCCACTCTGGAGCTCCTATCTCAGGCAGCCATCCGAGATGATGACGTCACTTCCTCCGATCACCTTTGCCGATTTTAAACCATTCTGTTTCTCCTTGTTCCATTCGAACTGTTGCTTCCTGATCAATGTAAAGGTTGTGCAAGAGAACGATCAGGTGTTCTGGTATTCCCATGCTTCTTAATGTGGCCCAGAGTTTCTCATGGTTTACACAGTCAAAAGCCTTGCTGTAGTCAATATAACACATATAGATATCCTTTTGGTATTCTTTTGTCTTTTTAAGGATCCATCTCACATCTGTGATGTCTCTTGTTCTTCGTCCTTTCCTGAACCCTCTTTGCACTTCAGGCAGTTCTCATTCCAGGTATGGTTGTAGTCTCTGCTGAATGATCTTGAGTAGAATCTTGCTGGCATGTGGGATCAGAGCGATTGTGTGATAATTTCCACAGTCAGTCGGGTCACCTTTCTTCAGTATTGGTATAAACACAGATCTTTTCCAGTCAGTTGGCCATAATGTTGTTTTCCAAATTTCCTGGCAGAGGCTTTAAGTATGGCAAAAGCCGCATCTGATTGCTGGAATACTTCAGTGGGAATGCCATCAATACCCGGTGCTTTGTTCGTTGATAATGCTTTCAATGCTACTTCGACTTCTTCTTTCATCATCAACAATTCAATGAAACGGCTGTTGGTCCACTTGATCTTTATCATATAATAACTCTGTACATTCTTTCCACCTTTTCTTGATCTTCTCAGCATCATTCAAGTTGGATCCTTGAGCATCTTGTAGAATTCCAGTTTAATTCCAGTTTGAGACTGGAATTTTTTCTTTAACTCTTGTAGCTTTAGGAAAGCCAATCTTGTTCTTCCTCTAATAGTTTCATTCCATTTATGCGAGTAATTTATAAAATCAAGTATGCGTGTACTTGACTTTTTAAAACAGGCATGAAATATGTGCACAGCAATTTATAAAATTACTCTCGTACAGGGCAATAATCAAAGCTCTTTCAACAGATAAAACAGCATTTTGTCAGTGGAAATCATGACTTTGATAGTTGTTCAACATGCCCACAGGTAAAAGTGCACATGACATTCAGTGTGTGTTATTTTGCTACCAGGATTTTTTTTTTCATTTTGTGACTTCCCTTTTCATCATTAACTTGGTCATAACACTGACCAAATAAATGCAGTATGCAAATAGTTATGCAAATGGTGCTTAGCAATGCGTCTCTGCTCATAAAGCCACACCCCCCTTGGGCTGACCCCGTTGTGAAGAAATACTTAATTATGTTACTCCGCGTCCACGTCCTTCCAGTCATGCAACAGAACTTCTACTCTCCAGAAAAATGGCTGCTTCTTTTACATGGCTTAGACACGTTCGGTATTTTAAGGAGGCTCCGATCTACGATACTCCTCCAGGGTTTATATACTTGCATCTCTAAGTCTTACCTGTGCAATCAGCAGTGGCGTACCGGGGGCGGGGCGGTGGATGCGGTCCGCCATGGGTGCTGGCTGAGAGAGGCGTGCGCCCCCACCTGGACCACGAAGGCAACATGGTGAATTTACAATTAAGCTGGCTTGCTACGATGCCTCACGCTCCAGGGGCCGGCTGCTCTTCTCTCCCGGCCAAAGTCTCGTGAATCAAAACAAACTTGATCTTCATATATAAGTCCAGGTAGTATCCTGCTGTTAATCTATTTACTAGTATTGGTGCCAACATTTTTAAATCTTGATTCAGTAGCAAAATCAGCCTGTGGAATCCCATCCAATCTATTTCGCTTTCAGGTTTTGCTAGAAGTATGTGTGCTCAGTTTTGCTCTCGGCCCAGCCTCCCTCCTCGGAGAGCATCCTGAAACAGCTCTTTTAGAAGGACAACAACTAAGCCTGCTAAGATTTTGTAGAATTCACCTGGACCTGGGATTTAGCTAATTTCAGCTTTGAGACTGGGCCTTTATTATTCTGTAGACTCTGACTTTCAAGTCTGGGGATTCTGAAGCATTGAAAGAATTTCACTCTGTCCACGGGATGCCCTGAATCATTTCCAAACAATTTCTTATACTGTATCGCAAACGAATCCACTATCTCCCAAGCCTTCATTCTAATTCCGCTCTTACCTGCTCCTGTGTTTGTGATGGTACGGGCTGCATTACAAGGCTAGGATCAGGGCTGTTGTTCCGAGAGGCTTCCTGTGGCGGAGGATCGGGGCTCACTGGGTACTTGTTAGTTATGGGGAATTGAGGATTGGGCGAGTTGCTTCCTGTACCCTCGGCCCCTTGAAGAGAGGCCCCAGGAAGCATCAGGCTGTTGATTATCTTTCCATTAGTAACTCAACTTCCAATCAAATGCAAGCTGCGTTATTTGTTTTGCATAATAATGAGCTGCTTTGCATACATTTGTACGCTTGGCATCTCATTACTAGCTGGTGCTGTCATAAAAAAGAATCCTTCATTAAGGGGAAGTATCACATGATTTTACCATTCAATGCACATTATGGGCCCAATATTCGAAAGGCATTTACACGGTTTACAGCCCAGTAAACCGTTTAAATGGTGATATTCAACGGCACGTACACAGTTAGTGTCGCTGAATCCCCCCTCCTAACTCCCCTGTGTGCCCGGATGCATTAGGGCGTGCCAGGGGGCGTTCCGGAGTGGAGCAGCGCCAATCGGGCAGCAGCGATATTGAATGGCTGTATATGACCCCAGCATTGAATATCCGGGGTTAAGGGTCGGCGGCAGCTCAATATCGGGCCCTATATGACAAAGACCATGTGTTGTTCTCTTAATGCAGGTTAGTAACTATGTCCCTAAATTTGCTAATAATTTTCCTGGTTTCTGTCCCCATCTGTATAGCTTGCACCTATAAAAATATTATTCATTTCTCTTTTGGTGAGTAGCCCACTAAGGCCCCTATTTATTAATGCTTAGCATGGATTATCTACCCCAAAGCCCATTGCATTCAATTTTTAAGTGTCCCTATTAGCATCTAGTCGTGTCAGCAATATGCCAATTAGAGAGAGGTCGGATACGATGCGTGACTCATGCTTGGCGTGGTTCAGCTTTGCTGACAGAGAAATTGTCAGAGTGCGTGATCTAGTCTCATGTATACCTTATAAGCACTGGAATAAAATGTAAAGTCCTTGTCCAATGGGCGCACCGTCTCCAAGTATCAAGTAAATCTGATTTTTTGAGTATAATATTCGCTCCATTTTTAGCATGATTCTTTTAATTTTTTTTGGGGGGGGGAGGATTCTAGGGGGAGATTTTAATATATATAGTGGATCCATCGATATATTAAAATCTCCCCTAGAATCAAGTGATATTCATTGTATACCATCAGATTTGCTGTTGAGCTAAGAAAACTATATTGGCCTGATCTTCTGAACCCTTATCGGGCTAAGCACAGAGGACAAGGGCACTGAGAGCTATTCTTCAGTATTTTCTGGGTAGTGCTGCTTAATACCTCCACAGACCGCTGAAACACTAGCTAGATAATACCGGAGCAGGCTGTGAGTCGGCGACTATTTGGATAGAAGAGTTATTCAGCCATTATCAGCACAATTTGCTCCCCTTACAAGGGTAGTCTATCCGCACCACTTAGGATAGCAAAAAATGCTGCCCTAAGTGCTATCTGGGTAGGATGTCTGGATAGCAGCTAAATATTGCCATTATCTGGGTAGTTGCCGGTGCTGACCACAGTTTCTGGATATGCGGGAACTGACCACTGTCTGGATACTAGTGCTGACTATCCAGACGATATTTAAACACGGGTGCTCTGAATATCGGGTCACGGAGTGTAGATACTTCATAACCTGCACAGTATTCCCAATATCGCATTTTACGTATGATTAAGGGCACTAATACAGACTTTTCTATTTATCTATGATTATGGACAGAACCCCCCCAATCCCTGATCTGTCTCTTTTCAGCTTTATGTCTTCACTTGCATTCAAGTGTGTTTCTGGCAGGACAGTAATCTCTATTTTCATTTTCTATTAAAGAATTTTTGAGTGTTTTACTGGCAAACGAATTGCCATCCACATTTAAAGAGCCTAATTTTATATCAGGCATTTGTGCTCAGCAGTGATTGGCACTCGCAGCCTCCGTGCAACATTGGGTCTCCAGAGACCCCCCAGTGGAGTTCCCTTGATTTTGTCTCCTGCTGGAAGGCAACAGGCTTGCTGTGCTGAAAATCCCCAAACCATGAAAGTAAGTAGTGAGATCCGTCCGAGTCTGTCTCTTGCTGATTACCTATCACATTATTGTAGCCGTCACAATTCTCCATTCCTCGTTCATCAGCTTCCTGGCACAACCCAGCTCCCTCTGCTCTTTGGGGTCATTCATCACATCTTTCTCCCGTACGAGTCCTTCCTCGTCTCCCTTCCCTCCCACTGTTCCACTTTGTCTTTTCCTCAGAACTGCCCGTCATTTTGTTCTGATGTCACATAGTGGGAAGACTGTGCTGGGTCCTTCCCTGTCCCCACAATGTTTAACCCATAGGCAGCAACAGAACAGGTTGAACAGTGTATATTTGTGGTGTGACGCAATGGTGTGTTTCACCGTCCTCCACTGGCAAATGTGTGCATGCTTCTGTGAAGAGCTTGATGTGAAGGGGCATGGTAAAGTGTGTCCTGTTAGGTGGCAGGGTTGTGTGGGGGTGGGGGGTGGCGGAACTGAATGAGGGATAGGTGTGAGTGGTATCACATATATATTTGATTCTATTTTGAGAATTTAAGGGTGTGTGGGGGAATGGTTGTATGTGTGGAGGAGAGAATGTAGGGAAAGGGATGGAAGGAAAGGGGGGTCCTTCCCAAGGGCTGTGCAAGCGGCGCGACTGCACAGGGCGCAAGACCAGAAGGGGGCGCTGATAACATCACTGGGCTTCCTGGAAGCTCAAAACGAGTGAATTACTGAACATGGCTGGGTGTAGGGGGTGGGGCATCAGATTCGTTAGTCACACGGAGCATTTCTAGCTTGCTATGGCCCTGGGGGAGACAGGATGAGGCAGGAGTGTATGGAGGGGTATGTGTGTGCCTCTTTGTATATACATGCACTCTCCCCCTCACACTTACTTCCTCAATCTCTCAGCCCCATTCTACTCTCCCCTCCTTTCCATGCTTCCTTCCATCCCATGGCTCTCCCACTCTCCCTCACCTTCCCTTCATGCCCTCCCCCTTTCATTTTCTCCCCTCTCGCACACTCACTTCCCCTACCTCCCAATCCCCTTGCAACTCTCCCTTCCAACCTCCTCCTCTCACACTGTCTCCCCCACCCACACTCACTCCCCTTCTCTCGCCCTTCCTTCCCCCTCATTCTCTCCCCACCCATCATCGCCAGCCCCTCCTACTCTTCCCCTTGTACTCTTTCCCCCCTGCATTCCCCCCTTCCCTCTTATATACTCTTACCCCACCCCTTGCACTCTCGTCCCTCTCCTCATCTGCACACCCCCTCTGCCCTATCCCCTTTCCCGCTGTCTCATCATTCCCCACTCTCCACTCCCCCCCCCCCGCCCTTCTTTGCAGTCCCCTGTCCTTATCCCCTTCCTCCTTCCCTACTCCCCATATGTTTATTGCAAGATTTTAATATTAATGCCATGGCTTCAGTCTTGGTAGCAGACATGGGAGAACATCTTCCTGGCTCTCTCCGGTGCCCTTATTCTGATTGCACGTGTGGGCATTTAGCAGAACGTAAGAACTCCGAGGAATTTATCCGCCAACGTCCAGTTTTGCTGTTCAGTCTTTCTGCTCCTGTTTAAAAAGAGAACTGCCTTCATGCCAGCATTTCCATAGCAACCCTGGTCATGCACTGCATTTACTCAGTCTTTTCCCGGGCCACAGCTCAATTGTTTATTGGTCCCAGATCCCAGCTGCACTTTTTACGGGCAATAGTTCTGTTATCCGAGAACCACCACCAAATGCTTGGAGTTTCATCCTGTCTCTGCGATGTAGAGGTCGCGTTCTTCTGCGGAATTATCACTGATGTACGGCTAGGTATTAACACGATCTATAACCTTGGTCTCCATTCCCAGGCCTTGAGGGCCGTCAACAAGCCGGGTTCTCAGTACATCCTTAATGAATATGCATGAGAGAGATTTGCACGCAATGGAGGTAGTGAGTATGCAAATCTCTCTCATGCATATTCATTATAGATATCTTGAAAACCTGACCTGTTGGCAGCTCTTGAGGACTGGGAGCAAAGACCAAGAATCTATATGTGGCTCTTGCTGGTCCCAGTCCTCATTCATGCGCTCCACGGCCTATTTTATCTCATGTCGCCCTTGTGGAAGACTCTCAATTTCACCGGGTAGGGCAGACTGTTTAATTTCTTCAGCAAGCAGTCTGGACCAGTATGGGGTGAAGTTTTGGTATTTTGCTGGCATCCATGCTGAGAAACACCTTGTTACAGTAAATTCTGAAAATTGTTACTGTATCTTCTTAGTTAAGCCCTGTAGCAGGTCTAAATCTGGCATTTTGCTGTTCAAAGGCTCCCAGACCCTGTACACACTCACATTTAATTGGTAGCTCATTGCACAATAGGCCAGGCTTTGCGGGACAGATGTACTGAGAGAACAGCTTGCTTAGCTCAGTGTCTTATATTTTATCCATCGCCTCAGGACGCTGTAAGTCGTTTTGACGGCTTCAGTTCCCTTGATCCTCTACCCTGTCCTCTATTTGGGCATTTTTCTTTTGCATCTCCTGTGCTTGAACCACCAGAGGCTCAGCGGTGTCTCGCAGTGCTGAGATACAGTTCTCTCATTCAAGTGATCTTTGTGTTATCAGCAGTCAGGGATTTGTTCAGTTCGGTCTAATGTGGTCTGAAATATGTCAAGCTTGTCCTCCAACACTGAGGTAAAGCATTTTCTTAGATGCTTTGCCCCTCCCTCTGACATAATGAGGCCAGACAGCTCAGTCTTCTTGAATTTCAGATGATTGCCTGCTTTTCCAGGTGGCCTAGTGGTTGGGGCAAGGTACTTCAGGCCGGAAGGTCGGGGGTTCAAATCCCACTAGAGGACAGCAACCTTGGGCCGGAAGGACTGGGGTTTCTAGTCCCACAGGTGCCCCTTGTGGTCTTGGGCAAGCCACTTAACCCTCCATAGCCCATGTTCCCTGTAAAATAGTTAACTCCAAGTTATAATGCCCTGTTCAATGTAATTTCAGTTTGTTCAATGTAAACCGCACTGATGCAGAATAGCGCGGTATATAAGAGAATGTAAATAAATAAAATAAATTACTGACACTACCTTCAAAGCTTAACCTCAGGGCTATTTCCCTGCAGTACTGTTCTTCAGTAAGCTTTATTGATTTTAATTGGGGTCCTTTGATCGTTATAATCGAATTACTGTATTTAAACTTCCAGTGGCGAAAGTTCTATTGGGAGCGACCAAGCAAAGTTTTGCTGAGGGGGTCCCCTATTTTGGCCCTCCCATGACGACAGTGGTGCCACCAATCCCCCCTGTCAACCTCCCCCCTCGCTCCAGTGGCGGTGGCCCTTTGTGGCAAACTTACTTTCCATATCATCCTGCTAGACCAATGCAGACAAGTGGAGTGTTCCACTACCAGCAGATTGGTGGAGACAAAGAACCAATGAAATGCCCAGGTTTCAATTACATCACTCCCATACCTCTATTCGCCTCAGCCACCAGAGGTCCCTTCAGTATTTCTTTGTCTCCAGCAGATGTTGGATGGATTTTCTCCTCGCTGAAGAAAATCTGAAGAATTAAGAGGAAAAGATTGTTAAAAATGTTTGTGACAGACCACTTTGAGGGTGACTGTCTCATTTGAGCATGACGTGGGAGACTCCAGTAGACTGCAGTCTTTCATTAGCCATAGAAAGAGGAAAAATTGGTTCAGTTGCATGCTTATCATGATAAGAGCCTATTGAGCAGCCACAAAATTGGAAGGATTTGGAAGGATCTGGAAGAGTTCAGCAGGCTCACACAACCTCAGTGCCCCTTCCCTCCTCCTCTGTCCCCCCTGCTCTCTCCTGAAGACTGCAGAAGCCTCTCAGAGGGATCTGCCTGCAGCCACCTTAAACGCAGTGCTGCAAAGCCAGTGACACAGTTTCATGGGAGAAGAGCTGAGCCCGGCATAGATCATCTGCCAGGGGCTCTCAGGGGTGAGTACAAAGGTTTGTCCTCATCATTTGTCCTTGTTGGCGGCTCCTGATTCTGTCTCTGTTGGATGCAATCCGTGGTAGACCGCTGATGACCGTTGGTACAGTTTGGGGGTTTCCCTCTGTTTCCTGTATGCGTTGGTTGTGTTTTCTCCTATGGTGCACCTGGCAGTTGGGTAACATAGTGACATCATATATGACGGCAGATAGAGACCATCATGGTCCATCTAGTCTGCCAGCAAGGTGGCAAGAGTAGGTGCACCCGCTGCTCCGTGCAGGTCAGCCCCCCCCCATGCCTTTGCTTAGGGGTGTACCCACTACTCTGTGCAGGTCATCCCCTATTTGTTGAGATAGCAGAGACAGTTAAGGTTATTTTGATTTTATCCTGCTACTATAAAGGGATCTGGTGGCTGGTAAGTCTCTAGCCTTACACCCGGACATCTCGTGCTTTATCCAGGGGGTTTGGCATCTGCATTCTCCCCTCCAGTCTGTGATCCCTTCCTGGGATCTGTGTCTGGTGCTCAGTGCCCTGATGGTGGTGTCTTCGAGCCATTGAAGCACGCTGCTTTAAAGGATTTGATGCTCAAGACAGTCTTCTTGGTTGCGATTTGTTCTGCAAGGTGGATTTCTGAGCTGCAGGCTCTGTCTTGCCGAGATCCTTATCTGTCCTTTTCAAAGGAAGCCATTTCCATTCAGCCTGTGCCTTCCTTCTTGCCGAAGAGATTGCTTCCTTTCATATAAACCAGGTAGTCTGCCTGCCCTCCTTCTGTTAGGAGCAGTGTCAGGGGAAGGATAATGATCTTCGCCTTCTGAATGTCCAGAGGGTGCTTTTACAGTACTTGGAGGTTACAAATTCCTTTTGTAAGTCCGACCATCTTTTTGTGCTGTTCGCTGGCCCATGCAAGGTGATGCAGCAGCTAAGTCAACTTTGGGGTGCTGGATTAAGGAGGCCTTTGCCTCGGCATATCTGTTACAAAATCAGCCAGTTACGGAGGGTTGGTGTATCCATTCTACCCAAGCACAGGCATCCTCTTGGGCAGAGCAGAGCATTACCGCTTGGATATCCACATGAGGGCGGACATGACCTTGGCTCAAGGGTTTTGCGAGCTGCTGTGTCTTCTTTTTGCCCAATAGAGTTGTAGATTTGGTACATCCCACTTGTCTGGACTGGTCTAGCAGGACGATATGGATGGTGACATTTTACTTACCAGTTAATGTCCTTTCCTTGAGTCCTGCTAGACCAGTCCAAGTCCCGCTGCTGGAACTGCATTGCTCTGTTCTTCTGCTGCAGTATCCTTGGGTCTGCTCTGGTCTTTATACTTAGCTCTCTGTTTATGTTCTCCTGTACATAGTACTTTACTGTTGATCAGTCACTGCTGCCTATGGTTGATGTTGTGTGAGGCTTGCAATGTTTTTCCCATTTGCTTTGGGACGAATACTGAAGATACCTCTGGTGACCGAGGAAAATGGAGGTATGGAAGTGATATCATTGAAAGCTGTGCTTTTCATTGGTTCTTTGAATCCACCAATCCACAACCCACTTGTCTAGACTTGTCTAGCAGGACTCAAGGAAAGGACATTAACTGTTAAGTAAAATGTCACCTTAATCTGTTTACCGTGCTGCCTCCGTTCCAGGCCCAGAGGTGTTTCTCTTGGGCTAAAGTCTCGGTATCATGAGACTTAAGCCCAGGAGGAACACCTCCAGGCCTGGAATGGAGGTAGCACATCAACAGATAAAAGTAACTTTGCCGTGCAGCCAAGTGGGCCCCCTTCCTGCCTGGTCTCCCCCCCCCCCCCCGCCCTGCATTGCGGAGGCTGCTTAGACAGAATTTACATCTCTATCATGTCTCTGCTCTCCTGCCTTTCCTCCAAAGTATGCGTATTGAGAATTGCACACAGTTCTCCAAATGAGGTCTCATCAGAGATTACACAGAGGCACCGTCACCTCCTTCTTTCTGCTGGCCATTCCTCTTCCTATATCCCCAAGCATCCTGCTGGCTTTCCCCCCTGTGGCCTTATCTACCAGATACAATCACCCCCAGATTCTGTTCCTTTATATGTCCAGGACTAGACACATTGGGGTATGTTTACTAAACCATCTTAATGTTACCGGCGCTAGTTGCAGCGTTAATGTGAAGAATGCCATATAAGGTAGTGGGCGGTCTGGAGGTAAGGTTGCAAGGAAACGGTATCGTGCGATAGTGGGTGCCATGGCATGTTAATGCGTGTTAACCCTAAGTTTATGCCATCACAGTGTTAGAAGCTATAAAGATGTAGTCCACTGGTTATTGCAATAAAAGTGGAGGCAGAGATCATGGGTTTGATCCTGCAGTGGTGTTATGTAAGAAGGCTGTCTGAGGCATTTCCTTTTTTAATTTAAATCAGTGCTGCCAGCAAAAACACCCTCACAGTGCCATAACCTAAGGTGCAGCATAAGGCGCCCTATAAGGCACTCCATAGGGCACATTATAAAGTGCACTGTCCACCAAGGCACCTTATAATGTGCCCTATAGAGCGCCTTATGAGGCGCTCTATAGGGTGCCCCATAGGGCGCCTTATGAGGCACCTTAGGCTATGGCACTGTGAGAGTGTTTTTGCTAGCAGCACTGATTTAAATTAAAAGGAAAAGCCTCAGACAGCCTTATGAAATAACACCACTGTGGGATCAAACCCATGACCTCTGCCTCTATAGTCATTGAAGTAACCAGTGGGCTACATCTCTATAGTGTCTAACACACCGCTGGCTGGCTTCAGAAAGACTGCAGGTCACCACACAAACTGTCTGCTGTGGTTACCAGGATAGGGTAAACCCACCTGTACCCATGCTGCACTGCACATGCAGATCAGCAGCCTACAGCTGCTCAAAAGATGGGGTATGCGCCTCTATAGCACCCCGGCCTGGTAGGGGGAAATGACCGTGTGTGTTACAGGCATAGAGTAGCTACAGACTGTGACATTGTGCGGTTTCTGTGTTCACCCTGAGGGTGAGGTGGGGCGCCCAGCACCAGGTCCGCAGCACCCGGCTTGGCTGAGATAGGCTGTGCTGCAGGTCCCCATCAGTGCCAGTGTGTGATAGGTAGTCCTTGCAGACACTCCTAGGATACACCTGTGTCCATCTGTATTTCCTAGTGATGTCTAGCCCTTGTGGACTATGATGCACCCAGAATAGTGCATATCCTGTGTGGTTGCCATGGTCACATGTTATAAGAGAAGGGTGGTGGTTGGACCCAAAAGCAGATTATGTAGCACCACCCAACCTGCCCTCTGGGGGTCAGGTTGGGGGACAGGATCTCCCACCAACAGATCCACATTCTACATCTCTGCAATGGTGGCAGTAGAGGGGATCATCAACCCCAGTCCTGCTGGGCAATAGGCACCCTACAGGGCAGTCAGTGTAGATCTGTACGCATCACATAGGGCACTAGCAGACAGGCAGTAGGCCTGGAAAAGCTCAGCTGCCCCCACCACTATCTGACATTCACCAGCAGAGGGCACAGTCAGTCTCCACCCGCTGCACCCTGCAAGGCATTCCAGCCATACACATGCTAACTGCAGACAGTCTGCTAGCTAGTAAATAGTGCATGTTCCTGGAGGAACTGTGTGCACACACACCAAGCAAGTATGTCAGTGATTGGGCCCCAGAAAAGAGAACTCATAGATATCACTTGAGAGAAATACTGTATAGCACTATGGGGGACCCTAACCATGCCATGGTCACTGCTCAGTCAGGGTGAGAGTGAACTCCCAGCATGACATGCTGTGGCCACCCTGTCCGTGCAGGTGGTGGTCGGGCACTACAATGTCCCAGCCATTGCCCTATGCTACTACTACTACTATTCAGCACTTATAAAGCGCCACGCACACAGCGCTGCACAGCTAACCTACAAGAGGTAGCCAACATACAAGAGACAGTCCCTGCCCATCAGAGTCATGCTCGTCGGAGCTTACAATCTAGTTAAGAGAAAAAAGTACAGAGCATTAGTCAGTTCTGCGCAAGGTACAGTGAGGTACAGTTTGGTCTATAGTTTGGTCATAGACGTTGACGGGGTTTAGGGTAAAATGAGGATGGTGCCAGGTTCTAAATGCAACGGTGAAGAGGTGGGTCTTCAATCTGGATTTGAAGAGGGCCAGGGAGGATGCCTGGCGCACAGACACAGGTAGCCTGTTCCAGGCATGTGGTGCTGCAAGGTGAAAGGAGTGCAGTTGGGAGTTCGCGGTGCGGGTGAAGGGCATTGATAGAAGTAATTTGTTAGCAGAGCGCAAAATACGAGAGGGGGCGTAGGGGGAGATAAGAGGTATTGAGGGGCCATAGAGTGAATGCATTTATAGGTCAGTAGGAGAAGCTTGAATTGGATGCGGAATTGGACAGGGAGCCAGTGAAGCAACTTGAGAAGAGGAGTAGTGTGGGCATGGTGAGGCTGGCAGAAGATTAGTCCAGCAGCGTGACTTTGTATAGATTGAAGAGGGAGGAGGTGGCTCACGGGGAGATCAGCGAGGAGTAGGTTGCAGTAATCGAGGCGAGAGGAGATCAAGGAGTGGACGAGCATTTTGGTAGTGTGTTCAGAGAGGAAGGGGTGGATTTTGCTGATTTTGTAGAGAAAGAAACAGCAGATCTTAGCTACAAGCTGGATATGAGCGGAGAAGGAGAGAGAGGTGTCGAAGATAACCCCTAGATTGCGGGCCGAGGGAACAGGAAGGATAGTAGATCCATCCACATGGACTGAGAGAGGGGAAAGTGGGGGGGGGGGGGGGGATTTGGGTGGAAAGACAAGGAGTTCAGTCTTGGCCATGTTCAGTTTCAATCGGTGATGAGACATCCAGGCAGTGATGTCCGAGAGACAGGCAGAGATCTTGGACTGGGTTGCCAGAGAAATATCAGATGTAGAGCAGTAGATCTGGGAGTCATCAGCATAGAGATGATACTGAATGCCATGGGAGGAGATAAGCACGCCAAGGCCTTGGGTATAGAGAGAGAAGAGGAGGGGGCCCAAGACAGATCCCTGGGGTACACCTACATGTAGCGGGGTAGGGGAGGAGGAGGAGCCACCAGAGCATACACTGAATGAGCGATGGGAGAGGTAGGAGGAGAACCAGGATAGTACGGAGTCCTTGAAGCCAAGCAAGGAGAGGGTGGTGAGGAGAAGGTTGTGGTCAACGGTATCAAAAGCAGCAGAAAGGTCAAGAAGGATGAGGATGGAATAGAGGCCCTTAGATTTAGCCAAGAACAGGTCATTGGTGACTTTTGTGAGTGCTGATTCAGTGGAGTGTAGGGGACGGAAGCCGGATTGTAGTGGGTCCAGGAGGGCCTGGGGGGTGAAGAAGTCGAGGCAGCGACGGTGGACTGCTCGTTCTAATAGCTTGGATATGAAGGGAAGGAGGGAGATGGGTCGATAGTTAGAAGGGCATGTGGGATCAAGTGAGGGTTTCTTGAGGAGGGGTGTGACAACAGCGTGTTTGAAGTCAGCGGGGACAGTTGCAGTGGAGAGTGAAAGGTTGAGGATATGAGTGATGGAGGGGACAATGGTGAGGGAGATGGAACGTAGGAGATGGGTGGGGATAGGGTCTGAAGAGCAGGTGGTGTGTTTGGAGGCGGAAAGGAGGAGTGCGGTTTCTTCTTCAGAGATCGGAGTGAAGGAGGAGAGGGTGACAGGGGAAGTATGAAACATAGAAACATAGAAATATGATGACAGAAAAAGACCACATGGCCTATCTAGTCTGTCCTTCCATATCAACAACTACAACAGTCCCCTTTTTACCTTTAGAGATCCTCTGTGTTTGTCCCATGCTTTTTTGAATTCAGTACTGTCCTCATCTCTACCACCTCCACTGGGAGACTATTCCACGGATCCACTACCCATTCCGTAAAGAAATATTTCTGCATATCACTCCTGAATCTATCTCCTTTCACCCTCATCCCATGTCCCCTCGTAGCAGAACTTGCTTTCAATTGAAAGAGGCTCTCTCTCCCTGAACATTTATGCCACGGAGGTATTTAAACATCTCAATCATATCACCTCTATCCCGCCTTTCCTCTAAGGTGTACATATTAAGATCTTTCAGTCTGTCCTCATATGCTTTATAATGAAGACCACTAATCATTTTAGTAGCCACCCTCTGCACCGACTCCATCCTGTTCACATCCTTTTGAAGGTGCGGTCTCCAGAATTGCACACTATACTCCAAATGAGGTCGCACCAAAGACTTATAGAGAGGCATTATCACCTCCTTTTTTCTGCTAGCCATTCCTCTCCGTATGCACCCAAGCATCCTTTTAGATTTTGCCGTCGCCTTTTCTACCTGTTTAGCTACTTTAAGATCATCAGACACAACCACGCCTAGGTCCCGCTCTTCTTTAGTGGACAAAAGTACTTCACCCCCTATACTATATTGCTCCCTTGGATTGCTGCAGCCCAAATGCATGACCTTACATTTTTTAACATTAAATCCCAGCTGCCAAATTCTAGACCATTCTTCAAGCTTAGCTAGATCCCTCCTCATGTTATCTACACCTTCCTGGGTGTCTACTCTATTGCAGATTTTGGTATCATCTGCAAAAGGCAAACCTTACCCGACAGCCCTTCTGCTATATCACTAACAAAGATGTTAAAATGAATCGGACCAAGGACAGATCCCTGGGGCACACCACTGGTAACATCCTTCTCCTCAGAGTGAGCTCCATTTACTTGTACTCTTTGTCGCCTCCCACCCAACCAATTTCTAACCCAAGCAGTAACTTTAGGGTCCATCCCTAGGGTGCTCAGTTTGTTTATAGGTCGCCTGTGAGGAACAGTGTCAAAGGCTTTACTGAAATCTAAATATACCACATCTAGGGCTCTCCCTCGGTCCAACTCCCTGGTCACCTAGTCAAAGAAATCAATCAGATTTGTCTGACAAGACCTGCCTCTGGTGAATCCATGCTGCCTCGGATCCTGTAATCCGCTGGACTCCAGAAACCTCACTATTTTCTCTTTCAGCAGCGTTTCCAATAATTTACTCACCACCGAAGTTAAACTATCCGGCCTGTAGTATGGATTGGTGAGGAGAATTTTGGAGGAGTGGAGGTAGATAAAGTGGTAGGGTAATCTTGTGGATTTTGTCATGGAAGTAGTCGGCTAGGGTTTGGGCAGAAAGGGAAGGCGGGATCGGGGACGGGGGGACCTTGAGGAGAGAATTGAGGGTATTAAAGAGACGGTGAGGATCAGAGGCAAGGGAGTTGGTCAGATGGATGTAGTAATCTTGTTTGGCAATTGCTAAGGCTGACTGGAAGGAGCCAAGCATGAATTTGAAGTGTAGGAGGTCTTCCGGGGAGTGGGATTTGGACCAAGCTCGTTCAGCAGAACGGGTGCAGATGCGTATGTAAAGGATTGTGGGTGAAAGCCAGGGTTGGGGAATAGATCGTTTGACGGGACGTGGGGTGGGAGGGGCAAGATTGTCAAGGGCTGAGGATAGTGTAGCATTGTATGAAGATAATGCCGCGTCGACGGACTTGGAGGATAAAATGGAGATGGTGGAAGAGAGAGTCATGGGATCAATATTATGAAGGTCTCTAAATAGGTTGGAGGAGAAAGGACGAGGTTGGGATAGCAGAAGCTGAAGAGTAAATGTTAAGAGGTGATGGTCAGATGAGGGAAGGATTGATTTGTGGAAGTTTGAGGGAGAGGAATTGGAGAAGAGTTTTAGGTTGAGGCAGTGGCCATGTAGATGTGTGGGGGCAGTGGAACAAAGTTTGAGGTCGAACGAGGAGGTAAGAGCAAGGAACTTTGAGGCATGGGGGTCTGAGGGTTGTCGATGTGAATGTTGAAATCGCCAAGAATAAGAGTGGGGGAGAAGGGGCCCATAAAGGCAGAAAGCCAGGAGTCGAAGTCGGTGAGGATGTTTGATTTGGATTTATCGGGTGGGCGATAGATAACAGCTACTCGGAGGGGGGAGTGGTGTGAGGAGGCAAATGGAGTGGACTTCAAAGGAGAGGGGGGGGAGTGTGATTGGGGTGGCAGGAGGGGTTGGAATTGGCAGGAGGGAGAGAGTAGGAGGCCAACGCCACCACCGCGACCAGCAGATCGAGGTGTATGGGAGAACTGGTAGCCCGCATAGCAGAGAGAGGCAATGGATGCGGTGTCGTCTGGGGAGAGCCAGGTCTCGGTCAAGGCAAGAAGTTGAAGGGCATTAGAGATAAAAAGATCATGAATAAAAGGGGTTTTTTTAACGACTGAGCATGCGTTCCATAGGGCACATGAAAACGGGAGAGCGGAGGGGGGGAGGAGAGGGATATGGATAAGGTTAGATAAGTTACGTGTGGATTTCTTATCAGAGTAGCATGGGGGTGCATTTCTAAGGTAATACCGAGATTTAGAGGGAGCAGGGTGTGGGTGGGTATGTCTGTGTGTATGTGCTCTCCAAGAGGGACATGAGGGAGGGGAAATGAGGGATAAGTTGACGGTATCGGGTAGGTTATATGAGGGATTATTTTTGGGGGTAGGGTTGGAGTTGGTATCTATGGAGGAGTGATTGTGGGATGAATGAGGGAGGGCAGAAGGAGGGAGGAGTAGGATGTGGATGAGATTAGATAGGCTATGTGGGGAACTTTTTTTAGTGTGAGAAAGAAGTCGGGGGGGGGGGGTGCCAGGGTTGGGGTTGATATTACCTTATGAGAGAAGGAGAATGAGTATTAGAGAGTGAAGTAAAGTGGAGATAGTACGACGGAAGCGAGGGTGGGGTTGCTTTAAAGAGAGGGGAGCTGTTGAATGTGGAGGATGGGGTGAAAAAGCTCAAGAGCAGGTGCTGGGCTAGGGGGCAGAATGGAGGGAGAAGTGAGGAAGGTAGAGAGGGGGGCTGGTTGAATGCGGGGGATGGTGTGAAGAGGCTCAAGAGTAGATGCTAGGCTAGGGGGGAGAGTGGAGGGAGAAGTGAGGAAGGTAGGGGAAGAGGAGGGAGGGTGTTGGTAGGAGGGGAGGCAGTTGGGGAGGATGAGGAAGAGAAGGACAATGAGATGTGGGGCCATGGTAGTGGGCAGCAAGGTCTGAGCAAGTAATGGGTTGCAAGTTCTCGGCAAGCAATGGGTAGCAAGTTCTATGCAGTCAACGGGAAGTGTCATGAGGTAGCGCTGTCAGAGCCCAGGGAAATAGGGAACTCTGAGCAAAGCATAGCTGACAGCTCAGAAATACACGTGGAGAAAGGTTACCATGGGCAACAGATACAAGCTGGATCACGAGGTGTAAGGGAACGCCCAAACACAAGCCTGGATAGGAACTCATTAGGAAATGAGGGGCAGCTGGGTAGGGGCGGAGCCCAAACAAACACCATGAGAAAGACAGTTAAAAGTCACTCACCTGAAGGTAGTGGCAGAGCCGTGGAAGGAACGTTCAGAGCTGTGAGAGCTGCTGAGGGAACGTTCAGGGAGAGAGTTGCTGAGGAGAGAAGCCAAAGGAACCTTTGGAGAGAAGCCTCACGAGGGAAACACAGAACTGTGGAATCCGGGAGGGACTGCTTTGAGAAGCAGGGCACAGCTCTCCAAAGTCCCCGGGAACCTTGCTATGAAGGGAGCAGAGGTGGCAGTCCAGTGGCCAGGCTAAAGGGAGCCAAATTACCCAGCAGAAGGTACCAAGCAGGGAATAGTTTTTACCCTGAGGAAACTTTTATACCAGAGAAGCAGCTAGCAGAGAAACACAGTAAAAGGTTCTCATGCAAACGGAGCTCGGCTCGGCTGAGAGACCAGGAAGAGAGAGTGCCAGAGGGTAGGCGTATTAACCCTAATAGAAGAGCTCCAGAATATAAAGAATTACCCTGCACTTACCAGGAACTGTGTAGCTCTCTTGACCGTGATTATAGTGAATGTGGTAATTACCCATTTCCCTCTAGTGCAGTGGAGGAGGGGAATGCTGTGAGTTACAGAGAGGAACTTTGCAACGGAAGCTTTACTCCAGGAGAAAGTTATTCCGACGGTGAAGAGATGCAATATGAGCCTTATGAGGAATCTTTGAATGGCAGTGATATGGACTGTACGTACACTATGGCAGATGCCATATCCTCCCTATGTTACAGTGCTGTGAAAACTGTTTAAAAGAAAACAGGAAGAAGGTTTTCATGTGAAAAGGACTGTTTTCTTTTTCCTTCTGTTTGTTGAAAAAGCTGAAGTTAAAGCCAAGTTTTGTTCCTGCATTTCTTTAATTTGATGCCAGATGAATGGTCTGTTTTCCTTTATTTCAAATGCTAAAATATCCAATCCCGGACGGGGAATAAAATCCTGTATTATAACCTTACACTTGGTCTGCAACTACAATTATTTGACTGGTGCTTAAGAACCACAGGTTCCAGAAGGCATTTTAAAGCCTTCCCACAATACTCTATAGCAACTAGAGTACTACCCCACTGATGTACCCATGCCGCTGGCCTCTGGGGACGCTGGTGGGTGACAGAAGCAAGTAATAGGCAAACAAGCAGGCAGGTTCTATGCAAATAATAGGTAGCAGTTCTGTGCAACAATGGGTAGCAACAGTATGCAGACAATGGGTAGCAACACTCTGTAAGCAATGGATAAGCAATGGATAACAGTTTTATGCAACAAAGGGTAGCAACAGTATGCAGACAATGTGTAGCAACACTCAGAACAATGGATAAGCAATGGATAACAGTTCTATGCAACAATGGGTAGAAGTTCTATGCAATAATGGGTAGCAACAGTATGCAGACAATGGGTAGCAACACTCTGTAGGCAATGGATAAGCAATGGGTAGCAGTTCTATGCAACAATGGGTAGCAGTACGATGCAGGCACTGGGAGCAAAATTAAGCAAGCAGTGGGTAGTAGTGCCATGCAGGCAGTGGGTAGCAGTTCAATGCCTACAATGGGTAGCGGGTAGCAGGTAGCAGTACAGTGCAGGCAGTGGGTAGCAAGTTCAAGGTGGGTAATGTGATCAATGCCAGCAGTGGGGGGGCAAGACAAAGGAAAGTTACTTGAAAGTACCGGGTGGAGCTCGTGAGATGGTTGGGTCAGGAGCCGATGTGTGGAGGAACAATCGAGCCTGGTCGACCCCGGCAACTACGGAGCACCGGAACGCCCGCGGGCCTGCGTCTAAGGGCCATGCCAAAGGGCCGTCTGGTGAGGCCCTCAGGCGCGGGCACGCCCAATGGCACCCTCCTTTTTGTAGGCTGTAGCTGGGCGGCGGGAAGAGCGGCGTGTGCAGATGCATTCTGCCCAGGCCGCCCTGTCCGGACCATACCCACAGTACCTTGCTCCTCATTATGCACATTGGCAGGCTAACACTGGCAACAGTGCAAGCAGTGCGGGCTCAGTAAGGTGTAGGCAGCCACAGAAAACTGGATAGACATACACACACTCCAACACCTATGCCAGCTTTGTGCAACTATAGAGGTTTGTGGCAGCCCTGGCCAGCACACCAGTCCTGAGCACAGTGCGGGCATTGCTATGGTACGCAATACTGTTGGTGTCACTCCCCGGGGTGATAAACACTGTCAGAAACCAAAACTGAAACACACTCCACAGATATCAGAAAGGTTGCTATGATGCATCTCTGTCAACAAATTGTGTTTAACTTAGGATTTGTTATCTGACATTAATCATAGCAACCTTTTGATATATGTGGAACGTGTTCTCAAGTTTAGGACGGCATTGCTAAGGTATGCAAGTGCTAGTATTGGGAGATGCTGCTGCGCGCAGGGCCCAACAGCCTGACTCTCCATGAGGCTTTGGATAGTGGAGCCTGTGGGTGTGGGTGTTTATGCCCCTGTTGGCCGCTGCTCTAGGGCAGAGGTTTCCAACTCTGGTCCTGGTGGGCCAAACACAGTTCAGGTTTTCATGCTGTCCCTAATGAATATGCATGAGATACATTTGCATACAATGGGGTGGTGCATACAAATGAAGCACAGGCATATTTATTAGGGACGGCATGAAACCTGAATGGTGTTTGGCCCTCCAGGACTGCAGTTGGGAAACTCTTCTCTAGGGATTACACATGTTTATGGTGTCTGTGCTCTGTAGAGTAAAATATAGTCGTTTATGGCATGTTTATTTAATCTGCAATAAAGGTTCCATCTTTATTACCCTGGTTTAGCACTGGGTAAAATATAGGGACATGGTTTGCAGGAGCCACAGCTGGGACTTGAACCTGTGACTTTTTGCCCCTGAACATACTGGCTGTGTGCACTGCACCAAACTGTTGCCACAGGGGCAGATCATTCCCTGGGGATACCATGATTGTTCGTCAGACAGCCCTTGTCTGTTGCAGTGCACGGCACCCACCTAAAGGGGGCTTGGCCGTGGTCTGGTGTGGGCAGATGCCACTGCCCCCTCCGCCACCAGCACCCCTCCTCCACCATGCTGACATGCCCTTGTGCTGGTGGTGTGCAGTCCCAGGCCATCCAGTGTGCCGGTAGGCAGCTGCCTATGGTGTGTGATATGGGGTAGGGGTGCCTGCCTAGACAATCACGCTTCCCCCTGGCACCACCTGCCAATGTTATGTGCCCTTTGGGGTACTTGCTGGGTACTGTCCCCTGGGACACTGTGGGACACACACTCGTGGCCATGTTTGCCCTTGGTCAGTTGCTGTCCTGCTGGTTTTCCGCTTCCACATTCCTATGTGTCACCTAGGCATCTGCCTAGCCCACCCTGTGCCCCAGCTGCCCCACTGCATGTCCCGCCTGCAGCCCCCTTTACCCCATTTGCAGCCTCACCGTAGTGCCCTCTCGTACTTGGGCACTATGATGTTGCTGCACATGTATCACTACTATCACTTTTCTTGGTTTCCCTGCCTTTGCTGCACATTGCTAACTGAAATGGTCTCTCTCCCCTGCAAATGTGCCTCTAGCGCAGGGTTTTCAGACCTTCATTTCACGGCGTTAGTGTGCATGGAGACTCTCCCCTCCCACTCTCTGCCCATTGACCCCTTATCTCTGCCTCAGGGGAGCCTTACTCCACCCTCTGCGCACCTTACCGACGCCGGAAACGTTATCGTGCGATACGTGACTCTCTCGCACCGTAATGCGCCATTATCGCACGATAACGTCACATATCACGTGATAATGTCGCAGCTGCGACGTTAGCGCCATTTAGTAAACATACCCCATAGTTTAATTTTGAAAATTTGACAAAGTGTGGAAAGGGGCCGGTATGTACCAGGCAAAAGTGTGGAAAGGGATCAGTATGTACCAGGCAAAAGTGTGGAAAGGGGCCGGTATGTACTAGGCAAAAGTGTGGAAAGGGGCCGGTATGTACTAGGCAAAAGTGTGGAAAGGGATCAGTATTTACCAGGCAAAAGTGTGGAAAGGGATCAGTATTTACCAGGCAAAAGTGTGGAAAGGGGTCAGTATGTACTAGGGATATGTATTTGTTAGCATACATTCAGTTCATTAGTTTGCCTTAAAACATGCAATGTGCACAAAATTGATTTAACGCGTGATAACCTAGAAATTAACACGTTAACTAGCATGCTTTTAAAAATGTTTAATGTGCATTCCAAATTTTTCATGGAAACAAATGTGTGCTATGAACTAAAAAAAATGCCTGAGAATTGGGAAAAAGGAAAAAAGAAATTGAAATAAACCAAAAGGTTTTGCTCTGTGCACATCACTGGTATGGGCATCATTTTAATCCATATGTCGAATTCTAAAATGACCCCATAATTACAGATAGTCAATGTTTTTAAGTATCATGGAACTAGCTACTTCACCAGGGGTATACAGGTTCAGTCCTCAAGGGTGCAAACAGGCCATGTTATCCCTAATATTTATTTAATTTCATTTTATTTATTTATTTATTTATTTCACTGTGCTCTTTATAATCAGTGCGGTTTACATGTACACTAGCAGGTACTTTTTATTCCCTTGTCCCCGAAGGGCTCACAGTCTAAGTGTACCTGAGGCAATGGAGGATTAAGTGGCTTGCCCAAGGCCATAAGGAGTGACCATGGGACTAGAGACCCCAGTCCCTCCGGCCTGTGGTTGCTTGTCCCCATGTGGGAATTGAACCCCTGGCCTTCTGGCCTGAGGTAACCTGTCCCAACCACTGAGCCACTCCTCCCCTCATAAATATGCATGAGCTAGATTTGCATACAGTGGTGATAACACATATGTAGGTCTATCTCATGCATATTCATTTGGGATATCCTGAAAACCTGGCCTGTTTGTGGCCCTCAAGGACTGAACTTGTGTACTCCTGTACTACACATCGATTGAAACAAGGCAAGTTTCAAGCAGCAAATGGGAAAACTTTGAAATAATTCTTTAACAGAAGTTAAATGATATTATTATTGTGATTCCCTAAAAATACATGTTTCTCTCAGTTTTTGATTTGTAGTTGTGTATATATAAAGTCCGCAGTGAGCAGGCTGTTACCCTGCATTAAGACATGGCAATCTGCTATTTGCAAAATGAGATTTTGAACAGTTTTTTAAACAAAAACTTGTAATTCTGTCTGACCCTTTGATAACGGCTGTTTGAAAATGAATCTGGGGAAGAGATGTACTTTTACAGTCATCCAATTTTTATTTTGCGGTGTACATTTTCTACAGATGCTGACTTGGCTGTCAGCTGTCATGGGGCCATCTTCTGATTCCTAGAGACCTCCCCTAGTGGGTCCATCTTCTGATTCCTAGAGACCTCCCCTAGTGGGTCCATCTTCTGATTCCTAGAGACCTCCCCTTATGGGTCCATCTTCTGATTCCTAGAGACCTCCCCTAGTGGATCCATCTTCTGATTCCTAGAGACCTCCCCTAGTGGGTCCATCTTCTGGAGGAGTGGGCGGGGCCTTGTAGACTTTCATTCCGACTTACTTGGGGACTTTGCCTGAAGTCCTATATCTGATGCTTCGTGCACATCTAGTGGAAAATAAACAAGGCTGGATGGACTGGCTACTTGATATCAGATTGTGGATATTCCCTGGTGGGTTTCTTTATTGGGGGTATGTACATTCATTAGCTAGATCTGCATACCTTTGGTCGAAGAACCCAGTTAATTTACATATTTGGATTATCTGGAATACCTGGTCCTTGAACATGAAGAGGCATCCTTGTATTGTCCTATAATCAAGGGCGAATTTAAGATTTGAGTGCTCATAAGGAAGACCAGAGAGAAGGGAGAGGAAGGGGTCAGAAGAGAGCAGAAGACCATAGTGCCACAGTGGCACCTCTCTGAAGCAGCACTTGAATATGACCCTAAAGTAATTAGGAGCAGGCTTCCTCAAGGCCCGGCGCTATGTTCAGCCGAGCTATTAACAGAGCAGCAACATGGCCGCTTCCAGTTGCAGTATTGGTGGCGGCAGTGGCTCCCCCCATTACCCCACTCACGCAATCAAAACCCCTGTGCCATGGATTGAAAGACCCATGGCACCCACGGAGACCCTCCGATCCCCCCAACCATCAGCACGCCTCTCTCTGGACAACACCCAACAACGGGGCTGGCTGTCCTCCCTGCTCCCAACCTGGCTGGGCCCTTCCCACCCCCCTAAGCCTACCTCGGTCCTTACCAGGGTCTTTCTGGTGGTCCCCCTCGGCTCCTGTCCTATCTCGGTGCTGCTCAATATGGCCCCAGTCTCGCGGTGATGCCCTCTAACAGTAAGACGTTGATGTCTCTAGGGGTACTGTGGTTCTTCTGATTCATGGCACTGGGGTTTTGATTGCATTGTGGGGGGGGGGGCACTGCCACCATGGACAGGAAAGAGACAGCGTCTACTGTCGCTTGCCCTCTCCCTACTCCCATGTCATCTGCTGATGCAGGGAATGACGGCCAGTGTGGTAAGTGTCAGTCCTGTGCAGGGCAGATTCTGGCCACTCCCCCTGAATTTATCGCACAGGATTTGCACCTACTGCACGGCAGTAGGTGCTCAATACTTACTGCAATTTAGTAAACATGCGCCCTAGTGGCTAGATATAAGGCCCATGATTAGCAGGTGTAAATTGCACGGATCCTTTGTACCCCCAAGGGGGAAAGGCAATGCCCCCCCTCCACTTTTCCTTTGACAGACTGGCAGAGTTTGCACCTAGGTAAACTGTTTGGTAATTAGCCTGTTTAGGAAGCTGTATTTGGAATAAATCTGCAGACTTTGTTTACAATATGTGCGTTAAAGCTTAGTAAATCTAGTCCATAGGCAGTAGACAGGCTCCATCGAGAATAATGGGGCTTGCATTATATAACCGGTTAAATTGTATTCATGCATGTTAGTAAACGAGGCCTTTGTGATATAACACAGAAAAATGGGACACACTTGTCATAAATGCATGAAAATTGACCTGCTTGCTTAATTCAAACCACTTGTCTATATACCAGCAATAACCGGTCCATATTTAAACATACAGCATTTAATTCAAATATGAGGGGGGAGGAATATTCAACGAAGGTGGTCAGTGCTGTTAAAGCCGCTGGCCATTGCCACTTTAGATAATGCCTGGATATTCAATGTGAGGCCATATCCGGTCCCCAGCATTGAATGTCCTCCGGGTTGCCTGGTTAGTGTTTTAGCTAACCGGTCAGCAGCAATACTCAGCCGCTGGCCAGATAACTAAACTGGATTAGGTTAGTCGGTTAGTAATTGAATGTCACCGCTGACCGGCTAAGCTATGTCAGCACACCTGCTTCACCCCTGGAATGCCCCAGTGCTAAGCAGTTAGCGCCGGGGCTTTTAAACCAGATAGGAGGGGACAGGGCAGTACCAAGGGCTGTCTGTGCGAGCAGCACAGACGCACAGGGCGCAAGCACAGAAGGGGGCGCTGATAGCACCACTGGGCTTCCAGGAAGCTCCAAAAGAGGGAGTTACTGAAAGTGGCTGGATGGAAAGGGGGCGCCAGATTCATTAGTCGAACAGGGCACATTGCCAGCTTGGTACGGTCCTGGAAGGGATATTCAGTAACACTAACTGCTTTAGTGCTGCTGAATATTCCCATGGGCATGCTTTAAATATGCCCCCTTGTACGCAGGGCCAGCCCAAAGGTTTCTGCCGCAATACACAGGCCCTCCATGCTGCCCCCACCATGCCTGTGGCACTACCCAGTCCACCATGCCATCCTCCATCCCTGGCATCCATCTACCAACCTGGAGGAGGGCGTGGTATGATGATCCTCCTTTTCAAGCAGCAGCTGCTCCTGCCCCCTCTGATGCAACTTCCTGTTGGAGGGGACAGGAATGGCAGGCCATGATTAAACACATGCATGCATGGGCGTTTTAAGACCCATCGCAGTGCTGAAGCATCAGTTCAGCTGCCGCTTCAAAGGGACGATTTCCATAGTGCCTACCAGGGTCTGCTGCCCTAGGTGACCACCTAGTTCACCTGGTGGACAGACTGGCCCTGCCTGTATGTTCAGTGCCACTCTCTGGATAATGAGCAGTGCTGAATATGCATATGAGGCGTTCAGCACTGCTTGCTTTCCATAAAACAGTGATATTCATCTCTCTACCTCCAGTGCCAAGAAAAGCCAGGAGCTGTTGGGTTTTCAGGAATCAGCATTGACTCAAAGGCACACATTGCATTCTAGTGGTTAGAGCAGTGGTCTGGAGACCAAGAGACTAGCATTTGATTCCCACTGGCACTCCTTGTGGTTTTGGGCAAGTCACTTTACCCTCCATTGCCTTGGAAGAAAGGCCTGGCAATCTAGTTCTGGTCACTCGTTGCCAAGAAAATCCAAGGGCTGCTGGGTCACCAGGAGTCAGCATTGACTCAACGGCACACATCGCATTTTTTTGCATCTGGATAAGTTTATGAAAGCTTGTTTATAAAATCTATCCGTATAGTGCTGGGGCAGAACATATGGGTTCCATCCAGAGAACGGCGATATTAGACTCGCTATCCAGATAACGATCTGCTTAAATTTTGAACACCTAAATAGTTTTCCAGGTAGTGGGCTGAACATCGTAGCTTGACGGATAACCAAATGAAATGGCCATATTCTGTCCTGCACTACCCAGCTAGTATTGGGGCAGTCTGTAAGCATTTTCAGCGGCACCATCTGGACAGAGCCACTGAAAATCAATGGATACTGCTGGCTACCGCCATTATTCTTTATCTGGATGACTGCTTTTGAATATAAGGCAAAATAATATTAATCATTCTGTGTTTCTCTATTCCAGTGCAGACATTCGGATTATTCTGCGCAAGGGCTAATAAGCTTTTTGTTCTCTGGATTGCAGGAGTTGGTTTTGACAGAGAGGCTAGCATCCGTTGCTCACTTGTTCATTCACAGTCCGTGCTGCAGCGGAGGCGAAAGTTGAGAAGAAGGAAAACCATCTTGGGCATTCCGAGACGAGTACAGCAAGAAATAGGTGTGATGTGTAACCAAATGTTGGGCTTGGTTTGATCATGCCTGCTGGTGAAATACGCTAGGCTTCTGCTATAACTGGGACATCCCCCAGAAAACACATTTTTCTCAGTTGATTTTAATGATGACAATTGCCACCTCTTCAAACCTGTAACTATTTCATAAGGATTCTTTTTTTCATGGTGGAACTGTTGAATGGCAGGGCTGAGCATTTGGGGCTTATTTGGACACTTAAAAATTAAAAGTGCACGCAAATCGCTTGTGTAGATGTATACCTTAGAATTAGCTTCCGTACAATGGATTTATATGCACAAACAAGCTGTAATCTGCATAGAAGGCATGCAGTTAAGACAAATATGCACAAAACCACAAAAAAATCCCCCCACGAAAAATCGCTAGAACTTTTTTTTAATGAAGGTTAACAAAACGTTTTTTTTGGCTCTGCACATCCTTACTGAACGGATAATTCCGGAAATAGTAGCCTGTTGCTTGGATGTTACATATAGCTGTTGGGGCCCTCCATGTGGCCCAATAACAGAAAATTATTAAAATCTTGATTTAAAAGATGATAGATCAGTTCACAGGCTCGTGGGAATTTATCATCATTCTAAGTGGTTTGCAATCTAAATTAAATTTCATGTTTGATATTCTGCATGTCCATGTAGAATCTATGCAGTTTACAACACAAATTGAAAACATTATACAAGAACAAGGAAAAGAGAGAAGGTAGGACGTTCAACAGTGGGGGGACCTACGTAGCTTAGATTCAGACAATGATCTTGAGTACACAGTAGGAGGGGAGGAATTGGAAATTTGGGTATCGCTGGTCAAGATTTGAAATTTGATAGCAATCACTATGGATAACTGCAGACTGCTATCTCATTGCTTAACTAATGTTCATAAATCAGTATCTACATAAACAAAAGCAACTTATTTTAAGAATTTATGGTGAAATAGAATGTGACATGTTTTGACACAAAAATATGTGTCAGATGTGTTTTACTCTACAAGAACTGAGCACTGAAGGTAGTAGGGGGTGTATCCATGAGTAGAATAGTGGAATAGTAGCTTGGCTGAAATTCTGAAGGTCATCTCATGTGTTTTCATTTGTGTCCTAGATTCCGACGAGTCACCTGTAACAAGAGAACGAAATGTGATAGTTCATGCAGATCCCGAGTTCTCTAGTTCTGTTGGCAGGAGATCTGGTACCAGGGACTCAGAGTGCCAAACTGAGGAGATTCTCATTGCTGCACCATCCAGGAGAAGAATCCGATCCCAGAGAAGCCAGGGCACAATAGTCTCCCTCTCTCATTCAGCCGGCAACATTGTAGATTTGACAGACGGCGGTGACCCAATGTTTACTACGGCGGTAACTAGCCGCATTCGATCACGCAGTCTTCCTCGAGAAAGTGCTAGAGTCAGTGACATTGGTCACAATCTTGGTGCTAAAACTTCTGCTTATGAACCAGAACTCTTTTTGCCAAGCCCAGAGCGGATCCTAAAGAAAGGCGAAGACACCATCACTAACCAGGGTTCACAAGAACACCAGCCTGTAGGTTTAACCTGTTCTAAGCACCTCTACAGTCCGCAACACACCTTGAGTGAAAGAGGCAGGTCAAGGCTGTCAAGGATGGCAGATTCCGGAAGCTGTGAGATTTCCTCAAACTCTGATACCTTTGGAAGCCCAATCCACTCAATTTCCACTACAGGAGTCCTTCTGAGCAGTCACATGGATCAGAAAGATGACCATCAATCCTCCAGTGGTAACTGGAGTGGAAGTAGTTCGACCTGCCCATCTCAGACATCAGAAACCATTCCACCTGCTGCCTCTCCACCTCTGACTGGCTCCTCACACTGCGATTCAGAGCTATCTTTGAATACTGTTCCCCACACCAATGAAGATTCCAATGTCTTCATCACAGAGCAGTATGACAATGATCAACTGGAGAAGGCCAGAGGTCACCGGGAAAGCTCTTTCACCTCTACAGTAGCAGATTTATTTGACGACCCCAACAACAGTAACACAAGTGATAGTGAATGGAACTATCTTCACCATCGTCATGATGCATCATGCCGTCAGGATTTCAGTCTGGAATGTTCAAAGGCTAATAGCTTGGATTGCCCGAGCCTTACAAGTATGGCCACGTATGATAGTTTTTTGGAAAAGAGTCCATCTGAAAAAGCAGATACTAGCTCTCACTTTTCTGTGGACACTGAAGGATATTATACCTCCATGCACTTTGACTGTGGTCTTAATGATAATAAAAGTTATATATGTAACTATGCAGCTGCAGGGTCTGAAGGCGGTCAGAATCCAGATACTGCTTCAAGTCTTACAGACTGCATTTGGCAGGATTATGTAAAAAACAGAAGGCAGGGAAGACAAAGAATCTCTTTTAGAAAACCAAAGGCAAAGCCAGCCCCACCAAAACGCAGTTCGTCGCTGAGGAAATCTGAAAAGCATACAGATGTTCCTGAGAAGAAAGAACCAAAGATAGCCAGTGGGCAGCAAGTGTTTCACACTCCCAGGGAAATGAAGCTGCCACTTGAATTTTCAAATACACCTTCAAATGTGGAAAACTCTAGTCTATTCTGTGGACAGGAACTGTCCTGGGTGAACCAGTGCAGTGGCCATTTAAAGGACACTCAACTTAAAGATGAAGGTGCTGAACAAACTCACTATGCAGATCTCTGGCTTCTCAATGACTTGAAATCTAACGATCCCTATAGGTCACTATCAAATTCAAGCACTGCTACGGGTACTACAGTCATAGAATGCACCAAGTCTCCCGAAAGTTCCGAATCGCAAACATCACAGTCTGAATCCAGAGCCACCACCCCATCCCTTCCCTCTGTTGAGAATGAGTTTAAGTTGGCATCCCCGGAAAAGATGGCTGGCTTAGCATCACCGTCCAGTGGGTATTCAAGTCAATCAGAAACACCCACCTCATCTTTTCCAACAGCTTTCTTTTCTGGGCCCTTATCTCCGGGAGGCGGTAAGAGAAAACCAAAAGTACCAGAAAGGAAGTCTTCGCTCCAGCAGTCCTCTCTGAAATCTGGAAATGTATCCTTGAGCAAAGATCTAGAACTTCCAGTTATACCTCCTACCCATCTTGACCTAAGTGCTCTTCATAATGTTGTAATTCGACCATTCCCTCACAAATCCCAGTTGCATGCTTTCAGTCACTCAAATCAGAACACAGCTGGGGATGCAAAGAGCTCTCCAGTCCTTGCTATCACACCTTCAGTTCTGAAATCTGTTCACCTCCGATCTGTCAAACATGAAGACACAAAGCAAAAAGAAAAGAACATAGATGATCTGCACATGCAAGAATACACACTAACAGTAGATGCCTTTCCTCCAAGCAACTTCAAGCTGCCTGTCGCTAACAAACTACTGTCACGCCAGTACTCCATAGAAGAGGACATGCTGCCCTATATCGACTCTTCATCATCCGAAACAAGCCCTGATAATCATCTTTCAGAAAAAAGCTCCATTTTCAATGGAAAGAATACATATAACCAAGAAACTATAATCCTGGCCAACGAGGTTATTTCAGAAGCTAAAATTGTAAAAGACCAAATAACCGGTGATAAGCTACTTCAGGAAACAATATTAAGGGGAAACTCTAACCCTGTTATGGAAGGGCCTCAAAAAGACTTGGATGCTACTGGTGAATATGACATGGAGACATCACATAAAAAAACAAGACAGAATGAGGTCCACAAGAGTGTGCAAGTTCTTCAAGAGTCATCTTTGGATCGTGAGCAACTACCCAAACCAGAACCACTCAACAGAGTCACATCCCAAGAATGTGTATCAGAATGTCTTGATCAGCTGAAAAGCCAACTTGACTTGAGCAACCAAGATGAAGAAGTGCCTGGGAATACTGTCAAGCATGAATCAGAGATCTTACCTGAAAATTCACTCAGTGGAAACTACTCCCGGCAGGAAAATTACGTTGTATCAGGTTTTCCAACCAAAAGTGCCTCTGAAGATAGTAGGGAAGAAGAGAGCCAGGAAATACAGGACAATGTGGATGAGACCTCATGGAGAGGTAAGTTCTCAGCTGCTCCTTCAGTACAGTTGATTTCATAATCCTATGAGGAAATTTTCTGCCATCAGAAGAAAACAGTATAATAAATTCAATGAAATTCCAGCAGGACACTATCAGGCCAACATAGAAAAGAAGTTATACTTTCATTGGTGGCCAGTAAATGTATAACATTATTATCTGTATATTCTCAAAATCTCTATGGATAGTTTTGGGACGAATATATGGTTGAACAGCCCAATACTATGTGTATAAAAAAAGGCTTACTTTGGGGTGGGTGAGGGCGGGCAAAAAATTATGAGGGGGATATTCAAAGGCATTTACATGGTTTGTAGACTTGCCAGTTAGTTAGTGTCGCTGAAAAATTCCTGTTTAGGCCGCTAAAAGCCCCCACCCTAAGCACTTAGCATTTGGGTGTTCCAGGGGTGGAACAGGTGTGGCACCATGGGTTAACTGAGCAATGGTGATACTCAGCCGCTACCCAGTTACTCTAACCAGCTGAACGGCTGTCCTAACTTTAGCCAGTTCTGCAATCCGGCCGTGGTTGCATATCGCCACTAATCAGATCGCAAGATCACAATCCAGGCAACCTAGATATTCAGTGACGGGGCCTGGATATGGCCCCGGCATTGAAGATCTGGGGCAAAATTAAAGCAACAATGACCAGAAGCTTTAACTCTGCTGGCCGCCACTGCTGAAAAGCACCCTCCCCCATCTGTTTAATACTCAGCCACAGCGGTCAGCATGCTTTAAAGTGCCTGACCACCATGTCTGAAAACCAGATTTTCTGCAGTGGAGACTCTATGGTGTCCGGCACTGGATATCCCGTTTTGCTGCTGACTGGATTTGCTAAACAATGAATGGCAATATTACCTGTCCAGTAAGCTTCCAGAACCACCCCAGCTCCATCCACAAACCAGCCCGGAATTAACCAGGTGTCTTTACCGCAGTCCATGGGGATATTCAGCAGCGCCATTGAATGTCGAGATTGCAGGGGTTTATGCCGCAGACCGCATAAACCCATTTGAATATTGACCTTATTTATAGATTTAGGGGTATGTTTACTAAACCGTCTTAATGTTACCGGCGTTAGTTGCAGTCTTACTGTGACGAATGCCATATAAGGTAGTGGGCGTTCCGGTCTTAAGGTAGCATTTCGGGTTATTGCGCAATAGAGGGAGCCGTGGCACGTTAATGCATGTTAGCCTTAATTAGGCATGCTGACCTGTAATCACAGCAACAGAGGTGTAGCATACTGGTTAATACATTGACAGCTGATACATTGGTCATGAGTTTGATCCCTCAGTGGGCTCAGTTAAAAGATTGTCTGAGGCAATCCCTTTTCCTGCTTGTAACAGCCAGACACATCCCAACAATTTGCACTGCCAGCCAAAAAAGCCTCACCCCAGTGCCGCAACCTAATGTTAGGGTGCACCATAAGGCACATCATAAAGCACCACGTCATCCAAGGCAGGTCATAATGTGCCCCAGAGGGCAGCAGGAAAGGTTGGCACCCTCCAAGGCAGCATATAAGGTGCCCCATAAGCTGGCCAAACCTAAGGTGCCGTGAAAGATGCCCCAGGGATGCCAAGGTGACTCAGGAGATGGTGCCCAGGGGCACAAAGGTGCCCCAAAGTCACAAGCATGAAATGTATGGCTCAAACACAGATGCAACCATAACACTGCACAGAGCACGAAGGAAAGGCAATGAACAAGTGATGGAAGGAAGTAGATGACGGAGCTCATGGGCCAGCCAAATCTGCATGCAGCCCATGTGGCAGCAGGTAAAGTGGACAAACATATCGGGGGCAGCTATACCAATATACAGGGTGATGGTAATGTACAGTGCAACAATGACAGTGTGTGGCAGAGGATGGGGATACGTGTCCACCAGAGGAAGTAGAGATGGCAGGATAAGTGCAATGACAGGAGGACAGAGGAGAGCAGTGCCATGCAGAGCAGACACAGGAGAGGCAAGCATGAAGAGCCGCAATGCAGAAAAGTGTGCCAGTGCAGGACATGGGGTAGCAGCCTGCACATTAGGGCAGGACGCCACACAGCTGGCACACACACATAGACGGACAGAAGGATGGATGGCAACAGTGATAAGGGTATATTGTGGCAGCAGCACAGATCTGCACAGATATGGCTGTTACACGAATGAAACGTAGTTGTGTAGGACAGCCATAAAAAAAGGGAACAGAGAGGAATCAAACCCATGACCTCTGCTACTGAAGTCATTGCATTAACCATTGTGCTACATCACTATGGGAGTTATCATACCAATGGCTGGCTACAGAAAGAGTGCACGTCACCATAAAACTGTCTGCTGTGGCTACCAGGATAGGATAGAACCAACAGTACCCATAATGCAATTCACATGCAGAACAGCAGTCTACATCTGCTCACCAGATGGGGTATGCACCTCTACAGCATGTCAGCTTGGTAGGGGGGAATGACCGTGCGTGTTACTGGCACAGAGTATCCACAGACCATGCCAATGTGTGTGTTCTGTGCTCACCCTGAGGGTGAGGTGGAGTGGCCAGCGCCAGGTCTGCAGTACCCGGGTTGGTTGAGGTGGGCTGTGCTGCAGGTCTCCATCAGTGCCAGTGTGTGACAGGTATTTGTTGCAGACACCTTTAGGAGGTCTCTGTGTCCATTTGTAATGGCCAGTCATGTCTGGCCCTTGTGGACCATGATGCACACAACATAGTGTATATCCACTGTGCTTGCTATGTTCACCTGTTTAGGGAGCAGGGGTGTGTCAGGGCAACAATGTACTTAGCAAACCACCCTCTTGGGTCAGAGTGGGGACAAGATCTGCCCCCCCCCAACCGACCCGCACTCTCACCCTTTGCAAGGGGGGCAGTGGAGGTACATGAGGTCAGGCTGTGGGACCAGCAACCCCAGTCCTGGTGGCGAACAGACAGCTGCTGAAGATCTGCATTTCAGACAGGGCCACTGGCAGATAGATAATGGGCCCAGTCAGCTCAGCTGCCCCCCACTACGATCTGACATTCACCAGCAGAAGGCAGTCAGTGTGCACCTGCTGCACCCTGCAAGGTGGTGCAGCCATACATATGCTAACTGCAGACAGTCTGCTAGCTAGTACATAGTGCATGTTCCTGGAGGAACTGTGTGCACCCAAAACTGGGATGTCAGCACACACACCATGCAGGTATGTCGGTGATTGGGCCCCAGAAAAGAGAACCCATAAATATCACTTGAGAGAAATACTGTATAGCACTATGGGGGAACCTAGCCATGCCGTGGTCACTGCTAAGTCAGGGTGAGAGCGACCTCCCAGCATGACATGCTGTGGCCACCCTGTCCGTGCAGGTGGTGGTCAGGCACTACAGTGTCCCAGCCATTGCCCTATACCCTGTGCAAATGCATCCTGCCCATGCCACCCTGTCCTGGCCATACACACAGTACCTTGCTCCTCATGCACATTGGCAGACTAACACTGGAAACAGTGCAAGCAATGTGGGCTCAGTAAGGTGTAGGCAGCCACAACACACTGGATAGACAGACACACACTCCCACACCTATGCCAGCATTGTGCAAACATAGAGGTTTGTGGCAGCCCTGGCCGCCACACCAGTCCTGTGCACAGTGCGGGCATGGTACTCAATACTGTTAGGGTCACTCCCCGGGGTGGTAAACACTGTCAGAATCAATAACTGAAACACACTCCAGAGATATCAGAAAGGTTGCTATGATGAATCTCTATCAACAAAATGTGTTTAACTTAGGATTTGTTATCTGACATTAATCATAGCAACCTTTTGATATATGTGGAACGTGTTCCCAAGTTTAGGACGGCATTGCTAAGGTATGCAGATGCCAGTATTGGGAGATGCTGCTCCTCGCAGGGCCCAACAGCCTGACTCTCCATGAGGCTTTGGAGAGTGGAGCCTGGGGTGTGGGTGTTTAAGCCCCTGTTGGCCGCTGCTCTAGGGCAGAGGTTCCCAACTCCGGTCCTGGTGGGCCAAACACTGTTCAGGTTTTCATGCTGTCTCTAATGAATATGCATGAGATACATTTGAATACAATGGGGGCGGTGCATACAAATGCAGCACAGGCATATTTATTAGGGTCAGCATGAAACCTGAATGGTGTTTGGCCCTCCAGGACTGCAGTTGGGAAACTCAGCTCTAGGGATTGCACATGTTTATGGTGTCTGTGCTCTGTAGGGTAAAATATAGGCGTTTCAGGCATGTTTATTTATCTGCAATAAAGGTTCCGTCTTTATTACGACGGTTTAGTACTGGGTAAAATATGGGGACAGGGTTGGCGGGAGCAACAGCTGGGACTTGAACTTGTGACCGTTTGCTTCTGAACACACTGGCTGTGTGTACTGCACCACACGGACAGATTATTCCCTGGGGATACCATGACTGCTCGTCAGACAGACCATATCTGTTGCAGTGCATGGCACCCACCTAAACAGGGCTTGGCCGTGGTCTGCTGTGGGCAGATGCCACTGCCCCATCCGCCACCAGCACTCCTCCGCCACCATGCTGCCATGCCATTATGCCAGTGGTGCGCAGTCCCAGGCCATCCAGTGTGCCGGTAGGCAGCTGCCTATGGTGTGGGTTCTCGGGTAGGGGTGACTACATGGACATGCGAGCTTCCCCACGGCACCACCTGCCAATGTTATGTGCCCTTGGGGGTACCTGCTGGGTAATATCCCCTATGACACTGTGGGACACACACTCGTGCCCATGTTGGACACTCGTCTGTTGCTGTCTTGCTGCTTTACAGTTTTGGCATTCCTATGTGCCACCTAGGCATCTGCCTAGTCCACACTATGCCCCAGCTGGACCACAGCATGTGCCGCCTGCAGCCCCCTGTATCCCATTTACAGCATCAGTACAGTTGCCCTTTCCTACGTGCCCACTCTGCTGTTGCTGCACATGTGCACGCCATAACAAACCTGCCCAATCTAAACAACATAAACCCTGATCAGCGCTATTTCAATGTGGGATCATTCACTTTGTAGGGGGACAGAGCATAGACCCTTCCAAACATGATATCTTCTTTTTTTGTGCTTTGTCAGTAGTGTTGCTTTATGTTTATCATTAATATCACTATTGGCCAGCTAGGTTATTGGGATTTTAAATGTTGTTCTGATCATTTTATATGTTTATTTGCCTTTTTGGTTCCTGCACATGTATCACTACTATCACATTTCTGGGTTTCCCTGCCTTTGCTGCACATTGCTGACTGAAATGGTTTCTCTTTCCTGCAAATGTGCCTAACGCGAGGGTTTCACTGACGTTAGTTTTCAGACCCGGATTTCACAGCGTTAGTGTGCCTGGAGCCTCTCCCCGCCCACTCTCCGTCCGTTGACCCCTTCTCTCTGCCCTCTGGGAGGCCTTACTCCACCCTTCAGACCCGGAATTCACAGCGTTAGTGTGCCTTAACGTCACCGCCGCGTTATCGCGCGATAACGTCACTTATCGCCCGATAATACCACCACTGCGATGTTAAGACGGTTTAGTAAACATACCCCTTAGTTTAGTTCTGCTGGATAGCATATCTAAACTAAATGGACGGTGGCAGAACAGTGACCAAACTGTCTGTATATTCAGCGCCACTAGGGATAAGGACAGAGGCGCCAAATATATGGATTGGATTAAACACCACAAACGGTGTTTATCTCTTCCCAGTCACTATGCTGGCTAAAAATCGAGCCCTATTTCCTGATTGATTCAGTGGCGACCTTTGTCTAACAGACAAACAAAAGAGTTTTGAGAATTGGAACCATAGCATTGGTCCCCTATATGTGTTCCCAGTTCCCAAAGCTGACATTTACTGTACAGTGCTGACGTGTTTGAAAAGTAAAACATTTTCACCAACTAGTATTGTTTAAGGAATGCTGACTTACTTTGCTATGCAAAGAGCATTGAGACCTTAGTAACACATGATGTCCTTGACTAACATGGCCGCTTTCTGTTTAGAGTCTTCTCAGAGTGACGATTCTTTGGTTTCACCGTTGAGTGAAACAGAGGACATCTTTCTGTCTCCCAACAAACCCCGCACTACTGAGGATCTTTTTGCTGTCATCCATAGGTGAGCTAAACTCTAGACCCACTGTAAGCATATTGTGGTTCAAGATTATAAATCTGAAGAGAGGCCCTGTTGGGATAGGCCTCTAACTAAAGCTAACTCGTGCCCTTAGGATGAAGGGGCTTTAATGAGGGATGTACAGTACTGAAATGTACATATCTTTAAATATGTCATATGTACATAAAACTAGTGGCTGATTTTATATTTCAGTGAACCTTTTAATTTGAGACCCCAGGACTAGCAGGAAAATATTGTTTGCCGCCCTCTTGAAAACTGTTCAATAATGGGGAGCAGTTTATCGCTTGAAGCAATAGTGCCTCCTACTGGTGGCAAAATTAGTATTGCCATGAATAATGCACCTGTTGTTCTAGCATTACTGATGAGGACACTGCCACAGTCCATCCATCTGTCTATACATGTATTTATTGTGGCAATTATGTGGCACATTCTCATAAATTTGCATATTAAATTATGGAGTCTAGGGGGGAATTACTTAATTTTTAGAAAGCTATTTTTTGACATTGTTTTGGGTTCCTAGTTAACTTTTTTGAGGAGAAGAAAGTGCTGGGTGCTGAAAAGGGAGGAGGTACATGGAGAAGGAGAAGGGACGGGGGGATAGGGAGAAAGGGGGAATCTCATCAGAGAGTGAGTGCACTTCAAAAGAGGGAAATTGAGAAGGAATCTCAGGCAAGAGGGAAAGAGATAGTGGAGGAGGGATAGAGCTGTAGAAGGGGACGTTAGAGAGAATCCGTGAGTAGAGGAAGGCGAGAGAAAGGAGGCATGGAAGAGGTCAGGTACAGGAGGATAAAAAGGAGGTCCAGGATTTGGAAAATGTATATGAGACAAGAGAAAAAGGAACAATCCACTTACACCCCACTTCATACTCCTTGCCCCCATAAATCCCTTCATTCTCTCCCTGCACAACCCTCTCTGATTTCCACAAAATTCTACAGCCCCCTGAATCTCGCCATGTACTACCCTCCGATCCCCTCAGTCTTGCCCCACATCATAAGAACATAAGATATGCCATACTGGATCAAACTAAACGTCCATCAAGCCCAGTATCCTGTTTCCAACAGTGGCCAAGTACTGGTTCCATGCTGCTTATCCCAGGGCTAAGTAGTGGATTTCCCCTAGTCCACTTTAATAAGGACTTTTCCTCCAGGAACTTATCCAACCCTCTTTTAAACCTGGCTAAACTAATAGCTTTTACTACATCCTCCGACAATGAATTATTTTTAAATGTGCTACATTGTAGCTTCAGTGCATGCCCCCTAGTCTTTCTATTTTTTAAAACAGTAAAGAACTGATCTACGTTTACCCATTCTACTCCACTCGTTCTTTAATAGCCTCTATCATATCTTCCTTCACCTGTCTCTTTTCCAAGCTGAAGAGCCCTAATCTTTTATGCCTTTCCTCATAGCGGTATCATTCCATCCCCTTTACCATTTTGGTTGCTCTTCTCTGTACTTTTACTATTTATTTATTTACATTCTCTTATATACTGCGCTATTCTGCATCAGTGTGGTTTACATTGAACAAACTGAAATTACATTGAACAGGGCATTATAACTTGGAGAGAACTATTTTACAGGGAGCATGGGCTATGGAGGGTTAAGTGGCTTGCCCAAGACCACAAGGAGCACCTGTGGGACTAGAAACCCCAGTCCTTCCGGCCCAAGGTTGCTGTCCTCTAGTGGGATTTGAACCCCCGACCTTCCGGCCTGAAGTACTAATTCCACTATATCCTTTTTAAGATACAGCGACCAAAACAGCGCACAATATTCAAGGTGTGGTGGTACCATGGAGTGATACAGAGGCATTATAATATCCTTTGTTTTATTTTCCATTCCTTTCCTTATTATACCTAGCATTCTATTTGCTCTCTTGGCCGCTGGGCGGAGGGTTTCAACTGGGCGGAGGGTTTCAACATGTTATCCACAATGATGCCTAAATCTTTTTCCTAGGTGGTGCTTCCTAATGTGGAATCTTGCATCATGTAACCATAATATGGATTGTTCTTCCCTAATGGCCTGATTCTGTTTTGGACATACCGGCTCTCTGTACTCACAGAGTGAGCCAGGATTCTGATCCCGCAGGGCACGTCTAGCCCCGCGGGATCCAGGCCTGTACGTGAAGGCCAGGACCCCAATTCTGGTTGGCCTGCACGTACAGGCCTTCCCCGGCTAACTCAGTCAGGGCTCCCGAATGGAGCCGTAGTGCCATGGCGTCCAGTTGCCATGGCTCCACGGCTCCATTCAGGAGCCGCGATCCCCAGCCGCCGGAACAAATGCTTCATTCCCTGCAGCCTGACCCCCAATCTGGTCTCCCAAAATCAGAGTTGGGCTGCGGGGAATCTCTTTTGCCCCTCCCGCCTTTCTGTGCCCCAGGCTGGCCATCCCCCGCCGACTAGGGGAACTTATTCCACCTCAGAGGTGGAATAATATCCTTGTTCAGGCCGCCAGCCCTGGACGTACAGGGCTGACATTGGACATCCATCCCCGCTATTCGCGCCTCGGAATGACTCTGTAAGTGCATAACTTTGCACTTGTCCACAGTTATTTCATCTGACATTTGGATGCCCAATCTCCCAATTTGTCAAGGTCCTCTTGCAATTTTTCAGAGTCCTCTTGTGTTTTTACAACTTTGAATAATTTTGTGTCATCTGCAAATTTGATCACTTCAGTTGTTCTCATTTTCTGGTCATTTATGAATATGTTAAAAAGCAGTGGGCCCAGCACAGATTCCTGGGTATTCCACCTTTCTCCATTGAGAAATTTGGATACCAGTCTATGCGTGGTAAAAAGGAACTTTATTTGAAAAGACATACAGGGGTACCAGGGAGAAAGGCAACTGCCGAACATCCAACACAGGCCGTGTTTCGGCTGTGCCTTCTTCAGGGGTATTTTGGCTTAAGAACACTAAAAACAGCATAACAACAACATAATAAGTTAGTCCACAGTGCAGCAGCGGGCGTTTTTTTAAAATCGGCAGACCTACCGAGTCTAAGGCAAGACAGTAACTGCTATTCTACTTTGGAAACCTTGAGAAAGACACAGAATTGTTTATATATGCTCCCTTTTTTGGGCATTATGTTCAGTCTCGACATTTTAAATGGTATAGCACTTAATGTTCCCCACGTCCTTTGAGTAACGCATAGTGAGTTTCCTTAATTTCATTTATTTTCTTTCTTCAGCCTCTCTTAATAGGACTACACACAGCAACCTGCTTTTGAATAGGAGGTAGCTTAATTTAAAGAATAGATTTTTTACAGTGTCCCTTTTAAGTACATTTTGTAGGGTGAGTAGAATTTGGAAGGTATACCATCGTTATACATGCTGACTAGAAAATTATTGTCCGCATTTAAAGAATGGGCTGCCTGTTTTCCCTTTCATGCAATTTATTCAGGTGCATTGTCCCACTGTCCACTTAGATCTTTTTTTCATAACAATGGGTGTAATTTTTGGACATGTTTGCAAATAAGTGTATCTTCTGTCTACACTCCTGCTTCCTTATTTAACTTTTGTTTCACATTTACATGATTTGTTTTCTCTTATTAGATTTGTTGTTAATTGTGGTGTTTCTCCTCTCCCTTCGGTTTTATCAGATACCACAGGAGGATTGTCATTAGAGGGAGAATTCTTTAATGGTTTGTGAGATTTTTTTTTATTTATATGTGTCACAAGCCCTAATTTTAACACATCACTGAAGTGATATACTATTTTTAGAGGTTTTGTCTCTTTATCTTATAAACCTTTGTTTTCTGATTATTTAATTATTTATTCATTTTATTATTTTATGTTGATGTGATTTTATATGAACATTCTTTATTGCTTTATGTTTCTTTTTGGTTGTTTTATGTTAATTATAGATGGCTTGAATTTTTATGTTGTTTTTATGCTGTTTTTAGTGTTCTTAAGCCGAAATACCCCTGAAGAAGGCGTAGTTGAAACACGGCCTGTGTTGGGTATTCAGCAGTTGCCTTTCTCCCTGGTACCCCTGTACGTCTCTCCAAATAAAGTTCCTTTTTACCATGCACAGACTGGTTTCCTGAGTAGTTCACGTGACAATTGCTCCTTTAGTTGGACCACTCCATTGAGAAATTGGCCATTTAGCCCTACTCTCTTTTTTCTTTTAACCAGTTCCCAATCCACAATAGTATACTGCCTCCTATCCCATAACTTTTTAATTTCTTCAGGAGTCTTTCATGTGGGATCATGTCAAAGGCTTTCTAAAAACCCAGATATACTGTTATCAACTAGCTCACCTTTATCTACCTGTTCATTCATGCCTTCAGATTAGTGAGACAAGATTTTTGACATATTCATAAATGACCTGGAAAGTGGAATAACGAGTGAGGTTATCAAATTTGCAGATGACACAAAACTATTTAAAGTTGTTAAAACCCAAGTTGATTGTGGAAAATTGCAAGAGGATCTTGATAAATTGGAAGACTGGGCATCAAAATGGCAGATGAAATTTAATGTGGACAAGTGCAAAGTTATGCACCTAGGGAAGAACAACCCAAACTATAGTTACACGCTGCAAGGTTCCACATTAGGAACCACCACCCAGGAAAAAGATTTAGGCGTCATTGTGGATAACATGTTAAAATCCTCGGCCCAGTGTGCAGCGGCAGCCAAGAGAGCAAATAAAATGCTAGGTATCATAAGGAAAGGAATGGAAAATAAAACAAAAGATATTATAATGCCTCTATATCATTCCATGGTGAGACCGCACCTTGAATATTGTGTGCAGTTCTGGTCGCCGTATCTTAAAAAGGATATAGCGTTATTAGAAAAGGTTCAGAGAAGAGCCACCAAAATGGTAAAAAGGCTAAAAAGGTTAGGGCTCTTTAACCTGGAAAAGAGATGGCTGAGGGGAGATATGATAGAAGTCTATAAATTAATGAACGGAGTGGGACGGGTAAACGTAGATCGATTGTTTACGTTATCAGAATATAGAAAGTCTAGGGGACATGCAATGAAGCTACAGGGTAAACTATTTAAGACTAATAAAAGAAAATATTTTTTCACTCAACGTGTAATCAAACTCTGGAATTTATTACCAGAGAATGTAGTAAAGGCTGTTAGTATAGCTGGGTTTAAAAAAGGTTTGGACAAGTTCCTGGAGGAAAGGTCCATAAACCATTATTAAGAAGGGACCCAAGATATCAATGCTTGACCCAGTACAAGCACTGCGGAACCTGTGTCTTTTGGAGAAACTGCTAGGTACGTATGACCTAGATTGGCCACTGTTGGAAACAGGATACTGGGCTTGATGGACCTTGGTCTGACCCAGTATGGCATATCTTATGTTCTTATTTTCATTGGCTAATCCATGTTGGCTTTTTCTATTAAACAATGACTATCTGTATCTTCAGTAATTTTGTTCTTTATAATGGTTTCTACCAGTTTGCGTGGTACTGATGTTAAACTCATTGGTCTGTAGTTGCCTGGCTCACCCCTGGAACCCTTTTTAAAAATTGATGTTACATTCAGGTTTAGGTAGTACAGTTGATTTTAATGATAGTTCACTGATTACTGTGTCTGCAATCTCATTTTGAGAGCTTTCAGCACCCTGAGATGTATACCATCTGGTCCAGGTGATTTGTTACTCTTTAGTTTATCAAATTGTTTTACTACATCTTCCAGGTTTATCAAGATTTGTTTCAATTCCTCCAATACATCACCTTTAAATATCATTTCTGACATGGGTAACTTCCCTACGTATTCTTCAGTAAAGACCAAAGCATAGAATTTATTCATTTTCTCCACTATGGTCTCATCTTCCCTTAGTACTCCTTTTAACCCTCTATCATCTAGTGGTCCAAACGATTCTCTCACAGTTTATTTTGCAACAAATATTCTTGAAAAAGTTTTTAATATAAGTTTTTGCTTCCACAGCAAACATCTTTTCAAATTCCCTCTTTGCCTGCCTTACAGTATCGATGTCTTGCATCTGACTTGCCAGTACTTGTGTTGTTTCCTGTTTTCATCATTTAGCTCATTATACCACTTTCTGAAAGATGCTTTTTTGGCTATAACAGCCTCTCTGACCTCACCTTTAAACCATGCTGGCAGTCGTTTGGTCTTCCTTCCACCTTTTTTAAGACATGGAATACATTTGGTCTGGACTTCCAAAATAGTATTTTTAAACAAGCCTGATGTAAACTTTTAACCTTTGCAATTGGCCATTTTAGCTTTTTCTTAACCAACTTTTTTGATCCTCTCACTCACCCTTGCCTTTCCCATTCCGATCCTTGACTCTCATACCTCAGTCCTCTCACTCACATGTACAACACTATGGGGTATGTTTACTAAACCGTCCTAATGTTACCGGCACTAGTTGCAGCGATAATGTGAAGAATGCCATATAAGGAGTGGGCGTTCCAGTCCTAAGGTAGCAAGAATATGTATCGCGCGATAGTGGGCGCCATGGCATGTTAATGTGCGTTAACCCTAAGTACATGCCAGCGCAGTGCTAGAAGCTGTAGCGATGTAGCCCACTGTTACTGCAATGACTGTGGAGGCAGAGATCATGGGTTCAATCCTGCAGTGGTGTAATCTAAAATGGCTGTCTGAGGCATTTTCTTTTAATTTAAATCAGTGCTGCCAGCAAAAGCATACTCACAGTGCTGTAACCTAAGGTGCCTCATAAGGCGCCCCATAGGTCACATTATAAAATGCCCTGTCTGCCAAGGCACCCTATAATGTGCCCTATAGGGCGCCTATGAGGCACCTTAGGCTACAGCACTGTGAGGGTGTTTCTGCTGGCAGCACTGATTTAAATTAAAAGAAAGCACCTCAGACAGCCATTTTAGATTACACCACTGTGGGATCAAACCCATGACCTCTGCCTCCACAGTCATTGAAGCAACCAGTAGGCTACATCTCTACAGCTACTACCACACTGCTGGCTGGCTACAGAAAGACTGCAGGTCACCACACAAACTGTCTGCTGTGGTTACCAGGATAGGGTAAACCCACCCGTACCCATGATGCACTGCACATGCAGATCAGCAGTCTACAGCTGATCACAAGATGGAGTATGCACCCCCACAGCACCTAGGCCTGGTAGGGGGAACTGACTGTGTGTGTTACTGGCACAGAGTAGCTACAGACCGTGACATTGTGCAGCACTGTGCTCACCCTGAGGGTAACCAATGCATTTAGATTACTGTAGATAGTTTTCCTAGTTGATATAGCTTACCTTCTTTATTCCAAGTTCTACAACCCCTGTTATTTGTAAAATGCATAACAGATATCTGTATGTATATGTTTGTTTCATGTAAACCGCGCTGATGACAATAGTGCGGTATATAAGAGAAGTTAATAAATAAAATAAATAAAAATAAACATGGAGCACCCAGCACCAGGTCCGCAGCACCTGGCTTGACTGAGATAGGCTATACTGCAGGTCCCCATCAGTGCCAGTGTGTGATAGGTAGTCCTTGTAGACACACCTAGGATACATCTGTGTCTGTCTGTATTTCGCAGTCACATCTAGCCCTTGTGGACTATGATGCACCCAGAACAGTGCATATCCTGTGTGGGTGCCATGGTTACATGTTATAGGTGAAGGGGGGTGTTTGGACCCAAAAGCAGATGATGTAGCACCACCCAACCCGCCCTCTGTGGCTTAGGGTGGGGAACAAGATCTCCCACCAACAGATCCACATTGTACATCTCTGCAATGGTGGCAGTAGAGGGGACCATCAACCCCAGTCCTGCTGGGAACAGGCACCCTACAGGGCAGTCACTGCAGACTGTACGCATCACATAAGGCAATGGCAGACAGGCAGAACGCTGGAGAAGCTCAGCTGCACTGTTCCCTCTAAGCTGTGCATGTGTGCGTGCGCACACACTTCGCTGAGCGAGCGCACATACTTTACAACAGAGCGCACAAAAATTACGGCTCTGATTCTGATAGAAAACAACACAGACATCTTAAAATTTAAAAGTTATGATTGTAATTACTAGAAATTTCCCGTTTCATTTAATAATCGTCTATTTTCATTTAATTTGATTAAAATCAAAGTGGTGTACATACTGTATTCTGACATGTAGTCAAATTTTAAAGTATATAACTCCGAGTGTCGTTATGTGGTGCACAAAAATTTAACCTTCCTTCAAAAGCTGCACACAGCTGATATTTTATGCGCACACAGCCTACAGAAAATTAGAGGGAACATTGCTCAGCTGCCCCCCCCCCCCCACCACTATCTGACATTCACCAGCAGAGGGCACAGTCTCCCCCCACTGCACCCTGCAAGGTGTTCCAGCCATACACATGCTAATTGCAGACAGTCTGCTAGCTAGTACATAGCACATGTTCCTGGAGAAACTGTGTGCACCCAAAAATGGAATGTAAGCAAACACACCAAGCAAGTATGTCAGTGATTGAGCCCCAAAAAAAGAAAACCCATAAATATCACTTGAGAGAAATGCTGCATAGCACTATGGGGGAACCTAGCCATGCCAAGGTCACTGCTCAGTCATGGTGAGAGTGACCTCCCAGCATGACATGCTGTGGCCACCCTGTCTGTGCAGGTGGTGGTCAAGGCACTACAATGTCCCAGCCATTGCCCTATATCCTGTGCAAATGCATCCTGCCCAGGCCACCCTGTCCGGGCCATACCGTACGCATTTCTAATCGCTTCCAATATGTCCATTTAGACCATTCCCCCTCACTACCATTCCCCCAAGAACGTGGTATCCCACAAGGATCCTCACTCTCTGCATTACTTTTTAACCTTTATATACAACCTATCTGTACAATCTTTCAACGCCACAATCTAAAATATTTTATCTATGCAGACGACATCATGCTGTTCGCCCCGTTAGACATAGCTAACCTTAATTTCAACAAAATCGCCACCTGCCTCTTTGAAGCTGAAAAATGGCTCCACTCAATCCATATGGATATCAATTTCAAAAAGACCGAAGCACTCTTCGTAACCAGAAGTACCACCTTCACCCCTCCAACTTCCATCAACCTTATGAACATTACTCTCCCAGTCAAGTCTGAAATTAAATACCTTGGAGTTACACTAAACAAAACCCTAAGCATGACCAACCACATAAAACAGACTGCCAAAACTATATTTTTCAAACTGAGAACCATACAGCAACTCAGACCCCTCATCGACATCAACGATTTCAGAACAGTTGTCCAGGCTCTCATTATGCCACATTTAGACTTCTGCAATGGCATACTCCAAGGAACATCCAAAAAGAATTTACACATCCTTCAAAGAGCTCAGAATGTCACTGCTCGAATCATTATAAAAGCTAAAATATTCGATCACATCTCTCCTATCCTATACGCTCTCCACTGGCTTCCTATCTATAGTAGGATTCAATATAAAACACTTGTCACCACTTTTAAACTCATTAATGACCTAGCCCCATCACAGTTGGCCACTCTACTCCAAACCCCACAAGAAAACAGAATCAGAAGAAAAACTAACCTCAACATGCTATTAATTCCCATTGCAGTGACAAAATCAAAACAAATAACCACCAACACTGCTTTTTCATATTATGCTCCCAGCCAATGGAATAAACTCCCACTATACCTCAGAGAGATTAAAGACCTTACATCTTTCAGGAAGGAACTTAAAACCTACCTATTTAGTCAACACTATAGCAACATACAACCTGAAATCAAATTTACTACACAAAAACATGCAACAAACCAAACACTAGTCTACCCCACATAATTCCATTTTCATATCCACCCATGTTAGTCTACTCCCAACACTGTACTTATGATCGCAAATAACTATTATAATCTCTTGCTAACCATGTAAAGCTACTTTTTGGTTCTTTGTAACATAGTTTTATGTTTCCTTTTATATTAATAACCCACACATTGTTTTCCATGTAACCTAGTTCTTATGTAATCTAGTTTTATGTTCACCTAATCTTTAATGTAATGCAATATTGCACTGTTATGTTCACCTAATGTTTAATGTAATGCAATATTGCACTGTTATTGCTATATTGTTGTTTTAAGTTCCTTGTAAACCGCCCCTGATCTCTGGAAGAGGCGGTATAGAAAAGCACACAAATAAATAAAATACCCACAGTTCCTTGCTCCTCATTATGCACATCGCAGGCTAACACTGGAAACAGTGCAGGCAGTGTGGGCAGCCACAACACACTGGATAGACATATACAGACTCCCACACCTATGCCAGCATTGTGCAAATATAGAGGTTTGTGGCAGCCCTGGCCGCCACACTAGTCCTGGGCACAGTGCAGGCATGGCTATGGTACACAATACTGTTGGGGGTCACTCCCTGGGGTGGTAAACACTGTCAGAATCAATAACTGAAACACACTCCACAGAAATCAGAAAGGTTGCTATGATGAATCTCTATCAACAAATCATGTTTAACTTAGGATTTGTTATCTGACATTAATCATAGCAACCTTTTGATATATGTGGAACATGTTCCCAAGTTTAGGACGGCATTGCTAAGGTATGGAGGTGCCAGTATTGGGAGATTCTGCTCCACACAGGGCCCAACAGCCTGACTCTCCATGAGGCGTTGGATAGTGGAGCCTGTGGGTGTGGGTGTTTGTACCCCTGTTGGCCTCTGTTCTAGGGCAGAGGTTCCCAACTCCGGTTCTCGTGGGCCAAACACTGTTCAGGTTTTCATGCTGTCCCTAATGAATATGCATGAGATACATTTGCATACAATGGGGTGGTGCATACAAATGCAGCACAGGCATATTTATTAGGGACAGCATGAAACCTGAATGGTGTTTGTCCCTCCAGGACTGCAGTTGGGAAACTGCTCTAGGGATTGCACATGTTTATGGTGTCTGTGCTCTGTAGGGTAAAATATAGGCGTTTCAGGCCTGTTTATTTTATCTGCAATAAAGGTTCCGTCTTTATTACCATGATTTAGTACTGGGTAAAATATGGGGACAGGGTTGGCAGGAGCCACAGCTGGAACTTGAACTTGTGACGTTCTGCCCCTGAACACACTGGCTGTGTGTACTGCATCAAACTGTTGCCACAGGGGCAGACTATTCCCTGGGGATACCATGACTGTTCGTCCGACAGACCTTGTCTGTTGCAGTGCACAGCACCCACCTAAACGGGGCTTGGCCTTGGTCTGCTGTGGGCAGATGCCACTGCCCCCTCCACCACCAGTTCCCCTCCTCTTCCATGCTGACATGCCCTTATGCCAGTGGTGCTGGTGGTACACAATCCCAGGCCATCCAGTGTGCCGGTAGGCAGCTGCCTATGGTGTGGGTTCTTGGGTAGGTGCCTACATGGACATGCGCGCTTCCCCCCAGCACCACCTGTCAATGTTATGTGCCCTTGGGGGTACCTGCTGGGTGATATCCCCTGTGACACTGTGGGACACACACTCGTGCCCATGTTGGACCCTCGTCAGTTGCTGTCTTGCTGCTTTACAGTTTCGGCATTCCTATGTGCCACCTAGGCATCTGCCTAGTCCGCACTGTGCCCCAGCTGGACCACAGCATGTGCCGCCTGCAGCCCCCTGTATCCCATTTGCAGCATCAGTACAGTTGCCCTTTCCTACGTGCCCACTCTGCTGTTGCTGCACATGTGCACGCCATAACAAACCTGCCCAATCTAAACGACAGAAACCCTGATCGGCGCTATTTCAATGTGGGATCATTCACTTTGTAGGGGGACAGAGCATAGACCCTTCCAAACATGATATTTTCTTTTTTTGTGCTTTGTCAGTAGTGTTGCTTTATGTTTATCATTAATATCACTATTGGCCGGCTTGGTTATTGGGATTTTAAATGTTGTTCTGGTCATTTTATATGTTTATTTGCCTTTTTGGTTCCTGCACATGTATCACTACTATCACTTTTCTGGGTTTCCCTGCCTTTGCTGCACATTTCTTTCTGAAATGGTTTCTCTCTCCTGCAAATGTGCCTCTAGCACAAGGTTTTCACTGGCGCTAATTTTCAGGACTTCATTTCACGGGATTAGTGTGCATGGAGCCTCTCCCCGCCCACTCTCCGCCCATTGATCCCTATCTCCACCCTCTGGGGAACCTTACTCCACCCTTCAGACATGGCTTTCACAGCGTTTGTGTGCCTTAACGCTGCTGCCGACGTTATCACGCGATAACGTTACATTATCACACGATAACGTCAGCGCTGCTACGTTAAGACGATTTAGTAAACATACCCCTATGTTATACTGTTTTATGTAAAGCCTCGTTGGCTATGTTGTTCTCACATAAACCGCTTAGACTAGCAGATTAGCGGTCTTGAAAAATAGCTAAATAAATAAATAATAAATAAAAAAGATTCTCCTTCACCACCCCTGGAAATTCCACTGTATGTCCAAATGTAGATAATCAAAATGGAAACAGCCCATCTCTATTTTGTAAGCTTATAATACTTCCTCTCTCAGTTCTCTCTTTTACGTAAAAGCTCTCCTTTTCTCACTTTCTTGCTCTCTCGTTTTTCTTCACTGTCTCCTCCAGGGAATTTTTCGCAGCATGCTGACATTCTTTGCTCTGGAAATTGAGCAGAAGTTTAAAGTTGTCTCTTTCCGCCTTTGTCTCTTCTGCTTCTGCCTTGCTAAGTTAATATATTGTACCTTGTTCTTTTCAGAATGACAGGTTTTGGCTTAAACCATTTGGAAATGATGCATGTGATGAGCTTGTCAGGCAATATCTAATGAGAATCAAGTTCAGTGATGCATTTGGGGCACAGAAATCCAAGAAGGGAGCTGCTTTCGTTGTTCTAAAAAACTAATTAACTGGGAAAAAAAATAAGAGCAAGGCTGTTCATGGCAAACAGTTCAATGATACTCGGCTGCTACAACCTGCAGAACCTGGGTCAGTGGCTGCATGATTCGCCGGGAGAGCAGTGGACTCCCTGGCCAGGGTTCTAGCTCCTACAGCTACTCCGCTGATTAGAGAGAGATGCCCTCCTTTGGGTGCTGATGACCTTCCACTGACCTTGTTCCCCATTCTGCAAGCCGTCCCTAAGTCTCCCTCATTTCTGCCAGCATCGACTCCATCACTTGGAGGAGGGAAGCAGGAAAAACCTGCATCCATCCTCCATCAGCCAGCTCCAGGCTTCACTGTTTGAACCATGAGGTGCCTCGTGGTCTTGCTAAACCTGCCAGCGCTGCAATTCGGACCTGCAGAATGATACTAGGCAACAGAGGTGGCAGATATTAGGCAAATGCTTCTCTCGCCTTGCTGGCTGGAAGGAAGGAAGTGCAGGGACCAATTGGGCAATCAGGGGCGAGAGAGAGAGATAGAAGCTGTTTTTTGTGAAATAATGCACATTGAGCAGGAGTGGAATTTCCAAAAGGCAGATTTTACCTGGGTAAATGTGTATTTACCCACCTAAAAGAAATGGTAAATTCTTCTCATGGTTCGAGCTGCATTGTAAATTCAAACTTCTTTATTGCTCACAGTTTATTAATCAGTTATTTCTTTTTTATAGATCTAAAAGAAAAATACTTGGAAGGAAAGAGTCGGGAGATGCGGCTGCAAAGAACAGATCAAAAGCCTCCGCAGGTAACAGCGGGGGAACACCGATAAGCACTCACAAGTCTCCTGGTCTTATATATCGGAATGCCAAAAAATCCAATACATCGAACGAAGAGTTTAAGCTGTTACTTTTGAAGAAAGGCAGTCGGTCAGATTCGAGCTATCGAATGTCAGCTACAGAGATACTGAAGAGTCCAATTATGACCAAGTCTCTTGGTGAGCTACTTGCCGATTCCTCTCCGAGCTATGACGAGTCCACCCAAGCATCACCGATTGCTGACGCATTATCTCCCCTCTCCCCCTGCTCCCCTAGAACTAGCCTAGAGGGATTCTCTACCAAGAGTGTCTCCATGTCTGCGGCTTCCCGGGTGGGACGATCCCGGATTCCACCCACCGCCAGTAGCGGTCGCTACAGCGTGCGTTGCCGGCTATACAGTACACCCATGCAGGCTATCTCTGAAGGGGAGACCGAGAACTCTGATGGCAGCCCCCATGATGACCGCTCATCCCAGAGTTCAGCCTAGGACCTAGGTCATGCCCGAACCCTTGGGCCTCAGGGTCTGCCTACAACATGCACATTTCATGAGAATGGAAGTGATCGTCACACGCAAACTCCAGGGTGCTTAGAGAATCACAGGGTGCAGTCGAAATGCATATACAGGCTTGTGTTTCACAAGATATGCTGGAAAAGAAAATAGGGTTGTGTGGCTGGTTTACTGTTTCGCGTTCCCTAAACTAGAAATGTACACTGTTTCCTGAATTTATCTATTAACTCCAGCTCTTTCCCCTCATCCTAATTTTTTTTTTGTTAACTAGATTTAAAAGATTTCATAAAGAAGTAGACAAAAGAAAATGCTTTTCAACATATCCCGTGTAGGACTAATTCACACCCCTCTCCTCCCCTTGTAGTGCTTCCCTAGAACTGGTATTTTTGTACATGAAGATGAAATGATGCAAGATTTAAAGGAAATTAAGAAGCATATGTAAATACCATATTTTTGATAAAGCTTGTACATAAAATTATCTGGAAAAAGTGGGCCACGGTGGCCAATGATTTTACGGCATTAAAAAAAGAACATAAAACTATGTTTAATAAAGCCGGTGAAGCCACAAATATGGTGATAACTGTATTCTATGAATACCACGCTCATATCATGCTACATATCCATGTCCACGTGGAGATTTATGATCAAAAACTACAGATCAGCTTTTTTTTTAATGCAGTTCAAATAGGGAACATCTGAAAATATCAAATACGTAATGTTAAGTTTAAGTTCAAACTAGTGACGTTTACTAAGCGGATGTTTCAGGAGGAAAAGTGCAGCTGTGATCTGGTGGGAGATAACATGATTATCCGAGGTTTTCTGCACTTGTGCCCCTCTGTGAAAGAAGCAGATATTTCAATTTAATTTTTTAAGTCACTGTGGGGCCTTTTTACTAAAAGTTTGCACTTGCTACACAATTGGCAACACTAACTTGCGGTAAGTGTAACTGTTGCGCGCTAGTTGTCGGGGGCGTGCCTAGCAAGTTCCCATCAGTTAGCCCAAGATCGAGCGCCAGTATGCATAGCATGATTAATGCGGGTGCACCTAAAGACACCCACAGGGCTGGCTCTCGAGTCGGTTTACGGTTTTGCCACCCTAGGCAACCCTTAAGTCGTATGACTCTCCTGGCTGTTATTTGGCTTTGAATGCCCTGCACTTTTCTGCACCCCAGAAGCAATTGCCTAGTCTACCTAAGGGGCCGGCTGTGGACACCCATAGAGGTATCGTTCTGTACGGTCACGCTATTTGCCACATTGCCGCTGAGTGCGTAGCAATTGCCCATGCGCTCGCAGCAATGTGATCTCCACCCCAACCTACCCACGTTCCTTCCTAGCACGCAATGGCCACTTACCATGCATTTTAGCAGCTCTTAGCCGGCATGCATGCGCGTTGGCGTCTTGGCGCTATCTGGTTCGCAGCCTTTGCTAAAGGTGCCCCTATTCACAGGATGTGCAGGAGCAATTAATGTTGTGCATTTTTGAAATACCTACAAAAGGATGAACTTGGCTATCCTCATTCTGCAACTTGTCGAGGACTCTGGAAAGGAAGAGCTGCATTGACTTTTGTTATTTCTTCACAGAGCGCCATCCGTGTGCACAGTGCTGTGCAGCAAACGAAAACTAAAATCCATCATTATGGGAAACATTAAAGGGATCTTTCTGAAAACCTGTTTGTGCTTTAGATGTTTGAAAACGGGCAAAGAGACATCTCCAGAGCCATTATGAAGCCGGCTCTAGGGATGTCCCCAGCATGAGGACATCCAAACATGAGGGCAGAAAAAGACCACATGGCCTGTCTAGTCTGCCCTTCCATCTGAACTTTTAGATTCCCTTCTTTCCTTTAGAAATCTTCTGTGTTTGTCCCATGTGTTTTTGAATTCAGATACTGTCCTCATCATTACCACCTCCACTGGAAGACTATTCCACACATATACAACCCTTTCCATAAAGAAATATTTCCACATATTACTCCTGAGTCTATCCCCTTTCACCCTCATCCTATGTCCCCTCGTAGCGGAGCTTGCTTTCAATTGAAAGAGGCTCTCCTCTTGTGCATTTATGCCACGGAGGTATTTAAACATTTCTATCATATCTCCTCTATCTCGCCTTTCCTCTAATGTACATATATTAAGATCTTTAATCTGTCCTCATATAATGAGGACAGATTATAATGAAGACCACTAACCATTTTAGTAGCCACCCCCTGCACTGATTCCATCCTGCTTATATCCTTCTGAAGGTGGGGGTCTCCATAACTGCACACAGTACTCCAAATGAGGTCGCACCAGAGACTTATACAGAGGCACTATCGCCTCCTTTTTTCTTCTGGCCAGTCCTATGCACCCAAACATCCCTCTGGCTTTCACTGTCGCCTTTTCTACCTTGTCTAGCCGCCTTAAGATCTTCAGAAACGATCACGCCCAGGTCCGTCTCTTCTTTCGTGGACAGAAGCACTTCTCCCCTACACTGTACTGCTCCCTTGGACTTTTGCAGCCCAAATGCATGACCCTGCATTTATTAGCATTAAATCTAAGTCTGAACAGGGGCATGGTGGAGGAATGAGCAGGGCATTCCCATCCTGCCTAATCTCAGGAATGTCTGGCATCGCATTGAAGTTTAGATCTGCTCCAGACATGAGCAGGCTTCTGAAAAGTGCTTGTTTTGGCTGAAAAACCATCCATATGACGTAGAGACAAAAGCCCTCCATCACCTGCAGTACTCAGCAGAATTTCAACCATAGCAGCAGCGGGATCGGAATCCTGTCTTCCCTGTTCCTAGCCCACTACTCAAACCACTAGGTTATCCTAGATGCCCAGGGTCCGAACTTTGGTTCTGGGGATGTCTATGTAGACGCCCATATCGGGCACAGCCACGTTTGTGAAATCATGTCTGCACCTGGACGTGCCTGCTTTCTTTTTTTCAGACGTCCCTTCAAAACTTCTCCTCTATTTATACAAGAAACACAGAAATCGACAAGCGTAGAAGTGGAAGGTCCCTGTCCAAGAGGGCTTATTGCCATCGCTTAACCAGCACAGTCAGCCCTCAATCAGGGGAGTGGAAAAAGCATGCGGCATCAAGTCAATGCAGACTCCCAGCAACCCAGCCAGTGGGTTTTCTTGGCAAGATGCAACCCGAAGTAGATGCCAGGCCTTTCTTCTGTGCCGTAAGCCTGCGGTATCTGGAATTGCAAGGTGGTCTCCCATCCCAGTACTCAGCCCTGTTAAATTTCTGAGATTAGCCAAGCTCAGGCTCATTCAGAGTGTAAGTTCGTCTTTTATTACTGGTAGATGTTCAAGGTATAGGGATGTTTTTCTCTGTTCCATGCTGATTCTCCTGAGTCTTACCTCTGCCCCTGTCTGGCTGTACAGAGCCATCAGTTCGATAGATTTAATGGGAAGGCACCAGGACCTGCAGTAGTTGGTGGTTTTGTTCCATTTTTTTCCCCTTAACAACTTCCAAAACTGTGTAGTGTAATTGACTTGTACAGCGCTTCCTGTACACAAACCAGCAGAAGGGGACTTTGAAATAAACACTTCCAGCGCCAGTCTCCAATCAGGCAAGTATCACCCGGGCAGTCGCTGACAAAACTTTCCTGGGCGAAGGTTGCTTTTGATGCCCTCTTGCTTTTTGGGCTTCTTGCTTTGCAGACTAACTCGAAAGAGTGCTCCTGCCCCACCTGGCTTGGGACCCTCCCATGTTGATAGTTCTGGGTGTCACTATCAGAATGGACCTACAACCCCCAATGACTGTAGTCACCTTCCTTATAGGACTTCCAGCACCAAGCAAGCGAGCAAGTCAATCCTCCGACTGATCATAGTGACGGGCAACACAACTCAGCTTTAAGAGCGCCTAAAAGAGAAACCTTACTGCTACTATTAACTGCTCCAGCGGAAATGTGCAAAATCCATCCACCCTCTCCCTCCTTTTTACTGGAGCCATTATTTATTCTTTTTAAATGAAGCCCTAGAACCTTAGGAAAAGCCACAAGAGTTCACAAGCTCTGCTTTTACCCCATCGATGAAGGAGGTCTGCAACCGAAATCAGAGCAGCAATCCCCGAGTTCACACTGAAGTGAGGCAGTGTGTCCCTCGAGATGAGCTAACAAAGTCCTGCCGGGCTGGTAGGAATTGCAGTGCTAGCCTATGACTGTTCAAGCTTGCCATGAATTCAAGCTGTTTGGGCATAGGATAAAGTGTATTTATTTAGCTTATTTATTAGCTACATTCTCTCCACTTCCTATAGCCAGACATCCATAGCGCACTTGGCTTTTTTCTTGCATTTGTGCTGCAAGACAGAAGGATTATTAGTGCTAGAATCTACGTTCCTGCCAAACTTTGCGGGAGTCCACTAGCCACGCGGCTGCTGGTAGGGAGGGGGGGAGGTGCTGTGATATTGTGCTTTTAGTCAAGAAGGGCAGGCAGCCTGTTTCTCGTGCCTTAAAGCGCGATATCGCAGCACCTTCCTGTACCAGGGCCAGCGTGGGCAGAGACCTGCTAGCGCTTTATAAATGCTTAGTAGTCGTAGGACACCGGCTCAAATCCATTCAATGCTAATAACACCAAATCACAAGACTGGCCCAGCAATACACAGGTATCACTGGCCACCACTACTGTATCCTCATTCTCCATGTTACAGGGAGCCCCCCACTCATCTTTCAGGGGCCATCACAATCTAGCTAGTATCTTTAGCGTTTGTGCTGTAATTCTTGGTTCTCTAATGTGGCCAAAATAATGAAATAAACTTTCCGGACCTGCAAAGATCAAAACGAATGAACAAAAGGTGTGCTCACAATTTAGACTTCCGTATCTACTATTAATATTTAGTGAAGCTTTTTCTACGTACTTTTGAATTTCGCACTATCTAAAATATCTACAAAAGCAACACTGTGGGTGCAGAGTTAGGGAACCAGTGGGTATGGGAAAGGTTGAAGCGCTGGCTCATTAAAGCTTTTAAGACCCATTTATTGGCGATGGGGGCTGCTTCACTCTTGATTTTTAACGGGACACTGCCATGTCTGTCTTAACTCAGAAAGTGCTGTAACAGTTTTAGGTGGCAGGGGTAACTTTGCTGTCTTGTACAGAGAATCACTAGTATATCATGCTATGTCCTAGCAGTGCACAAATATTCTCGTATGACTTTTCTGTGGAAAGACTGCAGGAAAATGGCAAGTGGCATTTTTGCCTCGTGTGCACAGTGATATTTGGGCCGTAAAAGTATATTTTGTTTCTTCTACAATCTATCTGATCTTGTCCGTTTAACTCTGATAAGCAACATAGGCCACGGCGATATATCAAGGTGAGTGCTTTGAAAAACGAAGGCAGGGAAACACAAGCCGGATTACTTGAGATTACTTGAATTTTATTGTCTTAAAGCTCAGAGAAAAAAAATGTAGTTGTTTGGGCTAATATGTTTTACACTTTTTAATCTTTCTGTTTGGAGGTTTCCGCGGTGCGGAAGTAGTCGGCACGTTAAAGTCAGCGAGCTATTGTTACGTGAGGAAATGGCTTTGCATGCGAGGAGGGTTAGAGCAGGGGGTGAATTCTTGAGCAGGTACAGAGCAGGGAATGATATAGGATGAAGGGAGACAGCGGCACGGACCTATGGGGTGGCATAGGTGTCGGGACAGAGGAGTTAAATGTAAATGGAAAGTGGGATGTGTATAAATGGGGTTTATTGTATTTTTTGTTTTACTCATAACAGTGCATAAGGCAGAGACTTAATAAATATAAAGGCAATCGAAACACTATAGCAAAGAAAACTGTTGAGAAACTTTCAAGGATCGTTAATCGGACGGAACTAAGACATTCTGAAGATTAAACTGCTTTATAATAAATTTTATATCACAAAATGCATTTCACGGGTGTCCTGATGTTCAGGGCGGGTCTCTAGAGGTGCTGCAAATAGGTCTTTAGGCGGCCTAGGCAAATCCCCTCCCCCCCCCCAATTATCTTTCTTGCCCCTAGGTCCACCTGAGATTCTGATAATTAAACTCAATAATTAGGATTATCCCAACATCGCTCATCCCAAAACAATCTTGTAAAAATTCATAGCCGGCCATCACACTTTTAAATATTAAAATTTGCTTTGTATTTATACACCTAGCGAGGGCAATTTATCCCAGTAAATGAGTTGGTTGAACATTACCCACACTCCCTGCGATTAAGAGCATATGCCTATGGTTCTCTGCGTTGGCTTTGACTGTTGCTTCTCCTTGATGTACCCAGTAACTGCCGTCCTAGGCTAGCACCTAGTTTGCTCGAGTGGTGTAGCCAGCCCTGGCTGCAAATGGGAAGGGGTGAAGGATGTTAGTACTGCGCACAAGCACATAGTCTCTGCAAATATCTTTCATGCTTACTTCCATTATAATCAAACAGGGTGAATGACTACAGGAAACAGGAGCAAAAGTTTAAAAGTGATCAGCGTAGCAAAGTGTTTGAAAAGTTAATAGTTGACAGAGTTCTTGGCATGAGACCTGAACAGAACTCACTTCACACTTTTAAAGCTTTTACATTTTGGTGTAGATCGGACCCCTGCCTAGAAGAGTTCTATTAAAGCAAATTGGCATCTTAATCCAAACAGCTGGGCTTCGTCACTTTGGATCTATACTAGAAGTCATTTTATAATACTCTGCTACCGAAAGAGAATTGTGCATTGAAATTTTAAACTGAAAACATTCATCTTGGATTTAGTGAGTATTCTTTTTAATACAGTACAAACCTGGACATGGAGTTTAATAGATACAATATAAATTGAAAACACAGAACATTTTGACTCACAAGGCGATTTTGATGATTTTGCTATTGTGATGCTCTTCACTACAACATAAGTTGCCTCTGTCAAGATACGCCTGTTATATACTGCCTTGAGTGAATCTCTTCATAGAAGTGGTTAATACCTTTTAATAAAGTCACTTTATATTAGAATGCTGAATAATCGTTCCTCAGTTTTGCCTGGCAAATGAAATCATAGGCAGTGTTGTGCTAAATTAGAAATTTAGCGCCAAGAAGGGTGAGCCCAAAATTGAAAGAGATAAACGCAATTAGCAGACCTGCTAAAACACGTTAAGTGCGCTGACCCGGAGAGTCAATGCTGGTCCTAGCATTGAATCTCCGGGTCTAAGGTTCAGCGGCCATGGCTAGTCACTTTCGAATGGCTAGCCACCGCCCTTGAATATCGGGCAGTACTGCGTGGGATGGAAGGGGCAGTGGAGAACATTTAAGAAAGGATTTCATCGATGCCTACAATATGATTTTTAAGGCATCAGAGATGCCGGTTTGCGGCTGAGACGGCATTGCCATTTTAAAACTAGGTAGGTGAGATATACCAGGGTAGCGTCTACAGTACACCATCAAACCAAACTATTTCTTTAGCACTGATGTTACTGAAAGGATTCTGCTCCCCTTCTCCCTGCTGACGATCTGTAGCTGTAGCTCTGTTCTTTAAAATAACAGTAAGCTAAATTTAACCTATTATTTTGTGTTGGTTTTTGGGCGAGGTAGAGGACTTGGAATAGCCAAGTACAGCGGTTCAAGCAGATGTTTGCTTTTTTTTTTTTTTTTTTGCCAAAGGTCATTAGTTGACTGCATTTGCTGCACTGACGGCAGATTTAATGAAACAGTGTTTGATTTACTAGATTAAAAAAAAATTAAGAAGGTTACAGTGTAACTAATTTGGTACTAGCACCAGTTTGTGCTGGTAGAAAAGACAATGGTTCATGGGCTTGCATCCATTTTGTATTTTTGTAATATCTGTAAATACAAACTTTTTAAATTGTTGAAAAAGAAGGTTCTTTTTGTAAAATGTTTTCAAAGTTTACATCAAATTCACCTTTGTATATTTTAGAGCCGTGCAACACGTTACGCCTTGTATTTATTTTTAGTAACACTGGTGACAATTCCATTGTGAAACCCCTCTAACAACATGTCTGAAAAAGTTTGATTTACTAGAAAGTGTGTTTAGAAGCTGCAAATAAACATGAGTGCAATTAAAAAAGAGACCTTTTTGTGTCCGTTTCATTAATGTAACAGTGTGTATCTTTAATGGGAAGGTCTTACAAACTGCAAAGTCTGCAAACAGAAAGACCCTCTAATTTAGACTTTTCTGACACCTTGAAAACCTGGGGGCCAATTTTCAAAAGTTATACATTTATCAGCAACTGGCAAACGTACAATCTGTGTATTTTCAACTGCTATATGGACAGCATCGGACTGAAAATCCCTCCAAGTGGCCCAACACTATTCCAAGAGTTGCCAAATGGCCCATTTCCAGGAGTGAGAATTTAAGCCAGTCCTGGATTTCGGTAAGTCTCATTCTGATGCATTATGGGCCCTGCAGCACTGATTCCAATGGTCAAAATCAAAGACTACAAATACCATACTGCATTGCGATGCAAATTTAAAACCAGAACTAGCAAAACATTTCACTCCTGGAAACGGGAAACTCTGCTATCCATAATGTGATGGAACAGAGCAAGAGCAGGAATCGAATATTTTGGCAGCTTTGAGCCCTAATGGTAGTACTACAAGGCCACCACTAGAGGGCCAGAGCCAGCATTTTGAACTCAGGCAGTAATGGTGCAGGAGTGTCCAGGGATCTCTCCTACCCCACCACTAACCAGGGATAGCACTGGTAAATGCTAGGGGATTTGGAATGGGGATTGGGAGTGATGTGGAAACTGAATGGGAGGTGCACTGGGTATTTTGGTGCCAGCATGCTCATAGTGTGGGTGCACTCAACATCTCTTGTACCCAAAGAATCTGCAATTGTGCCAGCGCACGGTATTATTATTTATTTATTACAGTTTCTTATATACCGCGCTATTTAGAATCAGCGCGGTTTACATCATAACAAAACGACCATAACGAAAAACTGTCAGGTTTTACATTGAACAGGAGTACAAACAAGAATAACTGGGTTAACTATATACATAAGCTATCTACACTGTAGATATAAGTTGAGAGGGCATTGTAAGCTACTGCAAGCACTGTCCACGCTTTCCCTCTTCCTGCTACAGCAAGCAGTTATGGAAGTGAATGCACGGTAAGTGATGAGGCCACGTGGTAACTGCTAAGTGTTAGTAAATAAGCTCCAGTTCATAAAATAAGACCTGCGGGAAATGACACACATTAATGCATGTTAGGAGTAATGGGATAGCTGCATATTTTAGTAAATGTAGCCCCTGGAGACATGAGGGTAGCCTTTTCGGGTCTAGGAACCTGAAATTCCCATGATTCAGTGTGGGTGGTAATGTCACAGTGCTGAAGGTGGCAAGTTTCAGTTCCTTCATAGCATGACAGGCTAATCATTCTGCCTGCAGAGATGTTACATAGTCTTAGGGTGACCATATAGTCTGTGGCATCTTTTGACAAAGCAACATTGAGCTGTAATGACACTGAAACAAGATTCCTTTAAAGAAGAATGAACAAAGAACTTCAGCCTACCTTTATTTTATTAGTCAAATATGATTGCTTGTGAACCCAAAGGTTAGAAGAATAAAATCAATATTAAATTTTATATTCTGCCTTTCATGATATCAAGGCAGTTTACATTGAACAAACTGAAATTACATTGAACAGGGCATTATAACTTGGAGATAGCTATTTTACAGGGAACATGGGCAATGGAGGGTTAAGTGGCTTGCCCAAGACCACAAGGAGCACCTGTGGGACTAGAAACCCCAGTCCTTCCGGCCCAAGGTTGCTGTCCTCTAGTGGGATTTGAACCCCCAACCTTCTGGCCTGAGGTACCTTGCCCCAACCACTAGGCCACTCCTCCACTCAATGACCTACCTCAATACATATAGTAATAATATACAAACCAATCTTTTAAAAAACAAAAATTACATATTCAGTAGTTCAAATGGCAATAATAAAACATGGAAAACAGATGGCTATCCCACCCCAGAAGAGAGCAAATAGGATATCCTAAGAGAAACCACCAAAAACTGTAAGAAAGAAGAAAATTGCCATAGGAAAAACTGCTAAAAGCAATAGATGCAAATTTAAGATCTTGAATTTCACAGATTAAAGAAGTATGAGAATGACATCTTGAATCAACGAAGGGCTTCCGAGGAAAGAGAAATACAGGGAGGGGGCAATCTGGGTGAAAGTACCAAAAGAAAGGAATACACAAAAAAAGAAAGAGCAGTTTGAGGGGGAGATGGAGCTTAGACATCTGCAACTGCAGGAGAGTGAGGTAGCTACAGGACAGATCAACAAATCAACTGAAGAGGAGGAAGAAAGGGAGGCGAGAGACCCAGAGGTGGAGGAATTCAAGATCGAACTCCTAGTCTGCATGGAAAGAGATGAATATGTTGGGCTCCAGGCAAGGGAAAGATTACCCAAGTTAAATTTAACACCCAAGGTTAAAAGGCCTTATCCTGTGTAAAGGGACCATTTATTGACATCATCAAAATAAATCAAAGAGAAATTAGACTTACCTGCTAATTGTTCTTCCTTGAGGAACTCCAGTCCAGTCCTGCACCTCTGGGGTAATGCACCTCTTCCAGCAGGAGAATACCGAGCATGTCATCTTTTGATGACACCCATCTACTTATACAGCTGGCACCGCCTACCAGCTCCAATAAACTACTGAAAAGCAGACTCACAGGAGAAACAAATAAGTAGTTAACAATACTAACTATCAACGCTATACAAACTCATTGAGTAGACCCCCCCTCACCTGGGAAGGAACCCCCTGTTCCCCCCAATACGGGGAGGCTTACCTGTGAACTGCCAGCCCTGACTGACCGGATGCAGCGTGAGACTGGCAGCTCCCCCAGCCCTGGCCCCCTACGTCTAAATGATTGCCTTCTACGGAGCTTCCAGACCCCTGCCACGAAACATCACAGCAGTGACCTAGATGGACACACCTTCTAACCACTTTCTTAGCAACCAACAAGGGTGGGATCTGGGATTGGACTGGAGTTCCTCAAGGAACAACAATTAGCAGATGAGTCTAATTTCTCTTTCCTTATCGTCCCTCCAGTCCAGTCCCCCACCTCTGGGATGTAACAGAGCAGTTAAACTAATGAGGGACCTGCCATACTTGTCTGAAGCACTGCCGCTCCAAACCGAGCATCCCCCAAACCCTGTAAATCCAGGCAATAGTGCTTTGCAAAGGTATGAAGGGAAGACCATGTTGCTGCCTTACAAATTTCTACCGGTGGCACCAAACTATAATCTGCCCATGAAGATGCTTGGGCCCTTGTGGAGTGTGCCCGCAACCCAGCCAGCACCACTCTCCTCTTCACCAGGTAGGCTGAGGCAATAGCCTCCCTAATCCACCTAGAAATCGACACCTTAGCCGCCGCTTCTCCCTTCCGTGGCCTCCTGAATAGGACAAATAAGTGTTCTGATCTCTGAAAGGCCACCATCCGCTTCAAATACCACCTCAGGACCCGTTTAACATCCAACCTGCGCAACTCCGAGAGCAAAGGATCCATCTCCGAAACCGAAAGGATCGGTAAGGATACTGGCTTATTCACATGGAAGGCTGAAATCAATGTCAGCAAGAAGGATGGTACCAGCTGAAGGACTACCTTCTCCCTTGAAAACAACAGATATGGTTCCTTGCAGGACATCACCTGAATCTCCAAAATCCTGCGTGCGAAACAAATGGCTACAAGGAAAACCGCTTTCAACGTCAAATCCTTCAATGAGCACCTACTCAAAGGCTCAAAGGGCTCCTTGGCCATTGCCAACAGCACCAAATTGAGGTCTCAGGGCGGCACCACCGTTCTCCGTGGAGGACGGAGATGCCCCACCACCCTCAGGAACCTCAGCACATCAGGATATGAGCTCAACGCCACCCCTTGCACCTTACCCCAGTAACAGGAGAGTACTGCCAACTGTATCCTTAGGGAACTGGTTGCTAGGCTCTTGTCGAACCCAGACTGCAAAAAGGCCAAAATGTTAGGAATAGAAGCAGATGATGGGCTCACCTGCCTATTCTTGCACCATGGCTCAAATATACGCCATACCTTGATGTAAGCCAAAGAGGCTGACCTCTTTCGCAACTTCAGCATGATCGTAATCACTGGCCCAGAGTAGCCTTTCCTCTTCGTCCTCGCCCTCTCAAGAGCCAAGCCGTAAGCGAGAATCGATTCACCTGAGGTATGCTTACTGGTCCCTGCAATAATAGATCCTCTCAAACTGGCAGACACCACGGCTGATTCGCCAGCAGCCGCACTAGATCGGTATTCCACAGGCGTCTCGGCCAGTCCGGGGCAATCAAGATGACGGACCCCCGTGTGCTTTGATCCTCTGTATCACCTGGCCTATGAGCGCCCACGGTGGGAAGACATAGAGGAGCACCTCCTCGGGCTATCTTTGCATGAGGGTGTCCAGCCCCTCCAACATTCGATCCCTTCTTCTGCTGAAGAACCAACTCACCTTGGCAGACTGAAAGGTCACCATCAGATCCATAACCAGCGTGCCACAACGACAAGCCACCTGCTCGAAAACCTCCTGGTTGAGAGTCCACTTGCTGGGATCCACATGCACCCGGCTCAGATAATCCGCCATCACATTGTCGATGCCTGCGACGTGTGCCGCTGATAAGGCCTGGAGGTGACCTTCCACCCACTGGAACAACTCCTCGGCCTCCTCCTCTAGGACTAAGCTGCCTGTGCTGCCCTGGCGGTTGATGTAGGCCACCGTGGTCGCATTGTCTGAGAGTACCCAGACTGCCTGCCCCTGCACCCAAGGGCTGAAAGCCTGCAGCGCCAGGAGCACTGCCCACATTTCCAGTCTGTTGATGGACCAGTGAGCCTCCTGCGGCCCCCACTGCCCCTGCACTATGCGACCCTAGCAATGAGCCCCCCATCTGGCCAGGTTGGCATCTGTCATCAGCGGAACCCAAGCCGGCGTCTCGAGGGGCATGCCCCCATCTAGCGTCCCCGGATGCAGCCACCACTTCAGTGCCTTCTTTACATGCCCCGGGCACTGGAGAACAGTAGATAAGGGCTAGTTCTGGTGGAACCATCAGTGTAAAAGTGCTCATGTGCCCTCTTGCTCATGGAACCAACTTGATCATGGCTGCCATGGTTCTCAGGACCTGCAAATAGTGCCAGGCCGATGGCTGGACTCTCTGCAAAAACTGTCACACTAGCCAATGGGTGCGCTGTGCAGACAGAAACACCTTCCCCACTCTGGTGTCAAAGCATGCCCCCAAATACTCCAGCTCCTGAGATGGTACCAACCGGCTCTTGGCCAGGTTGGTTACCCATCACAGACTTTCTTGGAACTGCACCACCTTTTGTGTGGCCAATACACTTTTGTCCCTGGACTTCGCTCTGATCAGCCAGTCGTCGAGGTACAGATGCACCAAAACTCCATCTTTGTGCGGCGCCGCTGCCACCACCACCATCATCATGATCTTGGTGAATGTATGTGGCGCTGTCACCAGCCCGAAAGGCAACGCATGAAATTGGAAGTGCCCCATCAGCACCGCATACCAGAGGAAATGCTGGTGCTCTGGCCTGATGGGGATGTGCAAGTACACCTCGGACAGGTCGAACGACATTAGGAACTCCCCGCTTACCACCACTATGACTGACCTCAGAGTTTTTATGTGGAAGTGCTTGACTTGTAGACATCAGTTTACACCTTTGAGGTCAAGGATTGGTCGGAATGAGCCTTTTTTCTTGGGAACCACAAAGTAAATGGAGTACTGACCGCACCCGTATTGGTCCTGGGGCACCGGGACCACGGCCCTTAACTGCAACAGTCTCTCCAGGGTGACCATAACTGCCCCCGCTTTGCCTTGCGACCTGCAAGGAGACTGAACGAAAGAGTGGCCGACCGGCCATGCCCACTCGAGGGCATAGCCTTCTCGGATGATCTCCAGGACACACCAGTCCGACATTATCTGGACCCAAGCAGGATAGAACTCCTATAGTCTGCCTCCCATGGGAATCAACCCCACCTGGGCCTGCCTTGCTTCATTGGAATTTCCTGGTTCCCAAAGAAGAGGCTGTCCCAAAGCCTCTTCCCACCCCCCGGAATCCTCGAAACCCCTGCCTCTGGGGGCACCTCTACCTCTCTAAAAGGAGCCAAAGCGGGGCGTGCAAAAATGCTTAAAGTCTTTCGACTGCCCTCTTGCCGACGTGGATGGACAGCTTTGCTTTTGCTTATCTTCAGGCAGATGCCCGCCTTTGGACTCCCCCAAATCCTTCACCAACTTGTCCATGTCCTCTCCAAAGAGCAGCTTACCTCTAAAAGGTAGCTTGCTAATACGAGCCTTAGAGGCCCCATCCGCCACCCAGTTCCTCAACCATAGATATCGACAAGCTGCCACCAGTGAGGCCATGCTCTTTGAGAGCCCCCTGACGACCACCAGGTAGGCCAACCCCGACTCCAGTTTGGCTGCCTTTCCAGATGGGTCTGCCGTCTGCTCTTCCGGCTTCTGAATCCCTGCCACTAGCGAAGACAGGCCCTAGTTGCCCAGGCCCCACAAATGGAGGCCTGCAGTACCAGGGCATTGATGTCAAAGGCCTGCTTGAGCAAAGTGTCCAGCTTCCTGTCCTGGCTATCTTTAAGGGCCGCACCACCATCTACTGGAATCGTCATCGTCTTGGTTACCGCCGACACTGCCGTGTCCACCCTAGGGGACCAGAAATGTTTGCACTCCTGCTCCAGAAGCAGGTACAGTCTGGTCATGGCTCATCTTCCTCTGAAACCCGCCTCCGACAGAGTCCACTCTGTGAACCGGGAACACCTGCGACATCCTCACCGCCTGAAGCGGGGTCCTCCAATACTTCCTCCTCCACCGGCACTGCCATTGACATGTTGAGGGCCTTCAAGGATGCCCCGATAAGAACTTGCAATTCCTCTCGTCGGAACACTCGGACCACTCGCAACTGGTCCTCGTGCTCCAGGATCTCTCCTTCTTCCAATTCTTCGGCTTGGGACTACAGTTCCATGTCCAGATCTTCCACGTCTTGCCCCTCCAACGACAGTGAAGGCACCTGCCCCTCCTCAGAAAGGCAAGCCTTCTTGGCGCCTGCTACCTCTGCGGAGCCTGCCTTTGTTTCCACCGCTCGCTTAGCCCCCAGCTCCTGTGCTAGCGAAGGACCCCTGCTCTCTGCAAGCGCATACAAAAAGCTTGATGTAGCAAAAGAACAAATTCTGGGGAAAGATCCCCTGGGATCCCCATCAATGATGAAGGCTCAGGGGAGGCCAAAGACCCGGAAGCTGTCTCCAGCCCAGTGCACGAGGACCCCTCAGCCACCTGCAGGTCCCGGGCCGGTGAAGGGTCTCTTATCTTGTTCTCCTGCAGACTTTTCTCAAAGGAAGTGGCCTCCTGAGGGCATTCCAGACACACACCCTCTTCTGAGACCACTCCCCGTCTGGTCCCACAGACCCGGCACTGGGGTCTGGCCGGCATGATAGCACCCGCGCCACCAGCTCCTGACCCTGAACACCCGGGAAGCAACAAGCACTCCTGCAGCGAGAGTAGGGAGCCTTCCTTTAAGTATTTCTCTTCTCTTTCCTCCTTTTGGGTTGGTTTTCTTTTTTTGGTGGCACAACCCTTCAAAGAGCGCCAGAAATCTAACCAAATGCACCCAAGGGGACAAGCAGGGAAAGAGAACTACAGTGCCACAAGCTGCAGGCTCCTAGGCCTCACTGCCAGTTGCCTCCCAAAAGAAACTGGCAACTCACGACCGCCCAAAAAAAAACTGCAACCAACTCAACCCACCCAGACAGCCCCTGGGGGAGGGGGGGAGAAGACGCGTCGATTAGGAAACTCTAGGCTTCTGCCAGAAGCCCCAAATGATCGCTGCCACTCTCACGCCGATCCGGGCTCCCTCCACGTAGTGTGAGCCTGCGCTCCTTGGACCTGCTTCCTGCACTCTGCAGGAACGCAGCGCTGCCCTCTGTGGCCGAAAAAACACCCCGACTGAGGTCCCAACTTCCCCTTTGAAGCTTACCTGCACCCCGCAGCTGTCGCTCGCTGTGCCTCCTCTACCCTTGTGCTCAGCCCACTCCAAGAGGCTTCAGCACTGAAGGGTCCTAGCAGGAGCTGCATGCCTCGCCACCAGCGTCTGGGAGATGGCTCCTCACCCAGTAACGGGTTCGGGAGCTGTCTGCTCTCTCTACAGTGCAAAGGTCCTTGTCCACTAGCCTTCGCTCACTAGGGAGACTGGGGAATCTCTTTCTTGCCTTCTGCAAGGCACCAGGGCTGCCTGCCAAAACTCCTTTTCTCTATAAAGACGTTTTCTTTTTCTTTCTTTTTTTCCAGCAAGGCAAATTAAGGCAATGTCCTAGGGCAGACAAAAGGAGCAAGCAAAAACCAAAAAGACTATCTTCTTAGTTGTCCTCAGTGAGTCCAGCACCCCTCGCTCACACCTTCTCCAGCTGCCTGGAGACTGAGTATACTGCGGCTGGTAGGCCGTGCCAGCTGTATAAGTAGATGAGTGTCATCAAAAAATGACATGCTCAGTCTCCAAGCTGCTGGAAGAGGTGCACTACCCCAGAGGTGTGGGACTGGACTGGAGGGACGATAAGAAAATGTTTATGTTTACCTTTATTTGATATACCACAAATCTGCGAACAAGCTATGCAGTTTACAATAAAATATATAGGAACCAGGAAAAGAACACCAGTTCTACTGACAGGAGGGGAGAACAAAAAAAGGATACAATATTGTGAAGCTAAAATTATTACTGAAAGAATACTACCAACTAAAATGCAGGGCCAGAAGAAAAAGAGAACAATAAGAGTTCCTCCTTGGAAAAAGCGCATTGAAGGAAACATAAAATCATTGCGTGCAGAGGCATCCCTGATAGACGAGAATCTAAAAGGACTAAGCTCATCAAAAATATTGGGGAAGATCCAAGACATCAAGCTGAAGAATGCTGTGTTAACAGAAGAAGACCTGAAATTTATGTTCCAACAATAAATTGAAAGTAGAAACAGAAGTGCAAAAACTGCGAAAATATGAAGACAACAGAAAAGAAAGATATGAAAATAAACTGTTTAGAGAGAACCTGAAACGGTTCTACAGGGAATTGGGAAAGAGCATTAATATGGTAAAAACACCACCAACCAAAGCTGAAACGGAAACTTTTTAGAGAAGCCTATACGAGGACCTCATAGAGAACAATCAAAAGGAAGAATGGTTACCCTGCATACAGCAACATTTACTAAAATCAAACTCGAAATCTATGGAATGGCCTGCAGTAACAACAAAAGAGCTGGAAAGAGGGTTAAAATGAGCCCTGAATTAGAAGAGCCCTGGCCCAAATGGAGTGACCAACTTTTGGCTCAAACAGTTAACATCACTCCACCAAGACCCGGCAACCTGCAAAAAAACAATTGATCAAGCAGCCAAACTTAACACCACAATGACTTATAACAGCAAAAACATTTCTCCTTCCAAAGGGGGACCCAAGTAACATTCCCAAAAATTACAGACCAATAATTTGTCTGCCTATAACCTATAAGCTGTTCACTGCAATAGATGTGGACAGAATATATGATTATATCAAGACCAATAACATTGTGGCAATAGAGCAAAAGGGCGATAAGAGGGGAACATATGGAACCAAAGACCAGTTAATGTTGAACAAGGCCCATCATGGCCAGCGCTAAGAAAAGCAGAAATCTCGGTATAGCATGGATTGATTATAAGAAAGCTTTTGACAGCATCACACACTCTTGGATAATAAATTGCCTTGAAATTTATAACATAAATTCTGGTTTTATAAAATACATTAAGTTCATCATGACGATGTGGCAAATCACACTCTTTTTGAGATATGAAAATGGTCAGTACATCATTCCTAACATTAAAATCCAGCAAGGAATATTTCAGAGAGATTCCCTGTTACCACTTCAGTTTTCTATGGTGCTTAATCCAATGAGTACTCTCATTAATTACACAGGTACACTACCAAAAAACTGCCTCCAGTTTTTCAACTGATTCCTATAGATTTTGGGGTGCTGAATCCAGGAAAAATAGCCAAAATGTTCCATCACGTCACGTTTTCTTGCAAAATTAGATTTCTTACCCATATAAGGAATGTTCACATAATTTCTTTTAGCCGACTGCAGTTTTATTTTCTTGGCCCAAATAGAGGTTGTAATGGTTAACTAACTAGAAACACTCCCTCATGATATTTTAGAGTGTTTTGTATTCATTTTATACATTAACAGGACAATTGGGAGGCGGGGGGCTAAATCCAGTACTCGCGCTGGCGCATGTTCTTTCCTGTTCGCCTCGCCTCGTTCGCCTCAAACACGGTGGTTTGCGACATGAACGTTCCTGTCAATTTCAGTTTCTTGCAAGTTCATTATTACCTTTTGTTTGCTCAGTCGTAATCCAGCTTTATTCCGAAGTGGTTTCACTACATTGTAGTTTGCAGTGCTGTGTATTTGTGATGGCTCACAGAGCCAGAGGTTGCGTCAACTCTCCGGACAGTTTTTGTTTTATTTGTGGGGAATATACCGTGAAAAAGCGGCAGAGGGAACATTTCTGCATTTATTAAAGTATATTTCGCCTATTTCGGTTTGAAGTTAGGCGATCAAGACAAACCGTGGGTCTCCTCACAAAGTGTGCAAGACATATGAGGAAGATCTACGCTTATGGATGAAAGGTAAAAAACAAGCATTTCGTTTCGGAATACCTATGATGTGGCGTGAACACAGAGACCACAGCAGTGACTGCTATTTTGGCTCTTGCATTGTGAAGGGATACAACTTAAAAAATAAGAACGTAATAAGTTACCCCAACCTTCCCTCAGCAATTAGGCCTATGCCTCATAGCAACGAAGTACCTGTGCCTGAACCACCAAAAATCTTTGGATCATATTTGTGTGGACGGTTCTGATCATGATGAGACTCATCAGATGGCTTTTCCCGATGAGTCCAGTACTTCCGAGTTTGAAACTGAACCAGATCCGAAACCTGAACTTTTCTCTCAAGCTGAATTGAATGATTAGTCCGGGATTTAGGACTCCCAAAAGATGCTGCCCAACTGCTAGGTTCTCGGCTTAAACAGAAAAATCTATTGTCACCAGGAACAACTTTTTATTGGTACCGCAAACGCGAGACACAATTTTGAAGTATTTCAGCAAAGAGGAAGATTTGGTATTTTGCAACGATATATACGGAGTGATGGAAAAGTTTAAACTCAAGTATGATCCTGCTGAATGGCGGCGGTTCATTGATTCGTCAAAAGACAGCATAAAAGGTGTTCTTCTTCATAATGGCAACACATTCGCTTCAGTTCCTATTGCTCACTCTATTCTCCAAGAAAAATACGAGAATTTGGCCCTGATTCTTCAGAGGATTTGTTATGATGAGCATAAGTGGATGATTTGTGGAGACTTTAAATTCTATCCATGCTATTAGGGCAGCAATCCGGTTTCACCAAATATCCCTGCTTCCTTTGCTTGTGGGATAGCCAGGCCCGCGACCTACACTGGGGAAAAAAGACTGGCCAATTCGGGAGTATTTGAGACCCGGTGAGAAAAATGTTTCTTCATGAGAGCTTGGTACCTCGTGATAAAATTCTATTACCACCTCTCCACATTAAGTTGGGTCTCATTAAGCAATTCATCAAGTCCCTTCCAAAAGATGGTGAGTGCTTTTGGTACCTTTGCTCAAAGTTCCCCCGACTTTCTGAAGCAAAGCTAAAGGAAGGAGTGTTTGTTGGCCCTGATATAAGTAAACTCATTTCAGATGGAGCATTCGCTGAAACGATGTCTGAGAAGGAAAAAGAAGCCTGGGATTCCTTCAAGGATGTTGTTCTCAAATTCTTGGGGAACAGGCGGGATGAGAACTATAAGGATATTGTTGCCAGGATGCTCAATGCCCTTCAAAGAACAAGGCTGTAACTTGAGCCTGAATGTCCATTTCTTGCACTCCCATGTGAATTACTTTAACTAATACTTGGGGGCGTACAGTGTTGAAAAAGTTGTTTGGTTTCAACATGACATCAAGGACGCAGAGAGTAGGTACCAAGGAAGATGGAACACCACTATGATGGCTGATTTCTGCTGGTTGCTGCTGCGGGAACCCCAGATGAAAAATATGCCAAGCAGCGCACCAAGAGAAGCTTTCGGGGGAAGAAGAAACGGCCCACCAGGAGATTGACCCAAGAATGACTTTAAAATCTAAACTGTGTTGACAAATATCGTGTTTTTACTAAACTTTGAAATAAAAATTTGCTAGTTATTACCACAAGTGCCGGATCTCATTTATTAGAATTTTATTTTCCACACCATCGGGTGTTTGTCTTCATGTATTGCAATGGTGCGGTTTGCATTTCTATTCTTACATACATACCTGTACAACATTTTTTGCACATTTCTTTGCTTTGCTTTTGTGTCTAACCTCGCTCTTATATGCTCAATGTTTGTGCACATGTATGTGGCTGTTTTAAGTGCAGACAATTTTGCTACCATCACAGTGTGTTTTGTTGACATTACTCTATTCTTATTGTGCTGCCTTGTTTACAATTTTCTTTATTCTTTATTTGAATAACTACTAAACAATTAGTATAAAGAATTTCATCCAAGAAACTTTTATCTCGATCGCACTCAATCTGAAAACGTTCACCTCAACTGCTAACCCAATGTAGCAAAAACTCTGTACGTGATGGAGCAAATTGGTTACCAGATTTGGATTCAGCGCACCAAAAAACGTAAAAATCAATCGAAACATTAGAGGCAGTTTAAAAAAAATTTTTTTTAGTGTACCTGTGTTATTTGGGATATGGATTTAGCCTGAATCCTAAAGAAGGTAAGTACCCAGAGGTATTCCATTTACTTTTTGTTGACTACCACTACTGATCATTTATATAATGCTACAAGGCCTACGCAGCGCTGCACAGATGCATGTAAAACATAGTCTCTGCTCATCAGGGCTTGCAGTCTACTCAAGACAGCCAATACAACAGCTAAGGATAAGGATACAATTAGAGAAAGATTGTTGTTGTGCTGTTAAGTGCCGTCAAGTCAGTGTTGACTCATGGAGACCCTCTGGATAGTTGTCCTAAACTGTGTTCGGTCTTCAGTCAGGCAGCTCATTGTTGACAGACTGGTACCCGTAGCTGCTGTTATTGTATCGATCCATCTCATTGCTGGCCTTCCTCTTTTGCGCTGACCTTCTACCTTGCCAAGCATGATGTCTTTCTCTAATGATCTCTCTCTCTCTTTGTATGAAAGTCGAAGTCTTGTCATCTGAGCTTCTAAATAAAGCTTAGGTTTAATCTCCTCTAGTACTGACTGATTTGTTCTTTGGGCAGTCCATGATATACACATTATTTGTCGCCAGCACCATAATTCAAAGGCATCAATTTTCTTCCTGTCTATCTTTTTCACTGTCCAACTTTCACATCCATATGATGTTATTGAAAATGTCATGACTTGAACAAGTCAAATCTTTGTATGGAGAGAGACATCTCTGCTCTTGAGAATCGTGTCTAGGTCCTTCATAGCCATTCTGCCAAGAGCAATGCATCTTTGGATTTCTTGACTGCTTGTTGCTTCTTTATTGATAGTTGATCCAAGTAGATTAAAGTTGAAAACTATTTCAATTTCTTCTCCATCAACAATGAACTTATTCATTCTGCCAGTTGTCAGGATCTTTGCCTTCTTAACGTTAAGGTGCAGTCCTATTTTAAGATTATATTCCTTGATCTTGAGAAGCAAATGTTTCAAATCATCTTCACTTTTAGCCAGTAATGTGGTATCATCAGCATAGCGATGAGTCTTCCACACAATCTTTCTAGGGAAAGGTAAGGAGAAACATAAGAGACTAAGCGGATCAGGATCCAAAAGCAGCTTCATAGAGATGAGCTTTTAGCATGGATTTGAAAAGGGCCAGGGTCGGAGCCTGACGTACAGACTCAGGTAGTTTGTTCCAGGCATAAGAAGCAGCGAGGTGAAAGGATCAAGTTGGCAGTGGAGGAAAAGGGCAGAGACAGAAGTAATCCACCAGAAGCGTGGAATTCACGAGGAGGGTATAGGGAGAGTTGAGAGAGGAAAGGTGATGATGAGCAGTAGAATGAAGGCGCATTTATAGGTCAGAAGGATGGTAAAGGGGATGAAGGATACTCCTATGAAGAAAGGCTAAAAAGGTTAGGGCTCTTCGACCTGGAAAAGAGACGACTGAGGGGAGATATGATAGAAGTCTATAAATTAATGAACGGAGTGGAACGGGTAAACGTAGATCGATTGTTTACGCCATCAAAATATAGAAAGACTAGGGGACATGCAGTGAGGCTACAGGGTAAACTATTTAAGACTAACAAGAGAAAATATTTTTTCATTCAACGTGTAATCAAACTCTGGAATGTCTTATCGGAGGATGTAGTAAAAGCTGTTAGTGTAGCTGGGTTTAAAAAAGGTTTGGACAAGTTCCTGGAGGAAAGGTCCATAATCCATTATTAAAGGGGACCCGGGAACTCCACTGTTTGCCCCAATACAAGCATTGTGGAACCTGTGTCTTTTGGGGAAACTGCTGGGTACTTGTGACCTAGATTGGCCACTGTTGGAAACAGGAAACTGGGCTTGATGGACCTTGGTCTGACCCAGTATGGCATATCTTATGTTCTTATGTTCTGAAGGAGAAGTGTGATCTGGATATGGAAACAGAAGGGGAGCCAATGAAGTGACTTGAAAAGAGAGGTTATATGAGCATATCAGAGCTGGTGGAAGAGGGGGGACTCACTGCTCCCTGACTAGAGGAGGCCCCTGCATTTTGGGTGATGGGAAGGGGGGCACCAGCTCATTTCTCACCTCACGAAAATTGTGGTCTTCTTCTGAGCGATTAATACTATAACTATTATCAAAAAAACGCTCAATGTTATCAATATGGAACAAAGTCTTCTTCAATCTATCTCTTATGGTTATTCAAGAACATTTAATATCACTGAAGGTCTCAGACTGATTTGGCACTCTGTTATAGATTTGTAACATGTCTAACAGAGTGCCAAATCAGTCTGAGACCTTCAGTGATATTAAATGTTCTTGAATAACCATAAGAGATAGATTGAAGAAGACTTTGTTCCATATTGATAACATTGAGCGTTTTTTTTTATAATAGTTATAGCATTTTTCACCTCGGGCAGCAGATTGCCTTGAGCCACCCCTGGCTGTCAATGAATCCTTTGAACTTGGAAGATCCAGTCCACCTTCTGATGCATGCTTTATACATCAGAATGGGTGGGATTGTTAAGGCCTTTGAGGCGCACAGGAATCTCAACAGATACTGCATTGGGGGGGGGGTTTAATTGCCGCCACTGACAGACATTGAGAGAGACAGCAGTAGGCCAGGGGAAGTGGGGGGGGGGGGGAGAGAAGTGATATTAGACATCAGGGTGGAGGCGCAGAGGTGGAGGCAGATGCCGAACTTGGGATGGAGGTGCAGGGCTATGGGGTGGGGGAGGTGTAGGACAGAAATTGAACATGGAATAGGGAAGCGGGCAGATGCTGGACATGGGAGGGCATAGGGTGATGCAGGGCAAGTGCCGGGCATGAGGAGGAGATGGGGGGAGGGGGGAAGCTGGACACAGGGGGAGGGAGAGAGCAAGAAGAGAGATGCTGGATACCTGGAGAGCGGATAGTGATGGAAAGGGAGATATTAGACACTGGGTAAAGACGGGAAGGTGCTGGACACCTGGGAGGGGGTTAAGGAGAGATACTGGACTGGGAGGGTGGAGAAGGGAAGAGATGGGGAAACACTGGCTATGGAGCAGAGAGAAGAGATGAAAGTGGACATGGGGTAGGGAGATGGGAGAAGGAAGAATTAATGAGAGGGTGGGAATGAGAGAGATGAAAACTATAGTAGGTAGATGCAGTAAAAAAGGGGGACTGAGGACTGATTGAGGGGAGGAAAATCAGAATGGACAGAGGAGCAGAAAAATAAATAGAAGAAAGCTGAAAGATCAATGTCAGAGAAGGACGAAGGGGAAGAAGTGAAGACAGGAGGTGAGAAAAGAAATGATAAAGGGACAGGAGACTCTGGGAGCAGCACTAAGAAAAAAAAGACATACAGACAGATGAAAGCAGAAATCAGATAAGGTAAACATTTCCAGACAGGTAGAAAAAATCATTTTATTTTCAGTTTAATGATTGGAATACTTCAGTTTTCAAAATGTACATCTGCAGTTTTTATATTTTGCACAGTGGGGAAATTGGTGACGGTTTCTGTTTCTTTGGTGATTCGTCTGCTTGAAAGTGATACTGTTGCTGTCAGGGGATGGTGGGGAGGAGAGAAGGACTCCTCATCCCCTTCCCACCCGCTCTTGCGCAATCCTGAAACTAAAGGGATGCCTCGCCCCGCTCCCCCAGCATTCTATGAGTGCCCCAGATTTGTCTGCAAAACTTCTGGCAACCTTATTTCTGAACACACTACCAAGACCCTTATCCACTCACTAGTCACCTCCCATTTAGACTACTGCAACTTGTTCCTCACTGGTCTCCCCCTGAATCATCTCTCCTCTTCAATCCATTGAGATCTCAGCCGCAAGGCTAATCCTCTGCCAGAGTTACTATGCTCATGTAGCCCCTCACCTCAAGTCACTTCATTAGCTCCCAATCCTTTTCCACATCCAGTTCAAACGTCTTTTACTGACTTATCTCTGCAGCTCCTTATTAGCGCTCCCTACACCCCTCTTCATGAACTCCCCTTATTCGGCAAATATCTGTGACCTTCTCTTTCATTGCCAACTCCAGGCTGTGTTCTTTCACCTTGCTGCACTGTATGACGGGAACAGACCACCGGAGCCAGTGCGTCAGGCCCTATCTCTGGTCCTATTCAAATCCAAGCTAAAAACGTCCTTCGAGGCTGCTGCTTTTGGTTCCTGACCCTGTATTCTCCTGTTTATCACCCATGTGTGTCAAGACCATCTCTAGTCCCCTCTCTGTTGTGTTTCTGTCTTGCATAGATTGTAAGCTCTATGGAGCAGGGACTTTCTCCCAAGTGTATATTTACAGCACTGCATATGCTTTCTAGTGCTATACTAATGATAAGTGGTAATAGTAGTGGATCAGCTGGCGGGCCCTAAATTATGCCAGTAGGACCAACACAGCACCCGGATTACCTGGAAGGTCCTGCATCATGGCAGGAGAGGCAGCATAATCCCAGGCTGCAGGACTAGGGTGAGGTCAGCTAAACTGTGTGCCCACAAGTTAGAGTCCGGGCACTGGGGAATTTGGAATAGGAACCTTAAGTACAGAAGATCCCCCCTCCCCAGGGCGGAAGACGTATTCAGAGTGCACTCCATTCATTCAGAACAATCTAAGGATCTTTTAGTCAATAACGTAACAATACAGTGTTTTAGTCAAGTCTAATCATGGAGGATGGTGGTTGCGAGGGCAATCTATCAGCCTCTGATAACTATTTATTCATTTGTTGTTGTTGTTGTTGTTAAGTGCCGTCGAGTCGGAGTTGACTCATGGCGATCCTCTGGATAGCTATCCTAAATTGTGTTCGGTCTTCAGTCAGGCGGCTCATTGTTGACAGACTGGTACCCGTAGCTGCTGTTATTGTAGCGATCCATCTCATTGCTGGCCTTCCTCTTTTGCGTTGACCTTCTATCTTGCCAAGCATGATGTCTTTCTCTAATGATCTCTCTCTTCGCATGATGTGTCCGAAGTATGAAAGTCGAAGTCTTGTCATCTGAGCTTCTAAAGAAAGCTTAGGTTTGATCTCCTCTAGTACCGACTGGTTTGTTCTTCGGGCAGTCCATGGTATACACAGTATTCGCCGCCAGCACCATAATTCAAAGGCATCAATTTTCTTCCTGTCTGTCTTTTTCACTGTCCAGCTTTCACCTCCATATGATGTTATTGAAAATACCATGGCTTGAACAAGTCGAATCTTTGTATGGAGAGACACATCTCTGCTCTTGAGAATCTTATCTAGGTCTTTCATAGCCATTCTGCCGAGAGCAATGCGTCGTCTAATTTCTTGACTGCTTGTTGCTTCTTTATTGATAGTTGATCCAAGTAGGTTAAAGTTGTTCACAATTTCAATTTCTTCTCCTTCAACGATGAACCTGTTGATTATGCCAGTTGTCATGATCTTTGTCTTCTTTACATTAAGGTGCAGGCCCATTTTGAGACTATGTTCTTTGATTGTGAGAAGCAAATGTTTCAGATCATCTTCGCTTTCAGCCAGTAATGTGGTATCATCAGCATAGCGAAGGTTGTTGATGAGTCTTCCAGCAATCTTCACACCTCTGTTGTCTTCATACAGTCCTGCTTCTCTGATGATTTGTTCTGCATATAAATTAAACAGGTAGGGGGAAAGTATGCAGCCTTGTCTTACACCTTTGCTTATTTTAAACCATTCTGTTTCTCCTTGTTCCGTTCGAACTGTTGCTTCTTGATCAATGTACAGATTACGCAAGAGAACGATCAGGTGTTCTGGTATACCCATGCTTCTTAATGTGGCCCAGAGTTTCTCATGGTTTACACAGTCAAAAGCCTTGCTATAGTCGATAAAGCACAAATAGATATCCTTTTGGTATTCTTTAGTCTTTTCAAGGATCCATCTCACATCCGCAATGATGTCTCTCGTTCCTCGCCCTTTCCTGAACCCTGCTTGCACTTCAGGTAGTTCTTGTTCTAGGTATGGCTGTAGTCTCTTTTGAATAATCTTCAGTAGAATCTTGCTGGCATGTGGGATCAGAGCGATTGTGCGATAATTTCCACAGTCAGTTGGATCACCTTTCTTTAGTATTGGTATAAACACAGATCTTTTCCAGTCAGTTGGCCATGATGTTGTCTTCCATATTTCTTGGCAGAGCCTTGTAAGTACGGTAACAGCTGCATCAGATTGCTGCAATACATCTATGGGAATGCTATCAATGCCTGGTGTTTTGTTCTTTGATAAGGCTTTCAATGCTGCTTCAACTTCTTCTTTCATCACCAATGGTTCCTGATCATAAGGTATAGGTTGAAACGGCTGTTGGTCCACTTGATCTTTATCATAAAAAACTCTGTATATTCCTTCCACCTTTTCTTGATCTTCTCAGCATCATTCAACATAGAACCTTGAGCATCTTGTAACATTCCAATTCGAGGCTGGAACTTTTTCTTTAACTCTCGCAGCTTTAGGAAAGCCGATCTTGTTCTTCCTCTAATAGTTTCTGCTTCTATTTCCTTGCAAGTGTCATTGTAGTACTTTTCCTTGTCCTGTCTTGCTGCACGTTGGAAATCTCTGTTGAGTTCTGCGATTGTCTTTCTTTCTCCTTTGGCTTTAGCTTCTCTGCGTTTCTGGGCAATTTTCAGAGTTTCTTCCGTCATCCATTTTGGCCGTTTTTGCTTTTTAACCTTTTGTAGAGACTTCTCGCTTTCTTCCAGCACAACCTTCTTGATGTCATTCCATAACTCTTCCGGAGCTCTGTCTGCCTGCTAATCTGCTTGCGCTGTTGTTACTATCATATGCTGCCTACTACACTCTTTCTCCTTCTGCAGCTTGCCTGGAGCTCTGCCATCTCTCCGGTGAAGCCCCGCCTCCCGGAAGCGACGCACCCGTGTCTCCCACGAGCTTGCCTGGAGCTCTGCCATCTCTCCGGTGAAGCCCCGCCTCCGGAAGCGACGCACCCGTGTCTCCCACGAGGTACCCGAACAGATATAGGTCTTCCTAGAGCGGCGTTCGTCACTGCTGCTGCTGCTGCCTGCCTGCTAATCTGCTTGCGCTGTTGTTACTATCATATGCTGCCTACTACACTCTTTCTCCTTCTGCAGCTTGCCTGGAGCTCTGCCATCTCTCCGGTGAAGCCCCGCCTCCCGGAAGCGACGCACCCGTGTCTCCCACGAGGTACCCGAACAGATATAGGTCTTCCTAGAGCGGCGTTCGTCACTGCTGCTGCTGCTGCCTGCCTGCTAATCTGCTTGCGCTGTTGTTACTATCATATGCTGCCTACTACACTCTTTCTCCTTCTGCAGCTTGCCTGGAGCTCTGCCATCTCTCCGGTGAAGCCCCGCCTCCCGGAAGCGACGCACCCGTGTCTCCCACGAGGTACCCGAACAGATATAGGTCTTCCTAGAGCGGCGTTCGTCACTGCTGCTGCTGCTGCCTGCCTGCTAATCTGCTTGCGCTGTTGTTACTATCATATGCTGCCTACTACACTCTTTCTCCTTCTGCAGCTTGCCTGGAGCTCTGCCATCTCTCCGGTGAAGCCCCGCCTCCCGGAAGCGACGCACCCGTGTCTCCCACGAGGTACCCGAACAGATATAGGTCTTCCTAGAGCGGCGTTCGTCACTGCTGCTGCTGCTGCCTGCCTGCTAATCTGCTTGCGCTGTTGTTACTATCATATGCTGCCTACTACACTCTTTCTCCTTCTGCAGCTTGCCTGGAGCTCTGCCATCTCTCCGGTGAAGCCCCGCCTCCCGGAAGCGACGCACCCGTGTCTCCCACGAGGTACCCGAACAGATATAGGTCTTCCTAGAGCGGCGTTCGTCACTGCTGCTGCTGCTGCCTGCCTGCTAATCTGCTTGCGCTGTTGTTACTATCATATGCTGCCTACTACACTCTTTCTCCTTCTGCAGCTTGCCTGGAGCTCTGCCATCTCTCCGGTGAAGCCCCGCCTCCCGGAAGCGACGCACCCGTGTCTCCCACGAGGTACCCGAACAGATATAGGTCTTCCTAGAGCGGCGTTCGTCACTGCTGCTGCTGCTGCCTGCCTGCTAATCTGCTTGCGCTGTTGTTACTATCATATGCTGCCTACTACACTCTTTCTCCTTCTGCAGCTTGCCTGGAGCTCTGCCATCTCTCCGGTGAAGCCCCGCCTCCCGGAAGCGACGCACCCGTGTCTCCCACGAGGTACCCGAACAGATATAGGTCTTCCTAGAGCGGCGTTCGTCACTGCTGCTGCTGCTGCCTGCCTGCTAATCTGCTTGCGCTGTTGTTACTATCATATGCTGCCTACTACACTCTTTCTCCTTCTGCAGCTTGCCTGGAGCTCTGCCATCTCTCCGGTGAAGCCCCGCCTCCCGGAAGCGACGCACCCGTGTCTCCCACGAGGTACCCGAACAGATATAGGTCTTCCTAGAGCGGCGTTCGTCACTGCTGCTGCTGCTGCCTGCCTGCTAATCTGCTTGCGCTGTTGTTACTATCATATGCTGCCTACTACACTCTTTCTCCTTCTGCAGCTTGCCTGGACTCTGCCATCTCTCCGGTGAAGCCCCGCCTCCCGGAAGCGACGCACCCGTGTCTCCCACGAGGTACCCGAACAGATATAGGTCTTCCTAGAGCGGCGTTTCGTCACTGCTGCTGCTGCTGCCTGCCTGCTAATCTGCTTGCGCTGTTGTTACTATCATATGCTGCCTACTACACTCTTTCTCCTTCTGCAGCTTGCCTGGAGCTCTGCCATCTCTCCGGTGAAGCCCCGCCTCCCGGAAGCGACGCACCCGTGTCTCCCACGAGGTACCCGAACAGATATAGGTCTTCCTAGAGCGGCGTTCTTCACTGCTGCTGCTGCCTGCCTGCTAATCTGCTTGCGCTGTTGTTACTATCATATGCTGCCTACTACACTCTTTCTCCTTCTGCAGCTTGCCTGGAGCTCTGCCATCTCTCCGGTGAAGCCCCGCCTCCCGGAAGCGACGCACCCGTGTCTCCCACGAGGTACCCGAACAGATATAGGTCTTCCTAGAGCGGCGTTCGTCACTGCTGCTGCTGCTGCCTGCCTGCTAATCTGCTTGCGCTGTTGTTACTATCATATGCTGCCTACTACACTCTTTCTCCTTCTGCAGCTTGCCTGGAGCTCTGCCATCTCTCCGGTGAAGCCCCGCCTCCCGGAAGCGACGCACCCGTGTCTCCCACGAGGTACCCGAACAGATATAGGTCTTCCTAGAGCGGCGTTCCGCGCCGCGGCGGCGCGCGCACAAGGAGCAGGTCGTGCTCCTTGGGCGAGCTCCTTGGGGCGACGACTGGGGCGTTTCAAGCCACCATCTCCCTAGTTCTAGCCTCCCTACTCGTAGGTCTCACCAGCCTTATCCGACATTGTTCCCTCTGTCCTCCGGACACTTTCGTTTCTCTCTTGATTCCTTTGTGCTGTTAATTGCTTACCTAGCCTGTCTCTTTCCTCCTACCGCGTTAACTGTGTCTTCTTCTGTGTCACTTGTTTCCCTTGTCCCGGTCATGTATGCTATTCCTGTATCTTGGGGCTACCGCCCCTTACGTATGCATCCTGTCCTTCCCGGTCCTTTGGCCCGGAATCCCTTTAATCTCCTTCCCTGTTCTTCTAACATGACGTCCCCTGCTTTTCCGCCTTCCTCTCAACCCCCCATCGTACCCCCGCCTTCAGCTGTCCCTCTCCTTACACTTTCCATGGCTCTCCTTAACTGCCGTTCAATTCGCTCAAAAACTCACTTAGTCCACGACCTTCTTATCCAACACTCCCTAGACGCCCTTTTTATCACTGAATCCTGGCTCCGTGAGGGGGAGGACGCTCTCCTTCATCAGTGTCTTCCCCCCGGTTACTCAGCCCTTCACACCCCCCGCCTTCGTCGCTCTGGTGGTGGGGTGGCACTTATCTTTAGGTCCCCTCTGTCGTTTTCTTTGGTCTCGCCCTCACCTGCTTATCCTGAGTCCCTTTTGGTTCGGTCCGATTCCGCCCCTTCTCTTTTTTTTCTCCTCTTATATGTTCCCCCTTCTCTGCGCCCAGATCTCTGGGATTCCCTATTTCACACATTTTCTGACTCCGCCATTCTATCTCCACATTTAGTCGTCTTAGGCGACCTCAATGCCTACCTTACTCCCCCGTCCCGTCCCCGTGACAAGGCCCTTTCCTCTTTGTTCTCTGATCTATCTCTCACTCAACACGTACTTTGCTCTATCCATGCCTCTGGTCACTCCCTTGATCTTATTCTTACTCTTGATTCCTCTCCTTTTTCTCCCTCCAATATCCGATCTGTCCCCATTCCTTGGTCTGACCATTACTGTCTTTTATTTACTTTTCCTTTTCCTTCTTTAGACTCCACTAGCCCTTCTTCAGTTCCTATCCCTTCCCTCAGGCGACGTTTCACTCCAAACTCTCGGTCCTCTTTTCCATCTGCCCTCACGCTATTCCCTCCAGATTTTTCTTCCTTCTCATTGACCGTCAGGTTGATCTCTTTTCCTCTTCTCTTTCGGTTGCTTTGATTCTGTGGCACCTCTCCACTCTTCAGCCCCCGTTCATCTTCCCATCACCCCTGGTACCACCCCGGTCTCCTTCTCCTCCGCTCCAATCTCCGACGTGCTGAACGGTTTTGGAGGAAGTCCCGCTCATCCGACTCTCATTCCAACTATCAGCTTGCTCACCTTTCCTACCGCTCTGCTATCACTTCTGCTAAACATTCATACTACTCTCGTCTCATCTCTACATCTTCTAACTCTGCTAGGCGTCTCTTTCTGGTCCTCAAATCTATTTCCTCCCCTTCTTCTCTCCCTTCTGCCCTTTCCCAGCCCCCCCCTCCCAGCCCTTCTTCTCTTGCTGCTTTCTTTACTAATAAGATTCTGGCTATTCGTTCCTCCTTTCCTTCATGCCCTTCCCCCCTCTCCCCTCTTCTCCCTCCCTTCCCTTCTTCTCCCCCTTTTCACCCTTTGCCCACTTCCCCTCCTCACCCATTCACACTTTCTCCCACACTTGGTGTTCCTTTTCTCCTATTTCTTCGCCCGAACTTATTAAGGCTATTTCTTCCGCTCACCAAACTACCTGTCCTCTTGATCCTCTCCCATCTCCCTGGCTACTTGACTCGCATATTGCTTTGGTGCCTTTCATCCTTTCTATCTTTAACACTAGTCTCTCTTCTGGTCTTTTTCCCTCTTTATGGAAGCACGCTATTGTCCGCCCCCTTTTGAAGAAGCCCACCCTCGACCCCACGCTTTCTACCAACTGGCGCCCCGTTTCCAACCTTCCTTTTCTGTCCAAAATCCTTGAACGAATTGTTTTTTCCCAGCTGACCTCTCATCTTGACTCCACCCACGCCCTTCACCCCCGGCAATCTGGCTTTCGTCCTGGTCACAGTACCGAAACTGTTCTCACGGCTCTGCTCTCTGAACTTCACCGTTCTCACGATCGTGGTGATATTTCCCTAGTGGTCTCTCTGGATCTGTCTTCTGCTTTTGATGTAGTCGATCACCGCACCCTTCTTTCTCGTTTGTCTGATGTTGGTATTCATGGCACTGTTCTTCAATGGTTTCACTCTTTTTTATCTTGTCGTACTTTTTCAGTTCACGCTGGTTCTTCAGTCTCTCCTCCTGCGTCTGTCACTTGTGGTGTCCCTCAGGGCTCTATTCTTGCCCCTCTCCTCTTTAACATTTTTCTGGCCCCCCTAGCTCTGCTAATCCAGCAATCCACTCTTTCTTTCTACATCTATGCTGATGATATCCTTCTGGTTCACCATACCTCTCCATCTGCCCCTGATCTCACTCCACTTAACCTCTGCCTCTCCTCCATCACATCCTGGTTTGAGTCAAACTTCATGCATGTTAATCCTACTAAATCTGCAGCTCTTTGGGTTACTTTTGGTCGTCCTTCTCCTTCAGTGTTTCCTGTCATGGGTTCTCATTCTATCTCTTCCACCTCCACTCTCCGCTATTTAGGTGTTACTCTAGACCCATCTCTTTCTTTCCACGATCACATTTCTTCTGTTGTCCGCTCCTCCTTTTTTCACCTACGTCGCATTAAAGCTGTTCGTTCCTACTTTTCACACTCTTCTATTATCACTTTGGTCATATCCCTAGTTATTTCGCGACTCGATTACTGCAATGTTGTTTATGCTGGTCTTCCCTCTCACCAACTTCACCGCCTTCAAATCGTTCAAAATGCTGCCGCCCGTCTTATTACTCTATCCCCTCTCCGCTCTCATGTTTCCCCCTGTCTCTCTTCTCTACACTGGCTCCCTATTAAGTTTCGGTTTGTGTTTAAACTACTTATCCTTGCACACAAGGCCCTCTTCTCTGACTCCCCCCAATATTTAGCCAATATTATCCATCTCCAGCCCTCTCCCCGCCTTCTCCGGTCCGCCCATGGTAATCGTCTTTTTCTTCCCTCACCCACTCAGGCCCGTCTCGAATCCACCCGACATTCTGCTTTCTTCTTTCTATGCCCTGCCCTCTGGAATTCTCTTCCCTTATCTCTCCGTTTAGAACCCTCCTATACTCGTTTTAAAACTATTCTCAAGACTCATCTTTTCTGTCAAGCATTCAATCTCCTCCCCCCACTGATGATGTCCTTCCCACTTAGCCTTTTATTCCCTCCCTCCCTCTTATTTCTCTATTTTCCCCTCTCCGCTGGTGTCATGTTCCCCTAGTCTCGCCTCTCGCTCCGCTATATCTGGTTCGAGTCTCCTTCTCCTCCCCTCACTCCTTTAATTTTTATTGTTTTTAAGTTTTTAAGTTTTATTATTAGTATTATGGTTTTAAATTCCGTTGCTCTGCTGCTTTCTGTTGCCCCTCTTTATCTTTTGCTGTTTCTTTTACTGTCCTATTATTATTTGGCGTTCTTTTCTTCTCTTCCTTTCTCTGCAGCTGTCACTTTTTTATGATTGTACACCGCCCTGATGCTTTGGCCTGGGCGGTTTATCAAATGTTTTAATAAAGATAAAGATAAAAGATAAAGATTTGTATCTAAAGCAGCAAATCGATTTTGCGGGCAGTCTTTAAATTCCAGTGGTATATTCTCAAGGTCATATTTTGGTGCATTCATGAGTGGTTTGCTCTTTTTCAACTTTAGCTTGAGTTTGCATATTAGTAGTTGATGATCTGTACCACAGTCAGCTCCAGGTTTTGTCTTTGTTGATGTTACAGAGCTTTTCCATCGTTGACTTCCACAGATGTAGTCAATTTGATTTTTATACAATCCATTGGGTGAAGTCCATGTGTACAGTCGTCGCTTGTGTTGCTGGAAGAAGGTGTTTGAGATGAATACATCATTGGTCTTGCAGAATTCTATCAATCTTTCTCCAGCTTCATTTCTGTTGCCAAGTCCATATTTTCCAACTACTTTGCCTTCTTCTTTGTTGCCAACTTTTGCGTTCCAGTCACCCATGACTATCAGGATATCCTGTTTGCATGTTCTGTCAATTTCAGCTTGTACTTGTTCATAGAACTCTTCAATTTCATTCTCTTCTGCAGCTGTTGTTGGGGCATATACTTGAATTATAGTTGTGTTGATAGGCAATCCTCGTAGACGAATAGAGATTAAGCGTTCGCTGACTGCATTGTATTTCATTACAGTTCTTGCAAGTTTCTTCTTTATTATAAATGCAACACCATTTCTTCTTTGTCTTTCATTTCCAGCATAGTAGACCATGTGATCATCTGATGCAAAGTGCCCGATGCCAGTCCATTTCAGTTCGCTGACACCCAACAGATCAAGTTGTACACGTTCTATTTCATTCTTGACCACCTCCAACTTCCCTTGGTTCATGCTTCGTACGTTCCATGTTCCAATGTGTAAGACATCTTTACAGCTTCTGACTCTCATTTCATGCGCAGCTACATCAGCAGTCAGACTTCCCGAGGGCTTTGATCCAACCACATCATAAATGCTGGCTTTACTCTGAAAAGTCTTCAGCTCTTCCCCAGTAGCTAGTTGAGTGCCTTCCGACCTGGGAGTCTCATCTTCCAGCACCATAGCACAATTTGTTTTGTTGTAACTATCCATTGGGTTTTCATGGCAAGATACAGAAGTAGATTGCCGGGCCTTCCTTCCGCGCAGTTTAAGTTTGGTGTTGTTGCCGTTGTCACAGAAATGTGATCCTCCGCCGTCAACACTATCCCATTCTGCTGCTGCCCAGATGGGTGGTTTGTCTTTGTCTGGCACCTCAGCTGAGACCTGTCCATCTTGGGAGACCCTGCCAGTAGTTAAACTACCGATAGTTTAGCTCTCAGCATCACTGATGCACGCAAGCCCTCACAGCACGACAAGCTGCAAACCAAGTGAGAGATTTATTCATTTACAACATTTAAATCCCACTACAGCTATCATTCTCAGCAGATTACATCGGAGTCATTAAAAATAACATTGTGTAACAAATCTTTTACTTTTTTCTTGTTCCTAGGCAATAAGGGGTATGTTTACTAAACCGTCTTAACGTCGCAGCAGTGGTATTATCGCGCAATAAGTGACGTTATCATGCACGATAACATGACTTATTGCGCGATAACGAGGCAGCGGCGGCGTTAAGGCACACTAACGCTATGAAATCCGGGTCTGAAGGGTGGAGTAAGGCTTCCCAGAGGGCAGAGAGAAGGGGTCAATGGGCGGAGAGTGGGCGGGGAGAGGCTCCAGGCACACTAACACTGTGAAATCCGGGTCTGAACACTAACGCCAGTGAAACCCTCGCGTTAGGCACATTTGCAGGAAATAGAAACCATTTCAGTCAGCAATGTGCAGCAAAGGCAGGGAAACCCAGAAAAGTGATAGTAGTGATACATGTGCAGGAACCAAAAAGGCAATATGTGTGCCTTTGAGTCAGTCCTGACTCCTGGCGACCCAGAAGCTCCTGGGTTTTCTTAGTAGTGTCACCAGAAGTAGATTGCCAGGCCTTTCTTCCAAGGCAATGGAGGGTTAAGTGACTTGCCCAAGGCCACAAGGAGTGCTAGTGGGAATCGAACCCTGTTTGCTTTAAATTGAAAGTTCAGCGTTGGTGGTTTTCTTCGGCACTTGAATTCTTTTCCATATAGTTTTTGTATGCAGACTGTGTCCCACTCTGCTCGGAAAAGTTCATTGCCCATGAGAGGCTTTGTACAGAGGTGTCAGCGGTGACACGTATTTGATCCTCTATCCGATGTCTGGGGGAATGAAAGTGCAGTATGGATGAGCTCTTCTGAGTGTTGCCCATCTTGAAAAATGGTTGAAGCGATGTGCTCCTATGTTCCCTTCAGGAACAATGCTGGTAGTGAGGGTGGTTATCTCTGGACAAACTTCCGAGTCAGATTCAGCATTCAGTAGCTCAAAAGAGTTCTCTGAAGCTAAGGGTGCGCATTTAAGTTTAACAAGGAAATCCGGCCCTGTCAACTATGTTGGCTGCATCAGCTTCAATGACAGGACAGCTCTTGTAGCATGGTCTGCTGGGTTCTGGTCAGTGGGCACAGAATGCCATATTCGGGATGAATTGACTTCTGGATGTGTCCATCAAGTCCAGTATACCGTTTCCAACAGTGGCCAATCCAGACCAACCTAGATTCCATGCTGTTTATCCCAGGGGTAAGCAGTGGATTTCCCGGGTCCACTTTAATAATGGTTTATGGACTTTTCCTCCAGCAACTTGTCCAAACCTCTTTTAAACCCAGTTACACTAACAGCTTTTGCTACATTGTTGAAAGAAATATTATTGTACTGTATCTTGTGATTCTTCTGCAATGGAATATATAGATTATGATATTGTGGTTTTAAAGATATCCTTGCCAAATGAATAACAAAATCTAGGCTCGATGCGGTTACCTTGCCTTTGAGCCATGGGGAATGAAAAAGGTTCTTTTTTAATATATTCAAAATTTCACTCTGGAGAATATTACTATGTAAAGGATTTACAGCCAGAGTGACTAGAAGAAGTCACATTCTGCAGCAGAAATGATCTCCAAAATGTGTTGAATCCTTAATATATGAATCTAGGCTGGATACCATTAATTTAAAAAAAACAAAAAACCATTTACGTATAGTCACAAACAGGCACATTTTACACATGGTGCCCAAGTGCAATCGGGGATGTCCAAGCCAGAACCTCTGGCATATAAAAGCAGGCATGTCCAAATTCAGGCACCATTTCCCAAAAGTGGATGTATACGGACCGTCTACATAGACATCCCTGGAATAGTATGCAAGACCAGGGGCATCTACTATCCTAATGGTCCCAGCTCACTAGTCTAACCAGAAAAGTCCCCAAATCCCACTCCTGCTCCTTGTGATCTTGGGCAAGTCACTTAACTCTCCATCTTCCCTACACCCTCTGGATGTTTTACAGCCAGAGCACGCCACTGCCACACCCCCTGCCTACTTGGATGTCTCACACGGGACGACGTCTTTAAAAGCCATTTGTGAAATGGTTCCAGGGATGTCTCTGTGGTTTGGACATCCGCATGCATGTTTTCAGCTTATAAAATGCCCCCCCCCCCCAAAGGCTATAATAAAGAACTATTAGGCGATGCAATTGGCAACTAGGAGGACTGATTAAGGATTTATACATTTTAAGCAAAGTATATAGGGCAGCAGTTTCGAAGGCTTTTTCACGGGCGACTGCCCTAGTTACCCATGTAAATGCCTTATCCGGAATTTTCCAAAGGCACCTACACAGGTAGTGCCTTTGGAAAATCCCAGATAAGTCCTTAACATGCCCAAATGCTATGCAGTTAGTATTGGAGTGTGTTGGGGGCATTATGGGGCGGAGCAGGGGAGGAGGAAAAGGCTAAACAGGTAGCAGCAATTTTCGATGCTACCCGCTTAGCCCTCTGCGCCTTAAAGATAGGCATGGAAAAAACCTCACCTATCTTTAAGACACAGGGGCTAAGTGGGTAGCATCGAAAACTGCTGCCACCCTTTTAGCCTTGGTGGCTCCGGGCGCATCCAGCCAAACCAGGATTTTCACTTCCATCGCTGCAGAAGTGAAAATCCGGGTTAAGGGGGTCGGCAGGCAGGTTATGCACTGACGCAGCACATAGCCTGCCTAGATGAAAATTGGGCCCATAGTACTGATATCTTAGGATAAGTTTAAGTTTAATATATATCTGTTTCCTGCCAATCCTAGATCCTCGGCAGGTTCCAAAAAAGAGGGTTGGAAACAATCGCCCCAGGAACAGAGACACAGCTCAATCATCCAATGCTGAGATCGTAACAAAATCGGAGTCAGAAGTGATTAATTTGTGAAAATGTCAGTGCTTTCTTTTTTTCTACCAAAAACTGTGCCGGTACTCGCATGTAGGACCATCTTAAGGGGCTCAGTGACCACGGAAGGACATGAGCCAAGCAACCAACCACAGTCTATGAAAAGGCAAAATTATAAATATCACATCAGTCCTTAGAACATATCACTGTTGGGAAAAGAGAACAAGCTGGATTGTTACAAGTTTCTACACAGAAACTACCCCACCTTGGTCATATGTGTAAAATAAGGACAGAACCTTACCAAAAGCAGAATAAATGAACCAGAAAAGGGAGAGCACCTGACACCCTGATAGGATCAGTAGCAGGAAAGGGGGCAGCGTCCGTACCTGCCTGGAATAACAGAACTACAGCTCATGCAGGAGCAGCCGTCTAATCCAGAAGATAGGGCGACAGTCCTTACTTGAGGAAGAGCCTGAAGCACTGCTACTTCACTCCGGCAAGTTTAGGTAGGAGTTGTTTGGGACTGTCACAGTGAATGCCTGCTTGAATCTGCTAAGACAGCATTGGAGAGGAAGCAGTAATACTGGCTATTGTTTAAGCATTGTTCTGTAAAGGGAGGGACTGTCAGCCCCAATTTCACAGACACAGAAGTTCTGTAAGAAACAGATGGGGGTGGGATGGGGTGGAGAATGGGAGGGGTGTGGGTGGAACCACCCCCGGACGTACAGGGCCAATTCTGTTCATGGGTCTGTACATCCAGGAATCACCGGGGGGATGGCCTTATAATCGGAGAGGACAGCCAGCGCTTATTCCTCAGAGATGGAATAAGCACCAGCCATCCTCCCCGATCCTTCCCAGCAGTCCCTCCCCCCTGGAGACTACCAGCACCCCCTCCCCCGGAGAATATGACAGGCCAAGGTGTGTCCCTGCTGCCCCATCGGGGTCAGGCAGCAATGCATCGGGTCCGGGCAGCCATATGGCGGGTCATGTCACAGGGAGGACGTCCCTGCAGTGCTGCTGGGGTAGCCGGGCCATCTCCAATGTCCCGATCCTGCACCCATGGGACCGTCTTGCTCCCTTGGTGCAGAATTAGGTGTTGACAGACCTGTCTTGGTTGGGGCCATCCAGACAGCCCGGACGTGCCCCATATTGGATCAGGCTCTATGTGAGCTGTAATGTTGGAAAGAGCTGTTCTGACAAACCTTTATGATAACGTTACTGGATTTTTTGCAGGCCAGTCTGGGACGCTTATCTGAAGTGTGGGGAGGGGTAGAGAGGAAGTGACCCCTTAGTTCCAGGTTTGGGCAACAATGTGTTAAAGAGAAAAGAGGAATCATGACTTTGGCTCCCCATCCTATGACAGCAACAACATCGCTTCCAAACAGAGAAATAGACACAGCAATACAATTCCCCCGTATTGTGTAAAATATAAAGATCATGGATGTAAATTCTAAAAGGTGACATATTCAAATCACTAAATTGAAAATAATTTTTCTTTTCTAGTCCCTCTATCCCCATTGCTGGAATCGGGAACAAGAGGTTGCCCAACAGGTGAGAATCGGGGACAATCCCTAAAAATCGGAGCAATCTGGTAGCCTTAGTTTATGAACTCTTGACGGAGAACTACTAAGCCTTTCTCCTGCTGGGAGAGAGAAGTTGAAGCTTACATAACTGGCTGGCTGCCTGTATTAAGTGGTTGCCACAGAGAAAGCAGCAAAAGCCTGAGAGAGGAACGGCGGCCTGATAATTGCTCTGCGTTTGTGCTAGAAAGCAGGAAATCTGAACTGAGTCCTTTTCTTACAACGCTGCTCTGAGAAAGGGAGTAAAGGTGTCTGCTTGCTTCAAGAGGCTAAGGCTTTGCTCATAATCTGGTTCAGCAGGGAACTGCAATACTAACCTCAGATATGGATAATTACTGAGGGAACAGCCGCACCATGAATTACCCAGACTTAAAGGACTCCATTCCAGGTATGTGACCTGGGGTTGTGTTTTCCTAAACTAAAGGGCTGAGGATTTGCTTAAAACCGCAGAGAATTATCGATCTATTTCCTTAAATGAAGGAGGGCTATTAAACTAAAGGATTTGGTGTTTTGATTAAGGACATCCCAGGGACAGCACAACTGCTATGTTACTCACTATGCCTTGCTGAGTTGGGGAAGTGTGTAACACTACTGTGACTGAGTTGTACAAATATTCAGTATATACATCTAAGCGGGAAAACACAGTTAAATATTTTTGCTTTACTTTGCTGAAGATAATAAAGCTCATTTTGTTTCAAGCCATTTTGTTAGCCAACCTGACAAAGTTTAAATCTGAAGAAGTCAAAGAGAAGCCCAGATCAAAAGTCACAGCATCGCGGAGTGCCCCCCAGCTTGCCATATAAGGCATATTTTATGTTCTTAATTGCAGTATAAACTCTTGCATAGAGTTTGTTACTAAAGCTAAAGGGGTACAAATTAAATTATGTGGGTTATTTTAGAAGACCTATTCTCATTATAAATGTGGAAGCTGAAAATACACGCGTAGAACACAATTTTGCAAAGGCCACAAGCTGCACGTTTCAGCTTCTGATCTTTGCACATCTCTGTCCAAGGCATTCAAGGGACATTTCTGAGTATCGCGTGGCCAGAGTCTGCGCCTGCATGTCCACGATATATTTCACAAATGCCTGGAGACGTGCAAGGTGGAAATTGTAACGTGCTCATCTGTAGCTGCAATAAATTGCAAACAATATACATATACATGGCAGGTTCCAAATCAACTTCCTCAAAATTATTTTTGTCAGACTTTGACCACCAGGTAGGGGACCAGACTGTAACTGGAGAGTCGCATCCTTTTAATCACTTGCAGTAAAACCTTTGTTTCAAAATTCATCTAGTTTCAAAAATCAATCAAATTTCACTTAGCTGAAACATGGTGAGAAGAAACCTGAAGCAGGGTTTATAAATGTTGAAACCCGAAACATGGGACTGTGTCATTGGTTCACCTATTGTATGGACTTCGCTGTGCCAGTTTCTTCAGGTAAGTGAAATTTGATTGATTTTTGAAACTTGATGAATTCTGAAACAAAGGTTTTACCGCAAGTGATTAAAAGGACACGACTCTCCAGTTACGGTCTGGTTCCCTACCTGGGGGTCATAGTCCGACAAAAATCATTTTGAGGAAGTTGATTTGGAACCTGCCATATATATATTTTTTGGACTTATGGGGGTGGGTGGTGTTCCGTTGAGCCCCACGATTTTGGTTTTGATGTGGATAAATTGTAAACAAGCAGGGGACTTTGCTGTCTTTGGAGACTGCCTGTGGCACTGGTGATTGGAGGAGCTTTGCTTGAGAGTTACTGGCTTGACTGTCATCTGTGTCCACGGAAGTGTCTGTCTCTCTGTCCCTCCACTCTATCATGTGCCTGTCTCAAACCAGCTACCTCCCCCCCCCCCACGATCTCTGAATATTCCAGCTCCATGACTCCCTTCCCCATCCAGCTTTGCAAATCCCATGCTCCCTGTGTACCACTCCCAGGCCTTTGCTGTGTCAGAGATCCTATTGCCCAGGTGCTCAGTGTCTGCTATCTGTATGTGCCCAGGTGTGACCCCTAACCTCTGTGTCTCCATGTGGTTCCCTGCTCTGTGTGTGTGTTAATATGAGGAGATGTGTGTGCAATGTTGCGGGTGCTGGTCTACAGGCCCAGGACCCAATTCCTGGACCTCAGAGATGAGCAGTGCCTCGTTTTGATAAGCAGCTATCCACCATCTCTGCCAGAAGCTGGAGCTGCTCCTCTGCTCCAACACACAGAGGGTCCAGCCCATGCCTGTGCACCTCATGCTCACCACAGCCCTCGCCTTCCTAACCACTGGCAGTTTCCAGTCTGTGTCAGATGCCACTACAGGTCTCAGCCAATCAGCGGTATCATAATGCATTTCCCAGTTCCTGAGGGCCTTCTTAAACCGCACAGCTGAATATGTAACCGTCCCACAGACTGTGCAGTAGAGGCAACTAACCCTGATACAATTCCATGAGGTGGCTGGATTCCCATCAGTGTTGGGTGTGATTGCTTGCACTTCTGTGACCCTAGGGCCCCCCCGATGGAAGGGAGATAATGGATATGTATTTCCTAGATTTCCAGGATCCTGCCATGAGGCCTAAATCCTCACCCACTTTGGAATCTATGAGAGGTTTGAGAAGAGAAAATCACCAATGGATGGCTGATAGGTAAGCGATGTACCAGCTCTCTCCCTCACCTAGATATACACATGCATGGAGGCCCCCGTTCCCTGGGAGATACAGAGGCCAGGCCTTCACTGTGCATCAACCAGACGAAGCACTCTGATGCTGTAACTCAATATGTGTTTGTTCACCCCCTTTATTTATTTATTTTATTGCTTTTATATACCACGCTCTTTAAAATCAGTGCGGTTTACAGATAACTGTTTTGTGCGGAACAGGAGCACTGTTGAGCACTTACATTGAACGGGAGATACAACTTGGATTTCAAACTGGGGGAACTATCTACAGCTATCTACAACAGATCTACCTTCGCAGTGGGCAGCCTCTGTCACCTTTCTATGCAGGCGACAGAGGCTACACACTGCGAATGTGGCTCCTGACCCCTGTCATGGTACAGCAGACATAGGCAGAGAAGCACTACAACAGGGCCCACAGGCACACATGGGAAATCAATGCGAAACCTTTTGCCCAATTCAAGAGAGGTTCAAATCCCACTAGACGACAGCAACCTTGGGCCGGAAGGACTGGGGTTTCTAGTCCCACAGGTGCTCCTTGTGGTCTTGGGCAAGCCACTTAACCCTCCATAGCCCATGTTCCCTGTAAGATAGTTATCTCCAAGTTATAATGCCCTGTTCAATGTAATTTCAGTTTGTTCAATGTAAACCGTACTGATGCAGAATAGCACGGTATATAAGAGAATGTAAATAAATAAATAAATAAATAAGAGCTGTTTCCAGTGCCTCGACGGACCTGAGAGTGAACTTCCCTACAGTTTTGCCAGGGTATGTGAGATCTTCATGGTCTACTGCATACTCCACAATTTGTTATACAGTCAAGCCCTTAAATTCTACTCTTTTCTTATATGAGTTCAAAAGATAGAATCATTTTTATCAGACTCCAAGTATGAAACCATAAAGTCAACATTTATATGAATCAGTAGTGCATTTTACTAATATGCAATGTCAATAACAGATCTTTACTATAAAAGCTTTTTATATATTATATAAACTTTTGTAAAGTAACCCAAATAGCTTAATTAAGCTCATGGACAAATAAAATATCCCATCCTGACATAGCGCTCCGTTTCGGACGGAATCTAAACTTTCTCAGAACCATCCTGTTTCTGGGAAAAAATAATCCTTGGCTATAGGTTGAAGTCCATCGGTATTATCAATCAGCAGCTTTCATCCTTGCTGTCGAGCCTCGCGATGATTTATGTACAAAATGCCATCTGCATTACCATTCCTCTCAGCGTCTATTCTCTGTCCTCTCGGCGTCTTTTCACTGCACTCACCTTCCCAGAGGACAAACCGGGAAAACATACAATAAGTTGTTTCTATTGGCAAAAAAATAAAGGGGTTGATATTATATGACAGCAGCCAGTGCTTAGTTTCAAAGCAGCTGGACATTGCCATTTTAACTTAAAACCAGATAGTTATTGCTGGAGTCATATCCGACCACTGACATTGACTATCCAAGTCGCCTGGTTAGTGATTTAGATAACCGGGTATCTGTGATATTCAGTTGATAATTGGTTATCTTTGGGTGCCACCCCACTCCACCCCTGGAACGCCCCAATGCTAGTGTGAGGGATGCTTAGATGGGCTAGGAGGGGTTATTCAGCAGCACTAACCAGGTAAATTCTACTGAATATACCAGTGAGTGGCATTGGTGGGTGTGGTTTTTTTAAGTGCCGTCAAGTCAATGCTGACTCCAGGTGACCCAGCAGCTCCTGGGTTTTCTTGGCAAGGTGTGACTGGAAGTAGATTGCCAGGACGTTCTTCCAAGGCAATGCAGGGTAAAGTGACTTGCCCAAGGTCACAAGGAGTGCAAGTGGGAATCAAGCCCTTAATCTTTTGGGTACTAGGCAATTGCTCTAACCACTAGGCTACTCCCCTACTCCAGGTTTGCAAACCACGTAACTGCCTTGGAATATGCCCCCAAAGCATTTCTGATTCCTCTTCAAATAACAGCCACTCAAAACATTAGTAAATGTCTAAAACAGATACAAGATAGCATACACAATTAGTATTGGTCCAAAAGATAATGTGTATCAGAAGAGGGAATTCCATTCATCCTCACTATTCATGCCCCAAGAAGCAATTAATTCAGTTTAAAAATCAAAAACTGCTTGCAGAAATTCAACATATATGAGTAGTCTCAATTATCACCATGCCAGTTACGGTCAATGAATCTCTATTTTAAAGAGGAAAAATATGTTGTACTTCCAAACAGTGGGATACCATAGGGACTGATAGGGAATGTGTCTTAAGATGAGATTTATGTTCCCCTAATCAGGTCTTGAGTGTTCAGCTTGTACATATGACCTATATACAATTTAGGACAAGCACACATAATCAAGTATACCACATATGTTGATGTAGAAGTTGTGCGATAGTTGTCTTGATAAATAGCATCTGTCAATGGATCCTGCCAAGATTCACCTTGTCATGCCTTTCGACAATATTGGCATGACTGACAAGTGAAATGACCTTGCTTCAGTAAATTTACAATATATATATGCCCTGATGTGTACTACCATGGTTTAATGGAACTGGTAATTAAGTCGGCAATGTGTGGATGAGACAAAGGTGCAAGGAAGAGGGTTTTGGATTTGTTAGGGACTAGGGAACATTCCAGGGGAAAGGAGGGGCTTTTCCAAAAGGATGGGCTCCACCTTAACCGGGATAGAACCAGGCTGCTGGCATTAACCTTTAAAAAGGAGATAGAGCAGCTTTTAAACTAGATAATAGGGGAAAGCTGACAGTAGCCCAAGAGTGAATGGTTTGGAATAACATATCCTTGAAGGATATTAGCAAAAGATTGAAGTTAGGGCATACCAAGAGAGAGGTTCCAATAAATACAAAAGTAACCCAAATGTCATTGAGTACAGAGCAAACAGAACTTAAAGATTTCAAATTACCCCTGCCTACCGATAACCAGATTAATATGAATAAAATGCAGCCTCTAAAATGCTTGAATGCAAATGCTAGAAGTCTAAAAAATAAGATAGGAAAGTTAAAATATATAGCATTAAATGAGAGTTAGATGTGATTGGTATCTCAGAGACATGGTGGAAGGAGGACAACCAGTGGGACACTGTGATTCCTGGGTACAAACTATATCGTAATGATAGAGTAGATCAACTTGGTGGAAGGATTGCACTCTATGTTAGAGAGGGCATTGAGTCACAAAGGATTAAAGTTTTCCAGGAAACAAAATTTACTGTAGAATCTCTATGGATTGAAATTCAGTGTAAAAAGGAAAAGGGGAAGGCGATGGCAGTGAGGGTGTACTATCGACTGCCTGGCCAGAATGAACAAATGGATGATGAAATTCTCAAAGAAATCAGGGATGCTAACAAAGGTTACAGCACAGTAATAATAATGGGTGATTTCAATTACCCCAGTGTCGACTGGGTCAGTGTCACAGTAGAACATACTAGGGAGATAAAGTTTCTAGATGAAATAAATGACTGCTTCTTGGAGCAGCTTGTTCATGAACCAACCAGAGGGGAAGCCATTTTGGACCTAGTCCTTAGTGGAATACAAGATCTAGTGCAAGAGATAAGGGTGTTGGGGCCACTTGGCAAAAGTGATTATAGCATGATCACATTTGATTTAATAAATGGAGGAAGGACAGTAAGGATATCCACAGTACCACCTTTTAACTTTCAAAAGGGAGACTATGATAAAATGAGGAAAATAGTTAAGAAAAAACTAAAAGGAGCAGTTGTAAAGGTTAAAGATTTACATCAAACATGGATGTTGTTTAAAAATACTATCTTGGAAGCCCAGACCAGCTGTATTCCATGCTATAAGAAAAATGGAAGGAAGTCCAAAAAACTGCCAGCATGGTTTAAAGGTGAGCTCAGAGAGGTTGTTATTGTCAAAAAAGCATTGTTCAGGAAATGGAAAAAGGAGCCAAATGACAAAAACTGGAAACAACATAAGCACTAGCAAGTTAGGGGCAAGGCACTGATAAGGCAGGCAAAGAGAGAATTTGAGAAGAAGTTTGCTGTGGAAGCAAAAACACATAATAAAGACTTTTTCAAGTACATTTGCAGCAAAAAAACATATGAGAGAGTCAGTTGGACCATTAGCTGATAGAGGGGTAAAAGGAGCATTAAGAGGGGACAAGGCCATAGCGGAGAGACTGAATGAATTCTTTGCTTCGGTCTTTACTAAGGAAGATGTAGTGTTTTTTTCCATGACTGAAATGGTATTTAAAGGTAATGCCGCAGAATTGAAAGAAATATTGATACACTGGGAAGATGTATTACAACTATTTGATAAACTGAAAAGTAGCAAATCACCTGGACCGGATGGTATACATCCAAGGGTGTTGAAAGAACTGAAATATGAGATTGCAGACCTACTATTAATAATCTGTGAACTATCATTAAAATCATCTGTGGTACCTGAGGATTGGAGGAAGGCCAGTGTAACACCAATTTTTAAAAAGGTTCAAGGGGTGAGCTTGACATCAGTACCAGGAAAAAAGCTAGAAACCATTATAAAGAACAAAATTACTGAACATGTAGAGTCATGGCTTAATGGGAGACTGCCAACATGGCTTTAGCCAAGGAAGGTCTTGTCTTACTAATCTGTTATGTTTTTTTGAAAGTGTGAATAAACAGGTAGACAAAGGTGAGTCGGTTGATATAGTGTATCTGGATTTTTAGAAAGCCTTTGACAAGGTCCCTCATGAGAGACTGTTGGCGAAATTAAAAAGTCATGGGATAGGAGGCAGTGTACTATTGTGGATCAGGCACTGGTTAAAAAATAGAAAGCAGAGGGTAGGGCTAAATGGCCAATTTTCCCAATGGAGAAAGGTGAATAGTGGTGTACTCCAGGGATCTGTGCTGGGTCTGCTGCTTTATAACATATTTGTAAATGACCTGGAAATGGGAATAACGAGTGAGGTAATCAAATTTGCAGATGACACAAAATTATTCAAAGTTGTTAAAACCCATGAGGATTGTGAAAAATTGCAAGAGGACCTTGATAAATTGGACATCCAAATAGCAGATGAAATTTAATGTGGACAAGCGCAAAGTTATGCACCTAGGAAAGAACAACCCAAACTAGGTTACGCAATGCAATGTTCCACATAAGGAACCACCACCCTGGAAAAAGATTTAAGCATCATCATGGATAACATGTTGAAACTCTCCGTCCAGTGTGCAGCGGCGGCCAAGAGAGCAAATAGAATGCTAGGTATAATAAGGAAAGGAATGGAGAATAAAACAAAGGATATTATAATGCCTCTGTATCGTTCCATGGTGCGACCGCATCTTGAATATTGTGTGCAATTCTGGTTGCTGTATCTTAAAAAGGATATAGTGTTATTAGAAACGGTACAGAGAAGAGCCACCAAAATGGTAAAGGGGATGAAAGGATACCCCTATGAAGAGAGGCTAAAAAGGTTAGGGCTCTTCAACCTGGAAAAGAGACGGCTGAGGGGAGATATGATAGAGGTCTATAAATTAATGAATGGAGTGGAACGGGTTAACGTAGATCGATTGTTTCCGCCATCAAAATATAGAAAGACTAGGGGACATACAATGAAGTTACATTTAAGACTAATAAGAGAAAATATTTTTTCACTCAATGTGTAATCAAACTGTGGAATTTGTTACTAGAGGATGTAGCAAAAGCTGTTAGTGTAGCTGGGTTTAAAAAAGGTTTGGACACGTTCCTAGCGAAAAGGTCCATAAACCATTATTAAAGAGGACCCGGGAAATCCACTGCTTGTCCCAATACCAGCATTGTGGAATCTGTGTCTTTTGGGAAAACTGCTAGGTACTTATGACCTAGATTGGCCACTGTTTGAAACAGGATACCGTGCTTGATGGACCTTGGTCTGACCCAGTATGGCATATCTTATGTTCTTATGTACCTTGAGTAAAAGAAAATACGGAGGGGAGTATCCTTAAATTGTTATCTACTTATTCTATCTATCTGGTATTAAGGCACTGACTAGCCTGCCCTGCAGACCAAGACCGTGATGCTGATGAAAAAGGGCCAAGGCATGAAAAGACCAGGCAACTATACCAACTAGGAGTAGCATCACGAGACAACCTCATATACAAACACTTCAAGTGAAGACTGATGTTTATTCACAGATGCACACAACATGAACAGTGGTCTGCCCATCCTCTACCATCCCCGCAGGCCACCCCCATGCCCCTCCCAGCCTGCACCCCACCCTACTCCCTAGCACCAGTCTTATTCAACCCCTCCCATCATCCCCCAGCCCCAGCAGCAGCCCTGTGCAATCCCCCTCCCATAACAAGCATACTGCCAGGCCCCCATACTGCCAACAACCCCCACCACCCACTCAGCACCACTATCCACTCCCTCAGGAGCCAGATCCCTGCCCCCTCCAGAAACCAGCAAAGTATAGCCACAGGAAGAAAGGCCTACCTTGGAGGAGGAGGAGTGGCCTAGTGGTTGGGACGAGGTAATTCAGGCCAGAAGGTCGGGGGTTCAAATCCCACTAGAGGACAGCAACCTTGGGCCGGAAGGACTGGGGTTTCTAAGTCCCACAGGTGCTCCTTGTGGTCTTGGGCAAGCCACTTAACCCTCCATAGCCCATGTTCCCTGTAAAATAGTTATCTCCAAGTTATAATGCCCTGTTCAATGTAATTTCAGTTTGTTCAATGTAAACCACACTGATGGAGAACAGCGCGGTATATAAGAGAATGTAAATAAATAAATAAATACCTTGTCTCAGTCCCCCAACCCCTGCCTCTCTGCACCTTACTCTCTGCCCCAACCTTCTTACCCTGACTATACTGGTATGTCACTATACTGACTGAGGATTCAGTAGACTCAGAGGAGTTGTTGGAGATATCAGCCAGCACAGCTGATGGCTGTAAGCCCTTATCGAAGGAGAGAAAATAAAGGTGTTCTCCCCTTCCACTTGGCCTGACTCCCAGTATATTGGAAGAAGGGGTGGTGGCTGAGCAGATGGTAGCACCGGGATAGCAGAGCTAGAGATGCTGGTGGTAGTGTTGACAGATGCTGTAAGCACCTTTCTCTTTGGGGCCTGTGGCCTCAATGGCACTATGATGGTGGCCAGTAGAAGGGGGGAGCTTGGTCTGGGTGGCCATATATTGCTACAGGAACCTGTTCAGCTGCATGATAGATTCATCCAGATGTTCTGTGATCCACAGCTGTCTTTCCTGGAGTTCAATGTGCCATTCCTGAAAGATGAAAAACCATCTCAATAGTTCCATTTTCTCAGCACACAGAGTCTAGTGTTGCATATTTTGCTGCAGGAGGTGTTCAGCGCAGCACAGAAGCTGTTGAGACAGGTGGTAAGTGTTTGGTTCGTCCTGGCTGTCATCTGCCCCTCCACCTTCTGAAGCTGCTTGGTTATCATCAAAGGGAGACGGAGGTGGAACCTGGAGATTGGTGCCCTCCTTCACCACCTGGGCAGTGGTATAGGTGACATCATAGGTGCCCCGATGCTCCTGGTCTTTGGACTTCTGCTCCACTGCCTCGTCTGGCTTGCCACCATCATACATGGATAAATTCCTGGAATCAATTTTTCCAAACTTAGACAACGACTCAGAAAATCTCAACAAGCTGGTAACAAACTGGAACTCTGCTATAATGGCAGAAGCCAAAGTCCCTCCTCCAAGGAAAGCTTCAAAACGCAAAGCTACCGAAAAATGGTATACCCCTGAACTAACCATTTTGAAGAAGGAACTCAGGAAATTAAAATCTAGTTGGAGGAAGAAAAGAACCCCAGAACTCAGATTGTGATATTTTGCAACCCTCAAGTCCTATAAGGAAAGTATAGACACTGCCAAAAAGCTGTATCATACAAAAACCCTATCGAAAGCCATTAACCGTCTGAGAGAGCTATTCAAGATCATTAAAACCTTAACTAACGCTCCGGCATCCAACTCCCACAAGATAACTCTTGACCCTCAGATCCTAGCTGATCATTTTGCTAGTAAGCTTAAGCAGAATAGCCCTTCAGCACCATTTCATTGACCCCCTCACCAGTTAACCCCAATGAATTGAACGCCTTTCATATTATTACAAAAAAGCAACTGCTAGGGATCATTACAAAACTTAATACCACTACATCACTCCTAGATCCTTGTCCAGCAGCTTGGATTAAGGAAGTAAAATCTGAATTAGCCCCGTACATCTTAAACATAGTGAATCTATCACTACTTCAAGGCCATATGCCAAATGACCTTAAGCGTACAACACTCCGCCCTCTACTAAAAAACAAATCACTAAACAACAATGACCCCACCTCTTATTGCCCTATTGCTAGTATACTTATCCTCGTGAAAATTATCAAGAAGGTTGTTAAAATGCAATTGCAGGACTATATAGATACAACCGCCCCTCTAGATGAGCATCAATATGGCTTCCGCCCTTTTCATGGTGTAGAGACATTACTCTTAGTTCTCTTTGACGCACTTATCAACGGCATGGACAATGTTAAGCAAGCCTTTATTCTTATACTTTTCGATATCTCCTCAGCGTTCGACAGTGTAAACCATGTCACCCTCATTTCTAGACTCATGCAACTAGGCATAAAGGAAAAAGCCCTTGATTGGCTTAATTCTTATTTGGCTAACAGAATCCAATACGTACAAATGGATCAAGTATCCTCACGGTCATTCACGCAAGAACAAAGTATTCCTCAAGGCTCCGCCCTTTCTGCCCTGATTTTTAATCTTTATCTCCAACCTATCTGCTCCATATTCAAACGCCACAATATAAACTACCACATATATGCGAACGACATTATGTTGTTCTCACCGTTTGACATATCTAACCCTAACCATGACAGCATAGCAACCTGTCTCGCTGATGCCGAAACATGGCTTCGTTCAATGAACATGAACATTAACTTCAAAAAGACTGAAGTGCTCTTCGTATCCAGAAATTCCAACTTTAACCCCCCCTCCAATTGTCAAGCTTGGGAACCATATACTCCCAGTTAAATTGGAGGCAAAATACTCAGGAGTGACCATCAACAGAACACTCAATCTAACATCCCATATAAAACAAACGTCTAAAGCTATCTTCTTTAAGCTCCGGACCATTCAACAGCTCAAACCCCTCATTAACACAGATGATTTCAGGACAGTTGCCCAAGCACTTATAACACTGCAGCTAGACTACTGTAATGGCATACTGCAAGGCACAACCAAGAAAAACCTCCATATACTGAAAATTGCTCAAAATGTCACCACCCAGATTATTTTTAAAGCCAAGCTATTAGACCACATCTCCCCCATTCTATACTCTCTTCACTGGCTCCCTGTTGCAAGCAGGATTCAATACAAAGTCATATTGACCACCTTCAAGCTCATTAAGAAAATAGCCCCCTCTCATCTTTCATCCTTAATGCAAACCCACCCAGTAAACAGGTCAAGAAGAAGGACTAACCTTAACACACTGCTAATCCCTGACTCTATTCACATTTTCATACTTTGCACCTGCTCTATGGAACAATCTTCCAATGTCCCTAAGAGAAATCAAGGACCTCCAAAATTTCAGAAAAGATTTAAAAACATACCTCTTCACCCAGCATTTCCACATTCTGCATCGCACCTCTGATCATCCCCACAACATCATACCAACTATCAAGCACAAACTGACCCCACCTAACACATTTCACACACAAGCCCATTATCCACTGCCCTTTGCCTAGTCTTCCTTTAACCCAAACCATTTAAGCCACGTAATGTATTTGTAAACTATGCAACTCTCTGTATATATGTTAGCTGTAAATAGTTTCTCTTATCAACAGCTAGTTCAAAAGCTCTAAATTTTTGTTCCTTGTAAATAGTTACTATGTTAATTATGTTATTCATATGTTTCTTATGTTCAATGTAAGCATTATTATTGTTTTCAGTTCCATGTAAACTGCCCCTGATCTCTGGAAGGGGCGGTATAAAAAAGCTTGCAAATAAAATAAAAAATAAATAAAATAAAATCATACTGGGTTGAATGGGCCTGCAGCATGGGACCATCTCCAGTGGGCTGGCTGCTGCTCGAATCTATACTGCAACCCTCCAAGACATCTGCAGACCCCTAATTTCCTGTAAGTATAACATGAAATGCTATTCTGCACCATGCTATGACTGTCTACCAACCCCATGTCATGTAAGTGTTGCACGGATGTTTCATACCATCTGAGGAATTGGTCAACAGTGTGTGACAGTGGATGGCACTCTCAGTGGTGACCATGCCTCATTGCATTGGCCCTGGCCAAGGCATGCTGCAGCATACAAGTGAGGTGGTCAGGGTTGTTGGCTGAAGCCATATGGATGGGGTCCGACTGCCTTGCCCTATAGTGCCACACACTCTGCAGGTCCAGGGCAAGGCAAGTATTCTACAGTGCACAATGGGAGTGGGTATTGGCCAGGGTCATTGTCTGGAGGTGTCAACGGTACACGTCCCACTGTCACATCCACAGCAAGGCTTGTGCACCAATAGCCCACATCAGTGCATTTTCCCATCAAAAAAAGTGCTGATACTTATATGCAGTGCTCTTTTGTTAATTTGTAAGGACAATAGGTCAATTTCAGTAGGCAATGAAAAAGGTGCCAGTACTCCATACCACCAAGTACCCCCTCAAAAAATGCCCTGGCCCCAACTCAAAGCAGATATAACAATCTGAACAGGGACTAGCAAGTAGCACAATAGTAGTTGGGAAAGTGGGAGGGGATGAGCATGGTGCCATACTAGGTAACAGAACCCAAAGAGAAGGGGCAGAGGTTGAAGCCTTTCATGCACCGCCATAGCAGAGGGGCCTTGATGTGGCCTAGTTGTCCCTTGGAGCCCTCTTTCAAATGCCCTTACAGTCCTTATGTGGTAGTGGAGTGTTGTGAGGTGTGGTGTCTGGCAATTGCAGCCACATTGTGCTGATCACAGCCTCTGTAGTGAGGGCATTAGAGTGGCAGACCTCTACTGCAGCTGCCCAGCCAGAGGTTGTGGAGATAACTATAGTGTATCTGACAGATGCCCAGCCACAGATTCTGTTTTTGGTAGGCACTCACACATACTCTCTCATGGCCCAGGAGCTCTTTCTGGTGAGTTCCACCTCATTCTGGCAGAAGTTGTTCTTCCTGGTGAGTAATCTTTGCTTTGGAACTATGGCAAGGCCTGCAACATCACTAATTGCAGCATTTGCAAAAAGGGCTCATGTCTATCATGCTGTTTATATGCACGTGCAAAGGGGCGGCACTTGCATGTCCCCAATCTGCAGGTGTCTTTCTGAAATGGGTCGCAGCTGGCAATGGCTATGGGATATACATATGTGTGGAATGCAAAATAGCCAGCTCTACGCAAGTGGCATTCAAGCTCACATACCATAGCTGCCTCCAGTCAGCTAAGGGAGTTGGCTGCAGTGCACAGGCTATTGCAAGGGCTTATAGGTGGGATGTGTTCACTCTGTCATTGTCTGGTTGGTCAACAAATGTTCCCACAACTGCATATACCTACAGCCGCCTGCCACTGCATGTGTGGCTGGGTGTTGAAGAGGAGGGTAAGGTGGTGGGGGAGTCCGCTCTGTATGGTACAGTGGCCGATACCAGTTGCACAGCTGGCGACTAGGCCCAGGGAGGGAGGAAGGGAAGGGCATGTGGGCAAGGGCTCTTATGAGTGTTTTAAGTCTGTAGATATATGCCCAGTGGGGCCCCCATAGCCTGCTATGACCTGTATATCAGAGCAGGGGGCCTCACACATCGCTGGCATATCCCATGTTAACTGTGAATTCATGGCATCCCATGTCTGCTGTGCACAGCTAACTACAGTGTGATCAACCAGTGATATTTGCAGGGGTTATAATCCATTAGTCATCTGTAAGCATCTCAAAAGAGCATTACATATAAAAGCTGTATTTTTCTTTTATGTCTATCCCTTGCTGGAGCTCAAATATCTTCAAGCCATGTAAAATGTTCATTGCTGACTTAAATATTCATCATTGCTTCTGATTCCTTTATTTTTTTAAATGAAAAAAGTAAGCAACTTTGCTGTACTTATCTTTGTTGATTCAAAACATTAGCAAGACACCAAAATGCCACATGTTGGTCACAGTATCATTCCTAGTCAATCTGGCCAGTAGGTTTCACCCACAAAACATAGGGCTTCTTCTGGCAATATCATGTCTATGGTTTGTTTCCAATGTGTGCAGAACTTAAATAAAGATCCTACCTACATTGGTACTTGTCTCCTGCTTTCCTCACCTCTTGTGTATGTGTGCTGTGTCGTACACTGCCATGCCCCCAACCTGATGTTGCAGTGACTCCTTCAGCATATGCTGTGGGCATGCTAGCTCCCCAATGTGGATGCCTGAGCTGTGGTTTACTACAGAGGGCAGGAATGCATAGGCAATGGAAGTCCATGGGCATGGTGACAACTATACAGATGTTGGAGGGGAGCCCCTCCTAATGCCACTAGCAAGCATGGCTGGCCATGGATAACCCCTGGCACTGGAGCCTGTCCTAGTGTGTGCAATAGGAAAGTGCAGGGACATGGTATGCACGGATGTAAGTGGGCACCAAACAGTCTTATGTCTGCATACCTGTCTCACTTCCCACAGGTCACTACTTGCACTGCACCATCCTGTGTCCAGGGGCATTGGCTGTGTGTGAAGAGGTAGGGGTGCCCTGGCAAGGGGTGGGGGATGCATGTCCTGTGCCTCTGGAGGGTGATTTGGGTCTACATAGCTCTGAATGAGGGAGGGCTGGTAAAAATGTGTAGCATGGCTCTTGCAGTAGTCATGTGCCATGTCAAATGTCTCCAAGCTGCCATAGAGTAACTGGGGATGATGTGGCTGGCTGTACCTCCATGTCAGACATACAAGGGGCTGTGTACCCCTGGGTGGAAACTGTCACCAGTAACCTCCCCAGAGCCAGGGGCACGTAGGGTTGGTCAGCCTGGGTATCCTACTTAGAAAGTATGGCAGAGTATTTGTTCCTGCACTGCCTTATGGGAGTTGTAGTTCCTCTTACTCTCCAAGAAGGAAATAATTGTAGTCGAGTGGTTTCAGGCAAAATGACAAGGTTTTTATTTCCCCTTCCGGGCAGATTAAATGCATGTGAAAACTTAGGACAAAATTGCCATATGCAACTGGCATAAAGAAAACATTTCAGGAACTTAGAACAAAACAGCTTCTTTAGCTTCAAGCTTCAAAATATGCAGTGTTCAACACAAACAGAAAAGTAACAGTCACTTCTTATACAAAAAGAAACACTTTGCTTTTCTTCTGCTGTTCAGACAGCCTTCTTAACAGCCTGGTCAGCAAAGTGATATAATATGATCAGCTAGTGATAACGTGCAGTCCATTTGCTCATCTGTTATATCCTCAATAACAGGCCCTATCTGCATTTCCTCTGAATCACTATCAGCTGGGTAAGTTTGCACACTGCTATACGGCGTCTCAAAGTACACTCCCCCTCCGTCTTCCCGAGGCTTCTCTTCATAGCACTCTAATGAGCAGGGTTGTGAAATACCATATATATTGGAGTTAGTATAAGGAGAGTCCAATACTTCTTGGCAAGCACAAGGAAAACTTTTATAGCTAGTTTCACCTCTGTATAATTTGTGCAGCCTACCTTTTGGCTTTAGAAAGGAAGAACTTCTCAGCACTGCTGGGCCAGCAAGGGTTCCAAACACTGGATGTGTTTTCCTGCCTTTTAGCTTCTCAGCCTTTTCCTCAGACATACAAATATCCTCTGGCCAGCACCTCTCTCTCTCTGGAGTTTCTGAGTGCTCCCAAACTAGCCTCTCAGGCAGTCTCTCCCTCCGGCTGCCTTCAAGGTATGGCACCGGTCCTGGGCTGCTCCCACCTGGCTTTTGGGCACGGGCTCTCTGAGACCTTCTTACTCTGGCTTCCTCCTTGTTCCTCTCTTTCTCTTCCTTTGCTTCCTGTGCTGTGTCTCCCGTTGCTCTCTCCTTCGTCTCCTCTGTTGCTCTCCTGGTCAAATCTAGTGAGCACTTTTTATATCCCTGCTTCTTAGGGCTCAGCTCTGCCCCTCCCCCAACCAGGTGTTTTCCCTTAACTCCTGAGCTTGGGGATACATTGCAGCATGGGCGTGTTTGTTCCTCTGGTGACTCACTTTGTTTACGTTTCCCTTGGAAACCCTGAGCCATGTGCTCTGCCTGCCTGTCAGTTTCTGAAGCAAATTCCTCTGCTTCACTTAGCTCCATAGGCTCAGAAGGGTCTTCTACATGACAAAACATAGGTCATAATCTGTGGATATAGGGCAGTGGATAGCTACAGTGGTGGTTCATTGCACCCAAAGCACAACTCAGGACACCAATTTCCCAAAATGTTCATTTTATTATTGGTCTCCATAGAGGCTCTCTGATAAGTATTTACAAACATCTGGCACATGTCCCCAGCCTACTCCCCCGCCCTTACCCCTCCTCACTGGAGCAGATATACATGCCCTTGAGAAACTTCTCTGCCTGGTAGCTATGCTGCATCTATTAGAACAAGAAGCATAGGAACATGTGCACCTCCCCTCATCTGGAACCTCCACAAGTGCCCGCATGGGGTCCCTCATGCATATTCACTTTATTGATGCCGCATCTGTTTCCTTATTTTACATCATGTTTGTATATCTCTGCCGATGTTATCCTCTATGGGGAATCTACACATGCCCACTGCTTCATTTTCCATTGCGTGCAAATGCAGACCTTGCACGGGGGTGGGGTGGGGGGGGGTGATGCATATATCTGTAGATGAGCAAGTAGTGATTTCAGAAGGGCCATGCACATGAACAGAGCCATTTCTGAAATTGCCGTAGCATCCTGCACGTTTTGATTTGCACGTCTCCCAAGCGCTCTGGCTGGCCTTTCTAAAATGTGCCTTTATGAGTGGAATGGACACGTGGGAAGGCATACTTTGATTTATTCCTTTTTGGTATGTCCTAAACTGTAACAGCTGTGGTCCATAGCCCTGTACAAGATGTCGCACAAGTGAAGCAGGAATGAATGTACAGTCTGCTTTTACTGAGAAATGGAAAATCCTTCAGGAGGCAAGGGTTAGAGCAGCAAAAAGGAGATTTATACAGGTAGCATTTATTACTGGTCAAAAGGATTATTTTGAAGTCTTGGGTGGTGAAGAACCACTGATGCCACAGTGCTGGCTGAATTTGATGCATGAGATGGTGGAATTTTATTTATATTCAGCTCATGCCTTTCCAGTAGTAGAACAAAGCAAGTTACAGTAGGCATGTCCCAGAGGGTACACAATCTAAGTTGAAGGTTAAGGGACTTGCCCAAGGCAACAAGGAGTACCAATGGGATTTGAACCCTGGTCTTTCTAGTCTCAGGCTGCTGCCCTAACCACTAGGCTACTCCTCTACTCCATGGAATGGGAGAAGGATTGCCAACTGGCCAGCTATCAGCAAGGGTGGCTAATCTTTTAAAAGACTACAATCAATAGACCTCAGAGAATTAAGATATCAATCTCCAAAAATATCAGAAATCCTCTGTACTGATTACTAGTCAATGATGGTTAGTTACAGGTAAGAGAGAAGGACCTCAGTATATAAGGACTATTATTCCGGCCTCAACAATTTGTAGAATCATAGGTCAGAAAAACCTTCCACCGTCATATATTTTTAAAATGTAATCTTTCTTAAATTATGTAATAAAATTATGTAAATCAATTAAGCCAACGCTTATCTTGAATAAATAATTTTTCATCCAATTGCTCCCAATCCAACACTGCCAGTAATCAATACAAAAGATTTCTAATCTTTTCTAAGGCCAGGCCAGCTGCTGGCAGACCTTCAAAACCAGTTTTCTCTGCTGCAGTGTTAGCAGTCAGCAATTGGCACTTGGCAGGCATTGATTGAGGCAAGCACCCGCCACCTACCCGGTTCCGATCTGCAGCCACAGAGTTGAGAAAACACACAGACCTTCAGCACATCCACAATGAAAGAATGCTAGGTCCCGCCTCCTCTGACACGTTTTCCTCCTGCATCAGAGGAGGCGGGATCAGCACTGCATTTCAGTGCGCATATGTTGAAGGCTGAAGGCAGACGCTGCACCTCTTTTTAATTCAGCGGTGGCTGCTGCTGGTGCAGTGGGTGGGATTGGGAAACTGCGATACTGAACTTGGACAGGAAGGGAATCTGCTGGGCATGATGGGGCTCTGAGAGGGAGAATAGAGACCCAGATAGAGAGAGAGGCTCAACAAGGGGGAGGGGTAGAAAAGTTGGAGGGACGTGATGGAGCCATAGGAGGGAGAATAGAGACACAGATGGGGTGACAGTTTCCCTGCTTTGGGACCTGATTAATTTGATATGGACCCCCTTCTCCAGGAGAAGAATTGGAATAATTCTCTTGAACAGTTACAGATGAGCGGCTGCAGACACTCTTTTAAACAGAAAAGGAAGAGGGACTAGAGATCAAATGAGAGATGCTGGGTCACCTGGGCAGAGGGGACTAGGGAGACAGAGAGTGGGTGATAGATGTAAGACATTGGATGGGTGATTGCTGGACCAAGGGCGGAGGAGAAAGGAGAAATGTGGACTCGGGGAGGAGGAAAAGAGAGTGGAGATGGTGGGCGTGTGAGGCGAAAGGGATAAGGGGGAGTTAGTGAGAAACTGGAGATGGAGACGGCGAGAGGAATGGGAGGGCTAGGGAAAGACGGAAAGCTCTAGGTAGATGCAGTAAAAAAGAGAAAGATCGAGGACTGGATGGTAAGAAACAGAGATGGAGAAAGGGGGAGAAAGTGAAGACAAGAGAAATGGCAAATGGACAGGAGATCCTGGAAAGAGTTAAGAGAAGACAGGAGAAAGCAGAAACCACAGCCAGCCCCAGAGTAGGTTCAAAGTGTTGGCACCGTAGGCAAACCTTAAGCCTTACGCTCTCCCTGGCTGTCAGACTCTGTTGTTTAGCTTTGAAAGCTCTGCTCTTTGCCGTCTCCCAGAAGCTGCCATCCTAGGAGACCACCTAGTTTGCCTGATGGTTGCCCCAGTCCTGAGACCAACATAATAAGAAAAATAATCCGCTGGACTCCAGAAACCTCACTATTTTCTCTTTCAGCAGTGTTTCCAATAATTTACTCACCACCGAAGTTAAACTAACCGGCTTGTAGTTTTCAACCACATCCTTACTTCCGCTTTTGTGTAAAGGCACCACATGAGCCTCTCTCCAGTCCTTTGGTACCACTCCCGACTCCAACGAGGCATTGAAAAGGTCAGTCAGTGGAGCTGCTAGAACGTCCCCAAGTTCCCTCAGTATTCTAGGGTGTATCCCATCCGGTCCCATCGCTTTGTCTACTTTGAGATAGTTTCTCACGAACACAGTCTTTTGAAAATTGTTCAAGATGTCCTTTGCTTCTGTTCCTATTTGTGGGTGTTTTCTGAGGTCCTGCTCCTGGTTCTTCATCTGTGAACACAGAACAAAAATATTTGTTAAGCAATTCCGCTTTATCCTTATCAGCTTCTACATATTCCTCCCCTGCACCCTTGAGTCTGACAATACCACTCTTGCCCTTCCTCTTCTCACTAATATATCTGAAAAATGTCTTATCCCCCCATTTTATTGCATTGGCTATTTCCTCCTCCTTTTGAATCTTTGCCTTCTTGACTACTTTGCTAGCTTCTCTAAGTTTTTCCAAATACAGATGCCTGTCTTCCTCTCTCTGTGATCTCTTGTATTTCATGAAGGCCTCCCTCTTTTTCTTCACTTTTTCAGCTACTTCTTTTGAAAACCATAGCGGTCTCCTTTTCCTTTTACCTTTATATACCATTTTAACAAAAAGGTTGGTTGCCCTTAAAATATCCCCTTTCAGTTTTTCCCACTGTTTTTCTACATCCCTCAGCTGTTCCCATCCAACTAACGACTCCCTGAGGTATTGGCCCATCTTCGCAAAGTTAGTCTTCCTAAAGTCTAAGATCCTCGCCTTTGAATGGATTCTAACAGCCACACCATCTGGTGATCACTGGATGCAAAATGATCTCCCACTACAACATCAGAAACACTTTCACCATTGGTAAGCACCAAGTCCAGTATGGCCCCTTCACGTGTGGGGTCTGTTACCAATTGCCTGAATAGTTCTCCCTGTAGAGAATCCAGGATCTCCTTACTTCTAGATGATATTGCAGCAGGAATGTGCCAATCAACATCTGGCATATTGAAATCTCCTATCAGTAGCACTTCCCCTTTCTTAGCAATGCTGCGCATGTCTTCAATTAACTCTCTGTCCATCTATTCCTCTTGTGAAGGAGGTCTGTATATCACACCAATGTAAATAGATTTCTCTTTCCCTCTTTCTAGTTTAACCCACAATGCCTCCTCTCCCTTTTAAGCTCTGTAATTCCAAAGCTTTAATAGTAGTTTTTACATATAGTGCCACTCCTCCTCCCCTACTTCCTACCCTGTCCTTTCTGAATAAAGTATAGCCAGGTATAGTTACATCCCAATCATGGTTTTCTGTTAACCATGTTTCTGTAACTGCCATTAAATCCAAGTCAGCCACTCCCACCAAAGCTTCAACATCAGGGATCTTATTTCCCATGCTACGGGCATTTATACACACTGCTTTCCATATGCTACCCCTGTTACCCATTTCCATAAAGTTATTTAATGTATCACCTACCTGGGGGCTTTCACTTACCTAGGGGCTTTCTTCACCCATCCCCAACAAATCTAGTTTAAAGCCCTCTTCAGTAGATTAGCCAGTCTACTACTGAAGACACATTGACCTTTCTTGGACAGATGGATGCCATCTCTGCTCTGTAACCCTTGGAACAGCAACCCATGGTCTAGGAAACCAAAACGCTCTCGATGACACCATCCACGCAGCCATGCATTCATCTCCAGGATGCGAGCCTCTCTGCCTTGGCTTTTACCCTCAACAGGGAGGATTGAAGAGAACACCACCTGTGCACCTAACTGCTTCACCCTCTGTCCCAGAGCCATGAAGTCACTTTTGATACATTCCGAGGTATACCTGGCAGTATCATTTGTTCCAACATGGATTAGCAACATTGGGTAATAGTCAATGGGCTTGATGAGTCTCGGCAAACTCTCCATAACATCTTGGATTTTGGCACCAGGCAGACAGCATACCTCTCTGGACATCAAGTCTGGTCGGCAGATGGATGCCTCAGTACCCTTTAGAAGAGAGTCTCCAACCACCACTACCCTTTGTTTCCTTGTGGTCACTGATTCTGCAACTTTGGGGTACTTGAGCTCTGGTTCTTCCCTTTCGAGGGATGCTTTCACCTCCTCCACTTCCAGGGCTGCATAATGGTTCTTCAATTCAAGGGCTGGAGAAGTTGGATTGGTGATTTTGCAGGCCCTGGTGACTTGTGTCCAACCTGCGACATTCTGTTGGCACCCATCTTCTCCTCTGCTGGAGAGCTTGGTTGCTGCAAGAAGCATCTCATCAATGTACTTCTCACTGTCTTGAATGCTCCTCAGCCTCGCCACCTCTTCTCTGAGTTCCTCCACTTGTTTCCTCAGAGCTTCAGCATGCAGGCACCCTGCACATGGAACCGGTCCTTCAACTGGCATTAAGACCTCTGTCTGGACCGAGCAGAAGCTGTAACGGGGGCAACAGCTTTAGCGATACGTTTTTTCCAAGCCATTCTTCTGTTTGTGGAGCCTAGATAGCTTAGAAAAGGGCAAATAAACATTGAAAATGACCTGAACAAACTGGAAAAAAAAGATAACCAAGCTGGGCAATAGTGATATTAATGGGAAACATCAAAAAACACTACCGGGAAAGCTCCAAAAAAAGGATATCAATTTTGGAAGGGGCTATGCTCTGTCCCCATACAAGGTGAATAATCCCACAGTGAAATAGCGCTGATCTGGGTTTTCCCTTTCTGTTGGACAGGTTTCCTATGGCGTGCACATGTCCCGGAACAGCAGGGTGGGCATGTCGGAACGGGCAACTTGACAGATGCTGGAAAAGGGGATACAGAGGGCTGCAGGCGGCACATGCTGTGGTGCAGCTGGGCCACAGTGCGGACTAGGGTGATACCTAGGTGGCCTATAGGAATGCTGAAACAGTAGAGCAGTCAGACAGCAACTAATGAGGGCCCAGTGTCACAGGGGATAGTACCCAGCAGGTACCCCCAAGGGCACAGAACATTGGCAGGCGGTGCTGGGGGGAAACATGGACGTCTATGCAGGCACCCCTACCCCAGAACCCACACCATAGGCAGCCGCCTACCGGCACACTGGATGACCTGAGACTGCACACCACCAGCAGAAGGGCATGTCAGCATGGCGACAGAGGGGTACTGGTGGTGGAGGAGGCAGTGGCAGCTGCCCAGAGCAGACCATGGCCTAGCCCTGTTTAGGTGGGTGCCATGCACCGCAACAGACAGGCCCTGTCTGACGAATAGTCATGGTATCCCCAGGGAATAAACTGTCCCTGTGGCAACAGTGTGGTGCAGTACGCACAGCCAGTGTGTTCAGGAGCAGAAGGGCACAGGTTCAAGTCCCAGCTGTGGCTCCCACCAACCCAGTCCCCATATTTTACCCAGTACTAAACCGTGGTAATAAAGAGGGAACCTTTATTGCAGATAACATAAACATGCCTGAAATGTGGCCACTACCTGCACGGACAGGGTGGCCACAGCATGTCCTGCTGGGAGGTCACTCTCACCCTCACTGAGCAGTGACCACGGCATGGCTAGGTTCCCCCATAGTGCTATATGGCATTTTTCTCATGTGATATTTATGGGTTCTCTTTTGGGGCTCAATCACTGACTTATCTGCTTGGTGTGTATGCTGACATCCCTGTTCTGGGTACACGCATCTCCTCCAGGAACATGCATCATGGACTAGCTAGCTGACTGTCTGCAGCTAGTATGTGTCTGGCTGGAACACCTTGCAGGATGCAGCGGCTAGAGGCTTGCTGCTGGAGAATGTCAGATAGTGGTGGGGGGCAGCTGAGCATTTCCAGGCCTACTGTCTGTCTGCTATTGCTTTATGGATGTGTATGGATCTGCATTGACTGCCCTGTAGGGTGTCTGTTCCCCAGCAGGACTGGGGTTGATGGTCCCCTCTACTGCCAACATTGCAGGGAGGTAGAATGTGGATGTGTTGGTGGGAGATCCTGTTTCCCACCCTGAGTCCCAGAGGGTGGGCTGGTGGTGGTACATAACCCACCCAGTGTCACAGGGGATAGTACCCAGCAGGTACCCCGAAGGGCACAGAACATTGGCAGGCGGTGCTGGGGGGAAATATGGACGTCTATGCAGGCACCCCTACCCCAGAACCCACACCATAGGCAGCCGCCTACCGGCACACTGGATGACCTGAGACTGCACACCACCAGCAGAAGGGCATGTCAGCATGGCGACAGAGGGGTACTGGTGGTGGAAGAGGCAGTGGCAGCTGCCCAGAGCAGACCATGGCCTAGCCCTGTTTAGGTGGGTGCCATGCACCGCAACAGACAGGCCCTGTCTGATGAATAGTCATGGTATCCCCAGGGAATGAACTGTCCCTGTGGCAACAGTGTGGTGCAATACGCACAGCCAGTGTGTTCAGGAGCAGAAGGGCACAGGTTCAAGTCCCAGCTGTGGCTCCCACCAACCCAGTCCCCATATTTTACCCAGTACTAAACCGTGGTAATAAAGAGGGAACCTTTATTGCAGATAACATAAACATGCCTGAAATGCCTATATTTTACCCTACAGAGCACAGACACCATAGACATGTGCAATACCTAGAGCAGAGTTTCCCAAATGCAGTCCTGGAAGGACAAACTCCATTCAGGCGTCATGCTGTCCCTAATAAAGATGCCTGTGCTGCATTTCTATGCGCCGCCCACAGTGTATGCAAATGTATCTCATGCATATTCATTAGGGACAGCATGAAAACCCGAACAGTGTTTGGCCCACCAGGACTGGAGTTGGGAACCTCTGCCCTAGAGCAGTGGCCAACAAGGGCAGAAACACCCACACCCACAGGCGCCATTATCCAAAGCCTCCTGGGGAGGCAGGATGTTGGGCCCTGCGTGCAGCACCATCTCCCAATACTAGCACTTGCATACCATAGCACTGCCACCCTAAACCTGGGAATACGGTACACAAATATGAAAAGGTTGCTATTATTACTGGCAGATAGCAATCCCTAGGTTAAGCACAATCTGCTCATTGAGCTGTATCATAGCAACCTCTCTGATGTCTGTGGAGTGTGCTTCAGGTCTGGTGTCTGACAGTGTTTACCACCCTGGGGAGTGATCCCAACAGTATTGCGTACCATAGCCATGCCTGCACTATGCCCAGGACGGCTGCGGTGGCCAAGGCTGCCAAAAGCCTCTATAGTTGCACAATGCTGGCATAGGTGTGGGAGTGTGTGTCTATCTACCCCAGGGGTGGGCAAACCTGGTCCTGGAGGGCCGCAGACCAGTCAGGTTTTCGGGATATCTCTAATGAATATGCATGAGATATATATGCATTAGAGATATCCTGCCAACCTGACTGGTTTGTGGCCCTCCAGGGCTGGATCTGGAGACCCCTGCCTTACACCTGTCATTTAAGATTGTGAGTGGACAAGGTGCAGATGTCCAAGACATCAAAAAGGTTAGATAGAATTTGTCACAGTCCTCCTCACTTCTCACCACCACCAAAAAATTGTCTATTAGACAACTTTTTGGTGGTGGTGAGAATCGAGGAGGAATGTGACACATTCTATATACCCTTTCGATATCTAGGACATCTGTACCTTGCCCACTCACGATCTTAAATGACAGAGGTGTAAGGCAGGGGTCTCCAAATCCAGCCCTGGAGGGCCACAAACCAGTCAGGTTGGCAGGATATCGCTAATGCATATATATCTCATGCATGTTCATTAGGGATATCCCGAAAACCTGACTGGTCTGTGGCCCTCCAGGACCGGAGGTGCCCACCCCTGGTCTACCCAGTGTGTGTTGGCTTCCAACACCTTCCTCAGCCCACACTGCTTGCACTGTTGCCAGTGTCAGCCTGCCAATGTGCATAATAAGGAGCAAGGTAACATGGCCAACACAGGATATGCACTATTCTGGGTGCATCATAGCCCATAAAGGCTAGACATGACTGAGAAATATAGATGGACATAGATGTATCCTAGGTGTGTCTGCAGGAACTACCTATCACAAACACTAGCACTGATGGGGACCTGCAGCATGGTGTATTTCAGCCATGAAAGGTGCTGTGGACCTGGTGCTGGGCACCCCACCTCACCCTCAGGGTGAGCACAGTACTCGCACAATGTGACGGTCTGTAGCTACTTTGTGCCAGTAACACACACGGTCAGTACCCCCTACCAGGCTGAGGTGCTGTGGGGGTGCACACGGTCAGTTCCCCCTACCAGGCCGATGTGCTGTGGGGGTGCATACCCCATCTTGTGATCATCTGTAGACTGCTGATTTGCATTGCAGTGCATCATGGGTATGGGTGGGTTAACCCTATCCTGGTACCCACAGCAGACAGTTTGTGTGGTAACCTGCAGTCCTTCTGTAGCTCGCCAGGGGTTTGTTAGTAGCTGTAGCCCACTGCTTACTTCACTGCCTGTGGAGCCAGAGGTCATGGGTTTGATCCCACAGTGGGGTTATTTGATAGGGCTGTCTGAGGCATTTTCTTTTTTAATTTAAATTAGTGCTGCCAGCAAAAACACTCTCACAGTGCTGTAGCCTTAAGTGCCTCATAAGGCACCCTCTAAAGCACTCTATAAGGTGCCCTATAGGGAACATTATAAGGTGCCTTGGCGGACAGTGCACTTTATAATGTGCCCTCTGGAGTGCCTTATAGGGCGCCTTATGCGGCACCTTAGGTTATGGCACTGTGAGGGTTTGTTTGCTGGCAGCACTAATTTAAATTTAAAAAGAAAATGCCTCAGACAGCACTGATTTAAAGTAAAGGGCAATGCCTCAGACAGCTTTACTCATCAAGCCCACTGGGGGATCAAACTCATGACCCCTGTTTCATCAGTCAACATATTAACCACTGTGCTACACCTCTGTTGCTGTGTTTGTGGGTCAGTGCACCTAATTAAGGCTAACGCGCATTAACGTGCCACGGCTCCCTCTATCGCACGAAAACGTACCTTATCGCACGATAACCCTAAATGCTACCTTAAGACCGGAACACCCACTACCTTATATGGCATCCTGCACACTAACGCCGACTGCACGTTAAGACTGCTTAGTAAACATACCCCTAAGATTTTGTAGTAAATATTCACAGTAAAGCTCTGTTCTAATCTGCTTTAACTTCCGTTTTCAGTCTTGTACTGTAGTGTGTGTCAGAAATAGAAGTTATCAGCCGCTATTGATTTTGGGTTGAATTGGTGATGTGTATAAACAGCATATAAATGTTTTACATGAATCATTTGAGTTCTTTTTAGGTTACATATATAGTCAGACTACTTGCAGGGTATATGGAGAAATTTCACTTACCGTTAATTTCCTTTCCTAGAATACTGCTAGACCAGTCCAGACAAACGGGTTGTGTCCCCCTGCTAGCAGATCTTGGAGACAGAGAATTCTACCAGAGCTCTGATAGGCTGGACTCTGGTGATATGGCCCTACCCCTAGGGGTCTCCCTCAGTATTGTCTGTAAAGCGAACCCAAACATGTAACCAGGGGCGGCCCAAGGGGGGTGCGGGGCCATGTGCGGAGACTCGGTGAGGGGCCTCATTTGCATAAGGGACCTCATTTACATAAATATTTGCATAATGTTACCTTACACTAACTTTTAGTAAACATGCCTCTTAATGAGTGTATGGATAAAGAAAGACTAAAAGATTTCTACATTACTATAATCCAGTGCCAATTGCCAGGCACATTAGGAACTACTACAAACACTGCCCATTTAGAACCCATAGCAAACCTGCCGTATCATAACAGCACTACCAGGACTCACAAAGCACAAGACCCTACCTATCAAAAGGCTACACTGAAAATATTAAACCAATATTTCAGAGAATAACAATACATGACCTACTGGGGAAAGAGAACAAGTGGCAATGTCAAATAGGAATTACATAAACAGAATACCTCAGCTCAGTTACACATGCAGAACATAGACCATCACCAAAAAAGGAATCACAATTTAGAAACAGGAAGACAATAATTAAACTGGGAACCCCAAAAGCCCAACAACACTGTAGAAATAAAACTATAAATTAATTTCCTCTTGTACTAAACAAAGCGCAGACGTTAATGATGCACATTTCCCAGAGCTGGCATATTTCAGTTAATAAATTCAATAAATAGATATTTTTCTACCTTATGTGCATTTTTTTTCAGTTGCAATTGCTCCAGCCACTTTCTTCTGGTTTCTTCGTGTCCTCTGCTAACTCTCCATCATCTGTTGTCCATTTGTCCTTTCTTCACTCTTCTAGTTTTTTTCCATTCTCTCTCTACATCTGCTATAACATACTAATCTTTCTCCTTTTGCTCTTTCCTCATTCCTATTTCATCCACTCAAATTTTACCCTTCCATCCTCAATCCCCACTCTCCCAATATCCGGCCAATTGTAGATTTGTCTTCCCTCCCACACAAAATATTTTTCCACTCTCCAAGCTCTATCCCATTCTAATCCTCCCCCAACATCAGCTCCCTTCTAGTTCCAGCCCCACCCAGCATCCGCTCCCTTCTAGTCCACGCATCAGCCCATTTCCAGTCCTAGCCCCCCATAAGCCCATTTCTAGTCCTATCCTAGCCCCACCATCAGCCCATTTCCAGTCCTAGCTCCCCCATCTGAGTCCCTCCATCAGCTCATTTCCAATCCCAGCCCCCATCAGCCCATTTCTACTCCTTTCCTAGCCCCACCATCAGCCCATGTCAAATCCTAGCTCCCCTCCATTCAGCCCATTTCCAATCCAAGCCCCCCATGAGCCTACTTCCAGTTCTAACCCCTCCATGAGTCCATTTCAATCCAAGCCCCCCAACAGCCCATTTCCAGTCCTATCCTAGCCCTCCATCAGCCCATTTCCTGTCCTAGCCCCCCTCACTCAGCCCATTTCCAGTTCTAGCTCCCTCCCCTCACAGCCCATTTCCATTCCAAGCCTCCGTCCCCATCAGCTATTTGCAGTTCAAGCCCCCCTTCCACTCAGCCCATTTCCAGTCCTAGCAACCCCCCAGCCCATTACCAGTCATTACCATAGCAACCCCCCAGCCCATTACCATACCCCATCACCCCATTTTGTCTTAGCCCTCCCATAGCCCATTACCAGTCCTAACCCCCATCAGCCCATTTCCAGTCTTAGCCTCCCCACAGCCCATTCCAGTCCTAACCCCCCCATTAGCCCATTTCCAGTCCTAGCAACCCCCCAGACCATTACCAGTCCTAGCCCCCCCATAGCCCATTACCAGTCTTAAGCCCCCCTCATAACCCCTTAGCAGTCCTAAGCACCCCATCACCCCATTTTGTCTTAGCCCCCCCATAGCTCATTACCAGTCCTAACCCCCATCAGCCCATTTCCAATCTTAGCCTCCCCACAGCCCATTCCAGTCCTAACCCCCCCATTAGCCCATTTCCAGTCCTAGCCCCCCCATAGCCCATTACCAGTCCTAACCCCCCCCCCATCAGCACATTTCCAGTCTTAGCAAGCCCATAGCCCATTACCAGTCCTAACCCCCCCATCAGCACATTTCCAGTCCTAGCCCCCCCCCATAGCCCATTACCAGTTCTACCCCCATCAGCCCATTTCCAGTCTTAGCCCCCCATAGCCCATTACATCCTAACCCCCCATCAGCCCATTTCCAGTCTTTGCCCCCCCATAGCCCATTACCTGTCCTAACCCCCATCAGCCCACTTCCAGTCTTAGTCCCCCCATAGCCCATTAGTAGTCCTAACCCCCCATAGCCCAGCAGTCCTAACCCCTCCTCCATCATCCCACTTCCAGTCTCAGTCCCCCCTAGCTCATTAGTAGTCCTAACCCCCCATAGCCCATTACCAGTCCTAACCCCCTCCCCCATCAGCCCACTTCCAGTCTCAGTCCCCCCTAGCTCATTAGTAGTCCTAACCCCCCATAGCCCATTTACCAGTCCTACCCCGCTCCCCCATAAGCCCACTTCCAGTCTTAGTCCCCCCATTTTCTCATTAGTAGTCCTAACCCCCCATAGCCCATTACCAGTCCTAACCCCCTCCCCCCATCAGCCCACTTCCTGTCTTAGTCCCCCCCATAGCTCATTAGTAGTCCGAACCCCCCCCCTGCCCATTACCTGTCCTAACCCCCATCAGCCCACTTCCAGTCTTAGTACTCCCCCCATAGCTCATTAGTAGTCTTAAACCCCCCATAGCCCATTACCAGTCCTATCCCCCTCCCCCATCAGGCCCATTCCAGGGTTTGTCCCCCCCCATAGCTCATTAGTAGTCCTTACCCCCCCATAGCCCATTACCAGTCCTATCCCCCTCCCCCCATCAGCCCACTTCCAGTCTTAGTCCCCCCCATAGCTCATTAGTAGTCCTAACCCCCCACCCCCCACCAGCCCAGATAGATTAAAAAAAAAAACGGCTGCTGCTGCTGCCGCCGTGGCAGCGGCAGAATCAAACGTCCACGCCGCGGGGCCCCAAATGCCCGGCAGAACCTCCCTCGAGCATCAGCTCCCGAATCCCTCCCAAAGCGCGGGCTTTCAGAGCCGCAAGAGTTTCCCTTTCTTCTCGCGGCTCTGTTAATCTCGCCGGAGCTGATGGGATTTTCCATCAGCCCCGGCAGGATTAACAGAGCCGCGAGAGGTCAGAGAAGCTCTCGCGGCTCTGAAAGCCCGTGCTTTGGGAGGGATTCGGGAGCTGATGCTCGAGGGAGGTTCTGCCGGGCAGTCGGGGTCCCGTGGCGTTGACGTTTGATTCTGCCACTGCCACGGCGGCAGCGGCAGCAGCAGCAGCCATTTTAAAAAAAAAAAATCTACATGGGCTAATGTAGAATGTTTTTTGCGCGGGGCCCCCTGAAACGCGGGGCCCTCTGCCAAAAACATTCTTGCTCAATGGACGGGCCGGCCCTGCATGTAACGCAACTAAACCATAAGACCACACATAGTGGACGTTTAATTCAACTATGTACAAGGGAGCTGAAAGTATCCCCAGAACTGAAGGCTGCTAAGACCGATAACGCAGCCATCGGCCCCCAAGGGTGAGGCATATTGACAAGGAAGGAACAGAGGCCAGCGGCTTCACTGCACTAGCAGCACCGTAACTGACAGCAGGGTGGGTCCTAGACTGGTCTAGCAGTATTCTAGAAAAGGAAATTAACGGTAAGTGAAATGTTGCCTTCCAAGTCATACTGCTAGACCAGTCCAGACAAATGGGCAGTACCCAAGCTACCTGCTTTCAAGGGGGGGTCAATGCCGATGACAGCACTGCAGCTCCAAACTGACCCTCCTGCCGAGCGTGAATGTCCAATCTATAGTGACGGACAAACATGGACAACGACGACCAAGTCACCGCCCGGCAAATGTCGAGAGGGGCTACTTGAGACCGCTCGGCCCAAGACGAAGCCTGAGCCCGAGTGGAGTGAGCTCGGAGCCCTGCTGGAACCTGCTTGTTTTGCACTATATAAGCTGCCTCAATAGCTCCTCGCAACCATCTAGAAATGGTGGATTTGGAGGCTGCGGACCCCCTGGAGGGCCCGCAAACAGGACAAAAATATGATCGGTCTTATGGAAGGCGTTCGTGATCTTAAGATATCGATAAAGCACTCTCTTCAGGTCCACAGCACGCAATTGACGAAGGTGACCGGAACACTGCTCTCTTTCAAAGGTAGGCAAGAAAAGAGGCTGGTTGATATGAAACGGGGTAAGCACCTTAGGTAAAAAGGATGGAACAGTTTGAAGAGAAACTCCCGCCGAAGAAAACGAGAGATAGGGGTCTCGACAAGAGAGAGCCTGAAGTTCGGAAATCCAACGTGCTGAGGTTATGGCCACTAGGAAAATTGTCTTTAGCGTTAAATCCTTAAGGGAACATGCATTCAGGGTCTCAAAGGGAGGAGCAACAAGGGCACGGAGAACGAGAGCGAGATCCCAAGAAGGAACTAAAGGACGTATCGGGGGCCGTAATGTCTGAACCCCTTTAAGAAAACGTGAAACGTCCACATGCGAGGCGAGAGAACGCCCCGCTATCGGCCCTCGAAAACAAGTTAGCGCGGCAACCTGCATGCGCAAGGTCCCGAGTGCCAGACCCTTATCTAGACCGGCCTGCATAAAGGAAAGAATATCCGGGATGTTGCAACGCCAGGGCGAGATGTGACGTAGAGAACACCAAGTGTCAAAGAGACGCCACACACGAGCGTAAGCCAGCTACGTCTAAGACCGCCGTGCCTTAAGCATTGTCGCCACCACACTTGACGAATATCCCTTCTGAACTAACCTGTAACGTTCAAGAGTCAGGCTGTAAGCGAGTAAGGTGCCGGGTTTCCCATTTCCACCGGCCCTTGGAGCAGGAGCCCTGGGAACGCACCCAGGCATAGAGGAGACGCCCGAGACAGCCAGATGAGATGCACATACCACGGTCTGCGAGGCCAATCCGGTGCCACCAGGATCACTGGGCCGCGATGCTCCCTGACTCTTTGAAGAATCTTGCCGATCATGGACCAGGGAGGAAAGACATACAGAAGGAGATGGGTTGGCCACGCTTGAGACAGTGCATCTATCCCGTGCGACCTGTTGTCTCTCCAACGGCTGAAGTAGATCGGTGCCTTGGTATTCTAAGCTGTAGCCATGAGATCCATTGCCGGTAGACCCCATCGTCGAACAATGGACTGAAAGGACTCTGGCGCCAGAGCCCACTCCCCCAGATCCAGAGCATGTCGGCTGAGGAAATCGGCTTTTACATTGTCTACCCCCGCGATGTGTTGCGCCGAGATCGCCTGCAGATGCCTCTGAATATTTCGTGCCCCCTTGGCGGTTGAGGTATGCCACTGTCGTAGCGTTGTCGGACAGAATTCGAACCGCCTGATGCCGCAGAATAGGCTGAAACCTTTGCAAGGCTAAGCGCACCGCTCACATCTCAAGGCGATTGATGGACCACTGGGCCTCCCGAGGAGACCAAATCCCTTGCGCTGAGTGCGAGCCGCAATGCGCTCCCCAACTAGAGAGACTGGCGTCTGTTGTTACCAACACCCAGCGCGGAATCTCCAAGTGAACCCTCGAAGGAGACGAGACTGCGGGGCCGGAGCCACCAACGGAGGCAAAGTCTCACCGCCGGTAGTAGAGGCAACCGAACTTGATAATCCTCTGGACACCATGCTCGAGGCGAGACCTGTGCTAGGAGACTGCGAATTTGAGAAGTTAACTTGAGGAATCGAGGCATTGACAAAAAGACCCTACCTAAGGCTGTATCAAATCGAGCCCCCAAAAATTCGATCTCCTGGGACGGCTGAAGACAACTCTTGTTGCGGTTGATTAACCAGCCGAGGCTTTCGAGAAAGGCAACAACCACAGAGACTGTGCTGCAAGCCTCGGGGAGAGAGTCTGCGCGAATGAGCCAGACGTCCAGATAAGGATGAACTCTGATGCCGCGGCTGCGTAAGGCCGCAGCTACTACCACCATTACCTTGGAGAAGGTTTGAGGTGCCGAAGCTAGACCGAAGGGCATCGCACGAAATTGAAAATGTTGACCGAGTACCGCAAATCGAACGAGTCGCTGATGCCCCTCTCGAATGAGAATGTGAAAGAATGATTCTGCGAGATTGAGGGAAGCTAGAATTCCCCCTTGCGTACCGCTTGAATAACGGATCACAGAGTCTCCATTCGAAAGTGTGGTACCCACAGACTGCGATTGACACCTTTGAGATCCAAGATAGGACGAAAGGAGCTTTTTTTTTTTTTGGCACCACGAAATAGAGTAACGGCCTAGTCCACTTTCCAATGGTGGAACTGGACGAATGGCATCTAAACGCTGGAGTCTTTGAATGAATCAACATCCGCTGCCCACTGACACAGCCAGAGCCATCTCCTAGCTACTGTCACCGGTGCTACGGAGCGAGCTGACAGCCGCAAGAGATCAGAGAAGGCCTCTGCCAGGAATGCAGCGATGGATTCTAAACGAGCCAACTCGGGATCACCTGGAAGCTGCTGAATCCATCAAAGGGAGGCCTGTGCTGCTAGACCTCCGCAAACCCCTGCTTGAAGGGAAAGAGCGGACAACGAAAAACCCGTCTTTAGCAGACTCTCAACTTTTTTTGGTCTTGCTGGTCGCAGAGTGCCGCTCCGCCCTCAACCGGAATTGTGGTATGCTTGGTGACCCCGGTCACTAACGCATCAACTTTCGGGTATGTCAGCCAACGGTCCAAGTCAGAAGGAGACCAAGGGTATAACTGACCAATAACGCGTGCCGTACGTAGAGAGGACTCTGGAGAGTCCCAGTCTCGAGATACCATATGCTGTAACTCGGCTGGAAAGGAAAAAGCTTTGGAAGGCTTACGAATGCCCTGTAAAATGGGATCCGGCTGTGACAGGGTTTGAAAACTCTGAGGATCAGGCGTGTCGACTAGGCGTAGCAACTCTATCACCTGTGTGATTAGGGCCGGCAACTCCTCTTTCCGAAAAAATCTGATATCTTGAGAGCCCTTATGAACTGTCAGCGAAGAATCAGAGGGAGAATATTCCCCATCTTCTTTCTCCAATGACTCAGGGCTCACCTTTGACGATTTAAAGTCTTCTGGAATATCCGTAGTGTCCCGCAAGCCACATGCAACGTTCCTGGAAGGATGTACTGCTTTAAGGTCTGAGGACTTTCGGGACCGCTTGCGAGACCCCACCATATCCTTGTATGCTACCGGGCGGGTGCTGGAGGTATACCAAAAGACTCAGAACGCCACAGGTGCCATGCCTGGCGGAAGAGCGTCAGGAACTCACTGTCAGCCAAGGCTGCCGTGGCTTCCAGCAGCTGTGGAAGCAAAATGGGAGCTGACTGAGTCCTTTCTGCAGGAAGATCCTGCCGCAGGGGCTCTAAGGAGGGAGGAGTTAAGGCGCTGATGTCCCCAGCTGGCTGCGCAGTGGGAATGGAGGAAGAAGATTCTCCTGGATGCAGCATGCAGGTGGAACACAAGCAATCTATTAACTCCTTTTTCTTATTATTACATATAATACAGCTGTGCAGAGAAACAGGCATTGCAGAGGCTTAAACCTTTTTTTTTTTTTTTGTAAACAAAAATCAAGGTAGGCTTAGGGAAACAGAAGACTCTTCAAAGAAAAGGGATTTTGAAACTCCCTGTGCCTTCACAGCATGTGTAAATGTTTTCCAAACTTTATTTTATTCATTACAAATAAATATACAAAAGCCAACAACATACCATCGCCGGGGGGTGTACTCTTATCCCTACCCGGCGAGAACCATCTTGCAATGAATACAATGTTTTCTATATTTTCCCACCCCCTCCCCCCCGCCACCCTCCCCTCCCCCCCTCCCCTCCGCCACCCTCCCCTCCCCCCCTACACACCCTTTCTCACAAGGTCACCCCACCTCTGACACTCCACCTCCTATAAACCAGTGTGGAGGAGTTCGTTCCGACACCTGGCCCCTAAAGTATCGATATAGACCCCCCATATCTGCATGAAAGTGGTCCATCGTTTGACACTGCACCTTGCATGCCACCGTTCCATCAACATTACCTGGTGGAAGCAATTGCGCCACTCCACAAACGTAGGGACCTGTTGCTCCCGCCAACGGCGCAGGATCGGGCCCTTCCCCACCAGACAAGCCTTCCGCAGTAACAACCTATCTGCACGCCGAGCCGGGCAGGGGGGGTCCAGTCTGTCCAAAACCACAAATGTGTAAATGTTTTGAAATGGCTGCCCAGAGCTGCTCCCTCAAAAAAAAAAACACTGAAGAGAAATCCCTCCTGATTTTCAAAGTGGCCGCCGGCACAGAAAAACTGCAAAATAAAAGTTTCCTAAGCTCTAAAAACCTTAAAAATGCAGCAAAATCGCTGGGGAAGAGGCAAGGAGTGCTGCTAGCAACTTAAAAATTAAAATCCTGACGAACTCTGAATCACCAGAAACGGAGGGGAGAAGGAAACTGTCAGTTATTCACTGTGCTGGTACAGAGGAGTTGAGTTCCCATGGAGGAGAAGAGAAACTTTCAAAGTCAGTGTAAGGTAATTACAGTGACTGAAAGGTAGGGAAATTAGAGTTTGATCCCTCTGCAGCCACTTAGACCCTCATGGCAGAGGCTGGAAGGTGTTGCTGGAGAGAAGGGGAGCTGCACAGACAGTGAAATCAGGAGCTCAAACCCTGTTGTATTGCTGATTACAGAAAATACAGCTGTTAAGGAGGGAAGCCTGGGAAACTCAGAGAAACACCTCTTGTGTGCTCTGGGTGCATCCAGGAAATAAAAATGAAGAAAAGAAAATAGGAACTTCAAAACCCAGTTGAACAGACCCTGATGAAAATGGAAGTGAAGGAATCAGGTCAGAGACAGCCAGTCCCGATGCAGTTGAAATAAACCCAGGGCAGCTGAGGCAAGTAAGAAAAACAGTTTACTTACAGTTTCTCTCAGAAATTGATACCTGTTCCTCCTGCTGATGTCTAAATCCTTGTGGCAAAGACTCAGCGCTGCTTAAAGAAAATCGGGAGCTCTACTGAAGCCAGGCTCAGGAGCGCCACAAGTTTATCTGGGGAATCAAGTTGCTGGGAAACCCAGAGTAACACCTCTTGTGAAATCTGGGTGCATCCAGGAGCTTCAAGATACAGAGAAACCTGATTTTAGGGAGGCCTTCGTCCAGCTAACAAGCCCTCATGGCCAGATGCTGGGGATTCTTCCTGTCAGCGAGCTCGACTGTGTCAGAAACAGGAGCTCAGCTGCAAACACCCTGGTGCACAGTGAAACTATACTGGCAGCAACAGGCAAGTGGAAATATCAGTCCCCATAGGGATTCTAAATAATTTTAAAGATTTTGAGGGAAGAACAACAAAAGCAACCAGATCTGCTGGAGACAGAGAAATACAATACTGAGGGAGACCCCTAGGGGTAGGACCATATCACCAGAGTCCAGCCTATCAGAGCTCTGGTAGAATTCTCTGTCTCCAAGATCTGCTAGCAGGGGGACACAACCCGTTTGTCTGGACTGGTCTAGCAGTATGACTTGGAAACATATATATATATTGTCACAAAGTAGGCTTAACAGAGCCCATGGAAATAGGCAGAAATGCAGGCAGTGAAACTGATTCTGACACTTCAGAGGAGCACATGTCAGGATGTTGCTATAGGCAACCCAAACAAATCAGGTCACGAGCTAGAGAAACACGCCCAAGCAGCAGAAAGGCTGAGGGATCAGTAACTGATGAAAGCCAGCTGGGAGTGGGTGGAGCTGACACACACAGATAAACTCAATGCACATGGAGTTAGAGAGAGAAGCAGAACAGAACCCGGAAGGAACACGGGAACAGGCAGCTGTGAGTGTTCAGAGAGCCAAGGACGTGCTGGGAGAAGCTCAGGTTGGAATGAAGCCGGTGGAAGAGATGTAAAAGCTGAGAGGTTTTATTCCAAGGGAGAGAGTGAGAACCCAGGTGCCTGTTGTGGAAGGCAGTGCACAAAGAAGTCAGAGCTCAGCAGAAGTTATCTAAAAGGTAACGGAGAGTTCAATTGGGAAGCTAGTTGGAGGAAGCCTGAGGAAACTATTTACCCAAGTAATTGGCACAGGAAAAGTAAAGCTTTTGTACCTGAAGATAATCTTGTATCTGGGAGAAGGTCAAAAGGCAAGAGCCGTGGAAAGCTTCCACTTGATTTTACTCCAGTGTCTGCAGCAGCAGAGAGAAGCCCGAGTCAGAGACTGCCAAGAGGTAAACCAATTGTAGCTAATAGAGGGAAAGGTGAATGTTGTAATTTCCCCTATGGTCCTCAGCATTTGAGAGGCTCCCAAACTAAGTACTCCAGTGAATGTGGTAATAGCCTGTCACACATTCTCACAGAGAGAGAAAAAGAATCTCTGAATGACAAAGAGAGACTGTTTAATAATGTGCCTAATTGTGCAAGAGAAGAATTGTTAAAGGCAGAAGTGGAGGATATGCAGTGTGAGGAACAGGGGGACACAACGTGTAATGAATACATGGACTGTACGCTTACAATTTCTGATAATATATCCTCTCTGCGGTGAACAAGTTGTAAGACTTGCCAAGCCTTAAAGCTACAAAGAAAAGGTTTTTGTGTGCTGGAAAAGGGCTGTTTAAATACTTTTGTTTGCATGTTAAAAGCTGAAGATAAGCGTTTTTCTGTTCACATTTTGTTTCTTTGTTTGTGCCCAAAGTGGGTCTGTCTACCTTTTTGTTTTGACCACCGAAAGAATCCTCCCGGAAGGGGAATAAAACCTGTTTAAGCCTTACCTCGTTTCCACAACTTATTCTTTTGACTGGCCTAAGAAAAACTACGTATCCCAGAGTGCCAAGCAAGGTCTCTGGGCTGGTTAAACACAAGGCCTCGGCTTAATACCCCGCCTTAGCTTGAAGGGACAAGCAACGGCGTGACAGATGGCGTAGAATTGAGGATTTTTTTGGGGTGTGGTTTTCCTGAGAAAATAAAGAGAAGACATCTCTGGAGAAAATTGCTGTTACAAGGAGTGCTGTCTGAGCGGAACTTTCGCTGGCAGGTCGGCCAGGGAGGAGGAAAAGACCTTTTCTCACATGCTGGAATCTACCTGAAGCCTGAGGTAAAAGTAGCCTGGGCAGAAGGGTGGAAAGGATACCGAGTGAGAAAGAGGGTGCTGTGCTCATAGACAGGGATTTTAAAAGAAAAGTACCGCACTTGGTGGGTCTTTCTTTTTTTTTTTCTTCCACAGGTGCAGCGGACTCCAGAGGAGAGATGGACCCCCGAGATGTCATGATGTGGATGCAAACGTAATGGGACAAGCAGGCGGAGCTTGTTCAGCAACTACAAGAGTGACAGGCGGAAATACTGAGGGAGCAGCAACGGCCTCTGCTAGAGATTATGGAAGCCCTCTTAAGGAAGCCACAGGCAACAGGAGCGGCAAGTTTTCCTATGTTACCCCAAGCAGGAATGGACAGTTGCCATGCTTTTTCCCTGGGACAGTTAACGCAATAGGACAATCTTGATGATTACATTGATGCTTTCGAAAGAATAGCAGAGACCCTTAAATGGCCGATAGAGCAATGGGCGATTTGATTCGCAATGACCCTCACAGAAGAGGCTCTATCTGCATTTAAGGCCATGCCTGCTAGTCTTGCTGCCGATTACGCAGAAATAAAGAAGGCAGTAAAAGATAGGTTAGGTCTCACCCCTAGGCACTATAAGCGTATGTTTAGGGAGGCGAAGATAAACTGTAAAGAAACTCCTAGAGCTCTGTACCAGAGGCTTAAGAGTCTAGCGTACAAGTGGCTTACCCCAGAGAGAAGGCCACTCGACTCCATTCTGGACGAAATTATTCTAGAGCAGTTTTTACAGGCTGTATCTCCTGAGTTAAAAACGTATCTCACCCTACAGGATTGCCACAGCACAGAGGAGGCAGCCAACATGGCAGATAGGTTTTATGAGGCTAAAATGGCTGATACCTCGGGAATTGGAATTTTAAAAGTGGCTGGAATGGCAAATCCTGATAGCATGAGAAAGTTTGAAAGAGTTAAAGCGTCTAAAGTGAATAAGTATGATAACACTAATAATGATGTTTCATCTGCTTATAGAAGGAAATGTTATGGTTGCGGAAGGACGGGTCACTTCCAACGAGACTGTAAGGCACATACAGTCCTCATATCTGGAGCGGGAAAACCAGTCCCGAAGGGCCTCTTTCTCCAGGTCCGGGTAGAAGGAGTAGATGCGTTGGCACTACTCGACTCGGGGGCTGAGCAGAGCATGGTCTCTCAGGAGTTTTGGGAAACCATGGAACCGCCTCGCAAGTCAGCTCCGAGTCGAGTAGAGGACCAGATACAAATAAAATGCGTACATGGCACACACTTCCACTATCCCCTACATACAGTACATGTCAAGGGAATGGGTATAGAAAAGGAAATACAGGTGGTGGTGGTTCCAAAACTGCCACAGGAGCTTATCCTTGGGCGAGACTGGCCTCCGTTTAGGGGAGGACTGATGGAGGGTTTAGGTACTAGGACGAGCCTAGTTTCAACCCGGTCGCAAGCCGGAACCTCAAGGGCCAGGGGACCATTTGTGGAAAGAACAGAGGAGCCTGAGAGGGAGGAGGCTGAGGAATTTCCTGAGGAAGGTGTAGAGAAAAATGAGGCAAGTGTACTTCCTAGCCATGATGAGCTAATTCAGGTGCCAGCTAAGGAAGGGAAAAAGACAAAGGCCAAGAAGCGCCATGAGAGATACAATAGAACCCGAGGGAGGGCGGAACTAGAGGCCGGAGAAGGGTTACCGTGGGTGCCTGCAGCCCTAGTTCAAAAGTTCCCTTCTTTCCCCATGGAACAGAGGGCTGACCAGTCACTCAAAAAAGCATTTGAATGGGCCCAAGAGAGTCGACCTATACTTCCCCGATTCTTGTTAGACAAAGACATCTTATATAGGGAAAGTATAGATCCCTATACAGATGCTATACGGAAGCAACTGGTGGTGCCAGTGACTTTTAAAGCTATTGTTTTACGCCTGGCACATGACCACCCGATAGGTAGCCATAAGGGTGTTCAAGGAACACTGGACCAAATACTAGCGCGATTCTACTGGCCGGGGGTTTATAAGGAGACCAAGCAATATTGCGAGTCGTGTCCCACCTGTCAGAGGGTCTCAGTGGCGAGACCAAAGGCTGTACCCATGGTGCCCTTACCCACCATATCGGTACCAATCCAGCGCTTGGGAATGGACATTGTGGGCCCTTTAATTAAAACACCACGGGGCTTTCAATACATCTTGGTAGTCGTAGACCATGCTACACGGTTCCCGTGGGCTATTCCCCTTAGGAACACCTCAGCCAAAATGATAGCACAGGAGCTAGTTAAACTATTTTGTGAAGTGGGGTTTCCCCAGGAAATACTGTCGGATCAGGGGAGCAACTTTGTATCCAGATACTTAGCTAGAGTTTGGGAGGCATTTGGTATACGCCACATTAAGACTGCGGAGTACCACCCCCAATCAAACGGTCTTGTGGAACGTATGAACCAATCCATAAAACACCTGTTAAGGAGGGGTTTAAGGAAAGGAGAAATGACAGAATGGACACCTTACTCCCATTCGTTCTTTACGCGTGCAGGGAGCGAATACAGGCATCCTTGGGGGCGTCCCCATTTGAACTCCTGTTTGGTAGGGCCCCGAGGGGTATTTTAGACATATTACAGGAAGAATGGGTAGAGCCCGAAATACCAGAGGTGGGGATACCTAAATTTTTGAAAGACTTAAGGACGCGTCTAGAAAAAACGTCCAAAGCCTCATTAGAAAATCTGAAAATTAGTCAGCAGCGTCAGAAACGCTACTACGATAAGGGCACAAAACCCAGACAATTGGCAGAAGGGGATAAGGTTATGGTCCAAGTGGCGGACCCAGGTCCAAAATTCGAGTCCCACTGGAAAGGGCCGAGTATGGTAGTGAAAAAGGTTGGGCCCGTTTCCTACCTCATAGAGAATGAGAGAGGACGTAGGCAGGTTTACCACCTCAACGTACTGAAGCCTTGGAAAGAAAGGTCGGCCACTGCCAATTTGGTTTATAGAGAGCAGCACAGTAGTACCCAGAAGAGGATTACGTGCTGTCCGCCTGAAATTGCGGCAGCCCGTAATATTTTAAGGGGGGGAGTCTGTCACAAAGTAGGCTTAACAGAGCCCATGGAAATAGGCAGAAATGCAGGCAGTGAAACTGATTCTGACACTTCAGAGGAGCACATGTCAGGATGTTGCTATAGGCAACCCAAACAAATCAGGTCACGAGCTAGAGAAACATGCCCAAGCAGCAGAAAGGCTGAGGGATCAGTAACTGATGAAAGCCAGCTGGGAGTGGGTGGAGCTGACACACACACAGATAAACTCAATGCACATGGAGTTAGAGAGAGAAGCAGAACAGAACCCGGAAGGAACACGGGAACAGGCAGCTGTGAGTGTTCAGAGAGCCAAGGACATGCTGGGAGAAGCTCAGGTTGGAATGAAGCCGGTGGAAGAGCTGTAAAAGCTGAGAGGTTTTATTCCAAGGGAGAGAGTGAGAACCCAGGTGCCTGTTGTGGAAGGCAGTGCACAAAGACGTCAGAGCTCAGCAGAAGTTATCTAAAAGGTAACAGAGAGTTCAATTGGGAAGCTAGTTGGAGGAAGCCTGAGGAAACTATTTACCCAAGTAATTGGCACAGGAAAAGTAAAGCTTTTGTACCTGAAGATAATCTTGTATCTGGGAGAAGGTCAAAAGGCAAGAGCCGTGGAAAGCTTCCACTTGATTTTACTCCGGTGTCTGCAGCAGCAGAGAGAAGCCCGAGTCAGAGACTGCCAAGAGGTAAACCAATTGTAGCTAATAGAGGGAAAGGTGAATGTTGTAATTTCCCCTATGGTCCTCAGCATTTGAGAGGCTCCCAAACTAAGTACTCCAGTGAATGTGGTAATAGCCTGTCACACATTCTCACAGAGAGAGAAAGAGAATCTCTGAATGACAAAGAGAGACTGTTTAATAATGTGCCTAATTGTGCAAGAGAAGAATTGTTAAAGGCAGAAGTGGAGGATATGCAGTGTGAGGTACAGGGGGACACAACGTGTAATGAATACATGGACTGTACGCTTACAATTTCTGATAATATATCCTCTCTGCGGTGAACAAGTTGTGAGACTTGCCAAGCCTTAAAGCTACAAAGAAAAGGTTTTTGTGTGCTGGAAAAGGGCTGTTTAAATACTTTTGTTTGCATGTTAAAAGCTGAAGATAAGCATTTTTCTGTTCACATTTTGTTTCTTTGTTTGTGCCCAAAGTGGGTCTGTCTACCTTTTTGTTTTGACCACCGAAAGAATCCTCCCGGAAGGGGAATAAAACCTGTTTAAGCCTTACCTCGTTTCCACAACTTATTCTTTTGACTGGCCTAAGAAAAACTACGTATCCCAGAGTGCCAAGCAAGGTCTCTGGGCTGGTTAAACACAAGGCCTCGGCTTAATACCCCGCCTTAGCTTGAAGGGACAAGCAACGGCGTGACAATATATATATATATATATATATATATAGGTGTAAAATTAAAAAGAAGCTAAAAACTGCATTGTAAGAAGTTCTAAAACTTCCTCGGCTGCCCCCCCCCCCCCCCAGGACGGGGCAGAGCTAGTGGTTCTAAAGAAAAGCAAGATAACCCATATAAGGGGTATACCAGGGGAAGAGACAGGAAAGGGGTATGTTCAAAGAAAAAGGATAAAAGTGGGGTAGCCCAAGCAAGGGGCATACCTCACTTAATGCTGTTAGGTATGATGCTGTGAAGGTACCCACTGTCTAGACAACCTAATTGCGCAATAAATCTGCTCCACAACAATTTCTCTCTGAGTCTCATTGGTCATATTGGCTATAGGAAAATTGGCTACAGGTAAAGGTAAAAGTATTTCTAACACCTTAAAATTAGCCCTTCGAATTGGTGTGACATGCTCTTCCGGCATCTGGCATTGCAGCGATCACAAACTTGGACAAAGGAATAGAATGGCCAGTTAAGTTTCAGGAGGGGTAGACCTGTGTGGAATGGCCAACAGAACCCCGAGCAAAGCCATGGGATAGTCATTCTCACAGAATGGCCATGAATAAGGAAATAAACAACAAAATCCCGCTCTAGTCAAAAAAAAAAAAAGGATATGACCCTTCAAACCCTGACACTTAGGGGTATGTTTACTAAACCCTCTTAACGTGCGCGCTGCGTTAGTGTGCAGGATGTCATATAAGGAGTGGGCGTTTCAGTCCTAAAAAAGCAAACCGGGATTAATCATGCGCTAATGTGCGCTGCGCCCTAATGTGCGTTTCCCGTGCCCTAATGTGCGTTTCCCGTGCTCTAATGTGTGCCCTAATTTGCGTTTCTCGTGCCCTAATGTGTGCCATAATGTGCGTTTCTCGTGCCCTAATGTGCGCACATTAGCGCATGAGAAACGCACGCGGGAAGCATAAGCAGGCGTGCTGATGTGTAAACAGAGGAACAGAGCTGCAGTACAATGGTTAAGACACTGACCAGTGATGCAGGAGTCATCAGTTCAATCCCCCACTGTGCCTAATGAAGAAGGCTGGCTGAGGCATTACCTGTTATGGATTATATTGCTTTAGGAGGAATTTTATTTTTATTTTAATTAGTGCTGCCAGCAAACACACCCTCAAAGTATTTATTTATTTTATTTATTTAATGTTTTTCTATACCGCACTATTCGGCTTCAGCGCGGTTTACAAGGAACAGGTTTGTACAATGTGGAACAGCCATACATTGAACTTACATCAAACAAGGAATTTAAACATGGATAACAGGTGAACTATATACACTATATACATAAGGGGATTGCATCATAGTTGAATTTATGTTACAGGCCCTAAAAGGGCTGATTAGGTGCGGAGGAAAGTTATCATAGGGGATTGGTTAGCCGGCGTTGGGTTGAGAGACTGTAGGGTCATGTGATATTGTCTAGGTGATGTTGTCGGAATTACAGAAGTGTTGCAGAAATAGGTGGTGCTTGAGAGCTTTTCTAAATTGGGGGAGGTTGTTTATGGTTCGGATCTCTGTTGGGAGGGAGTTCCAACATGAGGGGGCGAACAAGGCAAAGGCACGGTTTCTTGTGGATTTGTTGCATTTTGTGATGGCTCTTGGAAGGAGGATGGTATTGCAGGATGTGGATCTTCTTAGTCTGTTGTCTGGGGTAGGTTGGATCAGATCAGACAGGGTAGTTGCGGTGATACCATTAACTGTTTTAAATGTCATGGTTAGGATCTTAAATGTGATCCTGTATTGGACGGGGAGCCAGTGAAGGCTCTTCATAATAGGGGTGATATGGTCCCTACGAGACGCTCCGTAGAGGGTTCTAGCTGCGGTGTTCATCGCAAGCTGCAAGGGGTTTATCGAGTTCTTTGGGAGGATAGAGTTGGCGTAGTCGAAGTGGGGCATTATTATGGCCTGGAAGACTGTTCTGAAGTCGTTTGGTTCCAGAGTATTCTTTATGAGGCGTAGTGCCCGTATAATGTGCCTAATTGTGCAAGAGAAGAATTGTTCTGATGGTATTGTCTACATGCGCATGCATGTCAAGGTGCTGATCGAGTGTTACGCCTAAGTATTTGATCGTTGTCTTGGAGATGAGCTCTGCGTTGTTCACCTTGATTGATGAGGGGGGAGTAAATGACTGGTCTCTACCAATGACCAGGCCGTCGGTCTATATTTGATTTATTCTGAGCTTTTGGTTGTGCAGCCAGTCTGTGACGGCGTTGAAGCAGGAGGAGAGCTGGTCAAGGTTTGGATGCTCTAAGTCTATTGGGGTGAACATTAAGACATCGTCAGCATATACTAGGCAGTTGATGTTAAAGGACCGTATGAGGCTGCAGATGGGCTGCATGTAGACATTGAATAACAGGGCTGATAGGGATGAGCCTTGCGGGACGCCTTTTTCCAGTGGGAAAGGGTCTGATAATGAGGATCCGGAGCGGACATGCTGCCATCTGTTACTCAGGTATGAGGCGCACCATGCTAGAGCGTTGTCATGGATGCCTTTCTCAGCAAGGCGGGAGAGGAGTATCTTGTGGTCCACCGAGTCGAAGGCGGCTGCGATGTCAAGAAAGATGAGGGCGAAACCCTTTTTGATGTTATTGAGCCCAATTGTGAGGGAGTTGAATAACGTAGTCAGAAGGGTATCCACTCCATGGGACTCTCTGAATCCATGCTGGCAGTGGTCAAGAGGAGCGTTGTTTTCGATGTGATGGGTCAATTGCTGTTGGACTGTTTTTTCCATGATTTTAGCTAGGAGCGGGATGCTCGATATAGGCCTGTAGGAATCCATCTTTGAGGGGTCGAGCTTTTTGTTCTTCAGTAAGGGTCTTATTGAGGAATGTTTCAGGTTCTGTGGGAATATCCCTGATGTGAAGGATGCTCCTATTAGTTTGGCGAGGAAAGGACTGAGGTCTGATTTTAGCGCTTTTACCCATTGTGCCGGGCAAGGGTCACTCGGAGCCGTGGTGGTGTTTATGCATGTGATGGTATCTTGGATCTCCCTTGCTGTTGGGGGGGAGAAGGAGTTAAGAGTGTGATGACTGTCTGCTGTCCCATTTAGAGGGGAGAAGTATGAAGGTAGCGTGACCGGATCTTCCGGGGGGTGGTCGTTTGCAGGGGCGATGTGTTGGCTCGTCTTTGAGCGAAGGTAGTCCGCATATTCCTGAGGGTCAGGCGACTTTGTTTGGTTGGAGGAGGGCTCTTTTGCCAGATTCTTGACCAGATTGAATAGCTCTCGTGGTTTGTTTATGGCTCTCAGTAGGACATCTGAGTGGTATTGTTTCATTCTTGTGGATACGGCTGTTCTGTGAGCGTCGAGGTGGGCATTGTATGCTTCATGGCTCTCATTTGTCCCAGACCTGCGCCATCGTTTCTCTCAAGTTGACGTAACTGCCGGAGGGACGTTGTCAGTTCAGATGAATACCAAGGTGCTTTTTTCCTACCCTTGTAGTTTTTCTTGGTAATTGGGACGTTGTTTACTGCGTTGAGGGACTTGTTCCATAATGTTATCATGTCGTCGAGGTTGAGGTCGGGTGCTTCAAGGATAGGGCGTACTCTCTCCATAACCTCCTGCTCGTTGAATGGGAGGTAGCGTGTCTGAGTAGGAATGGTGTTGTCAACTGGGGTGGGAGGGTAGTTAGAACCATGGGGGGAAGGCAGCGAGAATCTGATCAGGCTATGGTCAGACCATGGTACTGGGCTTAGTGAGAGATTGAACTTGTGAGAGGGGTAGTTGGCTATTTGAGGAGCAAATATCAAGTCGAGGATGTTTCCCTTGATATGAGTGGGGGAGTTAACTAGTTGGGTGTATCCTAGAGCTTTGAGGGCATCAAGGAAGGCTATGGCTTGGGTGTCTTGCAGTGCGGGGAGGTTGAAATCCCCTAATACCCAGTTTGCTGTACGGGGTTTGCTCGGGTTACATGCTAGATCGACAATTACCGAGAGGTCATCAGGTATTGGGGAGGGTGCTCTATATAGCAGGTTGATAGTGTGATTCTTGTTTGCTATGGATATGTAGTCGAGATGGGGGGAACTGTTGGAGGTGATGGGCTGGAATTGTAGACTTTCCTTAGTGAGGATGATTACTCCACCCCCTGTGCGGTCTGTCCTGTGACATGAGTGTATGGCAAAGGTAGGCGGGACGTGTTGATGGAGGAGGACAGAGTCTGCAGCAGACATCCATGTCTCTGTGATGCAGAGGATGTCGAGATTGTGTTCAGCTAGCATAGCAGTAATGGCAGGCCATTTCTTGCGGATGGAGCAGGAGTTAATGAGTGCACACTTCAGGTTATGGGGTGGGATGTGAGTCTCAGGTTTGGGTGGGAGGGTCTGTTGGATGGCGACGTAGATGAGATGGGGATGTAGTGCTTGTCCATGTCTTCCAGGTTGCGTGTAAGGAGGTATGTACTGTCTCCTCCATGCGTTATGCAAGACAGGGATGGAGTTATAGGTGAGGGCTTGGGAGTGGTGAAAGAGGGCAAGAAGCAAGCAATAGGCTGCAAGGATACGTAGTGAAGTTGATGCTGTAGGTGGGATCATGGTGCAGGTGTGGGATGGGGACTACTGACAACAGTATAGTAGTAATAGAGCAGAAACGAGTAGTAGTACAATGGTAGCTTATACTGGCAGTGATGTTACTGGTAACAGTATGATAATTAAGTAATTAGGTATCAGTATGGCTGGTGACAACAGTAAATTAGCAATAGAAAGGTTGATGACAACAGTGGAGTACTTAGCTATCGGTCAGGCTACTGCCAATAATATTATCCCACTGACACAAGTATATAAGCAACAGTGTAGTAATTAGGTATTATTCGGGCTGCTGACAATAGTATAATAGCAATATGACTACTGGTAACAGTACATTGGTGACTGTTATTACTAAGATTACTGGCAGTAGTGTAGTAACAGTGTAGCAATGAAGTTGTGGGTTATACTTGCAAGGAAGCAGGAGGGAACAGTCGTTTGGTGAAATCTGTTGCTTCAGGTCCTTGTGGCGTGATGTCTGCTTGTCGGTGTCACGTTGCTCGTGAGGTTGTGGTTATTCTTACGCCGTTGGTGAGCGAGCTCGACCACAGGGGAGCTCAAGCTGTTGGAAAGATGAGAGGGAGTTCGGGATTTTGTCTGCCGTCGGATTGTAGAGGCCACTGCCTAAGGGCCACGCCAAAGGGCCCTCTAGCGAGGCCCTCAGGCGCGGGCCCGCCCGGTGGCGGTATTGTATTGTAACATAAGGTGCTGCATAAGGCGCCTCATAAGGTACCCCAGAGGGCACATTTTAAAGTGCACTGTCCGCCAAGGCACCCTATAATGTTGCCCATAGGGAGCCTTAGAAGGTGCTGTATGGGGCGCCCTATGAGGCACCGAAAGGTTACAGTACTGCTTTTGATGGCAGCACTGCGCATGTTAACGCATGGAAACCTGAAGTAGGTGCGCTGACCTGCATACATTGTAACAGAGGTGTAGCACAATGGTTAATACATGGATTGCTGAACCAGGGGTCATGAGTTCAATCCCCCAGTGGGGTTAATGATTACCTGTCTCAGGCATTACACTTTATTATACAGCAGTGCTGAATGAGGCATAGTGCTTTTTAATGTACATCAGTGCTGCGTGAGGCATATGTCTTCTTACGTTACAACAGTGTTACCTGAGGCAGTCTCCTTTCTATGTTACAGCTGTGCTGTGTCATGAGGTGCAGAGATCAGAGCCCGCGGAGACAGGAGATTTTGATCAGAATAAAGCTAACTTTGACAGCTCAGAAATAAACATGGAGGAGGGTTGGCATAGAAACTGTACACAAACCAATTCACGTAGTGCTAGGGAACGCCCAAACCAAAAGCTACCTCGTGGCTCATCAAGAGATAGGGGACAGCTGATAGGGGGCGGAGCCCAAACAAATACCAAATGCAACACATTTAAAAATCCCTTACCCGAGAGAAGGAGTAGGGCAGCAAAGAACAGAGAGGGCAGCAAACACAGGAAGTCCCAGTCGTAGGAGAAGCATTGAGAGAGAAAGCTTCAATGAGGAAGGAAGTTTTGAGAGACATGCTGACCAGAGGAGACTGGTAGGACGGTGCTGCGCTGTGAAGCCGAAGGGAGACTGCCTGGAAGAGCAGTACACGGCTGACCATTGCACCAGAGAGCTCTGCTGTCGTGGAAGCAGAGAGAATTGTTCTGAAGCCCAGTTAAGGCAATTCCAGCCTTACAGCTCAAGGTACCCAGCAAGAGAGGATTATTTTCCTGAGGCTAATTTGTTGCCCAAAAGAAAAGCTAAGCAAACACGAAGGGAAGAGTTTTTCCCCGTGCAAAGTTGTGCTCAAGGGAGGAAGCTTGGAAGAAACTTGTTAGAAGGTAGGAGTATTCTCCCTAATAGCAGGAAAGAAGAGTATAGCCAAATTCCCTGCACTTACCAGGAACTCTGTGACTCAGTTGAGAGAAACAGCAGCAATTACGGTAAATACCCATACTCCTCTAAGCTGTTGGGGGAAGGAAATACCTTAGGCTATAGAGAGGAACCCGGCAGGCAAGATAAAGGTTTCAGCCCATGGGAAGCTGGTCAAGACATTGAACACATGCAGTGTGATTTTTATGAGAACCCGGACACTGAGGTATTTATGGATTGTACATATACTTTTTCTGACAGCATACAATCATTGTGTTAAAGTGCTACAAGGGCTGTTTCACAGGAGAAGACAGACAAAAGGAGTTTTGGGAAAGAAACTGTTTTCTTTGCATTTTCATTTCTTTTTGGCTGAAGATAAGCATTGCCTGAGTTCAAGTTAATTCTTTGTTTGTAGTTCCAGACGCATGGTCTTTGTGTTACTTTGTTTTCATGGTTTAAGAATCCAACCCTGGGAAGGGAAATAAATCCTATTTGACCTTATCACTCTGACTGCAACTACTTATTTCTACTGGCTGTGGAACTACAGTACCCAGAAGGCTCTGCTAAGCCTCATTATAATATTCCACAGTTATCAAGGAACTTTACCTCGCTCACTCTATTCACGCCCGTGGCCTCTGGGAGGGTGAGCGGGCGACAGCTGCCAGGAGAAACACCCTCACAGTGCTGTAATCTTCAGGTGCCCCATAAGGCACATTATAAGGCACCTTAAGGTTACAGCACTGTGAGGGTGTTTCTGCTGGCTGTACTACTTGAAATTACACACAAACTGCCCCAGACAGTCCCCCATGTACCCTGTAAAATACTTATCTCCAAGTTATAATGCCCTGTTCAATGTATGCCCAGTTTGTGCAATGTAAACCGCAATGGTGCAGAATAGCGCAGTATATGGGGGAATGTAAATAAATGAAGTAAATAAACCCACTGTGGATTCAAACCACCAACCTCCAGCTCCACAGGCAGTGCAGTCACCAGTGGGCTACAGCTCTATAACTGTAAAGAGATGTCTGGCTGCCTACAAAATAACTTCTGCAGACTGTGTGCTGCGGTTACCAGGGTAGGGTTAGTCCTCTCGCACCCATGATGCACTGCACATGCAAAGCAGCAGTCTACAGACGATCTGAAGATGGGGTATGCACCCCCACAGCACCTAAGCCTGGTAGGGGGTACTGACCGTGTGTGTTACTGGTACAGAGTAGCTACAGACCGTCCCAGTGTGCAGGTCCTGTGCTCACCCTGAGGGTGAGGTGGGGCCCCCAGCACCATGTCCACAGCACCTGTCCTAGCTGAGATAGGCTATGCTGCAGGTCCCCATTAGTGCCGGTGTGTGATAGGTGGTCCCATCAGACACACCTGTCCCCATCTGTATATTCTAGTCACGTCTGGGCCTTGTGGACTATGATGCCCATGGAATAGTGCATGTCTGGTGTGGGTGCCATGGCCACATGATATATTTGCTGGCGGGCGGGCGGGCGGGCGGGCGGGCAGAGGAAGGAAAGGTGCTGTTTGGACCCACAGGCGGAGTGTGTCATACCACTGAACCTGCCCTCTGGAACTCAGGATCCCCACACAACGGATCCACATTCTATAGCCCTGCAATGGTGGCGGCAGAGGGGACCATCAACCTCAGTCCGGCTGGGGTACAGACAATCTACGGGCACTCCATGCAGTTCTGTACGCATCCATACTTCAATAGCAGGCAGACAGTATGGCCTGAAATGCCCAGCTGCCCCACCACCATCTGACATTTTCCAGCAGCGAGCTGCACCCTGTACGGTGCTCCAGCCATACACATACCAACTGCAGACAATCTGCTAGCTAGTCCATAGTGCATGTTACCGGAGAGGTTGTGAGCACACCCGCCAGGCAGATATGTCAGTGTTTGGGCCCCAGAAAAGGGCACCCATATATATCACTTGACAGATATTCTTATATAGCACTATGGTGGAACCTAGCCATGCCATGGTCACTGCTCAGTCAGGGTGAGAGTGACCTCCCAGCAGGACATGCTGTGGCCACCCTGTCTGTGCAGATGGTGGCTGGGCACTACAATGTCCCAGCCATTGCCCTATGCCCTGTGCAGATGCATCCTGCACAGGCCGCCCTGTCCGGGCTATACCCACAGTACCTTGCTCCTCATTATGCACATCAGCAGGCCGATACTGGCAACAGTGCTAGCAGTGTGAGCTGAGGAGGGTGTTGGCAGCCACCACACACTGGACAGACGGACACACACTCCCCTCACCTATGCCAGCATTAAGCAACTATAGAGGTCTCTGGCAGCCCTGGCCACCACACCAGTCCTAGGCACAGTGCAGGCATGGCTATGGCACGCAATACTGTAGGAGTCACCCCCCAGGGTGGTAAACACTGTCAGACACAGGACCTGTATCACACTCCACAGACATCTGAACGATTGCTATGATGCAGCTCACTCAGCAAATTGTGCTTAACTTAGGAATTGCTATCTACCATTACCCATGGCAACCTTTTGATAGATGTGTACCGTATTCCCAGGTGTAGGGTGGCATTGCTAAGTTATGCAAGTGCTAGTATTCGGGGAAGGAAACAGGGCCCGAAGCCCTGCCTCTCCAGGTGGCTTTGGATAATGGGGCCTGTGGGTGCAGGCGTGTCTGCCCCTGTTGTCCGCTGCGCTGGGGCAGAGGTTCCAAACTCCGGTCCTGGTGGGCCAAACACTGCTCGGGTTTTCATGCTATCCTTAATGAATATGCATGAGATACATCTGCATACCATGGGGGCGGTGCATGGAGATGCAGCACAGACATATGTATTAGAAACAGCACGGAACCTGAATGGTGCTTGGCACTCCAGGACTGCCTTTGGGGGACTCTGCTCTAGGTACTGCACATGTTTATGGTGTTTGTGCTCTATGGGGTAAAATATATGCATTTGAGGCATGTTTCTGTTCTCAGCAATACAGGTTCAGTCTTTACTACCATGTTTTCTTCATGGGTAAAATAAGGGGACTAGGTTGGCAGGAGCCACAGCTGGGACTTGAACCTGTGACCTTCTGCTTTTGAACACACTGTCTGTGTGCACTGCACCACTGTGTTGCCACAGATATGGCATATTCCCTGGGGAGTCCATGACTGTACATCCGACAGAGCCTGTCTGTTGCAATGGACGGCAGCCACCTACACAGGACTGGGCCTGGACTGCTGTGGGCAACAGCCACTGCCCCCTCCACCACCAGTACCCCTCTGCCACCATGCTGACATGTCCTTATATTGGAGACAGCATAAAACCTGAATGATTTGTGGCCCTCCAGGACTGCATTTGGGGGACTCTGCTCTAGGTAATGCGCATGTTTCTGGTGTCTGTGCTCTGTGGGGTAAAATAGAGGTGTTTGAGCCATGCTTATGTTCTCTGCAATAAAGGTTCGTCTTTACTATCACGGTTTAGTTGTGGCTAAAATATGGGGACGGGATTGGCAGGAGCCCCAGCTGGGGCTTGAACCTGTGACCTTCTGCCTCCAAACACACTGGTTGTGTACACTGCACCACGGTTTTGCCACAGAGACAGTGCATTCCCTGGTGATACCATGACTATTCGTCCGGCAGGGCCTGTCTGTTGCAGTGCATGGCACCCACCTACACAGGGCTAGGCCATGGTCTGCTCTGGGCAGCTGCCACTGCCCCCCTCCACCACCAGTACCCCTCTGCCAACATGCTGCATGCCCTTCTGCTGGTGGTGCTGGTGGTGCGCAATCTCAGGCCATCCAGTGTGCAGGTAGGCGGCTGCCTATGGTGAGTGTTCTGGGGTCGGGGTGCCTGCATAGTCGTCCACGCTTCCCCCCAACACTGCCTGCCACTGTTCTGTGCCCTTGGAGGTACCTGCTGGGTACTATCCCCTGTGACACTGTGATAGACACGCTCATGCCCATGTTGGGCCCTCATCAGTTGCTGTCTGGCTGCTGTACAGTTTCAGCATTCCTATGTGCCACCTAGGCATCTGCCTAGTCCGCACTGTGCCCCAGCTGCACCACAGCATGTGCCGCCTGCAGCCATCTGTACCCCCATTCCCAGCATCTGTCCAGTTGCCCATTCAGACATGCCCGTCCTGCTGTTGTGGAACATGGGCATGCCAGAGGAAACCTGTCCAATGGAGGACGTAACCCTGATCAGTGCTATTTCACTGTGGGATCATTCACCTTGTATGCGGACGGAGCGTAGACCCATCCAAAATTCATATCTTTTTTTCGGAGCTTTCTTGGGAGTGTTTTCTGATGTTTCCCATTACTATCCCCATTGCCCAGCTTGGTTATGTTTTTATTTTATTTTGTTGGGGTCATTTTCAATGTTTATTTGCACTTTTGTTCTGTGCACATGTATCACACTTATCACTGTTTTGTAGGTTTCCCTGGTTTTGCTGTACATTGCTGACAGAAATGGTTTCTCTTCCCTTTAAATCGGCTCTAACGCGAGGTTTTCACTCGTGGTATTTTTTGTCTCGGATTTCAGCCTCGTTAATGTGCGGGGAGCCTCTCCCCTCCCACTCTCCACCCATTGACCCCTTCTCTCCGCCCCTGGGGAGCCTTCCTCCGCCCTCCGGGAGCCTTTCCCCGCCTTCAGCGCACATTAGCACGCCGCGCACTTGAGCGTGCACATTAGTGCCCCGTAAAGCGACATTAGCGTGCGCTAAGGTACCTTAGCGCACGCTAACGTCGCACAGCGCACATTAGCGCAGTTTAGTAAACATACCCCTTAGAATGGACCACTGTAAAATCTTCATGATACCTATGCCAGGAAGATCGTGCTAAGATGTAGGATCTTGCTAAGATGCATACTGCTGGTTTCAGGTCCATTCTTCCGACCCCTGAAGGCACAGCTATACTCACAGGGCTTGTCACCTGTCATGCCGAATAAAGGTTGCCACTGTTGGGCAGCATAGACATCATCGCTGGCTACCAGAGCTATTTTGACAGCTTCATCCTATCACAGCACTACATGGGTCAAATCCTTCACAGCCCTCAATAGGGAGTTGCCCAGGTGTGGCTGACCCATCCTACTTGTGCATGGAGAAAGTGAGGTTACTTACCTGTAACAAGGGTACTCTACGGACAGCAAGATAAGTCAGCCATATAAACCCACCCGCCTCCTCTCTTGAATGAACCTTCCTACAGCTGGAGAACGACTGAGATGGGAAGGGGGTGGGCACTGGGGTGGGGTGGCTGGCAAATGCTCAGAGGAGTCTTCCTGACTTCTAAGCTGTTGGAAAACTCTTCCATTCGTGGTGCAGTCAACCAGGTTGGCTGACTCATCCTGCTGTCCAGAGAAAACCCCTGCTACAGGTTACTGACCTCACTTTGTTGGACTAGCTGTCAAAGGTTAAAACCTTCTTCAGGTTAGGAATGTATTGAGTTCGTCCATGTAAAAGTTATTTTCCTCAATTGTTTCTCTTTTCTTTATTCTTCTAACTACCATGACAGTGGACTATTTCTTATATGACAACAGAAATTCCCTTCCTTCCCTCCCTCCCACGCACAACTCGTTGTCCTACTCCTTTCCAGTTCCGGGGGAAGGGAGGCAGAGGGCTCGGCGCGCAAGCGTCGACGTGATGACCTTGACGCTGAATGCGTCAGGCGCAGGCGTCGACGCGATGACGTTGACGCTGAATGCGTCAGGTGGGAGCGAAGTGTGTCGTTTCATCCGAGGTACTGGCCGCTTGTCGCGTTTCCTCGCCGCCTTCCTGCGACCCGGACCGGAACCGCGTTCACCAGCAGCACGGCTGGCCCAGAGCCTCCCGGAACAGGTGATAAGTGCGCTCGTTTCCGGCCGTCACCGCGGCCTCTGCCTCTCTGTCCGGAGGTGGTCGGAACAGTTCCGCCGCCTTTCTGCAGGCCCGGCGCCTGCTGCTGTCGCTGCTCTTCCCCCTCCCTGACCCACCCACTCGCGCGCGCAGCAGTAACTTACTGCTCGTGTCTGCGAGCTGGAGACCGTCGTTAAAATGGAACGTTCACAATGATGTCGTGACAGTGTTGCATGGTCCGTTCTCACTTTTGCCAGAAAGAATGTAAAGGACTGATGCTGCTTGTAGGTAACAGATAATGGCTGTTGTGCACGAGCTTCCAAGCCATGATGTGTAAAGCTTGTGTCTCGGTTTAGTAAAGCAAACTGTAGTCTATTTTTGGAGTGGTTAATACGTATTTTAAATCATAAATATTTACGGAAACAGGCTATGATACCCATAATAGTTCATCTACTTTGCCCTGTTCATTCTTGGTTTGTTAAGTTTATTTCCAGTAGCACTTCAAGAGCAGTTAGATATTATAGTTTGCTTATTTAATATTTGCTATAGCTGTTTACAAAATAAAACCATAGTATAATAATAACACAAATAAAACATAGGACAGAAAAGGGAAGGAAAAAAGAAGCAATATAAGGAAGCAACTGCAGTGCTAGGGAGGTGATCACACATCCAGCAGCTCCCTAAAGGCATTGGTAAATGAGGACCTTTTTACTAAGGTGTGGTAAGTTTTTGCACTTGCATGCATTTTGAATAAAAATGAATGCATGGTAAGTGCAAAACTCATGCACGAACTGTTGGGGGTGTGGCCAACATGTTCTTTTGTGTGGTCTCCAGACTTGCACACAATACTCCAAATGAGATCTCACTAAAGACTTATACAGAGGCACTATCACCTCCTCCTTCCTGCTGACTGCTCCTCTCCCTATGCACCCAAGCATCCTTCAGGCTTTCACCATCACCTTTTCTACTTGTTTAGCCACCTTGAGATCATCAGAAACAATCACCCCCAGATCTCATTCTTCTTTTGTAGACAAGTACAGCCATTCCTCGCTTAACGACCGAGTTCCGTTTCAACGACCCGGTCGTTAAGCGAATTGGTCGTTAAGCGAGGAACGTTTTCGTGGCTCACTAAACGGCATCTTACAGCTTATGGGAGAAATCGACGCGCAGAATAAGGTGATTTTAGCGCTTCCATACACATCCTGTTGCTATTATGCTGCATTTCTGACAAAGCTTTGGATAAAGAATACTGCCCCGTGGTGGAACCGTCGGTGAGATGGTCGTAAGTGTGAGCGGTCGTAACGGCGAAGCGATGGTCGTAAGTGCGAGCGGTCGCTAAACAGGTAGGTCGTTAAGCGAGGACTACCTGTACTTCACCCCCTATTCTATACCACTCCCTTGGATTTTTGCAACCCAAATGCTTGACCCTTCATTTTTTAGCGTTAAATCTCAGCTGCCAAATTCTTGACCATTCTTCAAGCTTAGTCATCCCTCCTTATGTTATGTACTCCTTCCTGGATTGTCTACTCTATTGTAGATTTTGGTATCCTCTGCAAAGAGGCAAACTTTACCTGACAGCCCTTCTGCACTATCACTTAGAAAGATGTTAAAAAGAATCAGACCAAGAGCAGATCCCTGCAGCACACCACTGGTTACATCCTTCTCCTCAAGAGTAAGCTCCATTTACCTGTACCTTTGTCGCCTCCCACTCAACCAATTTCTAACCCAGTTGCTTTGGGGTCTATTCCTAGGATGCTCAATTTATTTAGAAGTTGTCTGTGCAGAATGGTGTCAAAGGCTTTACTGAAATCTAAGTACACCACATCTAGGACTTTTCCTCATTCCAACTCTTTGGTTGCCTATTCAAAGAAAATATTTAGATTTGTCCGACAAAACCTGCCCCTTAATAAAACCATGCTGCCTCGGATCCTGCAATCCATTGGATTCTGAAAGCCTCACTATCCTCTGTTTTAGCAGCGTTTCCATTAATTTACTCGCCACAGAGGTCAGACTAACCGGCCTGTAGTTCTCAACCTCATGCTTGCTTCCGCTTTTGTGTAAAGGGACCACATGCGCCTTTCTCCACTCCTGACTCTAAAGAAGAATTGAAAAGGTCATACAGTGGAGCCGCTAGAACTTCCGCAAGTTCCTTCAGTTCTCTGGGATGTATCCCATCTGGCCCCATCGCCTTGTCTATTTTTATTTTAGCTAGTTCCTCACAACCACAGTCTTCTGAAAATCGTTCAAGATCCCCTTCACTACTGTTCCTATTTGTGGTGGTTTTCTGAGGTCCTACTCCACAGAACAAAAATATTTGTTAAGCAATTCCGCTTTATCCTTCTACATATGCCTTCCCTTCACCTTTATTTATTTTTATTTATTTACATTCTCTTATATACCGCGCTATTCTGCATCAGTGCGGTTTACATTGAACAAACTGAAATTACATTGAACAGGGCATTGAACTTGGAGATAACTATTTTTACAGGGAACATGGGCTATGGAGGGTTAAGTGGCTTGCCCAAGACCACAAGGAGCACCCGTGGGATTAGAAACCCCAGTCCTTCCGGCCCAAGGTTGCTGTCCTCTAGTGGGATTTGAACCCCCGACCTTCCGGCCTGAAGTACCTTGCCCCAACCACTAGGCCACTCCTCCACTCCTTTGTCTGGCAATACCACTTTTGCACTTCCTCTTCTCACTAACACATTTATTTATTTATATACTGCGCTCTCTTAAATCAGTGTGGTGTACAATGTTGACAGTTCAAACATTGAGCTTTACAAATAACAGGTAAAAACAACTTCCTTATCGTCACTCCAGTCCCTTTACTTCAGGGGTTACGCAACCCTTCCAGCAGCTTGGAGGCTGAGCCCAACCTTTTTGGGATGGAGCGGTATATATACCACTGGTGCCACCCACCAACTCCAGTATTCTCAGCCGCCAAGCAGCTGGAGGGTTCCGTAAGCCTAGGGCTTACTGGAGTCCTACCTTCTCCTAAATTTTACTAATTTGGCTATTTTAATTGGTAGATTCTTTGTTTTATTTTTATTTCATTAGGCAACTTGCTTACCTTTTTATTTTCTCTTCTATTTCCTGCCGTTTCTTTCTACTTCCCCCCCCCCCCCTCGGCCCGGGCCGAGGATCGGAGGTGGTACCGCTTTGCCTGTAGCAACGAGCAGGGGGGTCAGGAGCCTCTCGCTGCCGGTTCGACCTGCTCCCCTTCAGTCCTCCAGAAGACCTGCGACCTCGCGCCGAAGCCCCCCGGTGGCTGAGCGCTGGAGGCAACGCAAAGCGGGAGAGAGAGAGGTTTCAGCCTCGCAGGTTTCATCGCTCTTCCCCCCGGGGCAGCAGAGTGCAGGGGCGAGCTCCGGAGATGCGAACGCAACGCCGGTAGACAGACGGCGTTCCTGGTTGCGCGGGACACGTTTTCCTGTCCTTTCTTTTCCGGCGGAGGGCCCAGAGCAGCGCTGAGAGCAGTCGCGTTCCTCCGTTAAGGGCTCCACGTGGCCGCGGCCTACCACGTGTTGAGCCAACGGTCAGGAATCGCGGCCCCGGACCGGGAAACAGCAGAAGCCTCTAAAATCGCAAGTACCCAGCTTATTGGCTGGAATTAGAATTTTAATTGCTGGTTTAATTTCTGTTTTTAATTTTAACTTCTGAAATTATCTTTATTTGTATTTATCTGGATTCCAGTTATTTTGGGGGATTTTCGCTGTTTATTTCTTGTACACGAGAGAGCATTGGCAAAGCAGGGGATCTAAAGTTTAATTTAAAAGTTTATTTCTGGTAAAACTGCTTGCCTAGGCCGGGGCACTTAAGTCTCCTTTTAGGGTGTCCCCTGGAGAGCATGACTGACAAGTCAAGGTGCCCATCTTGTGGCACCCGTAGGGGTACTTCGTCTGAGGCAGGAGTCTGCAGGGGCTGCGCTGCAGTAGCTACCTCAGTAGAACAAGAAATCAGCTTGTCCATGGCCCAGTCATCGCAGGGGTCCTCGGATCCTTTGGAGGGGGAAGTAGCGTCCCAGTTACCCCTTCCTTCACGCTCAGAGGTACCCCCTCCTCCGCTCCCTCTTTCCGCCCTTCCCTCTGGGGAGGGGGAAGTAGGGGATTTTTTCTCCCCTGACTTCATGCTCTTGCTACACCAAGCCTATTGCATGCGCAAGCAGGGGATTGGGACAGGGGAAGTGGGCTCGACAGCCGAAGGCAGAGTAGCCAGACCCATGAGGGCAAGCGTTCAGGACTCAGGGATACCCCCAAAGCGCCCCAGACTGTTGAATGAGGAGCCTCCCTCTTCACTTTCCCAGGGCACTCTAGAAGAAGAGGGCTCTGAAAAGGATTTAGAGGAGGAAGAGGAAGAGCTGGAAGAAGGGGAGATCCCTGAGGAGGACCATTCTCGCATAATTAGAGTGTTTCGATGAGAGGAGCTGCCTGCCTTAATTAATGATTCCCTGAAAGCTCTCAGCGTATCCTCAGATACCCCAGCGGAGGATGAGGCATTGGAGGATCCCTTAATCCAGGCCATCAGGAGGTCCCAGAAGGTTTTTCCTGTCCACAGAGTGGTGCGTCAGATGATACAGGAGGAATGGGATCAGCCTGAGTCAGGGTTAAGAGGGGTCCGGGCCATGTCCCGCCTCTACCCTCTCCCAGAATCAGACAAAGAGCTGCTGAAGTCCCCCAGGGTAGATGCGGCGGTATCAGCAGTAACAAAGAAAACTACCATCTCAGTTGAGGGCAGCGCGGCCCTGAGGGATCCCCAGGATAGAAAATTGGACACGCTCCTTAAGCAAGCCTTTGATGTGAGCGCTCTGGCCTTGCAAGCTTCAGTTTTAGGGGCATGGGTGGCGCGGGCCTGTTTGAGGTGGTCTCAGCAACTCCAGGCAGAGGAGGGCTCCTCCGAGGGGGCATTAGCCAACTCGGCGAGGTTGGAATCCGGTACGGCCTTCTTGGCGGATAGTCAGTATGATCTCATCCGCAGCTTAGCCAAGAACATGGCCTCGGTGGTGGCAGCCAGACGCTATTTGTGGCTACGGAATTGGGCTGCCGATGCCTCCTCCAAAACCTGAGTCGTCTTCCCTTCAAAGGGAAGCTGTTATTCGGGGAGGACCTAGATAAGTTGGTAAAGGACCTTGGCGAATCCAAGGGTGGCAGGCTTCCGGAGGACAGGCCGAAGCAAGTGCGGCCCTTAACCCCAGCACGGAACCAACCTAGGGAACCCCGGAGATTTCATTCTGCCAGACCGAACCACTTTCTCAGGGGTCGTTTTCCCGCTAGGGGACAAGGCTTCCGAGGTTTTCAGGGAGCAGGCAGAGGTTTTTCGGCCTCCTCCTTATCCTCGGGCCCCAGGAAACAACAATGAGATACCGGGGGTCCAGGAGGGCGGGATGCCGGTAGGCGGTCGCCTGATGCAGTTTCTTCCCGCCTGGTCCCGGGTCACGTCCGATCAATGGGTTCTGGAGGTGATCCGAGAGGGATACGCTCTCGAATTTGCAAAGCAAATGCCTCCAGCCTTTGTTCAGTCCCCTTGCGGTTCCCCAACAAAAAGAGCGGCTATAGAAGCAACGCTTTCCCGTCTTATAGAGCTCGGGGCCGTGGTTCCTGTTCCTCCAGACCAGTGCGGTACGGGTCGGTACTCGATTTACTTCGTGGTCCCAAAGAAGGAGGGGTTCTTTCGTCCGATCCTGGATCTAAAGCAGGTCAATCGATGTCTCAAGGTGCCACACTTCAGGATGGAAACCCTGCGGTCGGTTATAGCGGCCGTAAGGGGCGGGGAGTTCCTAACGGCGCTGGATTTGACAGAGGCCTATTTGCATATCCCAGTCAGAAGGTCCCATCAGCAGTTCCTGAGATTTGCAGTGCCTCGGGGTCATTTTCAATTTCAGGCGCTGCCCTTCGGCCTAGCGACCGCGCCAAGGACGTTCACCAAGGTGATGGTTGTGGTAGCGGCTGCCCTACGAAAGGAGGGAATCCTAGTGCACCCCTACTTGGACGACTGGCTGATCCGGGCAAAGTCAGAAGAGGAAAGTCGTTGGGCAACAGCCAGAGTGATACAGGGTCTGGAGGAGTTGGGGTGGGTCATCAATCGCGCAAAGAGCAGTTTGATCCCCTCCCAAGAGCTCGAGTATCTCGGAGCAAGGTTCCACACAGGCAGGGGCAGGGTCTTCCTGTCCTGCACAAGGGTGAGGGACCTAAGGCTACTAGTCACGCAGTTCATGGCCAGGCGACTCCCTTCAGCATGGCATTACCTGCAACTGCTGGGAACCATGGCGGCAGCGATAGAGGTAGTTCCGTGGGCCAGGGCGCACATGCGTCCTTTACAGCGATCTCTGTTGCGTCGGTGGTCCCCACAACAGCACCCATTGTTCCTACAGCTACCCTGCACCCCTCGAACCAAGCAGTCCCTCCTCTGGTGGAGGTGCCCAAGGAATCTGAATCGCGGAATGCCCCTCGAGCCTCCGCAATGGTTGCTGTTGACGACGGACGCCAGTCTAGCAGGCTGGGGAGCGCATTGCGAGGACCAGTTTGTCCAGGGGCGTTGGACGGCGTTGGAATCTCAATGGCCCATCAACCGGCTAGAATTGAGGGCCGTCACTCTGGTGCTCAAGGCACTCGAGACCTCAGTGCTAGGAAAAGCGATTTGCGTACTCTCCGACAATGTCACCGCGGTGGCCTACATCAATCACCAGGGCGGCACCAGCAGTCCAGCCTTGGAGAAAGAGGCGGACGCACTGTTCCAGTGGGCAGAAGTTTGTTTGGAAGCACTCTCAGCACAGCATGTGGCTGGCACGGACAACATCACCGCCGATTACCTCAGCAGGTGCAAGATAGACCACGGGGAGTGGGAACTGCATCAGGAGATCTTCGACCAGATAGTAGCTCTTTGGGGTCCTCCAGTCATGGACCTCATGGCTCGGTTCTCATCCGCCAAAGTAAGCCGATTCTTCAGCCGGCGGAAGGAAAGGATGTCCGAAGGCCTAGACGCCCTGGCCCAGAAGTGGCCCTCGGAGGGTCTCCTTTATGTTTTTCCCCCTTGGGCTCTGATAGGGAAAGTCCTTCAGCGGATAGAAGCTCACCGGCGTCTAGTAATCCTCATTGCCCCGGATTGGCCCCGTCGCCCCTGGTATGCGGATCTGGTAAGGATGATCGCCAACCAACCTTGGCGGCTTCCCAGCAGGAGGGACCTACTGAGGCAAGGGCCGGGCCAGATGCCACACGTGGATCGATTCTCGCTTACGGCTTGGCTATTGAAAGGGCGTGGCTCATGAAGCGCGGCTACTCGGCGGCAGTCATCGCGACCCTGTTGAGCGCTAGGAAGCGCTCGACTTGTCTTTCCTATGTGAGAGTGTGGCGCATCTTCGAGGCATGGTGTGCGGAGCGCCGGAGGAAACCCCTGTCAACTTCGATCCCGGAGGTGCTGGAATTTTTACAAGCCGGTTTCGACAAGGGCCTGGCGCACAGCTCCCTACGAGTCCAGCTGGCGGCCATCGCTTGCTATAGGGGTAAGGTCTGCGGGAAACCTTTAGGAGCTCACGCGGACATTTCCAGGTTCCTGAAAGCGGTCAGACGGCTCCGTCCGCAAAGGAGATCGGTCATTCCCCTTTGGGACCTCAACCTGGTACTAAACGCCCTAGTCGCGGAGCCCTTCGAACCAATGAAGAAGGCTTCCTTGAAGGATCTGACTCTGAAGACAGTGTTTCTGGTTGCCATTTGCTCGGCCAGGCGGGTCTCCGAATTACAAGCCCTGTCTTCTCGGCCTCCCTTTCTGTCGTTTCTCAAGGATAAGGTAGTCCTTCGGACGGTACCCTCGTTCTTGCCTAAGGTCATCTCCCCCTTTCATGTCAACCAATCGATCACTCTCCCGTCTCTTTCGGCGGAGGAGCTAGGAGGGGGAGATAGTAGGCTCCATCTACTCGACGTCCACAGGACCTTGAAGCGTTACCTCTCCCACACAGCGCCCTTCCGGAAATCCGAACGACTGTTCGTGCAGTTTGGGGGTCCTCACAAAGGGGAGGCGGCGGCCAAGCCCTCAATCTCCAGATGGATCAGGGAGACGATTGCCTCCGCCTATATCCTCAAGGGGAAGCAAGTCCCAGGAGGACTGCGCGCTCACTCAACTCGGGCGCAGGCCACCTCTTGGGCAGAGTTCAGTCTAGTTCCTCCTCTGGACATCTGTAGGGCAGCGACCTGGTCCTCCTTGCACTCCTTTACCAAGCACTACAGACTGGACGTGCAGAGTGCTACGGACTCCCGGTTTGCGCATGCGGTTCTACGTTCCGGAATGGCAGATCCCGCCCGGGCTAGTACTGCTCTGGTACTTCCCTGAAGTAAAGGGACTGGACTGGAGTGACGATAAGGAAGAAGTAATTAGATCTTACCTGCTAATTATTGTTCCTGAAGGAACGACAGTCCAGTCCCTGTTCCCTCCCTAGCGCTAGGTTGCCATTCTGGCCGTTTTCTCAGGGACGGGGCTTCGGCCCGAGTGCAGACTCAGGTCTGTCTGGAGGGTCACTGTGGAGGGAGGGCCGGGCAGTAGCAGGTAATCTGCCTCCTCCCTTGATCCTTTCTCACCCTTTCTCATGCTTTCTCATTCTTTCTACTCCTGTAAAAAAAAAAAAAAAGGAGAAGATGTACAGATAATATTGTTTGAGTTGTGTTTTTTTCCTTTAAGCTAGTTACGAAAGTTTGGTTAAGTCTGCTTTTGCAGTAGGTTACTGGAGTTGGTGGGTGGCACCAGTGGTATATATACCGCTCCATCCCAAAAAGGTTGTGCTCAGCCTCCAAGCTGCTGGAAGGGTTGCGTAACCCCTGAAGTAAAGGGACTGGACTGTCGTTCCTTCAGGAACAGTAATTAGCAGGTAAGATCTAATTACTTCTTGGTTAAAACAGGGGGACTGAATAATTAAAAATTAATAACAGATACAGTTAAAATCAAATAATAGAAATGCAGGATGAACTTGATTATGTAAAATCTCCAGTATGAGAATAGTATTGATGGAAAAGAAGAGAATTTAGTGCTTTTTTAAAATGTGCAAGGTCAGAAATAGCCCTAGCCCTCACCACCTCACAAAATCACATTCCTATTGTACCAGCTAGTGAGAGAAAATGGTCAGGAGACCCCTATTACAACTCACGTGGGGCTAACCTCCCGCACCGCAACCTCCTATTACATGTCCCACTACAACACAACACGAAAGCCAGACAAATTAAAAAAATTTTCTACCCTAGTAGCCTGAAGTGTGCACTTATAAATGCCCGCTCACTTCGAAACAAGTGGCCAGTGATCACGGACATAATAATATCCCACAACCTAGACATTCTCATGGTCACCGAAACATGGCTCTCAGCGGAAGACAATATCATCCTCAACCAGCTTCTCCCACCTAACTTTACAGCCTTCACTGGACACAGACAAAACAAAAAAGGTGGAGGAATACTCATCATCACCAGAGCTGACCTTCAGTTTAAAATGGATGAATCCAACAGTAACAACCATCTAGAAACGGTATCAATTTCAAACAACATATGCTCCATAAACCTGGTCTATAGATCACCGTCAGCAGATCCAGACGACCTAGCAACCATAATAAATCTGGCATCCTTCACCCAGGGTCCAAATAAACCTAATTGGATCGTAGGGGATATCAACCTACCATCATTACAGGACACTCAAGCAACCTCATTCCTAGAAGCCCTAGATATCCTTGGATACACGCAAATGGTGCAAGAACCTACTCACGAGAAAGGCAACATCCTTGACCTCATATTCGCCCCGCAGCTAATTCTGGAGCAACCACAAAACATCGTGCTATCGATAACTGCAGTCCCATGGACTGACCACAAACTCATCACCTTTCAGATGCCTACCATTAACTGTTCACATAAGACAAAAACGGATAAAAGCAAATCTGCTAACTCAGCTGCCAGAAGTTTCCACCCATTTAACAGAGAACGCATCCTCGCTGAAATGTATACACTCTTTGATGAGACCTCATTAAGCCTAGATGAGTTGATCTCCTCCTGGAACAGCAAACTCAGCACAATCGCTATCCGCCCTCCAATGAACAAGAACCCAAAGAAGAGATCATCAGCCCCTTGGTTCACAGCCGATTTAAAAACTTCACTAACCATTTTAAGAAGGCTAGAAAAACGCTGGAGAAAGTCACGCACCAGCAGTGACCGATCAGCCTACATCCAACACCTGGCGGAGCATCGTAAAGCCATCACAGATAAAATCAGACAACACCACACAGACACCCTGAAACGGTCATTGAATAAACCGCATGACTTGTTTAACCTAGTTAAAACGCTTGCCAAAGAACCAGCCCCTGAGCACCACAGCAGTATCCACCCACAGGACTATGCGATTTACATGCAATCTAAAATGTGCAAGACCAACAAAATATTAATACCGGACCCTCCTGATGAACAAGACTACCCAGCATCACTGACATCCTTCTCCACTCCCTCAAAGAAAATTATTGAAGATACCATCCTAGCTCTAAACACAACTACTGCGCACACAGATCCTTGCCCTGCACACTGGATAAAGGACCTGCGATGTGACATATCCCCAATTATAGCCAAAATCTTAAACCAATCCTTTACCACTGGCTCTTTCCCACCTACTCTCAAGCAGACCTCTGTAAGACCTCTTTTAAAGAATACCAAACTTGATCCTCAAAAGGTAGAATCTTATAGGCCCATATCTAGCATACCTATGCTAGCAAAAATCATCGAGAAAATAGTGCACAGGCAATTACAGGATCATATAGACACCTCAGCCCCACTGGATCCGGCCCAACATGGATTCAGAGAGTCACATGGAGTGGAAACACTACTCACAACCCTCTTCAACAACATAATCTCAGGTGTGGATAACATACGCCAGGGTTTCGCTCTTGTCTTTCTAGACATAGCAGCGGCTTTTGACTCTGTATGCCACGAAATTCTCATCTGCCGGCTAAGGGAAAAAGGTATCTGCGGAACAGCACTCGAATGGTGCAAATCTTACCTGTCTGGTAGATGGCAGCACGTTCGAGCCGACGGGGCTACATCTGAACCATTCCAACAAAGTCAAGGTGTACCTCAAGGATCCTCCCTATCCGCATTGATGTTTAATATATACATCCAACCCATCTGCGACATCATCAGATCCTTCAATGTCAGTTACATGATATATGCAGACGATGTGCTATTATATATGCCAATATCATTAGATTGCCTAGACCTCACCCCTCTGACTAACTGCTTCAACACCATAGCAGAGTGGCTCCTATCACAAAACCTGCGAATACAACACAAGAAGACAGAAGTCCTTTTTGTCTCGGGGAACGCCAACTTCACCCCACCTAGTTGTATTAACGTAAAGGATGCCCAACTCCAAGTGAAACCTGCAATACGTTACCTTGGAGTAACGCTAGACCAAAACCTTGACATGAAAAAACACATAGCCAATACAGTCAAGGCAATCTACTTTAAAATCAGATCCCTCAGACACCTACGCACGCTACTTGAACCGGATGATTTCCGCACCATTTATCAAGCCCTTATACTTCCCCACTTCGACTTCTCAAACTCCATACTACAAGGACTCCCCCGGTCCACCCTGAACCCCCTGCAGCTGGCTATGAACAGTGCAGCGCGGGTACTCTTCGGAGCATCCAGGAGAGACCACGTGACACCCCTTCTAAAACAGCTACACTGGCTCCCCATTCAAGCAAGGATCAGTTTCAAGACTTTACTGCTAACATTCAAAGCTGCTAAGGGGCTCACCTCTTCCTCTCTCTCCAACCTCATACAACCACTTGCACCAAATAGGCCACGAAGAACAGCAGAATTGAACATGCTAGTTATCCCAAATGAAACCACAAGATGCACAAGATCAACAGCTAACAGAGCCTTCCGACTCAGCGCCCCAACTTTATGGAACACCTTACCAGCACAAATCAGAGCAATCCCCAATTTGAGTCAGTTCAGAAAGGCGCTAAAACATTTCCTCTTCCTTAAATATCTCAATGACAACACCGAACATAGCCCCCAGGCGAATAGCAGAAGTGGTCAAACAGGCAGACCCTCGCAACAGGCCAACTCCACAATGTAAATAACAAGCAGTTTCAAGTACTGTTGTACCACCTATGTATATAGTTAACCATGATATCCCTTATCAGATAAACCACCATTGTATTTAGTTACCCTATTTCTCCAAGTTAGACTTCCTGTTAAATGTAATGACCAGACATATGTAAACTGTCGGATGTTTTTCTGTTCAATGTAAACCGCGCTGATGTCTAATAGTGCGGTATATAAGAATTGTTAATAAATAAATAAATAAATATAGGAAGGGCATTCCAAAGTGTGGTTGCATAAAATATAAAGGCTCGGTTCTTGGTTTCAAGAGAACATCTTATAATCGCAGTGGGGACGGTGAGAGTATGAGCAGCAACAGATCTCCTGGCTCTATTCTGAGTTGTAAGTTGAATGAGATCCTTGAGAGAGGCAGAAGAAAGCTTGTTGAGGGCTTTAAATGTACGCAGGATTACTTTAAAGATAAGCCTGCAATGGAAGGGAAGCCAGTGGAGGTGCTGCAAAATCGGAGTTATATGGTCTCTTCTTGATGCTCCATGTAAGACGCGAGCAGCGGCATTCATTGCCAGTTGTAGAGGATTAAGAGAGCTTTTAGGGAGACCATGCAGAATGGTATTGGCAAAGTCAAAATGGGGGGGTCACAAGGGCTTGAAAAATTGTGCGAAAATCAGCAGGCTCTAGAAGAGAGCATAAATGACGAAGAGTTCATATTTTGTAGTAAATTGCCTTAGTGATGTTGCTAATATGCACCTTCATGTCAAGCTGTTGGTCTAGAGTGATACCTAAGTAACGTATGGTAGGTTTACTTAAGAGTTCTGCATCTCTGACCTTAATCGATGCGGGGGGGGGGTGTGAAGGTTTGATTCCTTGTAATGAATAATACATCCGTCTTGTTAAAATTGATTCTGAGGTTTTGCGTATAGAGCCAATCTGTGACAGCGTTAAAGCAGCTTATAATTGTTGAGAAGTCAGGCTGGTCAACAGAAAAAGGCGTAAACATCAAAACACAATCGGCATAAGCGAAGCAAGAGATGTTAAAGGAACGGATGATTGAACATATGGGCTGCATATAAATGTTAAAGAAGAGAGCAGAAAGTGAGAATCCTTGAGGAACGCCTTGTTTTTGTTGAAAAGGTTCAGAGGTCCGGAGCCTATTCGAACCTGTTGCCAACGGTCTGAGAGGTAGGACTTGCATCAATTTAAGGCTGAAGCAAGAACTCCCTTCTCTTGAAGACTTGTAAGTAGCAGCTCATGATTGACTGAATCAGAGGCAGAGGTGATATCCATGAAGATTAGAATATAGCCTTGTCTGATGTTATTGATTCCAGAAAGTAAAGAGCTGAATAGAGTAGTGAGAAGAGTCTCAACACCATGGAATTCTCTGAACCCATGCTGGCAAGGATCAAGAGGAGCAATAGTCTCAATGTGATGTTGAAGTTGGATGTGGACAACCTTCTCAATTATTTTGGCTAATAGGGGAATGCTAGTGATTGGTCGAAAAGATTCAACCTTTTGAGGGTTTAAGTTACTATTCTTTAAAAGTGGCCAAATGGAGGTTTGTTTCAAAGTGAGGGGAAACAACCCCGTTGAAAATGAAAGCTTAATGATCTTAGCTAAGATTGGACTAAATTCAGCACGTAAAGATCTGATCCAGAAAGCTGGGCAAGGGTCATTGGGAGAGGTGGTTGTATTAATGGAAGTAATGATGTCCTCAATGGACTTCTCAGAGGGGGGGGTATAAAGGAAGATAAAGGCATAAAAAAACCTGCAGTTTGACTAGGGACATGGGAGGGGAAAGAAGAGCTGGTAAGATTGACTTTAGAAGATAGATAACACAGGTACACTACCAAAAAACTGCCTCCAGTTTTGCAACTGATTCCTATAGATTTTGGGGTGCTGAATCCAGGAAAAATAGCCAAAATGTTCCATCACGACACGTTTTCTTGCAAAATTAGATTTCTTACCCATATAAGGAATGTTCACATAATTTCTTTTTAGCCAACTGCAGTTTATTTTCTTGGCCCAAAATAGAGGTTGTAATGGTTAACTAACTAGAAACACTTCCTCATGATATTTTAGAGTGTTTTGTATTCATTTTATACATTAACAGGACAATTGGGAGGCGGGGGGCTAAATCCAGTACTCGCGCTGGCGCATGTTCTTTCCTGTTCGCCTCGCCTCGTTCGCTATCGCTCAAACACGGTGGTTGCGACATGAACGTTCCTGTCAAATTTCAGTTTCTTGCAAGTTCATTATTACCTTTTGTTTGCTCAGTCGTAATCCAGCTTTATTCCGAAGTGGTTCACTACAGTTGTAGTTTGCAGTGCTGTGTATTTGTGATGGCTCACAGAGCCAGAGGTTGCGTCAACTCTCTGGACAGTTTTTGTTTTATTTGTGGGGAATATACCATGAAAAAGCGGCAGAGGAACATTTCTGCATTTATTAAAAAAGTATATTTCGCCTATTTCGGTTTGAAGTTAGGTGATCAAGACAAACCGTGGGCTCCTCACAAAGTGTGCAAGACATGTGAGGAAGATCTACGCTTATGGATGAAAGGTAAAAAACAAGCATTTCGTTTCGGAATACCTATGATGTGGCGTGAACAAAGAGACCACAGCAGTGACTGCTATTTTTTGCTCTTGCATTGTGAAGGGATACAACTTAAAAAATAAGAACGTAATAAGTTACCCCAACCTTCCCCCAGCAATTAGGCCTATGCCTCATAGCAACGAAGTACCTGTGCCTGAACCACCAAAATCTTTGGATCATATTTGTGTGGACGGTTCTGATCATGATGAGACTCATCCGATGGCTTTTCCCGATGAGTCCAGTACTTCCGAGTTTGAAACTGAACCAGATCCGAAACCTGAACTTTTCTCTCAAGCTGAATTGAATGATTTAGTCCGGGATTTAGGACTCCCAAAAGATGCTGCCCAACTGCTAGGTTCTCGGCTTAAACAGAAAAATCTATTGTCACCAGGAAAAACTTTTTATTGGTACCGCAACCGCGAGACACAATTTTTGAAGTATTTCAGCAAAGAGGAAGATTTGGTATTTTGCAACAATATATACAGAGTGATGGAAAAGTTTAAACTCAAGTATGATCCTGCTGAATGGCGGCTGTTCATTGATTCGTCAAAAGACAGCATAAAAGGTGTTCTTCTTCATAATGGCAACACATTCGCTTCAGTTCCTATTGCTCACTCTGTTATTCTCCAAGAAAAATACAAGAATTTGGTCCTGATTCTTCAGAAGATTCGTTATGATGAGCATAAGTGGATGATTTGTGGAGACTTTAAAATTCTATCCATGCTATTAGGGCAGCAATCCGGTTTCACCAAATATCCCTGCTTCCTTTGCTTGTGGGATAGCCGGGCCCGCGACCTACACGGGGGGAAAAAAGACTGGCCAATTCGGGAGTATTTGAGACCCGGTGAGAAAAATGTTCTTCATGAGAGCTTGGCACCTCGTGATAAAATTCTATTACCACCTCTCCACATTAAGTTGGGTCTCATTAAGCAATTCATCAAGTCCCTTCCAAAAGATGGTGAGTGCTTTCGGTACCTTTGCTCAAAGTTCCCCCGACTTTCTGAAGCAAAGCTAAAGGAAGGAGTGTTCGTTGGCCCTGATATAAGGAAACTCATTTCAGATGGAGCATTCGCTGAAACGATGTCTGAGAAGGAAAAAGAAGCCTGGGATTCCTTCAAGGATGTTGTTCTCAAATTCTTGGGGAACAGGCGGGATGAGAACTATAAGGATATTGTTGCCAGGATGCTCAATGCCTTCAAAGAACAAGGCTGTAACATCAGCCTGAAAGTCCATTTCTTGCACTCCCATGTGAACTACTTTCCCGAAAACTTGGGGGCGTACAGTGAAGAACAAGGTGAAAGGTTTCACCAGGACATCAAGGACGCAGAGAGAAGGTACCAAGGAAGATGGAACACCACTATGATGGCTGATTTCTGCTGGTTGCTGCTGCGGGAAACCCCAGATGAAAAATACGCCAAGCAGCGCACCAAGAGAAGCATTCGGGGGAAGAAGAAACGGGCCCACCAGGAGATTGATTGACCCAAGAATGACTTTAAAATCTAAACTGTGTTGACAAATATCGTGTTTTTACTAAACTTTGAAATAAAAATTTGCTAGTTATTACCACAGTGTCGGATCTCATTTATTAGAATTTTATTTTCACACCATCGGGTGTTTGTCTTCATGTATTGCAATGGTGCGGTTTGCGTTTTCTATTCTTACATACATACCTGTACAACATTTTTTGCACATTTCTTTGCTTTGCTTTGTGTCTAACCTCGCTCTTATATGCTCAATGTTTGTGCACATGTGTGTGGCTGTTTTAAGTGCAGACAATTTTGCTACCATCACAGTGTGTTTTGTTGACATTACTCTATTCTTATATTTTATTTATTTATTTACATTCTCTTATATACCGCGCTATTCTGCATCAGTGCGGTTTACATTGAACAAACTGAAATTACATTGAACAGGGCATTATAACTTGGAGATAATTATTTTACAGGGAACATGGGCTATGGAGGGTTAAGTGGCTTGCTCAAGACCACAAGGAGCACCTGTGGGACTAGAAACCCCAGTCCTTCCGGCCCAAGGTTGCTGTCCTCTAGTGGGATTTGAACCCCCGACCTTCTGGCCTGAAGTACCTTGCCCCAACCACTAGGCTACTCCTCCACTCCACTTATATGCTGCCTTGTTACAATTTTCTTTATTCTTATTTGAATAACTACTAAACAATTAGTATAAAGAATTCATCCAAGAAACTTTTATCTCGATCGCACTCAATCTGAAACGTTCACCTCAAACTGCTAACCCAATGTAGCAAAAAATCTGTATGTGATGGAGCAAATTGGTTACCAGATTTGGATTCAGCGCACCAAAAAATGTAAAAATCAATCGAAACATTAGAGGCAGTTTAAAAAAAAATTTTTTTAGTGTACCTGTGTAATCAGCATATTCTTGAGGCTGTATTAAATCAGGTTGAATAGAAGTAGGATCCTTAGCAAGCGATTTAAGGATATTAAATAGATCACGAGGTCTGTTTAATGAATGGAGCAATATATCAGAATGATATTCCCTCCTTTTCCTAACAATTGCACAACGCTGAGTCCCAAGATGGGAGATATAGGCAGAATGATCGTCAGAAGAACGTGAATGATGCCATCGTCTTTCAAGCTTCCTAAGTAAGAGAAGAGATGACCGCAGATCAGAAGAGTACCAGTGTGCTGTATGTTTTCTTCTTGGTGAGTTATTCAAAGCAGGCAGAGTAGCAAATGAGCTCAGGCTGTTATTCCAGGTAGATATCAGCAAATCAAGATTGAATGAAGTGGTATCAAAGTCACATATAACTTTGTCAATGACTTCCTCTTTATTAAAGAGCCGGAATCGCCTTGAAGAAGTTTGGGAAGCATTGACAAAATTCTGATGAGTGTTATGAACCTGTGAAATTGGTATTTAAAACTTGATTAAACTATGATCAGACCAAGGTACTGGGGTGATAGAAGGAGAGAAATATTTAATTGAACTTATAGCTGAAAATGGAGCAAAAATGAGATCTAGCTTATTTCTCTTGGAATGTGTAGGGGCATCAACTATCTACTTGTAGCCCAACTCAGCAATTGCTTCAAGAAAAGCAGAAGAGTGATTGTTCTGGAGAGCTGGCAAATTGAAGTCGCCTAATACCCAATTTGGTATATGAGAGCACGTGGGGTTACAAGCAAGGTCTAAAATAGTTGAGAGATCTTCAGGAGAGGAAGATGGAGCTTTGTAGAGCAAGCAGATGGATACTTTATCATTGGTTGTGATAATGGAGTCAAGGTGTGTGGAACTAGTGGAAGAGGTTAGGTGGAAATGAAGATCAGTCCTTACAAGGATAAAAACACCTCCACCCCTACAACCAGATCTATTGCAAGTGTAAATAGAGTAGTTGGGAGGAATGAGATGATTAAGATATCTGAAAAATGTTTTGTCCCACCCCCATCCATTTTACTTCATTGGCTATTTTTTCTTCTATTTGTATCTTTGCTTTCCTGGCTACTTTCTTGGCTTCTCTTAAGTTTTTCCAAATATTAATGTGAATGCATTTAATTTTACCTATGAAGAGCCCACAATGATTGTAAATTTGATAGCATGCATTATGTACCCCAATGTTAACTGCATGCAGTCCACACCCAGGTACTACTGGAATTAGCACCCAGTAACTGTCATAACAGCATGGGCCCACACTGTTAAGTTACCCCATGCTAATTCCCATGTTAACTGCTTAGCACATTTTAGTAAAAGTTTTTTTAGAGTTTTCTTCAGTTTAATGTAGAGCTTGGAACACAAGTATGGAAGAATATTCCAAAGGGCAGAGCCAGCAAAAAAGGAATATGGACTGATGAGTAGCTTCTAAGTGGGCTTTTGAAGACGGGGTAGATAGCACAAATTAGAGTTTGGTGTAGTGCCATTGATCCCAGTTAACCTGGTTTTCTCTCATTCTTAGCAGTTAGGGCTCCTCTGTGAATATCTCATGTTTGCTTTTATTATTGTCACTGTTTTAGTTTTCACCATCTCCACTGAGGTCATTTCATGCCTTTACTACCTTTTCTCTCAAGAGATACTTTGTTGTTTCTGAAGTTGTGATCATTTTTTGTTATTTCCAAGCCAAGGAAAGTTGGAGACAAATTATATGAAGGGGGTCAAGAAGGCCTTTCTATCTGGGTGCAAAGTAACTCTCTGAAAATTTAATAGAATGGGATGAAACTCTGCATGTAGGGAAAAACTGGTAGAAAGCCACATTTGATTTTGAAAATAGATCATATTGGACCGTGGGGTCCCGAGAAGTAAGCTCCGTTGAAAAAACTAGACCAATATATTTCTATAGGAGGAGGCGTTTCAGCTTCTGGAGTTCTAGTCTTGAAACAGCAAGTTCAGTCCAAACTTCTCCACCATGCGGTTCAACCATGCAGAAAGCCAATCACAATGGGGCAGTCTGAAATGCTGCATTTTTTCAGGAGCCGCAAGGAAAAAAATCATTCAGGGGAATGAATCCCAGCCACCAGAGTTGCAATTTCTAGGCCCAAGCTGTGCTTTAATGTATGTGTATTTCTATATTTTTGTAATCTACAGTGTGTCGCAGTCTTGAGGGAGCTGCTCTGATTTTGCACATGCTGTACAAGAAAGCTTCTTAGTAAAAATCTTCCAGTCTATATTGCTAAGCAGGAGGTGAACAAATCTTCATAAAAGTTTATTTGGTTAAAAAAATGCCAGCTTTGCAGAATCAATACTTAAAATTACTGCACAATAGGGTATGTTCACTAAAGTGTGGAGGGTTCAGCATGTGCCAGGTGCCCCATGGTAACAAGTAACTTGTGCTAAAAATCGTACACTACCCAAGTAGTGCAGTTTGGGGCGAAGCATAGACATCGCGGGTAGTGTGGACATTTTTTTGCATGCTCCCCGGCGATGTTGCTCTTAGCTTGGGTGCACTTGTCCACTATTTCAGTGGGTGGTATTAAGTGCACTCATGCTGATTGTGCCAAACAATAGGAGTGCAGGGATGGCATGTAACCTGCATTAGCAATTTGGCAACATGCTGGACACACCTCCATTTTCTAGTATGGGTCCAATCACACACTACTGGTGCAGATCTTAGTAGACATGCCTAAATGGGTTTTATTGCTTGGTCTGGGGGCCATAGCCCTGAATCTTGAATTTGTGGCCCTTTTGCTAGAGAAGCTGGCAATCATCTGTTTAACTGGGATTTGCATGATAAGCTTACTGGGAGATATACTGAGGCCAAAGTCATCTTCCAACCAGGCAAGACGTAGCTGGGACACCCTTGCCACCTAATGACTAGGAGATCTCACCGAAAAAAACCTGTCTGGATTTGGCAGGCACAATTGCTGGAAATGTGAATCAAGATGATATTTCAGATAAGTCAAAGTTCATTTTTGAATTACCCTGATGCAGAAGTAATAGAATTATTCGAAACGTGGTAGCTGTAGTTGGTAATACAAATGAGAACTATATAGTATATCAATGGAGTGAACGGAAATATGACTCTGAGCTAATTTAAGCCTCTTTTTAGTTGCTTAAAAATTTTAAAATGGATTAAATAATATTGAGAGCAACTTTTGATAGTGGCCTTGAAAAAAGTGAAAGTCCAAAAAATTTTAAATTTCTTTCTTTAAAGGTGGGGATCTATCCTACTTAATGAACGGGATTGTCTGAGGTTTCACTAAGATAGATGTGCAAATCTTGTGTGGGATCCAAGTGGAGGAACGGTGTGAACCTACTGGCCAGCCAGCATGGGGCAACATGCAGCCATTCATCAAAGCCGAGCTTCAAAAATTAACGATCCTATTAGTAAGGAACTGTTGTCCTGCTAACTAATGAATGGGGAGGGGGTTGGAATAATGTTAACAGAATTGGCAGCAAGAATGCAAAAGGGAGTTTGCAAAGCTGCCAGGCAGAACGGTAATTAATCGGAATTACTGGAGCTGTCCTTGCTCCTGCTGTCCTCCTTGTTCAGTTCATGGGACTAGGGCAGACCACGACCAAATCCATTCAGTCGACCATGAAATTCCTAAGTTAAGGCTTTCCTGGCAGTGGTACTGTCAACTGAGCATCCCAGGCTTCTTTTGCCCAACTTCTCATGGGCCAAGTAGTTTCTTCACATGCAGTCCTGGATGATGACAGTTTCCATTCCATAAAGTCAGTAGTGGGGCCCAGTTTGCTGCCCTCTGCACCCAGCAGCTCCATCTCGGACTGCAGCATCAACTCTCATCAGCTGCCTTACAGAAGCCTGTGTCCCGCTAGTTTGACCTGGCTCATTGAGAAGGTGTGGTGTGGGCAGCAACTTGGATGGCTAGTTCATTAACCACTGCGTGGAAGTTTATGTCCATCTGCAGCCCATCTTTGCAAGAAGGGCAGCATAGGTAGCAGCTCTCTCTCATCTCCCAGCGGAGTTGTAGTTGTTTCTTTCCTCCATCTGGGCCCTGTCTGACCTTGAAATTATGTGACTTGCTTGTATTTATTAGTTATGTGCATATATAATCGCTTAATTCCATGTTGTGCATTTGAAATAATTACACATAGGTTTGGTGTTCATAAGTCCCTTGTTCTCCAGTTCAGTCCTCCACCTCTGGGTTGTGTACTTGCAGCTTGGAGAATGGGCATGTCAAAGCTGTGACATCACTGGATGTAACCTGCGGATCTTTCCCATCATCCCCAGTGTGTCCAGTCTCCATGCAGCCAGGAGGACGTAGTGAGCCTAGGTGCTGGACTCACTTGAGGAACAGATAAGGAGAAGTTAGAGTAGGAGTTAGTTTTTTCTTTGATCCATCTATCTTTGTTTTTCTTTTGGTAATTCTAGGTATTGTGTCTTTAAAAAATAAAAAGACAGGATTTGAACCGGCCGCTGCTGTCCTCTCCTCTATCTCTCTTCGGGCATCAGGTCCGTTTCATCAACAACTCTCCTCCTGGGCTTTACGGAGGAGAGCACTGTTCTGCACTAAACCGGTTCTCCGCCGGCTGCAGACTACCGGGATTGCCAGGGGTGAAGTGCAGGGGAAAACCGTCTCGCTCCGCGGCTGCCCGCTTGCTCCTGTGACGAGTGGTGCCGTGCGGGCTCGAGCAAGGCAGCATGCGGTAAGGTCTTTTTCTTTAGTTAAGGGGGCTTCAGAGCCAGCGGCCGCACAGTGAACAGGATGCGGGCTGAAATTGAAGCCTCAGGGCCGACGGGGTGTGTTTGGCGCCAAGTCGGGGCTGGGTAGCTGCGGCGGCCATTTTGACCACGTGGCTGGCCTCGTGGCAGTGCTCTGCGGATCAGCTGGCAGCGGAGGTTCAGTTTAGTATAGTGATAGGCAGATCAGGATAATTTTATTCCCTTTATTTCTTTATTCCCTTTATTTCTTTGTTTTTCAATTGCTAAGGCAAGGGTTTTTTTTAACTTTGATGCGATAGGCTGATTTTCTTTAAAAAAAACAAAAAAAGCAATAATAAAAGCGAAGAAAAGAATACATAAATAGGGAGCGTGTGAGGTTTTGTGGGAGATAGGGATTTTGTTTCCTTTGGATCAGCCGTACTCCCTTAGCCTTTTAGCGGCACTGCCGAATGTCTTCACGGCTGCAGTGCCTGGTGTGTGGCACTCGCAGAGGAGCAGTATCAGACGAGGTCATCTGCCGGGGGTGTGCAGCGGCTTCCACCTCCATGGAGCAACAGATGGAAGACAGGATGAGACAGGAGTCCCACACCTTGACTCCTAGGGCTGAGGAGGAGTTAATGGCAGAAGGGCAGCCCTTGCCCAGGCCGCTGGGTTCTGGGTTCCGCAGGGTCGGCTATGACTTTGCCTTCAATGGCTGCAGGATCCCCGTTGGGCGTTTTCCCCCTCCCCCCCCGGGCGTTGTTTTGATTATGCATCAGGCCTATTGCATGCGCCAGTGAGGCACTTTGCCTGAGTCAATGGCCCTTACAGCACCAGTGAAACTGTCTGGGGCGGAAGAGGGCGTTGACAAAGGGGCGAGTGCCCCTAAGAGAGCTCGGTCAATAGACCATCCACCTTCGGACCTAGGATGGCCTGAGGCGGAGGAGGTCGAAATCAAGCTTGAATCTACAATGGAGGAACTTCATTGAAGAAGGTGACATTCCGGAGCCGGAGGATCAGGCTAGAATCATTTGTGTGTTCCGGAAGGATGAGCTTACGGCACTCGTCACAGAATCTCTTCAGGCACTCAGTTTGACTGCGATGCTGCCTGCGGAGAAGGAGGAGGGGTTGGAAGACCCTCTCATTCAAGCGGTGCGAGAATCTCAGGTGGTGTTCCCGGTGCACCGGGTAGTTGATCGCATAATACAAGTTGAGTGGGACCTGCCAGAAGTCCCTTAAGGGAGTCAGGACCATGAATAGGCTCTATCCCTTGGCAGATAAAGACAAGGAAAGGTTTAGTTCCCCATGGATTGACGCAGCTGTGTCAGCAGTGACGAAGAAGACTACTATCCCAGTAGAGGGCAGCGCAGCGCTGAAGGATGCACAGGATAGAAAAGTGGATGGATTGCTGAAACAAGCCTTTGAGGCGAATGCTCTTTCATTGCAAGCGTCTATTTGTGGGGCTTGGGTGACGAGAGCGTGTCTTCGGTGGTCACGGTGTTTGCGGCAATCCTCTCATCAGGAAAACCAGAGCGAGGTGGCGTGTATGGAATCTGGATCGGCCTATTTGGCTGATGCGCACTACATTTTGATCAGAGTGTTAGCGAATAGTATGTCGTCTTTGGTAGCCGCATGGCGTTACATATGGTTAAGGAATTGGGCGACTGATGGTTCCTCCAAGTCGCGTCTCAGCAAGCTTCCTTTCAAAGGTAAGCTGTTTGGAGAGGATTTGGACAAACTGGTTAAGGTTTTGGGGGAGTTCAAAGGGGACAGACTCCCGGAAGACAAGCCTAAGCAAGGGTAGTCCATGCCAGCCTCTCGGGGGCAGTTTAGAGATTTCAGGTTTCATTCATCTCGCTTAGGAGGCTCCCAGAGAGGAAGCTTTGCTTTTAGAGCCCAGGGGTTTCGTGGATTTCGTGGAGCAGGAAGAGGTTTTGCAGCGTCCTCCACAGCCCCAGGTAGAAAGTCACAATGAAGCAAGGCGGGCTCTGGTAGGAAGCCAACCGATTGGGGGATGACTTCGGGAGTTCCTTCCTGCCTGGGCCCAAATAACGTCCGACCAGTGGGTGTTGGAGATAATTTGCGAAGGGTACGCTCTGGAGTTGGCCCGGCTGGTATGGGATTCGTTTGTGCTTTCGCTCTGCAAAGGTCAACAGAAAACGCTGGCAGTTTGCCGCATGTTAGATCGGCTTCTGCAGTTGAAAGCGGTCATGCTGGTACCATTAGCAGACTATGGCGGCGGTCGTTTCTCCATTTATTTTGTGCTGCTAAAGGAGGACAGGTCATTTCAGCCAATTCTGGATCTAAAAGGAGTGAATCGTTGTCTTCGAGTCTCGCACTTCCGAATGGAAACCTTGCGGACAGTCATAGTGGCGGTCCGTCAAGGGGAATTCTTGACTTCCATAGATCTTACAGAAGCGTATCTACATATCCAGATCGGAGCGGCTCATCAAAGGTTGTTGAGGTTTGCTCTCCCTTGGGGCAGTATCAGTTTCAAGCTTTGCCCTTCGGTCTAGCGACAGCTCCACGCACCTTCACCAAGATCATGGTGGTGGTGGCGGCGGCGTTACGAAAGGATGGCCTTCTAGTGCACCCTTATCTCGACGACTGGTTGATTCGGGCAAAATCCAAGGCCGAAAGTCTGCAGGCTACGGACAAAGTGGTGAAGTTCCTGCAGAGTCTCGTCTGGGTGGTCAATACAGCCAAGAGCAAGTAATCGAGTATCTGGGGGTTCGGTTTGACACTCGCAGAGGGGCTGTGTTCTTAACGGAGTGACAAGCTCAAGCTCTGCGGCAGATGGTGCGCAGGTTCAGGGCTACCCTGGCTCCTTCAGCGTGGAGTTATCTGTGTGTCCTGGGGACAATGGCAGCGGCCTTGGAGGTAGTACCGTGGGCCAGGGTGCACATGCGCCCGTCACAGAGGGTGCTGCTGCGCAGGTGGTCTCACCAGGCCAATTCTATGAGCAAACGGCTTCCCTGCCCTCTCAGAGTCAGGCAGTCCTTGAAGTGGTGGCTCCGTCCAGGGTCTCTGGAGGCGGGCATGCCCCTGAAACAGCTGCTCTGGATCCCGTTACTGATGGACGCAAGTCTCGCGGGTTGGGGGGCGCATTGCGGGGACCTCTTAATGCAAGAGGCTTGGACCGACCAGGAGGGTCAGTGGTCAATCAACCGTCTCGAATTGCGTACAGTATTTCTGGCTCTCCAGGCGTTCGAAACAGCGGTGCAGGGTCAGGCGGTGCGAGTGCTGTCGGACAATTCGGCAAAGGTTGCCTACATCAATAGTCAGGACGGTACGGAAAGCTTGGCCATGGAAGAAGAGGCGGAGATATTGTTTGCCTGGGTGGAGCCGCGATTACAGGCGATCTTGGCAGCGCACATTGCAGGAAAGGACAATCTGACAGCAGACTGTCTCAGCAGGGTGCAGGTGGATGCTGGAGAGTGGGAGTTAAATCTTCAGGTGTTTGCTCAGATTGTCCGCAGATGGGGGCTGCCGATTATGGATCTCATGGCGACCTTTCAGTCGGCAAAAATGAGTCGCTTCTTCAGCAGACATCGGTAAAGGATGTCAGAAGGGATCGATGCTCTGATTCAGCTCTGGCCGTCATCAGGTCTCCTCCTCTATGTGTTTTCTCTGTGGGCGCTCATAGGGCGAATGGTACAGAGCATAGAGGCCTATCGAGGGAGAGTGCTGCTGGTAGCTCCGGATTGGCCAAAGCGCCCGTGGTACACCGACCTATTTTGACTACTCGACGGAAATCCTTGGAGGTTGCCGGTGTCGGAGAATCTGTTGCTTCAGGGTCCGCTTCAAATGCCTCAGGTGGATCGATTCTCGCTTACGGTTTGGTCATTGAAAGGGCGAGGTTAAGGAGGGAAAGTTATTCGGGAGCAGTCATCGTGACTTTGCCCGAAAAGTCCACTTCCCTCGCATATGTGCTCATATGGCGTGTCTTTGAGGACTGGTGTTCCCGGCGTCAGATACGCGTGGCTACTGTATCCATTTCTATAGTGTTGAGCTTCCTTCAAGACGGGTTTGATAAAGGGCTGGCAGCCAGTTCCTTAAGGGTCCAGTTGGCAGCTCTTTCTTGTTATAGAGGTAAAATACAAGGAGTGGCACTGGGTTCCCATGTCTATGTTCTGCGCTTTCTTAAAGCGGTGTCTAAACTTCGGCCCTCTCGTAGGATATTGGTTCCGCCGTGGGATCTCAACTTGGTCTTAGGGGCTCTGGCGCAAGAGCCCTTCGAGCCATTGCATCGGGCGTCGGTTAAGGATTTAACGTTGAGAAACAGTGTTCTTGGTGGCCATCTGTTTGGCGAGGCGAATCTCAGAGTTACAAGCCCTGTCCTGTAGAGAACCGTTTGTCATTTTCCAAGGAAAAGGTGATGATTTGTCCGGTGCCATCCTTTTTTGCCAAAGGTGGTTTCACCTAAATCAATTGATTTCTCTTCCGGTGCTTGCTTCTACTGAAGAGAGTGCGTCGGACCATAGTTTGTGATGTCTGGACGTAAAGAGAGTGCTGAGGCAGTATTTGAAAGTTTCGGAAAACTTTCGCAAGTCAGAATGGCTCTTCGTGCTATTCGGGGGCCCTCGAAAAGGTGAAGCAGTGGCGAAAGCTTCAGTTTCCCATTGGGTTAGAGAAGCCATTGCGTCAGCATATATTTTGCAAGGCCGCCCAGTGCCAGTGGGGCTGCGGGCTCACTCGACTAGAGCTCAAGCGGCATCCTGGGCGGAGCACAGTTTGGTGCCCCCAGTGGAAATTTGCAGAGCGGTTACCTGGTCGTCTCTTCATACCTTCAGTAAGCACTACTGCTTGGACGTTCTGGCATCTAACGATGCTTGTTTCGGCTCAGCGGTGTTGCGTGCTGGTTGGAAAGGTCCCTCCCAATGAATACTGCTGTGTTATATCCCAGAGGTGGAGGACTGAACTGGAGGAACGATAAGGAAATAGAAATTACACTTACCTGGTAATTGTTGTTCCTTGAGGAACTCCAGTTCAGTCCTCACTTCCGCCCGGGGATGGGTGCTTCAGGAGCTGGTTTTTCAGGTCAAGCAGGAGTACCAGTAATTGAGGGCATAGAATCCTGTTTAGAATCCGATTTAGTCTCGGACTCGTGCAGTTTCTATCTCTCTGTCCTCTTTTTCTGTGCTCTTTGGTGGCTCGGTTCAAGGAGGGGAGAAAAGGGGTAGGAAGCAGCCGTTCTTTTACTTTTTGGAAGGGGAATTAGTTATACACCTTCAGGCCTGAAGTACCTTGCCCCAATCACTAGGCCACTCCTCCACTCCAATTAGTTGGAGTGGAGGACTGGAGGAGTGACCTAGTGGTTGGGGCAAGGTACTTCAGGCCGGAAGGTTGGGGGTTCAAATCCCACTAGAGGACAGCAACCTTGGGCCGGAAGGACTGGGGTTTCTAATCCCACAGGTGCTCCTTGTGGTCTTGGGCTAGCCACTTAACCCTCCATAGCCCATGTTCCCTGTAAAATAGTTATCTCCAAGTTATAATGCCCTGTTCAATGTAACTTCAGTTTGTTCAATGTAAACCGCACTGATGCAGAATAGCGCGGTATATAAGAAAATGTAAGTAAATAAAATAAATAAATAAATACATCAGTTTCAAGTTCAGTTGTAAGTGATAAGTTCTAAATATTTGTTGAGTATGAGGTTAAAGTTCATATAACAGCTACTTATTTGTTGCTCCTTTTGAGTCTGCTTTGTCAATAGTTCACTGGGGATGATGGGAGAGATCCGCAGGTTACATCCAGTGATGTCACAGTTTTGACATGCCTAGTCTCCAAGCTGCAGGAGGAGGTACACAACCTAGAGGTGGAGGACTGAACTGGAGTTCCTTAAGGAACAACAATTACCAGGTAAGTGTAATTTATATTTTTCCCTTATCCCATCTCCGCTGTTAGTTCATAAAAAAATGAAACTAATTTAATTAGGTTTCTGTTGGATTAACACCCCAAACCATTGGAGGAGAGAAGGGATAGGGGAGATATGATTCAGACCTTTAAATACTTAAAGAGGAACAATGAACAAACAAACCTCTTCCAAGGACGGGGAAGCTGCAAAACTAGAGGGCATAACATGAAGCTGCAAGGTGGTAAATTGAAAGGCAATGTCAGGAAATATTTTTTTCACTGAAAGGGTGGTGGGTGCTTGGAATGCTCTCCCGATGAAAGTGGTGGGGACAAACACGGTGACGGAATTCAAAACAGCATGGGACAAGCACAGCGGATCCTTTTACAGCAACAGGATAAAAACAAAATAAACTGAACCATCTAACTTCTCAACAAATAGGGATGTCCTACATGGAGTGGTGAGTCCACCCCTAAACAAAGACATGGGAAGGGGTGGCCTGCACAGAGCGACAGGTGCTCCTACTCTTGCCGTATTGCTGGGCAGACTGGATGGAACATGCTGGTCTTTATCTGCCGTCATTTACTATGTATTGTAGATAAGGTTGGGTGCTCAGTTTTAAGAAATGTTGTGTTTTCATATTTTGTATCTGCAGTGGGTTTCTATAAGCCTTCAGGTTGTGATGTTTCATCTTGCTGGTCGGTGAATGGATTTAATATCCATAGTCACTCTGTTGAATTCTGAAACCAATTGTTCCTGGTCAAACCATAGTAAATGATGGCAGATAAAAACCAGTATTGTCCATCTAGTCTGCCCAGTAAGGTAGCTAGAGTGACATAGTATGTCGCGTACCACCCCTAGTGGCCAGTGGTCATAGGGGTAGGTTGGACACACAGATATTTTTATATGAGAGGAGGTTCCTTTAAGAGCCAGGTGCAGCCTGGTCTTAGTAGTTCAGCTCCTATTAAGAAGTAAATTGTGAATGCAGAGTAGAGGGATAACATAGGCTTTTATTTCCCTTTACGCAAAAGATTCAGGTGGGTCACAACAAAGAGTAAAATGTCCTTTACTTCAGGAATGAAACAAACTCATGGTAAAGAAAAACTGTTATGCTTCACAGTTGTAACAAGGATTAATTAAGGCTTCCTGGAGTAACTCAACCGTTTCAATGCTCTTCTTCCTTTTAGCATACAAGTAACACTCTGGAGACAGCATATATTATTTACAAGTCTAGCAGTGATTCTATACTGCTTGTAACGCATAGAGAACAGTCCATCTCCTCTTGAGACAAAAGACTAGGCTCCACAACTTCCACTTGCATCGGCTCTGAGTCAGAGTTATCCCTTTCTGTATCTGGGGTTTCTCTGGCTATTGGAACTGGCCAGTCGCTATTCTTATTTTCTGGGTGTTTGTAGAGTTCTTCTAAGGTTCGCCAGTGAGCATGGCCTACCTTTGTGCTTTTACCATCTGGGTTATACAAGGTAGGTTTACTTTCCTTTCTTGTAAAACGAGCATTGCTTTTAAAAGGGCACTTATAAGGTGAGCTTTTTCTCTTAAAAACAGAGTCAGCATACCTTGGCTTCCAACAGCATGTAGAACAGGAACTTTCTCCTTCCAGTAGTTCTCCAGGGATACAATCCTCGTGCCAGTCTTTTCCCTGAGAGCTCTTGTTACCTTTCAGTCTGGTCACTGGTTCCTCCGGTAAGCGCAGGCCTCTTTCCAATCCTAACTTCTGGCTTCTTCCTTCAGCACTGCTCTGCTTCCCAAAGTGACTGTTTCTTTGCTCAGCATTGCTTTCCCATTCACTCCTAGGGCTTAGCTCAATGCTCCTGGTGCTTCCTTCTTCTTGGCCCTTGCTCGTGGTACATTTCTCTCGCATGGCTTTGCTCCTGGTGCTTCTCTCCGGTCCACCTCTACCTCCACCTCCTTTCCAGTCTCCAGCCTCTTGCTTATAAAGCTCTCCTGTGTTTGAGCTTTCTGGGCTGCTTGTCAGGTGGTGTCGATTAGCTAGGTGTGTCCAGTCAGCCTCTGAGTGCACACCTGCTCCCTCTAGCTGCTCTGTGCGGGAATTGCATCCCGCGCACATCTTTTATATTGTGAAAAACAGCTGCTTTTCTTGCATCTTTGCTTCCATCAGTTCCTGCTGCATGACAAGTAACATAGTAAATGATGGCAGATAAAGACCAGTATGGTCCATCTAGTCTGCCCAGTAAGATGGCAAGAGTAGGTGCACCTGCCGCTCCGTGCAGGCCACCCCTCCCCATGTCTTTGTTTTAGGGGTGAACCCACCGCTTCGTGTAGGACACCCCTGTATGTTGAGAAATTAGTTAAGTTTATTTTGATTTTATCCTGTTGCTGTAAAGGGATCCACTGTGTCTCTCCTATGCCATTTTGAATTCTGTCACTGTATTTGCCCCAACACTTCCATCGGGAGGGCATTCTAAGCATCCACCACCCTTTCAGTGAAAAAGTATTTCCTGACATTGCCTTTCAATTTACCCCCTTGCAGTTTCATGTTATGCCCTCTAGTTTTACAGCTTCCCTGTCTTTGGACGAGGTTTGTTTGTTCATTATTTCTCTTTAAGTATTTAAAGATCTGAATCATATCGCCACTGTCCCTCCTCTTCTCCAGAGTGTACATATTTAGGTCAAGTCTCTTCTCATAAGGCTTCTGACGCAGGCTCCAAATCATTTTGGTCGCCTTCCTCTGAACAGTTTCCAGTCTTTTTATATCCTTTGCAAGATATGGTCTCCAAAACTGAACACAGTATTCCAAGTGAGGCCTCACCAGTGACTTATACAGTGGCATTAGTACCTCTTCCTTTCTGCTGGTAATTCCTCTTTGTATGCAACCCAACATCCTCCTGGCTTTTGCTGCCGCCTTGTCGCACTGTTTTGCCACCTTGAGATCCGCAGAAATAATCACACCAAGGTCCTTCTCCTGGTCCGTGCACACCAACCTCTCGCCTGCTATCGTGTACTTTTCCACTGGATTTCTGCTTCCCAAGTGCATGACACTGCACTTCTTCGCATTAAATCTTAACTGCCAAGCATTAGACCATTCTTCCAGCTTTTATCCACTCCCTCAGGGGAGTCTACTCTGTTGCAATTTTTCGTGTCATCTGCAAAAAGACAGACTTTTCCATGCAATCCTTCAGCAATATCACTCACAAATATATTGAACAGTGCCGGGCCCAGGACCGAACACTGAGGCACCCCGCTAATCACCCTCCTTTCATCCGAGTGAGCTCCATTTACCATCACCTTCTGTTGTCTGTCAGTCAACCAATTTCTGATCCAGTTCACCACCTTGGGACCCATCCCCAAACTACTTATTGATAAGCCTCCTATGAGGAACAGTATCAAAGGCTTTGCTGAAATCCAGGTAGATAACATCCATCGCATGCCCCTGATCTAGTTCTCTGGTCACCCAGTCAAAGAACTCATTCAAATTTGTTTGGCAAGATCGTCCTTTGGTAAAACCATGTTGCCTCAGATAATGCAACCTGTTTGTTTTGAGAAAGTCCACTATTTGCTCTTTCAGAAGCGCCTCCATTACTTTTCCCGCCACTGAGGTAAGGCTCACGGGCCTGTAGTTTGTCGCTTCTTCCCTGTCACCACTTTTGTGAAGAGGTACCACATCCGCCCTTCTCCAGTCCTGAGGAACTACTCCTTTCTCCAAGGATCTGTTGAAAACATCCTTTAACGGCCCTGGAAAAATCTCTCTGAGCTCTTTCAGTATCCTGGGATGTATCCCATCCGGTCCCGTGGCCTTGTTCACTTCCAGTTTTGCAAGTTGTTCTAACACATCATCTTCAGTGAATGGTGTGTTATCTACTTCATTCCCATTTTTATATTTGGGAGTCACAGATGGTCCTTCTCCAGGATTTTCTTTAGTAAAAACAGAGCAGAAGTATTTGTTTAGCATTTTCGCTTTTTCATTGTCACTTTCCACATATCCGTTCCCAGCACTTCTGAGTCCTGCAATTCCATCTCTGATTTTCCTCCTCTCCCAAATATACCGGAAGAAAGTTTTTTGTCGCCACACTTCACATCTTTAGCCATCTTTTCCTCTGCCTTTGATTTTGCCTTCCTTATTTCTCTTTTTGTCTCTTTTAGTTTGCTCCTGTATTCCTTACTGTGTTCCTCTGTTTGCAAGCTTTTGAATTTTGTGAAAGCTGTGTTTTTTGCCTTTATTTGAGCAACCACTTCTTTGGAGAACCAAATAGGTTTCCTTCTCCTCTTGTTTTTATTTACTTTCCTTACATATTTATCTGTTGCCCCTTTTATTGCCACCTTTTAGTTTAGTCCATTGCCATTCCACTTCCCTCATCTCCATCCACCCTGTCAACTCCTCCTTCAGGTACTTGGCCATTTTACTGAAGACAGTGTTTTTGAAGTTTAGGACTTTGAGCTTGCTATGATTGGACTGCACCTTGTCTTTTATCTCAAACCACACCATGTGATGATCGCTGCTGCTCACAGGGGCACCCACCCAGACATTCGACACGCTCTCACCGTTGGTGAGCACTAAATCCAGCATCGAGCTTTTCCTGGTTGGTTCCATCACCATTTGTTTAAGTGACACACCTTGGAAAGCATCCACAATTGTTTTGCTTCTTTCCAGATTCGCAGAAGGAGTACTCCAATCCACATCGGGTAGATTAAAGTCACCCAATATGATCACTTCCCCCTTTGTGGCTATCTTGGCAATATCTATAATCAATTCATTATCTATTTCTTTGATTTGAGTCGGAGGTCTGTAGACTACAGCAGTATGGATGACAGTGCCATCTCTGCTTTCCAACACAATCCAGAGCGCTTCTTCTTTTCTCCATGCCCCCTGAATTTCAGTAGCTATAATATTGCTTTTGACATACAAGGCTACTCCTCCTCCTTTTCCACTTTCTCTGTCTCTTCTGAATAGATTATAGCCAGCTATGGCTAGATCACATTCATGCGATTCATTAAACCATGTTTCTGTAATGGCCACAATGTCCAAGTCCATTTCCACTATTAGGGCTTCCAGGCCAGGAACTTTGTTGGCTAAGCTTCGAGCATTTGTGCTCATTGCTTTCCAGCATTTAACTGGCTTGCATGTATTTTGCATTGATTTTGTTCTGCCCACTTCTTCCCACTTGTCGGTGATGTGTGGTTTAAAAGTGTGGCTGTTTCTGATGATCTGCATTTGCCGGGAGTGACTTCCTGAACTAGTCCTTCTCCATCCGTCACCCCTTTTTTCTAGTTTAAATGCGTATCCACATACTGCCTGAATTTTTCACTTAGGATTCTTTTCCCTGCGACATAGAGATGTAGTCCATCAGCACAGTATAGTCTCTTGTTGGTCCATCTGCTTCCCCAGTCACCAATAAATCTGAATCCTTCTAGTTCGCACCAGGTCTGTAGCCATGTATTAAAGCTGTTTATGCGATGCAGCCTTTCTGCCCCCTTACCATGAACAGGTAGAACTTCTGAGAATGCTACAGTGTTAACAATGGGCTTGATTCCCTTTGAACTGCAGAGACACAGTTTCTAGCCAGGTCATTTGTACCCAGGTGGATGACAACATCAGTTTTGGAGTGCTCACTTTCTGCGCTAAGTACATCAACAATTTGCTTTGTATTCCTGCTGGCTGAAGAGCCTGGGAGGCATTTGACTATCTTCTCTCTTTTGAACTGTGTTCCCATGTTGGTGCCTCTGATGAGGGAATGTACAAGTAGTAGTAGTTTTCTTTTTGGTGAGTTTTTCTTCATATTTGGTGCTTTAGCAGGAGATTGGGCATTAACTGACTCATTTAAGGGCCTTCATTTTCAATGGATTGGTGATCCTCATTAACCAAAGCAGAGAAAGCATTATGCAGGGATATCTCTTGATGTATAGGATGTCTCTGCGTTACAGGTCGCAATCTACCCGAGCCCACTCCATGCAGGTCACCCCTTTCTATTTGTTAAATGCCGCCACGTCGTTGTCGACTCATGATGATCCTCTTGATAGTTGTCCTGGATTGGGTTCGGTCTTCAGTCAGACGGGTCATTGTTGACAGACTGGCACCTGTAACTGCTGTTATTGTATCGATCCATCCCATTGCTGTCCTTCCTCTTTTGCGTTGACCTTCTTCCTTGCCAAGCATGATGTCTTTCTCTAATGAGCATGAGGTGTCTAAAGTATGAAAGTCGAAGTCTTGTCATCTGAGCTTCTAAAGAAAGCTTAAGTTTGATCTCCTCTAGTATTGACTGGTTTGATATACACAGTATTCGTTGCCAGCACCATAATTCAAAAGCATCGATTTTCTTCCTGTCTATCTTTTTCACTGTCTAACTTTTGCATCCTTTCTATTTATTTATAAAACAAAATAGTCAAGTTTATTTTGATTTTATACCCTTGCTATAAAGGGATCCACTGTGTCTGTCCTTTGCCATTTTGAATTCTGTCATTGTATTTGCCCCCACCACCTCCATCTGGAGGGCATTCCAAGCATCCACCATCCTTTCAGTGAAAAAGTATTTCCTGACGTTGCTTTTAAAACCAAAATTATAATGTAACTGATTCTTCACCCCTGGTTCTGATTGATTCATATGTTCTTCTATTCAAATATTGCTTCAGTGAATTTTGAAAACCAGGGGTGGGGGAAAGGCAATACTTGGTGTTGTCAGGAATGCAACCCTTAAGTGCCCATGTAACATAGTTTACACAGCAAAGGGCCCTAAGTAAGATAGAGAGACACAAGATTATATGTCTGTTCTCACTCTAAATCGCCAACCATGGAATTTGTTTTAAGCTTGAGCTCCTTTTTTTCTACTTAGCATAAATGTGTATGCATTTTGGTAAACGTTTTACATTATTACATGAAGCCAATTTCTAGATTAGTTTTTACTTGTACGCTAGTTTCACTGGTAAGTTTGTCTCATGCATTGTTGGGTCACATCATCCCATGCCCAGGCAAGGTTCTTTATGTAGTGGTATATGTTGTACTCCTTCCAGAGCTGCATCAGTGTCTTTACCAGTGTCGTCAGTAGCATCAATAGCTTGTGCAAAAGTCCTCCTCGGGTAGTAGGCCTTGAAAACTGCAATGACCCCCTGGTCCATTGGTTGGATTAATGAGTGGGAGAAACACAACTTTGATGTTGCTGTAGAGGTCACCAATGAAAGGGGGATGTCCTGGAGCATTGTCGATTAATGAGTAGAATCTTGAAAGGTATGCCTTCTTCCAAGCAGTACTTTCTTATCGTCCCTCCAGTCCAGTCCCACACCTCTGGGTAGTGCACCTCCTCCAGCAGTTTGGAGACTCAGCATGTCATCTTTGTGATGACGCTAGTGTACATATGCAGCTGGCACCGCCCACCAGCCCCAGTAAACTCAGTCTCCAAGCAGCTGGAGGAGGTTGTGAGCCAGGGTGCTGGCTCACTGAAGAGACAAATAAGGAGATAGGTTTAGTTAGTTTGCTTTTATTTCCCCTGTTAAGTTGCAGTTTCTTTTTAATTTCAGTTTCAGTTAATTAGGTTTTGGTTTGGTTTTATTTTATTTTAGTTCAAGTACTCTAGTGCTCTGTGCCTGAGCCTGTGGAGATGCACTGTGCTGGAGATCCCTTTACCTACCTGGGTACAGATTGAGGGCATTCCTGGGGAGTGCCCCCAGCCCTTCCCACCATTCCAGCCAGACCGCAGTGCCTGGCATAGGATGGTATCAAGGGGCGTGAACCCCACTTAATCCTTAAGCATTCCTTGTGTTATACAGCTCAAAACTAATTCAGTGCACAGTGACTTGATGCAGACATGTGGGAAAGGCCTAATTAGATAGACCATTGTTTGTTGCTGGGCGGATTTTCAGAGGGCTGTTGTGCTAGGTCAGGTGATGTAACTGGCACTTGGTTGAAACATTGTTGCGTTCTCAGAAGGGTAAAATAAGTCAGAGACAGAAATAAGGATAAGTGTAAAAAAAAGGTGCTGCATATAGGTTTGTAGCAGTTACAGCTCTTGGAAAAACAGGAAGTACCTGCATACAAGAAATGTATGTAATTTGAAAGAGAGTCAGTGGATTGGACGCAAATTAAATCCTTCCATCTGTCTATGGTCAGTGAGTAACCTGACATGATCATCTCTTGTCACTTAGCCCAGATTATGTACCTATTAAATCTGTAATATTTCTTGTTAGGGAAGCTATACTCCCTTATAGCTATTTGTAGTATTAGAAGAAAAATGTAAACTTTTCTCGGAGAACATGTCAGTTTGATTGGATCAGGGCAAGGTCCATTTCATATCTTTTAAGATACAACACTGCAGCGCAATCTAAAAAGCCTAAAGATATGCAGTCCCCGATGTGGTGTGGTCTCGGAGGCAGGCATCTGCCTAAACTGCACGCAAGAGGCTGTCATGGGAGCAGGACCTGCAGGATGAGATGAGGCAGGAGAGTCCCTCCCGGTTGCAAGAGACCCTGGGGTCGGGGGGCGCCATGTTACCTTCAACGGATCCGGCCCCCGGTCCCTGCACGATGCCCGGACCATCCACCCCTTGAGCCCAGGGAGTTTTTCTTACTTTTGCAAAAGGCGTTTTGCCTACCAAGTGGCTCCTCAGCCCCAGAACACAGGGCTAAGAGGGTGTCAGGCACAAAAGAGCACGAGTCAGGAGCAGTGGCGTCTAAGCGGGCTAGAGACTTAGAGGAGTGGCAGCAATTGCCGTTGTCGGAGGGGCTGGGTGGGGAAGGCCTTCCAACTCCTCCTGCAGATCTAGCTCCGTGTCAAGAAGGAGAGAGCCTAGAACAGGAGGATCAGGCCCGGATTGTTCGGGGTTTCCGCTGGGAGGAGCTACCAGTGCTCATCTTTATGTTTATGCAATTTCTTGATACACTGCCCAGGCCGAAGGCCATTAGGGCAGTTTACAATCACTACAAGTGGGTACTGATACAATTCCTCATCCCCAAAGGGCTCACTTTCTATGTGTTCCTTGGAGACCCTCAAGGTCCTGAATATGCCTGCTAACCTCCCGGCAGAGGAAGAGGTGCTGTAGGATCTGCTGTTCCAGGCGGTACGGAAATCGCAGAAAGTCTTACCAATACATGGAGTAGTAGGACAGATGATCCAGGATGAGTGGAATCTGCCAGAGGTTGGCCTTAAAGAGGTGCAATCCATGACGCGCCTATACTCTCTGCCGGAGCAAGAATGAGCTCCTTTGATCACCCAAAGTGGGCGCAGCGGTGTCGGCAGCAGTTGAAGAGATCTTGACTTGTCTCCTGCAGCTGAGAGCCATGGAACTGGTTCTGCGAGACCAGTATGTCTGTGGTCGAGGCTTCATGTATTTTGTGGTGTCCAAATGGAAGGTTCCTTTCGCCCAATTCTCAACTTCGAGGGCATGAACTACGGTCTCCGGTTACTGCATTTTCACAGTAATAATGGTGGTAGGAAGCGGAGATTTTGGGTGACTCTCGATCTCACAGAGGTGTATCTGCACGTTCCCATCCATCCAGAACATCGTCAGTTTCTCCGCTTTGTGGTGCCAAGGGGCCATTTCAAGTTTCGAGTGTTGCCCTTAGGTCTGGCGACCACCCCCCATACCTTCACCAAGGTCATGGTGGTGGTGGTGGCAGCTCTCCACAAGGAAGGGGTTCTTGTCCACCCATACCTAGATGATTGGCTGATCCAGGCGAAGTCCAGGGACGATAGCGAAAAGAGCAACAGCGCGGGTGGGAGAGTTTCTTCAAAGTCTCGGTTGGGGTCAAATTCCCTCCCGGACGACCTACGATCAAATATGGACTTCAAGGACTTCAGGAAGCAGCTCAAAACTACGCTCTTCATTGAACACTATAGTGACATCACATAAATAACCTGTACTTTAGCCCATGGCTACCTATAACTCCGCCTCCCCTTCTGTACCCTCCTACCCTCCCTGTATATAACTCCTTGTACATAGCTCATCCTGTATATAGCTCACCAAGAAATCATCGCCTTCACTCCCACAACTACTCTCCCGTATTAACACTGCATGCCTACCCCTACTGACACTGTTCTTTGATTGTTTGAAGTGTAAACCGCTTTGATTTCAGGATAAAGCGGTATATAAATCCTTTTAAATAAATAAACTGGCCAAGAGTCAGTTACGACCAACCCAGGAGCTAGAATATTTGAGAGTGTGCTTTGATACCTGCATGAGCAGGATTTTCCTGCCGATTCGCCGGGCGCAGGAGCTATGACAGTGGATACGGCAGGTCCTGAAGATGACAAGACCATCAGAGTGGCGGCATCTGCAGGTTCTGGGGACCATGGCTGCCACTCTCAAGCTAGTCCCATGGGCAACCGCTGCAGAGGGCTCTGCTCAGTTGATGGTCCCATCAGAGTCAACCCCTGTCCCAAGTACTCCCCTGCCCGCGGAGCGCAAGGAGAGCCCTCAGTTGATGGCTGCAGGTGGGGAGCCTGGAAAGAGTCCCCTGTGTGGGTTCCTCTCATGACCGATGCCAGCCTGTCAGGTTGGAGAGCCCATTGCGAAGGACGCTTTGTTTAGGGACAAGAGTCCGCAGGAGGCTCTGTGGTCAATCAGATGGTTGCAGGGTAAGGTTGTCCCTCGGACAATGTGACCACGGTGGCTTACATCAACCGGCAAGGAGGCACAGGCAGTGCAGCCTGGAGGAGGAGGCCGAAAAGCTGTTCGGATGGGCAGCGATTCATCTCCAGGCGTTATCTGCAGCGCACGCAGCAGGAGTTGACAGTGTGATGGCAGCCTACCTCAGCCAAGTGTGCATGGACCCTGGAGAGTGGCAGCTCAATCAGGAGGTGTTCGAGCAGGTGGTCCGCCGATGGGGCACATCGGTCATGGACCTAATGGCAATGTTCGAGTTGGCCAAGGCCTGCCGGTTTTTTCAACAGAAGAAGAGAGGAAGTCCAAGGTCCTGGATGCTCTAATTCAGCAGTGGCTCGAAGAGGGTCTACTCTGTTTTTCCCCTTGGGTGCTCATAGGCCGGTTAGTGCAATGGTTAGAGGTGCACCGGGGACTTGTAATTCTGGTGGCACCAGACTGGCTGAGGTGCCAGTGGTATGCTGACCTGATTCGGTTACTGGTGGATTGACTGTGGTGGCTTCTGGTTGGAAGGACCTCTTGACACAGGAGCTACTTCATATGCCCCAGGTGGATCACTTATCGCTTACGGCATGGCTCTTGAAAGGGCGAAGTTGAAGAAGAAAGGATAATCAGGCTCTGGGATAGCAACCTTACTACAGGCCCAGAAGTGGTCTACATACCTGGCGTGCATCTGTGTAGGGCGCATCTTTGAATCATGGTGTGGAGAGAGGCAGGTGCTCTCTTCTACTGCCTCCGTCCCGGACATCTTGCAGTCCGGTTTTGATAAGGGTCTAGCTGCCAGTTTCTTGAGGGTGCAACTGGCGGCAATTTCTGGTTATTGTGGGAAAGTCCACAGGGTGCTGTTGGGTACACACCCAGACGGGCTGAGCTTTCTAGGGGTGGTGACCCACCTCCGTCTGCCAAAGAGGACAGTGGTACCGCCTTGGAATCTCAATGTGGTGCTGACGGTGCTGTCTGGGGGAACCCTTTGAGCCATTGAGTCGAGCTTTCCTGAAGGATTTGACTCTGAAAATAGTATTTCTGGTGGCGATTTGCTCGGCACGCAGGATTTCGGAGCTTCAGAACCTGTCATGCCAGGAGCCATTCATTTCCTTCTCCAAGGAGAAAGTGGTCCTGTGCCCGATACCTTCATGTTTGCCCAAGGTGGTGTGAGCATTTCATGTAAATCAGTCCGTTGCCTTATTGGCTCTGGTGAGATTAGACTTACCTGCTAATTGTTGTTCCTTGAGGAACTCCATTCCTGTCCCGGAACACTCCCTGAATGCTTTCTGTGATAATCTATGCACACCCTGGTCCTGAAGCTGGTTCCCTTGGTGGAGGAAGTGGCCAGGAGGAGCCGGGGAGGGGCGGACCAGACCAGAAGAGCTGTCGGTTGCTCACTTCCCGCTGGTTGGAGTTGCTCAAGCGCTCAAGAGGTAGGCCTCCATCCTGGAGGGGGGGAAGGGGTATTCTTTCCAGGGGATGGAGAGGCAGCTAGTTTATTTATTTATTTTATTTATTTATTTAGACAGTTTTGTATACCGCCTTATCCTTCAATCAAAGCGGTCACAACACAATTGGGGGATACATTTAACACGCGGGGATATGAGACACATTCACTAATACTTACAGGGAACATGGGCAATGGAGGGTTAAGTGGCTTGCCCAAGACCACAAGGAGCATCTGTGGGACTAGAAACCCCAGTCCTTCCGGCCCAAGGTTGCTGTCCTCTAGTGGGATTTGAACCCCCGACCTTCCGGCCTGAAGTACCGTGCCCCAACCACTAGGCTACTCCTCCTCCCCACATAGACATAGAAGTGTTTGTTGCATGTAAATACTTATTTGTTGCTCCTCTGAGTCTGCTTTGTCAATAGGTACTGGGGCTGGTGGGCGGTGCCAGCTGCATTTGTACACTAGTGTCATCAAAAAGATGACATGCTCGGTCTCCAAGCTGCTGGAGGAGGTGCACTACCCAGAGGTGCGGGACTGGACTGGAGTTCCTCAAGGAACAACAATTAGCAGGTAAGTAATTTCTCTTTTTCCATTTCCCTGGCATAGCAATCAAAGGCATCCTGGAAAAGCATGTGTCATCCAGGGTTTCCTATTTGACCTGTAATAAACAGGTAAGGTATTTTTATTAATGTCCTTGAAAGCCCTGGGATGCCAAATAGCGAAAGTCTTTAATTTGTAGCCAGCAACATTTCCTCCTAACAGCACTGTCACCCTGTCTTTATAAGCCTTAAAGCCTGGTATTGACTTGGCCTCCTTATGGATGAAGGTCCTTTCAGGCATTCATTTCCAGAATAAGGTGTTTTCATCCACATTAAAAATTTGTTGATGCAAATAACCTCCCTCTACAGTCTGTAAATAGTTCACCGTTCTTATGTGCTACTGTTGTATGACTTGATATAATACAATTAACAAATTTACATTAAATATGTTCACATGTTCTATGTAAACTGTTCCATGTAATAAGTTGTTCTATTGTAAACCGCACTGATTTTGAATAATGTGTTATATAAAACCAAATAAATAACAATTTGCTTATCTAGGATTTGGACAAAATCTGCTGCTGCCTTAGCATCAGCACTCGCAGACTCACCTCTCACTTTCACATTATGCAGCGAAAAACGTGTTTGAAGTGCTTGAACCATCCAGAACTAGCACTGAACTCAATATTGTAGTCTGGTCCTGCTCGTCCCTTGAGCATTTTGAACAAGCTTTGTGTCTTTGTATTGATGGTCAACATGCTGAGAGGAATTCACTTCTGTGTTTGGACCTCAATCCAGGTCATGAGCAATTTTTCCATATATATCTGATTATAGGTCCTCCTCGCATTTTTGTTAGCCTTGTAGTTTTCAGTAGAGTCGATCTTTTAACTGCTTGAAGGATCTTTTATTTGCTCTTAAGGATAGTTGTTATCGTCGTGCGACATGCCCATATCATGAGCTGTAGTGTTCACTGATTTTCCACTGTCATGCTGTTTAATTATCTTTTCTTTCACTTCCAAATTGATACTCTTCCTTTGCCTCATGCTGCTGCTATCAGTAGAACTGGTTTTGTGTTTGGTAGCCATGATGCATGAATTTTAAACAGAGAGGCAAACCTTTTATTGGTAAGTGAGTAAGTACACCCAGCTTCGCAATCGCTTTCGGTTATGCCCGCTACGTCTTGCTCTCCGATCATGGACGTATATGCAGTCAGACATTCAGACGAATGGACGTTATGCGGCGTGTATCTGTATAGGCATGTTCGGATGCCTAAAACTAGATGCCTGGTTATAAAATTGCCCTCCAAATCACTATGATTTGGAAAAAAACTTTAACGTACGAAAAATCTGAAATTTTATTTCAAGAAGTTTGTGGTTCACGATTGTACTTATAGGCAAGAAGACTTGAAACTAATAAGATCTCTGTTAGGTTGCAGATAATTTTATTTTGTAGGTTTTCCCACAACATTTAGAAGAAAATGGACCATATGCTTTGAGTTTCAATGGCCTATATGTGGCTATTGCTAATCCTAAAATGAGAGAGGTGCTGTCTGCTTCCCACTTCTCTCTTGTATCATTGATTATATCACAGAATTGGATAGGAGAGAAACCAGTCTTTCCTTTGCCCCTGTCATCTTCCAAGGATAATGCCTGCAAAAAATTAATAAAATTTAGTATAGATACAATTAAGCTGTAGAATATTTCAGAACCAGATGATTCATTGATGACTACGTTAGAAAGACACTTCCTCAATGCTGCTATAATACACATTGCCCCCAGGATACAAACCACCGTATCTCTAGGAACTAGCAGGAATAAGTCATCACATATGGGTACGTCGGTACCGACGGAGCCTGCGCGGGAAAGCTCCCCAGCTTTTCAAATGAAAAGCTTTTGGGGCCTCCCACTGCACATGCGCGCTGCCTTCCCGCCTTCCTGACCAGCTCTCCTCAGTTCTTCTTTTACCGCGGAGCCAGCAGGTCGTGTTCCTGTCACCGCTGAAGAATTTGTTACTTTTGTTTGTTTCTTTAGACCGCGTACCTGCCTTCCCCATACCGATACCGGTATCGCCGGTCTTTCTTTCTATATCAAAAAAAAAAAAAAAAGACTTTTTTTTATTTTTCTTCAGCACAGCTTGGTACCCGGCGTTAGGCCTTAAGACCTACACAATTTCTCCTCATGGAGAAGCCAGTCCCTGGTTTCAAAAAATGTACCAAATGCAGTGCTGTCATTTCTGTCACAGACACCCATGGTGTCTCAAATGTTTGGGACCTGAGCACTCCATACCGGACTGCCCATCCTGCACCCAGATGTCTAAACGCGGTTTGCAGAACCGGGCTAACAAGCTCCATGTGCTGTTTCCTTCAGAAGCATCACAGTCGTCCAGGTCTTCCTCTCCGGATGGATCTCAGGTAACCAAAACGTCTGTGGGCAAATCCTCTAAAAGCAAATCTCTTTCTAAAGATCGAGAGGCTCTCAGTTCTGAGTTCGAGGATTCTGCCCAGGCCAAAAAACCCCGGCGGGAGGTTCCGGCCTCCAAAGCAATCATGGGGTCACAGGTTGACATCGATGGCACGGCCTCGACAGATCACCTGCTGGACTGCTCTGGGGTACCGGCCCATACCGGTACCGACATCCAGGCAGTAGTGGTGTCTATGGGCAGTACTGTCCAGACCATGCAGCAGGCCGTACTGGCCTTCATTAAGGCTGCGACGCCCTCGGTACCGATTTCATCGGTACCGCCCCCTGTTCCGGTATCTACACCGGAACCGAGACCATCGACTTCTAAACGTCGATCGGTTTCGCATACCGGATTCCGGCTTTCGCCCGGTACCGATCCCATGCCCGATACGCCCGATGTCGATACCGATCGGTATGCGTATCATACATTGGAAGCACAGAAAGAGTACTCAGATTCTTCTGATGAATTTAATTCCTCTGATGACTCTGTTGAGCTTACTCTTCCTGAGGAGCCCTCTTCTCCCAAGAGGAGGATGTCTCCTCCAGAGGATTTATCCTTTCAGGATTTCATTGTTGATGTAGCTAAAGCACTTTCTATTACTACATCTTCTGAAAGAGAACCCAGATCAAAAAAATTGGACATTTTAGGATACTCAAAAGCTCCTAAAGAGGCAGTCACTCTGCCTGTCCATGAAATCCTTCAAGAACACTTGATGGATTTGTGGGAGACTCCTTTAACACTGTCTCCCCATTCCCGCAGGTTGGACACCATGTATCGGGTCCCTCCTTCGCCTGGGTTCCAAAAAAAACTCAGCTGCCTCACCACTCCATTGTGGTGAAGTCTGCTATGAAGAAAATAAAGAGTCCTAAGAGGCATTCTTCTACCCCTCCAGGGCGTGAATGTAAGAACCTAGACTCTTTTGGAAGAAAGATGTTCCAGGCTAGTATGCTTATAGCCAGGATCAACTCTTATAGCCTTTATATGGGCATGTATCTTGGGCAACTTGCCCTAAAAATACAGAATTTTGCCCCCTTTATCCCTGATGATCAAAGGGCGGACTTCTTTTCTATGGTGACACAACTTTCAGAGATCTCCAAGTTCTCCAACAGGGCAGCCTTTGATTCTTTCGAGGTTGCAGGCAGAGCTTCGGGAATTGCTATTGCAGCCCGACGTCTCGCTTGGCTCCAGGCTTCTAACCTAGAACCCTGGGTTGTAGAAGGCCTCAGGAATCTGCCCTGTACCGGTGAGAACTTATTTGGGGAAGACTGGCAGATTAAAGCTGCTCAAATGGATGCAGAAAATGCCACTCTAGATAGACTTTCCAAGTCTACTTCTACCCCTACCAAAAAGAAGCCTTTTAAAAGGCCTTACTATAAAAAGACCAGATTTCCCACAAATACTGGCCAGCAATCTGCTCAGCCTCGCCTTGCGGCTAAGCGACAACAATCTAAGCAGGTAAAGTCAAAGCCTGCAGTGTCTGCTACATCCCAGCAGGCTCAACCCCCTCAGGGGTTTTGACTTCCCTCTAGAGAACTTGCCCTTTCTGGCTCTAGCACAGCCAGAGCCCCTCACCATTCCTGGAAGGCTAGCTCACTTTGCTCCCAGATGGGAGCAAATAACATCAGAGCAATGGACCCTCTCTATTATCCGAGAAGGCTACAAACTTCATTTCTCCAGCCTTCCTCCCCATACCATGGTGAGGCAATTCAGTTCTCCCCCATCTCTTCTGACCCTGTTGGGTCAGGAAGTCTCTTCTCTCCTTGCCCAAGGGGCAATAGAGGAGGTTCCTCCTCCACAACAGGGGTTAGGTTTCTACTCCCCTTACTTTCTCATAACAAAGAAGACAGGGGGCTTCAGACCTATCCTAGATCTGAGAGAATTGAACAGGTTTCTATTCAAGGAGAAATTCAAAATGCTCTCTCTGGGCCTTCTCCTTCCATACCTTCAGAGTCAGGATTGGCTTTGTTCTCTAGATCTCAAGGATGCGTACACTCATATACTCATCCATCCATCCCACAGAAAATATCTAAGATTTCTGTTCCAGGGAAAACATTTCCAGTACAGAGTACTACCCTTCGGTCTGGCCTCTGCTCCAAGAGTCTTCACAAAATGCATGGCAGTCGTAGCCGCATTTCTCAGAGGCATGGGAATCTTTGTCTTCCCATATCTGGACGACTGGCTCATCCGAGCTCCATCTCAGTCAGAAGCCCAGATTTCTCTGGACCGCACAAGGCGTATTCTTCAATATCTGGGACTTGTGGTAAACATTCCCAAGTCCCAACTCATCCCTACTCAGTCCCTGGAATTCATAGGGGCCCAATTGGACTCCACCACTGCAGGGGCCTACCTCCCTCTGGTCCGAGGCCAAAGGCTAATAAGCTTGGCCTCCCAGGCTCAGTCCAGAAATCACTTGTCAGCCAAAGAAATGCTGCAACTTCTCGGCCACATGGCCTCCACGGTTCATGTGGTACCTTATGCTCGTCTCCATATGAGAGCAGCTCAATGGACATTGGCCACCCAGTGGTCTCAAGCATCGGGACTGCTGTCAGACCAGGTACTCACCTCAAAACGTCTGTTTTGGTCTCTCCAGTGGTGGACATCCTCCAAAAATCTGTTGTTGGGGACCCCCTTCCAACCTTCGTTGCCCCAAGCAACCCTCACAACAGATGCCTCCCAAACAGGGTGGGGAGCTCATCTTCAACATCTCTCCACTCAGGGAATCTGGTCTCCCCAAGAGACCACCCTTCATATCAATCTTCTGGAACTGCGAGCAATCTTCCTTGCCCTCACAGTCTTCCACACCCTCCTTGCCAACCTGACTGTCCTAGTTCAGACAGACAATCAGGTGGCCATGTTTTATATCAACAAACAAGGAGGGACGGGCTCTCTGTCGCTTTGCAACGAAGCTCTCAGATTATGGGCCTTCGCCAGAGAGCACCAAATTCATCTTCTGGCAGTATATCTTCCAGGAGTTCAAAACTCTCGAGCAGACAGACTCAGTCGAGTTCTGCTCCCACACGAATGGTCCCTACATATGGACCAAATACGCAGAATCTTTCAGGAATGGGGGACCCCGGACATAGACCTCTTTGCAAGTCCGTGGAATGCCAAACTTCCCCGGTTCTGTTCCAGGACTCCGTGTCAGGGAGCTCAGGCCAACGATGCCTTTCTCCTGCATTGGGGTCAGGAATTCCTGTACGCTTTTCCACCCATTCCTTTGATTCCCAAGACTCTGTTCAAAATTCAGAGGGATCACGGATCCATGATCCTCATTGCTCCACGCTGGCCACGCCAAGTGTGGTTCCCTCTCCTTCTACAGCTCTCCCAGGGCTCCTCCCTGGACCTGGGAGCTGCACCAGACCTTCTGTCTCAGGAGCAGGGGACTTTGTGGCATCCAAACCCCAAGTCCCTACATCTCCGAGCTTGGTTACTGAAGGCTTAAGCCTTCAAGAGTTTAATCTTTCTCAACCAGTGAAAGATATCCTTTATGCCTCTAGGAAACCCTCTACCAGGCGTTCCTATGCTTTCAAATGGAAACGTTTTTCCATTTGGTGTGCTCAACAGGGTCTTGACCCTCTGGCACTTCCTTTGAATTCTCTACTAGACTATCTCCTGCATCTTTCCAATGCAGGCCTCAAGACGAATTCAGTACGAGTCCATTTAAGTGCTATTACAGCATCCTTAAAACCTATAAATGGACAATCTGTTTCCTCTCATTCTCTTATTGCAAGATTCATGAGAGGCCTAACCCTCACTAAGCCTCCCATCCGGCCTCCTCCGGTAGCATGGGACTTGAATTTAGTTCTGGGTCAACTTATGAAGCCACCCTTTGAACCATTGGTATCTACCTCCCTGAAATTTCTTTCTTGGAAGGTCCTTTTCCTTATTGCAGTCACTTCGGCTCGCCGCATCCGTGAGCTGCAAGCTTTGGTGGCGAATCCACCTTATACCAGATTTCATCATGATAAGGTGGTCCTTAGGACGAATCCCCACTTTATGCCTAAAGTGGTCTCGCCTTTTCATCTTAATCAAGAGGTATATCTACCTGTCTTTTTTCCGGCTCCTCATGCATCCAGTGCAGAGAGGAACCTTCATACTCTTGACTGTAAAAGAGCTCTCGCCTTTTACCTCAATAGAACTCAGCCACATCGAAAGTCTTCTCAGCTTTTCGTGGCTTTTGATCCTTCTCATTTGGGACTTCCAGTCACCAAACGCACACTTTCCAACTGGATTGCTCAGTGTATTTCCTTTGCTTACCAGAGTAAGAACATTTCTCTGGAAGGCCATGTCACGGCTCACAATGTGAGAGCCATGGCCACTTCTATGGCTCATCTCCACTCTGTTTCCATAGACCAGATCTGTCGAGCAGCCACTTGGGCCTCGGTGCATACCTTCACAGCCCATTACTGCTTGGACAAGGACTCCCGCCGGGATGCCTTGTTTGGTCAGGCTGTCCTCAAACACCTGTTCCATACTTAAACAACTCCTGCCCACCTTCCCAGAATGGATGCCTGAGATCCATCCGAAGATGGTTACCCTTGGAGGGGGATCTCCCAGGCATCTCAGCTAGGGAGTCCCCATATGTGATGACTTATTCCTGCTTGTTCCTAGAGATAGCACAGTTACTTACCTGTAACAGGTGATCTCTGGGAACAGCAGGAATTAGTCATCACAACCCACCCACCTCCCCTAGGAGTTGTCTCTCTATTCCTCTATCTTCCTGTCCTCTCTCTCTCTATTGTCTCAGCTTTAAACTCGAACTGAGGAGAGCTGGTCAGGAAGGCGGGAAGGCAGCGCGCATGTGCAGTGGGAGGCCCCAAAAGCTTTTCATTTGAAAAGCTGGGGAGCTTTCCCGCGCAGGCTCCGTCGGTACCGACGTACCCATATGTGATGACTAATTCCTGCTGTTCCCAGAGATCACCTGTTACAGGTAAGTAACTGTGCTTTATCATGAGCACTTCCATCGTTAACAATTAGTCTATGGTGCTCAATGTCTGATTTGTTGAAGCTGTTGAAGATTGAAAGACATGTGAAAATAAAAGGAGGTCTATTCAAGAAATTAAACAAACTAAGGAGTACTTTTACTAAAGGTCGGTATTCCAGTACCGTGCATTATAGACGCAGCCACCGGAAACCTTAACGCCAGGATGCCCTCCACATGTACATATGTGAGGAGAAAAATATGCCAGTGAGGCCAGAAGATTAGGCAATACAATAACACCCCATCTCAGATGGGAAAAAACCACACTGCTTTCTCAGTTGCCAAATGATGACCAGGGCCTGGGTGTGAACCAGTGACCCTTTCATGGGTAAGCACTCATTTAGGTGCCACATCCATCTGAGCCACATGGGAGTCCAAACTACTCAGTGTGGCCTATCAGCCATGAGATTATTCCAGGACTGGCCCACAAGCACACTCCATGAAATGGTTATGTTGGTCACTCTGCTAGGTCACCCAGGGGTCTTGCATGTGTGTGTTATGTATTGTGCCTTCCCCTCTGGCAGGACAGATCCCATATGTAAGACATGAACTTCAATTTTATCAGCAGCATATCAGTGCAGTTCTACATACAAACCTAACAAGATGTTCTCCCACAGCAGCCTCACATACCTTGTCAGACAAGTATGGCAAAGAGCCTGCAGAGAACTACGCAGACATAAGCATACCCCAGCTCATGTTCTCATGCATCCCGACAATGACCACTTATGCACACATGAATTGATGCACCCACATTCCCACGTGTCTGCTCTGTGGCTTCAAACACATGGCTATTGTGTGTGAGAGAGAAGAGTCTTGGGTTCAAGACCAGCCTGTAGATCAGGAATGATAAGTCCAAGTGTGTGAATCTTTTTCCTACATTTCCAGAGTTGTATCAGCATGTGCAGCCCTCCCTTTCTGGTCCAGCATGAGTTCTCTGACACTCTGCTGCCACACTGAGAAGTTGCACCAACACCGGCTGGATGGCCGAGTGCGCTACTAGCACCCACACACTGTATGGGTGTTATGAGGGATGTGTGTGGGCGCTACCACTGTGTGCGCACACAGCGCAGGTGTTGATAATGTCCAAACATTAAAGAAGGCCTAAGGGCCAAGTAAGAATGCCATCTGGCACCTATTTTGGACAGTGGTGTCAGGTGTGTGTGTCCAGAGGACTGTGAACTGAAGCAGTGCACTGTGCATGCATGTGATGCCCAGGCTTTTTGGCTCTGCATATAACATGCTGCACGGTCAGTTAGCCAGCAACTCCACAAACTGTGTGAGACACCATTTATGGGCAGAAGGTTGGTTTTCATTAAGTAGTTGCAACTTTTGGGAGTCACTGGCTGACTAGATGTGCCTGTACACATGTTGTCACCAAAGCTGTGACACTCAAATGCATTCCCAATTACACCATCCTCAAGGCCCATCCCCACAGCATGCCCCTACATTTACCTCCCAACATGACACTGCTGTACAGCTCCCATATCGCTGCTGATTTGACGAGTGAGCTGGGGAAACGTGGTCTCACCAGGGAGAGCTCCATCACGTGTGTGTGCAGGTGAGAGGGCTGATTAATGCCTACTGCCATATTAGCTGTATCTGTGGCAATACTGTCAGCCTCCTTGGTGCAGCTGCACTCTTTTGGGAGTTCATGTGGATGGCTGGCCTCTGTGAATGGCCAATGGAGTCACTGAGTTGATGAGACAGTAAAGAATCTGTGCTCTTGTCCTACATTGCAGTCACAGAGTAAACTCTGGGGGTCTCTTGGCTCCATGCACAATATGCACATATAGGCATGTTCGTCTTTGGCACATCTGCACACAATATACACTATCTCAGCACTATCTACTGATCATTGACCACAGCAGTCAGCATGACATTATGTATTATTTCATAACAACAACTGGCCTTATGTTTACAGAGACGACATGCATTGGTTTGACTGATGGTGAATGTAAGACAGTGAACTCGGATTGGTGCATGCACAACTCCAGCTGGAGGAATATGCCATAGAATGTCATGTTGGTCTCTGCATCGCCTACCTCCATGTGGGAAGGCGGTGCCTGAAGTTGAATGTGCCCCTGGTAGATGGCATTGCCGGCCAGAAAGTATGTGCAGATGCACAGAAGCTCCGAGGGCCCTACTCAGTCTCTGCATGCTTCACATCAGAGGCCCATAGAATCACCCTATAATCTTGAAGTCCAAAATAATTACGTCATAAAAACAAGGTCCCAAGTGAAACAAGATGAATCTAAATATAAACTTTTGTCGGGTGCACTGTCACAGGAATAGGAGATGGATTCCCCCCCCCCCCCCTCCGCGCTGCAGCAAACTCTTTTTAATCAAAATATATTTATAAAATGGCTACTTAGCTCAAAAGCACGCTGGTTGTCACACACAGTGAAGCCGTGGAGAAAGTCCTGTATACGACGTGACACGTTTCGGGTAAGAACTTTAACCTTGCTTCAGGCATTACAGGACCTTGTTTTTATGATGTCACATCAGAGGCCCTGCATGACAGCCTCATCCACTCTCCACGAGTACAGAGTGCGACAGCCACAAGGACATTGTTAGAGTACAAAGAGGCTGTGGATGGTGGCATATGTGTAGCCAGCAACTGTACCAACATCAAACCCCGTGTCCAACCTGCCATGCTTCCAAATGCTCTTGGGGGGGGGGGGGGCGGGATTGCGTCCGGAGCATGGGAGAGCGTATGTGCTGCACTGGTCATTTTCGCAGTGTCCATGGCCAAGGACATGACATAATATGGGAGTATGAGCATGACACTATGTTCAGTGCTCACAGTCTTCTGGTATGTCACAGATGTAGCCACTGTGGGCCACCATGCACTCGCAGCTGGTCTCTGGGTCAGTTTCCAGTGCTCTTTGCATTGCATTAGCTGTTCCTAAGTTCAAACTACAAGGGTACACAAATGAGCAGAGGATTCTGGGTATTGTCTAACACAGCAGTTTGCTCAGAATGTACATGAGTCTGAGGTTTGGGCCATCTTAACATGAGTCTGGCATGAGCATGGCCTGACTGCACACATCTGTTCATGCTGAGAGGCCGCTCTCACTCTGACCATGTCATGACTTATGTATCCACATAGTCCTATATAAGATCAATCTGCAGTGACATGGGCACTGTTTCTTTATGGCAGTCCAGTCACTAGCCAGCCTGCTGATTATCCATGCTGGTTGTATGGAGCCAATATCTTCACGGTGGCTATGTGCACATGCAGTGTGTGTTGTGTAGCTGGCTGTGAGTTAGATGCTATCACATAGATACCTATGAGCAAAGAGTATAGGCTGCCTGTTAGGGCCATTTGGGGGAGGAGGATTATGGTAGAGGCATGGTTGTATGGATCTGTCTGCCCCCCCCCCACGATGGAACCCCCTCCCCCCTCAGTGCCACATGCCTCCCTCAGAACGGCCCATTCCCAACCCCCTTTGGTCAGAAGACCACTCACAGCATTGCGGTGTAACAGTGCTTAGCAACCACTGCTTCCTAAGCGTCTCTCCAGTCCAGTCCCTTTCTTCTGGTTGTGCTCCTCTTCTAGCAGCTTGGAGACTGAGTACATCATTCTTTGATCCCTCAGGATATATATTCACTGGCACCACCCACCAGCCTCAGTATACTCAGTCTCCAAGCAGCTAGAAGGAGCATTAAGCCAGGAGGGCTTACTGGAGAGACCTTAGAGTTCAGGGGGTTTGTTTGGTTTGGGTTACCCTTTTATTTCTTTGGTTTGGCTTTCTTTGCCTTTAGTTTTCTATTTCTTTATTTAGGCTGCTGGCTGAATTTTAGGAGCGTCTGCCCGCCCCCCCCCCCTCTGTTCTTACCGGTCGGAGGATTCGTTCCTGGAGGAGGCTTGCCTTGGCCCGGGCGCGTAAAATAAAAAATAAAAAAAAAGAAAGAGACCAGTTGGCGAAGGGTTTCCGACGCATCTCACGGTGAGTTAGAGCCTCTGAGCTGCCTCCCGCCTCGTAGCAGAAGCCTGGGAGGCGGTTGAGCACGAGCGTGGGAAGGCGTTAGGCCTCTGCCTCTGTCTGGATGCCTTGGAGCGGTGGGGAGACAAGCAGAGCTGACCGCGAGGTAAGAGGAGCCGGTCTGAGGCCAGAGCAGGAAAAGCCGCGTGCGCAGGCAGCGGGCCGCGGCTGCGGGGCTTTTGGGCAGCAAGCAGCAAGGCTGCTTTTTTTCACGCGCTTTGCGCGCCGGGGGGGTCAGGCCAAGGGCCGGGCGGCTCAGAAAGTGTGCAATCAACGGCTACGGGGCTGTGTTCCCAACGCAGGAATTTGGGTTTTTGGGAGTCTCCAGTTTAAGTGTATAGGCATATATATTTATATATAGATATATTTAGATATCTATATTTATCTATATATATCTATAGATATAGATAGATATCTATATCTCTTTAAATATATTTATATATATATCTATATCTAAATATCTATATCTATCTCTCTCTCTTTATATCTATATATCTATCTATGTGTATATATATATGTATATACTGAAAGAGAAATAGTTATACGTATCTATTATAGATAGGCTTAATAGGTCTACTTAGATAGTTTATAATTTAAAAATAAATAAAGTTTGCCCTGGACAGGATGCCAGCTAGGCCTCAGTGCTTGCTTTGTGGAGCCCACAAAAGTTCGGTCTCTGGGGCAGGAGTCTGTAGGGGCTGCGCCATGGAGGTGGCCTCAGTTGAGCAGGGGCTGCAGGCTTGCGTCTCTCAAGATCCGGTGGTGGAGGTGTCTCAGGAGTCGGCGGAACCCCTGGTAGGACTCCTGGGGGAAAGGGCTGCTCTCTCTTTGGATTCGGAGCAGCAGGTGGAGTCTCAGCCGCAGCCGGGGACCTCCTCGGGAGAGGTAGGCCTGGGGGAAGGTTTTTCCCTGGAGTTTGTTTTGTTACATAAAGCTTTTTGTTTGCGTCAGCAGGGAAGTCGAGGACGCACTCCAAAGCATGAGGCACAGGCTAAGCCGCTGGCGGAGACAGGGGTTCCATCCAAGCGAGCCAGAATCCTGTAGGAGGAGGTCCCTTGTTCCCCTGATTCGGAAACTCTGGAAAGGGGGACTTCCGAACAAGAGCTGGGAGAGGAGGAAGAGGAGCTCGAGGAGGGGGAGATCCCTGAAGAGCAGGTGAGAATTGTAAGGGTCTTCCAGCGAGAAGAGCTGCCGGCCTTAATTGGAGAGTCCCTGAGGGTGCTTAACATGGCGGGGGTGCCTGAGCAGGAAGAGGAGTTTGAAGATCCGTTAATCCAGGCGGTGAGGAAATCTCAGAGAGTATTTGCTGTCCACATGGTGGTGTGGCAAATGATCCAGGAGGAGTGGGACCAGCCAAAGGCAGGTTTGAGGGGCATGCGATCGATGTCGCGCTTGTACCCCCCTGCCCGAAGCGGAGAAGGAGTTGTTGAAATCACCAAGAGTGGACACAGCAGTATCCGCAGTAACTAAAAAGACTACGATTCCGGTAGAAGGCAGTACAGCCTTAAAAGATGCCCAAGACAAGAAGCTGGATGCTTTGTTGAAACAGGCCTTTGACAATTAGTGCGTTGGTGCTTCAGGTGTCTGTTTGCAGAGCCAGGGTGTCCCAGACTTGCCTGAGGTGGTCTCAACAGCTGAGGATGGCGGAGGAGTCTTCGGCTGGCCCGCAGGGAGAGGCCGCTAAAATGGAGTCCAGAGTGGCCTATCTGGCGGACAGTCAATACGATCTTATTAGGAGTCTGTCCAAAAATATGTCCTCTGTGGTGGCGGCTCGGCGGTACCTTTGGCTTCGAAATTGGGCGGTGGACGGTTCGTCCAAAGCCCGGCTTAGTAGGCTTTCTTTTAGGAGTAAGCTTCTTTTCAGGGAAGATTTGGACAAGTTGGTGAAGGAGTTGGGAGAGTGAAAGGGAGGCAGACTACCTGAGGATAGGCCTAAGCTGGGTCGCTTTGCGGGCCCAGGACGTTCTCAGCAGAGGGATTCCCACAAATTTCGTCCAGCTCGGCAGACCCCTTTTCAGAGGGGACATTTTGCCTCGAGAGGGCAAGGCTTCCGGGGGTTTGGGGGAGCGGGAAGAGGTTTTGGGGGCTCGGGCGGAGGTGCTGCCAGTAGGAGGTCGTTTACGGCAGTTCCTTTGGAGGTAGTGAGGGACGGTTATGCCTTAGAGTTTGCAAGGCCAGTTCTCCCTTCTTTCGTCCAGTCGCCATGCAAGTCCCAGGCCAAGCGAGCGGCAGTGCAGGAAACATTGTCAAGGCTGTTGGCCTTGAAAGCGGTGGTCCGTCCCAAAAGACCAATGCGGTTTAGGTCGATACTCCATCTATTTCGTGGTTCCAAAGAAGGAGGGCTCCCTAAGACCAATTCTGGACCTAAAAAGGGTCAATCGGTGCCTGCGGGTCCCCCATTTCCGGATGGAAACTCTGAAGTCAGTGATAGTGGCGGTCCGGCAGGGAGAATTCCTAACATCTCTCAACCTTACCGAGGCTTATTTGCATATTCCCATCAGGGAGTCGCATCGTCAGTTTCTGCGTTTTGCGGTACCGGTGGGACATTTTCAGTTCCAAGCCCTACCGTTCGGCCTGGCAACAGCTCCATGCACTTTCACCAAGGTGATGGTGGTGGTTGTGGCAGCATTGCGCAAGGAAGGGATTCTAGTCCATCCTTATCTGGATGATTGGTTGATCAGGGCCAAGTCCAAAGACGAGAGTGTGAAGGCGACGGCCAGGGTGGTCTCCTTCCTCCGAAGCTTGGGCTGGGTAATCAATCTCTGTCAAAGAGCAGGTTGGTCCCTACTCAGGTTCTCGAGTATCTAGGAGCAATATTCGACATGGTGGCAGGCAAGGTCGTCTTGCCAGTCCAGAGAGCGGAAGGTCTGCGTCGGCTGATACGAGAGTTTTTGGCTCGGAAGGCACCATTGGCATGGCACTACCTGCAGGTGCTGGGAACGATGGCGGCGACTTTAGATCTGGTTCCCTGGGCCAGAGCCCATATGCGTCCCTTGCAGAGGTCCCTTCTGCGGTGATGGTCTCATCAGAGTCAGCCTTTGTCGGTAACACTACCATGTTCCTTGGCAACCAAGGAGGCTGTTCAGTGGTGGCTCTCCCCGGGGGCTCTAGAAAACGGAATGCTCCTCGAACCCCCGCAGTGGGTGCAAGTAACGACGGATACGGGTTTGTCCGGCTGGGGAGCCCACTGTGAGGGGAGATTTGCCCAGGGGCTCTGGGGTGCTCAGGAATCCCAGTGACCCATCAACAGGTTAGAATTGAGGGCGGTGACCCTAGCTCTCAAAGCATTCCAGTTTTGGGTGCGCAGAAGGGCTGTCAGAGTCCTTTCAGACAATAGCTTACATCAACAGCCAGGGAGGCACCAGCAGCCCGTTGTTGGAAGAAGCGGAAAGCCTCTTAGAGAGGGCCAAGGCTCATCTGTTAGCCTTGTTGGCTCAACATGTGGCCGGAGTGGAAAATGTTACAGTTGACTAACTCAACCGGTACAAGGTGGATCACGGCAAGTGGGTACTCTGCCAGGAAGTTTTCCATCAGGTGGAACGCAGGTGGGTTCCACTGGTCATGGATCTGATGGCACGCTGGGAGTCGGCCAAAGTCAGCCGATTCTTCAGCAGATAGAAGGAGAGAATGTCAGAGGGCTTGGATGCCCTCGTTCAAAGGTGGCCCGTGGAGGGCTTGCTGTATGTATTTCCTCCGTGGGCGCTCATAGGCAGAGTTCTGCAAAGGATAGAGGCGCATCAGGGCTTAGTGGTTCTGATAGCACCGGATTGGCCAAGAAGACCTTGGTATGCCGATCTGATGCGTCTGTTGGTGGACAGGCTGTGGCCTCTGCCAGTAAGAGAGGATCTCCTCTCTCAGGGGCCGGTGAGAATGCCGCAGGTGAGTCGGTTCTCGCTTACGGCCTGGCTATTGAGAGGGAAAGGCTGCTCAAGAGAGGATATTCTGGGGCAGTGATCTCAACCTTGCTGAAGGTGCGCAAGCGCTCTACCTGTCTAGCATATGTAAGAGTTTGGTGAATTTTTGAGAATTGGTGTGAGGAGCGGCAGAAGAGGCCATTATCAGCTTCCGTCCCTGAGGTATTGGAGTTCCTGCAGGATGGTTTTCAGAAAGGTCTGGCAGCCAGCTCCTTGCGAGTTCAGCTCGCAGCTATTTCCTGTTACAGAGGTAAGGTATTGGGGAAGCTATTAGGTGAGCATACTGATGTGGTCCGTTTCCTTAAGGGGGTGAGACGTTTGAGGCCGCAAAAAAGGGCAACCGTCCCGCCTTGGGATCTTAACCTGGTTTTGGATTCCCTGGCGGGAGAACCTTATGAACCAGTGCATCTTGCCTCATTAAAGGATTTGACTCTCAAGACGGTTTTTCTGGTGGCAATTTGTTCAGCCAGGCGGGTGTCTGAGTTGCAAGCTTGGTCCTGTTCCCCGCCCTTCCTCGTTTTCTTCAAAGATAAGGTGGTTTTGAGGACGGTTCCTTCGTTCTTGCCCAAGGTGGTTTCCCCGTTCCATGTGAATCAATCGGTTTTTCTCCCGTCCTTTGCCGGTTGAGGGCAAGAAGAGAGTGACGCACGCTTATGGAGGTTGGATGTGCGTAGATTTTGAGGCGTTACCTGAAGTGTACGAAGGCGTTCCGCAAATCAGAGAGGTGGTTTGTGCTTTTTTGGGGGGCTGCGCAGAGGAGAAGCGGCGGCAAAAGCTTCAATTTCAAGGTGGATCAGGGAGGCCATTGCTTCTGCTTATCTCCTGAGAGGTCGGCAGCTTCCGCCGGGTTTCTGGGCTCATTCCACACGAGCTCAGGCTACCTCCTGGGCGGATTATAGTTTGGTTCATCCTTCGGAGATTTGTAGGGCGGCTACTTGATCCTCCTTGCATACTTTTTCCAGGCACTATCGTTTGGATGTTCAGGTGGCAGCGGATGCTGGTTTTGGGAGAGTGGTACTTCGGTCTGGTTTGGCAGGCCCCTCCCATGCTTGAACTGCTCTGTTACATCCCAGAAGAAAGGGACTAGACTGGAGAGACGCTTAGGAATAAGTAATTAGACCTTACCTGCTAATTGGTGTTCCTGAAGGATCTCCAGTCTAGTCCCTGATCCCGCCCGGAGTGAGATGAGAAGTTTTCCGGTCCGAAGAAGTTGGACAGTTGGTTGGCTTGGCAGAAGTTTTCTTTCAGGTTTCGGTGCCGAAGTGGCAGAGGCAGTTACGGGGCGCTGATATCTCAATTGAAATTTGACTTGGCTTTCGGTGGCGCCAGGCCATGGTCAGGTAAGCCTCCTCTTCGAAGGGAGGGTTGGGAAGTCCCTTTCTGGGAGGGGGAGGGGAATTTTTTGGTTCAAAAGTTGATAGTTATGTTTGCTTAGTTGTATCTCCGTTAGGTCTGCTTTGTTAACAGGATACTGAGGCTGATGGGTGGTGCCAGTGACTATATATCCTGAGGGATCAAAGAATGACGTACTCAGTCTCCAAGATGCTAGAAGAGGAGCACAACCAAAAGAAAGGGACTAGACTGGAGATCCTTCAGGAACACTAATTAGCAGGTAAGGTCTAATTACTTCATATACTCTGTTACCAACTGGCCCATGTTAGTCATTGCTGCATGGCAGCAGGCTGAGCTATGAGATGGCACTGCATATTGCAACACTGAGCCCTACAGCCACCAGAATGGCTCTGCTGCACTCTGACACTGATAGAGATCTGCTGCACAACATGGGAAGACCATCAGTAGTATTGCTGGAGGTGGTCACCAGGCTATGTGGGCCCATCCCCACAGTCAGGATGAGTGGTGACAATGTGGAGTGTCATATGTGTTGGCTTTTTCTTTCCATTTGCACCCACTGACCCACCACGGGTACCTACTCTTCAAAGGGATATATGGATTCTCCACATCTTCCCATGCAGCCTATATATGTTCACATACTGAGAAGGATCATGGGAAATGTGCAGCCTCATCTATGCTGCGAGAAATGGCCAGAATTGCAAGCAGAGTGACCAGGGTGGAATATCTGCTTAATGGAACCCATTCAGAGTACACAGTGATGTCCATTATGCCTTAATATGAGTGTGGCCAGATTGTATACAGCCTGGGCAATCACCTAAAGATATGCCACTCAGGGTGTCAGGCCAGGGTATAGGGCATTGCATGCAGGAAGTTTTTTGCTCATTGTTGTGATGGAGTGCATCATCAAACAGGGCAGAGGTGCAGCATGGTGGTCACAGCAGTGGCCTAATGTGCAGCAGATTCCAGTTTGATTCCCGCTGGGACCACATGAGATTCAACCCTTCTCCATTGCTCTTTATGGTAAGTCTAGTTATGTACTGTCAGAAATAATGTACAGCAGCTGAGTGACCTTATATTAGCCGTGACTCTGGGTTATATTTTGATGGTGCACAACCAAGGTCCACATATCTCACATGTGAAGGGGTGCACACAGGACTGAATCAGACTCCTAGGGTACATGTAGAGCTGTTTTTAACGCCATTCTGCGCCCTGCTCTGAAGGGAAGCAAGGTGTGTGTTTTCAGCTGTCACTACTTGGACTATGGGCTGGCTTTGGCACAGCATCTCATATATCCTGTACTGGCTGTATATCATCCCTAGCACTGGTGGCATCGCTGCTCGTGAGGTTTAGAGTATTGTGCATGCATGTATTGTGCACATGTGTTCTAAGATGCCATCGTGTATACAGAGTCCACAATGTGACTTGTCCATGCTCTCAGGTATGTGTAGTTGCTGGTTGTAAACATTGAAAGAACTGCTGTCAGCCCCATGGTGCTTCCAAATGATACTGTTAGAGATTCAGGACTGGGTAGACACCTCACTCCTGGAACTGACTGACAAACTATGGTCACATGATGCAAGGTACCACCTTGGGAACCGCCACCCAAGAAAAAGATTTAGGCATCATCGTGGATAATACATTGAAACTCTCCGCCCAGTGTACAGCGGCAGCCAAGAAAGCAAATAGAATGCTAGGAATCATAAAGAATGGAATGGAGAATAAAACCCAAAGATATTATAATACCTCTGTATTGTTCCATGGTGTGACTGCACCTTGAATATTGTGCGCAATTCTAGTTGCTATATTTTAAATCGGATATAGCAGAATTAGAAAAGGTACAGAGAAGAGCCATCAAAATGGCAAAGGGGGTGGAAGGATACCCCAATGAGGAGAGGCTTAAAAGGTTGGGGCTCTTCAACTTGGAAAGGAGACGGCTGAGGGGGGGATTTGATAGAGATCTATAAATTAATGAATGGAGTGAAACTGATAAACATATATTGGTTGTTTACGCCATCAAAAAGTATAAAGACGGTGAAGCTACAGTGTAACCCATTTAAGACTAATAAGAGGAAATATTTTTTTACTCAACGTGTACTCAAACTCTGTAATTTGTTTCTGGTGGTAAAAGCTGTTAGTGTAGCTAGGTTTCAAAAAGGTTTGGACAAGTTCCTGGAGAAAAGGTCCATAAAACATTATTAAAGAGGACTCAGGAAATCACTGCTTGCCCCAGGACAAGTTTTGTGGGACTTGTGTGCCTTTTTGGGAACCTGCCAGATACTTGTGACCTGGATTGGCCACTGTTGGAAACTGGATACTGTGCTTGATGGACCCCTTGGTCTGTCCCAGTATGACACTTCTTATGTTCTTAGGAAGGTTTGCCACTGCTTCCTGGAGCTGATAACCCTAGCAATTCAGGCCAAGGGTGGGGGAGTGGGGTGTGTGTGTTCGCGTGCGTGTGTGCGCAGTATGAAGGATATGTGAATATGAAATTGCACATATCTAGGTGATCAGGACAATGCTACTGATCTGTTATGCACAGTCCTTGGGTTCCTGGGCCCACCTTGATGCTATACTTACTGGCCTGATGGGGGAGGTTGTAGTTAGCTCAGAGCTGTCATTTGCTGGGTGATTGCCACTGACATATACATCTCTACTTCTCGGCCACCCACTGACATCACCCCAAATGAGATTGAAAAAATTTCTTTTCCAAGATCATTTTAACACAACCTCAGCCCCAGAGACACAAGGTATCTAGCATGCTCTAGATAAACCACCATGTAGACCAGTGGTTCGCACCCCCAGGCCAGTCAGGATTTCAGGATATCCACAATGAATATGCATGAGATCGATCTGCATGCACTGCTTTCATTGTATGCAAATCTATCTCATGCATATTCATTATGCACATCCTGAAAACCTGACTGGCCTGGGGGTCCTAGAGGACTGAGTTGAGAACCACTGATCTAGATGCAGTGTTAGCAGACTAAAGAACTGCACAATGTACAAAAGTTGATTGTTGCATCCCCAAGTTACATTGTACAAACTTACTGTTACCTTTTATTATGTTCTGTTTCACTGTACAACAGAGTGCATCTTGGTGCTCAGTTAGCTTTGTTGTTCTCTTTAAACTGCTTTAAATGGTAGAAAGATGGTATAAAAATAAATAAATGAGCAGGGCACCCCTCGATGATGACATCCACTGACTCCCACATTATCCTACCCTTACTGTTGAACACGTCAGGGACATATGGCTGTGACATGTCCATTAGCTAATACCTTTACTTCCATCCAGCACCTGAAATGTGACTTACAGTAAAGCTCCCTTAACAGGCATTAATGTGCACACTTGGCACCTTTGCCGCCTGCTTACCGGCCGCTAGCGCCCTTACTGCTGGAATGCCTACTCCCCACCCTGGCCTTTAATGGCAGCGTTAAGGCCCAATTAGGTGCACTCTTACCAGCCTTTAGTAAAAGTACCCCTAGGTTTAATTAGCAAATGAATTCTAAGAGCAAATCTGTTATTTATGGTTGTAGAACTTGTTTGTATGGCAAATATGGTATCTTTTTCCTCAAATCCTACATTTTGAGTCGGGCAGAAATTTCTATGTTTTCTATACAAATTTTCTTTTTTTTTTTTTTTTTTTTTTTTATAACTTTTATTTATGAAGATACCTTTTTACATAGTTATACTGTAAAACAGTAGCCACCAAATAATACAGAAAAAATAATACTAAGAAAATACAAAAATCAGGAATAATACAAAACACAGTCCACGTCTCGGGGAAACGTTAGCAATTAAACAATCAAAAAAAATCCCAAGAAAACAAGGCAAGTCCTAGGACATAGCCAACTAACTAACTGGGCGAGTACCCCCACCTCCCACCTTTAACTATCATGAGGTATTACAGACTTTTCCCGATCCACTATCCATTTCTCTAAATCAGACGGTGAGAAAAAGACAAATTTATCATACCGATAAGAGAGACAACATTTACAAGGGTACTTTAAAAAGAATGTGGCCTCTAAAGCAAGCACTCTAGATTTTAATAAAAGAAACGACTTCCTACGAAGCTGTGTAAAGCGGGAAACATCTGGGAATATAGATACTCTATCACCACAAAACTGGAACTCCTTCCTCTTAAAGTAAGACTTCAAAATAGAAATCTTATCCTCCTCAGAGGCTAGAGTAACCAGTAAGGTGGCCCTAGTGGTGATCACATCCTGAGTATCTTCCAGAAATGCTGTTAAATTGAAATCATCCTTATCTGATACAGGTACCTCATCTTTATCCCCAGGTCTGGTTGAAACATTAACAGAAAGGTAATAACATTTAGTCACGGAACAAGACTCAGCCTGGGGAAAAAGAAGAGTATCCTTCAGATATTTCCTGAAGAGTACCTACGGAGACAACATTACACAAGTGGGAAAATTTAGTAAACGAAGATTTTTCCTTCGACCAAGATTTTCCAGGTTTTCCAGTTTCTGATGCAAAAGAGAACTGTCTTTGGCATGAGTTGCTGTAAAATCTGCAAACTTTTTAACTTGAGGCTCTAGGTTCGCCAGAGCAGAGCTACAAGCCCCAATCTGGGAATCCAGAGCCTGAAATTTTTGAACAGAGTCCCTCGTAAATAAACATAACTTTGGAACAGTCTCTGCAAGCATTTGTTCTGTGCGTGAGACTACAGCCCAGACATCCGAAAGGGAGATGGAGGTGGTAGCGGGTTTAGCTGGAATAGGGGAAGAGCGAGTCCATGAAACCTCTTTAAGAACCACACTTGAAGAAACCAAATGAGAAGACTCTTCCCCAGACAGCTCAAGAAAACCCGGGGGAAGCGGGGGGGGGGTTCGCTCGACTGAGCTTAAACTCGCACCATCAGTTATAGGATCAAGGGACACAGTACCTGGAGCGGCGATTTGCGGCGTAGAAACGAGATGTTTCTCCATCGCCCCTGCTTGAGAATCGTCAGCAGGGAGTTTCTTTTTACGTTTACCACCTGGCATTTCCCCTCAACTCGCACTGCACAGCTCCAATTCGGCTCCAAAGGGGCTCACAAGGGGCAAGAATCCCCCTTTGAAAACACGCCCCTTAGAAGACGCGCCGACGGCTGAGCGCCGTATGAGGGTTGATTGAATTATAGCGGGACCTAAAGATGACGTCAGGAAACTGCCCGCTGAACCGCCAGCCGCAGAACCAGCCTCCTCCAATGGAACCGGACAGCAGGTGAAAACGCTCCCGGTAAGAGCAGCAAGGCAGGGGCTTTAAACCAGGTCCTGAAGATGACGTCAGGAAACTGCCCGCTGAACCGCCAGCCGCAGAACCAGCCTCCTCTCCTCCAATGGAACCGGACAGCAGGTGAAAACGCTCCCGGTAAGAGCAGCAAGGCAGGGGCTTTAAACCAGGTCCTGAAGATGACGTCAGGAAACTGCCCGCTGAACAGCCAGCCGCAGAACCAGCCTCCTCTCCTCCAATGGAACCGGACAGCAGGTGAAAACGCTCCCGGTAAGAGCAGCAAGGCAGGGGCTTTAAACCAGGTCCTGAAGATGACGTCAGGAAACTGCCCGCTGAACCGCCAGCCGCAGAACCAGCCTCCTCTCCTCCAATGGAACCGGACAGCAGGTGAAAACGCTCCCTACAAATTTTCTCATCTCAGGCAAAAGGTGCACTTTTCAAAATTGTGTTAATAAATTGACTCATAGTTTGCCCTGAACTTAAATCTGACCTCTATTTTTAGCGTGCCATGTCTTTTGCATGCCATTGCCGTTGCAAAGTTTTCTTTCTTTCATGTGAAAGGTAAAACCTGCATCTGTTGCTATTTAAGGTATGTCTTTGAAATGTACATTGAAAATTGTTCTCCATTGTCCTCTTCATGCTTTCTTGTATTTCCTGTTTCTTTTCAGGTTTTGTTACCATGAACGTAGAAGATGATGACGACTATGATGCAGTGATTATTGAAAATAATCAAATAGTAGATATACAAAATGAAATTTCTATGCAAGACCTATTGCCAGTGGAACAGAACTTACAAGCAAATAGCAAGAAACACTATATGACTCCACTCTCATACAGTAATTATAATTTACTCTTTACTTAACTGAATGTTGCACTAACGTGGTAGCTTCTTTTGGTGGGAGATGTGGTTTGCTGGTATAATTAACGGGGAAAAAAATATTTTCTCCGATATTTTATTGTATTCAAATAGTGACCAAAGTTCCATATAATCTGACTTTTAACATTCCTTATCTGTTTAGGGCTCGCTCCTACTACCCCTATTTTCTTAAAACAAGAAGACACTTGTGCTAGTGCAGCCCTATTGTTTTTATTTTATTTAACAGTTTTTTCTATACCGCCCCTTCTTAAAACAGTTAAATGACAGGGCAAGACGTGACTGAACCATGAGTTGAGGATTTTATTCTCCTTTCATCTTTAATTTCTTTCTATGCTCGTGTTCAAGAATCCCTTTGAGCCATAAAGAGAAAACTAAGGACTATAAATCTAGATTTGTTTATGGTCAAACAACGGCCCTGATGTAATAATGTGCTAATTAGCATGTATACATGGATACATTGAGTGTTAGGTTTTACCATGTATGTTTGCGGGTTGGTGGGTTTTTTTTAAGTAAAATTCATATTTTTACATCAGGTTATACATTAAAAAGTGTAGTAAAGTTAAAACTATACTGCTGCTCTGAAAAAGGAAAATACCACAACAAGACCTGAATATGAGGGGTTCTTTCATGGTAGCCTAGTGGGCCCTGTTCTGAGAACATTGCCTTAATAGCCTGAATGTTAGGAATCGGGCGCTGCCATTTTCCAACATAGTGTCATTAGGGACAGGAGTAAGTATGAATAGCGCCTGCTTTTCAACTTGGGGTGAATTGATCAGGGGGAGGATAGGAGGAAAAAGACTGTCCCTGCCCCCTTGCACTAAGAATACTCACCTGGTCCTAAGGAAATATCTCGCAGTTACCTGTATCTCTTTCACCCTCTTAGAAAATGTCAGTGCCTGACTCTAATGGTATGTCGGAATGTACCAAAGGTTAGCCTGCCAAAGAAGGACGTTCTCCCTTCTTTAGCAGGCTGACCCCTAGTGGATCATACTACTATGGGACGTATCTTAAGATGGCATTGCTTGAGGCTGGAGTGAGTAGGCATCACTTCCTACCTGCTAATTTTGGTGAGTTGGAATTTGGGTGTGGGAGCTTCAGGGGTACAATTGTGCCACTAGGGACTTCCTTATCATCCCTCCAGTCTAGTCCCGACATCTAGGGTTTAAGCACCTCCTCCAGCAGCTGTGGAGACTGAGAAACGTAATTCTTCTGATGACCCTGGTACAAATACCGCTGGGACCGTCTCCTCTGTCCAGTAATCTCAGTCTCCATAGCAGCTGGAGGTTGGTGAGCCTAGATGTTGTAGGCTCACTGGAGAAACAGTTAAGCATATTAGTTTAGAGAGGATAGTGGTGTCTGTTCAATTTATTCTTATTGAAAAAAAAAAAGAAAAAGAAAGTAAAGAGGAGATTTACCGGATAAACGTCGAAGCTGTGCTAAGGCCCCCTTTCTATCTCCCTCCTCTCTTCGGGCAGACTGCAGGGGAGGAAGGTGTATTGCAGAGTTCCAGGGCCAGGCTCCGGTTCCCGAGCCCACGGGTGGATGAGGAACCGGCAGCGAGCACACGAGCACAGCGGCAGTCTGCAGCGTGTGTGGAAGGAATGCATGGCAGGACCGCTAATGCTGAAAACCTCTGGCTCCTCTGAAGGCGTCTCTTTCCTGTTGCGGAAGCCGCGGTTCGGCTGAGCATGGGGAGACGCGTGGCTCATCAGCTCAGCCGACTGAGTTCCCAGGTAAGCGGCGGATTTCTGCTGGGGGGGGGGGGGGGGCTTCAATGAAGAGCAGGAGGCCGCGACCGTGTGTCTGAAGTGCGGGAAGGGCGCATGAGTTTCGGGCTGGCAAAAAGCTCCGGGAGGGAGAGCTTTTCATGGGGAAATCCTGTTTCGGAGTGATTTCATTGCGGTAGAGAGAAGTCAGAAGGTTTTCTTCAGTGATTTAGCCTTGAATTAGATGCTGGGAGAGATTTATAAAAATATAGATAGATAAATGGATATGTAGATATATATAGCTGTGCATGACTTCGTGGAACTGCCATAGATCTGTTTATAGCTAGGGAGATCTTTCTCTGGTAGGGCTGGCAGTCTAGTTAGAGATAGAAAGATTTTTTTCAGTTGGTTCACAGGTTGGAGGTGAGATGCCTTCTAAGCAGCTTTGTCTGCTCTGCGGTCTTAGAAAGGGCTCGGTGTCAGAAGCAGGGTCTTGCAAGTCCTGCTCTCTGGAAGCCATCTCTATGGAACCCTTAGTAGAGGTGGCTGGAGAGGGGCCAAAAGGAGTTTTTTCCGGTTCCTGCATCTCCCTCTGTTCCGGTGCTGGAACCGGTGGCCGGGCCTTCCTTGGCTTTGGATAAGTCAGGGGCTCTGCCTGCTTTGCCTAGTGGGTTAGGAGCAATTTTTTCACAGGATTTTGTGGCCCTTTTGCAACAGGTCTTAAAGTGCAGTGATAAGAGCACGGAAGCGCCTTCGCTAGAAACGAACCTGGCAAAAAGCGACCAGGGACCCCTCTGGGCTTGGGGCTAATGGAGGTTCCTTCAAAGAGGGCACGAAAGGAAAAGAATTTGTAGGAGCAATCAATAACCTCCGAGAGTCCTATTTCAGAGGACGGAGAACAGGACACAGACGTTCAGGAGGAGTTAGAGGAAGGAGAGTTGGCGGAACATGAAGATCAAGCACGGGTGGTCAGAGTCTTCAGACGGGACGAGTTACCGGCGTTAATAGGGGAAACTCTAAAGGCACTGAATATACCGGCTGCAGGACCGGCGGAGGATACAGCCTTAGAGGATCCTTTATCACAGGCGTTTGAAAGACACAGAGAGCCTTCCCGGCTCATAGAATGATGCGGGAAATGATTCAGGAAGAATGGGACATGCCTGAAGCAGGACTGAAAGGTTCCTGGATTATGGCTCGCCTGTACCCACTGGTGGATCAGGATTATGAATTATTTAAGTCCCCGAAGGTAGATGCCGCGGTATCGGCAGTAACCAAGAAGACGACAATCCCGGTGGAAGGTAGTGCCGCCCTTAAGGATGTACAGATAGGAAGCTGGATACCTTGTTGAAACAGGTATTTGACATCTGTGCGCTTTCCTTACAGGCATCAGTTTGTGGGGCCTGGGTGGCGCGCGCGCCTGTCTCTGGTGGTCACATGTTCAGGGAGACCAAGTGGAGAAGACTGAAGGGGAAGCATTCAAGTTAGAGTCCGGGACTGCTTACCTAGCGGACATTCATTATGACCTGATTAGGAGTCTCTCTAAGAGTATGGGGTCAGTGATAGCGGCTCGGCGTTATCTTTGGCTGCGTAATTGGGTGGCGGATGGTTCCTCAAAGTCGAGATTAAGTAAGTTGTCTTTTAGGGGGAAACTGCTGTTTGGAGAAGATTTGGATAAGTTGGTAAAAGATTTGGGGGAGTCCAAAGGAGGGAGACTCCCAGAGGATAAGCAGCAGCAGAGGAAACCGTTGCCAGCTAACAGAAATCAGCAGAGAGATTTTCGTCGTTTCCGACCAACCCGGTTTGGTCAATTTCAAAGGGGACGTTTCTCCTATAGAAATCTAGGGTTTCAAGGGTTTAGGGGAGCAAACAGAGGTTTTGCAGCTCCCTCCCCCTCGAATATTAGAAAGTCACAATGAAGCCAGGGGGGGCCCAAGAGGAACTGGTGGCTGTAGGAGGGCGGTTACAAGAGTTTTATCCTGCTTGGGCCCGGATTACTACCGACCGGTGGGTGTTGGAAATCATTCGAGAGGGCTATGCTCTCGAGTTCCAACACCCAGTGGCCGATGCTTATGTTCAATCCCCATGCAAAATGCCTCTGAAAGTTCAGGCAGTGCGAGAGACGTTACAACGACTTCTGAGTCTCAACGCAGTGGTTCCGGTGCCAAAGGAACAGTGTGGGTACGGTCGATACTCCATTTATTTTGTAGTACCAAAGAAGGAGGGATCCTTCCGTCCCATCTTGTATCTCAAAAAGGTAAATCAAAGTCTTCGCATATCGCATTTTCGGATGGAAACGCTGAGATCGGTTATTGTGGCCGTCAGGGCAGGGGAGTTTCTCACCGCCCCTGGATTTGTCAGAAACGTATCTTCACATACCCATTCGTCAAGAGCATCAGAAGTTCCTCAGATTTGCACTCCCGATGGGAGGATAGAGATTCACAAGGGAACTGTAATTCTGATAGCTCCAGATTGGCCAAGAAGGCCGTGGTACGTGGACCTAGTCAGACAGTGGACCGGCCCTGGCAGTTGCCAGTTCGGAAGGACCTGTTGTTTCAAGGTCCTATACTTATGCCCCAGGTGGATCGGTTTTCGCTTATGGCTTGGCTCTTGAAAGGGCGAGGCTGAGAGCGAGAGGGAATACTGCAGCCGTGATTGCTGCAATGTTAAAGGCTAGGAGGAGATTGTCGCTAGCGTATGTATGTTTCTCCAGGACCAAGCAGGAAGTCAGTCCTTTGGGAATTGCAGCGCGCATGCGCGGTCCCCTTCCCGCCCAAGGGTGCCATTTTGCTCAGTCTTCTTTTTTCCGCGGAGCCCGACTGATGAGGGAGGAGTGGCCTAGTGGTTGGGGCAAGGCACTACAGTCCGGAAGGTCGGTGGTTCAAATCCCACTAGAGGACAGCAACCTTGGGCCGGAAGGACTGGGGTTTCTAGTCCCACAGGTGCTCCTTGTGGTCTTGGGCAAGCCACTTAACCCTCCATTGCCCATGTTCCCTGTAAGTATTAGTGTATGTGTCTCATATCCCCTCGTGTTAAATGTATCCCCCAACCGCTTTGACCCGGTGAAAAGCGGGATATTAATGCAGCTAAATAAATAAATAAATAAATGTAGTTCGTTTTTCCCCAAGGAAAAAGTTGATTTTCTATGTTTTTCTCTTTTTTCTCCGGTTCGATGCCGGATCCTTTTCCCGCTCGGACCGATACGCCGGTATCGAGTCCTTTTCTCTCTTTTTCGGTTTTTGTCCTTTGTGACTGGCGTTCGCGCCTTTCTTCTTTTTTCCCTGGCAGACTGGTCTTTTGACCTAGCAGGGGCCATTTTTCCCCCGATGGCTGCCGGCGGGTTTAAGAAATGTGATCGGTGTAAGAAACTTATGTCTCTTACCGACACACATGACTGCTGCCTCCGTTGCCTCGGACCTGATCATGACCCGATGATCTGTGGTCCGTGTGGCAAAATGTCCTCGAAGGCGTCGAGGAGTCGGCAGCAGCAGAGGGATAGAATATTTTCTGACTCCGCGTCCGGCCGGGCCCGGACCTCGTCAGAGGCCTCGATGTCTCGGGACTCCGGCCCCGAGCAGCGTCGGGGTTCCTCTGAGCAGCGGTCTCCTTCACGGGAACATCGCAGGAAGAAGAAACCCGCGAGGGCGGCATCGGTGGACGCTCCTGGTTCCTCGAGGGCCAGGTCGCATAGCCCCGATAGCCATCCCGGGTCTTCGGAGTCTGAGAGGCCTGCAAAGCATCCTCATGTCGAGATGGAGTTTCCTGGACACGTAAGTGCTGTTGTCCTCGTCTCTCCTCCGAGGGAGCCACCGTCGGGGCCCGAGTCGGGGGCTGCTGGATCTCCTGAGCTCGGACTCAGGTTGATGGCCTTGGAGAGCAGCTTCGCTGCCTTCATGGAACAGCAGCGGGCATTCATCGCCGGTCTCACCGGTGCATCAGCCCCGACCACCAGGACCTCAACGTCCAAGTCGACCCCGGAGGCCAAGCCGATCCTCGAGTCCATGCGGGCTCGAGTCGATCCTCGGCAACGGTCTCCCCTCGACCTCCCGTTCGGGGCCGAGGTCGTCTACGCCGATTCCCTTGGCGTCGGGGCGGAGGGCATCGGTGCCCGCCCGACCAGAGCTGCTCGATTCCTCCGAGGAGTCGGGCTGGGAGACGGAGGACGAAGAGTCACCCGACACCCATCGGACTCGGTGTGTCCCCTCGGACTTGCCCGAGTCCGAACCTCGGAGATGGTCCCCACCGGAGGATACCCGGTTCTCAGACTTCGTGCGGGATATGGCCAAGGCCTTGGCCTTCCCCGCGGATCCCGATGAGGAGCCTCGAACCGAGGAGCTCGAGGCCCTCTAGTATGACTCTCCCCCGAAGGAAGCCTTTACTGTTCCGGTTCCTCTGATGCTGAAGCGGCTGCTCTTCCGCATGTGGGAGTCCCCGGCCTCGACGCCGGTGTTAAGCAAGCGGGTCGATTCCATTTATCGAGTCCGCAAGAGCCCCGGGTTCCAAAAGGCACAATTATCGCACCACTCCATGGTTGTGGAATCGGCCATGCATCGACTGAAAAGTCAGAAGATGCACTCCTCGGTGCCTCCCAGCCGGGAGGCCCGGAACCTGGATGCCCTCGGTAAGAAGTGCTTCCAGGGCTCTATGCTTGCTTGCCGTGTCCAGACTTACCAGCTCTACATGGGCATGTACCTCCGAGACCTGGCAAAGGAGATTGCCGGGTTCTCTGCTGGTCTCTCCGAGAAACCTTTGCAGAGGTTCCAGGCCTTGTCAACCGGTATTCGAGAGTGCTCGAAGTTTATCTCTTGAGCAGCCTACGATGGCTTCGAGGCTTCAGCCCGAAAAGCCGGGGCCGGCATCGGTGCCCGCCGACAGACTTGGCTACAGTCATCCGACCTCGAGCCATGGGTCCAGGACAAGTTGGTCGATGTCCTCTGCCGAGGTGAAAACCTCTTTGGCAAGCCCATGGCTGAAAAGGCTGCAGAACTCGAGACCGAGACTCTGACCAGGACTAGGCTTTCCAGGAAAACCTCTGCCCCTTCTCAGAAAAAGAAGGGCTCGTGGGAAAAAAAACCTTTTACCCGAGGAAGTCATCTGCCTACAAACAATACCCTCATTCTCAGGCCTCTGCAGCTCCCCAACAGGGTCAGCATGCCATGGGGCAGGGTCAAGGGCCCCGTAGGCAGAAGGCCTCCAAGCCACCAACACTGGCCCCTGCTCAGCAGGGTGGGTTTTTTTGACTCAAACAGCATAGCCTCTTTATTTATTTATTTATTTGCATTTCTTATATACCGCACTATTTGCGATCAGCGCGGTTTACATTAAACAAAACAGTATCCGACAATAAACAAAAGAGGTCATTACATTGAACAGGAAAAAGTAACTTGGAGAACAGGGTAAACTATATACATGTGCAGGTGCATTGAACAGGGTAACTATATACATAACTATATATCTATATAACTATATATCTTCTCCTCAGCTGGCTTCTCTCAGCACGGGGGGGCCGGCTGGCCCACTTTGCCCACAGGTGGTCAGCCGTCACGTCAGATACCTGGGTTCTTCATATAGTCCAAAAGGGCTATCTTCTCCATTTTCACCAGGTACCTCCCTCCCATTTTCCAGGGGAGCCTCCAAGACTCCCTCTGCACAGGGACCTACTCCTTCAGGAGTTGACAGGTCTGCTAAAGGATCAGGCTGTGGAACCGGTGCCCCATCACCTGAGAGGTCAGGGCTTTTATTCAAGGTACTTTCTGGTACCAAAAAGAACAGGAGGCCTCAGACCCATCCTAGACTTGCGAAACCTCAACAAGTTCCTGGACAGGGAAAAGTTCAAGATGCTTACCCTTGGAATCCTGCTGCCCTACCTCCAGCAGGGAGACTGGCTATGCTCCTTAGATCTAAAGGATGCCTATACTCACATCCTTATTCATCCAGACCACAGACAATATCTCAGGTTTGTTGTGGGAGGAAACCATTATCAGTACAGAGTACTTCCCTTTGGCCTATCATCCGCTCCCAGGGTGTTCACCAAGTGCCTGGCAGTGGTGGCGGCCTACCTGAGGCATCAGGGTCTTTTTGTGTTTCCGTACCTGGACGACTGGCTCATAAGGGGCCAATCTTCCCAGGAGGCCAACCAGGCCACCCTTCGCACTGTGGCTCTGCTTCAGCACTTGGGGTTTGTCATAAACTTCGCAAAGTCCACTTTGCTCCCGTCCCAGAACTTAGAGTTCATAGGGGCCAGTCTAGACACTCTTCAAGCAAAGGTTTTTCTGCCTATGGACAGGGCCCACAGGTTAATGGATCTGGCCAGCCAGTTTCGCAGCAATTCCCTGGTCTCTGCCAGGCAATTCCTGAGACTACTCGGCCATATGGCTTCCACGGTCCATGTCACCCCCAATGCCCGCCTGCACATGTGATCTGCTCATTGGAGCCTTCGCACTCAGTGGCATCAAGCCACAGGGGGCCTAGCGGACTCAGTGATGATCTCCAACCTCCTGGTCTCCTCTCTGCAATGGTGGCTTCATCTTCAGAATCTGGTGCTCGGAGTGGTTTTTCAATCCCCTCCGCATACTCAGGTGCTGACAACCGATGCCTCTCTTCTCTGTTGGGGAGCACATTGCCAAGGGACATGTACTCAGGGTCTCTGGACCCCTTGGGAGGCTACTCAACAGATAAACTTCCTGGAGCTACGGGCGATACGCCTAGCTCTGAGAGCATTCTCCCACCTCGCCTCTCACCAGTCTGTACTGGTCCAGACGGACAATCAAGTTGCCATGTTCTATGTGAACAAACAAGGTGGCACAGGCTCGCTCCTTCTTTGTCAGGAGGCACAACGACTGTGCTCTTGGGCTGTCAATCACGGAATCCTTCTCAAGGCTGTCTACCTCCCAGGTCAGGAAAATTGCCTGGCAGACAGACTGAGAGACGGATCCTGCAACCACACGAATGGAGATTGAACCCATTGGTGGTTCAGCAGGTCTTTCTCAAGTGGGGGCTCCACACCATGGATCTTTTCGCCAGTCCTCTGAACCGGCAACTCCCGAGATTTTGCTCCAGACAACCGCATCCTCTCAGAGTAGCAGCGGATGCGTTTCTGATCTCGTGGTCCACAGGCCTACTGTATGCGTTTCCTCCCACATCACTAGTGTCCAGGACACTGTTCAAAGTCCTCAGGGACGGGGCTTCCTTGATTCTCATAGCCCCCAGGTGGCCGAGGCAACCGTGGTTCCTGCTTCTGCTACAGCTGGCGGTGGACACACCTCTTCCTCTGGGGTTTCAACACGATCTCCTGTCTCAGGATCAGGGGACTCTCTTGCACCCCAACCTCCAGTCCCTTCATCTGATGGCCTGGCTGCTGAAAGGGTAGTCCTAGCTCCCTTACTACTACCTCGAGAGGTGGAAGATGTAGTCTTGGCCTCTCGGCGTCAATCCACCAGGAAATCCTATGCTCTTAAGTGGCGTAGATTCTCCGCATGGTGTGCTCAGCACAGTGAGAATCCCTTCTCGTGCTTGGTAGCGGTAGTGTTGCAATATTTGCTCTACCTCTCCAATCTGGGCCTTAAGTCTAACTCTGTCCGAGTTCACCTTAGTGCTCTCTCAGCACACCACTCGCCGGTGGACGGCAGGCCTCTTTCCAACCACCCTTTGGTGGCTCGTTTCCTCAGAGGCCTTCTTCTGCTTAAGCCTCCTTTGCGTCCACCGGCCCCTGAGTGGGATCTGAATGTGGTCTTACAGCGGCTTACTTGTCCGCCTTTTGAACCTATGGCTACCTGCCCTCTCCGTTTTCTCTCCTGGAAAACTTTATTTCTGGTAGCTCTCACCTCTGCTAGGCGAGTGAGTGAACTTCAGGCACCTAGTGTCTGATCCTCCTTACACTAGGTTCTACCGGAATAGGGTAGTCCTACGGACTCACCCTAAGTTTCTTCCTAAAGTTGTCTCCCCTTTTCACCTCAATCAGGAGGTGGTTCTTCCGACCTTCTTTCCCAGGCCGCATGCCAACCGGGCTGAGATGGTCTTGCATACCCTGGACTGTAGGAGGGCGTTATCCTTCTACCTTGACCGTACGCGGGAGCATCGGAAGGCTGTTCAGCTTTTCGTTTCTTTTGACCCCAATAAGTTGGGGCTCCCTGTCTCCAAGCGTACGTTGTCCATATGGGTCGCTGACTGTATCGCCTGGGCTTATGGGGCAGCTGGCCTCTCGTTGGAGGGTCGAGTCACGGCTCATCGTGTCAGGGCGAAGGCTGCGTCATTGGCTTACCTCCGCTCTGTTCCGTTGGCAGACATCTGCCGGGCTGCTACTTGGTCTTCAAGCCAGACTTTCGCAGCCCACCTTAGTGCTCTCTCAGCACACCACTCGCCGGTGGACGGCAGGCCTCTTTCCAACCACCCTTTGGTGGCTCGTTTCCTCAGAGGCCTTTTTCTGCTTAAGCCTCCTTTGGGTCCACCGGCCCCTGAGTGGGATCTGAATGTGGTTTTACAGCGGATTACCTGTCCGCCTTTTGAACCTATGGCTACCTGTCATCTTCGTTTTCTTTCTTGGAAAACCTTATTCTTGGTTGCCCTCACTTCTGCTAGACGCGTTAGTGAGCTACAGGCCCTAGTCTCTGATCCTCCTTACACTCGGTTCTACAAGAATAGGGTCGTCCTGCAGACTCACCCTAAGTTTCTTCCTAAAGTAGTTTCCCCTTTTCACATCAACCAGGAGGTGGTACTTCTGACCTTCTTTCCCAGGCCGCACTCCAGCCGAGCTGAGATGGTCCTGCATACCCTGGACTGTAGAAGGGCGTTAACCTTCTACCTTGACCGTACGCGGGAGCACCGAAAGGCTGTTCAGCTCTTCGTGTCTTATGACCCCAACAAGTTGGGGCTCCCTGTCTCCAAGCGTACTCTGTCCATCTGGATTGCTGACTGTATCGCTTGGGCTTATGAGGCAGCCGGCCTCTCGTTGGAAAGTCGAGTCACGGCTCATCGTGTTAGGGCGAAGGCTGCGTCAGTGGCTTACCTCCGCTCTGTTCCGTTGGCAGACATCTGCCGGGCTGCTACTTGGTCTTCAAGCCAGACTTTCGCAGCCCATTACTGCCTGGAGAGGGAGTCCCGCAGGGACAGTGCTTTCGGACAGGCAGTCCTCTGTAATCTCTTTGAGGTATAGGCAACTCCTGCCCTCCGTCCCGGATGTTGGGCTACCGGTTGGGGGCGTACTCAGAGAAGATTCCTTCCTTCTGTGCTACTGAGCTAGAGGGAGCTCATTTTTTCTGCTTAGGGTCTCCGGTAGCCTTAAGCTTGGGAGTCCCATATGTGAGGACTGACTTCCTGCTTGGTCCTGGAGAAAGAGTAGTTACTCACCTGTAACAGGTGTTCTCCAGGAGCAGCAGGAATCAGTCCTCACAACCCTCCCTCCTCCCCTTGGAGTTGCAGTCATATGATTTGTTTTTGCTAATTTTTTGCTGTCTTTTAGCTATGTCATCAGACTGAGCAAGATGACACCCTTGGGCGGGAAGGGGACCGCGCATGCGTGCTGCAATTCCCAAAGGCTTTCTTTGAAAGCTGGGGAAATGCTCCGCACAAGGGTTCCGTCGGCGCCGACGTCACCCATATGTGAGGACTGATTCCTGCTGCTCCTGGAGAACACCTGTTACAGGTGAGTAACTACTCTATCTGGTGGATTTTTGAAGGATGCTGTTCGGACAGGAAGGTTCAGGCGTTGAGTGCAGCAGTGTCACATGTGTTGGCCTTCTTGCAGGATGGTTTTGACAAGGGTTTGGTGGCTGCCTCTTTGCGGGTACAGGTAGCAGCTCTAACGTGTTATCGGGGATAGATAAAAGGGCAAACACTGGGAACGCATCCAGATATCAAGCGTTTTTTGCGAGCGGTGTCTCTCCTGAGGCCACCGTGTAGATCTCCAGTTCCTCGCTGGGATTTGGGTTTGGTGTTGGACGCCTTATCGAGGGAACCGTTTGAGACGGTGGCGAGGGCATCGGATAAGGATCTGACGCTCAAGACGGTATTTTTGGTGGCGATTTCGTCAGTGCGTAGAATTTCAGAGCTTCAGGCTCTATCCTGTCGGGAGCCGTTCCTGACTTTTTATGATAATAAAGTGGTTTTGAGGCCCGTGCCATCTTTCTTGCCCAAAGTAGTATCGGCGTTTCATGTCAGTCAAGCCATTTTGCTGCCAGTATTTGTCAATTCGGAAGGACAGTCGAGTTCAGGGTCTTCCCACTCGCTGGATGTGCGTCGAACGCTGAAAAAGTATCTTCGAAGGACGGCAAGTTTCAGAAATACGGATAGGCTCTTTGTCCTTTTTGGGGGAGCGTGTAAGGGGGAGCGGCGAGTAAAGCTTCCATTGCACGCTGGCTTAAAGAAGCTATAGTGTCAGCTTACATTCTGAAAGGGAAGTCAGTGCCCGAAGGCATTAGAGCTCATTCAACGAGAGCGCAGGCGTTGTCGTGGGCAGAGTACAGGCTAGTGCCAGCTATTGATATTTGTAGGGCGGCAACTTGGTCATCCTTTAATACTTTTGTTAAGCATTACCATCTCGATGTGCAGGCAGAAAGGGATACTATCTTTGGTGCAGCGGTGCTTCAGGCTGGCCTAGCGGGTCCCTCCCGATAAAGGGAAATCTTTCACTGCTCTGTTACATCCCTAGATGTTGGGACTAGACTGGAGGGACGATAAGGAAGGTGAAATTAGACTTGCCTGCTAATTGTAGTTCCTTGAGGAACTCCAGTCTAGTCCCGTATCCCTCCCTGATTAGGGCTTGCGGTGGGCCTGAAGCATGCTTTTCGGCAGAAGCAAAGGACGATGAATCTAGGGGAAGCGTGTGGGCCATGCCGGACTGAGGAGTTTGCAAGAAAAGAGAGAGATCCGGATCGCGTCTGGATCTTTCAGGGAGCGAGGAAGTGTGGGCTTCCTTAGCACATGTTCCTATACGTAAGTACAATCGTTTAGTTCATCTAAATTACAACGGGAGTTTGGGTGCCCGTTAGGTACTTAAGTTAATGGAGTTTAGGTTAAGTTCAATGAGTTATGTTTTTGGCTACTTGATTGTTGCTCTGGTGAGTCTGCTTTGTCAATAGATTACTGGACAGAGGAGGCGGTCCCAGCGGTATTTGTACCAGGGTCATCAGAAGAATGACATTTCTCAGTCTACATAGCTGCTGGAGGAGGTGCTTAAACCCTAGATGTCGGGACTAGACTGGAGTTCCTCAAGGAACTACAATTAGCAGGTAAGTCTAATTTCACCTTTGGGCCAGATTAGTTCTTGCCATTTAAAATATTTCTTTCTCGCCTGTCACAAAATTTACAATTCAGATGACCCTTTAACTCCGGTGCTAGATCTTGAGCTGTGCTAGCCCTAGATCTGTAATAAAGATTCAGGGCTAAGAGAGGTAACATTTTGGTGCAGTTCTTTTTACTTGTCTTTTATTCATTGAGAGGAAATCCCTATTCAGCCAATTTTGTATGCCAACCATGTTCTACTTTTAGAGTAGCGGTTTTACTGTAGCTTTTTCCATGCTAAACTACCATATTGGATACTAATGCTAACATGGGAAAATGGAGAGCAAACTGCAGCACTAAAGAATAGCACTATCTATTATTGCAACTTCTCTTTGATTTTAAGTATTTTTAAAAATTTAGCTGCGACTTTTACTACAGCACAAGCAAGTATAATTTTCTTTTGTTTATGTATGTTTAGAATATATATTTTTCCTTATCTTGCTAAACCAGTCCAGATGAGTGGGTTATGCTCTCTCCCTTGCCAGCTGGTGGAGACAGACTTGAGCATCTTTCAATGATGATATCAGGAGAGAGAAATACTAGCGGAGCACCGAGAAGTCAGTATTTGTCTGCCTTCAGTAGGTGGCAAGGTGTGTGTGAATTGGTACAGCAGTATAATAGGCCTGGCTCTCCTCTCCTGCACCACAGTGCAGAGGCCTTGGATTGAACTTAGAAGGGCTAAAGGTACGCATTTGACTCGCCTGATAGTGCCCAGGTTCCAGCACAGTTTCCCATGGGTTACTAGCATCTTGTGGACTGAGGAGGAGCTGTTGGACCCCACATGGCCCCTGGGAGGGGGGGGCAGTCAGTTGAGCTCAGGCCACTCCCCCTTACCTCCTGCTTATCCCTTTGGTTCCAAGTTGATCCTTTTTTGTTTTATTTCTTAGATTTTTATACCTTTTTATTTTATTTTTCGCCCATTCATGTCAGTAGGCTCAATTGGCTGGCTTGCATTGAGAAGCTTTACAAAAAAATAGGGGGGCACCAGTTAGGTCTAAATTGGAAGTGGGGCTTTCCCGGCCTGTGTAGGCCTTCAGGAAAGCCTCCTTCGAGTTTCCTCAATCAACCTGATAGGCACAGGAACTCCCTTTTCGGGACCACCAATTCCCCGCTCCCCTTCGGATTGGTGTGTTTTTGTTTGTGATTTGCATTGTTTTTGCCAGCAGGCTTTTCTCAGCTATTTTTTTGCAGTTTTTTCTTCAACTTTTTTTTTTTTCTTTTTTTAACTTCAGTTGCGTGGAGCAGGGCAGGCATACCATGTGCTCGCACTATGTGCAGTGTGGCACTTGCAGGGTGAGCTCCACAATGGGCTCCCCCCCCCTCCAGTGTGATGGGAATGTAAATGCCTTGGTTTGGTTTTTTCTTTTTGCATCAGGGCCCCCTGCGAGTTGCCCAAGGAAGACTCAGTACCATTGTCGAGGTTTCCTCGGCATCACCTTCTGTATCAGATTGAGAATTGCTTGTTGGAGACACACTGGTGGTCTCCATGGAGGGCAGAGGAGAGGCCCCTGTCTCCAGACAGAGAGGCCTTGTGGGCTCTTTGGGGCACAGGAGAGCTGCTTGTCTGGCAGAGACTAGCAGCTGCTGAAACAACTCCTGGGCTGTCATAAGTCATGCTTAGTTGCTTTGCAACCCTGACTCCTCCATGGAGGAATCTGGGCCATCTGGTGGCTCTGCCATGACCCTGTCTAGGATCTTCTCCCTGGTGCTCCTCAGAGGCCGCAGCTTTGTCCCCTGCAGGGTTAAGCTGGGAAGAAGATTCCCTTGTGTCGGAAGGGTGAGTCTGAGGAAGAAGGGGATCTCCCTCTTCTGGAGAATGAGGACCTGCTGGTGATCCATCTTTTAATTGTGAGGGTTTCCTGGCAGTGATTCGGGGATGCTTTGTCTGTGTTGGGACTCAAAGAGCCTGCTACCAACCTAACGTTCAAGAGGAGGGCATCAGGTGCCCTTTGGGGGCTTTTCTGCTGCATGAAGGCACTGGAGAAGCTCCTGGTCTCCCAGTGGGAGCACCTGAAGTTGGCCTTCAAAGGTCCAAAGGGTCTGGCCTATATGTATCTGCAGCCTCCTACCCAGGGCACTTCTGCTATTGGTGCCACAGCTACTGGATAGTTGAGAGGTGGCCTGTCTGGAGTCATGGGCCACATTTCTGTTCAGAAAAACCTCCAAATCTGTGGCAGTAGTAGTTGTGGCCAGGTGATGGTTTTGGCTGCACAACTAGTTGGCAGTCATGGCCTCCAGGTCACTTCTCAGCAAACTCCTATAGTTACATTTATTTTTTGAGTTTATTTTATATACTGCCTATGGCCAAGGCAGCTATGTAGTTAACAAAATAAAAGCAGTAAAAGAAAATACAATTAAATTCAATAAAACAAACAGCAGGCGGGGGGTTTACAAAAAGCCAAAAAGACAGTGGGTAAGATGAGGGAAAGGAGGCCTAGGTTACAAGTGAAGAGCGTGTGTTGGATAACAGAGACAGGCGGCGGGGGGGGGGGGGGGGGGGGTGGAGGGAGGGGGAGGAGGGAGTGGGATGGACAAGGACATGTCAATGACTGGTGCTACTCCTGGGCCAGTCAGCCAAGGAATGATCAAAATCAGGCCAGGGAGGAAGCAAGGAATTGTGGAGAAGCTGCTGAAGGAAAGACAAGGACAAAGAAGTGGACTTTCAGTTGAGACTTGAAGCAGGAAAATGAAAGTTGGCAGCCAAGGGCAGAACAAAGAGAATTCCAGAGGGAGGGGTCTAGCACCCTGAAAGTGGAGGAATGTGCCGTAGAAGAGTGAACAAGATGAAAGCTAGGACCACAAGATGGTGCTGTAAAGCAGAACTACTGAGGAGTGTATGATATCCAGAACTGTGACAGGAATACAGGGTTACTGGAATAGAGTGTCAAGATGAGAAATTTGTACCCAATATGGAAGACTACTGGGAGCCAGTGTTCAGTGATGAAGAAAGGGGTTACTCTGTCAAACTTACGGGCACCTTGCAAACGTTTTATAGCAGTGTCCTGGATTAACTGGAGACAATGGATCTGATATTGAGGAAGACCATAGAATAGAGAGTTGGCGTAATAATTAAGGAAAGGATGAGTAGATGAATGGATGGCAGGTCAAGACGTTTCCAGACAGAGCGAATCTGGTGAAGGAGAAAGAAACAGTGTTGAACAGTTATAGAAATATGGTGAGAGAAAGAGGGCAACGGTCAAAAAGATACACCAAGGATTTTAATTGAATCTCCAGGAACAAGCAGGAATGAGTCTTCACATATGGGTACGTCGGTACCGACGGAGCCTGCACGGGAATGCTGCCCAGCTTCCAATCAGAAAGCTTTTGGCAGCATCCCTCGCGCCTGCGCAGTGACTTCCCGCCTTCTCCACAGCCTCTCTTCAGTTTTCGTTTTTCCGCGGAGCCGGCAGGACGTCCTCCTGTCACCGCAGAAACTTTTCTTTTTAATTACTTTAATTACTTTAGTTTTTTGTTTTCTTGTGGTCGCGGCTGTATTTCCTGCTACCACCGGTATCGCCGGTGGATTTTTGACTAAATTCTGAGAAACTTTTCTTCAGTTTTTTTGCCTTAACTACTTAGGCCTACTAGGCCTTTTCATCATGGAGCCTTCTTTTCCTAAGAAGTGCATTCGATGTGGAAACACCTGTTTCTTTTTAGACACCAATAGTTGGTGTCTCAACTGTGTGGGTCCTGACCCTTTTTCCCCTGACTTTTCAGGAGATAATTTGGTGAAGAAACCTTCAGTATTTAGAGTTTCCCTCGATACCGTTTTTTCCTCGGCAGTGAGGGTACCCGGTTTCTCTACTTCACAGGATCAGGTAACCCAAAAACAGTCTGTTAAGACTAGTCAATGCTTGAGTGGTATGTCCCATGCCCAGCATGGTGACGGCTCCGGCCTTACCCTCAAGAATCCATTGGCTTTACCCCTGCGGGAGTCTTCGGGCTCCAAAGCGTTAAAGGGGTTTCAGGATGTTCCTGGGGCTCACCCCTCACAGAACATGCCTGAGCCATGCGCAGTGGTGGTATCCGCTTCGAGCGGTACCGAGCCTCCGGCATCGGCACAGGTGTCGAGTAATCTACTCTTCACCAGAGATCGTCATCGGGCATCCTCGGTACCTTCGGGACCGATCGATACGCACCGCATTGACTTCCCTCAATCTCAGCCATGCTCCGGGACGGTACCGGCATCGATCGGTTCCGATACCCTGGCATCGGCATTGAGATGGACCGCCTTTGCAAGAGGTGCTCCTTGGGTATCCTCGGTACCGTCGGTATCGATCGATGTAACCCAGGCTGCCTTGGTGGTATCGGCATCGCCGATGCTGCCACCGGCGTCGGAACCCTCGCGACATGCATTGATAGCCTCGCTTCCTCCGATGCCGAGTCTTGAGCCGATATCTAGTCTCGAGGGCTGCGTATCGACGCGTCCTGGAACCGACTCCTGTCGTTTCCAGATAGGCAGTTCCGAAGATCCCAGCCATAACTCCTTCATGATCTCGGTACCACTGCAGCAGTTCCCGATGGCGACTTCACCGGCTAATCCTGTATCAGCATCGATGTCGACGCCTGTTCTTGCACCGATGCCTAGTTTGGAACCGATACCTGGCATTGGTGCAGTACACTGTAAGTCCTCTGGTGCTCAGGCTCTTCCTTTAGCCTTACCAGGGATGGTTCCCATAGGAGATCAGTCTTTTCAGGCTTTTCTCCTGGATATGGCAACCTTTCTTAATATTTCTATCCCTGGTTGTGATCCTACCCATGGCTCACCGGCACAAATGCAAAATATACAGTTTCCTTTACATCCTGCTCTGCAGGATCTCCTTCTCAGGGTTTGGAAATCGCCCATACGACTTCCTCAAGTTGCTACAGACATTGAGGTTCGGTACCGAGTGCCACCCTCTCCAGGGTTCCAAAAGCCTCAACTTTCTCATCGTTCCCTTGTAGTGGAATCGGCACTGAGGAAAGTTAAGAGCAAGAAGAAGCATTCTTCTTATCTGCCAGGTCGTTCTTCAAGAACACTCGATGCTTTTGGCCGTCAGGCCTTCCAAAACTCTATGCTGGCCTCCAGAGTTCTCTCATATATTTTTCACATGAGTCTAACACTCCAGGAAGTCACAGAGAAATTGTCTCTTTTGACCCCTTTTTTACCAGAGCCCAAGGCTACTGATTATTCCTTGCTCATCAATCACAGCCGGACTATATCCTGGTTCCTGTCTCGTGCTTCTATAGACTCTTTTGAGTCCGTTAGCAGATCCTCTGCTATTGCCATTGCAGCACGTCGCAGAGCCTGGCTTGAGGCTTCAGACTTGAGCAAACGGGCACAAACTATACTAGCTCATTCTCCTTGTACAGGAGAAGGTCTTTTCAATAAGGAGGCTTTACGTCAGGTTGCTCAATGCTCCACTGACTCTTCTTCCACTAGAAACCATTCTAAGCCACCTCCTTCTTCAAAGAGTAGGAAATGTCCTACCAAACCTTCTTTCCCTAAGAAAAGAAAGTTTCATTCATCTCCTGCCCATCATTCGGCTGTACCTAAGCAAGGGACACCTCAGCCTAGTCTGAAGTCCTCCACTTCTGGCCAGTCTCAGCATTCCCAGCGACCATAGAAGCCGGGAATGGTAACTTACCTCACTTCTACATATTAGAAGTTTATTCACTGTGCTTTTCTTTTCAGTGTATTCACCTGTCGGAGAGAAAAATTCTTTGTTCAGGATCTGCACCCTTCTCCTCTTCTTATTCCCTAGAAGAGCAGTTGCAACTATCCCCTGATAGTTTTTATCCCAACTGAACATTTTTTCCTTCAGTTGACTTACCCTCTGGGTACGTCACCCTCTAATTACTTGAGGGGTACCATACTGAACAGCTTCTTTACCAAGCTCGTTCCCCAGAGAGAGAGAAAAGATATCTCCTCTCTTTTCTTCTCTGTTTTTCTTTATTCAGCACTGGACAACATCTCTGCTGTTTCCGTCAGCAGCTCTGCCTGCAGGAGTTCCAGTGATAGTATTACTGGGACTTTTCCCATGTTCCAGCCTCAGTAGTGATTCCAAACTATCTGGATCCTCCTACTTGTTTAGGCTTTCTCACTTTATTCTACCATCTCCTCTCCTAGGATATGGCAACACACCTGACTTCAGTCAGTTTATCTCATAGCTCTCCTGCACAATGCTCTCTGTAGTCTTCAGAGAAGCTTTCTACTATGAGGGCCTTGCTATAGAGCATTGACCTTGTCTCTGAAGTTTCTCTATTAGTGAGGAAAAACTTCTCAACCCTTCCTATACTTATGAAGGTTCTCCACACCCCCTCTGGCCTGGGGTGTTAACACGAGATATCAGTTCTTCTGCGTGGGACTCCAAGGCTTCTGTTTACGCATGCTACCTCTGGGTCCTTCCATAGGTCCCTCTGGTATCTCCCCTGCGTTTCTCCACATCTACCATATCAGTGTTCTGTGGAGCTCCCGCCTTGTTCTTCACGGTTATCTGGTTAGATTGCTTTTCTGCATCCCTCAATCCTTGAAAATAGATTCTCTCTACATATCTCAAGTGGGTTCACCCTCTTGTAGAGCACAGAATCTTTTTCTTCTATATTCCCCATGTACAATTATGGGGATGGGTGGTAGACATGTATCTTCAACCTATTGTCTGGTATGTAGCATCTCCATATATGTCTACATACCTATATCATTACCCTGGTGGTGCTAGACCATGCCCCACAAATTTACATATATCAGGTATATCATATATATATATATTTGATATATTTCACCACCCATATCCTAATATACATCTGTACATATGTGTGTATATATATATATCTTTCAGCCACATGTATATATCCCTATATATATATATGTGTTTCATGGGGGGCCTCTTAAGGGTTGGTCTGTCTTACACACTATCACCCTTACTGTCTATACTACATGTTTTACCTCCTAGAGGTTTTAGACAGTCTGTCGCCCTACGTCCCATGCCATATTTCGATGCAGAAACTGTTAGGCACCACTAACCACTTTGGTGCTAACATCTGCTATTTTTTCTTTAAGTCCATGAAGCATCAAGCTTCAATATTTTTTCCTATCTCTCGCCAGCTAGGAAAAACAATGTACCTCTTTATCTTGAGTGCACAACTGTTTTCAGTGGGAATAGGGTTTTTTTTCCAGTCCCCCTCTTCCCGCCAGGACTGGGCTAGTTGTCCAACTCCGTCAGTCTTCTTCCTTTAGTCCTCAATGTTAATGACCTTATGCCTAAAGGACTTTTCAGCTTTTCCCATAAAGCTTTCCATTAAAGACCTGACGTCAAATCCTACCCAGTTGACACCTGGATCATCTACTACCTCCAGGGCTGGACCTTCATCCTCACTACTGAGAGGTCACCTTGAAGATTCCGCCACTGCTTATCCAGTAGACTCCATCATGCTTTCTACTTCCTACAATACAGTAGGTAAGCTGCATATTTTAAGTGTACATTAAATGTCTTTTAATGCTACTCATCATATCTACCAAAGACTCCTGTAGTTTGTAAATCCCTCTAGTCCTTGACTATGCTGTTTCTTTCCTCACAGCTCCTTTATTGTCAACTCCTGCCCTCCATCCCACATTGGATGCCGGGGATTCCTGGAGACAAAATGCACCCCTGATCCAGGCACTGCATTTTTATGGGATCTCCCCCTGGCATCCCCAGCTCGGGAGTCCCCATATGTGAAGACTCATTCCTGCTTGTTCCTGGAGATAGCACAGTTACTTACCTGTAACAGGTGATCTCTGGGAACAGCAGGAATTAGTCTTCACAACCCTCCCACCTCCCCTAGGAGTTGCATCTCCTTTATCTTATCTTCTTCCTTTTCTCTCCTCGCCTTTGTCTCAGCTCTGAAACTCAACTGAAGAGAGGCTGTGGAGAAGGCGGGAAGTCACTGCGCAGGCGCGAGGGATGCTGCCAAAAGCTTTCTGATTGGAAGCTGGGCAGCATTCCCGTGCAGGCTCCGTCAGTACCGACGTACCCATATGTGAAGACTAATTCCTGCTGTTCCCAGAGATCACCTGTTACAGGTAAGTAACTGTGCTTTCCTGGAGTGGAAGGGGAGTACTGTGAATAGATGGGTGCGCCAAAAAAGAAGGGGATACAGCATTAGAGAAGAGCATAACTGCGATTTTTGAGGTGTTACGTTTAAGCCCATGACCAGTCTGTTAAGCTTGAGAGAAATCTGAGAAATGACTGAGGTGGAATGGACAGGGAAACAAAAGAAGCTGGATATCATCAGCGTAGATAAAGAAGGTGATATTTAGAGATTCAATGAGAAGGGTTAGAGGCCAAGAAAACCATTAGAGGATGAGACCTAGGACAGAGCCTTTTTTTTTTTTATTTGGCTGTATTTATATACTGTTTTTCACAAAGGTGCAAGCGGTTTACAAGGAACTTGATTTTACAAATAACATTTACATTAAAACAGGTAGCTTTGTACAAAGAAAAAGGAGCAGGGTGGTTAACTTAAATTAACTATGTGTACAGGGTAATAAACTATTTACATGCCTGGAGGAACGCCGCAGGGGGCAGAAAGCAGATATGACCAGGACACCCGAAAAGTGCAGTCGTGTAGATAGGAGTGGAACTAGGCTAAAGCTGGGCCCGTTTATTCCAGTAGAAGAGAGTTGAGAGAGGAAAAGAGAGTGATTGACCAGGTCAGAAGTCACAGAGAGATCAAGGGAGAAAAGAAGAACCTCGTGATGGGAATTAAGCACAGTATGGAGGAAATCCAATGATGGCCAAGGGAGAGTGTTCAGTGGACAGTTGGGTACTGAAACCAGTCTATGCTGAATAAAGGGTACCATAAGAATCTAAAAAATGCCATACTGGGTCAGAAAAAGCAACATCCAGCCCAGTATCCTGTTTTCAACGGTGGCCAATCCATGTCACAAGTACCTGGCAGGTTTCCAAAAAGGTACACAGGATCCGCAATGCTTGTCCTGGGGTAAGCAGTGGATTTCCTTGGTCTTTATCTTTATTCCTTTTCTTGATATACCGCCTGGTCCTCTTTAATAATGGTTTATGGATCTTTCCTCCAGGAACTTGTCCAAACCTTTTTTAAACCCAGCTACACTAACAGCCTTTATTACATCCTCCAGTAACGAAGTCCAGATTTTAAGTACCCGTTGAGTGAAAAAATATTTTCTCTTATGAGTCTTAAATGGGTTACATTGCAGCTTCATTGCATGTCTCCTAGTCTTTCTACTTTTTGATGACGTAAACATCCGATCTATGTTTACCCGTTCCATTCGATTCATTAATTTATAGACCTCTACCATACCCCACCCCTGCCATCTCTTGTCCAAGTCCAAGACGACTTAAATATTTCCTCATAGGGGTATCCTCTGTTTCCTTTACCATTTTGGTGGCTTTTCTCTGTACATTGTTTTTAATTCTACTATATCCTTTTTAAGATATGGAGACCAGAATGCACACACTATTCAAGGTACAGTTGCACCATTGAACAATACAGAGGCATTATAATATCCTTGTTTTTATTCTCCATTCCTTTCTTTGATGTCTAGCTTTCTATTTGCTTTTTTGGCCACTGCTGCACACTGGACGGAGGGTTTCAACGTATTATCCACGATGACGCCTAAATCTTTTTCCTGGCTGGTGGTTCCTAATGTGGAACCTTGCATCATATAACTTTCCTAGGTGCATACCTTTTCTAGGTGCATAACTTTAAACTTGTTCACATTAAAATTCATCTGCCATTTGGATGTCTAGTTTTCCAATTTATCAAGTTCCTCTTGCAGTTTTTCACAATCTTCTTGGGTTTTAACAACTTTAATTTTGTCATCTGCAAATGTAATCATTCACCTCACTTTTTGTTCTTATTTCCAAGCTATTTATGAATAATGACATTGGGAAGGAGCGATGGAGAGAAAGAAACAAGGAAATGATCCATCCAGAGAAGAGGGGTAAAGAAGGAAGCGGAAATAGAAGCAAAGGCGATGACTAGATCTAAAGTCTGGCCAGCAGCATGCATTGGAATGGTAACATGCTGCTATAAACCCGAGGAAGTCCAAGAGATCTACAGCAACAGGATCTGAGACAGAGGAAACATGGGTGTTGGAAGAGCAATTGAATGGTTCTCATTCGACGCTGGGAGGAATTCTTGGGCCTGGAAGCACCAGTGGGGAACCAAGTGCTCCACTTTGGTCCATTCCTTCAGTGGATCTTGGCCCAGAAAGGGCCAGCTCTTTTGAGGTGCCCATTGACTTCAGGACTCCTTCTCAGCCACTTCTGGAGCTGAAAAATCCTTGTAGTGTGATCAGTCACTTCTGAGGGACAGTCGGTTGGAAGCAGCTCTGGCATTTTTTTTTTTTTTTAAATGGACCCAGATCACTTTAGACCAGTGGATGCTAGAGATTCTGTATCAGGGATAGGCTTTGGAGTTTGCAGAGCTGCTTGGAGATATCTTCATAGAGTCTCCTTGCAGGCCGCTCAAGCAGGCGGTGATCACAGCCACATTTTGTGGGCTGTCATACCTGTGTCTTCCACAGAGCAAGGTCAGAGCCTCTATTCCATCTACTTTGTGATATCCAAGAAAGGAGGGTCCTTCTGGCTCATCAACCTGAAGGCAGTCAAGGCAAAATTCAGAGTTCCTTATTTTTGGATGGAGACCATCTACTCTGCCATTGTGTCTGTGCATTAGAGGGAATTCCTCACCTCCCTGGACCTGTCCAAGGCCTACTTTCATGTTCCCATCAAGGACCAGCATCAGCAATTCCTCTGCTTTTGCATCCTGGGTCAACATTTCCAGTTCAGGGCTCTACCCTTTGACTTAGTCACAGCTCCCCACATTTTCTTGAAAATGATAGTGGTGGCAGCCTTCCTGCATTGGCAGGGAATCTGGGTACACCCATACCTGTTCAAATGGCTGATCAAGTCTGATTTGCTGGAGAAGGCCCAAGAGGAAATGGCCCAAGAGAAATCTCGATCCATCAAGAAAGTTGAGTTTTTTGAAGGGGGGGGGGGGTGTTCGATATCCTGCAAAGGCAGTTTTCTTACAATGGAGAGGATGTTCAAACTACAGACTCATTTGATGGAGTTTTGTCGGCGGTCTGCTCCTTGGGCATGGGACTATCTGCAGCTTCCGTGGGTCCATGGTGTCTACTCCTTGAGTTGGTCCCATGGGCCAGAGAGTGCATTCTGTCTCTATGGTCTCCGAGCTTGCAGCTTTTTGAGCAAGTCCTTCCCGTTCTGAGGAATCAGTTGGCTTGGTGGCAGGAAGCCCACCATCTGATGTAAGCTGGATTGGGTGTTCCTGATGACTTCTGCCAGCCTGAAGGGCTGGGAGACTCACTGATTCAGTCAGATGAGGCAGGGGAAACCGTTTGGTCCTCTTAGGAAACCTTCTGCTCAAGCAACTGACTGGAGACTAGAGTGATCTGTCTAGCCCTAGAGGGCTTTCAGCCCACGTTGTAGGGCAAAACAGTCCAGGTCTTAAACAGTACCATCACAGCAGTGGCCTATGTCAGCCAGCAGGGTGGGACATGGGGTGGCAGGGTGGTGCTTGAGGTGGTTGCCCTGTTTAGCTGGGTGGAGGAGCACCTGATTGTCTACACCCACTATATGAAACCCCTGACAGAACAAAGTACAGGCCAGATTTCTCAGTTGGAGCATAATGGATCCCAGGAAGTGAGAACAGAGTCCCCTTGCATTCCAGCTCGTAGTGAGGAAATGGGGTCTCCCAGTGTATGATCTCATGGTCACACACAACAGTACAAAGGTGAGTGACTTCTTCAGTCACCACAGGGACCCGCAAGCGGTGGGCTTGGATGCCCTGTTTTAAGCATGGTCCCAGAAGAGGGTGTTCTATGTATCCCCCTCCCATGGCTGCTGATGAGCCATCTCCTCCGCAGGATTCAGATGTATCTGGGTCTAATGATTCTGGTCGCCTCGGATCAGACCTGATGCCTTTGCTTGCGAGACCACCACTTCAGCTTCCACAGAAGAAGGGCTTACTTCATAAAGGGCTCCTGGTAATGGAGGACCCCACTCCCATCTTGCTTATGGCTTGGCCCTTGAGAGGCGCAAACTAACTAGTCATGGCTACTCGGGCACAGTTATCTGCTCAAGATCCGTAGGGCCTCTACATCCTTAGCCTAAGCCAGGATGTGGAGCTGTTTTGATAGCTGGTATTCTTCTTGGTCCCTGGTGGCTGGAAAAGCAGACATTGGGGCTGTGCTAGTTTTTTTTGCAAGCAGATTTGTTCCAGAATTTGGCCGTGAACTTCCACAAGGTTCAGTTAGTGATCTTGACGTGCTATCAGGGGCGGGTACAGGTTGTGTCTTTTATTAGCCCCCCTTGATGTCGCTCACTTCCTTAGAACAGCTAAGCACATTCGACCTCCTGTGTGTCCAGTTGTCCCTCAATGGAGCCTCACATCGGTGTTGAAGACCCTGAAAGATTTGCCTTTCTAACCCATTCACAAGGCCATTCTCAGAGATTTGATTCTTAAGGCGTTTTTTCTGGTAGTGGTTGCTTTCTCCAGACTGGTTTTGGAGCTTCAGGCATTGTCCTGTTGGGAGGCTATTTTGCTGATTTCCATGACTTCTGTCACCTTGCGGATGGCTTTTTCCATCTTTTCTTCCGAAGATGATTTCTCCTTTTCACCTAAATCAGGAAATAGTTTTGCCCTCCTGTGCAGAGGATGACTTTCGGTCAGATTTCTCACTATGTTTCCTCAATGTGAGGAGAATATTGCTGAGATATCTGGAGGTGACTGACACCTTTTGGCAATCAGACCATCTGTTTGTGGTTATCAGTGGCCCGAGGAAGGGTTAGGCAATGGCCAAGTTCTCCTTTTTCTGCTAGATCAAAGAGGCCATTGGTTCAGCGTACTTACTGGCTAGGAAGTGGGTGCTGGAGGGAGTCAAATCTTGTTCGAATAGGTTGCAGGCTGAATCTGCCTTGGTGCTTCCAGAGGACACTGTAAGGTGGCTACCTGTAATCCTTGAGTACCTTTTGTGAAGCATTACTGGTTGCATGTGGGGTCAATTGCCGAGGGCACCTTTCAAGATTGTTTTGGCCAGGGTGTTTGCCATCCGGTGTCCTGACTGCTTGGGTACATTCCACTCATCCTGATTGGTCTAGCAGGACGATAATTTCCTTTCCTTGAATCCTGCTAGACTAGTTCAGGACCCGCTCTGGAAGACTTTGCTGTGGATTTGGGAGTCCAACTGCCTTTTCAGTTCTTAGCTATTGCAGCGCCTGACTAGTTGTAAGATACAGTAAGACAGTGGTTGAATTTTTTGCTAATCATTTTGAAGTTTATTTTGGAGTCTATTTTTGCCTACTGCTTGAGAAGACTCTTGCTAGCTTCTCTCAATGCTGCACAAGTGGTTTTACCTCCTGATGACATCAATAAAGTTTGATCAAGTCTTTCTCTGGGGACAAGCAGGCAGTCAGTCCTCACATATGGGTGACGGAACCCGTGTGGCTCCACTCACCATCTTTCAAAGAAAGTTTTTAGGAGTTACACTGTGCATGTGTGGTCACCTTTCCGCCCGAAGGTGCCATCTTGCCTCAGTCTTCTTTTTTCCTCGGAGCCCTGCAGATGTACTGTCTTGTCACCCCGGACAAAGTTGATCTTTTTTTTCACCATTCATCAGTATTTTTCTCTCTGTTTTCAACCAGGGTCGGTTCAATCACCTTTCTGCCGCCCGAGTCCTTTGCCTCGGCGTCGTGGTTTTCGTTCAGGTACCTTTTCCCTTTTCTTTTTGTTTTTGGCCCGCAAGTTTTTTGCTCACGGCCTAGCTGTTCAAGATGTCTGAGTTTGGTCTTGCAGGCCTCGTTTTTCCCGCTATGTCTTCGATCAGCAGATTTAAGTAGTGTGGTAGGTGCAGTTGCAATATGTCCTGCAAGGACCACCGCAGTACCTGCATTAAATGCCTCTGGGTGGACCATGACGTGTCTTCCTGGCTGCTCTTAAGAACATAAGAACATAAGATCATAAGATATGCCATACTGGGTCAGACCAGGGTCCATCAAGCCCAGTATTCTGTTTCCAACAGTGGCCAATCTAGGTCATATGTACCTAGCAGTATCCCCAAGAGACACAAGTTCCACAATGCTTGTGCTGGGTCAAGCATTGATATCTTTGGTCACTTCTTAATAATGGTTTATGGACCTTTCCTCCAGGAACTTGTCCAAACCTTTTTTAAACCCAGCTACACTAACAGCCTTTACTACATCCTCCGGTAACAAATTCCAGAGTTTGATTACACGTTGAGTGAAAAAATATTTTCTTTTATTAGTCTTAAATAGTTTACCCTGTAGCTTCATTGCATGTCCCCTAGTCTTTCTATATTCTGATAACGTAAACAGTCGATCTACGTTTACCCGTTCCACTCCGTTCATTAATTTATAGACTTCTATCATATCTCCCCTCAGCCGTCTCTTTTCCAGGTTAAAGAGCCCTAACCTTTTTAGCCTTTCTTCATAGGAGTATCCTTCCATCCCCTTTACCATTTTGGTGGCTCTTCTCTGAACCTTTTCTAAAATCGCTATATCCTTTTTAAGATACGGCGACCAGAATTGCACACAATATTCAAGGTGTGGTCACACCATGGAACGATATAGAGGCATCATAATATCTTTTGTTTTATTTTCCATTCCTTTCCTTATCATACCTAGCATTCTATTTGCTCTCTTGGCCGCCGCTGCACACTGGGCCGAGGGTTTTAACATGGTATCCACAATGACGCCTAAATCTTTTTCCTGGGTGGTGGTTCTTGATGTCAGCTAAGACCCGGAAGGAATGCGAAAGGCGACAGGGGGAGCTGTTTGGTAAGTCTGGATCAGCATTGGGAGCAGAATCACTGCCTTCGGCGTCGGGTGGTTTTGCATTGCGTGCCCGGGCTCAATCAGAGCCCCAAGTTCATCATTCGTCAGAGTCGTCCTCGGAGGACATTCCCCGCCCGTTGAGAGCTTCGTTGAAGCCGAAGTCAAGGTGTGACCCCAGCCGGGGGGGGGGGGGGGATGTAAGACATCCGGGCGCAGAGTCCTCGACCCAACGTTGGTGATGATAGCCGTGAGCACCCTTCAAAACAGCCCTGGAGGGAAGAGTTGTCTGCAGTCAGGGGATCGAGTTGGGTCCCCCGACGCCTTTATTATCGAGGATTCCCCTGCCAGGGGCCCAACGATGGCCTCGACATCCTCGGGGCTGGCACATGCTGCTGTGGAGCTGTCTGTCATCAAGGCCAGGATGGTGGCCCTGGAATGCAGTGGGGCCCGACTTTGTCACTCCAGGTCATCGGTGCCTGTTATGTGGCTGTCCTCGATGAGGACCTTCCTGGAGAATGCTCCTCCCATCCTCGAGAGGTTGGCCCGATCGGTGTCGATGCTGTCGGCGACCGACTCGAGGCACGATGTGGCACTGGTCATGGCAGTGCAGGAGCTCCGATTTCTGGATTTGTTGACATAGAGTTAGCCTGATGACCATAGGGCGCTCGCCAATTCCTTCAGCTCAGAGTTGACATTTGAGACAGGCAAAGAGTCTCCCGACACCATCCTCCACCGGGACATCCCCTCTGACACGTCTCTGCCTCATCATTGGCAGAGGTCACCTCCAGAGGATCTAGTCTTCCTGGAGTTTGTGTGGGAGATGTCCCAGGCACTTGCCTTCGTGGCAGTGCCAGAGGACGAGCCACATTCCGAGGATCTTTAGATCCTCCAGTATGAGGCTCCTACTCAGGAGGCATTGACGGTATCCATGCTCCCCATCCTTGAGAGATTGCTGTTCAGGATGTGGGAGACCCCGGTGATGGTGCCGATTGTGAACCGTTGACTTGATTCGCAGTATCAAGCCAGCCGGAGCCCCAGCTTCCAGAAAGCACAACTGCCACACAACTCCATGATTGCAAAGTCGGCTATGCGTCGTATTTAAAGCCAAAAGATGCACTCCTCAGTGCCCCTCGGCAGGGAGGCCCATACCACGGATGCTTTTGGCAGAAAGTGTTTCCAGGGCTCCATGCTCCCAGCCTGGATTCAGGCTTACCCAGCTGTACATGGGCATGTACTTGAGAGACCCGGTGAAGGAGTTTGCCGGGTTCTCGGCTGGTTTATCAGGCAAATCTCTTGAGCACTTCAGGACGCTGGTGTCTTTGGTCAAGGAGTGCTCCAAGTTTGACTGCTTCGAGTCGGTAGCTCGGGTTGCTGCGGTGGGTATTAGTGCCTGCCACCTCTCCTGGCTACAGTCCTTCAACTTTGAGCAGTGGTTTCAGGACAAGCTGGCTGCCGTCCCTTGCCTGGGAGAGAACCTCTTTGGCAAACCCATGACGGAGAAGGTTGATGAGCTGGAGAAGGAATTCATGACCAGAACCAGGCTGTCCAAGAAAGTGTCTGAACCTTCCTGCAGGAAGTCTTCGGGGGGAAAAAGCCCTTCCACCCGAAAACCATGAAGGCTTACGGGAACCTCCCCCAAATTTCAGGCCTATCATGCTCCCCCCCCCCCCCCCCGAGGCAGCAGGCCAAGGGCCAGAGACATGGCCCCTGTAAGCCAAAGGCCCCCAAATCCCAAAAAGCACCCCAGCTGCAGCCTGGGGGGAGCTTTTGGCTCCATAGGCATAGCTTCCCTCCTCCAGGAGGCAACAGGCCCAAGGTTCACGGGAGGACGGCTGGTCCACCTTACCACCAGTGGCTCAGCATCACCACAGACACCTGGGTGTTGCAGATAGTTAGGGAGGGATATCTCCTTCACTTCACCCTGCTGCCGCCTCCCTTTTTCCCAGGGGAATTACCCATGGACCCCTTATGCAGGGAACATCTGCAGAAGGAGCTCTAGTCCTGGCTCGAGGATCAAGCAGTGGAACCCATCCCCCAACCCTTTCAGAGCCGGGGGATTCTACTCCCGCTACTTTCTGGTCCCCAAGAAGATGGGGCTTCTGGCCCATCATGGATCTGCAAGACCTCAACCGCTTCCTGGTCAAGGAAAAGTTCAAGATGGTATCCCTTGGAACCTTGATGCCTTATCTCCTGCAGGGAGATTGGCTATGCCCTTGGATCTCACAGATGCCTATACCCACCTCCTGATCCATCCAAGGCACTGTCAGTACCTCCAATTCATCATCGGTGGGCGGCATTATCAGTACAGGGTACTCCCTTTCGGCCTAGCCTCGGCTCCTCAGATGTTCACCAAATGCCTTGCAGTCATGGCCGCTCGCCTCAGGCTCTTAGGGGTTTTTGTTTTTCCCTATCTAGATTGGCTCATACAAGCTGGCTCACCAGAAGAGGTGTGCAACACGATGCAGTGCAACACGATGCAGCGCACCACAGGACTACTGCAGCACCTGAGCTTCATGGTGAACTTCTCAAAATCTCTCAAACTGCCCACTCAGTGCCTCAAATTCATCGGCATCCGACTGGACTCCACTCAGGCAAGAGTCTTCCTGCCCTGGATCGGGCGCAGCACCTCACCTCGCCACCCTAGCGCAGGAGTAGAGGGCAGCTCACTGGTGACAGCCCGGCAGATGCTCCGCCTTTTGGGGCATGACTTCCACCATCCACATAACCCCTTTTTGCCTGCCTCCGCATGCAGCAGGCTCAATGGATGCTCAACATCCAGTGGATACAAGCTTCAGGCCACCTAGAAGACCACATCCAAGTCACGCCAGCCTTAAGAACATCTCTGGCCTGGTGGCAGGACCCTCTCAACCTCAGAGTCGGTCTGCCCTTCCATCAGTGCAGCGCATCCTTACAAATTGGGTTGCGGAGCCCACTGAGATCACCTGCAGTCGCAAGGCTCATGGTCGCCAGAGGAGAATGCCTCACAGATCAGCCTGCTGGAACTCAAAGCAGTCTATTACGCCCCAGGATCATCTGGAAGGGCAGGTGGTTCAGGCCCGGATGGACAACCAGGTGGCAATGTACTATATCAACAAGCAGGGGGCACGGGTTCGTACCACCTCTGCTGGAAGGCGGTGCACCTCTGGAACTTTGTGGCAGGAAAGAACGTCTCCCTCAAAGCGGTGTACTTGCTGGGCCAGGACAATGTACTGGCCAACCGACAGAGCAGAGTTCTCCAGCCCCATGAGTGGAGGCTGAACCCGACCATGCTAGGGGTGGTCTTCTGGTGCTGGGAGACCGTGGAGATTGACCTCTTTTGCTAGACAGAGAACTCTCAGCTGCCACACTTTTTCTCTCGGAGGCCAGCCCGGGAGGCGGCGGATGCCTTCCTCCTCCCCTGGTCCGAGGGCTTTCTGTATGCGTTTTCACCCATGCCCCTGATGCCTTGAGCCCTCCTCAAGATCGAAGTGGAGGCGGCCTTGGTCATCTTCATTGCATCCAGATGGCCCAGGCAGCCCTAGTTCCACCTGCTTCTGCAGCTGTCCCAGCAGGACCCTTTGCCATTGGGGAGCACACCGGACCTGCTGTCCCAGGAGGATGGGACGCTGTAGCACCCCAACCTTCATTCCCTTGCGCCGACAGCCTGGATGCTGAGAGGCTAGCTATGGCACATCACTGCCTTGCCAGGTTTGTGGAAGATGTCTTGCTTGCCTTATGTAAGTACTCCATGCGGAGGGCTTATGCCTTTAAGTGGGCAGGTTTTTCCACTGGGGTGCAGGAGAAGATCTTAACCCCTTCTCCTATGCAATGCCAGATATATTATGATACCTCTTGCATCTGTTGGGAGCTGGCCTAAAGTTCAACACGGTCAGATTGCATCTCTGTGCCATCTCAACGCACCACCACACAGTGGATGGCCAGGCCATGTCAGTGCACCCCCTGGTGGGCTGGTTTAAGCGAGGCCTCCTCTTGGCCTCCGATCCATCCGCCACCAGTGACATGGGACTTCAGTGTGGTGCTGGGGAAGCTCATGGCTCCATGGCTCCACCCTAAGATCCCCTGGCTACCTGCCATCTCAAGTACCTCTCTTGGAAGGTCGTGGTCCTGTTGGCGCTCGCCTTGGCCAGGTGCATGAGCGAATTGCAGGTGCTGGTGGCACACGTGCCCTACACTAGTTTTCACAGGAACAGGATCATCCTTCGGACACACCCTAAGTTCTTGCCAAAGGTTGTCTCTGCATTCCATTTGAATCAGGAGGTAGTGTTACACACCTCCTAAGCCTCATTCCTCCCTACACATCCAGACTGCAAGTGTGCTTGTCCTTTTACGTCCAAAGGATGCAGCCCCATCACTGCTTAACACAGCTCTTTGTCCCTTTTGATCCCATTTGACTTGGGGTCGCAGTGTCCAAGTGCACCCTCTCACAATGGGTGGTCAACTGCATTTCCTTCGCCTATCAACAGATAGGGCTTTCTCTGGAGCATCATGTGACTGCTCACAGTGTGCATTCCATGGTGACCTCAGGAGCAAGCCTGTGATCAGTGCCCTTACTGGGCATCTGCTGGGCTGCCACCTGGTCCTCTTTGCACACGTCTGCTGCGCACTACTATTTGAAAGAGATCTCCTGGAGGCATAGCGCCTTTGGCCAGTCACCTCTTTGGGGAATAGTGCAGCTCCTTCTCTCCAACCCGTGATGTCCAGGCTAGCGGAGTGGGGCTTGCATCTTCGATGCTGCTGCAGTGTCAGACTTCCAGCAAGCCAGTCCGCCCTGCTGCCCTTTACGATCCACTTTTTGGGTCACCTGTGTCTTTTTACAGGTTTTTCGGTAGCCTGTAGCTTGGGAGTTTCATATCTGAGGACTGACTACCTGCTTGTTCCCAGAGACAGTGTAGTTACTCACCTGTAACAGGTGTTCTCAGAGGACAGCAGGAATCAGTCCTCACAACCCTTGCTCCTCCTCGTGGAATTTTTTCTCTTTTGCTGTCTTGTGCTATGATATACTGAGGCAAGATGGCACCTTTGGACGGGCAGGTGTCTGCATACGCGGTGTAGCTACTATTATTACTACTACTACTACTACTGAACATTTGTATAGTGCTACAAGACACGCAGCGCTGCACAGATATGTAAGAGACAGTATCTGCTTATCAGAGCTTACAATCTAGTCAAGACAGCCAACTCAGTAGGTGTAGACAGGGATACATCTAGAAGGAATGGTAAGGAAACAAAAAGGAGATCAGGTAAGTCAAGATCCCTCTTTGCTGCCGCAATTGGGTGTTTTCAGTCTGGATTTGAAAAGGGCTAGGGAAGACGCCTGACGTACAGACTCAGGTAGTTTGTGTTCCAGGCATAAGGGGCAGCAAGGTGAAAGGAGCGAAGTCTGGAGTTAGCAGTAGAAGAGAAGGGCACAGATAGAAGCAATTTGCCAGAAGAGCGGCGTTTCCGGGGAGGGGTGTAGGGAGATATAAGAGGAAAGGTAGTGAGGAGCTGCAGAGTGAATGCACTTAATTAAAGGTCAGCAGGAGAAGTCTGAACTGGATGCAGAAACGGATAGGGAGCCAATGAAATGCTTTGAGAGAAGATTAATATGAGCAGCAGATTTTTGGAACAGATTAAAGGGGAGAGAGATAATTCAGCGGGAGACCAGCAAGGAGTAGGTTGCAATAGTCAAGACGGGGGGTGATTGAAGAGTGGATTAGTGTCTTAGTAGCGTGTTCAGAAAGGAATGGGCGGATTTTGTTGATGTTATAGAGAAAGAAACAGCAGGTCTTAGCTAGCAGTTGGATGTGTGTGGAGAAGGAGAGAGAGGAGTCAAAAGACGACCCCAAGGTTGCGAGCTGAGGAAATAGGGAGGAGTAAAGAGTTATCCAAAGAGACTGAGAAAGGAGGAAGGGGAGAGGAGAGTTTAGGGGGAAAAATAAGAAGCTCAGTTTTGGCCGTGTTCAATTGCAAGTGGCAGTGAGACATCCAAGCAGCAATGTCAGAAAGGCAGGCAGAAATCCGGGTCTGGATTGCCAGAGAGATTTCAGGTGTAAAGAGGTAGATCTGAAAGTCATCAGCTTAAAGATGGTACTGAAAGCCATGGGAAGAGATGAGTGTACCAAGGGACTGTATAGAGAGAGAAAAGGAGTGGACCCAAGACAAATTCTTGGGGTGCACCAACTGAGAGCAGGAAAGCTGCAGAGGAGGATCCACCAGAACAAACACTGAAAGCACAATGGGAGAGATAAGAGGAGAACCAGGATAGTACAGAGCCCTTAAAACCAGACGGGGACAGGATATCAAGAAGGTTGTGGTCGTCAGTGTCAAAATCAGCAGAGAGGTCAAGAATGATGAAGACTGAGTGTAAAGACCCTTGGATTTTGCCAGGAACAAGTCACTGGAGACTTTGGCAGGAGCTGTTTCAGGACGAATGTAATGTACATCCTCTGAATGTAAAGGACGAAAGCCAGATTGTAAAAGATCCAGGAGGACTTGAGAGGAGAGAAAGTCAAGATAACAGCAGTGAACCGCATATTCAAGTAGTTTTAGAAATGAAGAGGATGAGGGAGATGGGTCGATAGGACAGGTAGGATCAAATGAGGGTTTCTTGAGGAGGAATATAGCTACAGCATACTTGAAGGCTGCAGGGACAGTTGCAGTGGAGAACGATAGGTTGAGGAGAGATGGAAGGGACAACAGTGGAGGAGATGGGGCTTAGGAGATGGGTGGGAATAGGATCAGAGGACCAGGTAGTGAGTTTGGAGGAAGAAAGAAGGTGTGCGGTTTCCTCCTCAGAGACTGGAAAGAGGCAAGCATGAATTTGAAGTGTAGAAAGTCTGCAAGAGAGCAGGATTTGATCCAAGTACCCTCAGCTGAACTCCCAAAGGCTTTCTTTGAAAGCTGGGGAGTGGATCCACGCAGGCTCTATCGGTGCTGACGTCACCCATATGTGAGGACTGATTCCTGCTGTCCCCTGGAGAACACCTTACAGATGAGTAACTACGCTGTTTCCACTTGCTGGCAAGGGAGCATAACCCACTGTCTGGATTGGTCTAGCAGGATTCAATGAAAGGAAATTATCAGGTATGGTTAAAATTTCTCCCATTATGGCCACAGCCCCTATGTTAAAAAGATATGCTTGACATCTGATAAATATTTTAATGCTCAATTCATGAGCATGGGAAGTTGCTAAACCAGCATAGATATTGGCCAATTTGACTTTCTTTCAAACTCCTCCCATTTGTGCAGAACATATTTCAAATGGAGGGTCTTGTTTTATGAAAGCTTCCACTCAATAATATCAAGCCCTCCTCAATAAGGTCTTTAAAGGAGTAATACACACAAAGCTCAGTTCTTGTTTTTGTGTTATCCTCCTCAGGGGAAGATTTATCAGCTGAGAGTGATCCAGTGCTTTCGCAGGTGAGCCATACAGGCAACCTACAGAATGACAACAACATTAATGAAGAAATGGAGTATGGGTTTTTGCGCAAAAAAAGGCGATGTTCATCTATGGTACGAGATGGCATGCTGTATTACATTTAATGATCAGTTAATAACATTTGCTTTATGTTCTATTCCTTTAAATTGCAATAACAGTCTGTTACATAGTTCTCTCCCCTTCTTGTCCAGTTGACAAGCCTACAAACTATCCTCCTCATTAAAATTTTAAAGGAGGCAGGGTTGCCCTCCTCCTTAAATTCCTAGGCAGTTCATTGTTCAGCCATGTGAAAGTTCCTTTCAGCTGAGCAATAGGTTTTAGATCCATACATATTGTGAGGTAACTTGGGAGCAACTTCTATTAGAAGAATAGTAGTTTAATAAGCCTCCTCATGTTGGAGAACTGATAACTTATTGACATGAACTGAATTATAGCTTGAATATAAAAAGAGAAAATATCTTCAGGTTATGGCAGCTTAAGCCGTTAGCTTTGTCTAGCTGACCCCAAATCGGGCAAAAATTGGCTTCCATCAGTCTTTGAGTTTTTCCAGGATTAGCGTTTGGAGGAACTTTGGAGGTTATGGAATGTATGGCTTCCAGAAAGAAAATGGCGGGTCTTAAAGAGCTTGCTTATCAGGGAGGTAAGAGTGCAGCCTGGGAATATGTGACTAGCATCCACGGAGCCACATGTTTGCCTAAGTGGCTTGGATGATGAGACAAAGCAGAGTGCATCGGCTTCCTTAAAAGAACTAAAGGAAGAGATTTGGTGGTGTTTCGTAGAGCTCTGGGCAGGAATGTAAGGATATGAGCAATGCGATTGGCGAGATACAGAAGGAAAGTTGTATGGATTTACAAGAGCTGGGACAGAGAGTGGACGAGTGCAACTGCCGACCGGATAAATTGATAGAAATGAATGAGGTTCAGAATTAGCTAGAGGAGGCTGTTTTGGAGAAGGAGCAACGTACCTTGAAAATTGAGGATCGGGAAACTTGGCAATGTATGGATTCTGGCGATCTCTAAAGCGGCAACCTATGTGAACAGTGGTGCAGTGTTGTGCTCCATTGTTTAGACTTGATAGAAGCACAATTCTCTGGATGAGCATTTGGAACTGAACTGCCTTGATAGGGGCCCCCTGTGTGCTGAGCTGGCAACACAGTGACCAACCATGTGATACAGTGGTTTGCTTGTAGGACTACGAAGTAAAAGATAGACTTGCAACCAAAGTGAAGAAAATTTCTACTTTGAGTGGGAAGGTCACAGAGTTTTTATTTTTGCAGATTTGGCCCCAGAGACATTGCAGCAGTGCCAGCAGTTCAAACTGATTATGACGCAGCTACAGCAAGTAAACATTAAGTACCGTTGACTTTTTCCCCTTGGCTTGCTGTTCTCACACAATGGAGCATTGGTGAGGGTGGCCACCCTAACAGAAGTGGTGAGAACAATCAAGGAAGCAGGCCTGGGGAGTATTGAAGTAGCAGTAGAAGAGCTGGTGGCAACTAAAGCAGTAAAGGAGAAATGGCATCAGGTTGTCGAGCAACAGAGGAACCACAAAATCAAAGTTGCGCAGCAAGGGACTGCATGCAAGAGACTCGGGTGTGAGTTGAACTGACTGTTTGACTTGGATTTGGAGGGAGAATGCTGGAGGCCTAATTTGGTACCGTGGATGGAGTGGGATTGTGTTAAGAGGGAAGGGGACATTGTGATTGACATGGCGGATTCCAAATGGTGAGGTGATGTGTTGTGTGAAGAGGATGTAGGAGCAAGATATGACAGAGATAGTTAAATGTCTAGCTGGGGGAGGAGAACTAAGTTGTGGTGATGGTTGGCTGATGGGGCAGATGGGGGTGAGTGGGGTTGTGGCTATGGGATGAGGGGGAGATGTGAGACAGAAACAGTATGTAAACGAGTGGATAGGGAGAATGGTGCTGATGTCGGGACAGGAGTAGTGAGGGAGACCGTCTGGTTGAAATGGGGGATCTGAGGGAGGGGGATTTGGTCTGTTGGAAGTATAAAAGGGGGAAGAGGAGTCGAATGTGTGGGGTAGTGAGGTGGAAGTGTGATGATTGGATGGAAGTGTGTTGGCAGGGGGATTGGATCTGGCCTAGTGATATTGCTCCTCGGTGTGTGGATTCCCTGCAGTGGGCTGTTGGGAGAGGGGTGGAAGAGAGGGAGTAGGGACATGTTGGGGCAGAAGGGAGGGGCCCTCAAGGGAGTTAATGGGACATAGTGGGGAGAGGGAGGGTTAAGTGATGGCGATGGGAGGCCTGCCGGATAATGTCCATCACTGTTAACTCATGACATAAGCGCTCCTTTTTTGTTTGAGGAGAAGCACCTGAAGAAATCTCAGGCATTTCTATTGAAGAGATCTGAATGTCCCATGGGACAGACACAGTGGATCCCTTTACAGCAACAAAATCAAAATAAACTTAACTATCTAATTTCTCAACAAATAGGGGTGTCCTACATGGAGCGATGGGTTCACCCCTAAACAAAGACATGGGGAGGGGTGGCCTGCACAAAGCGGCAGGTGCACCTACTCTTGCCATTTTACTGGGCAGACTAGATGGACCATACTGGTCTTTATCTGCCGTCATTTACTATGTTACTATGTCCCCATGTATTTCTTGCTGTGAAAAGCATGCGAAGAAAGATGGGGTGGGGATCCTATTCTCCAACAGATACACATTGGTTGTAAATAATATCTTGAAGGATGACAAAGGTCACTTCTTATTAATGGCTTTGAATGGTCACTTTCTGGTCCTGGTCTGTGTCTGTGCTTCAAAGTGAGGATTTGAGGTAGCAACTGGAGAGATTTGGAGAAGAGGGTTGTGGTATGAGGGGATTTTAACATGACTTGCGGAGGTCATTTAGAGGATGTATGGAGACAAAGGAATGAGCAGTAGAGGGGATTATACATACAGTATTTGTATCCACATGGAACGTATAGTCATATTGATATGTTTCTAATGTATGTTGAGCTTCTGTCTAAAGTGAGTGATGTTTGCATCCCCACGATCACGTGAACCGACCATGCACCTGTGGTGCTGGAAATACAGCTTATGGAGCTGCAGGAAGGAGGTGCAGTTTTGGCCACTCAGATCAGGAGGGGATTACAGGAGTACTCCCAGGAGAAAAGGGAGGGAGATTTCTCTGCAGAAATGTGTGGAATGGGATGAAAGCAGTAATTCTTCGGGAACAAGCAGGAAGTCAGTCCTCACATATGGGTGATGTTGGTGCTGACAGAGCCCGCGCAGAAGCATCTCCCCAGCTTTCAAAGAAAGCTTTTGGGAGATGCACCACGCATGTGTGGTCCACTTCCCACACAAGGGTGCCATCTTGCCTCAGTCTCCTTTTTTCCTTGGAGCCTTTGGGACGCTGTCCGATGTCCCCCGGAAAAAGTCTGATTTTATTCTCAAGTTTTGTCCGGTTTGTGTACCAGTTCCTTCCCTTTCCCGAACCAGCTCGCTTTGGCGTCACTCCTTGGGTTTGTTTCTTTATTTTTTTCCTTAGTTTTTCATCGAGGTTGCCTTCACAGGTGTTTGTGCTCTTTTTCAGCAGAAGGCCACGGAACCCTGCCAGGAGGTGGGGATCCCCTTTTTCCGATGGCCTCTAGCGGCTTCAAAAAGTGTGACCAGTGTGGCAAAATGATGTCTCTCAATGACCCACATGATTGCTGCCTTCAATACCTTAGTTCAGAGCACGACTCCGACTGCGAGCTCTGCAGACCCATCACCCAAAAGGCCTTAAAGGGCCGCCATTAGCAGCAGGAAAAGTTCTTCCTGAAGTCTGACTCTACCCCGGAGTCTCCGTTAACACTATGCTCCAGGGCCACCTCCAATATCTCTTGTGTCCCGCAAAGCTGGAGTCTCGCGGCTAAGGTTCCTCAGAGTGGAAGTCCCCATAGGTGGAGCATAAGAAAAAAATCCTTTAATTCTTTTTTTTTTTCTTGTGGTCGCGGCTGTTTTCCCGCCTCCACCAGTACCGCCGGTGGGTTTTTTCTTTCTTTTTTCTCAAACTCAGGGAGAGTTTTCCCTCAGTTTCTGTCTTAAATTTTTGGGCCTGTAAGGCCTCTCCATCATGGAGCCTTCTTCTCCTAAGAAGTGCCTTAACTGTGGAAATACAGTTTTCTTTTTAAACTCCAACAACTGGTGTCTAACCTGTTTGGGTCCTGACCCTTTTCCTCCGGAGCCATTAGGCTACAATTTTATGAGAAGAGATTTTCCATTTCGAGTTTCCCTCGATACCGCGTTCCCTTTCAGTGTCAGGGCACCGACCATATCTTCTCTACAGGATCAGGTAACCCAAAAACAGTCTGTTAAGACTAGCCAATACTTGAGTGGTAGGTCTCATGCCAAGCATGATGACGGCTCCGGCCTTGCCCTCAAGACCCTATTGGCTTCAAAACCCCTGCGGGAGTCTTCGGTCTCTAAAGCCTCTCAGGGGTTTCAGGTTGTTCCTGGGGCTCACCCCTCACAGAACATACCTGAGCCATGCTCGGTGGTGGCATCCGCTTCGAGCGGTACCGATACCCCGGCATCGGCACCGGTGTTGAGTGATTCACTCTTCACCAGGGATCATCATCTGGCGTTCTCAGTACCTTCGGGACCAATCGATACGTCCCAGATTGACTTTCCAGTATCGGCAGCATCGCCGATACCACCACCGATGTCGGTCCCCTCTAGACATGCATCGATAGACTCGCTCCCTTCGATGCCGAGTCTGGAATCGATATCTAGTCTAGCAGACTGGGTACCGACGCGTCTCGGAACCGACGCTTATCGATTCCGGATGCGCAGTACCGAGGATACTCACCAAGGGTTTATGGTTGCCTCGGTACCGCTTGAGCAGCCTCCGAGGACTGCTTCAATGGCGTTATCGCCTCCGATTCCGGTACAGCTACCGGTATCGGTATCGATGCCGGTTCCTGCAGTAACATCGGTACCACCCACTTCCATGCCTTTTTCACCAGGAGTTAGCAAGTCTTCTTCAGGAACAGGCTGTGGAACCGGTGCCCCACCACCTGAAAGGTCAAGGCTTTTACTCCAGGTACTTTTTGATACCAAAAAGAACAGGAGGCCTCAGACCCATCCTGGACTTGCGAAACCTCAACAAGTTCCTTGCAAAGGAGAAGTTCAAGATGCTTACCCTTGGAATCCTGCTGCCCTACCTCCAGCAGGGAGACTGGCTATGCTCCTTGGATCTAAAGGATGCCTACACTCACATCCTCATCCACCCCAGCCACAGACAATATCTCAGGTTTGTTGTGGGGGGCAATCATTACCAGTACAGAGTACTACCCTTTGGCCTATCCTCCGCGCCAAGGGTGTTCACCAAATATCTAGCAGTGGTAGCGGCGTATCTAAGACTTCAAGGCCTCTTTGTGTTTCCATACCTAGACTACTGGCTCATCAGGGCACAGTTTTCCCAAGAGGCCACTCACGCCACGCACCGCACTGTGGCTCTGCTCCAGCACTTGGGCTTTGTCATAAACTTCGCAAAGTCCACTTTGCTCCCCTCTCAGGATCTCGAGTTCTTCGGCGCAAGATTAAACACGCTTCAGGCGCGTGCCTTTCTGCCTCTCGACAGGGCAAACAGGCTCATGGATCTTGCCAGCCACTTTCGCAGCAATTCCCTGGTCTCTGCCAGGCAATTTCTGAGACTGCTCGGCCATATGGCGTCCACAGTCCATGTGACCCCCAATGCCCGCCTGAACATGCGGCCTGCTCAATGGTGCCTTCGCACACAATGGCATCAGGCCACGGGGAGCCTGGCGGACTCAGTACAGGTGTCCGACCTGCTAGTCTCTTCTCTGCGATGGTGGCTTCATCTGCCAAACCTAGTGCTCGGAATGGCTTTTCAGTCTCCTCCGCCTTCTCAGGTCCTGACGACCGATGCTTCTCTCCTGGGTTGGGGAGCACATTGCCAAGGGACATGTACTCAGGGCCTCTGGACCCCTTGGGAGTCTGCCCAGCAGATCAACTTCCTGGAACTCAGAGCTATCCGCCTAGCTCTGCGGGCCTTCTCCCACCTCACTTCTCACCAGTCTGTACTGGTCCAGACGGACAATCAAGTTGCCATGTTCTACGTGAACAAACAAGGGGGCACAGGCTCCTTCCCTCTCTGTCGGGAAGCACAGAAGCTGTGCTCTTGGGCCGTCCGCCGCGGCATCCTCCTCAAAGCTGTTTATCTCCCGGGTCAAGAAAATTGCCTGGCAGACAAACTGAGCAGAATCCTCCAGCCGCACGAGTGGAGATTGGATCCGTTGATGCTTCAGCGGATCTTTCTCAAATGGGGCCTACCCACGATGGATCTCTTTGCCAGTCCTCTCAACCGGCAACTTCCCCAATTCTGCTCTCGACAACCGCATCCTCAAAGAGTAGCGGCGGATGCTTTTCTTCTCTCCTGGTCCACAGGCCTTCTGTATGCCTTTCCTCCCATGCCACTGGTGTCTCGGACGCTCTTCAAGGTTCTCTGGGACAAAGCCTCAATGATCCTAGTGGCTCCTCGGTGGCCGAGACAACCTTGGTTCCCGCTTCTAATGCAGCTAGCGGTGGACACTCCACTTCCTCTGGGGTTTCAGCCCGATCTCCTGACCCAGGATCACGGGACTCTCCTACACCCCAACCTCCGGTCCCTTCATCTGATGGCCTGGCTGCTGAAAGGGTAGTCCTGGCTCCCCTCCTGCTGCCTCCAGGAAGTCGTCTTGGCCTCCAGGCGACCCTCCACCCGGAAGTCCTACGCTCTGAAGTGGCGTCGGTTCTCCGTCTGGTGTGCTCAGCAGACTCATGATCCCTTCTCCTGTTCGATATCAGTGGTCTTGCAATACTTGCTTTGCCTCTCCGAACTTGGGCTTAAGTCCAACTCGGTCAGGGTCCACCTCAGTGCACTTTCTGCACATCACATGCCGGTGGATGGCAGGCCTCTTTTCAGCCACCCTCTAGTGCCTCCTTCTCCTTAAACCACCTTTGCGCCCGCCAGCTCCTGACTGGGATCTGAATGTGGTTTTACAGCGGATTACCTGTCCGCCTTTTGAACCTATGGCTACCTGTCATCTTCGTTTTCTTTCTTGGAAAACCTTATTCTTGGTTGCCCTCACTTCTGCTAGACGCGTTAGTGAGCTACAGGCCCTAGTCTCTGATCCTCCTTACACTCGGTTCTACAAGAATAGGGTCATCCTGCAGACTCACCCTAAGTTTCTTCCTAAAGTAGTTTCCCCTTTTCACATCAACCAGGAGGTGGTACTTCCGACCTTCTTTCCCAGGCCGCACTCCAGCTGAGCTGAGATGGTCCTGCATACCCTGGACTGTAGAAGGGCGTTAACCTTCTACCTTGACCGTACGCGGGAGCACCGAAAGGCTGTTCAGCTCTTCGTGTCTTATGACCCCAACAAGTTGGGGCTCCCTGTCTCCAAGCGTACTCTGTCCATCTGGATTGCTGACTGTATCGCTTGGGCTTATGAGGCAGCCGGCCTCTCGTTGGAAAGTCGAGTCACGGCTCATCGTGTTAGGGCGAAGGCTGCGTCAGTGGCTTACCTCCGCTCTGTTCCGTTGGCAGACATCTGCCGGGCTGCTACTTGGTCTTCAAGCCAGACTTTCGCAGCCCATTACTGCCTGGAGAGGGAGTCCCGCAGGGACAGTGCTTTCGGACAGGCAGTCCTCCTTAATCTCTTTGAGGTATAGGCAACTCCTGCCCTCCGTCCCGGATGTTGGGCTACCGGTTGGAGGCGTACTCAGAGAAGATTCCTTCCTTCTGTGCTACTGAGCTAGAGGGAGCTCATTTTTTCTGCTTAGGGTCTCCGGTAGCCTTAAGCTTGGGAGTCCCATATGTGAGGACTGACTTCCTGCTTGGTCCTGGAGAAAGAGTAGTTACTCACCTGTAACAGGTGTTCTCCAGGAGCAGCAGGAATCAGTCCTCACAACCCTCCCTCCTCCCCTTGGAGTTGCACTACTATCATTTCGTTTTTTCTAATTTTTTGCTGTCTTTTAGCTATGTCATCAGACTGAGCAAGATGGCACCCTTGGGCGGGAAGAGGACCGCGCATGCGCGCTGCAGTTCCCAAAGGCTTTCTTTGAAAGCTGGGGAAAATTGCTCCACGGGGCTCCGTCGGCGCTGACGTCACCCATATGTGAGGACTGATTCCTGCTGCTCCTGGAGAACACCTGTTACAGGTGAGTAACTACTCTTTCTCTATATTTTATTTTTATTTATTTATTTATTTATTTAACAATTCTTTTATACCGCGCTATTATAATCAGTGCGGTGTACATAGAACAAGAACATACTACAATGCATACAAGTAACATTGAGTTTTACATTGAACAGGGAACTTCAACAATAGGACAACCGGGGGAACTATGTACAGATTAACTTAATGGTATATACAGTAATATCTTCTCAAGTAGGTTCCACCTTCTTATTAGATTAATCTTTCTCCTTCACATCTCTCATGTGAATGTTCTTATGGGCATATCTCTATCTGCTTAGTTGCAGACATGTATCTTCAGACATACATATTCATTCATGTATGTATATATCTCTATATACTTCTATAGATACATATGTCTGTATAAGCTGTGTGTGCATATGTTATGCCCCTATATATATATATATATATATATACACACACACACACACATACATACACACACACACACATATGTGTATGTATCTGTCGAGATGCTTCCTTATAAGTAGATATGTATTTACATACTTATCTCCCTAACTGTCTATGCTATAAAGGTTTTTACCTTCCTAGAGGTTCCAGACAGTGGGCTTGCATATGTTCATACTGTCCCTCAGTATGTCGGGGGTATTATGCACACAACCACTACTGTGGTACTGACAGCTTCCACTTTACTCTAGGTCTCGCTATCCCTGAAGCACCATGCTTCAATATATTTTTCCTATCTCTCACCAGCTAGGAAAGACAGCATAGATCTTCAGTAGTTCTGAGGTTTCAGCCCTTCACACATCTGTCCTCCTTGGGAATACGGGCTTTTTCCCATACCCCTTCTTCCCTCCATGACTGGGCTAGTTGTCCAAATCGGTCAGTCTTCCTCTTTTACTCCTAAATGTTAATGACTCTGTAGCTAAAAGAGTTTTCAGCTTTTTCCCATAAAGCTTTCCACTGAAGACCTGCCGTTTTTATACTACCCCAGTTGACACGTGGGTCACCTGCCAATTCCAGATTTGGACCTTCACCTTTACTGCCCTGAGGTCACCTTGAGGATTCCTCTACTGAATCTCCAGTAGACTCCATCAGCCTCTCTACTTCCTGCAATCCAGTAGGTAAGGTCCATATTGTGATTGCTCATTCAGTGTTTTTAATGGTAATTATCATATATACCAAGGGCTCCTCTCCTGTAGTCCTTAGGTTAGCTGTTTTTTCCTACAGCTCCTCCCTTTTCAACTCCTACCCACCATCCCTCATGGGATGCCAGAGATCCATGTGTGGGAAGTGCAGTCCTGTTCCAGGGACACGCATTTTATGGGATCTCCCCCTGGCATCTACAGCTAGGGAGTCCCCATATGTGAAGACTCATTCCTGCTTGTTCCTGGAGATAGCACAGTTACTTACCTGTAACAGGTGATCTCTGGGAACAGCAGGAATAAGTCTTCACAACCCACCCACCTCCCCTAGGAGTTGTATCTCTCTATCTATCTTCCTTTCCTCTTTCTCTCTCTTTGTCTCAGCTATGAAACTCAACTGAGGAGAGACAGTTGGAAAGGTGGGAAGGCAGCGCGCAGGCGCTGTGGGATGCTCCCAAAAGCTTTCCTTTTTGGGAAGCTGGGGAGCGTTCCCGTGCAGGCTCCGTCGGTACCGACGTACCCATATGTGAAGACTTATTCCTGCTGTTCCCAGAGATCACCTGTTACAGGTAAGTAACTGTGCTTTGTGGAGTCGGCCATGCGAAGGCTAAAAAAAAAACCATTTGTCGGTGCCACCCGGCAGGGAGGCCTGTCCAGCAGGGACATCGTTAGCATCGATGTCCTCAGCCAGAAAGCCTTTCAGGGCTCAACGCTAACATGCTGAATTCAGTCCTATCCGCTGTATATCGGCATGTACCTAAAGGAACTGTTGAAGGAGCTCAGGGGATTCTCGGCAGGCCTTGAGGGCAAACTCCTGCAGAGGTTCAAGACTCAAACCTCGGCAGTAAAAGAATGCTTGAAGTTTGTCTCAAGCAACCTATGATGGCTTCGAGTCATCGACCAGGGTGACTGCCACCAGTATTGGAGCACGATGCCAGAGCATGGCTTCAGTCATCAGACCTGGAGCAATAGGTACAGGACAAACTAATTGATGTCCCCTGCATAGGTGAAGATCTATTCGAGAAGCCTATGGCAGATAGAGCAGCAGAGATAGAGACAGAGTATGTCACGAGAACCAGGTTCTCAAAGAAGACCTCTGTGCAACTGCGGAAGAAAACCCTGGGGGAAAAAGCCCACCTTCCTGAGGAAGAAAGGGGCTTTGGTAGCACTCCGCACTTCCAGGCCTTCTCGACCACCCCCCCCCAGCGGGGCCAAAAACAGAAGAGCCAGGGACATGGTCCCAGAAAGCAAAAAAACCTCAGGCACTGGCTCAGGCCCAGCCTGGGGGAAGCTTTTGACTGCTTGGGCGTGACCCCCACTCTCCCAGGGGGTCCTCTGTTGCCCATGGGGGGGGCACCTAACCCTGTTTGCCCACAGGTAGACAGCCATCACCACCGATACCTGGGTTTTACAAGTGGTCAAGGAGGGGCTACCTTCTCCACATACATCGGCCACCACCCTCTTATTTCCCGGGAGAACCCACCAGGCCTAGCCTCTCCACCAAACCCTGCTCCTCACCGAGCTAGCAGGACTACTGCAGGACAAAGCAGTGGAACCAGTGCCACCTTTCTGGGGAATCGGCTTCTACTCCAGGAATTTCCTCGCCCCCAAAAGGACTGGGGGCTTCAGGCCAATCCTAGACCTGCGAGAGCTCAACAATTTTCTGGTCAGGGAGATGTTCAAGATGCTCTCTCTTGGAACACTGCTGCCATTCCTCCAGCAGGGAGATTGGCGTCGCTCCTTAAACCTAAAGGATGCCTACACTCACATCTTCATTCACCCCAGCCACAGAAAATACCTTTGGTTCATGGTGGGGGGACAGCACTACCAGTACAGGGTGCTGCCCTTTGTGAAGACCCTTGGAAATGAGGCCAAACCAAAGTGCCTCGCGGTGGTCGCAGCCCACTTCAAGCTTCAAGGGGCCTTCATCCTCTCTTATTTGGATGACTGGCTCATAAAGGGGGACAAAGCTACATAGGCACAATGCACCACTGGATGCACCATAAATGCCCTGCAGCCCCTGGGGTTTTTCATAAACTACCCCAAGTCCCACCTCACTCCGAATCAGCGCCTAGAGTTCATAGGGGCGTAGCTGGACACCCTTCAGGCAAAAGCCTTCCTCCCTTAGGAGAGGTCACAACCCCTCAGGGAATTAGGTACAACGGCACAGGACACTATCCGCCCGGCTTCTCCTCCGCCTGCTGGGACACATGGCCTCCACAGTCCATGTAACACAAAATGCCCACCTGCACAGGAGAGCAGCCCAGTGGTGTCTGCACTCTGTGGGGCCAAGCCACAGGCAGGCTCAAGGACAGTTAGCAGGCTCCCTTGGATGGTGGCAGAATCCATGTCGCCTTCAAGCCGGGATGCCCTTCCAGGCACCCATCCCCCAGAAGGTCCTCACCATGGACACCTCTCTAATGGGCTGGGGAGTGCATTGCCTTCAAACACAAGGCTGCTGGTCCCAGAGGGAATCCGAAATGCATATCAACCAGCTGGAAGTTAGGGTGATATTCCTGGCCCTCACAGCCTTATGCCACCAACTACAGCACCATGCAGTCATTGATCTAGACCAACAACTAGGTCGCAATGTTTTATGTGAACAAACAAGGGGGGACGGAGTCCCTTCAGGAGGCGGTAGCCTTCTACTCCTATGCTATACGCAGAGGGATACTCTTAAGGATGGTTTACCTCCCGGGCCAGGACAATGTCCTAGTGGACAAACTGAGCAGAATACTCCAGCCGCATGAGTGGTGCCTATACCCAGCAGTAGCCTTGCGGTTGTTCCGGCTCTGGGGCGTCCTGGTGATGGACCTGTTCGCCAGCCCAGACAACACACAGTTGCCCCATTTCTGTTTCCGCAGACTGCACCCGTCTCAGGTAGCAGCAGATGCATTCCTCATCCTGTGAACGGAAGGCCTCCTGTACAGGCCTCCAATGCCACTGATAGCCAAGACCTGTTCAAGGCTTAGCGCAAAGGAGTGTTGCTAGTGCTGATAACCCCTCGGTGGCCCAGGCAGCCCTGGTTCCCACTGCTCCTTTCCCTGTCAACGGTACTGCAGATTCCCCTTTGCCAAGCCCCAGGACTATTCTTGCAGGAGCAGGGCTCTGTCCTACACCCCAATCTGGGGTCCCTCTTGCTCACAGCTTGGCTGCTGAAAGGTTCAGTCTCCCATGAGGCATGGAAGAGATTCTCCTGGCCTCTCATAAGGCCTCCATTAGAAGGGCATACGCCTTCAAGTGGCGCCGTTTCTCACTGTCGCAGACAGAAAAGCGGACGAACCCATTCTCCTGCTAAGTGCATGTGGTACCTGTTCCACCTATTGCAGGCGAGACTTAAGTCCAACTCGGAGTACACCAGAGCACCATCGCAGCGCATCACCACTCTGTCGAGGGGAAATCCCTCTTGGCTCAGCCCCTTGTGTCCCAGTTCCTATGGGGACTCATGTTATCCAAACCCCCATCCGTCCTCCAGTGGCAGAGTGGGACCTTAATGTGATGCTCTCACAGCTCACCAAGCCTCCTTTTGAGCCTCTGGCTATCTGCGGTACCTCTCCTGGAAGGTCGCCTTCCTGGTAGCGCTCACTTCAGCATGCAGAGTCAGCGAGCTCCAGGCTCTGATGGCAGTGTCTCCTTACACGAGGTTCTACAAAAACAGGGTGGTGCTCCGCACATACCCCAAGTTTCTGCTGAAGGTGGTGTCCCCATTCCACCTCAATCAGGAGGTGGTACTCCCTACCACCTTTCCCAGGCCTCATGCCGGTAGGGCGGAGACCATTCTCCATACTCTGGATTGCAAGAGGGCCCTGTCCTTCTACCTGCAACGGAGTCAGGGCCACTGCAATGCCCAACAGCTTTTTGTATCCTATGACTCCAGCTGTCTGGGACTTCCAGTGACTAAGCAAACTCTGTCCACTTGGGCAGTGGACTACATTACCCTTGCCCAAGAGCAAGCGGGAATCCCACTGGACCAGAGTGTCACAGCGCACTGCGTCAGGGCCATGGCTACTTCCGTGGCCATTCTGTGTTCCGTCCCCATGATGGAAATTTACCGGGCCGCCACCTGGTCTTCAGTCCATACCTTTTGCAACTCACTACTGCCTGGAAAGGGAGTCCCAATAGGACAGCGCCTTTGGCCAGGCCATACTCCGTAATCTTTTCAGGGTGTAGGCAACTCCTGCCCTCCGACCTTCTGTGTTCAGGCTTCCGGATTGCTGGTGCTCACTGGAGACTTGGGCCTTGTGAAAGTCTCTCTTGGGATTCAACTGCTGCTGATCACCTTTGCAGGTCGCTATGGCATTTTCTACAGGTTTCGGTAGCCTATAGTTGGGGAGTCCCATATCTGAGGACTGACTTCCTGCTTGTTCCTGGAGAAAGCGTAGTTACTCACCTGTGACAGGTGTTCTTCAGGGACAGCAGGAATCAGTCCTCACAACCCTCCCTCCTTCCCTTGGAGTTGCTTCTGTATCATCTTCTATTTTTCCCATCTTAGCTATGTCATTTGACTGAGGCAAGATGGTACTCTTGGGCAGGAAGTGGATCGCATGTGTTGTGCATCTCCCAAAGGCTTCCTTTGAAAGCTGGGGAGATGCTTCTGCGTGGGCTCTGCCTGCGCCGACGTCACTCATATGTGAGGACTGATTCCTGCTGTCCCTGGAGAACACCTGTTACAGGTGAGTAATTACACTTTTGGGGACAACTGGTATCATTAGTGGCCTATGATAGAGGAAGAAGGGAAAGAGAGGGAGTTGAAGGGGAAGGTATTCAGAAATTGGAAAGGGCACCAAATGTGCAACCTACAAGACAAGGCAGAATAAGAGAGTTTTTGAATTTAGGGAATTAGGAACTCAGCAGTTTGCTTTCCATTTGGACAGGATAAAGCAAAGACGGTTTGAATATGGCAATAAAACTAGTAGGTTGATTGTCCAGAGACTGAAAGTGTGTATGAAGCAGCAGCAGATTGCCCTGGTGGAGGTTAGTGGGGGAAGTTAGTGGCAGGCATTTCAGAAATATTAGGAAGCTGTATGCAAAGGGTGGAGGGGGGTGAATGGTAAGGAAGGAAGGATTTGAGGAATATGTAGAGGATTGTGTGTTGCCTTCAGTGTTGAGGGAAAGACTGGATATGCCTGTAGCCGTCAAAGAGATGCTAAAGGCAGTTAACTCTATGTAAGAAGGAAAGGCACTGGGATTGGATGGCCTTGCTGCTAAATTCTGTAAGAAATTTCCGTAGGTATTAGCTGAACTATTAATGGGGGTGGTGAACATGGTGTTAGAGAGAGACGGTTTGTCAGGGTCTATGGCTAAGGCGGGAGTTGCATTAATTCCTAAGCCAGGTAAAGATCCAAATGTGTGCTGGTCTTACCATCCCATTTCCTTCATATGGCCCTGAAGGTGCTGGCAAACAGATTAAAGGGAATAGTGACTAGGCTGGTGCATGAGGATCAGTCTGGTTTTATACCGGGCAGGCAGGCCAGTGATAATATTCGCAGATTGCTGGATTTGATAAGGTGAGCAGAGACTGGGATGAAGAAGGTGATGCTCCTGGCGGTCAGTGCTGAAAAGGCATTTGATCACATGGAATTTGATTTTATGTTTGGGGTATTGAAGCAGGCTTGCTTGGGTAAGAATTTCTGAAAATGGGAGGAGCACTATATAGGAAACCCAAAGCACATTATCGTCTGTGATGGTTATGCGGAAGCAATGGAGTTTCATAGGGGTGCCCCCTCTCCCTATTGCTTTTTGCATTGGTTATTGAACTCTTAGAGGTGAATATTGGAATGAGGAAGGATGTGAAGGGGATTGAGGTTTTAGAGATGGAGCATAAGATTGCGCTTTTTGCGAATGATGTGATTTTTATGGTCAGTGATCCACTGATACTGCTGATGTTGTTGGAAGAGGTAAGAAAGTATAATGCTTTGTCTGGATACAGGATGAATATGGGAAAGTCCAGAAGCTTTGATTTGATGTTTGATGGGGAGTTGGTGGATAGGCTAAAGGTAGCTTTCCCAATCATATGGGCTCTGGGGCTGCTAAAGTACTTAGGAATCCAGATTACATGGGAGAGGAGAGGAATCATTTGAGTTGAATTTTATGTCCATTACAAAGGTTAATAGAGACTTGTGTAGATGGATGAGGGTGCATACTTTCTGGCTAGGGCGGGTGGTGATCATTTAAAATGAATGTACATAAGATATTTATTTATTTATTTATATGCCACACTGGGTCAGACCAAGGGCCAATCCAGGTCACAAGTACCTGTCAGATTACATGCTGCTTGTCCAATGGGTAAGCAGTGGATTTCCACGGTCCTCTTTAATAATGGTTTATGGACTTTTCCTCCAGAAACTTGTCCAAACCTCTTTTAAATTCAGGTACACTAACAGCTTTACTACATCCTCTGGTAACGAATTCCAGAGTTTGATTACGCATTGAGTGAAAAAGAAAAATGTCTTCGATTAGTCTTAAATGTGCTACATTGTAACTTCATTGCATGTCCCCTAGTCTTTCTATTTTTTGAAGGGGTAAAGAACTGATCTACATTTACCCATTCTACTTCATTCATTAATTTATAGACCTCAGCCATCTCTTTTCCAAGTTGAAGAGCCCTAACCTTTTAAGCCTTTCCTCAAAGGGATATCCTTCCATCCTCTTTACCATTTTTGTTGCTATTCTCTGTACCTTTTTTAATTCTGCTATAGCCTTAAGATATGGTGACCAGAATTGCACACAGTATTCAAGGTATGGTCGCATCATGGTGCAGTACAAAGGCATTATAATATCCTTCATTTTATTCTCCATTCCTTTTTTTATGATTCCTAGCATTCTATTTGCTTTCTTGACCGCCAACACTGGGCAGAGAGTCTCAATGTATTACCCACGATGACGCCTAAATCCTTTTCCTGGGTGGTGGTGGTTCCTAATGTGGAATCTTGCATCATGTTCTTTTCTGAGTGCATAACTTTGCACATGTCCACATTAAATGTCATCTACCATCTGTCAATCTCCCAATTTATCAAGGTCCTCTCACAATTTTTTATAATTCTCTTGTGTTTTAACAACTTTGAGTAATTTGGTGTCATCTGCAAATGTGGTGCCAGGGCTTTTATTTCTTTTTATGGCATTATCAATTGAGGTCCCAGCCATGTTTTTGAAGTTGATACAAAAACGAATATTCAACTTTATTTGGCAGAAATGGTTACCGAGAGTAGCGAGGTGGATTATGTTGAGGCACAGAGAGGATGGGGGGTTGTCTGTGCCTGAGTTTAAGGTGTATAATGAGGCAGCATAACTATGAGCAATGCTTAATTGGAGGGGGGAAGCCCAAATGCAGAAAATGGGTGGGGCTAGAGGGGCGGATGATGGGGTAGGGTATCTGGAAGGGGCTGTATGGGTGGGGGGTAGTAGGAGGGGTAAAGTTCAGGGAATAGTGGGGCCTTATGTACACAACATTGCAGGTTTGGGGTATGGTGAGCAGGGAATTGTTGGGTGAGAAAAGAGTCTTCAGATGTCAACCTATCCAGTATAATAACGTGTTTCAACCCGGAAGGGGGTGTTGGGCATTTGCGGAGTGGGAGTCAAAGGGCCTTTGGAAGGATAGGTCAAGTGGTTAGTCTGGTGGGATATCCGATACCTTTTGGGGTCTTAAGGGAAAAGTTTGTTTTGGAAGGGTGTGATTTGTTATTATTTACGGGTACTTCACTTCCTGAGGCAGCCAGAGATAAAAGAGGGGTTAAATAAAGAGTTAGGGCCCTTTTGAGGTGTTTTATTTGAGACAGCAGGGGTCGAAGGGGCTTCTATCTAAACTGTATCGGGTGTTGGGGGTGAAGAGGGGTTTTAAGTTTAATTATATGGCCAAGTGGGAGACTGAGTTGGGGGGCAGTGGGGCAAGGATAGGTGATAGGGTATATATGTGGCAACTGCAAAGGTATTGATGGTGGCCTTGTTAGAAAATGGTTATAAGATTTTGTACAGGATGTATTGTACTCCTAGTCATATTGCAAAATTCACTGGGGCAGGTAATGGGGAATATCGGAGGAGGGTGTGAGGTGAGAGGGGATTTTTCCATTTGTGGAGGGTGCCCTAGGGTGAGGGGCATATTGAAAGGGGAGTTAGAGGTTGATAAGGAATATTACAGACTGGGACCTTCAGAATAATAAGATATGCCATATTGGGTCAGACCAAGGTCCATCAAGCCCAGTATCCTGTTTCAACAGTGGCCAATCTAGGTCATAAGTACCCAGCAGTTTCCCCAAAAGACACTGAATGCAGTTTTCTTTCTTCTGAATGAGTCACTGAGGGAGCTGGAAGAGAGTGTGATTTGTTTTGGCACTGTTGTGCACTGTTGTGGCAAGAATGGAGTTGACGTGGCACTGGAGGTACCTTTTGTTGCCAGCAGAGAGCAGGTGGTGGTGAGTTTGCTCTATATATTCAACGTCTGACATTACTGTGCTCAGGAGACAGCAGGTGTCTGAATTCTTGAAGATATGGTTGCCATACATGGCTTGCATGGGCAAGTATAGTATAGGGGATGATCTGTTTGCCTTGGATAGTATTATGATGCCTAACAATTTAAATGTTTCTTTACACTTTCCTGTGCAGTGCTTTTTGATTTGGTGTGCTGGTTATTTGTTAAGCGGACTATAAGCATTTACAGGAGGATGGGGTGAGTGCGAAGGATTTGGGGGAGAATTGTTGGGAGAGTGCGGAGGGGAAGAGTAGTTTGAGCTGGTTGTTATAAAACAAAAAATATGTGTTGCTATGAATGTGGGAATAGTAACTATGACTCCGATATTGACTATTGTGTTAGGCATGTCAGTTTGGAAGAAAATGTGTGTGTGTTTTCAATGGAAGATAGGTAAGTAAATAAATAACTTGAACATAGAATGGTGGTTCCAGCAGCAGCTGAGAGCTCTTTTCAGAGAAGCTGTTTCACTGTCAGGATCCCCTCCAGGTTGGAGGCCCTGTTTTTTTTTTTTTGCAGCCAGAATGTAGGTGGCCATCTGGGCCCAGGAAGAGATCCATAGAAGTTTATGAATGCTATTTGTGGCTAGACAGGCTATCGCAGTATCTTAGCAAACAAAAGTTCCTTAAGGTATAAGCAAGATCCAAGCAAGTATGTCAGAAGCCAAAGAGTTCAGACAAGATAGGAAGTGCAAGACAAGTCCAGAACTAGTTTCATTGGGCCAAAGCAGTATCAGTACAGACTTCAGGAACAGGATTACAGAACTACAGTGAAGCACCCAGGAACATAAGAGGAGGGGCTGAACACTGTAGCAATCGGGGGAACAAGAAACAGGATGGAGCATGTGCACAGGGACACTTGGAAAGGATCAGGAAGTAGGAAGCAAGACAGAACATGAATGTAGGTGTAGAGAATTGAAGTGAGCTGTCTGAAAAGCAGCCAGCAGCTCATTTGGGAAGAGGAGAGACTCATGAAGCCTCAAGTAACCAGTTCAAGCTCTGCCAGGGCTGCGTCCTGACAATCACAGTCCCTTAGGTCTAAAACATTATCTAGTCACTGAAATAATGGCCAAGTAACCATCTTGATATTGAAGGATGTGTGTGTCCTTTTTGTAATGATTTTTCTCATTTTCTAAAATCTATTCAGCTTGTTTGTCATGGCCATGTTATAGGTATATAGGAGTACTTTTACTAAAGTGTGGTAGCCTTTAGTTGCCGTGCAATAATTGCAAAGCTTCTGTGTTAACGGCTGGTCGCATGTCGTAGTTTATATAGAGCAGCTTGGAGACTGAGCATGTCATACTTTCTGATCTCACCATAGATAGTCGGCTGGCACCTCCCACCAGCTCCAGTATCTCAGTCTGCAAACAGCTGGTGAGATGTGATCCTAGTACTAGGACTCACTGAAAGGACAACTAAGGAGTTAATAAGATTTTAAAATTGGATAAGGAAAGCTGTATTTATTTGGACAGATTAAGTTTAAAAAAAAAAAAAAAAAAAAGCTGGGGCAGGCAGTCAAAGTGTTGGCGGGGAAGGTAAATTCTCCTTCTGCTAGGCTCCCTGCTTCAGCGGCTCCTGGCATTTAGGGGAGTGAGGAGCAGCTGATTGCAATGCTTCTTCCTTGGAGGGATTTGGCACGCTTTCTCCACCCGATGTCGCTGATGCTCAGAGCATAGCTGAGCAGCAGTTCGGGAGGCTCTCTGCACCAGATCGCTGCTGCGAGCAGAGGGTTTTCCTGCTTGCGCATCTTAGGTAACTTCAGTAGTTGGTATAAGTTGTTTTATTTGGGGCCGTGGCAGTAAAAGGGAAGCTGCAGTTGAGAGCAGTTTCTCCCCGGCTTGAGCAGGAACCGGTGCCATTTTAGGGGCAGCCACTTCCACATGTAGGAAGGATTCCAGGGTTGGGCCAGACGCTGTGAATCCCATCAAACGCGGTTTTTTTTTGTTTGTTTTCTGTGTGCCCGGGAAGGATATGAAAAGTTAAGACGGAAAAGAGACGACTGAGGGGAGATATGAAAGAGGTCTATAAATTAATGAATGCCCTCCAGGTCGATGTGCCTTTGTTGTGGGTCCTGCAGGAGTGGGTCTGGATCCCGGAGAGTGGACTCTCAACAAGACTGTCTCTGCACAGTTGGTGTAGTGTTGGGTGCAGCCGGTCATGGACCTGATGGCCACCTTTCAGAATGCCAAAGCGCATTGCTTTTACAGCAGAAGGGAGACAACTTCTGAGGGGCTCGATGCACTGGTACAGCGGCAGCCAGTGCAGAGTCTCTTCTACGTCTTTCCCACATGGGCCCTCACAGGAGGAGTGGTGCAGCAAATAGAGACACACCAGGGGCTGGTAGTGCTAATCGCCCCCGATCGGCATACCACGGTTTCCTTGGCCAATCTCATCAGGTTGACCATTGATAGACCCTGGCATCTCCCAGTTCACTAGGACCTACTGGTACAGAGTCCCATCCGTATGCCTCAAGTGGGTTTATTCTCACTTACAGCCTGGCTCTTGAGATGGCTAGGTTGAGAATGCAGGGCTAGGTTGAGAATGCGGGGCTCAACACTGCTAAGGACCTGCAAGCATTTCACTTCCCTGGCCTATGTCCACGTGTGCCAAATCTTCAAGGCCTGGTGTAAGGCATGTGGCTGTTGGTCCTCTTTTGTACACGGTACCCAATATTCGAGCCTTTTTGCAAGCAGGCTTGGACAAGGGTTTGGCCTGCAGCTCATTACATGTGCAGGTGGTGACAGTCACCTCTTATCGTGGGAGGATTCAGGGGGTCTCCCTGGCATCATACCTGGACATTGCTTGTTTTTTGTGGGCTGTGAAGCGTCTTCGCCCACTAGTCCGAATGGTGGTTCCCCCTTGGGACCTTAATCTGGTACTGTCGGTGATGACGGAGGCACCCTTTGGGGCCAGTATGTTAAAGGACTTGACCTTGAAAACAGGCTTTTTGGTGGCTGTTCGGCCAGAAGGATTTCGGAGCTCCAGGTGCTTTCGTGTCGGGCACAGTTTCTCTGCCTTTCCAAGGAAAAGGTTGTGCTGCGGCCAGTGCCGCCGCCTTTCCTTAATGTGCTGTCTGTTTTTCATTTCAATTGGGCAGGAACTCTTCCCGTGTTCGTGGGGTAGAGGCCCGCTGCTTTGGCTGTTGGACATCAGGTGCATTTTGCGACAGTATCTGAAGCAGACAGAGTAATTTCGCAAGTCTGATCATCTTTTTATTCTGTTTGGAGGCCCACATAGAGGCAAAGAGGCTTTAAAGGCCTCGGTTGCATGCTGGGTGAAGGAGGCCATCTCCTCGGCATACCTCTTGCAGCATAAGGCATTGCCTAAAGGGCTGAGGGCGCATTACGGCCACACAAGTGGCATCATGGGCAGAATCCAGTCTAGTACCGTCAGCAGAAATTTGTAAGGCGGTGACGTGGTTGTCATTGCATACCTTTGTGAAGCATTATTGTTTGGATGTGCAAGCAGCAGGGGATGCGCAGTTTGGGTCAACGGTGCTTCAGACCGGGCTCGTGGGTCCCTCCCGAGGTTGATGCTGCTATGGTACATCCAACAAGGTGGGACTGGACTGGAGGAACGATATTGTCTTTCCCTGAATTACTCCAGTCCAGTCCTGTCTCAAACCCTCCTGGATTTTCTTTTCTCCAAGATTCGATGGCGTCCCTGAGCCTGAAGAATTATATCACTGATTATTTGATCTGGCAGTGGAGCAGAGAGCCATCGGCGGGCATAGCTTCATGAAAGTCTCCCAGTTCCCTTCTAGGGAAAGACGCTGGAGGGGACAGTTTGGCTTTGTGGTCATGTAAGTCTGTTTTCACTATAATTTCATATTTGGGGGAGAGGGTTTCTGCCTGTTGCGGATAGCTTAATAGGTTACTTGGTAAGGTTATTTTGGTAAAGAAAAAAAAGATTCATAGTAACATACATAGTATATGACGGCAGGTAAAGATCATCATGGTCCATCTAGTCCAGCAAGGTGATGAATAGGTGCACCTGCTGCTCCGTGTAGGTCACACCTCTCCACGCCTCTGTTTAGGGGTGTACCCACTGCTCCGTGCAGGTCATCCCTATTTGTTGAGATAGCAGAGACAGTTAAGGTTATTTTGATTTTGTCCTGTTATAAAGGGATCCATTGTGTCTGTCCCATGCCATTTTGAATTCTGTCACTGTATTTGCCTTACCACTTCCATTGGGAAGGCATTCCAAGCATCCACCACCCTTTCAGTAAAGTATTTCCTGACGTTGCCTTTCAGTTTACCCCCTTGCAGCTTCATGTTATGTCCTCTAGTTTTGCAGCTTCCCTGTCTTTAAAAAAGGTTTGTTCAGTAATATTCTTTTAAGTATTTAAAGGACTGTATCATATCTTCCCTGTCCCTCCTGTTCTCTGGCATATACATATTTAGGTCTTCAAATCTTTTCTCATATGTCTTCTGGCGCAGGCTCCAAATCATTTTGGTCACCTTCCTCTGAACCATTCTCAATCTTTTTATATCCTTCTTAATTGTTGCTCCTGTGAGCCTGTTTTGTCAATAATATACTGGAGCTGGTGGGAAGTGCCAGCTGATTATCTATGGTTAGGTCAGAAAGTATGACATGCTCAGTCTTCAAGCTGCTGGTGAGAGGCGACAACCCACAAGTGGGGATTGGACTGGAGTAGCTCAAGGAAAGACAATTAGCAGGAAAGATCTAATTTCACCTCAGCATTTGTTAACTGCACATAATACAAATGAACTTAATTCTATATATTAAGGTTCTGGTAACTCAGAAAATGTTCTAACAGTTAATGTGCGACGCATCATGCGTTGCGTGTAAACTGCAGTCCTTGCCCTCTCCCTGCTCCATTCTGTTTGTCAGTTAACATGGGACTTAGCACAAGCTGAGCCCTGAGCTGCTGCATCTACTGTTGGTGTGGTAGTTCCTGCCTTAACTGCTTAACACAGCTTAGTAAAAGGGCACCATAGCTAGTTACCAGTATCATAGACTTTTAGTTAACACCACAGGAATAAAATATGACTGGATTTTAGCTAATAAAGACATCATGCCATTATATTCATTGCATAATGTAACTGTGACTTGAGAATTTATCTGTAGAATTTATGGTAGCACCCAGTTTCTAAGGAAAAGAACAAAGGAGAAATAATTTGTTACAAGCTTGATATAGAAAAATGACTGCCCATTGATTGTGAACCCTATTTACAGGTAGATTGTGAACCCTATTTACAGGTAGATTAGTGATTCCTTATCGTTCCTCCAGTTTAGTCCTCAACCTCTGGGTAGTGAACCTCCTCCTGCAGCTTGGAGACTGGGCATGTCAAACTCATGACATCACTGGATAAAGCCTGCTGGTCTCTCCCGTCAGCCCCCAGTGTGTCTAGTCTCCATGCAGCAGGAGGACATAGTGAGCCTAGCTTCTGGGCTCACTTGGGGGAACAGATAAGGAGCATTTAGTGTGACAAATTCTATTCTGATTTTACTTTTGATTTTTACCTTTTAATTTTACTTTTAATTCAGTTACCTTTGGTTAATTGGCAATCAGGGATTAGTTCCCTTTAGTTGTTAGGAGTAAATTTCTTTATATTTACAGTAATTTTAAATTTGAGCCTGGCTCTTTAAATTAGTAGCAGCTCTCGCCTTCCCTCCTTGTCAGTTATTTTTACTTACTGCAGGCATTCGCCAGTGTGAATCTCTGTCCCTTGACGGTATGGGAGAGAGCTCCGGGACCCGTACAGCCACACTGAAGCTGTGTGAGACGGAGCCTCTCCGTTGCTGTTGGATTTTACTTTTACTCTGTGGAATCGGCTAAGTGGTCCTCGCCGCGGCTGCCGAGCACAGTAGCGCGGTTTGAGGATCGGATGAATTCAAGGCGGTAGGAGCAGGCTGCATGGCTTTCGGCCCTGCAGGTAAGGCCTTCGGGCTCTGTTGGTCTGCTGAGGCCTCCTTTTTGCAGCAGCTGTTGATCTTGGTGCCAAAATTCATTGGCAAAGGGGTGGCCATTTTTTCTCTAGGTATTTGGACCGTGTGGCGGGAGTTGCAGCGAGCTGCCGGTGTGAGGAAGACGACAGGCAGAATAGCTAGATTTTTAGGTCTAGCGTTTCTTTCTTTTCTTTGTAGGTTTTTTGAGGCTCGGGGGGTTCCTCAGCCTTAAGACGGCTGTTGTCAGTCCTCTTTATTTTTAAGTTTATTCTTAGTTTTATAGGACAGCAGTTTTGGCATTGATCTCTGATGCCACATGTTCTCTCCCTCCTAATCATGTCTCTGAGGAGCATCTGTTAAGTCCCGGGATATTAGGCAAATTTCCAGCTTTAGGTTCTTCAAGGGCAGAGCCCTAACTTGTGGTGGAAGGAGAGGGACAGGCTGGAAGTGTGCTTGAGATAGTAGCTCTTTTTTGTATTCACGGTCTGCAAATGTATTCTATAGGGAAAGTTGCCCAAATGCCTGTGGTTTCACAGGGATAGGTTTAGGAAACCTTAAGATATAAAAAAATATATAATAATAATAACAGTTAAACTGTCAACCAAGAAGTGCCTGTGCTACGGTCTATGGCCACCAGAGGGCAGCTGGTACACTCAGTGGTGCCTTTCTGTGACCATGTATATGCAGCCATCATCAGATTGATCTCTGCAAGTCAAGGAAGAAATAACCACAGGACCCCACCTCATGGGCTCTCAGGGGTTAGTGACTAAACAAGCAACTGTAATGTTCTGCAAATCAAGATTATATGACTAAGATTTAAAGCTCTTAACTTCTGTATCGTTTGTCGGGCTCTGGTGCCCTAAAGGCCACCGGATGGCAGCGCTGCTCATGAATCACATATAGTATTCAGTGCCCCCATCCCTGGGGGGTTTGTAAAATACGAAATCGTATTCTTCATCAGGTTCACACAGGCAGCAACCTCTAAGACCTAGACTTGCAAGGTTGTCGGTGTATCCCACCATTATTTCTCTGACTGCAGAAAGGCTGGGGGGAGGGGGTGCCTGTGTGTTTCATAGTTCCACTTAGCATGCCCTTCCCAGGAAACTCTCATCTATTTCTAGAGCCTGTGCTGTCAGAGCAGGGCTTTAAGCACTTAGCAGGTGCACTGACCCGTCTGTGCCATATTGTTAAAGGGCCCGTGCTGAGGGTGAAGAGAAGGACGTCTAGGTAGCACAGTCTAGGGCTTAGGGCTCCAGGGCACTGGAAGGTTTCATAGTGGAAGTCAATACTCTGTGAATGCTCCATGCATTTAGCTTGTGTTCAAGCGTGCTCACTGCACTGTGTTTGGGTGACAGGTGCTGGGTCACCCGTATATGTAGATGTGCATTTGGTATGTGTTCACAATTGCTTAGGCATGATTTTTGGGTGCACTCTTTGCAGAGTGAGACTGCATTTCTTTGCACAGACTGTATTATCAGGCTAAGGTAATTTCTCCAGTAATGGGGGGTTGTCGATTGTAATAAAGTGCGTGAGGTCCTCATGGTGTTACATGGGGTTGGAGATGCAGTTGTGGGATCTGCTGTGGAGTGAGCCGTCCAGAGGAGCTACAGTGTCACAGTCATCAGTTTCCCTTTCTCTTTGGGTTTTGCTCCCAGATCCCAACCTCTCTTTCTCTCTGATGTCCAGAAAGCAAGGTCCCCGGCCCACTGGACGATCTATTCTCAGCCTTTTCTCAATGCTGGCAGAAGGACTGGGAGAGCGAGAAAGGAAGACCAGGACCCAGCACCAGCTCTGATGTCTCTTCACTTGCCAGTGTTTGCTACGGTCACATACAGTGGTGTGCAAAAGTCTGGAATCACTTGTGAGTTTTGCGGTTTTTTTTTTACTTTCTAACGTGTTTTTTTTTTTTTAAATTTTGCGTTAGCCCAGCATATTCATCTTTCTACCACTTTAAAAGCAATACATTTGGCTATTAGAGTTGACTTTTTTGCATTCCTTGCTTCCAGTTTAAATACTTTACAGACACTGGGAGATAGCTACTGCGATTTTTGTGGATCCTGCGTCAAAACTGGATCGAGATTATCCAATATGCACATGTTATTTCTGACCAATCAGGAGGCTGGTTTCACTAACCAATCACAATGCAGATATATAGCCCGGAATTTTTGAATTTCATACGCTTTCTGGATCGACCATGAAGATGACTCGGACCCTGACGTTGGAGGAGCGTGTTCATGTGTCCTTTATGAGCAAGGAAGGATTTTCAAGCCGTCAGCCAGGAAAATCGGCTGCAGTCAGAGCGCTGTTAAGATTGTACAGAAGACGGCTATTTTAAAAGCTGAACAAGTCTACGGGGGAGGAGACAATTCAAGATGGCTGCGGTGTGTTTGATTCCTTGACCATCTATGCCTAAGAGAAAGGGGAAGTTGAGGGTTTTCCCTTCTGAGCCGCAACTACCCAGTGCCGGTCCTATGGATCGTTTTGTTACCTTGTCCTCGGAGAAGAAGCAGGAGATACAAGCCGGCTTGGCCGCGCCGAGTGTAGAGGCTACGACGCGGCCGTTGGAAACTGAAACTTCTCTCTCTCCTGAAGTGAGGAGTCCACCACCACGCCCTGCCGCGTTAGAACCTTCCTCAGATTCTGTGACGCCGGCGTCTCCTGAGGCGGGGGTGCCGTCTGTGGAGAGGGTGCAGTCTGAGTGGCTGGGTTCACTGACTCCCGATAGTCTCGGGGAGGCATCGGGCGGAGGTTTAGAGCCGTGCAGCTCGGAGGAAATTCCTGCCCCTCAGTTTGTGTCGACGCCGTTGTTGCCTTTACCACCTTTGATTCGTCCTCCGGTTTTTACTTTGGAGACTATCTGGGAAGCTATTTCCTCTCTTTCAACTTCCATAAACGCACAATCTGCAACTTTGATGACCCATGTCCGAGAAAACGCGGTCAGCATACAGAAGAACGTTGCTAATATTGATATGGCTTTGTCTACTTGTGAGCAGCTTAAGGTACAAAACATTGCTATTAGTTCTCAGCTCGCTACAGTTTCTGATGTGTCATCAGCTTTGACTAAAGAGAACGGTCTATTGAGGTATAAGTTGGAGGTATTGGGAAAAATGCTTCCAGAGCAGCGAATTTACGTGTTTTGAACTTCCCATGTCTCTCTGGGGTTACGGCCCTAGATATGTTTAAACGGTATATGAAGGAGGTTCTGAAAGTTCCTGATGACTTGATTCCACCTCTTACTAAGGTATATTATTTGCCTCGATCGAAGAAGAAAGCTGAGACTGTAGAGTCGGTGTCTAAAGTGAACTTTAACGTCTTGGATGTTACCGGTCTTCTTGAGGACACTGGGGGAGGGGGTTCTAATATTGTATCTTCAACATTGTTAGTTCAATGTGCATTAGTATCAGATAAAGATTGGCTTTTAAAAATGTTCTTTAAGAAACGATTGGAAACCTTCCTAGGGTTTAGATTATCAATGTTTCCAGATTTAGTTAGGGAAACTCAAAAGAGGAGGAAGCAGTTTCTATTATATAAATCCGATGTCACAAATTGGGGGAACTTTTTTCCTTAGATATCCTTGCAGATGTTTAGTGTTCTATAATGACTTGAAATATGTTTTTGCCGATCTTAATGATTTGAATGCCTTTATTAATGCTAGACTTTCTGCGGTTGTTGTATCCGAGTAACATTGGCTATTATAACAGCTTAATCCTCCTAGATATAGTTCCGGGGCCCTCCGCAGTTACCTGGCTTCTTTTTGTTCAGTATTTCCGATGGTTTTTTTTTAGCCAAAGGCTCTGATTTGGTTGAATGTTTCCTTTCTCTCTCCCCCCACTTTAACGAACTACAACAGTTTATGATTATATTTATTTCTTTGTTGCTTACTTATTGGCATTATTTCTATCATACTCTGTAATCTTTGTAAGGAATTTTGTTCTTTGCTGTATAATTGAAAATTTGCATAAATAAAAAAAAAATTGTACAGAAGAAGAAAGAAACGGGTTCAGTGGTAGACAAGCCTCGTTCAGGTCGTCCACGTGCATCAGCATCATGCCAGGACCACGCACTACGATGCATTTCACTGACTAATCGCAAGTTGACCTCTCCTCAGCTACTTCGGGAGTGGTCAGACAAGATTGAGGTCAGTGTCAGCTCATCAACAGTTCATTGTCGGTGCCTGCAGTTTGGTCTCTGAGACTACAAAGCATGGAATAAGCCACTGATGACTGACATACAAAGGCGCAACCGGATCGTGTGGGCGAGAAAGCACTCAACCTGGTCGACTGAAATGTGGGAAAAGGTGCTATTCAGCGATGAAAGCACCTTCTGCCTGTTTGGTAACCAGGCCCACACCTATGTGAGGAGACTTCCTGGAGAGGAATTCAAGCCTGAGTGTCTCAACCTCACTGTGAAGCATCCTATGAAGGTCATGGTCTGGGGCTGCATGGTTGCCAGTGGTGTTTGACGTCTTCACATCATCGATGGAATGGTCAACGGGGCCAAGTACATCACCACAGAAAAAGCCACTGGGAGGAAAAAGAAATTAAGATATAAGGTCACGAAGTTGAAAAACGTCATATTTACAAGTGATCCCAGACTTTTGCACACCACTGTATTCCCAGTCAGTTATTTATTGGAGTATACTGATTGCCTACAGGTCAGGGTGGCATACAGTCGATTACGGTATTTCTATTTCCCTTGTCCCTGAAGGGCTCACAATTTGTTTTGGTACCTGAGGCAGAGGGTTAAGTCGCTTAACGAAGGCCAGAAGGACCACCTGTGGGACCAGAACCCCAGTTTTTATGGCCCAAGGTTGGTGGTCTCGATTGGAATTCAAACCCTTGGTCCTCTGGCAACTTGCCTCAACCACTAGGCCACACTGCTTCGTGTGAGCTAGCCACAGGGGCATAGAGCCAGGCGCAGCCTGTTACTTCCAAGGCAGAGACCTTGGGGAGGTTCCATTCATAAGGATACGAGAAATGCCATACTGGGTCAGACCAAGCGCTTTCAGGTCCAGTATCCTGTTTCCTAGGGTAGCCAATCCAGGTCTTAAAGACCTGACTGGTTTCCAAAAAGACTAATAGGCTGCTCAGTGCTTGTATCTGGGCAAGCGGTGGATTCATGTATGCTCATATTTTAAGGGTTCCATTGCATGTACAACAGATGTGACGCTCTGTTGGGTTGTGTGCCTTGTAGAACATCTTGAATTGGTGAAAGTTGGTATGAATTTTTTTAAAATAATTTTCCAGCTTCTCTCTAATAAAAAGTTATGGATCTTTCCTCCGGGAGCTTGGCCAAAAACTTTGTTAAACTCCGCTACGTTCGGAGATCGTTTTGCGCAAGGCTCTTGGAGTACACAGGAGACCCAGTGGTCAATCAACCGACTGGAAATGCGAGCGATACGCCGGACGTTGCAGGCATTCGAAGCTACGGTGCAAGGTCGAGCGGTGCGAGTACTGTCTGACAACTCTGCGGCGGTGGCCTACATCAATCGGCAGGACAGAACCGGAAGTGTGGCCATAGAGGCCTGCAGCAGAGGGTGTGTGTGTGTGGATGGAGCTTTGGCTGCCAGCGTTTTCGGTGGCGCATGTTGCTGGTAAGGACATTGTGACGGCGGATTGCCTCAGCTGGGTCCAAGTAGATGCCGGAGAATGGGAGTGGCATCTGGAGTGGCATTGCACAGATCGGTCGCATATGGGGACAGCCAGTAATGGACCTCATGGCGACATTTCACTCTGCGTAAACGGGTCGCTTCTTCAGCAGATGACGCGAAAGGAGGTCGGAAGGCACTGTTTCAACGGCGGCCGTCGTCCAGTCTTCTCTGTCTCTCTCCACCGGGGGCACTCATAGGTCGAGTGGTTCTGAGTATCGAAGCGTTTCGGGGAAACGTGTGGTTGGGGGCCTCGGGCTGGCTGAGGCGCCCTTGGTATGCCTGCCTCATACGGTTGCTCGACAGGAATCCATGGAGGTTTCCGACATTGGAGATTCTGTTGCTACGGAGTTCCCTTTGAATGCCTCAGGTGCATCGGTTTTTGCTTACGGGGTGGCCATTGAAAGGGCAAGCTTAAGGAAAAAGAGTTGCTTGGCAGCAGTCTTTGCCACCTTGCCGCAAAAAAAAAAAGTCTCCGTCCCTTGCATATGTGTGTATATGGCACATCTTTGAGGACGGGTGCTCCCGCAGACACGCTCGCGTGACTACAGTGTCAGTCCCCTTGGTATTAAGTTTTCTGCAGGATAGGTTTGGTAAAGGCAGGTCCTGGAGAATTTGGTTAGCAGCTCTGTCTTGCTATAGGGGCAAAGGACAGGGAGTGGCTCTCATGCACAGGTCGATGTGATACGCTTTCTCAGGCGGTTACCAGACTGTAGCCCTGTCGTAGGATATTAATTCCACCGGGGAAGCTCAAGTTGGTTTTAGGAGCGTTAGCTAGCGCGTCATTGGGGCCCTTGCAACAGGCGTAGGTTAGGGGTTTTGCCTTGAAGACGGTATGTTTGATGGTCATCTGTTCGGCGAGGCGATTTTCGGAGTTGCAGGCGTTGACCTGTCAGGAATCGGTTTTTGTCTGTCTCCAGACAGAAGGTGGCCTGGCAGCTGGTTCCGTCGTTGTTGGCAAAGGTGGTTTCTACGTTCACCTAACTAAAATAGTCTCTCTTCCAGCGCTAGGTGCGGCGGAGGGGAGCATATTGAACCATAGCTTGCGTTGTTTGGATGTCAAGAGAGCGCTGCATCAGTGTTTAAAGGTTTCAGAAACTTTTGTAAGGCAGATCGTGTCTCTTCGGGGTGTTCGGAGGGCCCCGCAAAGGGAAGCGGCTGCGAAGGAGTCCATTTCTGGATGGATTGGAGCGGCGAGTGCGTCGGCTTATCTACGGGACCATACAGTCCCAGGGAGCTTACGAGCTCACTCTACCAGAGTGCAAGCGTCGTCTTGGACGGAGCACAATTTGGTTCCGCCAGTGGACATCTGTAGGGAGGCCACTTGGCATCTCTCCATACTTTCAGTAAGCACTACTACCTAGATGTTCTGGCGGCTAAGGATGCCGTTTTCAGGAAGGTGGTGTTGAGATCTAGCTGGAAAGGTCCTGCCCAATGATTAGTTCTCTGATACATCCCAGAGGTTGAGGACTAAACTGGAGGAACGATAAGGAAATAGAATTACTCCAGTTTAGTCCTCATTCCCGTCCGGGGATGGGATCTTAGCAGTGCTTTTTCTGTTGGGGGACGTGCAAGGTTAAAAGTGGATATAGGCCTTCACTGGTGTTCAGTCATTTTGATGCTTCCATTTGTTTTGCGCTATATTGTTATATTATGAAATTGTTATATATTGCTCTGTATTGTTTAGGGCTAGGCATTTGACGGAAAGGAGAGCATGCAGGAAGCAATCCCTTTCCTTCTGGAAGGGGAGTAGTAGGTAGATAGGTTATATGTTCAGCGTGCCCTTGAATATAATGTTAAGTTTAAAAAAAAAAAAAGTTACTGATTTTTTGCTCCTTTGAGTCTGCTTTGTCAATAGTTCACTGGGGGCTGATGGGAGAGACCAGCAGGCTATATACAGTGATGTCATGAGTTTGACATGCCCAGTCTCCAAGCTGCAGGAGGAAGTTCACTACCCAGAGGTTGAGGACTAAACTGGAGTCACTCAAGGAACCACAATTACCAGGTAAGTGTAATTCCTATTTTATGTCCATTGAGTGTTACTGTGGGTTTAAAGGCAAATGGTTAGTGCAGCCCTTGACTGTTCAGAAACACTAGAAGCAGGATTGTTTTCTTAGGTAAACTGAATTGGTATTACAACAGTATCACTGAGATCTTGTTTACTGAATTTCATTTTAATCTGGAGGAGAAGTATTGAAGCTTGAGATTGTTGAAAATTCCCACCTAGGTTCACACACCTTCTTAGGAATCACGTAAATCTGTGTTTGTCAGTGCAGATCCTTGTCCGTGAAGGGCTCGGACAGCAAATGCAGTGTTTGAAATAGAAGGTATACAGACTTTTTTATGTAATATGATTTTTTTTAAACTAAAAAGTAAGGAAAGCAATAGAGCAGCGTAAAAGAGTGATTATGTTTGAAGCATTGCTGTAATAGTTCTTACATGTAATTAGTTGCATAGTAAGGCTGTTTTCGCATGAGCTTGGAGGTAAATCTGCATCTCCAGGAACAAGCAGGAATGTAGTCATCACATATGGGTATCATCGGTACCGACGGAGCCTGCGCGGGAACGCTCCCCAGCGTCCAATTAGAACGCTTTTGGGAGCATCCCACAGTGCCTGCGTGCTGCCTTCCCGCCTTTCCCAACTGCCTCTCTCCAGTTCTTCTTTTTCCGCGGAGCCAGCAGGTCGTGTTCCTGTCACCGCAGAAGAATTTCTTTATTTCTTTTTGTGGTCGCGTCTGCCTTCTTCGACGCTCTACCGGTACCGCCGGTCTTTCTTTTCCTATTTCTAAAAAAAATATATATATATTCCTTTTCTATTTTCTTCAGGTGCACCCGCCTTTTTGGGCCTTAGGCCCAAAAACTTCCTTAACATGGAAAAACCTGCCTCAGGTTTTAAAAAGTGCACCAAGTGTGGCGGTACCATCTCCGTCACTGACACCCATGAATGGTGTTTAAAATGTTTAGGTCCTGACCACTCCATCACTGATTGTGTGTCCTGTGCCATGTTGTCTAAAGAGGTCGGCAGAACCGAGCTGCCAAGCTCAGTACCCTGTTTCCCTCTGATGCAGCTTCGGTGGCATCGACGTCTTCCAGGGCTGCTTCTTCCTCCCGTGGATCTCAGGTAACTAAACATAAAATCCAGCCGGTCCTCGAAGGGTAGATCTCCTTCTAAGCATCGAGATGCCTCTGACGTTGTCCTCGAGGAATCTGCACCGGCAAAATTACCCCGGCGGGAGGCTTCGGCTTCCAAAGCATTATTGGGGTTCCAGGATATTCTAGATGGCTCAGCCTCGACAGATCTCCTGGTGCTATGTTCTGGGGTACCGACTTCCAGGTATTGGCGGCGTCCATGGACCAGAGAATTCTGAGCATGGAACGCAGTCTGGCGGCTTTCCTTGCAGCATCGACGCCCTTGGTACCGCGACAGACAACTCCACCGGTACCAGCACCGGTATCGGCACCATTACCAATAGCATCGATGTCTGCTATGCCGGTACTCTGTCCTACGATGCCCTCTGGTACCGGTTATTCCCGGTACCGACCTTGGTCGGTACGGGTATCGGGCTCTGCAGGAGCATCTGGACAGACGATACTTTGAGTCCTCAGAAGATGTCGATGCAGAGATACTTCTTCCAGAGGAGTCCTCCTCCCCTAAACGCAGGATGTCTCCTCCAGAGGACATGTCTTTTCAAGACTTTGTCAGAGAGTTGGCTCGGGGCCTGTCCATCACTGTGGCCCCTGAGACAGAGCCAAGGGCCAAGGAGTTGGAAATTTTACAATATCCCAAAACTCCTAAGGAGGCAGCTACCTTACCCATTCATGAGATTCTATATGATCTCATGTTGAGAATGTGGGAAACACCTCTTAGCACCTCTCCTCATTCTCGCAGGTTAGATACTATGTATTGTGTCCCTCCTTGTCCTGGATTCCATAAGACTCAGCTTCCTCACCACTCTATTGTGGTGGAGTCAGCTATGAGAAGGATTAGAAGTGCAAAAAGACATGCCTCTAATCCTCCAGGACGTGAATGCAGAACCCTGGATGCTTTTGGACGTAGAGTCTTTCAAGCTTCCATGCTTGCTGCAAGAATCAGTTCCTATAGTCTCTACATGGGAAGGAGGTCACAGATAATTTACAGACTTTAAGTTCTTTCATTTCTGAGGATAAAAGACAGGACTTTCTCACTTGGCTCAAACATGCCCAAGATGTCTCTAAATTCTCCAACCGTGCAGCCTTTGACTGCTTTGAGTGCATAAGCAGAACCTCGGCTATTGCCATAGGTGCACGTAGAATTGCCTGGCTCCAGGCATCTGATTTAGAGCTCTGGGTACAAGATAAATTGGGAAATATCCCTTGTACTGGTGAGAACCTGTTTGGGAAAGATTGGCAGGAAAAAGCCAATGAAATGGATGCTGAAAATTCCACCATGGATAGGCTATCCAAGTCCACTGCTGATCCTGTTAGAAAGAAGTTGTTCAAGAAAACACCTTTTTCTAAAAAAAAGATTTTATCCTGCTTATACTCAGCAGGCATCTTCTGCAGGTCAGTTTTCAACCAAATGTCAGCAACCACCCAAACAGAAGAAAGCAAAGGCTGCTAGTCCTCTACCGGCTCAACAGCCTCAGCCTCCTCAGGGCCTTTGACTTTCGGCTAGAGAACCTAGCCTTTCTGGTTCTGGAAGGACCAGAACCGTCCACCATTCCAGGAAGGTTATGTCATTTTGTCCCCAGATGGGGGCAAATAACAGCAGAGCATTGGACACTCTCCATCATAAAGGAGGGGTACAAACTTCATTTTTCAAGCATGCCCCCTCACACAATGGTAAAACAGTTCAATTCTCCGACACCTCTCATCAGTCTCTTAGGTCAAGAGATTGCCATTCTTCTTGCCCAAGGGGCGATAGAAGAAGTGCCTCTTCATCAACGGGGCACAGGGTTCTATTCCCCTTATTTTCTTATCCCAAAGAAAACGGGGGGGATACAGGCCTATATTAGATCTCAGAGAATTGAACAAATTCCTTGTCATGGAGAAATTCAAAATGATTTCTCTCGGTGCTCTGCTGCCATACCTTCAGAGTCAGGATTGGCTTTATTCTCTAGATCTCAAGGATGCGTACAGCCCATGTACTCATCCATCCAACCCACAAAGTTCCTTCGGTTCCTTTTTCAAGGAAAGCACTACCAATACAGGGTGCTTCCTTTTGGTCTGGCCTCTGCTCCAAGGGTGTTCACGAAATGCATGGCTATGGTAGCAGCATTTCTCCAGACTCTGGGAATATTCGTCTTCCCTTACTTGGACGTCTGGCTCATTCGAGCTCCAACACAATCAGAGGCCAAGACTTCTCTATCCTGCACAGTGCGTATCCTCCAGTATTTAGGGCTGGTAATAAACATCCCTAAATCCAGTCTGACTCCCACTCAATCTTTAGAGTTCATAGGAGCTCTTCTGGATACCACAAGAGCAAGGGCCTATCTCCCCCAGGCCCGTTGCCTTCGCTTAGTGCAGTTAGCTTCTCAAGCAGTGCTAAAGCCTCATCTAACTGCTTGAGAAATGTTGCAATTGCTGGGCCACATGGCATCCACCGTGCATTTGGTTCCATATGCTCGCCTCCACATGAGGGCAGCTCAGTGGACTTTATCCACCCAATGGACCCAGGCATCAGGGTGCCTGTCAGACAAAATAGCAAACACAAGTCGCCTCATTTTGTCCCTCCAATGGTGGAGGTCCACTCAAAATCTGTTGCTGGGGTGCCCCTTCCAACAACCCTTACCCCAAGCAACTCTCACAACAGATGCTTCTCCAAAGGGTTGGGGAGCTCATCTGCAAGACTTCTCCACCCAGGGCACCTGGTCTCCACAAGAGTTGTCTACATATCAATCTCTTGGAACTCAGAGCAATTTTCCTGGCTCTGCGAGTGTTCCACTCCCTGCTCAGCTACAAGGCAATCCTCATTCACACGGACAATCAGGTAGCCATGTTTTATGTGAACAAGCAGGGAGGAATGGGCTCTCTGTCGCTTTGCAACGAAGCTTTGCGACTATGGGCCCTCACCAGAGAGCATCAGATTCATCTGCTGGCAGAATATCTTCCAGGCATTCAAAACTCTTGGGCGGACAGACTCAGTCGAGTTCTCCTTCCACACGAGTGGTCTCTGCATGCAGACCAGGTGACCAGGATATTTCAACTTTGGGGAACCCCGGACATAGACCTCTTTGCAAGTCCGTGGAATGCCAAACTTCCTCGGTTCTGTTCCAGAATTCCGGCTCAGGGAGCTCAGGCCAGGGATGCTTTCCTCCTTTACTGGGGTCAAGACTTCCTGTATGCCTTTCCACCCATTCCCCTAATTCCCAAAACCCTCTTCAAGCTTCAGAGTCCACATGATCCTCATAGCACCACATTGGCCACGGCAAGTGTGGTACCCTCTGCTTCTACATCTCTCTCAAGCTCCCTTCCTGGAGTTAGGGTCTGCTCCAGATCTCCTATCTCAGGAGAACGGGATGTTATGGCATCCCAATCCTCAGTCCCTGCATCTCAGGGCTTGGTTGCTGAAGGCCTAGATCTTCAAGATCTTCATCTTTCTCAGCAAGTGAAAGATATTCTTTATGCTTCCAGAAAACCTTCCACTAGACGTTCTTATGCTTTCAAGTGGAACAGGTTTACTATTTGGTGTTCAGAAAAGGGTCTTAACCCCCTTGCTATACCTCTGGAATCTTTACTGGAGTATCTCCTCCATTTGTCTAATGCAGGCCTTAAGACAAATTCAGTAAGAGTCCATTTGAGTGCTATTGCAGCTTCTCTTAAACCTCTAAATGGACAACCTATTTCCTCTCATCCTCTTATAGCAAGATTCATGAGAGGCCTCCTTCTAACTAAGCCTCCCATTAGACCACCTCGGGTGGCATGGAACTTGAACCTGGTTCTTGGGCAGCTCATGAAGTCACCTTTCGAACCCTTAGCTACCACCTCCTTGAAATTCCTTTCTTGGAAGGTTATCTTTCTCATTGCAATCATATCAGCACGTCGCATTAGTGAATTGCAAGTATTAGTAGCTAATCCACCTTATACAAGGTTCCATCATGACAAGGTAGTCCTTAGGACTCATCCACACTTTGTCTAAGGTGGTCTCACCTTTTCATCTCAACCAAGAGGTCTACCTACCTGTCTTTTTTCCAGGCCCTCATGCATCAAATGCAGAGAGGAATCTTCATACCTTGGACTGTAAAAGAGCTCTATCTTTTTACTTACAAAGGACACAGCAACATAGAAAGTCCTCTCAACTCTTTGTTGCTTTTGATCCTTCTCATTTGTGACTTCCAGTCTCCAAGAGAACACTATCTAACTGGATTGCTCAGTGTATTTCTTTCGCCTATCAGAGTAAGAACCTTTCTCTGGAGGGCCATGTCACAGCTCACAATGTGAGAGCCATTTATTTATTATTTTTTATTTATTTTATTTAACATTTCTTATATACCGCACTATTTGTCATCAGCGCGGTTTACATTAAAACAATATAACACTTGGTCAGATACATTTGGCCATCATTTACATAGAACAGGGGTTTAACATGGAGATAAACTTGGGGAAACTATTTACAATCCAAGCCTATATACATAAACCTGGGGAAACTATATACAATTCAGTTACATTACATGTTGGAGATGAATACACAGTATAGTTTTGCATCATATGTGTATAGTTTTGCATCATGGCAGCCTCAATGGCTCATCTGAACTCTGTGTCTATCGACGACATCTGTCGAGCAGCCACTTGGGCCTCAGTTCATACCTTCACAGCCCATTACTGCTTGGACAAGGACTCTCGCCGGGATGCCTTGTTTGGTCAGACTGTTCTCCAACACCTGTTCCAGACTTAATCAACTCCTGCCCACCATCCCTGGTAGGATGCCAGAGATCCATGGGGGAAGTGGAGCCCTTCTTAGGGACACACAACTTCTGGGGTCTCTCCCTGGCACCTAAAGCTAGGGAGTCCCCATATGTGATGACTACATTCCTGCTTGTTCCTGAAGATAGCATAGTTACTCACCTGTAACAGGTGATCTCCGGGAACAGCAGGAATTTAGTCCTCACAACCCACCCACCTCCCCTAGGAGTTGTATCTCTCTATCTCTCTCTTTTCCTTTCCCTCGCTCTCTCTCTTTGTCTCAGCTCTAAAACTCAACTGGAGAGAGGCAGTTGGGAAAGGCGGGAAGGCAGCACGCAGGCGCTGTGGAATGCTCCCAAAAGCATTCTAATTGGACGCTGGGGAGCGTTCCCGCGCAGGCTCCGTCGGTAACGACGATACCCATATGTGAGGACTAAATTCCTGCTGTTCCCGGAGATCACCTGTTACAGGTGAGTAACTATGCTTTCTTTAACTGTCCAAAGGGTGTTATCCTGCTGTGTATGGTGTGAGCCAGATGTCTGTAGCATTCTGCAGTTGTGTAGTGGGCATTCCGAGTCAGTGTGCTTTCGTTCTTGTATTCTAGAAGTGGGCTGTGTTAACACGCTAAACTCAGTATTTCTGTACAGGTGACACCTAGAGAACCTGCATATGAAGAAACTGGCAGTGTGGTGTATGAATATGAGCCAGACTATGAATGTGTAAGGAATCTTTTGCTTATTTCTTTTTAAAAGTAAACACTGGGCACAACATTTTATACATTGCTGTCATTTAAAGCATTAGAATTTCAAATTTTATTTACTTCTTACTTTAACTTATCCACACAGTCCCATAGTCCAATTAGACAGTGGTGTAGAAAAAAATGTAAAGACCTTGTTTTGTTTTTTAATACTAAATAGGGCAGCGTGGTATCTGAAGTTTCGTATGCAGGAGATCAACAGAGAATACTTGCAGAAGTCCTCAACTACTGTCAGGTGCGGAGTTCATTTTGAAATACTTCTAAATTCCTCTTTTTCTATTTGAACCTCAACTGAGCCTAGAAAATGCTTAGACACCACAATAAGGGATATATAGATAGATAGATAGATACCTAGGTGCAGCAGCAAAATTGCAGGAACTGTAGCCACTGAAATTGAACAGCTGCTAGTTTAGCAGGATGGGCCAATCCTGTTTTTATTGCAGTGTGGTTCGCAATTCTGTTTTTTGATGGAAGAAAACACCTTGTAATCAAAACAGAACCTAGTGGATGAATTTGAAGATGTCTGTTCTGTAGTAGGTAGATAGAGAAGAAGAATCTTGATGAAAGAACTGGTATAAGAGATTTGAGCTGGCATCCTGTTTGTTTAGTCTGGGTGACTATCCCTGTCCTCCTTTTATGGAACAAAGGTGACCAGGGTCTGTAAAAGAACAAATGGTGAAAGTTGTCTCATGTCTGGAGATAGCAAAATACTACTACAGTGCATTCATACAGCTGTGTGACATCATTGTGCAGCTCCCAGATCAAATGCGTGCTGTCCCAAATCAGGAGACTTTTTCTGCAGGGACCCCCTGAGCACGCGTGGGGTTTTCTGTGCTGCATCCACTCAAGCTGTCTGTCCACTACAAAGCTGAATATCTAATAAGAGGGGATGGTGGCCATGATGACGATGAAGAATGTTTTCTATGAGAGATGTTTAAGCTAGGCTTATCCCAAAGGCTCAGACTGACTTGATGTGTTAGACAAGGATGACATTGAGTTCCCATGCTCGATCTGTTTTGGTGTAAGCTGGTAGTCCACCTTAAGAAGCAATGTCCAGTTTTCCCAGTTACGATGGGTTGCCTGGAAATTCCTCCATGTAAGCAGGGAAAAAACATCTATGGATGAGTTCCCTAATGAATTTGAGATGAGATCAGAGGTGATAAGAGCCAGATAAGGGGTCAGCCTATTCTGTGTTTTGAAGTAATTGTGGAATACCCCATGGGGGGAAGAGGGGCACTGTAGATTTAGATTGTGGCAAGGTAGTGAGGTCTTGAATAAATTTCTCAATCAAGTGTGTGATGGTCAGTTTGCATAATGTTTGGCTAAGAAGGTCTTAAGGCTATGGAGCGCTCCCTGTGGAAAACCAAAACCCCTACATAGTTGTTTTACATTTATTTAAAATTTATATAAAGCTTTCCTGGCAACAACAGAAAAAGGAAAAGTTGCGTAAATTCACTGATATCATCACATATATCTTGTAACAGAAAACCTGAAAACATACACTCACAATTGAAAATCCCCTCCCCAGTTCAGTAGTGGCAGAAAAGGAGTGCTTGGCAGAAGATGGACGAACTGTCTCTACATCATCCCAAGGATTGTGTGCTCTCAAGAGAACTCTGCTGTTTCCTGGAGGCTTTTACTATGTGCTTTAGACTTGTCACGGGGATTACCAGCTCAGAAGTTGTAGAGGATTGTTTGTGAGTGGCGTCTGAGTTTCAACTTTACAGGGAGTAGTGGAGACATGAAAACCCTGAGGACTAGAAAGGGTAGAAACATTGCTGCCATCCTTCCCTTTTACTGAACTTCCTCCTGAACTGACTTTGGCACAAACTTTACCAGACTGTGGTGATGTACCCAACCCTGGAGAGTCTGTGGCTTTTATAGTACTAGCATTCATTCTTGCAGGAACCTGGAGAGGGTCTGTTTTTTTAGAGAAGGGAGAAAGCACCCTGTTTTCTGGTAGAAATCCCTGCAGCTACCTGAGACCATCGCAGTGGGGTAGGAGAAGCGCCCCATCGGCCATTTCTACGAGGGTTTAATTTAAATGAGGCACTCTTCAAGGTTGTTATTTCTGTGTGGAGCCAGTGAATGAAATAAATGGAGAGAACTCAAGCAGACTGCAACACAGGAGGCCTGAGGAGATAGGATCTCATGAGCTTTGGGAGACCACGCATCTGATCCAGGAGCTGCATGCTGATGTCACCCAGCTCTGTGGATGTGTTGAACCTCTGTGTCAATCAAACAAAACCTCTGCAGTAGGGGGCAGATTAAGAAGTATCGGTAAGAAGTAGAAAATGGCTGCCCGAAGGCAGGTAACCTGATGAGCACATGTAAAAAGAATCAGCCGATAAAGCCAACCCCCTCCCCCTTTTTTTTTTTTAAACTCTGTAGCAGAGACCACTCATCTCTCAAAAAATGCAATCTCCAGGAACAAGCAGGAATGAGTCTTCACATATGGGTACGTCGGTACCGACGGAGCCTGCGCGGGAACGCTCCCCAGCGTCCAATCAGAAAGCTTTTGGGAGCATCCCACAGTGCCTGCGTGCTGCCTTCCCGCCTTTCCAACTGTCTCTCCTCAGTTTTCGTTTTTCCGCGGAGCCGGCAGGACGTACTCCTGTCACCGCAGAAAATTTCTTTTTTAATTCTTTAATTCTTTGTTTTCTTGTGGTCGCGGCTGTTTTTCCCGCCTCCACCGGTACCGCCGGTGGGTTTTTTCTTTTCTTTTTCTCAAACTCAGGGAAGTTTTTCCCTCAGTTTATGTCTTAAATTTTTTGGGCCTGTAAGGCCTCTCCATCATGGAGCCTTCTTCTCCTAAGAAGTGCCTTAACTGTGGCAATACAGTTTTCTTTTTAGACTCCAACAACTGGTGTCTAACCTGTTTGGGTCCTGCCCCTTTTCCTCCGGAGCTATTAGGCTACAATTTTATGAGAAGAGATTTTCCCTTTCGGGTTTCCCTCGATACCGAGTTCCCTTCCAGTGTCAGGGCACCGACCAATTCTTCTCTACAGGATCAGGTAACCCACAAACAGTCTGTTAAGACTAGCCAATCCTTGAGTGGTAGGTCTCATGCCAAGCATGATGACGGCTCCGGCCTTGCCCTCAAGACCCTATTGGCTTCAAAATCCCGGCGGGAGTCTTCGGTCTCCAAAGCCTTTCAGGGGTTTCAGGTTGTTCCTGGGGCTCACCCCTCACAGAACATACCTGAGCCATGCTCGGTGATGGCATCCGCTTCGAGCGGTACCAATACCCCGGCATCGGTACCGGTGTTGAGTGATTCACTCTTCACCAGGGAAAGTCATCTGGCGTCCTCAGTACCTTCGGGACCGATCGATACGTCCCAGTTTGACTTTCCAGTATCTGAGCCATGCTCGGTGGTGGCATCCGCTTCGAGCGGTACCGATACCCCGGCATCGGCACCGGTGTTGAGTGATTCACTCTTCACCAGGGATCGTCATCTGGCGTCCTCGGTACCTTCGGGACCGGTCGATACGTCCCAGATTGACTTTCCAGTATCGCCATCACCGATACCACCACCGACGTAGGTACCCTTCAGACATGCATCGATAGACTCACTCCCTTCGATGCTGAGTCTGGAATCGATATCTAGTCTAGAAGACTAGGTACCGACGCGTCTCGGAACCGACGCCTATTGATTCCGGATGCGCAGTTCCGAGGATACTCACCAAGGGTTTATGGTTGCCTCGGTACCGCTTGAGCAGCCTCCGATGACTGACTGTTTCGATGGCGTTATCGCCTCCGATTCCGGCACAGCTACCGGTATCGGTATCGATGTCGATTCCTGCAGTAACATCGGGACCAGCCACTTCCATGCTTTTTTCACCAGGATCGCTCCTTTCTATACCTAGTTTGGAGTCGATACCTGGCATGGACGATGCAGTTCTGACTGTCTCTAATCGTGACTGCCAGTACCAGTATCCATCTAGTGTGGCTCTTTTTCTGCACCGGACCAGTACATCCTCTGGTGCCCAGGCTGCTCCTTCGACTTCAGCCTATCCAGGGATGGTTCCAATTGGAGATCCTTCTTTTCAGAAATTTCTCCTTGGTATGGCAGCATTCCTTGCTATTCCTATCCCTGGCTGTGATCTTACTCAAGGCTCTCCTGCAAGAAAGGAAAATATAATGCTTCCTTTACATCATTCTTTGCAGGATCTTCTTCTGAAAATATGGGAAACACCTTTAAGGGTTTCCTCACCTTCTACAGCAACTGATGTTCTGTATCAGGTGCCCCCTCTCCAGGGTTTCAAAAGACTCAACTTCCCCATCATTCCATTGTAGTGGAATCAGCAATGAGGAAGGTGAAAAGCAAGAAGAAGCATTCTTCTTATCCGCCAGGTCGTGCATCTAGAGCACTTGATGCCCTTGGACGTCAAACCTTCCAAACATCTATGCTGGCAACAAGAATTATCTCTTATATTTTTTATATGAGTCTATCTCTCCAGGAGGTCACAAGGAAATTATCTCTTTTGACTCCTTTTCTATCAGAGCCCAAGGCTGCAGACTATTCCCTACTTCTTAGTCATAGCCAGAATATCTCTTGGTTTCTTTCTCGTGCTTCTCTAGACTCTTTTGAGTCTGTTAGCAGATCCTCTGCTATTGCCATAGGAGCACGTCGTAGAGCCTGGCTCCAGGCTTCAGACTTGAACAGATGGGCACAACAAAGACTGGGTAATTCTCATTGTACTGGAGAAAATCTCTTCAATAGGGAGGCTTTATGTCAGGTTGCTCATTGCTCCACTGACTTCCCTGTTTCTGGGGGCCATCCTAAACCTTCTCCTTCCCCAGTGGGTAGGAAATGTCCTACCAAACCTTCTTTCCCTAGGAAAAGAAGGTTTCACTCTTCTCCTGCCCATCATCCAGATGTTCCCAAGCAGGGGACACCTCGTCCTGGTCTGAACAGTCCAAACTCTAGCCAGGCTGAACAAACCCAGCAACCATAGGTTCCTGAGGGTTACAACTTACAGTTAACTTCTTCTTAGCAGAAGTTTTTTCACTGTTTTTTCCTTCAAAACTCTACACATGGATTCCTTTCTTCAGGACATCCTTTTCCTCCTAGATATGCTGAGCTGTCAGGATATTCATGTATATGGGTCACAGGTTTCTCCGCTTCTTCCTACCAAGAAGAGAAGTTAACAACTATCCCATGATAGTTTTTCTGTCCCAACATGAATTTTTTTTCCTTCCGCAGACTTACCATATGGTAAGTCACCCTTCAGCTCCTCTTTCTCTACCCTCTCATCCAGGGTTCCCCCTGAATGAGTGGTACCATATCACTGCAGAGCTTCTCTAGCCTTTCATTCCAGTGTAGAGTTTTTTCCCTTGAATAAATTCCCCTCTTTTCTCTGAGCAGCTCATCAGACAGGGACAGGAATTTCTCCTCTCCTTTGTCTGTTCTCTCTGTTTTACACAGGAAGATTCTCTCTGCTGTCTCATTCAGCAGCTGGCCATGCAGGAGTTCCAGTGATTGGACTACTGGTACTTTTCCACAAGTTTCCAGTCTGTCTTCCACTACTTTCTGTCTGGCCTTAGTAGTGATTCCAAGATAGTGCTTTCATCTATCTTGGATAATCCTAATCACTTCAGGCTTATCACACTATCTTCTTTTCTTGCCAGCTCCATTTTCTTGGATTTGGCAGCAGAGTTGACCTACAGCCAGCTTTATTTCTTAATTCTCCTGCATAATGCTCTCTGCAATCTTACAGCGAAGCTTTCTACTATGGGCCCTTGCTAGAAAGCATGGGGTTTTGTCTCTGATGACTATTCTATATGCTTGGGAAAGGCTCCTCAGTCATTTTCCACGACTGTGAGGGTTCTCCACACCCTGTTATCTCCTGTTATAATTCAGGATTTATTTATTTATTTATTTAGCAAGCATTTGTAGCCCGCTCCTTCCAGCGATCAGAAGCGGGTAGAATTACTATTGTGAAACTGCCGAATCAAGGCAGGTACAAATTTTGTTTACATACAGATTGTCAGAAAAACACATCATACAGAGTTAACACTTCTTAGCTATGGGGGAGTTCATTTACATATATACATAAATACATATATACAGGATAATCTTCTTGGACTGTCGAATCAAGGCAGGTACAAATTTTGCTTACATACAGATTGTCAGAAAAGCACATCATACAGAGTTAACACTTCTTAGCTATGGGGGAGTTCATTTACAGATATACATAAATACATATATACAGGATAATCTTCTTGGACACAGTGGTCAGGGGCTGCTCCATCTGTGGGTTTAGTTCAGGTTGAAATGTGTTTGGAAAATGTGCGTTTTGAGTTTCTTTCTGAAGTCTAGAAGGTCATTGCTAGCTCGTAGTTCTGGTGGGAGTTGGTTCCACAGTGTTGGCGCCACATATGAGAAAGCCCTGTGGCTGGTGTTAGGATATAAGCCTTATCTCCAGGAACAAGCAGGAATAAGTCCTCACATATGGGTACGTCGGTACCGACGGAGCCCGTGCGGGAAAGCTCCCCAGCTTCTTAGAATAGAAGCTTTTGGGACCTCCCACTGCACATGCGCACTGCCTTCCCGCCTTCCTGAACAGCTCTCCTCAGTTTCTCTTTTTCCGCGGAGCCAGCAGGTCGTGTTCCTGTCACCGCTGAAGAAATTGTTATTTTATTTGTTTCTTTAGACCGCGTACCTGCCTTCCCCATACCGATACCGGTATCGCCGGTTTTTTCTTTCTTTCTTTAAAAAATTATAATTCTTTTTTCTTATTTTTAGCTTTTTGGTCACTTCAGAGAGGCCTCTCGGCCTACTCAATTTCTCCTCATGGAGAAGCCAGCCCCTGGATTTAAGAAGTGTACCAAATGTAATGCTGTTATTTCAGTCACAGACACCCATGACTGGTGTCTGAAATGTTTGGGGCCTGACCATTCCATACCGGACTGCCCATCTTGCTCCCACATGTCTAAACGTGGGCTGCAGAACCGGGCCAACAAATTCCGAATACAGCATCACAGTCATCCAGGTCTTCTTCTCCGGATGGATCTCAGGTAACCAAACCTTCTGTGGGCAAGTCCTCAAAGAGCAAATCTCCTTCAAAGCATCGAGAGGCTCTTAGCTTAGAACTTGAGGACCCTGCCCCAGCCAAACAACCCCGGCGGGAAGTCCAACTTCCAAAAACGCCAATTCAGGGGTCTCAGGTTGATATCGATGCTACGGCCTCGACAGATCACCTGTTAGCCTGCTCTGGGGTACCGGGTCACTCCGGTACCGACATCCAGGCAGCTATGGCGTCCATGGGCGATACTGTACAGTCCATGCAGCAGGCCGTCATGGCTTTCATTAAAGCTGCAACGCCATCGGTTCCGCTTTCAGCGGTTCCGGGCCCGATACCGGTATCGTCCGCCATGCCGGTATCGAGGCCGTCCACCTCTAAACGCAAGTCGGTACCGTATGGGCTTTCGCTCCATACCGGTTCCATACCCGATACGCCCGATATCGATACCGATCGGTACGCGTATCGTGCGTTAGAGGAAAGCACCGATTCCTCTGAGGATTTTCACTCCTCTGATGATTCTGCTGAGTTTTCACTCAACTTACCTGAGGAGCCCTCTTCTCCTAAAAGGAGAATGTCCCCTCCAGAGGATTTGTCCTTCCAGGACTTTGTTTTAGATATGGCTACAGCCCTTTCTATTACCACATCCTCTGAAAAGGAACCCAGATCCAAAAAACTGGATATTTTGGGATACTCAAAGGCCCCTAAGGAGGCAGTTACCCTGCCTATCCATGAAATCCTTCAAGAACAACTGATGGATTTCTGGGAAAATCCTTTGACTTTGTCTCCTTATTCCCGTAGGTTGGACACCATGTATAGGGTCCCTCCTTCTCCTGGTTTCCAAAAGACTCAATTGCCCCACCACTCTATTGTGGTGAAGTCTGCAATGAAGAAGATTAGGAGTACCAAAAGGCACTCTTCCACCCCTCCAGGACGGGAATGTAAGACTTTGGACTCTTTTGGTAGGAAAATTTTCCAGGCTAGTATGCTTATAGCCAGGATTAATTCCTACAGTCTCTATATGGGCATGTTCCTGGAGGAACTTGCCAAAAAGGTGCGGCATTTTGCCCCCTTTATCCCTGAGGATAAAAAGCAGGGATTCCTTTCCCTAGTGAAACAACTCTTAGAGGTTTCTAAGTTCTCTAATAGGGCAGCATATGATTCCTTTGAGGGAGCCAGTAGGGCTTCGGGCATTGCTATTGCAGCCCGACGTCTTGCTTGGCTCCAGGCCTCTGATCTGGAACCTTGGGTTCTAGATGGCTTACGGAATCTGCCCTGTACAGGTGAGAACTTATTTGGGGAAGAGTGGCAAATCAAAGCCACCCAGATGGATGCTGAAAATGCCACCTTGGAAAGACTTTCAAAGTCCACTTCAATTCCTACTAAGAAAAAGTCTTTTAAAAGGCCTTACTATAAGAAGGCCAGAGTTGCTTCAAATACTGGCCAGCAGTCTTCTCAACCTCGCTATACTGCTAAGCGTCAGCAATCCAAACAAGCACGAGCTAAGCCTGCAGCAGCTACTGTAGCTCAGCAGGCTCCAACCCCTCAGGGGTTTTGACTTGTTCCTAGGGAACTTGCCACTTCTGGTTCTAACACAACCAGAACCTCTCACCATACCCGGAAGGTTGGTTCACTTTGCTCCCAGATGGGAACAAATCACAACAGAACAATGGACCCTCTCTATCATTCGAGAGGGTTACAAACTTCATTTCTCCAGCCTTCCTCCCCATCATATGGTGAGACCATTCAATTCTCCCCCATCTCTCCTAACCCTGTTGGGTCAAGAGGTTTCCTCTCTTCTTGCCCAAGGGGCCATAGAAGAGGTTCCTCTTCCTCAACAAGGGTCCGGTTTCTACTCCCCTTATTTTCTCATTCCAAAGAAGACAGGGGGATTCAGACCAATCCTAGATCTGAGAGAATTGAACAAATTTCTCTTCAAGGAGAAATTCAAAATGCTGTCTCTCGGCATTCTCCTTCCTTACCTCCAGGGTCAGGACTGGCTTTGTTCTCTAGACCTACAGGATGCGTATACACATATACTCATCCATCCATCCCACAGAAAGTATCTTCGCTTTCTGTTTCAGGGAAAACATTTCCAATACAGAGTACTCCCCTTCGGTCTAGCCTCTGCTCCAAGAGTATTCACAAAATGCATGGCAGTCGTAGCCGCATTTCTAAGAGGCATGGGAATCTTTGTCTTCCCATATCTGGACGACTGGCTCATCCGAGCTCCAACTCAGTCACAGGCCCAGATTTCCCTGGACCACACAAGGAGCCTTTTGCAGTATCTGGGACTGGTAGTAAACCTTCCCAAGTCCCAACTCATCCCTACTCAATCTCTAGAATTCATAGGGGCCCAGTTGGACACCATCACTGCAAGGGCCTACCTTCCACATGTTCGAGGCCAGCGCCTCCTGAGTTTGGCCTCCCAAGCTCAGTCCAGCACTCACTTGACAGCCAGGGAAATGCTACGCCTACTGGGTCATATGGCCTCCACAGTGCATGTGGTGCCCTATGCTCGTCTTCATATGAGAGCAGCTCAATGGACCCTGGCCACTCAGTGGACTCAGGCGTCAGGAGCGCTCTCAGACCAAATACAAACCTCCGATCGTCTGTTTTGGTCCCTCCACTGGTGGACTTCCACCAAGAATCTGTTGTTGGGGGCTCCATTTCAACCATTGCTACCCCAAGCAACCCTCACAACAGATGCCTCCCAAACAGGGTGGGGAGCCCATCTGCAAACTCTCTCCACTCAGGGCACTTGGTCTCTACAGGAGACCACCCTTCATATCAATCTTCTGGAACTGCGAGCAATTTACCTTGCCCTCAAGGTCTTCCACTCCCTCCTAGCCAACCTCACTGTCCTAGTTCAGACGGACAATCAGGTGGCCATGTTTTACATAAACAAACAAGGAGGGACGGGCTCTCTGTCGCTTTGCAACGAAGCTCTAAGACTATGGGCCTTCGCCAGAGAGCATCAGATTCACCTGCTAGCAGTGTATCTCCCAGGAGTTCAAAACTCTCGGGCAGACAGGCTCAGTCGAGTTCTGCTGCCACACGAATGGTCCCTACATTTGGACCAAATAAACCGAATCTTTCAGGAATGGGGGACCCCGGACATAGACCTCTTTGCAAGTCCGTGGAATGCCAAACTTCCCCGGTTCTGTTCCAGAACTCCGTGTCAGGGAGCTCAGGCTACGGACGCCTTTCTCCTGAATTGGAATCAGGCATTCCTATATGCCTTTCCACCCATTCCTTTGATTCCCAAGACTCTGTTCAAACTCCAGAGGGATCATGGAACTATGATCCTCATAGCTCCACGCTGGCCACGCCAAGTGTGGTTCCCTCTACTTCTACAGCTCTCCCAGGGATCCTACTTGGATCTGGGAGCTGCGCCAGACCTCCTGTCTCAGGAGGAGGGGACTTTGTGGCACCCAAACCCCAAATCCCTTCACCTCAGTGCTTGGTTACTGAAGGCTTAAGCCTTCAAGACTTTCATCTTTCCCAACCAGTGAAAGATATCCTTTCTGCCTCTAGGAAACCCTCTACCAGGCGTTCCTATGCTTTCAAATGGAAACGTTTTTCCATTTGGTGTGCTCAGCAGGGTCTTGACCCTCTGGCACTTCCTTTGAATTCTCTTCTTGATTATCTCCTGCATCTATCCAATGCAGGCCTCAAGACAAATTCGGTAAGAGTCCATTTAAGTGCTATTGCAGCATCCTTGAAACATATAAATGGACAACCTATCTCCTCTCATCCTCTTGTTGCAAGATTCATGAGAGGCCTGACTCTCACTAAACCTCCCATCAGACCACCCCCGGTCGCATGGGATTTGAATCTAGTGCTCGGTCAACTTATGAAGCCACCTTTTGAGCCAATGTTTTCCACCTCCTTGAAATTTCTTTCCTGGAAGGTCATCTTCCTCATTGCAGTCACTTCGGCTCGCCGCATCAGTGAGCTGCAGGCTTTAGTGGCTAATCCACCTTACACAAGATTTCATCATGATAAGGTGGTCCTTAGGACGAATCCCCACTTTATGCCTAAAGTGGTCTCGCCTTTTCATCTTAATCAAGAGGTATATCTACCTGTCTTTTTTCCAGCTCCTCATGCATCCAATGCAGAGAGGAACCTTCATACTCTGGATTGTAAAAGAGCTCTCGCTTTTTACCTTAATAGGACTCAGCCACATCGAAAGTCTTCTCAACTTTTTGTGGCCTTTGATCCTTCCCATTTGGGACTTCCAGTCTCCAAGCGTACACTTTCCAATTGGATTGCTCAGTGTATTTCTTTTGCTTACCAGAGCAAAAACATTTCTCTGGAAGGCCATGTCACTGCTCACAATGTGAGGGCCATGGCAACTTCTATGGCTCATCTGCACTCTGTTTCCATAGATCAGATCTGTCGAGCCGCTACTTGGGCCTCGGTTCATACCTTCACAGCCCATTACTGTTTGGACAAGGACTCCCGCCGGGATGCCTTGTTTGGCCAGGCTGTCCTCAAGCACCTGTTCCATTCCTAAACAACTCCTGCCCACCTTCCCAGAATGGATGCCTGAGATCCATACGAAGATGGCGAACCTTTACAGGGGATCCCATGCATCTAAGCTAGGGAGTCCCCATATGTGAGGACTTATTCCTGCTTGTTCCTGGAGATAGCACAGTTACTTACCTGTAACAGGTGATCTCTGGGAACAGCAGGAATTAGTCCTCACAACCCACCCACCTCCCCTAGGAGTTGTATCTTTTATCTATCTATCTTCCTGTCCTCTCTCTGTTGACTCAGCTATAAACTCGAAACTGAGGAGAGCTGTTCAGGAAGGCGGGAAGGCAGTGCGCATGTGCAGTGGGAGGTCCCAAAAGCTTCTATTCTAAGAAGCTGGGGAGCTTTCCCGCACGGGCTCCGTCGGTACCGACGTACCCATATGTGAGGACTAATTCCTGCTGTTCCCAGAGATCACCTGTTACAGGTAAGTAACTGTGCTTTCTGCGTGAATGTCCAAAAGGTTTCCAATCCGGCAGGAATATGCTTTTTGTCCTTGCAGCTTGTCCTCATGGTATCCTACTCCTTATGGACAGCACATTTTCTACTAGTAACGCATGAGATACCCCTTGTGTCCCTCCAGTGGGTCAACCTGGTATCTCCTACTATGCGTTTTCTGTCCATTTACCATGTCAGAGTTCTACAAGACTCAGGACTTGCTGTTTACAGACTGATATTATCCTCTGTTTTTCACGCACCCATCCTGGTTATTTCACTGGATAGCATTCCTGCACCATCTTAGCCAGGAGGAATAGATTCTCTATATATCTTCTCAAGTAGGTTCCACCTTCTTGTTCTTAGATGAATCTTTCTCCTTCACATCTCTCATGTGAATGTTCTTATGGGCATATCTCTATCTGCTTAGTTGCAGACATGTATCCTCAGACATACATGTTCATGTATGTATATATCTCTATATACTTCTATAGATACATATGTCTGTAAGCTGTGTGTGCATATGTTATGCCCCTATATATATATATATATCTGTGTATCTGTCGAGATGCTTCCTTATAAGTAGATATGTATTTACATACTTATCTCCCTAACTGTCTATGCTATAAAGGTTTTTACCTTCCTAGAGGTTCCAGACAGTGCGCTTGCATATATTCATACTGTCCCTCAGTATGTTGGGGGTATTATGCACACAACCACTACTGTGGTACTGACAGCTCCCACTTTCCTCTAGGTCTTGCTATCCCTGAAGCCCCATGCTTCAATATCTTTCCTATCTCTCACCAGCTAGGAAAGGCAACGTAGATCTTCGGTAGTTCTGAGGTTCAGCCCCTTTTCACATCTGTCCTCCTTGGGAATACGGGCTTTTTCCCATACCCCTTCTTCCCTCCAGGACTGGGCTAGTTGTCCAAATCGGTCAGTCTTCCTCTTTTACTCCTCATTGTTAATGCCTCTGTAGCTAAAAGAGTTTTCAGCTTTTTTCCATAAAGCTTTCCACTGAAGACCTGCCGTTTTTATGCTACCCCTGTTGACACCTGAGTCACCTGCCAATTCCAAATTTGGACCTTCACCTTCACTGCCGTGAGGTCACCTTGAGGATTCCTCTACTGAATCTCCAGTAGACTCCATTAAGCTCTCTACTTCCTGCAATCCAGTAGGTAAGGTCCATATTGTGATTGTTCATTCAATAATTTTACTGCTACTTATCATACATACCAAAGACTCCTTTTCTGTAGTCCTTTGGTTCGCTGTTTTTCTTACAGCTCCTCTCTTTTCAACTCCTACCCACCATCCCTCATGGGATGCCGGAGATCCATGTGTGGGAGGTGCGGTCCTGGTCCAGGGACACGCATTTTATGGGATCTCCCCCTGGTATCTATAGCTAGGGAGTCCCCATATGTGAAGACTCATTCCTGCTTGTTCCTGGAGATAGCACAGTTACTTACCTGTAACAGGTGATCTCTGGGAACAGCAGGAATAAGTCTTCACAACCCACCCACCTCCCCTAGGAGTTGTATCTCTCTATCTATCTTCCTTTCCACTTCTCTCTCTTTGTCTCAGCTATGAAACTCAACTGAGGAGAGACAGTTGGAAAGGCGGGAAGGCAGCACGCAGGCGCTGTGGGATGCTCCCAAAAGCTTTCTGATTGGACGCTGGGGAGCGTTCCCGCGCAGGCTCTGTCGGTACCGACGTACCCATATGGGAAGACTTATTCCTGCTGTTCCCAGAGATCACCTGTTACAGGTAAGTAACTGTGCTTTGGTGGAAAGAGGCAAGGGGTGTGAGGTTTAGGTGGCAAGGAGAAGAGTCATGGGGAAAGACATTAGAGAAAGATAAGTAGTGCTAAATTTGTTTGATTCCATTCTATGAGTTATGTCCATTTGTATCTCTTTGCCGTTGTACCATAATTATAAATCAACATTTGGGATTTGTATATTCATTTTCACAGACCTTGATGGCCATGAGGAGATGCTACTTCCTTTCAGAAGAAAAAAGTAGACCAAATACTGTTGCAGGACATTTCATATACTGTTACCAAGTTTCATTGTGCTCTGCTGCTACCAGCAGATTATAAACAAACATATCAAAAGGGTTTCATGTAATATTTTTTATTGGATGAACCAAATATAATTTTAGACAAACTTTCAACGAAACCTGTCCCAAGTCGGGGCAAGATTAAGGCATAGGCAAACCAGGCACTTATGTTTGGGAGGGCCATGTCAGATGTGCTAATTGAATCGTCCAGACCGGTGCTTTGAAGGATATCATAAGATTATTCCTCAGGTCAAGTCATCAACTGCCCAGCAGAAAGAAGTGTGGGGCAGGCCAGAGCTGCCGTTGTCTCCCGCATTGTCTTGGCAGAAAAAGTTAGTGAGCAGCACTTTTTAACTTCTTCTGTCTGCTCTAAATCAGAACGAGTAAGGCTCCCTTGGTCTCATGATATCTGTTGGCTATTCGTGGTTCTAATTACAGAGGAGACAGCAGAGGTGAGGCCAGTGCTGACTGACTCTTGTCTGCAGGACTGGATGAGGCAGGGAATGACGAAAGAAGTGATGCTAGCACACAAGAGGATGAGGGCGTTTTTAAAATGTATTTACATTATGGCGGGGGTCTGACATGCTTGTTTGCCTAGGGTCCATCCTGCTTTGGAGAAATGTCAAAATAGTCTCTCAATAGATTTGCCACTAGATGATAAAGAGAAGGAAAGACAATAGAGAAGGTCAGCATTGGGAGTAACCCTTGTTTTAAATGCTTTACATGAAGAAAAGAGCTAATGCTTGTTCGTCTGAGCTTGGGCCCCTAAAGATCAGCAAAGCAAAATATAAAATGTATTTTATGTTTGTACTTGGCATGAAGGAAGAAGTTTCAGACTGTACTGGGACAAGTTTTGCGGATCCTTTTTACTTGGGAGATTTGCACTAATTTTCGGAGTGAGATATGCACATTTGCCCTGCTTTTTTATGAGGTACTTTTATCCCTGGGAAATAATGAGTGAATTTTGAAAATGCAATTTGTACATGTTAGCTTCCAAGTCTGTCCCAAGGCTTCACCCTGCAAGTGCAACTCAAAATACCTTTCATTGCACTGAGGGAAGGTAGTTTCTCCGTGAACAAGCAGGAAAATAAGCCCTCATGTATGGGTGACATCGCTGGCGGAGCCCTGCATAGAACGCTCCCCAGCTTCCAAAGGAAGCCTTTGGGAGGGTACACCGCACATGTGCACCTGTCTTCCCACCTGCCGCTGCACCATCTTCTCCATGGAGCCCCTAGGACATGTTCTTTTTAGTGATATAGTGGAAGGGCTGTCGGGTAAGGTTTGCCTCTTTGCTTATGATACCAAAATCTGCAATAGAATAGACACCCAAGAAGGTATAGATAACATGAGGAGGGATCTAGTTAAGCTTGAAGACTATTCTAGATTCTCCAGGACCAAGCAGGAAGTCAGTCCTCACATATGGGTGTCATCGGCGCCGATGAAGCCCCAGCGGAGCATTTCCCCAGCTTTCCATGAAAGCCTTTGGGAATGCTGGCACGCATGCGCGGTTCCCTTCCCGCCTAAAGGTGCCATCTTACCTCAGTCTCTTTTTTTCCCGAGAAGCCCACCGGACGTGTGTCCTGTTCTCCCGGATAAAAGTGATTTTTTTCTTCGGCGATTTTTCGCTATTTTTCTCCGGTTCGATGCCGGTTCCCCTCCCGCTGGGTTCGGTACACCGGTATCGAGCCCGCTTATTTCTTTTTCGGTTTTTGCCCTTCGTGGCTGGCGTTCGCGCCCCTTTTTTCATTTTTCCCTGGAAGGCCGGTCTTTTGACCTCGCAGGGGCTCTTTTTTCCCCGATGGCTTCCAGTGGTTTCAAAAAGTGTGATCGGTGTAAGAAACTTTTGTCTCTCACCGACGCACACGACTGCTGCCTTCGGTGCCTCGGCCCTGACCACGACCCCAAGTCGTTTGTGCCATGTGGGAAGATGTCTTCCAAGGCACTTAAAAGTCGACAGCATCAGAAGGAGAGGTTTTTCTCGGACTCTGCCTCCGGCCGGGCCCGGACCTCGTCTGAGGCCTCGACATCTCGGGATTCCGATCCCGAGCACCGTCGAAGCTCCTCGGACAGGGGGTCCCCCGACCGGGAACGTAAGAGGAAGAAGCGGCTCGCGAGGGCGGCGTCGGAGGAGGTCCCTGGTCCCTCGAGGGCCAGGTCTAAGACCCCCGACCGCCGTCCCAGGCCCGTGAACCAAGAGAAGCCTGCCAAAGTTCTTCGCGTGGAGCCGGAGTCTGCTGGACACGTAAGCCTCGTAGTCCTCGTGGACTCTCCTCCCAGAGAGCCGACGTCGGGCCCGGCGCCTCTGGGGCCCGAGTCCGTGGCTGCTGCGTCTCCCGAGCTGAGTCTCAGGATGACAGCCTTGGAGTGCAGATTGTCTGCCTTCATGGAGCAGCAGCGGGCACTGATGGCCAGCCTGTCTGGTGCATCTGCCCCGACCACCGGGGCGTCGACTTCGAAGTCAACCCCGGAGACCGAGCCGATACTCGAGGCCCTTGTGGCTCGAAGTCGTCCTCGGTCGATGTCTCCCTCGACCTCCCGTTCGGGACCGAGGGTGTCGACGCCGGTGGCCCCGCGGGGTCGGACCCTGACTCCTCCTCGGATCAGTCTGCCTGGGAAACTGAGGATGAGGAGTCTCCCGATACTTTTAAGACTCGGTGTGTCCCGTCGGACTCACCGCAGTCTGAGCCCCAGAGTAGATCCCCTCCGGAGGACACTAGGTTCTCGGAGTTCGTCCGGGATATGGCCGCTGCCTTGGCTATCCCTGCCGATCCTGTGGAAGAGCCTCGAGCCGAGGAGCTCGATGCTCTACAGTACGACTCTCCTCCGAAGGAGGCCTTTACTGTCCTGGTTCCTCCGATGCTGGAACGGCTCCTCTTCGGGATGTGGGAGGCACCGGCCTCGGCGCCGGTTTTGAGCAAGCGAGTCGATTCCATCTATCGACTCCGCAAAAGCCCTGGTTTCCAGAAAGCACAGCTACCACACCATTCCATGGTTGTGGAATCGGCCATGCATCGTCTGAAGAGCCAGAAGATGCACTCTGCGGTGCCCCCCAGCAGGGAGGCCTGCAACCTCGATGGCGTCAGTAGAAAGTGCTTCCAGTGGTCTATGCTTGCTTGCTGTGTCCAGTCTTACCAGCTGTACATGGGCATGTACTTGCGAGACCTGGCCAAGGAATTGGCCGGATTCTCTGCTGGTCTCTCCGGGGAACCCTTGCAGAGATTTAAGACCTTGTCCTCGGGGATTCGGGAATGCTCAAAGTTTATTTCTCGCGCCGCCTACGATGGCTTCGAGGCTTCGGCCCGAGTTGCGGCTGCCGGCATCGCGGCTCGACGCCAGGCGTGGCTGCAGTCATCGGACCTCGAGCCATGGGTTCAGGACAAGTTGGTCGATGTCCCCTGCCAAGGTGAGAACCTTTTTGGCAAACCCGTGACCGAGAAGGCCGCTCAGCTTGAGACCCAGCACCTTACCCAGACAAGGCTATCGAGGAAGACCGCTGCCCCTTCACATAAAAAGAAGGGCTCGGGTAAAAAGTCCTTTTACCCGAGGAAGGGCACTGCCTACAAATAGTACCCTCAGTATCAGGCTGCCCAAGCTGCCCCCCAGGGTCAGCAAGCCAAGGGCCAGGGTAATGGGCCCCGTAGGCAGAGGACCCCCAAGCCTTCTGCCCCTGCTTCCACTCAGCAGGGTGGGGGTTTTAGACTCCTTGAGCATAGCCACTCCGTCCCTGCTTTCCCAGCCCTGCACAGGCGGTTGCCTTGTACTCTTTGCCCACCAGTGGCCTCTCATTACCACCGACAGTTGGGTGCTGGACATAGTCCAAAAGGGCTATGCCCTGCATTTTCATCAACTGCCTCCTCCTTACTTCCCAGGGGAGCCCTTGAGGCCTCCCCTGCACACAGACCTTCTCCTTCAAGAACGCCAAGGTCTGTTGGTGCACAGGGCGGTGGAGCCTGTGCCTCCCCACTTGCAAGGTCACGGATTCTACTCCAGGTATTTCCTGGTACCCAAAAGGACCGGTGGCCTTCAACCCATTCTGGACCTCAGGAACCTCAACAAGTTCCTAGAGAAAGAAAAGTTCAGGATGCTTACTCTTGGAACACTTCTGCCCTACCTCCAGCAGGGAGATTGGCTATGCTCCTTAGATCCAAAGGATGCATACACTCACATCCTCATTCATCCAGACCACAGAAAGTACCTCAGGTTCATTGTGGGAGGAAACCATTATCAGTACAGAGTACTACCTTTTGGCCTGACCTCCGCTCCCAGGGTCTTTACCAAGTGCCTGGCAGTGGTTACAGCCTACCTGAGAAATCAAGGCATCTTTGTCTTTCCCTATCTGGACGACTGGCTCATCAGGGGTCAGACGTCCCTGGAGGCCAGACAAGCCACCCTCAGAACCATTGCTCTGCTTCAAAACGTGGGCTTTGCCATAAACTTCGCAAAGTCCACTTTGCTCCCCTCCCAGAACTTGGAGTTCATAGGGGCAAGGTTGGATTCTCAACTGGCAAAGGCATTCTTGCCAGAAGACAGGGCTCAAAGACTGATGGACGTGGCCAAACAGTTTCTCAGCAGGTCCCTGGTCTCCGCCAGACTCTGCCTCCGGCTTCTGGGCCACATGGCTTCGACAGTGCATGTGACTCCCAATTCCTGGCTCCATATGAGGCCTGCACAGTGGTGCCTTCGGACTCAGTGGTCTCAGGCCACAGGCCGCCTAAGAGACAGGATAAGGGTGTCCAGACCCCTTTTGGCCTCCCTCAGCTGGTGGCTACATCCACCCAATCTGCTGGAGGGGATGCCCTTCCAAATGCCAGAATACTCGGTGGTTCTCACCACCGACGCCTCTCTGCAGGGCTGGGGTGCTCATTGTCTGGACAAGTGCACTCAAGGCCTCTGGTCTCCCTGGGAGGCAGCCCAACAGATCAATCTACTAGAACTTCGAGCTATCCGCTTAGCTCTCAAGGCTTTTTTTCCGGCCCTGGCTCACCGCTCAGTCTTGATTCAAACAGACAATCAGGTAGCCATGTTTTATGTGAACAAACAGGGCGGGACTGGGTCAAAGCTCCTTTGTCGGGAGACTCAAGACCTTTGTTCCTTTGCCCTAAAGCACAACATGCTTCTCAAGGCGGTGTACCTTCCAGGCCAGGAGAACTGCCTGGCCAACCGGTTGAGCAGAATTCTGCAGCCCCACGAGTGGCAGCTGCATCCCTTGGTCGTTCAGAAGATCTTCCTGAAGTGGGGTCTCCCTTGGATAGATGTCTTTGCCAGTCCGCTGCCCAAGTTCTGCTCCAGGCAACCGCATCCTTTGAGAATAGCACCAGATGCTTTTCTGATGTCCTGGTCTCAGGGCCTCCTGTATGCGTTTCCTCCCACGCCCTTGGTGGCCCAAACTCTTTTCAAGACTCTTCAGGACAAGGCCTCGGTCCTGCTGGTAGCTCCCAGGTGGCCGAGGCAGCCTTGGTTTCCACTTCTGATTCAACTGGCAGTGGATTCCCCACTACCTCTGGGGTTGCAGCCCGACCTTCTCTCACAGGAGCAGGGTTCCCTTCTGCACCCCAATCTCAAAGCTCTCAATTTGATGGCCTGGAGGCTGCAAGGGGTAGTCTTGGCTCCTTGGGGCCTGCCTCAGGAAGTTGAGGAGATTGTCCTAGCCTCTAGGAAACAGTCCACTAGGAAAACCTATGCCCTAAAATGGAAGAGGTTTTCGGTGTGGTGTCAGCTTCGTACAGAGGATCCTTTCTCCTGTACTGTGCCAGTAGTGCTTCAGTACTTACTGCACTTATCAAATCAGGGACTTAAGTCCAATTCTGTTCGGGTTCACCTCTCAGCTCTAGCAGCTCACCACTCACTGGTGGAGGGACATTCTCTGTCAGGTCACCCTTTGGTGTCCAGGTTTCTCAGAGGCTTGCTCTTGCTCAAGCCTCCCATCCGTCGTCCTGCTCCTGAGTGGGAGCTGAATGTGGTCTTGCAGCAACTGACTCGCCCACCCTTTGAGCCGATGGCTACTTGCCCTCTACGCTTCCTTTCCTGGAAGACTCTCTTCCTGATAGCCCTCACCTCGGCTAGGCGAGTGAGTGAGCTTCAGGCCCTGGTCTGTGATAGACCTTACACCAGGATTTATAGGAACAGGGTAGTTCTTAGGACTCATCCAAAGTTCCTCCCCAAGGTTGTCTCCTCTTTCCACCTCAACAAGGAGGTGGTTCTTCCAACATTCTTCCCTAGGCCTCATGCTAGCCAGGCTGAAGCAGTCCTGCATACCCTGGATTGTAGGAGGGCCTTATCCTTCTACCTTGACCGTACGCAGGGACATAGAAGGGCTACTCAGCTCTTCATCTCATTTGACCCCAATAAGTTGGGGTTGGCTGTGTCCAAGCGTACCTTGTCCATCTGGGTGACTGACTGTATCACCTGGGCTTACAAGGCGGCTGACCTTCCTTTACAGGGTAGGGTCAAGGCCCATCGTGTCAGGGCAATGGCTGCCTCAGTGGCTCATCTCCGCTCTGTGCCCTTGGTAGACATCTGCAAGGCTGCAACTTGGTCTTCAAGCCAGACTTTTGTGACCCATTACTGCCTGGAGAGGGAGTCCCATAGGGACAGTGCTTTTGGCCAAGCAGTACTCCGGAATCTCTTTGAGGTTTAGGCAACTCCTGCCCTCTGTTGGGCTACCGGTGGAGGTTGTGTCCTTGAAAAGCCTTTCTTTGATGCTGTGACTAGAGGGAGTTCTCTTGTTCAGCCTGGGTTCCTGGTAGCCCAGAGCTAGGGAGTCACCCATATGTGAGGACTGACTTCCTGCTTGGTCCTGGAGAAAGAGTAGTTACTCACCTGTAACAGGTGTTCTCCAGGAGCAGCAGGAATCAGTCCTCACAACCCTCCCTCCTCCCCTTGGAGTTGCAGTTGTACATAGTTTGTTTTACATTTTTGTGTGCTGTTCTTAGCTATGTCATTTGACTGAGGTAAGATGGCACCTTTAGGCGGGAAGGGAACCGCTCATGCGTGCCAGCATTCCCAAAGGCTTTCATGGAAAGCTGGTGAAATGCTCCTCTGGGGCTTCATCGGCGCCGATGACCCATATGTGAGGACTGATTCCTGCTGCTCCTGGAGAACACCTGTTACAGGTGAGTAACTACTCTATTTGGCAGCTGAGATTTAATGTTAAAAAATGCAAGTTCATGCATTTGGGTTGCAGCAATCCAAGGGAGCAATATAGTATAGGGGGTGAAGTACTTTTGTCCCCTAAAGAAGAGTGGGACCTAGGTGTGATTGTGTCTGATGCTCTTAAAGTAGCTAAACGGGTAGAAAAGGCAACAACAAAAGCTAGACGGATGCTTGGGTGCATAGGGAGAGGAATGGCCAGCAGAAGAAAGGAGGTGATAGTGCCTCTGTATATGGTGTGACCTTATTTGGAGTATTGTGTGCGATTCTGGAGACCGCACCTTCAAAAGGATATAAACCGGCTGGAGACTATACAGAGGGTGGCTACTAAAATGGTTAGTGGTCTTCATTATAAAGCATATGAGGACAGACTTAAGGATCTTAATACACCTTAGAGGAAAGGTGGGATAGAGGTGATATGATTGAGACGTTTAAATACCTCCATGGCATAAATGCACAGAAGGAGAGCCTCTTTCGATTGAAAGCAAGCTCTGCTATGAGGGGACAATGGATGAGGGTGAAAGGGGATAGATTCAGGAGTAATATGTGGAAATATTTCTTTATGGAAAGAGTGGTAGTTGCGTGGAATAGTCTCCCAGTGGAGGTGGTAGATATGAAGACAGTATCTGAATTCAAAGAAGCATGTGACAAACACAAAGGATCTCTAAAGGAAAAAAGGAGACTGTTGTGGTTGTTATGGAAGGACGGACTAGATAGGCTATGTGGTCTTTTTCTGTCGTCATGTTTCTACCCCAGTAAGCTGGGCACTGCTGTCTCGAAGCACATGCTATTCCTTTGCTAGCAGACTGCATCACTCTCGCGTATTCCCAGAATGGATTGAGTTTTGAGGGTCATGTCATGGTTCACAATGTCCATGTCGGTAGCCAACCTCTGCTGTGTTTCTGTAGAGGAAATTGGCAGGGCTGCAACGTGATCTTCAGTCCATACTTTTGCAGCCCATTATTATCTGGATTGGGATTCCCAATGGGACAGCAATTTTGGCCATGCCGTGCTCTAGCATCTCTTTAGGTCTTAGAGTCAACTCCTGCCCACTGGCCCGTTTGTCCATCCAGGCTACCTGCCAAAACCCTTCAAGTCGATGTCTGCTGAATCAGATGAGTTCCTTGGTGGGACTACAGTACTGTTTTTTCTGGCTTCTCCAGTTTCGTTGCCCCTGTTGGGCTGTTGATCTCTTTGGGTTCCGGTAGCCTGTAGCTTGGGAGGACTTATTTCCTGCATGTTCATGGAGATAGTGTAGTTATTCACCTGTAGCAGGTGTTCTCCGTGAACAGCAAGAATAAGTTCTCACAACCCTCCCACCTCCCTGGGAAGTTGCCTTTTGGCTCCTGCTATGTTAGACTGGAGAAGATTATGCCAAGGCATGCGTGTGCGCGTGGGGTACCTCCCAAAGGCTTCCTTTGGAAACTGGGGAGCTTTCCGTGCGGTGCTCCATCGGTGACGTCACCCATATGTGAGGACTTATTTCTGCTGTTCACAGAGAACACCTGCTACAGGTGAGTAATTATGCTTTTTAGGCAGCTGGATGACGTGCATAAATGGCTTTGAAAATAGTCCCCAAGAGAACATCTCAGCCACCGTAAAGTTACTAAAATGGCAGTGCACCCAGAGTACTCTGGGAAAGGAATTGGAAAGTCTACATGTCTCCTTTATAAGCCTAAAAAAGGGCTTTTCACCTCTCTTCCACTGGTCTTTCAGAATTTCTGAGAAATATCCTTTATCTTTCTAAAAAGGCTGGGTTCTAATATCTTTTGTGTTTTCATAATGTCAGATCATGTATGATGCTATTCAGAACCTGGATAAGAAGTTTGACTTGCTTCAGCGCAAAATCTCGGAAATGCAGCATTCCAGGGTGAAGCCTCTCGTCATTAAACCTGTAAGTGCTCTCCCTCTCTCTCTCCCTCACCACCTCTGTTCCCATCTTCAGTCTAAAAGAAAATTAACACATCAAGCTTTGTTGCAAAGATCTTTTGGAAATGGAAAAGGTTTAGACGGGTGTTAAAAGAGAAGAAACTAAGACAAATGAAGCAGGAAAAAAGCAAAGTCCAACAAAAAAAATCTGTCAGTTTTCAAGTCACATTGAGATAAATTTGCAGTTTAGGTACTTAACCAGTATTAGTGAGTGATAGTACAATTCTGTCAATAAACATTAAAAGAAGATGGGGAATTGTGCAGAGGTTAGAGCACAGGCTGAGACTCTGTAAAGCCAGGTTTCAAATCTCACTCCTTCCAGTGATGCCCTTATAACCTTGGGCGAATCGCTTCACCTGCCATTGCCTCGGATACAAACTTGGATTGTAGGCCATTTGGGGCACAGAAATACCCGTAACACAATTCGTCTTGGTTTCAGATTTGGAAAAGATGTATAATTGAAAATTCAGAAGAGACAAATGAGCTTTTCTAAGGAGGAAATGAGTGTCGATCACATTGGAGCAGTGATTCTCAAGCTAGTCCTCTGGATACATCATGTCAGTGGGGTTTTCAGGCTATCTACAGCGTGTATATATAAAATGATTTGCATGCACTGTCTTCACTGTGCATATCTATCTCATGCATATTCATTCTCCAGGACCAAGCAGGAAGTCATTCCTCACTTATGGGTGACGTTGGCGCCGACGGAGCCCTCGCGGAGCAATTTTCCCCAGCTTTCGAAGAAAGCCTTTGGGAATTGCAGCGCGCATGCGCGGTCCCCTTCCCGCCCAAGGGTGCCATCTTGCTCAGTCTTCTTTTTTCTGCGGAGCTCTACAGACGTAGTTTGTGATTGCTGCTGAAAAAGTAGATTTTTTTTTGTTTGTTTTTCTCGGTTCGACGCCGTGTCTCTTTCCCCCGGCCTCGATACTCCAATATCGAGTCCGTTCACATTTTTTCAGTTTTTGTCCTTTGACCCGCCACTTTTTTTCTTTTTCCCTTTTTCCCTTTTTCCCTGGCAGCACAGTCTTTCGACCTCGCAGGGGCCCTTTTTCCCCTGATGGCTGCCAGCGGTTTTAAAAAGTGTGATCGCTGTACCAGACTTATGTCTCTTACCGACACACATGACTGCTGCCTCCTTTGCCTCGGACCCAATCATGACTCGGTGGGTTGTGGTCCGTGCAACAAAATGTCCTCGAAGGCATTGAGGAGTCGGCAGTCACAAAAGGAACGAATCTTCTCTGACTCCGCGTCCGGTCGGGCCCGGACCTCGTCAGAGGCTTCGACGTCTCGTGACTCCGGCCCCGAGCATCGTCGGAGTTCCTCTGAGCGGGGGTCTCCCGGCCGGGAACATCGTCGGAAGAGGAAACCCACGAGGGCGGCGTCGGAGGACGCTCCTGGTCCCTCGAGGGCCAGGTCGCATAGCCCCGCCAGCCGCCCCGGGTCCTCGGAGGCGGAGAGGTCGTCGAAGCATCCTCGTCTCGAAGTGGAGTCTCCTGGACACGTGAGTACTGTAGTCCTCGTGGATTCACCTCCCAGGGAACCGACGTCGGGCCCTGCTGGGTCTTCTGAGTTTGGTCTCAGATTGATGGCCTTGGAGTGCAGTATCGCTGCCTTCATGGACCAGCAGCGGGCATTGATGGCCGGCATCGCCAGTGCATCTGCCCCGACCACCGGGACGTCGACGTCCAAGTCGACCCCGGAGGCCGAGCCGATCCTCGAGTCCATATGAGCTCGAGTCGATCCTCGGCCACGGTCTCCCCCGGCCTCCCGTTCGGGACCGAGGTCGTCGACGCCGGCCTCGGCGTCAGGGCGGAGGTCCTCGGCCCTCGCCCGCACGGAGCCACTCGATTCCTCCACGGAGGAGTCGGGCTGGGACACGGAGGAGGACGAGTCACCCGGTTCTTTTCAGACTCGGTGCGTCCCCTCCGACTCGCCTGAGTCGGAGCCTCGGAGACGGTCCCCCTCCCCCGGAGGATACCCGGTTCTCCGATTTCGTGAGGGACATGGCCAAGGCTTTGGCCTTCCCCATGGATCCGGAGGAGGAGCCTCGAGCCGAAGAGCTCGAGGCCCTCCAGTATGACTCTCCCCCGAAGGAGGCCTTTACTGTGCCGGTTCCTCCGATGCTGGAGCGGCTGCTCTTCCGCATGTGGGAGAGCCCAGCCTCGACGCCGGTGTTAAGCAAGCGGGTCGATTCCATGTATCGAGTCCGCAAGAGCCCCGGGTTCCAAAAGGCACAACTACCGCACCATTCCATGGTGGTGGAATCGGCCATGCATCGACTTAAGAGACAGAAGATGCACTCCTCGGTGCCTCTGGGTAAGGAGGCCCGGAACCTGGATGCCCTCGGTAGGAAGTGCTTCCAGGGCTCTATGCTTGCTTGTCGAGTCCAGACATACCAGCTATATATGGGCATGTATCTTCGAGACCTGGCAAAGGAAATTGCTGGGTTCTCTGCTGGTCTCTCCGAGGAACCTTTGCAGAGGTTCCAGGCCTTGTCCACTGGTATTTGAGAGTGCTCGAAGTTTATTTCTCGAGCAGCCTACGATGGCTTCAAAGCATCGGCTCGAGTAGCCGGAGCCGGCATCGGTGCTCGCCGTCAGGCTTGTCTTCAGTCATCCGACCTCGAGCCATGGGTGCAGGACAAGTTGGTCGATGTCCCCTGCAGCGGTGAAAACCTCTTTGGCAAACCCATGGCTGATAAGGCGGCAGAACTCGAGTCTGAGACTCTCACCAGAACTCGCCTATCCAGAAAGACCTCTGCCCCTTCACAGAAGAGGAAGGGCTCGGGGAAAAAGCCCTTTTACCCGAGGAAGGTGTCTGCCTATAAACAGCACCACCCACAATATCAAGCCTCAGCAGCTCCCCATCAGGGCCAGCAGGCTAAGGGACAGGGTAATGGGTCCCATAGGCAGAAGGCCCCCAAGCCCACTACACAGGCCCCCTGCTCAGCAGGGTGGGGGTTTTGACTATGCCGGCATAGCCTCTCCCCCTCCGCGACTTTCGCTCAGCACGGGGGGCCGGCTGACCCACTTTGCCCACAGGTGGTCAGCCATAACATCCGATTCCTGGGTGCTGCAGGTGGTTCAAAAGGGCTACCTCTTACATTTTCACCAGGTACCTCCTCCCTACTTTCCAGGGGAGCCTCCAAGACCCCCTCTGCACAGGGACTTACTCCTTCAGGAGCTGCAAAGTCTGCTCCAGGAACAGGCTGTGGAGCCAGTGCCCCAGCACTTGTGGGGTCACGGGTTTTATTCGAGGTACTTCCTGGTACCGAAAAGAACAGGAGGCCTCAGACCCATCCTGGACTTGCGCAACCTCAACAAGTTCCTGCAGCGGGAAAAGTTCAAGATGCTTACCCTTGGAATCCTACTGCCCTACCTCCAGCAGGGAGATTGGCTATGCTCCTTGGATCTAAAGGATGCTTATACTCACATCCTTATTCATCCGGACCACCGGCAATATCTGAGATTTGTGGTGGCAGGGAATCATTATCAGTACCGCGTACTGCCCTTTGGCCTCTCCCCCGCTCCCAGGGTATTCACGAAATGCCTGGCAGTGGTGGCAGCCTTCCTGAGGCTTCAAGGCCTCTTCGTCTTCCCCTACCTGGACGACTGGCTCATCTGGGCACAGTCTTCCCTAGAGTCACTCAGGCCACTCAACGCACAGTGGCTCTGCTTCAGCACTGGGGCTTCGTCATAAACTTCGAAAAGTCCACTTTGCTCCCCTCTCAGGATCTCGAATTCATAGGAGCACGGCTGGACACTCTGCAGGCTCGGGCCTTCTTGCCTCTGGAACGGGCCAACAGGCTCATAGCTCTGGCCGGCAGGTTCCACAGCGCGTCACCGGCCTCTGCCAGACAATTCCTGCAACTGCTCGGTCACATGGCCTCCACGGTCCATGTCACTCCGAATGCCCGTCTGCATATGCGACCTGCTCAGTGGAGCCTTCGCACTCAATGGCATCAGGCCACAGGGAGACTGACGGACAATACAGATCTCCGACCGCCTGGTCTCCTCTCTGCAATGGTGGCTTCACCTGCCCAATCTGGTACTTGGCATGACTTCAGTCTCCTCCACCTTCCCAAGTGCTCACGACAGATGCCTCTCTCCTGGGATGGGGAGCGCATTGCCAAGGAACATGCACTCAAGGCCTTTGGACACCTTGGGAGGCTGCTCAGCAGATAAACTTCCTGGAGCTGCGGGCGATCCGCCTAGCTCTGCGGACCTTCTCTCACCTCACTTCTCGTCGGTCTGTACTGGTGCAGACGGACAATCAGGTCGCCATGTTCTATGTGAACAAACAGGGGAGCACGGGCTCCCTCCTATGTCAGGAGGCTCGGAGACTGTGCTCTTGGGCAGTCGACCACGACATCCTCCTCAAGGCTGTTTACCTGCCCGGGCAGGAAAATTGCCTAGCCGACAAACTGAGCCGGATTCTGCAGCCGCACGAATGGAGGTTGAACCCCGTAGTTGTCCAGCGGATCTTCCGCCGGTGGGGCCTCCCCACCGTGGATCTCTTTGCCAGTCCTCTAAACCGGCAACTTCCCAGGTTCTGCTCCCGGCACCCGCATCTTCTCAGAGTAGCGCCGGATGCTTTCCTCATCTCGTGGTCCACGGGCCTACTGTATGCCTTTCCTCCCACGCCACTTGTGTCCCGGACGCTGTTCAAAGTTGTCCAGGACAGGGCCTCCGTGATCCTGGTAGCGCCCAGGTGGCCGAGACAACCCTGGTTCCCTCTACTCCTACAACTAGCGGTGGACACCCCTCTTCCTCTGGGGTTTCAGCCCGATCTCCTGACCCAGGATCAGGGTACTCTCCTCCACCCCAACCTCCGGGCCCTTCATCTGATGGCCTGGCTGCTGAAAGGGTAGTCCTAGCTCCGCTCTTACTTCCTCCGGAGGTGGAGGCTGTCGTCCTGGCGTCTCGGCGACCTTCCACCCGGAAATCTTACGCCCTTAAATGGCGTCGCTTCTCGGTCTAGTGTTCTCAGCGCTCTGAGGACCCCTTCGCCTGCTTAGTATCGGTGGTACTGCAATATTTGCTTCACCTCTCCGATCTAGGCCTCAAATCCAACTCTGTCAGGGTCCACCTCAGTGCTCTCTCTGCACATCATTCGCCGGTGGAGGGCCAGCCTCTTTCCGCGCATCCCTTGGTGGCGCGTTTTCTCAAGGGCCTTCTTCTGCTTAAGCCCTCGCTGCGCCCTCCAGCTCCTGACTGGGATCTCAATGTGGTCTTGCAAAGGCTTACCTGGTCCGCCTTTTGAACCCATGGCTACCTGCCCTCTTCGTTTCCTCTCCTGGAAAACTCTCTTCTTGGTAGCCCTTACCTCCGCTAGGCGCGTTGGTGAACTGCAGGCCCTAGTGTCGGAGCCCCCATACACTAGGTTCTACAAGAATAGGGTGGTCTTACGGACTCACCCTAAGTTTCTTCCAAAGGTGGTCTCCTCTTTTCACATCAATCAAGAGGTGGTTCTTCCGACCTTCTTTCCCAGGCCGCATACCAGCTGAGCTGAAACTGTTCTGCATATCCTGGATTGTAGAAGAGCCTTATCGTTCTACCTTGACCGTACGTGAGAGCATCGAAAAGCTGTCCAGCTTTTCGTATCTTTTGACCCCAGTCGGTTGGGGGTACCCGTCTCTAAGCATACTTTGTCCATCTGGGTAGATGACTGTATCGCCTGGGCTTATGGAGCAGCCGGCCTCTCCTTAGAGAGTCGAGTCACGGCTCACCGTGTCAGGGCGAAGGCTGCGTCAGTGGCTCACCTCCGCTCTGTTCCGTTGGCAGACATCTGCCGGGCCGCTACTTGGTCTTCAAGCCAGACGTTTGCAGCTCATTACTGCCTGGAGAGGGAGTCCCGCAGGGACAGTGCTTTCGGACAGGCAGTCCTCCACAATCTCGTTGAGGTCTAAGCAACTCCTACCCTCCGGCCCTGGTGTTGGGCTACCGGCCGGATTCGTATTCAGAGAAGATTCCTTCCTTCTGTACTGTTGAGCTTGAGGGAGCTCATTTTTCGGTTTGAGGTCTCCGGTAGCCTTGAGCTCGTGAGTCCCATAAGTGAGGACTGACTTCCTGCTTGGTCCTGGAGAAAGAGTAGTTACTCACCTGTAACAGGTGTTCTTCAGGAGCAGCAGGAATCAGTCCTCACTACCCTCCCTCCTCCCCTTGGAGTTGCAGTCATTCTTATTATATGTTTTTGCTAACTTTTTTGCTGTCTCTTCTCTGTCATCAGACTGAGCAAGATGGCACCCTTGGGCGGGAAGGGGACCGCGCATGCGCGCTGCAATTCCCAAAGGCTTTCTTCGAAAGCTGGGGAAAATTGCTCCGCAAGGACTCCGTCGGCACCGATGTCACCCATAAGTGAGGACTGATTCCTGCGGCTCCTGGAGAACACCTGTTACAGGTGAGTAACTACTCTTTGTGGATATCCTGAAATCCCAGTTGTCTTGGTGTATCCTGAAGACAGATTTGAACCATTGCATTAGGATATTAACATAAAAGCTTTTATTCTTAGGGTATTGCAGAAAATATAACTAAAATTCCAGAGCATCCTGCTAGACCATTCAAGACTAGTGGGTTATCTCCCCCACCAGCAGATGATGGAGACGAAGAAAAAAAACAGAAAAGTGTCATGGCATCATTACTAACATAAAACCCAGTGCAGCTGGAGGCACTCTCCAGTATTTTCTCTGTCTCCAGCAGATGGTGGCTCCTTCTCTCAGTGCAGCAGAGGCCTAAAGGTCCTGGCAGTCATCTCAAGGATGCCGGCCAGTTGAGCAGCGAGAATTGAGACACCAGGGCATATTTGAGATACCCCTCTGGTCTGTCTGTCCTTCCTTCGGGAGGCAACTTCTGGTCATGAGGGCTAGTTGAGGTGCTTGAAGTATACTCCATGGGGGGTGCCTAGGCCTAATCTCCCTGTTGTCTCTTGGGAAGTTGTTCTTTTCTTTATATATTTTTACTTTTCTTTATTAAAATAAATTAAGTACAGTCAATCTTCTGAGGTAGGACTAGGCTCCTTTTTAAGGCTCTTGCCTGAAAGAGCAGAGCTCTCCCCCTGGCAAATCGGAAGAGCTCCTTGTGTCGGGAAGTAATTATTCCACCAGGCTGTAGACAGGCTTTCCATCTCAGCTCCTGGTCTCACAGCATCAGAGGTCCCACCCATGGCTCCCCCATTGTCGGCTGAGCTTGTTCAGATGTCTCAGGGGGGACTCTCCCATGGATCTTCCATTGCGGATGGATCCTGCATGGACTTCCAGCATGTGTCTGGAAGGGGAGTCTCACTGTCCCATTTTATTCCCCCAGAACGAAGGAAGAGGAAGTCAGCAAGCAGTCTTTGTCCTTTGGGCAGGATCCAACAGCAGCTGAGTTTGCTGCTATGTTTCAACATGTTTGGGTCCTATAGAAAGGAGGTCAAGGGGCCTTTCTCTCCCAATGTTGGCCCCCTTCTTCTCTGCCGCCAGTGCCTTTCCAAGTGGAGATGAGACGGAAGCATTCCAGGTCTGTAGACTCAGGCCACAACTCTGGCCGTCTGTGCAGGGCGTTGGCGTGGGATCTTGATGACTGTGACTCCTGCAAGGTAGATGAAGGGGATCAGGACCTGCTAGAGAATTCTGCAGCAAGTGAATCCAACTTGGAAGAGGGAGAGATTTCCCCTCCGGAAAATGATAGTGAATCCTGCGTAGTTCTGCTTTTTTTTATAGATTGCCTATTATTATGCAGATTGCTTTGGAGCTCTGGATTCCTGATTCATTCTTAGCAGTTCAGCTATAAGACCACTTCCGACCCTATTCTGTGTAGCATCAGGAGACCTCTAGGACGTTTTCCTCTCCGCCAGAACTTCAGCAAATGGTGTTGGATGAGTGGGCCTGTCCCGATGCAACTCTGAAGATTGCCCGGAGGCTGGGCAGAATCTATCCTTGGTCTCAGAAAGACTTGGATATGTGCTTGTTATCCTAATGTGGATGCCCTGGTCACAGTGGTGACTAAGTGCACCACAATTCCAGTTGAAGGGGGTACAGCTCTCCATGATCAGCAGGACTGGAATGTCGTGCTTTTGAAGGCCGCCTTCTCTGCCTCATTCCTGGCAGTCCAGGTATCTGTGTGTGTGGGGTCTTGTGGCCCAAGCCCTGTTGCGTTGGGACCAGCTGTTACTTGGGGACACCAACTCGGCTTGCTTGGGGTCCGTGATGGCTTTTTTGTCTGTTGCCTTCTATGATGTGTTGCGCTTGGTCGCTCAGGGAGCGACCACAGTGCCTCAACGCTGGTTGTAGCTACCTAACTTGTCTGCAGATGCAGCCTCTGCAGCACGTTTGGCCAGGCTTCCATTTAAGGGTGGCCTTCTCTTTGGGGAAGACCTACAGAAGCTCGTTAAGGATCATGGGGAAGTCAAGCCACAGCACTTGCCAGAGGATAAGCCAAAGGTGGCCTCTAAGCATTTGTTACCTTCAGGTGCCTGTTCTTCTCTTTCTTGCTTTCACGACTCTAGGTGTGGTCATCCAGGGAAGTGGGGAGCTTCCTTTTGTGGTTTGGGTTCTAAGGCCCAGTCCTTTCTAGGAGCTTGTTGCTCCCATGCCTCTGGCTCTTCCGCCAGCAAGTCTGTTGTAGTTGTTGTTATGGAAGGACAGACTAGATGGGCCTTGTGGTCTTTTTCTGTCATCATGTTTCTATGTTTCTGCTCCTCATTCTCTTCCTTCACGCTGACGATTGGGGGGATGACGACCCATTCAGAGGTACCACAGGTGGGAGGTCGCCTTCATTCTTTTACCACAAATGGGCCCACTTAACATCCGATCAATGAGTCTTCAACATTGTAAAGCAGTGATATGTGCTGGAAAGTTCTAGACTGATTCAATACACCTTTGTGATTTCCTCTTGTGCTTCCGCCCTGAAGAAAGCAGCTGTATGGGCTACCCTTCGGCATCTTCTCAAACTCCAGGCCATTCTTCAGAGTGGGGCATGGGAAGGTATTCCATCTACTTTGTTATCCCAAAGAAGGATGGCTCCTTTTGTCCTATTTTCAATCTCGCAGGAGCCAACTGTGGTTTGAGAGTGCCCTGATTTTGGTCTGAGACGCTGAGGTTGGTGATTCAGTATGTCCAGCAGGGGGAGTTTCTGGTCTCTCTAGATCTGACAGAAGCTTACTTCCATATTCCCATCTGAGAGGATCAACAGTGCTTCTTCAGGTTTGCAATTTTGGGCAAACATTTCCAGTTCTGTGCTCTTACCTTTGGGTTGGCAGCCGCGCCACGGACCTTCTCCAAGATTATGATGATGGTTGCAGTGGCTTTCCAGTGCAAGGGCATTTGTATTCATCTCTACTTGGACAACTGGCTGATCTGCGCCAAGACTTATTCCGATGCTCTCTATTCAGTGCAGCAGGTAGTACAGCTTCTTGGGGAGCTCGGCTGGGTAGTTGACCACGCCAAGAGCTGTTTCACACCTTCCCAGGATTTGCCATTTCTTCATGCTTGTTTCAACACTCCACTGGGGAGTGTCTTCCTGACCGCCGAATGATGGAGGAAGTTCAACTCTCAAATCCAGGAATTTCAAAGGAATCTGGTCTCCAGAGCCTGGGATTAACTGCAGCTCCTGGGAGCAATGGCTGCCTCCTTGGAATTGGTCCCTTGGGCTCGAGAACATATGTATCCTTTGCAGCAGGCATTACTGACCCACTGGTCTCCATGTTACCAGGATTACAATGTACATCTTTCCTCTCCCTTTGAGCAGGCGCAACAACTTAGTTTGGTCCAAGCATTTTGGTATCTCCAGGAACAAGCAGCAATGTAGTCCTCACATATGGGTATTTCTATAGAGGTATTTAATATTTCACTTACCTGAGGACTTTCTTCTCCCATCCCCAAGGAATCTAGTTTAAAGCCCTCTTCAGTAAGTTAGTCAGTCTGCTACTGAAGACATGTCGACCTTTCTTGGACAGATGGACGCCATCTGTGCTCTGCAGTCCTTGGAACATCCCATGGTCCAGGAAAGCATAGTTACTCACCTGTAACAGGTGATCTCCGGGAACAGCAGGAATTTAGTTCTCACATATGGGTATCGTCGGTACCGACGGAGCCTGTGCAGGAACGCTCCCCAGCGTCCAATTAGGAAGCTTTTGGGAGCATCCCACAGCGCCTGCATGCTGCCTTCCCGCCTTTCCCAACTGCCTCTCTCCAGTTCTTCGTTTTCCGCGGAGCCAGCAGGTCGTGTTCCTGTCACCGCAGAAAATTATTTTCCTTATTCTTCTTTTTTGTGGCGACATTGGCCACGGCAAGTGTGGTACCCTCTGCTTCTACATCTCTCTCAAGCTCCCTCCCTGGAATTAGGGTCTCCTCCAGATCTCCTGTCCCAGGAGAACAGAATGTTATGGCATCCCAATCTCCAGTCTGTGCATCTCAGGGCTTGGTTGCTGAAGGCCTAGATCGTCATGACCTTAACCTCCCTCAGCAAGTAAAGGATATCCTTTATGCTTCCAGGAAGCCTTCCACAAGACGCTCTTATGCTTTCAAGTGGAAAAGGTTTACCATATGGTGCTCGCAGAAGGGTCTCAACCCCCTTGCGATACCTTTGGAATCATTACTGGAGTATCTCCTTCATTTATCCAATGCAGGACTTCAGACTAACTCGGTAAGAGTTCATTTGAGTGCTATTGCAGCTTCTTTCAAGCCTCTAAATAGACGGCCTATTTCCTCCCATCCTCTTGTAGCAAGATTTATGAGAGGCCTTCTAACTAAGCCTCCCATTAGGCCACCACCTGTGGCATGGGACTTAAACCTAATTCTTGGTCAGCTTATGAAGCCACTTTTCGAACCCTTAGCTACTACCTCATTGAAATTTCTTTCTTGGAAAGTTATCTTTCTCATTGCAATCACATCAGCACGTCGCATCAGTGAGTTTTAGGCACTAGTAGCTGATCCACCTTATACAAGGTTACATCATGACAAGGTAGTCCTTAGGACTCATCCACACTTTATGCCAAAGGGGGTCTCACCTATTCATCTAAACCAGGCGGTCTACCTGCCTGTGTTTTTTCCAAGGCCTCATGAATCTAATGCAGAAAGAAATCTTCGTACTTTGGACTGTAAAAGAGCTTTAGCTTTTTACTTACAAAGAGCACAGCAACATAGAAAGTCCTCTCAGCTCTTTGTTGCTTTTGATCCTTCTCATTTGGGACTTCCAGTATCCAAGAGAACACTGTCTAACTGGATTGCTCAGTGTATTTCCTTTGCCTATCAGAGTAAGAATCTTCCTCTAGAAGGCCATGTCACAGCTCACAATGTGAGAGCCATGGCAGCTTCAATGGCTCATCTGCACTTTGTATCCATCAACGACATTTGTCGAGCAGCCACCTGGGCCTCGGTTCATACCTTCACAACCCATTACTGCTTGGACAAGGACTCCCGCCGGGATGCCTTGTTTGGTCAGGCTGTTCTCCAACACCTGTTCCATACCTAATCAACTGCTACCCACCATCCCTGTTTGGATGACAGAGATCCATGGAGGGAAGTGGAGCCCTTTCACAGGGGTACACAACTTCTGAGGTCTCTCCCTGGCACCTAAAGCTAGGGAGTCCCCCCATATGTGAGGACTACATTCCTGCTTGTTCCTAGAGATAGCATAGTTACTTACCTGTAACAGGTGATCTCCGGGAACAGCAGGAATTTAGTCCTCACAACCCACCCACCTCCCCTAGGAATTGTATCTCTATCTCTTTCTCTTTCCCTCTCTCTCTCTTTTTGTCTCAGCTTTAAACTCAATTGGAGAGAGGCAGTTGGGGAAGGCAGCACGCAGGTGCTGTGGGATGCTCCCAAAAGCTTCCTAATTGGACGCTGGGGAGCGTTCCCGCACAGGCTCCATCGGTACCGACGATACCCATATGTGAGAACTAAATTCCTGCTGTTCCCGGAGATCACCTGTTACAGGTGAGTAACTATGCTTTCCTGGACCATGGGATGTTCCAAGGACTGCAGAGCACAGATGGCGTCCATCTGTCCAAGAAAGGTCGACATGTCTTCAGTAGCAGACTGACTAACTTACTGAAGAGGGCTTTAAACTAGATTCCTTGGGGATGGGAGAAGAAAGTCCTCAGGTAAGTGAAATATTAAATACCTCTATAGAAATGAGTAGAAGGGGCAACATCTGGAAAGCAGTGTGTATAAATGCCTGTAGCATGAGAAATAAGATCCCAGATGTTGAGGCTTTAATGGAAGAGGCTGTCTTGGATTTAGTGGTGGTTACAGAGACATAGTTTACGGACAACCATGACTGGGATGTAATTATACTTTATTCAGGAAGGATAGGGTAGGAAGAAGGAGAGGAGATGTGGCACTATATGTAAAAAATAATATTAAAGCTATACAGGGCTTAAAAGGGAGAGAAGGAGGCACTGTATGTTAAACTAGAAAGAGGGAAAGAGAAATCCATTTGCATTGGCGTGATATACAGATCCCCCTCACAGGGAGAAGTGGATGAAGATTTAACAGAAGACATACGCAGCACTGCCAGGAAAGGAGATGTGCTACTGATAAGTGATTTCAGTATGCCGGATGTCGATTGGCACATCCCTGCTGCAGTATCATCTGGAAGTAAGGAGATCCTGGATTCTTTATAGGGAGAACTATTCAGGCAACTGGTAATAGAACCCTCACCTGAAGGAGCCATACTGGACTTGGTGCATACCAATGGGGAAAGTGTTTCTGATGTTATAGAGGGAGATCATCTCGCATTCAGTGATCACCAGATGGTGTGGTTCAGTATTAGGACTAGAGCTGATAAAATCCATTCAAAAGCCGAGGGTCTTAGACTTAGGAAAACTAACTTTGCCAAGATGGGCCAATACCTCAAGGAATCATTAGCGGAATGGGAAGAGCTGGGGGATGTAGAAAAACTGAAAGGGGATATTTTTAAGGGCAACCAACTCTTGTTAGAGTGGTAAATAAAGGTAAAAGGAAAAGGAGACAGACCGCTATGACTCTCAAAAGAAGTAGCTGAAAATGTGAAGAAAAAAGGGGAAGGCCTTCATGAAATATCGGTCTTCCTCTCTCTGTGATCTCTTGTATCTATAGTTGGAAAAACTTAGAGCTAGCAAAGTAGTCAGGAAAGCAAAGATACAAAAAGAAGAAGAAATAGCCAATGCCATAAAATGGGGCGATAAGACATTTTTCAGATATGTTAGAGGAGGAAGGTCAAAAGTGGTATTGTCATACTTAAGGGTGAAGGGGAGGAATATGTAGAAGCTGATGTGGATAAAGCACAATTGCTTAACAAATATTTCTATTCTGTGTTCACAAATGAAGGGCCAGGAGCAGGACCTCGGAAAACACCCACAAATAGAAATAGAAGCAATGGGGATCTCGAATGATTTTCAGAAGACTCTTTGTGAGGAACTAGCTAAATTAAAAGTAGATGAAACAATGGGACCAGATGGGATACATCCAAGAATACTGAAGGAATTTGGGGACATTCTAGCAGCTCCACTGACTGACCTTTTCAATGCTTCTTTGGAGTCAGGAGTGGTCCCAGAGGACTGGAGAAAGGCACATGTGGTCCCTTTACACAAAAGCGGAAGTAAGGATGTGGTTGAAAATTACAGACCGTTTAGTCTAACCTCTGTGGTGAATAAATTATTGGAAAATCTGCTGAAAGAGAAAATAGTGAGGTTTCTGGAGTTCAATGGATTACAGATCCAAGGCAGCATGGATTCACCAGAGGCAGGTCTTGTCAGACAAATTTGATTGATTTCTTTGACTGGATGACCAGGTTGTTGGGATCGAGGGAGAGCCCTAGTTGTGGTGTACGTAGATTTCAGTAAAGTCTTTGACACTGTTGCACACAGGCGACTTATAAACAAACTGAGCACCCTAGGGATTGACCCTAAAGTTACTGATTAGGTTAGAAATTGGTTGAGTGGGAGGCAACAAAAAGGGTACAGTTAAACGGAGGTTACCAATGGTATGCCACAGAGATCTGTCCTTAGTCCAATTCTTTTTTAACAGCTTTGTTAGTGATATTGCGGAAGGGTTGATCTCCAGGAACAAGCAGGAATAAGTCCTCACATATGGGTACGTCGGTACCGACGGAGCCTGCGCGGGAAAGCTCCCCAGCTTCCCAGAAGGAAGCTTTCGGGGCCTCCCACTGCACATGCGCGCTGCCTTCCCGCCTTCCTGACCAGCTCTCCTCAGTTTCTCTTTTTCCGCGTAGCCAGCAGGTCGTGTTCCTGTCACCGCTGAAGAAATTATTGTTTTAGTTTGTTTCTTTAGACCGCGTACCTGCCTTTCCCATACCGAAACCGGTACCGCCGGTCTCTCTTCTTTTCTTTAAAAAAAAAAAAAAAAAAAATCTTTATTCTGCACAACTTGGTGACTTCGGTTAGGCCTCAGGCCTACACAAATTCTCCTCATGGAGAAACCAGCCCCTGGTTTTAAGAAGTGTACCAAGTGTAGTGCTGTTATTTCTGTCACAGACACCCATGAATGGTGTCTTAAGTGTTTGGGACCTGACCACTCCATTCCGGACTGCCCATCCTGCTCCCAGATGTCTAAACGTGGGTTGCAGAACCGGGCCAACAAATTCCATGTGCTGTTTGCTTCAGATAATCCAGCATCACAGTCATCCAGGTCTTCCTCTCCGGATGGATCTCAGGTAACCAAACCTTCTGTGGGCAGGTCCTCAAAGAGCAAATCTCCTTCAAAGCATCGAGAGGCTCTCACTTTTGAGTCTGAGGATCCTGCCCCAGCCAAACAACCCCGGCGGGAAGCTCTGGCTTCCAAAGCACCATCTATGGGGTTACAGGTTGACATCGATGGCACGGCCTCGACTGATCACCTGTTAGACTGCTCTGGGGTTCCGGCCCATACCGGTACCGACATCCAGGCAGCAGTGGCGTCTATGAGCAATACAGACCATGCAGCAGGCCATGCTGGCTTTTATTAATGCTGCGACGCCCTCGGTACCGCGTTCAGCGGTACCGGGTCCGGTTCCGGTATCGTCTCCCATACCGGAACCGAGACCATCGACTTCCAAACGCAGATCGGTTCCGCATGTCGGATCCGGGTTTTCACCCGATACCGATCCCATACCCGGTACCCCCGATGTCGATACCGATCGGTATGCGTATCGTGCGTTGGAAGCAAATAGAGAATACTCTGATTCTTCTGAGGATTTTGACTCCTCTGAGGACTCTGATGAGCTGTCTCTAGTTCTTCATGAAGACCCCTCTTCCCCAAAGAGGAGAATGTCTCCACCAGAGGATTTGTCCTTTCAAGACTTCATTATTGAACTAGCTAAAGGACTTTCTATTACCACATCCTCTGAAAAAGAACCTAGGTCAAAGAAATTGGATATTTTAGGATACCCTAAGGTTCCTAAAGAGGCAGTCACCCTGCCTATCCATGAAATCCTTCAAGAACACTTGATGGACTTATGGGAGGCTCCTCTAACGTTGTCTCCTTATTCTCGTAGGTTGGACACCATGTACCGGGTCCCTCCTCCTCCTGGTTTTCAAAAGACTCAGTTGCCTCACCATTCCATTGTGGTGAAGTCTGCACTGAAAAAGATTAAGAGTACCAAAAGGCACTCTTCTACCCCTCCAGTACGAGAATGTAAGACCCTAGACTCTTTTGGCAAGAAAGGTTTCCAGGCTACTATGCTTATAGCCAGGATTAATTCTTACAGTCTGTATATGGGCATGTTTCTCAGGGAACTTGCCCTAAAGATACGACATTTTGCCTCCTTTATCCCTGAGGATAGAAAAGAGGAGTTCATTTCTCTGGTGAAACAGCTTCTAGATGTTTCTAAGTTCTCCAACAGAGCAGCTTTTGATTCCTTTGAGGGTGCCGGTAGAGCTTCGGGCATTGCTATTGCAGCCCGACGACTTGCTTGGCTCCAGGCCTCTGACCTAGAACCCTGGGTCCTGGATGGCTTACGGAATCTGCCCTGTACAGGTGAGAACTTACTTGGTAAGGACTGGCAAATTAAAGGCACTCAAATGGACGCAGAAAATGCTACATTGGATAGACTTTCTAAGTCTACCTCTACTCCTGCCAAGAAAAAGTCTTTCAAGAGGCCTTACTACAAGAAGGCCAGATTTTCCACAAATACTGGCCAACAATCTTCTCAGCCTCGCTTTGCTGCTAAACGTCAGCAACCTAAACAGGCAAGATCAAAGCCTGCAGTGTCTGCCACTCCTCAGCAGGCTCAACCCCCTCAGGGGTTTTGACTTGCCCCTAGAGAACTTAACATTTCTGGCTCTAGAACAACCAGAGCCCCTCACCATTCCCGGAAGGTTAGCTCACTTTGCATGAGCAAATCACATCAGAGCAATGGACCCTCTCTATCATCAGAGAGGGCTGCAAACTTCATTTTTCCAACCTTCCTCCATATACCATGGTGAGGCACTTCAATTCTCCCCCATCTCTCCTGGGCCTGTTGGATCAGGAAGTCTCTTCTCTCCTTGCCCAAGGGGCAATAGAAGAGGTTCCTCTTCTTCAACAAGGGACAGGATTCTACTCCCCTTATTTTCTCATAACAAAGAAGACAGGGGGATTCAGACCTATCCTAGATCTGAGAGAATTGAACAAATTTCTGTACAAGGAGAAATTCAAAATGCTTTCTCTAGGCATTCTCCTTCCATACCTTCAGAGTCAGGATTGGCTTTGTTCTCTAGATCTCAAGGATGCGTACACACATATACTCATCCACCCATCCCACAGAAAATATCTAAGATTTCTGTTTCAGGGAAAACATTTCCAGTACAGAGTACTTCCCTTCGGTCTAGCCTCTGCTCCAAGAGTGTTCACCAAATGCATGGCAGTTGTTGCCGCATTTCTAAGAGGTCTGGGAATTTTTGTATTCCCATATCTGGACGACTGGCTCATCCGAGCTCCATCTCAGTCAGAGGCCCAGATTTCCCTGGACCGCACAAGGCACCTTCTGCAGTATCTGGGACTGGTGGTAAACCTTCCCAAGTCTCAACTTACCCCTACTCAGTCTCTAGAATTCATAGGGGCCCAGTTGGACACCACCACTGCAAGGGCCTACCTACCTCAAGTCCGGGGCCAACGTCTGCTGTCCAGCAGTCACTTGACAGCCAGAGAAATGCTGAGACTTCTGGGCCACATGGCCTCCACGGTACACGTGGTGCCCTACGCTCGTCTTCATATGAGAGCAGCTCAATGGACCTTGGCCACCCAGTGGACTCAAGCATCAGGTGCGCTCTCCGACCAAATACTCACCTCAAAGCGTCTGTTTTGGTCCCTCCAATGGTGGATGTCCACCAAGAATCTGTTGTTGGGGGCCCCCTTCCAACCTTTGTTGCCCCAAGCAACCCTCACAACAGATGCCTCCCAAACAGGGTGGGGAGCCCATCTACAATCCCTCTCCACTCAGGGTACTTGGTCTCTGCAGGAGACCACCCTTCACATCAACCTCCTGGAACTGCGAGCAATCTTCTTTGCCCTCAAAGTCTTCCATACCCTCCTTGTCAACCTGACCGTCCTAGTTCAGACAGACAATCAGGTAGCCATGTTCTACGTAAACAAACAAGGAGGGACAGGCTCTCTGTCGCTTTGCAACGAAGCTCTCAGATTATGGGCCTTCGCCAGAGAGCATCAAATTCATCTTCTGGCAGTATATCTTCCAGGGGTTCAAAACTCTCGGGCAGACAGACTCAGTCGAGTTCTGCTTCCACACGAATGGTCCCTACATATGGACCAGATAGGCAGAATTTTTCAGGAATGGGGAATCCCGGACATAGACCTCTTTGCAAGTCTGTGGAATGCCAAACTTCCCCGGTTCTGTTCCAGGACTCCGTGTCAGGGAGCTCAGGCCAACGACGCCTTTCTCCTGCATTGGGGTCAGGAATTCCTATATGCCTTTCCACCCATTCCTTTGATTCCCAAGACTCTGTTCAAACTCCAGAGGGATCACGGATCGATGATCCTCATAGCTCCACGCTGGCCACGCCAAGTGTGGTTCCCTCTACTTCTGCATCTCTCCCAGGGACCCTCCCTGGACCTGGGAGCTGCGCCAGACCTTCTCTCTCAGGAGAAAGGGACTTTGTGGCACCCAAACCCCAAGTCCCTACACCTCAGAGCTTGGTTACTGAAGGCCTAAGCCTTCATGACTTCAATCTTTCTCAACCAGTGAAAGATATCCTTCATGCCTCTAGGAAACCCTCCACGAGGCGTTCCTATGCTTTCAAATGGAAACGTTTTCCATTTGGTGTGCTCAACAGGGTCTTGACCCTCTAGCACTTCCTTTGAATTCTCTACTAGACTATCTCCTGCATCTTTCTAATGCAGGCCTTAAGACAAATTCAGTAAGAGTCCATTTGAGTGCTATTGCAGCATCCTTAAAACCTATAAATGGACAACCTGTCTCCTCTCATCCGCTTGTTGCAAGGTTCATGAGAGGCCTGACTCTAACTAAACCTCCCATCCGACCTCCTCCGGTAGCATGGGACTTGAACCTAGTTCTAGGTCAGCTTATGAAGCCACCTTTTGAACCGTTGGTTTCTACCTCCTTGAAATTTCTTTCCTGGAAGGTCATTTTCCTTATTGCAGTCACTTCGGCTCGCCGCATCAGTGAACTACAGGCCTTAGTGGCTCATCCACCTTATACCAGATTTCATCATGATAAGGTGGTCCTTAGGACGAATCCCCACTTTATGCCCAAAGTGGTCTCGCCTTTTCATCTTAATCAGGAGGTATATCTACCTGTCTTTTTTCCGGCTCCTCATGCATCCAGTGCAGAGAGGAACCTTCATACTTTAGATTGTAAAAGAGCTCTCGCCTTTTACCTCAACAGGACTCAGCCACATCGAAAGTCTACCAAACTGTTTGTGGCTTTTGATCCTTCTCATTTGGGACTACCAGTCTCCAAACGTACACTTTCCAATTGGATTGCTCAGTGTATTTCCTTTGCTTACCAGAGTAAAAATATTTCTCTGGAAGGCCATGTCACAGCTCACAATGTGAGAGCCATGGCCACTTCTATGGCTCATCTTCACTCTGTATCCATTGATCAGATCTGTCGAGCCGCCACATGGGCCTCGGTTCATACCTTCACAGCCCATTACTGTTTGGACAAGGACTCCCGCCGGGATGCCTTGTTTGGTCAGGCTGTCCTCAAACACCTGTTCCATACTTGAACAACTCCTGCCCACCTTCCCAGGATGGATGCCTGAGATCCATACGAAGATGGCGAACCCTTGGAAGGGGATCTCCCAGGCATCTTAGCTGGGGAGTCCCCATATGTGAGGACTTATTCCTGCTTGTTCCTGGAGATAGCACAGTTACCTGTAACAGGTGATCTCTGGGAACAGCAGGAATTAGTCCTCACAACCCACCCACCTCCCCTAGGAGTTGTATCTTCTATCTATCTTCCTTTCCTCTCTCTATTGTCTCAGCTATAAACTCGAACTGAGGAGAGCTGGTCAGGAAGGCGGGAAGGCAGCGCGCATGTGCAGTGGGAGGCCCCAAAAGCTTCCTTCTGGGAAGCTGGGGAGCTTTCCCGCGCAGCTCCGTCGGTACCAACGTACCCATATGTGAGGACTAATTCCTGCTGTTCCCAGAGATCACCTGTTACAGGTAAGTAACTGTGCTTCGGGTAAGGTTTACCTCTTTGCAGTAGACACCCAGGAAGGTATAGATAACATGAGGAGGGATCTAGCTAAGCTTGAAGAATGGTCTAGAATTTGGCAGCTGAGATTTAATGCTAAAAACCACAGGGTCATGCACTTGGGCTGCAAAACTCCAAGGGAGCGGTACAGTGTAGGGATTGAAGTACTTCTGTCCACTAAAGAAGAGCGGGACCTGGGCGTGATTGTGTCTGACAATCTTAAAATAGTTAAACAGGTAGAAAAGATGACAGCGAAAGCTAGAAGGATGCTTGGATGCACAGGGAGAGGAATAGCTAGCAGAAAAAATGAGGTGATAGTACTTCTATATAAGCCTTTGCTGTGACCTCATTTGGAGTATTGTGTGCAATTCTGGAGACCACGTCTTCAAAAGGATATAAACAGATTGGAGTCTGTTCAGTGGGTGGCTACTAAAATGGTTAGTGGTCTTCGTTGTAAAGCATATGAGGACAGACTTAAGGGATCTTAATATGTATACGTTAGAGGAAAGGCAGGATAGAGGAGATAGATAAAGACGTTTAAATACTTCCATGGCATAAATGCACAGGAGGAGAGCCTCTTTCGATTGATAGCAAACTCTGCTACGAGTGGACATAGGATGAGGGTGAAAGGGGATAGACTCGGGAGTAATATGCGGAAATATTTCTTTACAGAAAGAGTGGTAGATGCGTGGCATATTCTCCTAGTGGAGGTGTTAGAGATGAGGACTATTATCTGAATTCAGAAAAGCATGGGACAAACACAGAGGATCTCTAAAGGAAAAAAGGGGCCTATTCTAGTAGTTGATATGGAAGGGCAGACTAGATAAGCTATGTGGTCTTTTTCTGCCATCATTTTTCTATGTTTATAAGATACTTTGGGGCATGACACTTAAGTCGCCTTCATGGGTGGGTCCTTACCATCAACGCCAACCTGATAGGTTGAGAAGCCAATTGTCTGGGTCGGTGTTCTTAGGGAAGCTGGTCCAGGATGGAGGCCAGGTGGACCATCAATCACCTAGAGACACATGCCATTCATTTGGCATTTGTGCACTACTTCAGCTTGATCTGAGGTCGAGCAGTACGGGTCCTCTCAGACAATGCCATTGCAGTCATTTATGTCAATCGCCTGGTAGCCCTGTCAACCTAGCACATGGCAGGGGTGGAGAATGTGCAAGCTGATTATCTCAGCAATCATCTGATTGATCCCGGTGAATGGGTAATGGCTGCTTGTGCCTTCGATCGTATAGTGACTTGGTGGGGGTATTCTGGAGATGGATCTCATGGCGGCAGCAGTCACTACCAAAGTTCCCGCCTTTTTCAGTCAGCCAGTTGGATGCTCTAGTACAGCCATGTCCTCTGTCTCCCTTGCTGTATGTGCTCCCTCCTTGGAGCCCACAAAAGGGCGCGCACACTTACAGCTACAACACAGCAACGGACAATAGCAAGGTGAAGTAAGACAGCCTTTATTTGGAAAAAATCCCACACGCTGTGTTTCGGCAAATGTGCCTTCTTCAGTGATGTAAGCCTCAAATGAATGCAAATGAACATATTATAAATCACAATACATAAAAAATAAATAAGAAACTCACCTAAAACCATCAAATACATAAATATGCAAATATAATAACTTACAAATAATTCATGTATTAATGCACTATCAATAAAAAGTGAAAAACAAAAATAAATAACAAAATGAAAAGTTCAAGGACCAAATTATAAAATATAGTAAGAACATATAAACACATAAAATAAAGAACTACCATAAGGTATATATAACACATATATGATATTTTGGGATGTTAGGAGGACTATAGGAGCAACAGGGCCCAAATGAATTGTCTGATATACATTCCTTAGGAACAAAATAGGCATGGAGGGAAGAAGGGGAGCAGTGGAGTCAAAATACTGAACTTACTGAGAGGAGAAAAACATTACTATAGCAAGCTTACGTACAAGATAATCAAGTAAAACGTCAAAATAAATGGCCTGAGTAAAACTAAATCCAAACTGGGCTAAAAACGGATATGAAAATGTGTAAAAATGTATAAAAATATATAGCCATTAAGTTTATATATAAAAACAATTGATAATATGTATACAAACAGCCACAGTCCAATCATGAAAAAGGGGGAACGTAAAAACTACCGATTTGCCATGGATTGCATGCTAAACAGTGGAGTGGAGGAGTGGCCTAGTGGTTGGGGCAAGGTACTTCAGGCCGGAAGGTCGGGGGTTCAAATCCCACTAGAGGACAGCAACCTTGGGCCGGAAGGACTGGGGTTTCTAGTCACACAGGTGCTCCTTGTGATCTTGGGCAAGCCACTTAACCCTCCATAGCCCATGTTCCCTGTAAAATAGTTATCTCCAGGAACAAGCAGGAATGAGTCTTCACATATGGGTATCGTCGGTACCGACGGAGCCTGCGCGGGAACGCTCCCCAGCCTCCAGTAAGAAAGCCTTTGGGAGCATCCCACAGCGCCTGCGCGCTGCCTTCCCGCCTTTCCTAACCGCCTCTCTCCAGTTCTTCTTTTCCGCGGAGCCAGCAGGTCGTGTTCCTGTCACCGCTGAAGAAGTTCTTTATTTTTCTTTATTTCTTTGGTCGCGCGTCTGCCTTCTTCGACGTCGGACCGGTACCGCCGGTCTTGTCTTTTCTTTCTTCTTAAAAAAAAAAAACCCTACCGTTTCCACTTCTGTGCAATTTTGTCTTTTCAGCCTTAGGCCTAGAAGATTTTTCCTCATGAAAAAGCCCGCTTCCGGGTTTAAAAAGTGCACGAAGTGCAGCGGTACTCTTTCTATTACCGACACCCATGACTGGTGTCTAAAATGTTTGGGTCCTGACCACTCCATCACCGATTGTGAGTCCTGCTCCATGATGTCTAAAAGAGGTCGACAGAATCGAGCGGCAAAGCTCAGTACCCTGTTTCCCTCTGATGCAGCTTCCGTGGCATCGACATCTTCCAGGGCTTCGTCGTCTTCCCATGGATCTCAGGTAACCAAACATAAGTCCAGCCGGTCCTCGAAGTGTAGATCTCCCTCTAAGTATCGAGATGCCTCCGGGCTTACCCTCGAGGATCCTGCACCGGCAAGATTACCCCGGCGGGAGGCTCCGGCTTCCAAAGCTTCATCTATGGGGTCACAGGTTGACATCAATGGCGTGGCCTTGACCGATCACCTGTTGCCATGTTCTGGGGTACCGGTGGTCTCCACTGGTACCGACATCCAGATATTGGTTGCGTCGATGGATCAGAATATTCTGACCAAGCAGCGTGCCATCACGGCATTCATACAAGCTGCGACGCCTTCGGTACCGCAACAAACTCCGTTGGCGGTACCGGCACCGGTACCAATTGCATCGGCGTCGACTGCAGCGGTACCGGCACCGGTACCAATTGCATAGGCGTCGACTGCAGCGGTACCGGCACCGGTACCAATTGCATCGGCGTCGACTGCAGCGGTACCCTGTCCTGTGATGCCCATCGGTACCGAATCGGTACCGATCACTCCTGATGTCGATACCACTCGGTACGCGTATCGGGCCCTGCAAGAGCATCCAGACAGGCGATACTTCGATTCTTCTGAGGACTCTGATGAATCAGAGGCTTCTGTCGAAGCATCGGTACTCCTTCCTCAGGAGCCCTCTTCTCCAAAAAGAAAAATGTCTCCTCCAGAAGACTTGTCTTTTCAAGACTTCATTAGGGAAGTGGCCAGGGGCCTCTCTATTTCAGTGGCTCCTGAACCAGAGCCTAGAGCCAGTAAATTAGATATTTTACAATATCCTAAGGCTCCTAAAGAGGCAGCTACTTTACCAATTCATGAGATCCTTTATGATCACATGTTGGGCATAATGGAGACACCTCTTACTACTTCCCCTCATTCTCGCAGGTTGGACACCATGTACCGTGTTCCTCCTTGTCCTGGCTTTCATAAAACTCAGCTTCCTCACTATTCTATTGTGGTGGAGTCTGCTATGAAAAAGATAGAGTGCAAAAAGACACTCATCTAATCCTCCAGGAAGAGAATGCAGAACCTTAGATGCTTTTGGCAGGAGAATTTTCCAAGCCAATATGCTTACTGCCAGAATCAACTCCTATAGTCTGTATATGGGGATGTTTCTAAAAGAAGTTACAGATCATCTGCTAACTTTATCTCCTTTTATCTCAGAAGATAAAAGGGAAGAGTTTCTCACCTGGATTAAACATGCCCAGGATGTGTCCAAATTGTCCAACCGTGCAGCCTTTGACTCTTTTGAGTGTGCCAGCAGAGCCTCGGCTATTGCCATAGGTGCACGCAGACTTGCTTGGTTGCAAGCTTCTGATTTGGAACCCTGGGTCCAGGATGGATTAGGAAATCTTCCTTGTACAGGTGAAAACCTTTTTGGTAAGGATTGGCAAGCAAAGGCCACTCAGATGGATGCTGAAAATTCTGCCTTAGATAGACTTTCAAAGTCTACTTCTGCTCCTGCTAGAAAAAGGTTATTCAAAAAGACTTTCTTTCCCAAAAAAGGGAAATATTATCCTGGTTATGGTCTCCAGGCATCTTCTACAGGTCGTTTTGCTGCAAAGTGTCAGCAACAACCTAAACAAGCCAAGCCTAAGGCTACAAGGACTGCTACGGCCCAACAGCCTCAGCCTCCTCAGGGCCTTTGACTTACAACTAGAGAACTTAGCCTTTCTGGCTCTAGAAGAACCAGAGCCTCTCACCATTCCAGGAAGGTTAGCTCATTTTGCTCCCAGATGGGAAGAAATCACAGCAGAGCAATGGACCCTCTCCATCATAAGGGAGGGGTACAAGCTTCATTTCTTAAACCTTCCTCCTCACACTGTGGTGAGACAGTTCAATTCTCCAACATCTCTCCTCGACCTTCTGGGTCAGGAGATTGCTACCCTTCTTGCCCAAAGGGCAATAGAAGAAGTACCCCTTCTTCAACAGGGTTCAGGGTTCTAATCCCCCTATTTTCTTATTCCAAAGAAAACAGGGGGCTACAAACCCATATTAGATCTCAGAGAATTGAACAAGTTTCTATGCAAGGAGAAATTCAAGATGATTTCTCTCGGTGCTCTCCTTCCATACCTTCAGAATCAGGATTGGCTTTGTTCTCTAGATCTCAAGGATGCGTACACCCATGTCCTCATCCATCCAACACACAGAAGGTTCCTTCGGTTCCTTTATCAGGGAAAGCACTACCAATACAGAGTGCTTCCTTTCGGTCTGGCCTCTGCTCCAAGAGTGTTCACAAAATGCATGGCAGTAATAGCTGCATTTCTACGCACTCTAGGAATATTTGTATTCCCATATCTGGACGACTGGCTCATCCGAGCACCATCCCAGTCAGAGGCCCCGACTTCCCTAGCCTGCACAAGGCGTGTTCTTCAGTATCTGGGACTTGTAATAAACATCCCAAAATCACAACTCGCCCCTACTCAGTCTCTGGAGTTCATAGGGGCCTTGCTAGATACCACAACTGCAAGGGCCTATCTTCCCCAGGCCCGTTGCCTACGCTTGGTGCAGTTAGCCTCTCAAATTCAGTTAAAATCCCATTTAACTGCTCGAGAAATGTTACAACTGTTAGGCCACATGGCATCCACCGTGCATGTGGTTCCTTATGCTCGCCTTCACATGAGGGCAGCTCAGTGGACTCTGTCCACCCAATGGACCCAGGCATCAGGTTGCCTGTCAGACAAAATAGCAACCTCCAGTCACCTCTTTTGGTCCCTCCAGTGGTGGAAGTCCACTCAAAATCTGTTGCTAGGGTCCCCCTTTCAACAGTTGCTACCCCAAGCAACTCTTACAACAGATGCCTCCCCAAAGGGTTGGGGAGCTCATCTACAAGATCTCTCCACCCAAGGCATCTGGTCTCCACAGGAGACATCTCTACATATCAACCTCTTAGAGCTCAGAGCAATTCTTCTAGCTCTCAGAGTCTTCCACACCCTGCTCAGCTACAAGACAGTCCTCATCCATATGGACAACCAAATAGCCATGTTCTACGTGAACAAGCAGGGCGGGACAGGCTCTCTGTCGCTTTGCAACGAAGCTTTGAGATTGTGGGCCTTCGCCAGAGAGCATCAGATTCATCTCATGGCAGTATATCTTCCAGGGGTTCAAAACTCTTGGGCAGACAGACTCAGTCGAGTTCTGCTTCCACACGAATGGTCCCTCCATGGGGACCAGATAGCCAGGATCTTTCGAATTTGGGGAACCCCAGACATAGACCTGTTTGCAAGTCCGTGGAATGCCAAACTTCCACGGTTCTGTTCCAGGATTCCGTGTCAGGGAGTTCAGGCCAGGGATACCTTCCTCCTCGACTGGGGGCAAGACTTCCCCTATGCCTTTCCACCCATTCCCCTAATTTCCAAAACACTGTTCAAGCTTCAGAGAGACAAGGGGTCTATGATCCTCATAGCTCCACATTGGCCATGGCAAGTGTGGTACCCTCTACTTCTTCGTCTCTCTCAAGCTCCCTCCCTGGACTTGGGATCTGCTCCAGACCTCCTGTCCCAGGAGGAGGGAACGTTATGGCACCCAAATCCCCAGTCTCTTCATCTCAGAGCTTGGTTGCTGAAGGCCTAGACCTTCAAGATTGGCATCTGTCTCAGCAAGTGAAGGATGTCCTTCATGCTTCCAGAAAGCCTTCCACTAGACGTTCCTATGCTTTTAAATGGAAAAGGTTTACCAATTGGTGTGCAGAGAAGGGTCTTAACCCTCTTGCAATACCTCTGAATTCTTTACTAGAGTATTTGCTGCATTTATCCCATGCAGGCCTTAAAACGAATTCAGTAAGAGTCCATTTGAGTGCTATTGCAGCAAACCTTAAGCCTCTCAATGGACATCCTATTTCCTCTCATCCTCTTATTGCAAGATTCATGAGAGGCCTTCTTTTAACTAAACCTCCCATTAGACCACCTCCAGTGGCATGGGATTTGAACTTGGTTCTTGGACAGCTTATGAAGCCACCCTTTGAACCCTTAGCCACTACCTCCTTGAAATTCCTTTCCTGGAATGTTGTTTTTCTCATTGCAGTCACCTCAGCTCTCCGTATCAGTCAGCTGCAAGCCTTAGTGGCTAATCCTCCTTATACAAGGTTCCATCATGACAAGGTAGTCCTCAGAACTAATCCACACTTTATGCCTAAAGTGGTCTCACCTTTTCATCTGAACCAGGAGGTGTATTTACCTGTCTTTTTTCCAGGACCTCATGCATCAAGTGCAGAGAGGAATCTTCATACCCTGGATTGTAAAAGAGCACTTGCTTTCTACTTACAAAGGACACAGCAACATAGAAAGTCCTCTCAACTTTTTGTTGCTTTTGATCCCTCTCATTTAGGACTTCCAGTCTCTAAGAGAACTCTGTCCAATTGGATTGCTCAGTGTATTTCCTTCGCCTACCAGAGTAAGAACCTTTCTCTGGAGGGCCATGTCACAGCTCACAATGTGAGGGCCATGGCAGCCTCTATGGCTCATCTAAACTCTGTGTCCATTAACCAAATCTGTCGAGCAGCCACCTGGGCCTCGGTTCATACCTTTACAGCCCATTACTGCTTGGACAAGAACTCCCGCCGGGATGCCTTGTTTGGTCAGGCTGTTCTCAAACACCTCTTCCATACCTAATCAACTCCTACCCCCCATCCCTGGTTGGATGCCCAAGATCCATGGGGTGAGGTAGAGCCCTTCTCAGGGACTCACAGCTTTGGAGATTTCCTTGGCATCTCTAGCTGGGGAGTCCCCATATGTGAAGACTCATTCCTGCTTGTTCCTTGAGATAGCACAGTTACTTACCTGTAACAGGTGATCTCTGGGAACAGCAGGAATAAGTCTTCTCCACCCACCCACCTCCCCTAGGAGTTGTATCTCTCTAGCTATCTTTCCTTTCCTCTCTCTCTCTTTGTCTCAGCTTTAAAACTCGAACTGGAGAGAGGCGGTTAGGAAAGGCGGGAAGGCAGCGCGCAGGCGCTGTGGGATGCTCCCAAAGGCTTTCTTACTGGACGCTGGGGAGCGTTCCCGCGCAGGCTCCTTCGGTACCGACTATACCCATATGTGAAGACTTATTCCTGCTGTTCCCAGAGATCACCTGCTACAGGTAAGTAACTGTGTTATCTCCAAGTTATAATGCCCTGTTCAATGTAATTTCAGTTTGTTCAATGTAAACCGCACTGATGCAGAATAGCGCGGTATATAAGAGAATGTAAATAAATAAGACAGTATGAATGTGCATACTGTCTCAATCATCCCTCATTATCCAATCAGAAACTCTGACCAAAACAATCAAAATAATTCTTTACTCAGCTAAACTTACTTCAATATCTCAAGAGTCACAACAGCTAAACCACCTAAAAGGAGAAAATTATGTCAAACCACCATGGCAGCAACAATTTAGGGGAGAAAAAGCCTCAGAACCTTATCACGTCCAACTATTTGGCAACAAAAGCTGTAGGGGAGATCAAGAGCTTTACATCATAGGCATTAAAAAACTCCCCCTTCTTTTATTATAATTTTTATTCAATGGTTCAATAAACTCAGAAATGCCAAGAAAATACACTCTATACTCATCAGCCACATAAAGCATTAATCAATCTACCAAAACTCTTAAACCAGTCTTACAAAGCTACCAAACAACTTTAACCAACACTAAAGTCCTTTACTAAGAAACGTCACATTCACTCACACTAACACTCAGAACTTAAATCACACATTTAAAATTCAGAACTGAAAACACCAATAGAGGGGGGTGGGGCAGAGAAAGCACATACATGGCACCTCATTGTACATTATAGCATAGCAAAGGCAATTGTAAATAACAGATTACACAGCAATGCTGGCTTGCAATATGGGCTTGATTATAATGGTAAAAGCACCTCAGAACTGGGGCAAACCCTGCAAAAAACAAACAAACCAGTAAAGTTCAGAAAACTTTCTCAAAAGCACGGTTGGTCTGCTTTTCTTAAAGCTGTCACTGAGGAACTTTGGAACAGCTCTCGGTGAACTTGACTGAACAGGCTGCACTGCTGGAACCCACTCTAAACAGACTTCACTGCTAAACAGCCACACAGAATTTGCTGCCTAATGGTGACAATACCTCTTTTTACCCTCCTGCCCAACAAAGATCTTTGTTTCACTCCCATGAGCCTCATTAGGAGCAAGGGAATGGAGCCGGGAGACCCTAAGCTTATGGTCTCCCTGCTCCATTCCCTTACTCCTGGTGGTCTACTTCCTTGGCTTATGACCGGGTCTGGTGTCTCTTTGAGAAATGGTGTCATCTTCATAAGGTTTTGCCTTAACGGGTGCAGGTCATGTCTATGTTCTCCTTTCTTCAGGATGGTCTTGAGAAGAAGTTAATTTGGGTCTCCCTTTGGGTGTAAGTGACTGCGCTTTCCTTCTTCCGCAACCCAATAGCCAGCTGCTACCTTGCTGTTCGCCTTGATGTGGCACATTTTCTTCAGGGCATTCAGGTGTTGCGCCCCCCCCCCCCCCCTCGTTCCAGTGGTTCCCCCTTTGGTTGCTGAGCGTTGTTCTTTGGGCACTGCTGCAACCACCTTCTTAACCTTTAAAGCAAGTGACACTTAAAGATTTGTCTCTGAAGGCAGTCCTTCTGCCAGCTGTGACCTCTGCACCCCAGATCTCGGAGTTGCAGGCCCTATCATGTCAAGATCCTTTCTTATTCTTTTCTGCTGAGGGTGTTACCCTCCTTTCTACCCAAAATGTTTCCCCCCTTTCATATTTCTCAGGTGATTTCCCTGTCAGCCTTTTTGGCAGATCAGTGTTCCGGGTACGATAAGAACCTTAGTTACCTGGATGTGCGCAGGGTGTTACTCAGGTACCTGAAGTTACAAACTCTCTTCACCTTTCTGATTGCCTATTTGTCCTTTTTTTTTCTCTCTCTTTTTATTCAGGACCTTGCCAAGGGTCAGGCAGCTTACTTTCTGGATTAAAGAGGCAATTGCATCAGCATACATTCTAGCGGGCGAGTCTGTCCTGCTTTTCACTCAGCCCATGCTCAGGCTGCAACCTGGGCAGAATCATTCTCTGTTTCGCTATTAGATATTTGCAGGGCAGCGATGTGGTCTTCCTTATCCATTTTCGTGAGACATTACCGATTTGGATATCCAAGCTAGAGCAGCATCTCACTTTTGTACTCAAGGACTTGCTGCTGTTTCTTCCTGGCCAGAGGTGGCTTAGCTTTAGTACTTCCCCACTAGTCTGTGCTGGTATCTAGCAGGGTGCTCTGGATGGTGAAATTTTACTTACTGATAATTTCCTTTCCTGGAGTCCTACTAGATCAGTCCAGGACCAGTCAGTATGGGGCCTTGTTTTGGCAGTCTTCTGCCTTAGTGGATCTCCTGTACATAGTTTGGTTATTCCTTATTAATAGTTACGGTGCAGGGGCCCCTTCAGAGGATTCTCTGGGGGTTCCATTGCTTTGTTACGAAAATACTGTAGAGTGCCCCTAGCTGCACTGGGTTTTATGCTAGTGCTGATGTCACGGCACTGTTCTGTTTTTTTTTCTCTGTCTCGATCATTTGCTGGTAGGGGGAGATAGCCCACTAGTCTGGACTGGTCTATCAGGACTCTAGAAAAGAAAGTTATTGGTAAGTAAAATCTCACCTTTTTTCAGAGTGCATTGACAGCATAAAGGTATCCTGGCAAGCCTGGATTTAGGCATAGGCGAAGACATCTGTATAAATTTTCATAGACAACAGAATGCCTCCTGTTGCTGCTATGTGTTCTTTTGTGTATTGATAACCATCCTGAAGCTACAGCAATTCCTTTAAAGTAGGAGTTCTCAATTGAGTCCTTGGGACACACCTGGCTAACCTGGTTTTCATTGTGGTTATCAAAAAAACGTGGTTAGTTAGGTGTGTCCCAAGGACTGCGTTGAGAATTCCTGCCTTTAAGGAAATTCAGTGCGGGGCCTGTAAGCCTTTATACTCTGACAGGTCTTGTGGCAGCCTCAGGCCTTGCACAGGTTGCAGTGTTAACAGGAAGCTCATGTGAGGCGGGGGGGCATGTCTGTGCACAAGGGCTTGCAGGAGTTGTTGCTCCGATGAAGATTTAAACAGGTGAACCGGGGAAGGGGGTAAAGTGTTGCACCTTTGATTTCTAGGAAGGTGGGCCTGTTGATAATGATTAATCTGGCCCTACTAAGATTTATAGAAAACACGCCCTAGTCTTTCTCCTCTTGTCTTTACTGCGCTTTATGTTTAATGTTTTGATTCAGAATGTTTTTGTGCTGCTTTATTAAGTTATGCTGGGGTGTCTTATTGGTGCAGTCCTTGAAGACTCTAGCTGGTTAGGTTTTCAAGATAACCTAATTGGTATGCATGCTATTAATTTGCGCATTTCTTAATCGGTGAGATTTGAAGATGTAAGGGTGAAGATTCTAGAATCAAGTTTATATTTTTTTTGTACGGGGCCCATTTGCTGGAATTCTTTATATCACAAAAGTCTCCTTTCTGGTTGACAATTTGGCTTTCAGAAAATTTTTAAAACCTTGCTTTCTCCAGGAACAAGCAGGAAGTCAGCCCTCGCATATTGGTGATGTCAGTGTCAACAGAGCCGCATGGAAGCATCTCCCTAGCTTTCAAGGAAAGCATTTGGGAGATGCACCACTCAAGCGTGGTGCACTTCCTGCCCAAGGGTGCCATCTTGCCTCAGTCTCCTTTTTTCCACTGAGCCCTTAAGATGTTGTCCATTTTTCCCTGGAAAAAGTCTGATTTTTTTATTTATTTATTTTTTTTATTGGTTTTTCAATCAGTATAACAACCAACCCATTAAATACAAGACAATCAATCATAGGAATACAATATTATAATATAGCAATCACAAAAAAAAAGGAAATAGCATTGATAAAGTCCACATCATGGAACCTGAGAACGAGAGAAAAAAGAAAAAGAGGAAAAACAAAAAACAAAGGAAAACAAGGCTAAACAGCCCTCAAACTAGGAGGCAAAACATAACTACTCTGCCACACACTCCACTACTGTACCCTGCCTATCCAGAACAAACTTCTTCAAATGAGTAACATCCGTAAAAATATAAGTAGAGCCTTCAAAAGTTAACACACATTTACAGGGGTATCGGAGGAAAAAAGTAGCACCCAACTGCAGGACACGAGGCTTCAACACTAAGAAAAGCCTGCGCCTGAGCTGGGTGCTACGAGACACGTCAGGAAAAATATTAATTCTATGTCCACAGAAAGTAGCCATCTTGAACTTAAAAAAGGTTTTCAAAATAAGAAATTTACTATCCAAGGACTTCAAAGTGACCACTAAAGTGGAACGTGAATTTATCACCTCCAAAGAGTCCTCCAAAAATGCTGTAAGATTAGAAATAGTAGGCTCAATAATATCAAGACCTCCTTCCTCGGGATCAATACGCTTAGTGCTACGAGAAATATAATATAAATTAGACACCTCAATAGGATCTTTCAAAAGCAACACTTCTTTCAAATACTTGTCCAGAAGAATTTTGGGCACTAGGAGAGAAGTAATAGGAAAATTCAACAAACGAAGGTTACTAGAACGAGAAGCATTTTCAAGTGCTTCCACCTTTGTGTGTAACACTAAAGAGTCCTTGATCCCTACCACATTAGCTGAGTGTAACGGAAGAACAAAAGATTCTAACCGTTTACAATCAGCATCAACAGAAGAAATCTTTTTATCCAACTGTTGTAAAGAGGATACAGCTTCAGAGGAAAATTCACATAAAGAGCTCAAAGTAAAAGACAACTTGTCATCAATAACCTTTAAACCAGCCCAAAGATCCTTTAAAGTAATCTCCCTATCAGCAGGGGGCGGGGGGAGCACAGCTGAAGCACCCGCCGCGACCAACTGAACGGGTTTAGGTAAATTAACAACCACATCAGTATCGGGCTTAATTGAATCAGAAATAATCGCTAAAGAAGGAGTAGCAGAACCGGAAGGGCAGGGTGGAGGGGTCCGCCCTCCAGGACTAAGTGAGACACCCTCCGGGGAAGACTGGGCTACCGGGCGTGTTAGAAGATATTTATCAAGAGGACCGACCACAGGAGTACTGCTTGCCGGTCCAGCACTGCCCTGCCCAGACTTAGCCTTCCGTTTCCCCATCTGCCACAGTGCTTAAGTAAAGGAACTAAGCAAAACAATTCTTAAAAGAAATAACAGCAAATACCTTACACCACCGCAGTGGCGCCGCAGTGACGCCGAAGGGGCGCCAAAGGGGCGTGTCACGCCCCTTTGACCACGCCCCTTCGAAACACGCTCCACGGTCCAATTACACAAGCACTAAATAGCAAAGGGGGAGGTCCTCATTGGGTATAGATGTCCCCGCGATGCCTGCCCACAGGTAGGGGAAAGCAAAGCGTCCCAGAAGAAAGGCTCCTCCCGACGGCAGATTCGGGGTACACACACAGGCTCCCTGCACCTCCAACACACTCTCACCAGGTCCGAGGAGAGAAATGGTAAGGCAGTTCTTATACAGCCTGGGTCCTCACTAGCTGCAGATGTCCCCGCGATGCCTGCCCACAGGTAGGGGAAAGCAAAGCGTCCCAGAAGAAAGGCTCCTCCCGACGGCAGATTCGGGGCACACACACAGGCTCCCTGCACCTCCAACACACTCTCACCAGGTCCGAGGAGAGAAATGGTAAGGCAGTTCTTATACAGCCTGGGTCCTCACTAGCTGCAGATGTCCCCGCCATGCCTGCCCACAGGTAGGGGAAAGCAAAACGTCCCAGAAGAAAGGCTCCTCCCGACGGCAGATTCGGGGCACACACACAGGCTCCCTGCACCTCCAACACATTCTCACCAGGTCCCAAGTCTGATTTTTTAATAGTTAAATTTTGTCCATTTTGTGTACCGGTTCCTTCCTGCCCCCGAGCCAGCTCGCCTCAGCATTGCTCCTCGGATTCGTCTCTCCATTTTCCACTTTTATCATAGAGGTCTGCTTTGACCGACGTTTGCACCCTTTTTCAGCCGGAAGCCTCGAACCCCTGCCAGGAGGCAGGGACCGCTTTTCCCGATGGCCTCAGGTGGCTTCAAAAAGTGTGACCGGTGTGGCAGAGTTATGTCGCTTACCGATCCACACAACTGCTACCTCTGATGCCTTGGCCCAGAGCACAACAACTCCAACTGCGAACTCTGCAGAACATTAACCCCAAAGACCTTTAAAGAGTCTCCATCAGCAGCAGGAAAAGTTTTTTCATAAGTCTGACTCCGCCCTGGAGTCTCCGGTAACACCATGCTCCAGGGCACTCTCTGATACCTTGGTGCCCCACGAAGCCAGAGCCTCCTCGGAGTCCCGTGGCCATGGCTCCTCCGAGCGGAAATCCCCGGAAGTAGAGCACAAGAAGAAGAAATCCTTGAAGACCACCTCGGAGGATGGATCAGGGAAGAAGGTGAAATCCCACCCCAGGTCCTGCTGCCCTCCATGTTGCCCTGCAAGGAGTCGTCTGCTCCTGCCGACCGACATCTGGCCTCCGAGGCCATCCTCATTGAGAACTCCCCCTCGACAGTATCGAAGGCTGCAGAGCTAACTGGCATGGTAATCAAAATGGCAGCCCTAGAGAGCAGTATATCTTCCCTAGTGGCCATGCAGCAGGCGTTTATGTCCGGCTCGTCCGGTTCATCCGCCCCGACGACAGGACCCTTGACCTCGAGGGCTTTCCCGGACATCGAGCTTCATTGGCCTTGAGAGAGGCCCCTGTCGAGGTCTTGGTCCCATCCTTCGGGACACCGGTCTTCCCTGGCGAGTGCCTGCAGCTTGGATCAATGATCCTCTGGAAGTCCTGCACCATGGAGAGCGGTCCTCAACTGAGATGATCATGCGGCGTCTATCTCTTACTCTTATTCCAACCTTCCACGGGATGTGGAAGACATCCTCCTAGCCTCTCGAAAGGCCTCCACGAGAAGGGCGTACACCTTCAAGTGGCGACGTTTCTCACTGTGGTGCACAGAAAAGCAGACAAACCCATTCTCCTACTCTCTGCACGTGGTACTCCAATATCTGCTCCTCCTATCACAGGCGGGACTGAAGTCCAACTCAGAGTACACCTGAGCATCATCGCGGCACATCACCACTCAATCGAGGGGAAATCCCTCTCGGCTCAGTCCCTCGTGTCTCAGTTCCTACAGGGCCTTATGTTGTCCAAAGCCCCCCATCTGCCCTCCAGTGGTGGAATGGGGCCTTAATGTGGTGCTCTCGCAACTCGCTAAGTCTCCGTTTGAGCCTTTAGCTACCTGCCACCTGCAGTACCTCTCCTGGAAAAGTCACCTTCTTGGTAGCACTCACATCAGCTCACAGAGTCTGGTGGCAGAGCCTCCCTACACCAGGTTCTACAAGAACAGGGTGGTGCTCCACGCACACCCTAAGTTTCTGCCAAAAGTGTTATCCCCATTCCTCCTCAATCAGGAGGTGATACTCCCCACCTTCTTTCCAAGGCCTCACACTGGCAGGGCAGAGACCACTCTCCATACTCTGGATTGCAGGAGAGCCCTGTCTTGCTACCTGCAATGGACTCGGGGCCACTGCAAAGCTCAACAGCTTTTCATATACTATGACCCCAGCCGTCTGGGGCTCCCAGTGACTAAGTGAACTCTGTCTACTTGGATGGTGGACTGCATTACCCTTGCCTGTGAGCAAGCAGGGATCCCCCTGGACCAGAGAGTCACGGTGCACCGCATCAGGGCCATGGCTACTTCCATGGCCAATCTGTGTTCCATCCCCATGATGGAAATTTGCCGGGCCGTCACCTGGTCTTTGGTCCATACCTTTGCAGCTCACTATTGCTTTGAGAGGGAGCCCAGTGGGACAGCGCCTTCGGCCAGGCCATACTCTGTAATCTTTTCGGGTTGTAGGCAACTCCTGCCCTTTGACCCTTCTGTGTTTAGGCTGTTGGAGTGCTGGTTCTCTGCCGGACACCTGGGTTTTGCGAGTGCCTCTCTTAGGGATTCAGCTGCTGCTGATCACAGCTCACCTTTGCAGGTCGCTGTGACATTTTTGTATAGGTTCTCGGTAGCCTGAAGCTGGGGCGTCCCATATGTGAGGACTGACTTCTTGCTTGTTCCTGGAGAAAGCATAGTTACTCACTTGTAACAGGTGTTCTCTGGGGACAACAGGAATCTGCCCTCGCAACCCCCTCCCTCCTCCCCTTGGAGTTGTTTCTTTACCATCTTTTATTTTTGCCATCTTAGCTATGTCATTGGACTGAGGCAAGATAGCACCCTTGGTCAGGAAGTGGACCACGCATGTGTGGTGCATGTCCCATATGTGAGGACTGATTCCTGCTGTCCCTGGAGAACACCTGTTACAGGTGAATAACCATGCTTTTTCAGACAGTGTTAGTTGAGTTGGTTATGAGGAGATTAATGGTAGATTCTATTAAAAGGGAGAGTATGTTAAGTACAAGAGAAAAGGTTGTGAAGATGGTTATGGACTGTATTAGGCTTATTTTTCATGCATTAGGTATAGATACGCATATGGACGAAAGGTTCTGTGTTTTATAAGTCACCCTGAGCCAATATTGTTTTGGAAAGGTAACATATACTTTATTTTTTATATCACCATCTCAAACTTTTCATTATGGATAGTCTGAAAACCGGAGCGATTTGGAGCCCCTGAGGACTTTGTGTCCATCTCAGGGCTAGAGTGCACCACTGTTCAACTCTGTTCACATTTGAGCTTCATCTTAGTACTAAACTTGACTGCCTACAAGCTTGGAATGATGCTGGCCAGTGAACTCTTCTGTATTTCTTTAACTCACAGGTTTCTGATCATGACATACCTACAAAAACTGTGCCCAGAGCATATAAGGCTTTCTGATCTTTTAAGAGAAAGTGAGAAAAAATGATCATTTCACATTGATTGACTAATGTCTGGTTGGAAACTTTGAAGCAGGAATAACAGTACCAGGGATTGTTTTTGGTTTTCTACTTTTAAATAATATGTTTCATTCAAAAGGGAGTATGTACATGTCAAGCCTGAAAACCATGCAACTATAGAACACACAAGGCCCAAAATTTATTTTATTTATTTATTTAGCTGCATTTATATCCCGCCTTTCACCGGGTCAAAGCGGTTGGGGGATACATTTAACACGAGGGGATATGAGACACATACACTAATACTTACAGGGAACATGGGCAATGGAGGGTTAAGTGGCTTGCCCAAGACCACAAGGAGCACCTGCGGGACTAGAAACCCCAGTCCTTCCGGCCCAAGGTTGCTGTCCTCTAGTGGGATTTGAACCACCGACCTTCCGGCCTGTAGTACCTTGCCCCAACCACTAGGCCACTCCTCCCTAAATGATGTATGTTTATATTTTATGTTGAGTTACACAGAGTTGCTTGGGAAATTCAATATCTGATGGTTGGTATATTAGAAAACAAAGCCAGACTTTATCAAATTATATATTAGATCAGATTTTTATTTGAGTGTTGAGATATACAGTGTGTGTTAACATTAAAGGGAACACACACATTTTTTTTTCAATTGCAACTCAAGCATATTACTGTTCTTTCAGATGTGTGATCAAGAAATTAGACATGAGGAATTTCTTACAGTGAGGAGTTTGTTTTTTATCTGCTTTTATACTACTGACTTATTCTTTTAACATAATGTTATCTATTCCCAACCACATTTGCAGAGGCCAATTGGACTTTCATTCCGAAGTTCCCATCCTGTACCTCTCAGGAAAGTAAGAGTGCTGAAACCAATGCAAAGAGAGTCAAATCTTCAGGTCTCCTCCCCTGCACAAAGAGGGCACAGTCCATCCTTGAGGGTTAGATTAGAAAGGAACCATGTCCCAACTAGGTTGGCAGTAAAGGCTGTGCACCCAGCGGCTCTTCAACAAGAGGCACAGCAAACTGCATTGAGACAGAGTCCTCCATTACCTACCATCGTCTCTACGCACTCGTTGCAGCCACCTTTCTCTACAGCCACTGGGATTCCTGACCTTAATGTCCAACCGAAGCTAGTGGAGGCAGTCACCGAGAGCTCTGGTATTGCTGCATCTCCTGCTAGCAGTGGTCCTCTGATTTCTTCAGTGAGACAGATGGCTGAATCCAGTGGTAGAGAGAAGGGACCAGTAATGTCGAATTACATGTCTTCATCCGGAAGCTCCAATAGTAATGAAGAGCTGCCCTCTTCCTCGGTCACTATCAACCCTAGTTTAGGTGAGTCATAAACCTAGGAAAGAGAAAACTTCATTGTAAAGTGGAGAACCTTTGTTTGCATAAAGTGGGAACAATTTTGAAACTGGTTGAGAGGCTTGCAAGGAAGTACCTGTTGGCTTGCTAGCTTATTTTCAAAGCAAAACTCCTAATGGAGTCTCTTTTGAAAATTTGGTAACACAGGACCTTGCATCTGATTTACAGCAGGTACAAATTATGTCCAGAAAAGTGCTCCTGCTAATTTCAGAATGAAATTACCACACGTACTTACCTCCCCTTCTCTTACCTTGATGCTTTTTATTACCTGGGGGAGAGGGGGGACTTTTCAGCACAGGGAATTGAACTGGGCAGATCTTGCTGAAAATAGTCCTTAGTATGTCCATCTGCTGTATGGCATGTAAGTCATACTCGCATAGCTTAATAACTAGAATTCCTTCCTTATCGTCCCTCCAGTCCAGTCCAGTCGCATGGGTTATCTCCCTCACCAGCAGCTGGAGACTGAGCATGCCAGGATTTGATGATATCAAGATGGCAGTGAGTACCACACCCAAGACCAGCATTTTCAGTCTCCAGAAGCTGGTGTACATATTTGTGTAGACTGGACTCCACTGAAGGGATTGATTTAAAAAAAAAAATGGAAACGGTCTAGGAGGGGAGGGACCTGGCATCACCTGATCCAACAGTCCCTGTTCTGTCAGGACCCTTGCCCCAGACACTTCAGGCAGAGAAACTCTGAATCAAAGAAAGTCAGCCATTACTTTCTTTGACTGAGAGTTTCTCTGCCTGAAGTGTCCGGCAAGGGTCCTGACAAAACTGGGACTATTTGATCAGTCCGGTTCCATTAAGGATGTATTACTTGGTGATGCCAGGTCCCTCCCCTCCTCAGCACAAAGAAGTTCCCTTCAACTCAGGGCTGTACTGTTGAGTAAGTTCGATTTTTTTTATTCTTGGAATCGCAGAAGGCCCTTTTGAGGGAGGGGGGAATCAGCAAGGCCAAGTGAGTGAAAGCGAGTGGATCGGACTCGGGGGTTGTTGCGGCGCGTTGGGGGTGGCTTTGGCAATCAGGGTCTGAATCGCACCAACTAAGTCACTCGTTTGTTTGGATTTTAGTTTTGGTTCATTACATTGCACTGTTGCTGGTTTCTATTATTGGTTTTGCTTTGCTTTTCATTGCTCTCATGCCTGCAGGAAAGACAGCATGCTCGTCGTGTGGGAGCCGTTGGGGGACCCTCTCAGCTGCCAGATTTTGCTATGGCTGCAAATCGGAGGCAAGAAGTGCTGAGGAGGTGCTGTCTGCTAGTAAGTCATCTTTGGGGGATTCTCTGCCTAAATCGGGGAATGTTTTGAATCAAGCACATCAGTCTTTTTCTTTCTCTCAAGGTCCCACATTTTTAGTGGGAAACGTGGCCATTTTAGGGCAGTCTCCCTCAGCAGCCCCAATTATGAAGGACAGGCAGAGCGTGCCTTTTTCACATGTGAGGGCTTCATTTCTTCTAACATTCCAGGTTTCTGAGACTTCAGCTACCCCTTTTATCTCTGATTTTGTTCTCCTGCATGAGACTTATTGCCTGAAGCAAGTACTTGTCAGTTCTACCAGGAGCTTTCCCCCAAACCTAGGAGGCTGGATGTGGAGCCTTTTGAGGACAGGCTTCTGTTCATTCGGATGGCCCTCGGACTTACTGGGGAAGCTTCTGTGGTGAAGTTTGAAGAGGGGGAAATTCCACCAGGGAAAACCCCAACATTGTCAGGATGTTCTGTTGGAAGGAGCTAGCAACCTGATTGCACAGTCGTTGGCCATACTTAATATTCTCCAGGACCAAGCAGGAAGTCAGTCCTCGCATACGGTTGACGTCGGCGCCGACGGAGCCCTCGTGCGGAGCATTTCCCCAGCTTTCAAAGAAAGCCTTTGGGAATGCAGTGCGCATGCGCAGTCCCCTTCCCGCCCAAGGGTGCCATCTTGCTCAGTCTGTCTTTTCCACGGAGCCCAATGGACGTAGTTCATGTCACCCAGGAAAAAGTTGATTTTTTTCTGTGATTTTCGCTTCTCTTTATCCGGTTCGATGCCAGTTCCACTTCCCGCCTGGGCTCGGTACACTGGTATCGAGTCCGGAACTTCTTTTTCGTTTTTTGTCCTTTGTGACTAGCGTTTGCACTTTTTCTGTTATTTTCACTGGCAGCCCGGTCTTTTGACCTTGCAGGTGCCCTTTTTCCCCCATTGGCTGCCAGCGGGTTAAAAAAATGTGATCGGTGTAAGAAACTTACTTATGTCTCCCACCGACACACACGACTGCTGCCTCCGATGCCTCAGGCCCGACCATGACTCGCTGGTCTGTGGCCTGTGCGGCAAGATGTCGTTGAAGGCGCTTTGGAGCTGTCAGGATCAGCATGAAAGAATTTTTTCGGAGTCTGCGTCCGGCCGGGCCCGGACTTCGTCAGAGGCCTCAACATCTCGGGAGTCTGACCCCGAGCGGCAGGGTCTCCCACCTGGGAGCACAAAAGGAAGAAGAAGCTCGTGAGGACGGCGTCAGTGGAGGCACCTGGATCCTCGAGGGCCATGTCACGCAGCCCTGACCACTGCCCCGGGCTCTCGGAGTCAGAGCGGCCGACCAAGCAACCTCGCCTGGAGCCGGAGTCCCCGAGTCAGGTAACTTCTGTTGTCCTCGTGGACTCTCCCCCGGGAGAACTGATGTCGGGCCCGACGCAGTCGGGGCCCGAGTCAGGGGCTGCGGAGTCTCCTGAGCTCGGACTCAGGCTGACGGCCCCGGAGAGCAGCCTAGCTGCCTTCATGGAGCAGCAGCAGGTACTGATCGCCGGTCTGACCGGTGCATCTGCCCCAACCACCGGGACCTCGACGTCTAAGTCGATCCTAGAGGCCGAGTCGATTCTCGAGTCAATCAAGTCTCAAGTCGATCCTCGGCCACAGTCTCCCTCAACCTCCCTTTTGGGCCGAGTGGCATCGAGGCCCGCACGGCTGGAGCCGCTTGACGACGACGCAGAGGAGTTGGCATGAGTGACGGAGGATGAGGAGTCTCCTGACACCTTCCGGACCCGGTGCGTCCCATTGGACTTCCTGGAGTCCGAGCTTCGGAGAAGGTCCCCCCCCCCCCCCCCCCGAGGCTACCCGGTTCTTGGATTTCGTCAGGGACATGGCCAAGGCTTTGGCATTCCCGGCGGACACCGAGGAGGAGCCTCAAGCTAAGGAGCCTCAATGCCCTCCAGTACGACTTTCCTCCGAAGGAAGCCTTTACTGTTCCGGTTCCTCCGATGCTGGAACGGCTGCTCTTCCGTATGTGGGAAGCACTGGCCTCAGTGCCGGTTCTGAGCAAGCGGGTCGATTCCATTTATCGAGTCTGTAAGAGCTCTGGGTTCCAAAAGGCGCAGCTACCGCACAACTCCATTGTTGTGGAATTGCCCATGCACAGACTGAAAAGTCAGAAGATGCACTCCTCAGTGCCTCCTGGCCGGGAGGCCCGGAACCTGGATGCCCTTGGTAGAAAGTTCTTCCAGGGCTCTATGCTTTCTTGCCATGTCCAGACTTACCAGCTGTACATGGGCATGTACTTAAGGGACCTGGCAAAGGAAATTGCCGGGTTCTCGGCTGACCTCTACGAGGAACCCTTGCAGAGGTTCAAAGCCTTGTCTTCAGGGATACAGGAGTGCTCGAAGTTTATATCTTGAGCAGCCTATGACGGCTTCGAGGCTTCGGCCCGGGTAGCCATGGCCGGCATCGTTGCACGCCGTCAGGCCTGGCTACAGTCGTCGGACCTGGAGTCATGGGTACAGGACAAGTTGGTCGATGTCCCCTGCCAAGGTGACAACCTATTCGGCAAACCCATGACTGAGAAGTCTGCGGAAATCGAGACCGAGCCTCTCACCAGGACAAGACTGTCCAGAAAGACTTCTGCTCCGTCTCATAAAAAGAAGGGCTCAGGAAAGAAGCCCCTTTTCCCGAGGAAGGGTGCAGCCTACAAAACCTATCCTCAGTATCAGGCCTCTCCAGCTCCCCAACAGGGCCAGCAGGCCAAGGGGCAGGGACATGGGCCCCATAGGCAGAAGACCCCCAAGCCGCCAGCTCTGGCTCCTGCACAGCAGGGAGCGGGGTTTTGACTCCCACAGCATAGCCTCTCCTCCGCCGGTGACTCCACTCAGCACTGGGGGTCGGCTGACTCTGTACGCCTACAGGTGGCCAGCCATCACAAGGGATACCTGGGTACTGAGCATAATCCAGAAGGGCTATATGCTCCATTTCCACCAGCTACCCCCATTCTACTAACCAGGGGAGCCTCCAGAACTCCCTCTGCACAGGAACCTCCTCCTTCAGGAGTTGGCAAGTCTTTTAAAGGAACAGGCGGTGGATCCGGTGCCACACCACCTGGAAGATGTTGAATGATAAACAAACAAAAAATTCTTCAGATGTTGAGCGATAAAAAACACCTACTACAAGAAGGTCTCAGCAGCACGGGCTAGTGGCAAAACTGATATCAAATCATTGCCAACATACACCTGCCCAATCACATCAACGACCTTCTCATAGTACCCAACTCAAAACTGCCACTGGCAGCGAAAAAACTCACAAAACATTCAAAACATTCTTCACTGCACTGGGCACAGACTCAGCACCCCGACGTCTCCATCCAGAGCTCTTTAAACGTTTCGCGAGAAAACTCGCTTCCTCACAGGAAACCAGCTGAAACAAAACATTTGTTTTGTTTTGTTTCGGCCGTTATGTTTTTAGGGTAAGTAATTTTCTAGACTATGATGACTTGTGGCTGTTTGATAATGTGATAGTGTGGTATGGTGGTGATACGATGTTTGTTTTGTTTCAGCTGGTTTCCCCTGAGGAAGCAAGTTTTCTCGCGAAACGTTTAAAGAGCTTTGGATGGAGACGTCTTTAAAGAGCTCTGGATTGAGACGTCGGGGTGCTGAGTCTGTGCCCAGTGCAGTGAAGAATGTTTTGAATGTTTTGTGAGTTTTTTCGCTGCCAGTGGCAGTTTTGAGTTGGGTACTAAGAGAAGGTCATTGATGTGATTGGGCAGGTGTATGTTGGCAGTGATTTGATATCAGTTTTGCCACTAGCCCGTGCTGCTGAGACCTTCTTGTAGTAGATGTTTTTTATCGTTCAACATCTGAAGAATTTTTTGTTTGTATACATTCTGAACAGCTTTTGTTTGTATGGAGTGAGTTTTTTAATTGAGTACCGTTGAATTGTGTAACTCCTTGTTTATTGTAAACCGCGCTGATGCTGAATAGTGCGGTATATAAGAGACTATAAATAAAAATAAAATAAAATAAATAAATATACACGCTTGAACTTGACCATATATTGTGGACACCACCTGGAAAGGCAAGGCTTCTACTCCTGGTACTTCCTAGTACCAAAGAGAACAGGAGGCCTCAGACCTATCCTAGACTTGCGAAATCTGAACAAGTTTCTGGAGAGGGAAAAGTTCAAGATGCTTACCCTTGGAATTCTGCTGCCCTACCTCCAGCAGGGAGACTGGCTATGCTCTTTAGACCTAAAGGATGCTTATACTCACATCCTCATCCATCCAGACCACAGGCAATATCTCAGATTTATGGTGGGAGGAAACCATTTTCAGTACAGGGTACTTCCCTTGCCTGACTTCTGCCCCCAGATTTTTCACCAAATGCCTGGAGGTGGTGGCGGCATTTCTCAGAAATCAGAGGATTTTTGTCTTCCCATACCTGGACGACTGGCTAATCAGGGGCCAGTCATTCCAGGAGGCCCGACAGGCCACTCTTCGCACAGTTTCTCTTCTCCAACATTTGGGCTTTGTTATAAACTACGCAAAGTCCACTTTGCTCCTCTCTCAGAACCTAGAGTTTATAGGGGTGAGACTGGACACCCTTCAGGCAAGGGCTTACTTGCCTGAGGACAGGGCCCACAGATTGATGGAGTTGGCAAACGAGTTCCAAAGCAATTCTCAGGTATCCGCCAGGCACTATCTGTGGCTTATGGGCCATATGGCATCCACTGTACATGTGACCCCGAATGCCCGTCTGCACATGTGGATGGCTCAGTAGTGTCTCAGAGAGCAGTGGACACAAGCCACCGGCAACCTCTGAGACAGAGTAAAGGTGTCCAGATGACTTCTGAACTCTTTACAGTGGTGGCTACAGCTGCAAAACCTTCTCAGGGGTGTACCTTTTCAGCCTCCAGCACACACAAGGGTACTGACGACAGATGCTTCCTTAAGAGGCTGGGGTGCACATTGCTAGGGCTCATGCACTCAAGGCCTGTGGTCCCCTCAAGAGGCCACACAGCAGATCAACCTTTTAGAGCTGCGAGCAATCCGCTTAGCTCTGCAAACCTTCTGCCATGCTCTCTTTCAGTAGTCTGTCCTAGTTCAGACAGACAATCAGGTGGCAATGTTCTACATGAACAAACAAAGGGGCACAGGGTCCTGGCTCCTATGTCAGGAGGCACTGGCCCTTTGCTCCTTTGTGGTCAAACAAGGCATGTTTCTCAAAGCAGTTTATCTACCTGGGCAGGAAAACTTCCTAGCAGATTAGTTAAGCCGGATTCTCCAGCCCCACGAATGGCAGTTGAATCCATTGATGGTCCAGCAGATCTTCCTCCACTGGGAACTTCCATCCATCTATCTCTTTGCAAGTCCACTAAACCGTCGGCTGCCCAGGTTTTGCTCCAGACAGTCGCATCCCCTGAGTATGGCAGCAGATGCTTTTCTAATCACTTGGTCTATGGGCCTCCTGTATGTGTTTCCTCCCATGCCCCTGGTGACCCGAACTCTGTTCAAGATCCTCCGGGACAAGGCCTTGGTGATTCTGGTAGCCCCAGATGGCCGAGGCAGCCGTGGTTTCCACTTCTTCTGCAGTTGGCGGCGGAAGCTCCGTTCCCTCTGGGGCTGCAACATGATCTCCTGTCTCAAGAGCAGGGTTCCCTTCTGCACCCCAATCTCAGGTCCCTCAATCTGATGGTCTGGCTGCTGAAAGGATAGTACTAGCTCCCTTACTTCTACCTAAGGAGGTGGAGGAGGTGGTCTTGACCTCTAGGAGGCAGGCCACCAGAAAGTCCTATGCCCTCAAGTGGCATAGGTTTTCGGTATGGTGTGCTCAGCGCAATGAAGATCCTTTCTCTTGCCTTGTGCCAGTAGTACTGCAATATCTACTTCACCTTTCAGACCTAGGCCTTAAGTCTAACTCTGTTCAGGTCCACCTCAGTGCTTTGTCAGCGCACCACTCACCGGTGGAAGGACAGTCTGTCGGTTCACCCCTTGGTGTCCAGATTTCTCAGAGGTCTGCTTCTACTCAAGCCTCCGGTTTGTCCACTGGTGACTGAGTGGGATTTGAACGTGGTCTTGCAGCAACTTACTTGCCCACCGTTTGAGCCGATGGCTACTTGCCATTTGCGATTCCTCTCTTGGAAAGCGCTCTTTTTGGTGGCTCTTACCTCGGCCAGATGTGTGAGTGAACTACAAGCTCTGGTTTCTGATAGACCGTACACACGGTTCTATAGGAACAGGGTGGTCCTACGGACTCATCCCAAGTTCCTCCCTAAAGTAGTCTCCTCTTTCCACCTCATTCAGGAGGTGGTTCTTCCGACCTTTTTTCCCAGGCCGCATGCCAGCCAGGCTGAAACAGTCTTGCATACCCTGGACTGTAAAAGGGCATTGTCCTTTTACATAGAACGTATGCGGGAGCATCGAAGGGCTACTCAGCTCTTTGTCTCATTTGACCCTAATAGGATGGGGTTACCTGTCTCCAAGCGTACGTTGTCCACTTGGGTGACTGATTGCATCGCCTGGGCATACAGAGCGGCCGACCTCCCCTTGCAGGGTTGGGTCACGGCCCACCGTGTCAGGGCGAAAGCCGTGTCAGTAGCTCATCTCCGCTCTGTTCTGTTGGCAGACATCTACCGGGCCGCAACTTGGTCTTCAAGCCAGACTTTTGCAGCCCATTACTGCCTGGAGAGAGAGTCCCGGCAGGACAGTGTTTTCAGCCAGGCGGTACTCCGTAATCTCTTTGAGGTTTAGGCAACTCCTACCCTCCGTCCCTTTTGTTGGGCTAACGTATGGGATGCGTTCTCAGAGAAAATTCTTATCACGGATGCTGAGGCTCTTGTGAGGGAGCCAATTTTTCAGCTCTGGGTTCACGGTAGCCTAGAGCTGGGGAGTCTCATATGTGAGGACTGACTTCCTGCTTGGTCCTGGAGAAAGCGTAGTTACTCACCTGTAACAGGTGTTCTCCAGGAGCAGCAGGAATCAGTCCTCACGACCCTCCCTCCTCCCCTTGGAGTTGCAGTCATATACTTCATTTTGGGGTTTTTTTGCTGTGTTTTAGCTATGTCATCTGAGCAAGATGGCACCCTTGGGTGGGAAGGGGACCGCGCATGCGGGTTGCATTCCCAAAGGCTTTCTTTGAAAACTGGGGAAATGCTCCGCACGGGGGCTCCGTCGGTGCTGACGTCACCCATATGTGAGGACTGATTCCTGCTGCTCCTGTAGAACACCTGTTACAGGTGAGTAACTACACTTTCCCCAAAGTTCTCAGGCCAGTGAAAAACTCTTGGAAGACCTCCTTCTGCAAGTTATTCAGACATCTCAGACTGCCTTTCTGCTCCACAGGGCCATCATGAAAATAGCTGAGGCCAAGTGGGAAGTGCCGGAGGCAAGATTGTGGGGTGGGCGAGCAATGGCTCATTTGTACCCGCTCCCGGCAGAGGAAAAGGAGCAGCTAAAGTTACCACGGGTAGATACCCTGGTGTCAGTGATCACCAAGAAAACTACAATTAAGATTAAGGCCACAACCCGAAAACATAGGCACTACTGTAAATAATGTGTAGATATGTTACCCCAGTTAAATCCAAGTTTTAATCCCTGTTGGCCCTTCCGCACAGTATATTCTGTTTATTGTAAACCGCACTGATATGTAATAGCGCGGTATATAAGAGAAGTTAAATAAATAAATAAAAATACAATTCCGGTGGAAGGCAGGGCTGCCCTGAAGGATGCTCAGGATAGGATGCTGAAACAGTTCTTTGAGATCAACTACCTCCTTGTATTTGCCATGTAAACTGCTTTGATGAAAGGAAAAGGCAGTATAGAAAACCTGTTAAATAAATGCCTTGTTCCTGCAAGCATCCATTTGTGGGGCCTATGTAGCTGGGCGTGCTTGCGTTGGGTCCAGGGATTGCCAAAGTTGGAGTCGGACCCTCCCAGCCATTGTCGGAGGCAGCTAATTTGGAGTCCATAGTGGCCTATCTGGCGGATGCCTTTTATGATTTGGTGTGGGCGTTGGCCAAACATATGGCATCGGTGATAGCAGCTCGGTGTTTTCTCTGGCTACAGAACTGGTCGGCGGATGTTTCCTCTAAGACTCGTCTCAGCAAGCTCCCATTTCAGTGGAAACTCCTCTTTAGGAATGCCTTAGAAAAGCTGGTCAAGGATTTAGGAGAGACCAAAGGGGTATGGCTTCTAGAAGAAAAAACAGAAACCAATCCAGTCGACTGCTCCAGCGAGGGGGCAGTTCTGGGACTTTGGGCAGTTCCAGGCCATCTGTTTTGCTTCCTACCCTGCTCCAGGTCAGTCCTTTCGGGCAGTAGAGGAGCAGGCAGAAGTGGTTATTCAGGAGCCTCAGTGGGTCCCAAAAAGTCACAATGAAGCGAGGCGGGTGGGGGGGGGCCAAGGCCGGGGGTAATACCTGTAGGAAGTTGCTGCAGCATTTTTACCCTGCCTGGGTCCGTCTAATATCTAACCAGTGGGTATTGGTAGTCATCCGCAAGGGTTATGCACTTGAGCTGGTGCATCCTCTTCCAGAGGCCTTCATGCTGTCTCCCTGCAAGGCTCCAGCCAAGGTGCAGGTGGTTCAAGACACTCTCCAGCGGCTGTCGAAGTGTCTCCAGAACAATTAGGTCACGGGTCGATACTCCATCTATTTCGTGGTACCCAAAAAAAGCAGGTTCTTTTTGGCACATTGTAGATCTCAAGCACATAAACAGGGCCCTGAAAATACTGCATTTTCACATGGAGATGCTGCACTCTATAATTGTTGTGATCTGAAAGGGTGATTTCCTCACGACTTTTGATTTGATGGAGGCATGTCTTCATATTCCTATTTGCCTGGATCATCAGAGGTTTCTCTATTTTGCAGTGCCCATGGGGCATTTCCTGTTTTGGGCACTACCATTCAGGTTGGCTACAGCTCCATGAACGTTTACAAAGTTCATGGTATTCGTGGCGGTGGCTCTAAGGCAGGAAGGAATGCTGGTGCATCCTTATCAAGGTGAGACCTTTCTGCTTGGGCAAAGTCATTCTCTGAAAGACGCAAGGCCACCCAGCGCATAGTGAATAGCCTTTATCAGCTTGGGTGGGTGATTAATTTCTCCAAGAGCAGTCTTCAGCTGCCTTAGGATCTGATTTACTTGGGAGCACTTTTTGAAACAGAGTGGTATCATCTCCTTGCCCCTTGACTGGGCTCAGAAGTTGCAAGTTCTCTGGGAACAAGCAGGAAGTCAGTCCTCACATATGGCTGACTTTGGCACTGACGGAGCCCTCGCTGAAGCATCTCCCCAGTTTTCAGAGAAAGCCTTAGGGAGATGCCGCCATGCATGCGTGATTCCCTTCCCACCCAAGGGTGCCATCTTATTCGGTCTCCTTTTTTTCCGCGGAGCCTTTCAGATGTCTGTCTTCCCCTGTAAAAAGTTCATTTTTTGCTTTCTGAGTTTCATACTCTCCCTCTGGTTTGCACCGGTATTCTTCCTGCCACCCAAGCATGCTGCTTTGGCATCAAGTCTTGGGTTCATTTTCTTTTTTTTTTTCGATTTTTGCGCCTTCACACCCTTTTTCCCAACTGGAAGCACCACGGATCTTTGACCTCGCCAGGATAATTTTTTCACATTTGGCTACCAGTGGCTTTAAAAAGTGCAATCGATGTACAAAGATCTGGTCTCGCACCAATACTCATGATTGTTGACTACACTGTCTTGGACCAGACCACGACCCCGCGGCCTGTAGTCTTTGCAAAAAGATGTCCACCAAGGCCCTCAAGAGCCATCAGCAGCACGACAAGTTATTCCTGGCGTCCCCGGCGCTTCTGAAGGCCAAGGCCCTGTCTGAAGCTTCGGACTCCCGTAGTATTCCCACGGATCCTGGTTGATGCCATGGGCCTTCAGAAAGGGGTTCTCCCTCAAAGGAACAAAGGACAAAGGTGAAACCCTCAAAGGCAGCATCCCTGGACGGTTCCGACAGGCCGGATAAGTCCCAAGCCAGGTCCTGCAGTCCATGCTGCTTGTCCGAGGGCTTGAAGCAGGAGCTGCCTACTAAGGTCGCCCGTAAGGAATCGACTGGAGATCGGCCCCGGATACCTGAAGCCATCCTCGTTGAGGGACTCCCTTTTGCGGGAACTGGCGCTGGACCCAAGTTCCTCTATGCCTGTGCCGAGAGCTGCAGAGTCATCTGGACTGGAGTCCAGAATGGAGGCCTTGGAGTGCAGCTGGTCTGTCTTCATGGTCCAGCAGCAGGCATTGATGTCCAGTATGACCGGTTCTTCCGCGCAGACTACTAGGCCCTCGACATAGATGACATCCCAAGAGGCCGAGCCAGTCCTCAGCCAAGGTCCCGCTCAACAGGACTGAGGTCTTCCCCATCTAGCGTGCACGACACCAGTCACAGAACCTCCGAAGGCCTCGGACTGGGCTATGGCCTGAAGCCCTTGGGCTGCCCTCCCCTCAAGCCTTCCATAGAAGACAGAGGGTGAGGAATCCCAGATACCTGTCGCCTCTGCAATGTTCCCTCTGGTCCATCCCCCTCCGAGTCTCTGCGTCCGTCCCCGCCCGAGGTCATGGCATTCCTCATCTTTGTGCAAGAGATGTCAAAGGCCTTGGCATTCCCCATGGAATCGAAAGAGGACCTTTGTATTGGTGGAGCTAGAAATCTTCCATTACAAGACTCCACCGAGGGAATCATTAACGGTCCCCATCTCGCGCATCCTGGAACGGCTCATGCTCCGCATGTGGGAAACACCGGCATCTGTGCCCATCGTGAGCAAGTGGCTCGACTCATTCCATGGTGGTGAGTCGGCCATGTGTTGGCTGAAAAGTCAGAAGACGCAGTCCTCTGTGCCCTCAGGTAGGGAAGCGTGCACCTTAGATGCTCTCGGCAGAAAGTGCTTCCAGGGCTCGATGCTTATTGGCCGGATCCAGGTCTACCAGCTGTACATGGGCATGTACCTAAGGGACCTTTTGAAGGAACTCGCCGGGTTCTCGACTGGACTCTGCGAGGAACCCCCTGCAGTGGGTTCAGGAACCTGTCCAAAGCTGTCAGTGAGTGCTCCAAGTTTGACTCGAGCAGCTTACGACAGCTTCGAGTCGACAACTCGAGTAGCTGTGGCATGCATTGGTGCCAGATGCCAAGCCTGGCCACAGTCTTCCGACCTCGAGCAATGGGTTCAGGACAAATTGGAGAAGGCTGCTGAGTTTGAGACCGAACTCTTGATGAGGACCAGGCTCTCCAAGAAGACTGCTACCCTTCCCCAGCAGAAGGGCTTGGGGAAAAAGCCCTTTTACCTGATGATGGGGGTAGTTTTTGTAAGCAGCCCCTATTTCCAAGCCTCTCCAGCAGGGTCAGCAAGCTAAGGGACAGGGGCATGGTCCAAGTAAGCAGAAAGCTCCCAAGACCCAGATGCCAGCTCCGGCCTAGCCTGCGGGGAGCTTTTGACTCCTTGGGCATAGCCTCTCTTCCCCAAGGAGGACAGCAGCCCACAGGGGGATGTCTGATTTATTTTGCCCACAGGTGGCCAACCATCACCACTGATTACTGAGCACTCCGTGGTCAGGGAGGCTACCTTCTCCACCTGGCACAGACACCTCCCCCCTTCTTACCATTGTTTCCACTATTCCTTTGGTTAACGGTGTAGGCACCGACCCCCCCCCCCCCCCCCCTGGGGAGTGCCCCCGGGCTCTTGTCTCAGGAGGAGGGCTCTCTCCTGCACCTCAATCTGGGGTCCTTATCACTGACAGCATGGCTGCTGAAAGGGTAGCCTTAGCCTCCTTCAACCTCTCAGGGGAAGTGGAGGAGATCCTATTGACCTCTCACAAGGTTTCCACCAGGAAAGCTTATGCCTTCAAATGGCACAGGTTCTCAGTGTGGTGCGCGGAGCAAAGCGTGAACCCGTTCTCCTGCCCAGTGCATCTGGTGCTGCAGTACCTTCTCCGTCTCTCGCAATCCGGGCTCAAATCAAACTCTTTCAGAGTGCACCTCAGTGCCTTGGCAGCACACCACCACCCAGTTGAAGGCAAGCCCCTCTCGGATTAGCCGCTGGAAACCCGCTTTCTGAGGGGGCTTCTTTTTTTGAAACCATGCATTTGCCCTTTTGGCGATGGCGTGGGACCTCATTGTGATGCTGTCACAGCTCACCTGCTCACTCTTCAAACCCCTGGCTACCTTCCATCCCAGATACCTCTTATGGAAGGTCGTGTTCCTGGTGGCACTCACCTCTGCTCGCAGGGTCAGTGAGCTCCAAGCCGTGGTGGCAGAGGCGCCATATATCAGGTTCTACAAGAATAAGGTCATGCTACACACACTTCCCAAATTCCTCCCAAAGGTGGTGTCGTCCTTCAACCTCAACCAGCAGATGGTGCTCTTCACCTTCTTCCCGAGGCCTCACTCCAGCAGGGCAGACTCTGTCCTTCACACCTTGGACTGCAAGAGGGTCCCGTCCTTCTATCTTCAACATACGCAGGGCCACTGCAAAGCTTCTCAGCTTTTTGTTTTCTATGATCCCAGTCGACTGGGGGAAGCAGTGACCAAGCGAACACTCCACCTGGATGGCGGACTGCATCGCCCTCGCCTATGAGAAGGCCGAGCTCATGTTGGATGGCCACGTCATGGCTCACAGTGTCAGAGCCATGGTGGCCTCTGTGGCAAACCTGCGCTTTGTTCCGATGTTGGACATCCGCCGGGCCACCACCTGGTCTTCAATCCATACCTTCACAGCTCACTACTGCCTGGAGAGGGAGTCCCAATGGGACAGTGCCTTTGGCCATACCGTGCTCTCTAACCTTTTCGGGGTCTAAGCAAATCCTACCCTCCGACATTTCTATGTTCAGGCTACTGGAGCGTTGGTTCTCTCAGACACATGGGTCCTACTGCAGTCTGCATTATGGACTCAATTGCTGCTGTTCACAGCTCCCCTTGTGGGCGACCATATTTTTTTCTCTACGGGCTTTCGGTAGCATGTAGCTAGGGAGTCCCATATGTGAGGACTGACCGACTTCCTGCTTGTTCCCGGAGAAAGCGTAGTTACTCACCTGTAACAGTTGTTCTCTGGGGACAGCAGGAATCAGTCCTCAAAACCGTCCCTCCTTCTCCCCTTGTTGTTGCTGTATATCTATTTTTTTGCCACCTTCTTTTGTTGGCTAGCTATGTCATCTGACAGAGTAAGATGGCACCCTTGGACGGGAAGGGGACAACTGTGGTGGCATCTCCCAAAGGCTTTCTCTCAAAACTGGGGAGATTTATTTATTTCTTTATTTAAACGTTTTATATATCACTTTATCAGTCAATCAAAGCAGTTTACAAGTAACATAACTTAAACAAATTACATCATAACAGGGTTAACTATGTACAGTTGTGTTTGGAGTGCAACTGGTTGCGTTTGCTAACATTTAATGACTATTCACAATAAGAGCGAGGATGGATATCTACAATGCAGTTAGCATGTACTCTGGATGTATTGAGTGCATGGTATGCTTATTGTTGGGTGTGTATTTGGATCTGCTTGATGTGTCCCATAGTGCTTGGTAAAGAGTAGTGTCTTGATACTTTTTATGAAGTCCACAAGTTCTCTTATATCCCTTATTTTTGGAGGGAGAGCTTTCCATAGGATTGGGGCATAATATGTGAAGCTCTTTTGCTTGTTGATTTGTTGATCTTGTGGAAGTCTCGCGGAAGCATCTCTATCCTGTTCGGTCACATTGCTCGCAGGGTCAGCGAGCTCCCTCTCTGCTCCAGCTTCCGGCCTGATCGGCATCGGGGAGATGAACGGGAAGGCAAGCCCCTCCCCGATCCCTGCCACAAGACCAAGCCGGCCCACTGCACTCAAGCAACACCAGCAGCGGTTAAATAGAGATGCCGGCAGCCGCAAGGACACCCTCTGCTGTCAGCTGGGAGGGATAGGGAGTTTTGGGTGCATCCCCTTCTCTGCCTAGTGTCTGGGATTCTGTTTGTTAATGTGGTAAGGTGTGAGGGTGATATATTGTGCAGTAACTTGAAGATAATGACTAGGTTTTTGTACTTGCTCCTACTAGGGATAGGAAGCCAGTGCAATTTGTGTAGGATTGGAGTGATGTGTTCAGATCTCGATGCTCGCATGATTAAATGAACTGCTGTGTTTTGCATTTGTGTTGTGCCGTTTGCAACTGTGATAATGCCTGTTTGGATAGACCCTGCAATATGCTATTACAGTAGTCTGTGCAGGTTAACCATCGCCTGCAAGACTGAAAATCTGATGTGTCTAGTAGGGGTCTTAGCTGTTGTAACATCTTAATCTTTCTATATATAGCCTGAGTAGTCTTGTTTTATGTGTGCTGATAGGCTTAAGGATTTATCTAGGATAATGCCTAGATATTTTACTTCGTCTTTTACTTCTGTGGTGGCTTCTCTAAACTGAATGTGTGGCGAGGGGGTGAATTCTTTATCCCTGGTAATAAAAATCGCTTTTGTTTTTATTCATTAAGCAGTATTCTATACCGCCTTATTCTTCAATCAAAGTGGTTTACATTATGAATCACACAAACAGGTACTAGATACATTCCCTTGTCCCCAAAGGGCTCACAGTCTGTGTACCTGAGGCAATGGAGAGTTAAGTGGCTTGCCCAAGGCCGCTTGGAGTGCCTTTAGGACTAGAAACCCCTCTGTTTGGTGATTGGGTTAGTGATCTCACAATCTCAGATAGCTCTTTTGGTCTATTGAGGGATTTCATTAGTAGCCTGGTGTGGTTTTCTCTCTTAAGGTTGTTGATGGCATCTCTGTAGGATTGTAGCATGTTCATATATTGAATCCTGTCATCTGGAAACTTGGATCTCCTCCATTTTCATTCTAGTTTGCACAGGGCTCTCTTTAGTGTTCTCAGTTCGTTATTGTACCATATGTTAGTTTTTCTAGTTTTCCCTTTGTGTTTGCTGGGGCAGCTACAGCTTTAGATAGTACAGAGTTCCAGTTGTCTAGCAGGATATTAATGTCAGAGGTGTCATGGTTCAGTTGTGAGAGTATTTCTTGTAAAAATAAGTCTTTGTTGTATGTTTTAAAGCGTGCTTTTGTAGTGGGCTCGGTGCTTCGTCTGCAAGCTACCTTTGTGAGATCTTGAAGGAGATGTTGAAATGGCCAGACCAAGGGACACTTTGGGTTTGGTAGGGGGGGGGGGCTGTTTATCGAGTAGACTATCTGGGATGAAAATTAGGTGTAGGCTGTTTCCCTTGTTCTTCAGGAACAAGCAGGAAGTCAGTCCTCACATATGGGTGATGTCGGTGCCGATTGAGCCCTCATGCGGAGCAAATCCCCATCTTTCTAAGAAAGCCTTTGGGAGTTGCATCACGCATGCGCAGTCCCCTTCCCGCCCAAGGGTGCCATCTTGCTCAGTCTCCTTTTTTTCCGCGGAGCCCAGCAGACATCGTCCAAGTTCCCTCGCGAAAAAAGTGTTTAAAAGTCAGAAAAATTATTTTCTGCCTGACCGGTTCAACATTGGTTCCCCTTCCCGCCTTCAGCTCGGTACACCGGTAACGAGTCCAGTCCAAATTTTCGTTTTTTGTCCTTCGTGACTAGTGTTCGCGCTCTTTTTCACTGGCAGCCCGGTCCTTTGACTTCACAGGGGCCCTTTTCCCCCCGATGACTGCCAGCGGGTTTAAGAAGTGTGATCGGTGTACAAGGTTAATGTCCCTCATCGACACACACGACTGCTGCCTCCATTGCCTCGGGCCCGACCACGACCCCAAGGTCTATGGCCTGTGTAGGAAAATGTCCTCCAAGGCCTTGAGCAGGCAGCAGCAACAACATGATAGGATTTTTCCTGAGTCCGCACCCTTCCGGGCCCGGACCTCATCGGAGGCCTCTACATCTTGGGAGCTCTCTGATCCTGAGCAGCGTCGGGTGTCCTCTGAAAAGGGGGTCTCCCTCGCGGGAAAACCGGAGGAAGTAGAAATCTGAGGGCGGCGGCGTTGGATGGCTCCGAGCAGCCTGGTCCCTCGCAGTCTAAGTCATGGAGTCCTGACCGCCGACCTGGATCCTCTGAGTTGGAGCGCCCAGCGAAACTCCCTCGTAAGGAACCAGAGACTCCGAGGCAGGTAACCACAGTCCTCATTGTGGACTCTCCTCCGGGAGAACCCACATCGGGCCCGACGGTGTCGAGACCCAACCCGGGGGCTGCGGAGCCTTCTGAGCTCGGTCTCAGAATGGTGGCCTTGGAGTGCAGCATGTCTGCCTTCATAGACCAGCAGCAGGCGCTGATTGCCCGTCTCAACGGTCCATCTGCCCCGACCACCGGGACTTCGACGTCCGAGTCGACCCTGGAGGCCGAGCCGATCCTCGAGACCCTAAGAACGAGTCGATCCTCAACCAAGGTCCCCCTTGACCTCCCGTTCGGGACCGAGGTTGTCGACGCCGATTCCACCGGCGACGGGGCAGTCGAGGCCGAAGTCCTCGAGTCCTGAGCTGCTCGATTCCTCTTCGGAGGAGTCAGGATGGGAGATGGAAGATGAGGAGTCACTGGACACCCATCGGACCATGTACGTCCCCTCGGACTCACTGGGATCTGAACCTCTGAGAAGGTCCCCATCGGAGGATACTCTGTTCTTGGACTTCGTCTGGCACATGGCAAAGGCTTTGTCATTCCCGGCGGAAGCCGAGGAGGAGCCTCTAGCCGAAGAGCTCGAGATCCTCCAGTATGACTTTCCCCCTCGGGAAGCGCTTACTGTACCGGTACCTCCAATTGTGGAACGGCTGATGCTCTGCATGTGGGAGACACTGGCCTCGATGCTGGTGCTCAGCAGGCAAATAGATTCCATTTACCGAGTTCGCAAGAGCCCCGGGTTGTGGAATCGGCCATGCGCAGGCTCAAGAGCCAGAAGACACACTCCTCGGTGCTTTCTGGCTGGGAGGCCCGCAACATGGATGCCCTCGGCAAGAAGTGCTACAAGGGTTCAGTGCTGTCATGCCGAATTCAGACATACCAGCTGTACATGGGCATGTACCTGCGAGGCCTGGCAAAGGAGATTGCTGGGTTCTCAGCTGGTCTCTCTGAGGGATCTTTGCAGCACTTCAAGACCTTGTCCACTGGGGTCCGTGAGTGCTCGAAGTTTGACTCGAGCAGCCTATGACGGCTTCGAGGCGTTGGCACGGCTAGCTGCGGCCGGCATCGGTGCATGCCACCAGGCATGGCTACAGTCGTCAGACCTGGAGCAATGGGTACAGGACAAGTTGGTCGATGTCCCTTGCCGGGGTGAAAACTTCTTTGGCAAACCCGTGACAGAGAAGGCTGCTGAGATAGTCTGAGTACCTGACCAGGTTACGGCTCTCAAAGAAGACTTCTGCCCCTTCTAAGAAGAAGGGCTCAGGTAAGAAGCCCTTTTTCCCGAGGAAAGGTACTGCTTACCGCAATTACCGCACACATCAGGCCTCCCCAGCTCCCCAACAGGGGCAGCAGGCCAAGGGACAGGGGCATGGCCCGCGTAAGCAAAAAGCCCCCAGGCACAGCTCCGGCCCAGTCTGGAGGGTTTTTTTGACTCCCAGAGCATAGTCCCTCTCTCCAAAGAAGTAAGGCCATGCACAGGAGGAAAGCTGACCCTGTAGGCCCACAGTTGGCCAGCCATTACAACAGATGTCTAGGTTCTCCAGATAGCCCATTTGGACTTTCGGCTACATCTCACCCAGGCACCTCCCTCTTACTTTCCAGGGGAGCCTCTTCACAGGGACCTCCTCTTGAAGGAGTTAGCAGGTCTTCTCGAGGATCAGGCAGTAGAACCGGTGCCCCACCACCTGCAGGGAAAGGGCTTCTACTCCAGGTATTTCCTGATACCAAAAAGAACAGGAGGCCTAAGAGCCATCCTCAGCCTGCGCAACTTAAACAAGTTCCTGGTGAGGGAAAAGTTCAAGATGCTTTCCCTTGGAATATTGCTGCCTTACCTCCGCCAGGAAGATTGGCCATGCTCCTTAGACCTAAAGGATGCTTACACACACATCCTAATTCATCTAGACCACAGACAATATTTACGATTTGTGGTGGGAAGAAATCACTTTCAGTACAAGATACTTCCATTTGGCCGTGCCTCTGCACCCAGGGTGTTCACAAAGTGCCTAGCGGTGGTGGCGGCCTTCCTAAGAAGCCAAGGGGTATTTGTCTTCCCCTACTTGGATGATTGGCTCATCAGAGCCCAGTCAGCCATGGAGGCCCAACACCTAGGGTTTGTGGTCAATTACACAAAATCCACTCTGGTTCCCACCCGGGGGCTGGAGTTCATAGGAGCAAGGCTGGACACCCTTCAAGCAAGGGCTTATCTACTGGAAGACAGAGCACAGGGACTTTTGACCCTAGTGCAGCAAGTGAGTCGCAGATCCCAGATCTCAGCAAGATGCTTTCTGCGCCTTCTCGGTCACATGGCCTCCACGGTGCATGTGACACCCAATGCCCGCCTCCACATGAGAACAGCTTAGTGGTGCCTCAGGGACCAGTGGCACAGGTCACAGGCAAACTCAGAGACAGGATCAAGGTGTCCAGACAACTGGTGCAGTCGTTGACCTGGTGGCTTCAACCACCCCACCTACTGGGGGGGAGTGCCATTTCAACCTCCTCCGCACACAAGAGTGCTGACTACGGATGCATCCTTGCTGGGCTGGGGGACCCATTGCCAGGAATTGTGCATTCAGGGTATGTGTCTCCACAGGAGAGCACACAACCTCCTAGAGCTTCGAGCTATACGCCTAGCTCTACGGACCTTCTGTTAAACCCTGGCTCACCAGCCTGTCTTAATTCATACAGACAACCAGGTAGCAATGTTCTGTGTGAACAAGCAAAGGGGCACAGGGTCTCGCACCCTGTGTCAAGAGACCCTGGACCTGTGTTCTTTTGCAGTCAAGCAGGGTATGCATCTCAAAGCAGTTTACTTGCCAGGTCAGGAGAATTTCTTAGCAGACAAGCTAAGCAGAATTTTCCAGCCACATGAATGGCAACTGGATCCCAACATAGCCCAGCAGCTGTTTCAGAACTGGGGGCGACCATCCATAGATCTGTTTGCGAGCCCACAGAATCACCTGTTGCCCCGCTTCTGCTCCAGACAGCCACACCGATGCAGGGTGGCTGCAGATGCTTTCCTAATATCATGGTCTGGGGGCCTCCTGTATGCGTTTCCTCCCACGCCTCTGGTGGCCAGGACTCTGTTCAAGATCCTTCAGGACAAGGCCTCAGTCATCCTGGTAGCTCCCAGATGGCCATGGTTTCCTCTGCTGCTTCAACTGGTGGCAGAGGCCCCAATTTCTCTGGGATTACATCCCAACCTATGATTACATCCCATGACTGCTGAAAGAGTAGTCCTTGCACCACCACTTCTCCCTAAAAATGTAGATGATGTACTGCTAGCCTCAAGGAGGCAATCGACTAGGAAAACCTATGCGTTTAAGTGGCATAGGTTTGAGGTGTGTTGTGAAGCAGAGCAAAAACCCTTTCTCCTGCCAAATGTCAGTGGTGGTGCAGTACCTGCTTCACCTCTCAGATTTAGGCCTCAAGTCAAACTCTGGCCGAGTCCACCTTAGTGCCTTGTCAGCACACCACTCTCCAATGGAAGGACAACCTCTTTCTGCACATCCTTTGGTGTCCAGGTTCCTCAGAGGTTTGCTTCTGCTGAAGCCCCCGGTTCACACACCCCCCCCCCCCGCCCCGGCGACCGAGATTTGAATGTGGTCTTAGAGCAGCTTACTCGCCCACCTTTTGAACCGATGGCTACCTGCCATCTCCGCTTCCTATCTTGGAAAGTGCTTTTCTTGGTGGCACTCACATCAGCCAGACCGAGTGAGTGAGCTGCAGGCTCTGATTTACGATAGACCGTACACATGGTTCTATAGGAACAGGGTGGTGCTTCGCACTCAACCCAAGTTTCTTCTGAAAGTGGTCTCTTCGTTCCACCTCAACCAGGAGGTGGTACTTCCGACCTTCTTTCCCAGGCCGCATGCCAGTTGGGCAGAAGCAGTTCTGCATACCCTGGACTATAAGAGGGCTTTGGCCTTCTACATGGAGCATACGTGGGGACATCGAAGGGCTTCTCATTTCTTCGTCTCTTATGACCCCAGTAAGCTGGAGATGCCTGTCTCCAAGCGTATGTTGTCCACTTGAGTGGCGGACTGTATTGCCTGGGCATACAGGGCGGCCGATCTTCTGTTGCAAGGTCTAGTCACAGCCCACCGGGTCAGGGCTAAGGCGGCATCAGTGGCTCGCTTCCGCTCTGTTCTACTGGCAGACATCTGCCGGGCCGCCACCTGATCTTTGGGTCAGACTTTGCGGCCCATTACTGCCTGGATAGGGAGTCCCGACGGGATAGTGCTTTCGGCCAGGTGGTACTCTTTAACCTGTTCGAGGTCTCGACAACTCCTACCCTCCGACCCTTTGGTGTCAGGCTACCGGAGTGTTACATTCTCCGTTGAACTCCTATTATGACTGCTGCGGCTCTTCTAGAGGGAGCCTATTTTCAGCTATGGGTTCTCGGTAGCCTATAGCTAGGGAGTCCCATATGTGAGGACTGACTTCCTGCTTGTTCCTGGAGAAAGCGTAGTTACTCACCTGTAGCAGGTGTTCTCCAGGGACAGCAGGAATCAGTCCTCACGACCCTCCTTCCTCCCCTGGAGTTGCAGTCCTATTATATTTTGTTCATTTTGCCGTCTTTTTAGCTATGTCATTTGACTGCAAGATGGCACTCTTGGGCGGGAAGGGGACCGCGCATGCGTGATGCAACTCCCAAAGGCTTTCTTAGAAAGCTGGGGATTTGCTCTGCATGAGGGCTCCGGCGCCGACATCACCGATTATGTGAGGACTGATTCCTGCTGTCGCTGGAGAACACCTGTTACAGGTGAGTAATGTGATAAGGAAGCTTATCATAGCTCAGGAAGGAGCTATAGAAAAGGTGAAGTGACTCTGAACAAGCAACCTGTCAGTTCTGGTAGAAATAAGAAAACAGAATTTTTCCATAAAAGACTACCAGTCCCAGAATGCACCAGGTTTCCAACAGCCATTAGGAGGAGCTGAAGTGGGGAAACGTGTGTTCAATCAGGAGGGCTATGAGGTAATCCCCAAGCACTCATCTCAAAGGGCAGGACCTGATTCAGCACAGCTGCGCTGTGCTAGGGTGGCGCACTCATCTAAGCAGAATAAAGGTAGAGTTTATTGTACAGAGAATTATCCTCATCCTCAGCTTGGAGATCTTCATGATCTTGGACAGCTTCATCATCTGGAGGATCATCAGAAGCAGAAGCCAGAGCGGATGGACAGAGAGGGCAAGAAACCCTTTGGAAGAAAGAAGAGAAAAGCATTTGGGAGGTCTAAAGGAGTTCAGAGCAGTACGTATACTGGGAGACATTCAAAAGGCCAGCATACACCATTGGACTGGGGAAAACCAGAGGAGTGGTGCTGCAGAGCTAGGAATCTCCAGACGGTACCTGTGAGGGAGACGGCTGCACTTGGAAGGGATCCTAGGACCCGTGCCAGAAGGTATGTGAAGAGAGACCCAGTGTCCAGGGATCTGGATTGGAAGGCTGGACATAAGAACTGGACTACATACTGGCCAGGCTATTTAGAGAGGAACTCTAACAGCAATGGAAGCTCAGGTATGAACACTGATCTATGCCCTAGCTATACCCTTGAAAGACAGCAGGGAAACAAGTATTCTCCTGAGAGTGCTCCATTGAGAAATTCCTCTGTGCCAATCCATGATATTGAACCCATGATTGTTGAAGAAGGGGGAGAGGTTATAGATACAGGCTGTGAATACATGGATTGCTCTCTGTCTAAACTCCTTTGGTAATTTACTGTTACAAAGTACAACAACCATCACAAAGAAATACAAACGTGTTCTTTAATCTACTCAGAAAAGCTCCTGAGTAGGATTTGAGCCACGCAGTAGAAAGCAAGCCAGCTAAGGGGTTTCAGCTGGGTAACTGCTAGCAATTGAGCCTTACCTAATTGCTTGTGAGCTCTGAGGAAATCCCTTCTGAGTCTGTGTGAAGATATAAGAAGTTAACCTGAAAAGAACAGTTTTTCCCTACTTTGGGGGTTTTGTTTGTTGATTAAAGCACTGCTAAGAAAATATTAGCTAGAGCCTACAGAAAAGACCAGTTTGTTACCAACCAGGTCTTTATTCTTTTGATTTGATTGCCTGACAAGTTCAGCTGTTGTTTTCCTGATTTTTTTTTTCTTCTAAGTTTGACACTGAAAGCAAGTATCCTGTTTTATGTGCTACCAAGCATATCTGTGTTGGGAGAAATAACCCCATAAATAAATATCTTATTGGCTTTACACTCAAGCACAACTAATTATTGTGAGCGGCTGTGTCTGGTGTGAATGGACTGCATTTCCCACAATCCCTTGTAAATCATATTGATATATGCCTTTGCCAAGACTGTGAACATTCTCACCCAGGCACCCGTCTGACAGTAACTACGCTTTATGTGTCGGGGAATTTACCATTTGGATGTAGTCCATATCATTCATAGCTCTAAGGAAGGAGCATGCCTGTGAGTTATGGATTAAGGCAAGATTGAAGTCATCTATTTATTTATTTATTTATATTTCTTATATACCGCACTATTTGCGATCAGCGCGGTTTACATAAAACAAACAGTATCCGACAATAAACAAAAGTCAGGTCATTACAATGAACAGGAATAATTAACTTGGATAACAGGGGAAACTATCTACATGTGCGGATCATTGAATAGGTAACTATATACATGTCAGGTGGAGTTATTGCGTGTCGATCATACATGGTGGCAGGGGTTCGGGGCAGTCAGTGAGGTATTTAATAAAGAGAAGGTGTTTTAGGGCCTTCCTGAACTGGCTCAGGTTGGGGATAGCTCTGATGTGTGGTGGTAGGGAGTTCCAGAGACTTGGGGCGCTTAGACTAAAGGCTCTGTTTGATGTTGCTATGGAGCATCTTGTCCTGGCCTTCGGTATTGCTAGCATGTTGGCTACAGCGGTTCTTCTTATCCTGTTGGGTGTGGGTGGTTGGATGAGGTCACATAGTGAAGAGGAGGATAGCCCCTTGATGGCCTTGAATGTCATCACTAAGGTCTTAAAGCTGATCCTGGCTTGAATGGGGAGCCAGTGAAGCTGCTTCAGGAGGGGTGTGGTATGCTCTCTCCTTGGCGCTCCGAAGAGGATTCGCGCTGCACTGTTCATGGCGAGTTGTAATGGATGTAAGGTGGCCTGAGGGAGTCCTTGTAGGATGGCATTTGAATAATCAAAATGAGGAATGATGAGGGCTTGATAAATGGTGCGGAAGTCGCTCGGTTCGAGTAGGGGGCGTAAGTGTCTGAGGGATCTGATCTTGAAGTAGATCGCTCTTACAGTTTTGGCTATGTGCTGCTTCATGTTGAGGTTCTGGTCCAATGTGACGCCGAGATACCGTATAGCTGATTTTACCTGCAACTCGGCGTTGTCCACTTCCAAGTGGCTAGGAGGTGTAAACTCGAGATTTCTGGAGATGAACAGGACCTCCGTTTTCTTATGTTGGATGCGCAGATTTTGAGAGAGGAGCCATTCGGATATTGCGTTGAAGCACTTAGTCAGTGGGGTGAGGTCCGGGCAGTCTAGGGATATTGGTAGGTACAGTAGGACATCATCTGCGTAAATCATGCAACTCACATTGAACGATCTGATGATGTTACAAATGGGTTGGATATAGATGTTAAACATAAGTGATGATAGGGAGGATCCTTGAGGGACTCCTTGACTTTGTAGGAATGGCTCGGATGTGGCCCCATTTGCTCGGACGTATTGCCATCTTCCAGACAGGTAAGACCTACACCACTCGAGAGCTGTTCCAGATGAATTAATTCTTTGTTAGTGTGTGTGTGGGAGCATACTGCTTCTAGTATTGTAATTAGAGCATTGGAGTCCTGAGTTGGGGGGTCTATATACCAGGCAAAATGTGGCCTCTGGTTACAACTTAGAGCATTGTCCAGGTCTTCATTGCTAATATTAGCTATTAGTGAGGATTTTAGTTCTTTCTTTCCCCTTCCACGTCTGCCTTCTCTGGGAGTGTTGAAGATCTCAAAATTAGGTTGCTTGATTTGATTGAGAAGGACTGTGTCCATGTCAGCAAGCCATGTCTATGCAGTTAGAAAGATATTTGGATCATTATCATATATGTAGTCTAGAAGGATAGGGGTTTTATTTTTTACTGATCTAGCGTTAATTATGAAACAACTCAAAGTTGTAGGACTCGAGTGATCGGCTATCTTGATATCAGGGGCATGACAGGTTGTTATGTGGATCAGACTTTCGTTTGTGTTGTGTGTTCTACCCTGCCATTTATATCTCATTGTTGGTCCTTTCATACGATACTGGTATTGAATTATGAGTATGTTATAGTGTTGTTGAGTTGAATCAGTTGCATGGTACATAGCAGGAGCATACAGAATAAACAGCATGGCTATACAGAGAACTGTCATACATGTCTTCAAATCCATTTAAGGGTTGTAGATTTACACAGGATTATTAGGGTTAAGGGGTGTTCTTGCAATTATTTCTTTGACCAGTAATTTAAGTCAGACAAACTGAGATGTGTGAGGCTCATGGTATTATATAGATATGCGTTAGATTGAATCAGAGTAATCTGCATTAAGAATGGTTGCTGCCCTGTTATACTCTAGTTGGTTCAGGGAAAGCATATCATGTCAAGCTTACCAGGCTGCGCTGCTAGATAGCTGGTGGAGCTGTGGGATCATTGATTGCTTGTTCTTTTGTACGTGGCTTTCTGCCATTGTTAGGGTCCCCACCTAAGGGCCACGCCAAAGGGCCCTCTAGCGAGGCCTTCAGGTGCAGGACCGCCAGACCCAGCATGCCTGCCGGCGCCTCTATTTAACCACTGCTGGTGTTGCTTGAGTGCGGTGGGTTGGATCGGCCTTGTGGTGGCAATCGGAGAGGGGTTTGCCTTCCCGCTCACCTCCCAGCTCACCTCCCCAATGCCGATCAGGCCAGGAGCTGGAGCAGAGAGGGAGCTCGCTGACCCTGTGAGCAATGTGACAGTACAGGATAGAGATGCTTCCGCGACGGCTCCGTCGGTGCTGATATCACCCATATGTGAGGACTGATTCCTGCTATCCCTGGAGAACACTGTTAGAAGTGAGTAACTACACTTTCAGGTCCGCCAGTTCTTGTGAATGATGCGCCCTCGGCGTGGCATTATCTACAGCTGTTGGGCTTCATGGCAGCCATGCTGGAGTTGGTTCTGTGGGCTCGAGCCCACATGTGCCCCTTGCAGAGAGCCCTTCTCTTGCGTTGGCCCCTCAGAGACATGCACTCTTGAGGAGGTTGACCTATCCACTAATTACCAGTGGCACTGCGTTGGTGGCTGGTCTTGGAGACTCTACTGACTGGGATGCCACTAGAGACTCCTGAATTGATAACAGTGACCGCCGATGCTAGCCTCAGCGGTTGGGGAGTTCACTGCGAATCTCAGGTGACACAGAGCAGCTGGATCTGGAGGAGAGCACGTGGTCCATCAGTCGGTTGGAAATGACAGTGGTGTTCATGGCCCCTCATTTTTTTCGACCCCTCCTTCACAGCAGAGTAGTGAGAGTGTTTTCAGACAACGCCACCATGGTAGCGTACATCAATCGTCAAGACGGAATGGGCAGCGTAGTTCTAGAGGAGGAAGTAGGACCCCCGCTACTTTGAGCAGAAGCAAATCTTTTAGCACTCTCTGCGGCTCATGTGGCCAGGAAAGAGAATGTGCAGCCGACTTTCTCAATCACCATCAGGTGAATGGTCCCTTGACCCGGCCATCTTAGACAGCATCGTCCATTGCTGGGGCGTTCTGATCTTGAATCTAATGGCAGCGACCAGCAGTGACAAAGCGCCTCGCTTCTTCAGTCTGCGGAGGGAGCCGATGTCTGAAGGGCTGGACGCCCTAATGCAGGTGTGGCCAAGGGGCAGGACTCTTTATGCGTCCCCCTCCCCCATCCTCTAATTGGTCGGCTTCTTCCAGGATAGAGGCACATTCTAGCCTTGCGATTCTTATTAGTTCTGGATTGGCCTTGGAGGCCGTGGTATGTGGATTTCGTGTGGTTCACGATGGAGCATCTATGGTATCTTCCGGCTCATCCCAGTCTTTTGTCACAGGGTCCCATTCTCATGCCTTAGGTGGCTCGATTATCGCTTACGGCTTGGCTTTTGAGAGGGCTAGGTTGAGGGAGAAGGGCTACTCGGCTCAAGTTATGGCAGTTCTGCTGCGGGCCTGAAAGTGCTCTGTGTCTTTGTCTTACATGCGTGTTTGAGATTTTGAGGAGTGGTGCCATGACAAAGAACATCGGGTGCGGTCAGATACAGTGCCGGATGTTCTGGCCTTTTTACCGGATGATTTGGAGAAAGTTCTCATCTTGAATTCCCTGCGTGTTCAGTTGGCCACTCTTACATGTTATCATGGTCGAGTGCATAGCTTGTCCCTGGTGACCCATCCTTATGATGTTCACTTTCTCAGGGCGGTTAAACAAGTTTTCCCGTCAGTTCGACCTTTGGTCCGGCCGAGGAACCTCAGTCTAGTCCTGTTGGCGCTCACAGAGGCTCCATTCATGCTCTTGTCCGCAACTACATTGAAAGATCTTATGTTAAAGACTGTGTTCCTCATGGCCATTTGTTCAGCCAGTAGGATCTTCGAACTCCAGGCTTTGTCTTGCAAGGATCCGTTTTTTGGTCCTGCCAAGAGAGAAGGTGGTTTTACGCCCATCGCCTTCCTTTCTGCCTTCCATCTCAATCAGATGTTTTCCCTGCCCGTCTTTGTATCTTTGGGCCATGGTCCAGAAGATTGGCAACTACATTTGTTGGTGTGCGCAGAGTTCTTCGCTGATATCTGAAGCGCACTAAATCCTTCTGATAATTTGTTTGTCCTGTTCAGTGGTCCATGCAAGGGAGATGCGGCGTTTAAGGAGACCATAGCGTGATGGTTAAAGGAGGTGATTGCTTCAGCATATTTGCTCAAGGGGAAGTCAGTTCCTCATGGGTTGTACACTCATTCGACCAGGGCACAGGTTACCCCATGGACTGAGTTCAGTCTGGTTCCTCTGATCGATATCTGTAAAGTGGCAACATGGTTCTCACTTCATACTTTTGTCCACCATTGCCTTCTGGATGTGCAAGCCTTGGGGTGCTCTGTCCGGGGTCACGGTTTTGCTGGCTGGGCTCGCAGGTCCTGCTGGGGTCTGATATTGCTATGGTACATCCCACGTGTCTGGACTGGACTGCAGGGAAGACAAGGAGAGTGGCGATAGACCTTACCTGCTTATTTGCTTTCCTTGAGTCCCTCCAGTCCAGTCCAAAACACTCCCCATTTTCATTCTGTCTTCAGCTTGAGGTAAGCCAAGATAAACAAAATTCGACTGAGCTTATTGTCCATCCAGGCAAGATGTGCAGTTTGTCTCGCTTTTGGCTCTTGTGGATTTTCAGTTCAGCTTTAAGACCAACCCAGCAAGATTTGTTCTCTCGAGCTTCACTCAGAGTTCTTCTAGTTTGTTTAATTTTCAAAGGGTTGTGTTTGTGATGTAGTTTGTTTAAAAAAAAAATGGTACTAATTATTGCATGTGTGTTAATGTTGTTACATAGAATCTGCTTTGTCAATAGGATACTGGTCTTGGGGTGGTGCTCACTGCCTTTTTTTTGTCATGACATCAACAAGACCTGTCATGCTCAGTTTCCAACTGCTGGTGAGGGGAGATAACTCACGCATCTGGACTAGACTGGAGGGACTCGAGGAAGGCAAATTAGCAGGTAAGGTCTAAGTTCACCGTCTCCATTGTGGTTAAATACAAAGAGAGAAAAGGTAAATAAGGTGATACCTTTTAATTGGACTGACTTTTAATACATTTTTAGACTAGCTTTTGAACCTTCTTAAGGTCAGGATAGCTCATACTGAAATGTAATCTATACCTATAAATCTATACTGCTTTGAATGTATAATAAAGCGGTATAGAAGACCTGTTAAATAAAATAAATATGTGTAATTTTTTTCATCTAGAGTATGTTGGGGACCCAAAAAGAAATGTCAGGATTCTTGGGAACTATTTGATGAAAGCCCGACAGAAGACAAAGCCAAAGTATGCAGCACGTTATTTGGTGCGTGTCTTGTTTCCCAAGGAAACGTTACTCTGCAGTGTCATGGGCGGCAGTGCCCGAGGACGTAGAACACTAGATCCTAACAGGATTGCAGCTATCAGAGGTACGGTGTGCGAAGCATAGCAAATGGAAGGGTCAGTGGAACAATTTTCAGTTCTCCACCTCCTGACGCTGTCACTTCTGTGATGCAGTTGCGATTTTCCTGTCATTTAAATACATTGATGTCAGTGAACATATGTATAAACTCGTAAAGCATAAGGTAATGCTTTAAAATCATACTGGATTTTTCTGCTACTCTTTATTTGTCTACTCATAAGAGTAGAGCCATATCTGAAGCAGTGGTCAGCCAGATTTAGACCAAATTGTGTTTGCAGATTGAGTTTGACAGCAATCAATTAACATATAAGAAATTGTTCTCAGCATAGTATTGGATAATGCTAGAATCTTATATTATTTTAAAGAAATGTTTCATGCACGTGCATACAGATGAGCTGTAGACTGTTTGCAGACTTTGCTTAGTGCAGTGTAATCGGATAGAAATCTGTGGTGGTCACTGTATAGCAACTCCACTGAAATAAGTGGAGTCAAAAAAGAAATTCACATCCTTGAACTGCTATTTAGAGTGCATTGGCAAAGATAGACTGTCCCACTTTCAACCTTTTCTAAATGCTTTGTTTATTTACTCTTTTGCAGTTAGTAACTAATGAGAGATGTCATGTACTAGTGACTTAGTCCGTGGAATTTAGGAGCCTGAGGTGTTCACATACACATCACAGTCCTTTATTCACGCTTCAAGGGGTGGTATTCTTTTAGAATAAGAGACATTGCTTACTAATATAACAAATATTTCCTCATCGTCCTCCAGATCAGTCCAGACAAATGGGTTTACACTCTCCTACCAGCACTCAGAACCATTGGTTTGATAATGTCACCCTCTGCAGTTCCCAGCTAACCAGTACAGTATTTCTCAGTCTCCAGCAGCTTGTAGGTCTGTGTGGCACTGGTTGACCTGAGGTTAAAAAATAAACTAGATCAAGTATATTAAGGACTTGATTGAGGCCTTTTAGGGATACAAGTGAGTTTTTTTTTTATAAATCTGCTATCTGTCCTTCAGCAAGAGGGCTTAGGAGCTGACAAAAACTGGCTATAAGTATCTGGGGCTGCTATATGAGGTTGGGTTTCCTCCCCCCCCCCCCCATTCACCCCCCCTCCCCTCCTACTGCCCTTACGGTGAGTTAGCCTGCAGATCTCCTTTCCCTCTCCTCTACTTCTGGGAGGGAGCCAAGGGTTCCCTTCTTAACCTAGAAATAAGGTTTAAAAAAAGAGAAAGAATCAGAGAACTTGTATTGAGTGAAGCAACTCTATTGCAGCAGCAGAGCAGCTTCTCTGTCAGCAAAGGAAGGTGGAAAGTAGGCTCAGAGACCTCCAAAGACTAGGCTCAGGCAGAGGGGAACAGTGAGCAGTGCAGGACCACAGAGCATGGTGGCTGCAACTGCGTGGGAAACACTGTTTGGTCTGCAGCTCCCAGCATGTGTAGCTCACAGCAGGGGGAGTATGCTACACTTGTGCTGACAATCTGCATTGAGAAGACAGTACAGCCCAGGGAAACTCCAGGCGAAAGCGGTGAAGCACAGCAGGTTTCCAGTGACTGCTCTCTGGGAGGGCAGCCTGGAGGAAATGTTTCAGAGGCTCAGTTTATGGAGGGAAAGGCTGCCATGTTGGCTTCTCTGGCTGCAGGTGGATATGAGGCACCTTCTCCTGTGTTGCTTTCAGCCCTGGCAGACAAAGGCAGACTGCAGGATCTTGAAGCTGGGGGTTGGACCCAGTGGGTCCTTTCTCCCTTGAGTTTGTGTTGCTCCTGCATAGGTCTTATTGCTTGAAGAAGGGTCTTGCTGCAGCTCCCAGATCTTTCTACTAGACAAATCCAGATGAATGGGTTATCTCCCAGCAGATGAAGGAGACAGAGAAAAAAATTCAAACTGTGCTGTGAAAATATCACTGCCATAAAACCCAGTGCAGCTAGGGGTATCCTCCAGTATTTTCTGTCTCTAGTAGAGGGTGGTTGCTGTTCTCTGCAGCTGAGACCTGGAGCTCCTGGCAAGTTCAAGGGTCAGTTGAGCTTGGTCATTTGGGGGCCCCAGGACATATACAAGATACTCCTCTGGCTGATCTCATTGATTTCCTTCCATGGCGGCGAGCTCCTGGCTGTGAGAGCCAGTGTAGCTCTGTGGAGTTCCAGGATCAGGAGGATCCTTCGAGGGGATACCTGTTAGTATGGTAAATTTCTTTCCATATCGTCCTGCTAGGCCAGTCCAGACAAGTGGGTTGTGTTCCCCTACCAGCAGATTGATGGAGACAAAGAACCAATAAAAAGCCCGGGTTTCAATGATATCGCTCCCATGCCTCTATCCGGCTCAGCCACCAGAGGTCCCTTCAGTATTTCTTTGTCTCCAGCAGATGGTGGATTTTTTCCTCTCTGTAGAAAATCTGAAGATTGAGATAAAAAGAGATTGATTAAACACTCGTGAACAACCACCTCAAGCCCTAAAGGGGGGGGGGGGGGTGACTCGCTCACTTGAGTGCGATGTGAGAGGCTCCACTAGACTGCAGTCTTTTTGGTAGCTATAGGAGGGAATATTGGTTCAGTTCCATGCCTTTATCGTGATAAGAGCCTGTTGAGCAGCCACAAATTGGAAGGATTTGGAAGAAAATCTGGAAGAGTACAGCAGCCTCATACAACCTCAGTGCCCTCTCCCTCCTCTTCCTTTCCCCCCTACTCTCTCTCGAAGATTGCAGAAGGCTCTCAGAGGTATCTCCCTGCCAGCCACCTTTCACACAGTGCTGCTGAGAAATAAACCCAGCCAGTGAAGCAGTTTCAGGGGAATAGAGCTGCTGAGCCCCGGCACGGGGCTCTCGGGTATGAGTGTCAAGACTTGAACTTGTCATTGTCCTTGATAGCTCCCGGTTCTGTCTCTGAGGGGCGCAATTTGGGGTTTCCTGCTGTTTTCTGCACGTGTTAGAAACATTTTTGTCTATTGTGTGCCTGGGAGTCATGCAGTCCTAATGTGTGTTCCACCCAAGCGATTCCAACGCATGCTCCTTCTCTAACGCTTTAACGTGCATTGTATAAAAGCACAATTAACATGTACTAGCAACCTGATGCAGCCTTAACATGTGCTCTAGTGATACTCTGTCTTCTTCCAAGAAATGTTGTTTGACCAGCAGCAAGCGAGGAGCCTTTCCTCTTTGGCGGCTTCTGAGTCGCCTCTGGAGGGCATGCTTTGCCCCTCTCAGTTGGGGGATGCCATTAGTCTGCCCTTACCTTCCTCAGGGCAGGAGGTGCAGGATGGTGCTAAGGGTAAAGATGCTCAGCTGGCCGGGGGCTCCAGCGACCCCTCTTCATCCTCGAGGGTATCTGTGGCGGTTCTGCCCCCTGGTGTCAGGGAGCCTTTTCCGAGAGAAGAGCCTCCGGAGTCCAGATGTCATCCCTGGAATTCTTTTCCTTTTTGCAATAGGCCTGGTCCTTCAGGTGTAGAAAATCAGACCTTGCGGCCCCCAGATGCAGTCTCGTATCGGGCAGGCTGAAAGCAGAAGCCCTGCTCGATTGCCTTTGGCTAATTATCCCCAACACGAGACACTCCCTGAAGACTTGGAATCTGTCAGAGATGTTGACTATTTCTCAGACCCAGATGAATCTGTATTGGGCTCTGATGTGGAGGACGACGACCTATCACCTTCAGAAGACTATGAAGAGGCCAGAGTGATCCACCTGTTCCAGAAGGAGCAACTAGTGGCATTGATTTCCAGGGTCTCATTCGCCTTGAACTTGGCAGATTCTTCCAGCATGGAACAAGAGCTGAAAGTACACCTGCTTCTTCAAGAGGTATGGAAATCCACTACTGTCTTCCCGTTCCTGGAGGTGATCAAATATAAGATCCCAGTCCAAGTGGGACTCGCCCGATTCCCTGCCTAAAGGGTTAAGGGTCTGTAAGAAGATCTACCCTGTCCCAGAGGAAGAGCATGGTGAGTGGTTTGATATTCCCAAGGTGGATACAAAGATCAATGTGGTTACCAGAGGGACCACCATTTCTGCGGAAGGCGGATCGGCCTTAAAGGATGTTAAGGACTGCAAGGTTGATTCCTTATTGAAAAGCCAGTTTGCATGGCGACAGCTATTCTACAGCTGGGGGTATGCACCAGCTTGACTTCTTGAGCCCTGCTCCAGTATATTCATTCTCTTCCGGCTGATGATACAGTTTCTCTCTTGGAATCTGCTACGGTCTTCCTTTCTGATGGCCATATAGATATTTTTTTATTTATTTAACTGTATTTATATACTGCTGATCTACGAGTCTAAGCAGTTTACAGATAACTTGGCCAAGTGGGCTTACATGGAATATACATAACTTGATGTGGTACATAGAACTAGCTTATATGTAACAATGATAACTTAGTAGAGACATTGAACTATATACATTGAACAGTAGCTGGTATATGATAAATAAAGACAAGTGCATCCACTGGGTGTGAGCTGCTTGTTCTACAGGAACAAGCAGGAAGTCAGTCCTTACATATGGATGACATCGACACCGATGGAGCCCACACAGAGCATTTCCCCAGCTTTCAAAGAAAGCCTTTGGGATTGCCACCACGCATACGTGGTCCCCTTCCCGCCCAAAGGTGCCATCTTACTCAGTCTCCCTTTTTCTGCAGAGCCCTTTGGACATGCGTCTCGTCCCCGGAAAATGTTTCTCTCTTTCCAACTGGTTTTTGCTCTCCTGCCTTCGCCGTTCCTCTTCCCGCCTCTTGAGCACCTCTGCCTTGGCCCTGGTCTTGGGGATTTTTCCTTTTTTGTTTCTACTGCGCTTTTGCGCCCTTTTTAACTGCTGGCCGCATCAAGGATCTTCGACCTCGCAGGGGTCCTTTTTTCCCCAATCGCCTCCGGTTTTAAGAAATGTGATAGGTGTTCAAAAAACATGTCACTCACAGACACCCATAACTGTTGTCTCAGGTGTCTAGGAGCTGACCATGACCCAGAGCTATGCTTCCTCTGTAAGAAGATGTCCTCCAAGGCCATCCAAAGTCGTAAGCAGAAGCTGGATGATCTTTTCTGTAAGGCAGCCCCAGTATCTCCAGTAGCCTCCCGCTCTTTGGCCCCGCAACCTCTGGAGTCTCCCAAGGCTCCTCCCCAGGCCTGGCGGCACTCTGATCAGCGGTCGCCCGAACGCAATCAAAAGAAGAAGGCCGCAAGGACTTGGTTGGGAGTGCCAGACAAGAGTGAGAGGTCACGCGCCCGGTCTTTCAGCCCCACTCTGCAGTCTCTGGAGTCAGAGAGGGAGCCACCCAGTAAGGTACCTTGAACCGATATGGAGGCCTCTGGCAAAGGCGCTTGGTCTCCCAAGGGTTGTCCCGGTGAGGACCCCCTCTCCTCGACATCTGACCCGGTCACCCTGGCGTCAGGGTCGCAGGGCCCCACTCCTCAATGGGAGGCCCGAATGCTGGCCTTGGAACGCAGTGTTTCTGTGTTCCTCGCTGCTCAGCAGGTGCTCGTGCCAGGTCCTGCCGGCACATGCCTCAAGACCGCAAGGATCCCGACCTTGAGAACTCCCTGGGCTGCTGCAGTGACCCCCAAGAGCCAGAAGCTTCATGAGGATCCTCGGCGCAGGTCTTGATCTCCATCCCGTTCCTCGGGCATAAGATCTTCTCTGGCGAGCACCTCCGGCTCCGGGCAAGTTTTGGCTTCGGAGATTCGGAGTGGGTCAGCGACTCATCTCAAGCTGCCCGACGTCGAGTCCTCCACAGACTACTCAGTGGGAGTCTGACAGGGAGACCTCCCCGGAGACCTGGTCCCTCCAGGATCTCCCCTCTGACCCCTTCCCGCTGACCCAGAGGCGGCAGTCACCTCCTGAGAACACCTCCTTTCTGGAGTTCGTCCGGGACATGGCGCAGATCCTGGCGCGTACCACCGAGTCAGAGGAGGAAACCCATGCGGAGGAGCTTGATATTCTGCAATATAAAGCCCCTCTGAAAGAGGCTCTCTCAGTGCTGGTTCCTCCCATTCTGAACTGACTCCTCCTCTGCTTGTGGGAGGACCCTGGCCTCTGTCCCGATCATGAGTAAACGCCTGGACGCTATGTATAGGGTTCAGCAAGGCCAGGGGTTTCGGAAAGCCCAGCTTCACCACACTTCAGTGGTGGTCGAATCGGCCATGCAGAAGTTAAAGAGCCTGAAGACTCATTCGTCGGTCCCGCCAGGCAGTCTCGAACCCTCGACGCCGTGGGGCGTAAGGCTTTTCAGGATTCCATGCTGTCATGCCGCATCCAGGTTTACCAATTATACATTGGGATGTTCCTCTGTGACTTCGCTAGAGGGCTCAGAGGCTTTGTGACAGGCCTTGACGGAGACCATCTCCGGCATTTTCAGGCCCTCTCAAAGTCTGTCGGAGAATGCTCAAAGTACCTCCCGCGAGCAGCGCACGACAGCTTAGAGTCTTTCGCCCGGGTAGTGGCGGCTGGCATCGGAGCCCACCGGCAGGCTTGGCTCCAGTCCTCGGACCTGGAACAATGGATCCAGGAGAAGCTGCTGGATGTCCCTTACCTCAGGGAGCAACTATTTAGCAAGCCCCCATGCAAGGCAGCAGAGATTGAGATGGAGTGCATGACTCATACCTCTCCTGGAAAACTGCCTCCCTCCCCAGGAAGAAGCAGCTGAGCCTTTCTTCCATCAGAAGGGTCCCCCGTACAGGGGCTACCCGGCCTATCTGCCGCTGTCGACCCCTGTTCAGGGCAGTCAGGGCAAGACCACTGTCCACGACCCTTATAAGCCGAAGGGTCCCAAGACTCATCCCCCAGCGCGAGCTCAGCCACCCTCGGGGTTTTGACGCCATCAGTATAGCTTCTCTTCCTCTGACAGGGCGGCTGTCCATCAGGGGGCGTCTGGTCTGTTTTTCTCACGGGTGGGAGTTCATCTCCATCAACGCCTGGGTCCTCCAGGTCGTTCGGGAGGGCTGTCTTCTCCATCTGGACCAGGCCTCTCCTCCGTACTTCCCTGGGGAGCCACGTTGGCTTCCCCAGCACCAGGCCCTCCTGAGTCAGGAGCTCGCAGGCCTCTTAGAGGACGGCACTGTAGAACCAGTCCCACTGCACTTGCAAGGACGGGGGTTTTACTCCTGACACTTCCTTGTCCTGAAGCGGACAGGGGGCCTTCGGCCCATCCTCGACCTGTGGAACCTCAACAAGTTCCTGGTGTGGGAGAAGTTCATGATGCTCTCCCTTGGAACGTTACTGCCGTACCTCCAGCAGGGTGATTGACTATGCTCCTTGGACTTAAAGGATCCTTACGCTCACATCCTCATCCATCCCAAACACAGAAAGTACCTCCGCTTCATGGTTCAGGGAAACCATTACCAGTACGGGGTACTTTCCTTCGGCCTCACATCCACCCCGTGGGTCTTCACAAAGTGCCTGGCCGTTGCTGCGGCCCACCTTCGGCTGCAGGGCACCTTTGTCTATCCATATCTAGATAACTGGCTCGTAACAGGGGGCACGGCCTCTGAAGCCAGGCAGGCCATGGACTGCACTATTTGCCTCCTGGGGCATCTGGGGTTCGTGATCAATTACCTAAAGTCCCACCTTATTCCAGTTCAGTCCCTGGAGTTCATCAGGGCTCACTTGGACACCCTTCGGGCCATGGCTTTTCTTCTTCAGGAAAGGCAGATCGCCTCATGTCTCTGGCATCCGAAGTGTGGTGCCACAGCACCGTCTCAACCCGGACAATGCTTGACCTTTTCGGTCACATGGCCTCCACGATCCATGTTGTGCCCAATGCTCATCTCAACATGCAGGCGATGCAGTGGTGCCTCCGAGCACAATGGGCGCAATCGACCAGTCGCCTCCAAGACCCCATCTCGGTCTCTCCCAGCGCGGCAGAGTCTCTTGATTGGTCGTAACCTGCTTCGAGAGATGTCATTCCAAGCTCCAGCACATCAGATGGTCTTAATGACAGACACCTCCCTGGCGGACTGGGGAGCCCACTGCGAGGGGCAATGCACTCAAGGGACCTGGTCCCTCGAGGAGTCCAGGCAGGAGATCAACCTGCTGGTGCTCCAAGCCATTCGCCTCACTCTCAAGATTTTCAGGGACCGCCTGCAGCACCGAGCGGTGCTGGTCCAGACGGACAACCAGGTCACAATGTTCTTTGTGAGCAAACAGGGAGGTACCAGCTCCTACAGCCTCTGTTCAGAGGCGACAGCCCTATGGTCATTTGCGGTGAGCCAGGGCATGACCATCCAGGCCACTTATCTCCAGGATCAGGACAATACAGTGGCGCACCGGCTCAGCAGAGTCCTCCAGCTGCACAAGTGTCCCCAAACAGCGCAGCGACTCTTCCAGCATTGGGGGACTCCAGACCTGGACTTCTTTGCCAGTCCTGAGAATTCGCAGCTCCCCCGGTTATGTGGTCCCCTCCCGCACCCGGGCAGGGTGGCCCCAGATGCCTTCCTTATCTCGTAGGAAACGGGCCTACTATATGCTTTCCCCCCACTCCCCTCATTGCCCGGACCCTTCTCAAGGTCCACCGTGACAGGGTCTCTGAGATTCTCATAGCTCCAAGGTGGCCCAGGCAGCCTTGGGTTTCCCCTGCTGTTCCGTCTCTTGACGGAGCTCCTGGTCCCTCTTGAGTTCTCACCAGAGCTGCTGAAGCAGGAAGAGGGTTTGCTTCTCCACCCTAATCCGAGGTCCCTATCCCTCACAGCTTTGTGGCTGAGCGGGTCGCTCTAGCCTCCTACCATCTTCCCGTGGAGATTGAGGACATTCTTTTGGCCTCACGGAAGGACTTGACCAGACGGGCTTACACCTTCAAGTGGCATCTGTTCTCGGTGTGGTGCTCAGAGCTCTGAGCAAACCCGTTTTCATGCCCTACCAGTTTGGTCCTGCTCCACCTCTCGCAATCTGGGCTGAAGTCTAACTTGTTCAGGATTCACCTGAGTGCCATCTTGACGAACCACCACCCCGTCATGGGCAAACATCTTTCGAGGCAACCACTTGTCTCTGGTTTCATGCGAGGCCTGCTCCTTTCCAGGCCTGCTACCTGCTCTCTTCCTTGGAATGGGACCTCAGTATGGTCCTCACGCAGCTGACCAAGCCGCCCTTTGAGCCCATGGTTACCTGCCCGCTGCGGCATCTGTCATGGAAGGTGGCCTTACTGGTGGCTCTCGCCTCCACCCGGAGAGTCAGCGAACTCCAGGCGCTGATGGCCGAGGCACCATACACAAAGTTTTATAGGAGCAGGGTGGTCCTGCGGACTCACCCCAAGTTCCTCCCGAAGGTTGTCTCGGATTTTCATCTCAATCAAGAGATAATGCTGCACACCTTCTTCTGAAGCCCCACGCCGACCAGACGTTGGCGATTCTCCACAACCCTGGATTGTAAGAGGGCTCTCTCTTTCTACCTGCAGCGGACTCGGGACCACCGCAGATCCGGGCAGCTTTTCGTCTCCTTTGATCCCAACCGTCTGGGACTGGCGGGTCACCAAGTGTACCTTGTCCTTCTGGGTGGCGGACTGCATCGCCTTTGCCCAGGCCCAGGCCAGGTTTCCCCTGGACCGCCGAGTCACGGCTCAGAATGTCCGAGCGATGGCAACATCGGTCACTAGCCTGCGCTCAGTGCCACTGGCAGACATCTACTGGGCCATCACCTAGTCCTCCACTCACACCTTCATGGTGCATTACTTTCTGGAGAGGGAGTCCTGTTGGGGCGATGCCTTCAGCCAGGCTGTACTCCGTAATCTGTACAGGGTTTAAGCAACTCCTGCCCTCTGACCCTTCTTATTCCGGCAGCCATGAGCATGGCCATCCATGGACGCAGGGTCCTCGGGCTGCCTTCGGCTTTCACTGCAGGGCATTGATAGCCTGCAGCTAGGGAGTCCCATATGTGAGGACTGATTTCTGTTGTTCCTGGAGAAAACGGTTACTTACCTGTAACAGGTGTTTATTTATTTATTTATTTATTTATTTAACTATTTCTTTTATACCGCCCCTTCCAGAGATCAAGGGCGGTTTACATATAACAGGTTAACAGTCTTGTACACAGTTTGTATACATTTTACATAGAACAATAGAATTCAACTATTTACATTGAACAGTAATATAAACTTTGTAGGTATTAAAACACATCTAACTTTTTACAAATATATATTTACAGTGTGTGGTGTGTGTGTTGTGTTGGTCAGAAATTGGTGTAGGTGTTGGAATTTAGTTCCTTTTTATGTCGTCTTGGGGCGTGTGTGTGGAGGGGGGCAGGCTTGTGTTTACATTGTTTGGATTAAGGGAGTTTGTGCATGTGTGACCACGTTTGTTGTGGAGCTAGCTTTGGGGTAGTAGGGGACTTCGAAGTGTTCAGTGAACAGGTAGGTCTTTAATTCTTTTCTGAATTGGAAGAGGTCTCTTATGGTACGAAGTTCAATGGGGAGGTCGTTCCAGAGTGTAGGAGCAGCGAATGAGAATGCTCTGGAGCTGGTGGTGTTCTTAGTTTTGCGGATGGTTTTTGGTATGATGAGAGAGTGGGCTGCGTTTTGTCTGAGGGTCCTTGTCGAGGTTGTTCTCCAGGGACAGCAGGAATCAATCCTCACAACCCTCCCTCCTCCCCTTGGAGTTGCTGTATATTTATGCCATCTTGGAGGAGCTATAGCTGTGGCACCTGACTGAGTAAGATGGCACTTTTGGGTGGGAAGGGGACCACACGTGTGGTGGCACTCCCAAAGGCTTTCTTTGAAAGCTGGGGAAATGCTCCGCATGGGCTCCATCGGTGCCGTCGTCACCCATATGTGAGGACTGATTCCTGATGTCTCTGGAGAACACCAGTTACAGGTGAGTAACTACGCTTTATGTGAGGGTGGGGTTGGAGTTGGAGGGGGCGGGGTGACTGAGGAGGTGTACTGAGATGGGATGGTTATGCTGGCGGTACAGTGGTTATGCATTCTCATTGGTGAAATGTTCAAGGAACAAATTAGTTTTTAGATTTTTCTTGAAGTCTGCGTGGTCATTCATGGTGCGGAGATGGTCTGGTAGTGCATGCCACAGTGTCGGAGCGAAGAGTGAGAAGGCTCTTTTGGATGTTGTGGAGCTGGTTTTCATGTTTAAGCATGGTACGTGGAGTGTGTTGGTAGAGTTTGTTCTTTTGGATCTGTTTTTAGGGGTTTTCACCCCTCTCCCAGAGAACAGATCTCGCAGGGGAAATGCACTCCACTCTCTTGTAATCCACCACGCAGTTTGCAAGACAAAACAGACCACAAGTGCCAGAGCTTTCACATTTTGCTTCCCCTAGTCTCAGGAACTCACTGCCACTGGCAGTTCGCTCAATCAAAGATCTCCAGGTATTTAGAAAAGAGCTTAAAAATCCATCTCTTCATTCCTCACTGCAGAAGTGACAATTCTAATGACAATACTAACCCAGCCTCACAAATAACCTAACCATACACACAAAGACTATACCCAGGCACACAAATCACATTCAGTGCCCAGTCCTACCCATCCAAGATCATATAATCTCTTGTATATAGTTAACCTGTATATAGTTATCTGTTTTATACTGTTTACTATTAACTAATACCCCTGATCTCTGGAAGGGGTGGTATAGAGAAATGTAACAAATAAATAAATAACTAATGTTCATAAGTAGTTGGTAGACAGTCCATGGAATAGCTTGAAGATTGTGTGGCCTTGTGTTTGTTTCTTTTCTTGTTGGGCAGTCAGTGCAGTTGTTTGAGTGTTAGGGTTATATGTCAGTCCTTTGGACATTGCAGAGGGTGCATGCAGCAGTATTCATGGCTAGTTGAATTGTGGATTTAGACAAGCCTTGCAGGATGATGTTGCCGTAGTCAAAGTTAGAGAATATGAGTGCTTGAAGAATTGTGTGGAAATCGCTTGGCTCTAGGAGTGATCTTAGGTATTGCACTGTTTTGAGTTTGTGGTAGATGGTTCTTGTGACATTGGTTATATGAGGGGAAAGTGTGAGGTGGTGTTCAAGGATATATTACCTGGGGCATCTGGCTGCCAGGAATGGTGCCCTGACTACTGTGTCAAGGTGTTGGATTTGACTCCATCACTGGGTGGTGGACATATCCTCCAAAGGTTGGTTCAGCAGACCTTTAAGGGGAAGCTCCTGTTTGGAACAGATTTGGAAAAACTGGTGAAGGACCTAGGTGAGACAAAATCTTACTGCCTCCTGGAAGGCAGGTCCAGAAGGCCTGTGAAGCGGTTGAGTACCCCTTTCTCATCAGCCTTCCCCATCCGGCAAGGGTGTGCTGGCCAGATTCCCAGGGGTCTTGGGACTATTGTCATTACCGACCTGGAAAATCTTTCTTCCCCTCTTCTTCAGGGCCTTGGGCATCCTGAGACGGCCAAGGTGTCCTCCCTGTTGGCCTTTCTGCAGGATGGCCTAGACAAAGGCCTCTCACTTGGCTCCCTGAAGGTTCAGGTGGTAGCTTTGGCCTGTTTCCAAGTTCCGGTGATGGGCAAGTCTCCCGTTTTCTCCAAGGAGTTTGACGTCTGCATCCCCCCCCCTTACCCCCTTCAGTCTGTGATCCCTTCCTGGGATCTGTGATGCTTAGGGCCCTGATGGAGGCCCCTTTTGAGCCATTGAAGCTTGCTACTTTGAAGGATTTGATGCTCAAGACTGTCTTCTTGGTTGTGATTTGCTCTGTAAGGCAGATCTTCAAGCTGCAGGCTCTGTCTTGCCGAGATCCATATCTATCCTTTTCAGCTGAATCCGTTTCCATTCAGCCTAAAGGTGCTGTCTCCCTTTCAGGTGAACTAAGTGGTTTGCCTGCCCGCCTTCTCTAAGGAGTAGTGTCAGCGGAAGGATAAGGATCTTCGCCTTGTGGATGTCCGGAGGGTGCTTCTCCGGTACTTGGAGGTTATGAATTCCTTTCGTAAGTTCGACCATCTTTTTCTGCTGTTTGCTAGCCTGCACAAGGGTGAGGCGGCGGCTAAGTTGACCTTGGGGCACTGGATTAAGGAAGCTATTGCCTCAGCATATCTGTTACAGAACTGGCCAGTTCTGGAGGGTTTGTGCGCCCATTCTACCCGAGCACAAGCATCTTCATGGACAGAGCAGAGCTCTGTGGTCCCTGCAGACATTTGTCAGGCAGCATCATGGACATCTCTCTTTCCACATTTGTCGAGCATTACCTCTTGGATGTCCACATGCGAGCAGACACGGCCTTCAGCTCGAGAGTTTTGCGAGCTGCTGTATTTTCTTCTTGCCCAGTAGTGGTGTTGCTTTGGTGTACATCCCACTTGTCTGGACTGGTCTAGCAGGACGATATGAAAGGTGACATTTTACTTAGCGGATAATGTCCTTTCCTTGAGTCCTGCTAGATCAGACCAGGGCCTACCTCTGAAACTGTATTGCTTTGTTTTTTCTACTGCAGTACCCTTAGGTCCGCCATGATTTGATACTTTGCTTTGCAGGTTTATCTTCTACTGTTTCTGCTTTCCTATATAGTCCGCTACTGTTGATTATTCATTGTTGCCCACATTTGAGATTGTGTGAGGCTTGTTCTGTATCTCTCATATGCTTTGGGACAAATACTGAAAGGACCTCTGGTGGCATGGGAGTGATGTCATTGAAACCTGGACTTTTCATTGGTTCTTTGTCTCCATCAGTCTGCTGGTATGGGAACACAATCCACTTGTCTGGACTGGTCTAGCAGGACTCAAGGAAAAGACATTATCTGGTGAGTAAAATGTCACCTTTCTTTTCTTTGATTTCAGTTCGTCTAAAGTTCTTTTCTTTAAAAAAAATAAAAAAAATAAAAAATAAAAAGGAGATGGGCAAGAGAAAAGAGAAATAAAACAGGAGGAAAGGCACATGGCTGACTGAGCCCCCCCTGGTGGATATTGCAGCCTGAGAGACCGTCTGCATCGGCTCTCTGCTTGCGGCTGACAAGAGGAACGCTGAACTGTGAGTTATCGTCTGGGTTTTTTTTCTGGTGTCATTCTCCGTGGCCTGTTCCCACCCGATTCTGTTAGGCCTGAGTCCTACGCAGGTGCGTGTGCACCATTTTGGCAGCCTCTTCAGATATGCCACCTTCACTCCCTTGATGCCTCGGCTGCAGCAAGCGGCAGCAATTTCTGGTTGATCCCCTCTGTGCCGCTTGTGCAGCCGATCCCTGGGAGACTTCTACTGCGTCTTCTTGAACAGCCCCAGTTTCATTGCAGTTAGGTGCTCCTCTCTCACCAGCAGCAGGAAGATTTGGAAGTTGAAATTTTGCTTACCATTAATTTCCTTTCCTGGAGTCCTGCTAGACCAGTCCCTGACCTGTTGCTTCTTAGCCTTGTGCCTTGCATGGGGATATTTTGTCTGTGCAGGGCTTATATATATAGTTTGAACTTTGTTCACTGTTGTCTATTTAATCTCGGGGGCCCCTTCGGAGGATTTTCAAGAGTTCCCTCTGCTTGTTATGAAATACTAGAGGGTGCCCCCTAGCTGCATTGGGTTTTTGTGCCGGTGATGATGTCATGTCATGGCATAGTTTGAGTTTATTTCTCTGTCTCCATCATCTGCTGCAGGGAGAGATAACCCATTCATCTGGACTGGTCTTGTAGGACTCCAGAAAAGGAAAGTAACGGTAAGTAAAATGTCACCTTCTCCTGCTCCTGCATGGCTGAGCAGGGCCGGGGTTGGGGAGGCCAGGAGACTGCATGTAGAGGGGTTGAAGACTTTGCCTCTGGGAACCTAGTGGGGTCCCTTTTGCCTTTAGAAGAGGAAGGAGCGCTTGGTCCAGATCCCCCTAGAGAACACTTTCGAGGAGAGGGATATCCCTTCTGAGGAGGATGCAGACATGATCAGGATACTCAAGATGAACTGGGTTCTCATTTCTCAGGTTCTGACAGTTTTGAAACTGTCTGATAGAAGCTAGCGGAGACGGTGGTGGACGATGACCCATTTTTGGAGGACATTAGAAAGCTTGCTAGGGCCCTTCTGGCTCATAGAGCTATCAAGGAGATGTTGATAGCAGAATGGGATGCTCCGAATGCTGGATTGAAGGTGGCCAGATCCATGTCCTGTTATATCCCCTAGTTGTTGAGGAGAAGGAGAAGCTGCATTTGCCTAGAGTGGATGCGTTGATAGCGGCAGTGACAGTTGAGGATGGTGCGGCATTGAAGGATCCCCAAAATCATCAGATAGAGAAGTCCTTCTGAAGCAATCCTTTGACATGTCGCCTTGGTGTTGCAGGTGGCAATCTGTGGGAGTTATTTCACTAGAGCTTGCCTGTGGTGAATGCTGTAAATGTCAACAGGATCCTCGGAGGCGGCTGCCACCTTAGCACAAGTCCTTTATGATTTGAACATCAGCAAAAAATATGTCCAGGGCAGTGACTGTTGCCTGTTGTGGCTTGGGAATTGATCGTCAGATGTTGCCTCCAAAACATGCCTGAGCAGACTCCCCTTCAAGGGGAAACTTCTCTTTGGGGAGGATCTCAAGAAATTTGTGAAGGAGCTGGGCGAATCCAAGGTGCCCAAGTTCCTGCAGTATAAGTCCTGGAGAGTGGGGTGGTCCTCTTCGCTAGAGGCTGGCTCTAGGAAACTCTGGATTTGGAGTTTAAGATTGAATGATTTGCCTTTATAAATGCAACCTTAACCCTTTCCAGGCCGAGCCCGAAACTCTTAGGAATATTTAGTCAGAATTTTGGATCCCATCAAATGGTATATAATACATGACCACAGCAGAAGGAAGATCACTATTAGAACATATTGAATAAGACGGGCAAAATTTTCCTGAAATATGCAAGAATTAACCCGGCTGCAGAATGTGGATTAAAAATTTAAAGGAGGCCTTGAAAGGGTTAAGATGAGTTGCAATCAAGTACAGGTTCAAACCTTCATGGGCAGGAATGAAGGGTCTAAAATGGGATAAAAAACACCCTTTAGTAAATAGAACCCTAAGTTTGTTTCTGAAGCAGTGGAGTGTTACATGACTCACCCATGGTCACAAGGAGCATTAGTAGGAGAAGCAGGATTTGAACTATTGTTTCCCTGGTTCATAGTCTGCTGTTCTAAGCATTAGACTACTTCTCCACTCTGGATATAAATATCTTACAAAGAAATGGCATAAAAAAGCCCTTGAGGCAGCCAGTAAGTGCTGCTATTACTGTATGAGTGGGATTCCCTTCTCCTGGAAGCTGTTGCTGCAATCTCTTTCCTTCTCCCCAAACCCTATTCTATGTGGCCTGCTGAGTGGAAGCTGGACCAGGCCTGGGTCTCCATTGCACCGGCCCTGGGTGCTTATTTTGTTATGTCTGTCAGATTCTCCAGTATGTAGTTGCACACAGATACAGCAGATATGGTGCATCCAATAAGTAGCCTTAATAGCCAGGGGGCTTTATTGATGATTTAGCCTTAAATATGTTTATAGCTCTCTTTGTGCAGTAAAATGATCTAATATGCCGTATTGCTTCACAAGTTGAAATTTGTCATGTGCTTCATAATAAAATGTCTCGTAGACCTTTTTTTTCCATAAGACTGATTTTTAAATATGCATGCAGATGAATAAAATAGAATAGTCTTTAAACAGCTATTACACTTTTCAGTATTATCATTTAACTCATAGAGCCTGTATATTGTGTGCAGAATTTCTTGCTGCTGCTTTTCCTAGTTATAATCTGAATGAATATGGAAGAGACTGGAAAACCTGCATCACAAACGTTAATGCCATGATACGCTGTTTACGCTCTGAAACCGGGAGAGACATGGTAAGCCTTTTCTAATGTTGTAAAACCAATGCTGAAGGATGTCATGGGAGAGCCTATCGTATCTTCACATTTTCATGGCGCGTTTGTTAGTGCAGGCTTTGTATCTAGTGCCAGAAAAATGTAACCTATCGATCTTTGTGTTTTTCTTAAAGCATGCTTCCCTTTTTTCCCTATGTCAAGCCTGTTTTCTAAAGAACACAGTTTTTATTCCAACTATCCAGAGAGTCTATCTCAACTTGTTGGCATTTAACAATAAAATATTTCTAAAGAACATGCATAACTTGAAATAGTATTTTATAATTTACATGAGTACTTGCACACTTCACCCAACTGTGTCCATGGCAACACCCACAATAAAAGTACATACCATCAGTCTGACATACGGTCATTATTTTGAAAGTTCACATCAGTTACATGTCATCAGCTCATGTAAATCACTAAAATACATGCCATTTATGCACATAAATCATGGTAACTTTTAGACAGCTCCCTTCTTAAATTACCCTCCACCAGTTCAAGGCACTTTTTTAAGGCATGTTTCGCTTAGGTGTAGCACCTATTGTCAAAGGTTCAGGCAGCAAGGAAATTTTCTGTATACATGTTTGGTTTTTCATGTGTATGCTAGCCTAGCTAAAACACTGTGGTTCACGCTTCCTCCATCACTATCAACTCTGCATGGTATAGCCACATGATGCAGGAAGTTCGGGCTGATCTTGTGGTTTGAAGTCTCGTGAGGCTTGATACTAGGAGATCAGCCCAAATGTCTGCATTGTGCGGCTGCATCAGTCAGAGAGGCGATCGCGGTGGGGGAAGTGTGAATTGCCACATTGTTAAGGAGGTGCAATCAGGGAGAAGAATCTGTGAGTGAAAGATGGACTAGATGAAGCGAATGGATGAGACAGACAGACAGGGTAGAGCCTGGGGGGTGGTCATGAGAGAGAGACTGGGGGAAGGCTGGTGGGAAGGCTAAGAGAGAGGGAGAGAAAGAGAAAGTGAAGGAAGCCTGGCCGGGGAGGGGGGGTGGGGGAGGTCATATGAGAGAGAGGCGCGCACGCACACACACACACCCTACATCCAGCCCCCGACACTCCCCATGGCACAAACATAAACCTCCTATATGCCTGATTCTGGAAATGGGGGAACTCGCCATCGTGTCACACTACTAGTGTACATTTTTGAACTTTTTTTTTTTTAATTAACTGTTTTCTAAAGAAAATACATTCTACTTTTTCTTCATAGTTTGCAGATGGGCTGTAAAGAAACAAGTCCACAGGATAGAAAACGGTGCCGACTATAATTTTCTTTTGCAGGGGCCATCACTAATTAGTTGATTTGAAATTGCAATGAATTAGAAATGCTTTTCTCCGGAGATGAGCAGGGGGGATTTAGGCACACTCTATTGGCGATGTCTGATGACAGCACCAGTGCTGGCTGTCCCCTAGCTGCGCGTACCTTCCTGCCTGATTTGTACCGCTCCTTCAGTCTTCTGCTACCGCAGTTCCAGTCAGCTGCAGCTCTCCCCTCCTCCAGCAGAGTTCGTCGGTGTTTTCATTTTAGTTCTTTGTTTTCTTTCAGTTTCACACATAGTCTTCCTGCACCGTCGGGCATTGGTTTTCTTAAAAAAAAAAAATAAATAAATGTCTGTATTACAGCTGCCACGCAGCTCCCAGGCTGCAGAACAGACTTTTCCTTAGCCGGCCCAGCACGCACTCTTGTCATTTAAAAAAAAAAATTAAAAACCACCACAGCACTTCCAGAGCAACGGAGCCCCGACACTGAGTACAAAAAAAAGAAAAAAAAAACAGAGAAAGGCAAAGCAACAACAGGAACCAGCAGAGCTGGTACAAAATAAAAAGAAACTAAGCCGAGCAAAAGAATTTCCAGTGAGCACAGCTCTATTACCATAGCGGCTTCTGCTTCTACATCTGCCCCAGTCCCATCGGGCCCAGACAAGGAAAGTGACCCAGAGCCTTAAATTACAGGCCAGCAGTTCTACTCCATCTCCACCTAACCCTGAAGCTGTAGGCCTCTTTCCAAGGGCTGACACCCCCCCCCCCCCTTTGCTGGAGTCTAAGCACATCTGGAAGGATGGCCCCGGTCCTAAGACCCATGTTTGCATAAACGAAAGGCAGGAGAGGATTCAACCGGACCTCACAAATCCAAACAAGAGGTTCCAAGCAGCCTCTATGCCGCCTCTATCCCCCTCAGCTTCCATGGCAGGAGGTAGGTCATCTCCTAGCGACCCACTCCTGCAGTTATTTTGTTCAAGATAGTACAGGCCTCCTGGGAGCCACCCCGCCTGCGGACCATGCCCTCTCCCCGGAGGACCTGGTCTTCGCACCTCCTGCTACAGTCCACGAGAACCCTCCTCTCCTAATAGACTAGAGGGACCCCTCAGCCCTTACCCTGCTCTTCTTCTAGCACCCTGTACTCCATTCGTTGGGATTTGGAGCCCTACATCCTTGGGGATGTTGACCCTGCACCTTCCCCAGACCACCGGGGAGAAGACATTGGAAGATTTTTCCTATCCAAAATTGCTACAGAAGATATCACAAGCGCGCACACACCCAGTGATTCTAAGACACTTACCAATGAGAAATTTTCAATCCATTCTACGAGCCTGCAGTATCCCTAAAGGAGATCCTGGCGCTCCCTGTAACCCAAATTTTGCAGGACCACCTTTCATCTGTTTGGAAGATGCTGCCCTCCATTCACACCACTTCCAAATGCCTAGACCTCAAATACAAAGTGCTTCCTGCTTCTGGCTTTTAGCATCTACAGCTTCTGTACCAGTCTGTTATCTCAGAAGCTGTGCTTTAAAAAAATCAAAAGCTACCAACGTCCAGACCCTGCCAGGGAAAGACCAGTGCACCCTAGATTCCATAGGCAGGAAATCTTTTCAAAGTGGCGTGTTGGCCATGAAAATTCTGGCACATCAACTCCAAATTCTCCAGTACCACCATGGCCTTCTATCGCATCTGGAGGACCCCGGTATGTTTTCAGGAGAGGATAGGCATCAACTATATGATAATTTGCAAGAGTCCCTATACCATGTCATTCAGACAACTATAACGCCTTTGACTCGGTAGCCAGATTCACGGCATGGCTCCAGATCTCGGGCCTTCGAGGGGACCTATATGACCGCCTCACCAATACTCTCTGTCAAGAGGACAGTCTCTTCGGACCTAAAGTACAGGAAGCAATTTCTGAAGTAAAATATTACTCTACCACTGTAAGGGAGCTCTCTGCTCAACTACGAGAGCCTGCCCAACAGTCCCATTTTCTCCAGTACCCTCAGTACTGACGGACCTATCATTACCAGTACTTTCAGCAGTTTTACCCCCGTTGGCGTTTTCATCCTTACCTAGAGCTCCAGCTCAGCATCAGCCAGCCACCAACTATGGGCAACAGCCCAGACAACATGAGGGAAAACAACCTGCAGCTGCCCCAGTGCTGCTAGCCATTTTGACTATCTACCAGTAGGAGGCCAAGTCCAGAAGTTCCAAGAGGCCTGGCGATCAATCACAACAGACCTCTGGGTTCTCAGCATTATTGCAGCTGGCTACAAACTCAATCTCATGGTTCTTCCATAGCCAAGGCTGCCCCCACCCAGCAACCTCCCTGTGTACCACCTCCCTCTCTTGGAAGAGGAAATTGCAGCCCTGCTGCACAGCCATGTAATAGAGCCTGTGCCAATGCAGGAGTACAACCAGGGATACTACTCCTGGTTCTTCCTCATTCCTAAAACGTCTGGAGGCCTATGGCCCTTACTCAGTCTCCGACAATTCAATCTCTACATCAAGAAAGAGAAGTTCAAAATGACTTCTCTAGCAACCGTAATCCTGCTGTTGTGAAAAGACCGGCTTGCCTCCTTGGATCTGAAGGACGCTTGCACCCATATTCCTGTCCACCCTCGACATTGGAAATATCTTTGATTCCACTTCAAGACAGAGCACTGTCAGAACGAGGTCATTCCCTTTGGGCTGTCCTCCACCCCTTGTATATTTATGAAGTACCTCGCAGTGGTGGCAGCATATCTGCACCGGAGAGGACTCTGTGTCTACCCCTACCTGGACAACTGGCTCATTTCCGGACCCGACAAAACTTCTCTGTTTGCAGAATGCTGACCTCCTACAGGTGCTCTGATTTATCATCAACTTTCAGAAGTCTGATTGAGAGCCTCGGCAGACTCTTAACTTCATTGGTGCTCAGATAGACACCCATGCAGTCCAAGCCTTATTGCCTGACAGCAGCAGGGAAGCCATTTTGGACCTAGTCCCTAGTGGAACACAAGACCTGGTGCAAGAGATGTTGGGGCTACTTGGCAATAGTGATCATAGCATGATCATATTTGATTTAATAAATGGAAGAAGGACGGCAAGGAACTTCACAGTGCTACCTTTTAACTTTCAAAAGGGAGACTATGATAAAATGAGGAAAATATTTAAGAAAAAACTTAAAGGAGCAGCTGCAAAGGTTAAAAATTTACATCAAGCATGTGTGGTGTTTAAAAATACTATCTTGGAAGCCCAGACTAGCTGTATTCCATGCTTTAAGAAAAGTGGAAGGAAATAAAAAAAACTGCCAGTATGGTTAAAAGGTGAGGTCAGAGAGGCTGTTGTAGCCAAAAAAAGCATCTTTCAGGAAATGGAAAAAGGAGCTAAATGACAAAAACTGGCAAGTTAGATGCAAGGCATTAAGGCTGGCAAAGACAGAATTTGAAAAAGAGCTTGCTGTGGAAGCAAAAACACATAATGAAACCTTTTTCAAGTACATTCGTAGCAAAATACCTATGAGAGAGTCAGTTGGACCCATTGGATGATAGAGGGGCACCAAGAGGGGACAAAGCCATAGCAGATAAGCCGAATGAATTCTTTGCTTCTGTCTTTACTGAAGATGATGTAGGGAAGTTACCCATGACTGAAATGGTATTTAAAGGTGAATTAAGAGGTCACGTGATGAGCTTAGGTGAACGCTGATCACTTGAGCTCCAGACCACCCCCCCCCCTCTGTGCCGGCGAAAATGAGCCATTTTAAACTGCTGCAAAGCACCGAAAAGACTCCCCAAGTGTTGGGAGAAGGGAGAGAATTGACCTAAAGAGGGGAGAATGGCAGCGGCGGCGAAATTGGGCAGACGGGAGAAAGACCGGGCCGCGGGGCAACAGAAAATGGCGGACTCACACCCGGCGCACACTTCCTCGGCCTCCCCGGCATTCATCGAGGAGATATCAGCGGCGGTAGCAGGTGCGTTGTCAGCACAATTCGAAGCGCTGCACAATAAAATGGATGTGTTGCAGAATTCAATGGGCTCCTTAGGTACTCGCGTGCAGGAGGTGGAGAACCGTATCGGGCACACTGGAGAGGAAGTGGAAAATCTAGCTCGGGAGCTGGGGCATGTGCAGACCGCATTAAAGGCGCATGAGGCAAAGTTGGATGATACTGAAAACCACTCCAGACGAAATAACTTGCGGTTTTTGGGCATATCGGACTCAGTTCTGGATAAAGACTTGAAATTATTTGTGGAAACCCTGTCTGCCTCTTTGCTGGAGGGAGAGGGAGAAAGAGGTAAGATCATGATCGAGAAGGCTCATAGAGTGGGACCGAAGAATGCGAAAGACCTCAGGCCAAGGGTGGTCCTGGCTAAATTTTTGCAGTTCTTGCAAAAGGAAATCATATTAAGAGCGGTGCGAAAACAAGGTACCATTGAGAGAGACAATATGAAAATAAGAATAGCGCAGGACTACTCGGTGGCCCTGAGTCAGCGCCGGAGAGCATATGCGCCCATCTGCCAAACACTAATAGAGGCCAACATCCGGTTTACAGTGCAATACCCGGCCAGATTACATGTTACCCGGAACGGTGTGCACCGGGTATTTGAATCGGCGGGGGAGGCGGCTAAATATGTGGAGAGCCTGAGGACCGAGGACACTACCCTCACCGAGGAGCAGACCGGGGCATCATGAGAGACTTTCCTGAGGAGTATTGCAGACGTGAGCGCCTAATACATTTAAGGAGACGATACTCTCCAGCGCTGTGCCTGGGATATAACTGGGTGTCCGGGGCCGGGACTGGCGCTATGACCTCGCCAGGAGATATTATGTCAACGGAGAGCTGGCGGAGAGGGCCTTACCCCTTGGGGGCAGAGAGGTCGGATGCCTGAAGGGGGTGATAAATGTGCCTTGATATCCACAATGCTTTATATTAGCTTGTTCTCTGTTTGTTTTGGGTTTGTTTGTATTGTTGTATGTACTCTTTTTCTGGGATGTGGGGGGGTGGGCTGGTCGGAGGGACTAGTTTGGATCTGGCCACGATATTTGGCTGGTGAGAGGGAGAGGGAGTATGGGGAGGACGGCACTGAGGGAGAGGGTAGGGCAGTGAGGGGGTAAGTGGAGTGAGGGGGGTGCGGGGAGTGCTGAATGGTGGAGGGGGAGGGGGGATCTGTTCACATCGATCATGACTAGGTAGGAGAGGAGGTATAGGATTAGTGGAGGACGATGATAAGGTTTTTGAGGGGGGAGGGGAAGTATGGGGGTTGAGGGAAGAATATGGGGGAGGGGAGTTCGTAGCCTCAGGGGAAGGATGAGTCGAGCAGAGGGGGATAGGAGGGATACTGGGGGGGGGGCCCTCTGGGTTCAGTATTGTGCGATATGAGAACAATAGGGATAAGCCACTCTGAAGATTGTATCCTAGAATGTCTGTGGAGTTGGTAGTCCAGTAAAGAGATATAAAGTGTTGCAAGCGTTAGCGAGGCAGAAAAGCGATACTGCTATGCTGCAGGAAACACACCAGATGGCAGAAGAGCACCTTAAACTGCACAGAGACTGGGTGGGACAGGGGTGGGCGGCCCTGGCCAAGGGGAAAAAAGGTGGAGTGGCCATTTTAATCCATAAGCGAGTGAGATTCGCACCGACACAAGCATACACTGACCCAGAGGGCAGGTTTATATTGCTGCACGGTCTGCTGGAAGGGAAGCCGATCGTGCTGGGTAATTTGTACAGTCCAAACTCCTTGGACCGGGAGATGTATGCGCGATTGGCCTCTAGGGTGGAGCAGTTGCCGGAGGTCCCTTTGATTTTAGGAGGGGACTTTAACGGAGTGTTGGATATAGACCTCGACACATCGCGAGGAGGGGAGGGACCGGACACAGGCTCAAACGGCGAGAGTATTGCGGGGCCTTCAGAAACGGCTGGGTGTCGTGGACCCTTGGCACCTGCTGCACCCGTCTGACAAGGATTTCACACACCAGTCTAGGGCACACGCCACTAGTGCGCAAATTGATTACATATTGCTATCACAGGGGCTGTTTGCTGGAACGACAGACGCACAAATTGGACCCATGGAGATTTCGGATCACGTGATGATTTGGGTGGAGTTGGAATGGTATGATGCTGTTGCACGGACTAGGGTGTGGAGGTTTCCGTTGGATCTCTACCGGGACAATGATTTTCATGTCTTTATTAAACAGCGGTGGCAAGAGTTCGCGGTACATAATGAGCGACACCAGGATGATCCGGAGTTGTTTTGGGAGACAGCCAAAGTGGTGCTAAGAGGTGACATTATAGGCTATGCGGCACGGAAGAGGAGGTTATTATCAGAGCAGATTGTTCGGATGGAAAGATGTACGGTTCAGGAGCGCTGGAGATGGATGAATTGTCCTAATGCGATGAATAAAAAGGGGCTCTGGGAAGCGCAAGTGGCCCTGAACGAGCTATTACATAAGCGAGCTAAGAAATCTTATATGTACTATCGCTACCAGTTATATCGTTTTGGGGAGAGACTCCTGGCCCATTGTCTGCAAGGCAGCAGGGGCAGTAGATCTGTAGTGGCCTTGCGGGATGCACAGGGTAAACTGCATAAGGAGCGTCCCAAGATCGCGCAGATGTTCCGATCTTTTTATTGTATTCGAAAGTTGAGGGATCCCGGACTCAGATGGAGGACTATCTGAGGGACATACAGCTCCCTCGTTTGGGGGTTGAACAGCTGGCACAGTTTGAAGAACCAATCACAATACAGGAGATACAAGATGTTATTCAGAGAGCCAGTTGTTCTAAGGCGCCGGGTCCAGACGGATTTGGAGCAGAATTGTATTAGAAGGTGTTGGGGCCCTTGGTGACCCCATCCTTGGTGGTGATGTTTCACCAACGAACGGAAAAGGGTGGGTTCACATGGGGGGGCAACCATGCGCATATTGTGTTAATGCTTAAGCCGGGGAAGGACCATACTCAAGCTGCCTCCTACAGACCAATCTCACTGCTAAACTTTGATTTGAAAGTGATGTCTAAGATTTTAGCGGACCGATTGGCATCAGTGCTGGGAGACCTGGTGCATGACTCCCAAGTGGGCTTTGTGAAGGGGCGATATGCGGTTCGGAATCTACGAAAGATCATGGCGTCGCTGGAGTGGGTACATGAAAGAGAGTTGCAGTCGTTGCTGATAAGTTTTGACGCGGAGAAAGCTTTTGACCAGGTGAACTGGCAGTATATGAAAGGCTTGCTGCCGCGGTATGGTCTCGGGCCCTCCTTTTGTAAAATGGTCGAGGTTCTGTATTCGAGCCCCACTGCAGGGATGATATGTAATGGAGTGTTGTCAGAGAAGTTTTCTTTAGAGCGAGGCACGCGACCGGCTGCCCCCTTTCACGTCTGTTGTTTGTATTGTCATTGGATCTGCTGATACGACAAATAGGCGTCCGGGGATATCAGGAGGTGCAGATTGGGGCGTGTGGTTTCAAGATAGCAGCTTTTGCAGAGGATATGTTAGTGCATTTACTATCCCCACAACAGTCTTTGCCTTGCCTGTTGGAGGAGTTTGCCTGTTTTGGAAGTTTTGAAGGATTACGTATTAATATGGATAAATCAGAGGCACTGGATGTGTTGGGACTTCTTAGACATGGTTGGGGGACCACTTTCCCACTGAAATGGGCAGATGATTCCTTTATATATTTGGGTATCCTGCTGCCCAGGTATCCTAAGGAGTTGTATAAACGGAACTTTGAGCAGGTATTCCGCGGGCTCTGCACGCAGCTGCGGGCGTGGAGCCCCCTGCCCCTGTCTCTGTTAGGCAGAGCGGCGGCGCTGGGGATGGTAGTTTTGCCTCGGGTGTTATACTGGTTCCAAACTCTCCCGGTCTGGTTATTGAGAAAAGACCTTACCTGCCTACAGCGTGAGATACAATGGTTTTTGTGGAAAGGGGCCAGAGCCCGTATCCTGCTGAATCGCCAGCGAGGGGGATGGAGCAGAGGGGGGATAGGGGTCCCAGATTTGTGGTTTTATGCCCTGGCTTGTCAAGCTAGGCGTTTAGGGGACTGATTGGGGGATACGGAGTACTATACCCCCAGATCGTTTGAGGAGGCATTTGTAGCCTCTCATACATTGTTGGCGGTGGTGCACTCGGAGAGATCAGCACTCCTGTCGCGACTGACTAGGAGTGTGCTGCTGACTCCAGCAAGATGTGTGTGTAGGCAATTAAATTGTTTTTGGGGTAGATCCCCCAAGGTTTCAAACTGGCTGCCATTGCAGGGTAATACTCAATTCTCCCCAGGGTCGGACACGGTGGTGTTTCAAAAATGGCAGGAACTTGGGATTAGCAAACTTGGACGTGGTAGACGTGGAAGGGCGTGATGCAAAGCCTTTGCGGTTCTTTGTAGGGAATATAGGGTGAGCAGCCACCATATTTTTGCGTATGCCCAGCTCTCCCACTATGTGACCTCCTTGTCACAAGGGGATCTGGCGGTAGAGAGATCGGCGACGATCCTTGAGTTTCTTTCTCTGGGGGAGGGATCTCCACCAAAAATTTCAGATTTGAAGCGACGGTTTGATAAATATAGGGCTCCTCCAGCGTATTCATCAGAAGAGGCCTTGTGGGCACGAGAACTGGGCTTGGTGGTGGCTCCAGGGTCTGTCCAGGGCGCCTTGAGGCGAATCGCAAGTTTGGTAGAGGGGGGCTAGATGGTGAGAGGTGCAGTTTAAATGTGTTATTTGAGCTCATGTCTCCCCGAGGAGGGCGTTACGGAGTCACCTCACGCTGGATGGCGGATGCCCGAAGTGTTCTGCTCCATTGGCAGACTTGGGTCATATGTGGTGGGGATATCAGCGAGTTTGGGCTTACTGGCTGCGGATTAGTAACTATATGAGTAGATTGATAAAGCAACCGATCAGTTGGACGGGGGCTCTGGTCATTTTGTATCAACTTGGACCACGCCACCCAAAGGGGAAATGGGAGCGCCTACTGATACGGAAGGCCTGTTTGGTGGGGAAGGGACCAATCTTACACAGATGGAGGAAGCAGACCCCTCCTACTTTTTGGGAATGGCGTAATAGTTTTCACCAATTGATGCTCCTTGAGAGGGCAGGTGCTAGAGGGAATGTCAAAAGGTGGCCTCTATTTCTTCTGGTCTGGGAACCATATATTCAGACATTGAGACCTCACACTCGTAATGGAATATTGCAAACGAGTTGAGGTGAGGCCTGGGGTAGGTGGGAAGCCTTCTGGATGGGGTGGAGGATGGATAACAGCCCCCCCCCCCCTCTGCTCAGGGGAAGGATGAGACTACGGGAGTGAGGGGAGGGGTGGGAGGGAGGGGGATAAAGGGGGTGAGGGAGAAATGGGGGTTATATAATGTTGTATATCACGAGTGACCGATTCTTTGTGATCAGGTGGTGGGATCAGAGTCAACCACGCCTGACGGAGTGTTGTAAGTTGGAATGTTGTGATGTGCTGCACTCGTGGATCAATAAACAAAGTTAAAAAAAAAAAAGGTGAATTGAAAGAAATATCGATAAACTGGGACAATGTATTATAACTATTTGATAAACCGAAGAGTAGCAAATCACCTAGACTGGATGGTATATATCTGAAGGTGTTGAGCTGAAATATGAGATTACAGACCTACTAATAAAAATCATCTGTAATACCTGAAGACTGACGAATGACCAATGTAACGCCAATCCAGGTGTGACCCAGGAAACTACAGACCGGTGAGCTTGACGTTAGTACTGGACAAAATGGTAGAAACCATTAAAAAGAACAAAATTACTTAACGTGTAGATAGTCATGGTTTAATGGAAGACAGCCAACATGGCTTTAGCCAAGGAAGGTATTGTCTTACTAATCTGTTACATTTTTTTTTTTGAAGGTGTGAATAAACAGGTAGAGCAGAGGAGTAGCCTAATGCTTATAGCACTGGCTTGGGAGCAAAGAGACCAGGGTTCAATTCCCACTAGCACTCCTTGTGGCCTTGGGCAAGTCACTTAACCCTCCATTGGCTCAGAAGAATCCAAGTTATCAACGTCCCTGTTTAATGTACATTACCTAGTTTGTTACAATATAAACCACTTTGACTAAATGATAACGTGATATAAAAAACCCATTACGTTTTTTATTTATTTTATGTGGTTTTATATACTGCCCTGTCAGTAAATCAAGGCGGTTTACATGGAACAAATTAAATCATTACATGTAACAGATAACCTTTTACAATCAAGTGAATCCCCAATCCCATGTAACATTTACAGAACAGTTAACATTTGCAGTAACAGGGTTTCTTTAGTGAAGAGTTTGTATAATGATGTCCAGTACTTTGATGGATCTGTAGTAATATGGGTTTATTTATTTGGTATATATTTGTGTGCCGCCACTTCCAGCGATCAGCTGCGGACCAATGGTGTAAAATACAAGGGAGTAATGTATAAAATCAGTTGAAGGTACAGAATGATTTGGGGGAGGGGGTACACCACCATCACATAAAATTACAAATAGACATTACATTTTGATCACCCAGGTTTGAGCCACAAATCAAATAAAATATACATTTGATTGATCAGATTATAAATATACATTTGATTGATCAGACTATAAATATACATTTGAATGACCAGATAAATTACAGTTTTATCACCCAGTTAGAGCAACCAGTTAAATTACAGGTTTATCAAGAACATAGATAGTTGTAGGTACATTGCCAGTTATGCAGTCTTTTTAACATTGACATTGGATCTATTTCCTGCCTCTTGTGCTTCGGGGGGTTAGGCAATTTGGGTAAGGAGGGAATGATTGAATTTGCCTAGGTGATACCGTAGTGAGTTTGGAACAGGTGGGTTTTAAGCTTTTTTCTGAAGTCCTGTAGATTGTTGATCAGTCGTAACTCATGAGGTAGTTTGTTCCAAAGCATGGGAGCAGTGTACGTGTATGCCTGGGTGTAGTCTAGCTAGTAGGAGGATTCATACTTTGTAAAGAATCCCTTATGGTGTTCTGGGTATTGATCTGGTGACTATCTCTTCAAAGTATTCTTGGAATAGCCATGTTTTTAGAAGTTTTCAGAATACTTGATGGTTTTTTGTGGATCTTATTTTCTCCGGTAGTGAGTTCCATAGTCCTGATGTATAAAGAGAAAAAGATCTGCTAAGATGTAGAAAAGTTACTTCTAGTGAATTCTAATGGGTGGTCAGGGAGTTTCTGGTATGGGTTCTCCTTTCTCTGTTTTCTGGGGGTAGTCTTTAGGAGTGTTCTTAAGTAGGTAGGAGTTTGTCTGCAGGGTCTTGAAGATGGTATTATTTTATCCTGCTGTTTATCAGAAGCCAGTGAAGATTTTCCAGTGTTGGGGTGATGGATTCTCTCATTGGGGTTTGTACGATGATTCGGGCGGTAGTGTTCTGTGCTGGCTGGAAGCGTTGTTGTATTTGCTTTGGGAGGCTGGTAAGTATTCCATTACTGAAGTCTAAGTGGGGGAATATCATCACTTGGAGCGTTGTGCGGAAGTCACTAGCGGACATGAGGGTCATAGATGTTGTAAGGTTTTTATTTTGGAATATATTGCTCATCTCCAGGAACAAGCAGGAATGTAGTCTTCTCATATGGGTGTCATCTGTACCGACGGAGCCTGCGCAGGAACGCTCCCCAGCATCCAATAGGAAAGTGTTCGGGAGCATCCCACTGCACCTGTGCCGCTGCCTTTCCGCCTTCCCAACTCTCCCTCTTCAGTTCTTCATTTTCTGAGAGGCAGCAAACCCTGTCACCGCAGAAAATTTTCTTTTTTTTTGTGGTCGTGTCTGCCTTCCCGTCGATGCCTACACCGAATTTTGCATGACCTCATGCTTAGGATGTGGGAAACATCTTTAACGGTGTCTCCACATTCTCGGAGACTTGATACAATGTACTGAGTTCCGCAATGTCCCGGTTTCCAAAATACACAATTACCACACCATTCCATGGTAGTGGAATGGGCAATGCATATAATCAAGAGTGCTAAGGCTCATTCTTCCAACCCTCGAGGCAAGGACACTCGATGCCTTTGGGCGTCAATGCTTTCAATCCTCTATGCCATCGGCTAGAATAAGTTCTTACATACTTTAGATGGGTATGTTTCTTCGGGAGGTTGCAAAGGATTTGGAACTCATGGCTACTCTCCTTCCCGATGACAAGAGGGCTGATTTCCTCACTTTGGTCGAACATGCCCAAAATGTTTCTAAGTTCATGAACCAGGCAACCTTTGATTGTTTTGAATGCATTAGTAGAACCTCTGCTATCTCCATTGGTGCACATCGGATTGCTTGGTTACAAGCATCTGATTTGGAACAGTGGGTGCAAGATAAGCTGGGGAATATTCCTTGCACAGGAGAAAACCTCTTTGGCAAGGATTGGCAGGACAAAGCTGCTCAGCTTGAGTCAAAAACACTACCACTATCAAGGGCCACTACCAGCCCAGCTAAGAAAAAGACAGCAAAGAAACCCCTTTTCAACAATAAAAAGAAATTCTATCCATCTTACACCCAAACTGCCCATTGCCCACTTCATGTTCCCCAAAGGGGGCAGCAGCAACCCAAACAACAGAAAAAGGCACAAGTCCCCAGAGCTCAACCAGCTCAGCAGACACAGCCTCCTCAAGGTCTTTGACTCCTTCCTAGGGAACCTAGTCATCCTTCCTCTAAAGGGACCAGAGCCTCTCAACATTCCAGGCAGACTCTGTCATTTTTGCCAACAGGTGGCAACAGATAACATCAGAACAACGGACACTCTCGTGACGGAGGGGTACAAACTTTGCTTCCACAGTATGCCCCCTCCCTCCGCTCCAAGAGAGTTCAATTCTCAGCCCCCTCTCACCACTCTCTTGTGTCAAGAGGTCTCCTCACTCCTTGTTCAGTAGGGAATAGAGGAGGTGCCTGTTTTTCAACAGGGCATGGGTTTTTACTCCCTCCTACTTCCTCATACCGAAGAAAACAGGGGGGGGGAGGGGGTACAGGCCTATCCTGGACCTCAGGGAGTTAAACAAGTATCTGTTCCGAGAGAAATTCAAGATGATCCCTCTCGGAACACTTCTCCCTTACATTCAGAGTCAGGATTGGCTATGTTCTCTAGATCTAAAAGATGCATATACACATATCCTTATTCACGCAGATCACAGAAGGTTTCTTTGATTCCTCTTTCAGGGAAGACATTACCAGTACAAGCTTCTGCCCTTTGGACTGGCTTCCGCCCCACGAGTCTTCACAAAATGCATGGCTGTAGTAGCAGCATTTCTGAGAACTCTAGGGATATTCGTCTTCCTCTACTTAGATGACTGGCTCATCCGAGCATCGACAGCTCCAGAAACCAGCTCTGCTCTTTCTTGTACAATGCAAATCCTGCAATACTTGGGTCTGGTCATAAACCTCCCAAAATCCCATCTTGCCCCTCTGTCTCTGGAATTCATAGGGGCTCTTCTAGACACATGGCAGTCAAGGGCGTTCCTGCCACAACTCTGCTGTGCTCGAATACTCCAGCTGGCTTCTCAAGCAGCTATGAAAACTGTTGACTGCTCGAGAAATGCTTCAGCTGCTGGGGCATATGTCATCCACTGTTCATGTGGTCCCCTATGCTCGCCTACACATGCGAGCAGCCCAGTGGACTCTGGCCTCTCAGTGGACACAGGCGTCAGGACGCCTGGGGGACAAAATCAGAAACTCTGCACGCCTCATTTCGTCTGTACAGTGGTGGCAATCGCTGGAAAACCTTCTCGTAGGGTCTCCTTTCCAGCAGCCGCTAAGCCTCCTTGACGACGGATGCGTCCAAGTCAGATTGGGGGGCTCATATGGACAATCTCTCCACTCAAGGTCTCTGGACCAAACAGGAGGCTTGTCTTCACATCAGTCTACTGGAACTCAGAGCCATCTTTTATGCTCTCCTAGTATTTCAGGACCACCTGAGCTACAAGACAGTTCTTGTCCAGACGGACAATCAGGTAGCTATGTTCTCTGTGAACAAGCAGGGTGGAACAGGCTCTTAGGCACTGTGCAACAAAGCTCTATGCCTCTGGGCCTTCGCAAGAGGTCTTCAGATACACCTACTAGCGGTATATCTTCCAGGAACACAAAATCTTCTGGCAGACAAACTCAGTCGAGTTCTGCTGCCACACGAGTGGTCTCATCATCCAGAACAGATCGCTCGAATCTTTTGGATCTGGGGAACTCCAGATATAGACCTCTTTGCAAGTCCTCAGAATGCCAAACTTCCCCGGTTCTGTTCCAGAATTCCTGCTCAGAACTGTCAGGCAAGGGATGCCTTCCATCTCCATTGGGGTCAGGACTTCCTTTATGCCTACCCACCCATTCCCCTCATTCCGAAGACTCTATTCAAGCTTCAGAGAGACAGGGGCAATATGATCCTCATAGCCCCACACTGGCCACGAAAGAGGTGGGATCCAGTGCTTCTACGTCTCTCTCAAGCCAAGCCTCTGGAGTTGGGATGTGCTCCAGATCTTCTATCCCAGGAGAACGGGACGCTATTGCATCCAAATCCTCAGTCTTTACACCTGATGGCGTGGCTGCTGAGAGCCTAGAATTCCAGGATATCAACCTTTCTCAACAGGTTAAGGATATCCTTTTGGCTTCAAGAAAACCTTCCACAAGGCAGGCCTATGCCTTTAAGTGGAGAAGGTTCTCTATCTGTTGTTCAAAAAAGGAACTTAATCCCTTTTCAGTTCCAGTGGAGGCGTTACTGGAGTATCTCCTCCATTTATCATCCTCTGGTCTTAAGACCAATTCAGTGAGGGTCCGCCTTAGTGCCATTGCGCTTTCCATAAGCCCTTTGATGGACAACCTGTCTCCTCTCAACCGCTTGTAGCGCGGTTTATGAGAGGCCTACTCTTAACTAAGCCTCCCATTAAGCTACCACCCGTGGCATGGGATTTGAACCTTGTCCTCGGGCAGCTTATGAAACCACCCTTCGAACCCTTAGCCACTACATCTCTGAAGTTTCTTTCTTGGAAGGTAATCTTCCTAGTTGCCCTCACTTCTGCAAGGTGCATCCGTGAGCTACAGGCTTTATTGGCTGATCCTCCTTATACAAGGTTCCACCATGATAAAGTAGTTCTTAGGACTCACCCTCACTTTATGCCAAAGTTCGTTTCACCTTTTCATTTAAACCAGTCTGTTTACCTTCCGGTATTCTTCCCTAGGCCTCACGCCTCTAGTGCAGAAAGGAATCTTCACATTCTGGATTGTAAAAGAGCTTTAGCCTTTTACCTTCAGAGAACTAAGCAACATAGAAAGGCTTCACAGCTCTTTGTTGCCTTTGACTCCAGTCATCTTGGATTACCAGTTTCCAAGAGAACTCTACGTGGATTGCAGATTGCACATCCTTTACCTATGAGTAAGGGACTTTCTCTTGAAGGTCATGTCAGAGCAATGGGGGCCTCTATGGCCAACCTTCGCTCAGTGTCGATTGACGACATTTGCAGAGCAGCCCCTTAGTCTTCGATCCACACCTTTGCAGCCCATTAGTGCTTGGACAAGGACTCCCATTGGGATGGCTCGTTTGACCAGGCTGTTCTCCAGCATCTCTTTCAGACTTAGAACAACTCCTACCCGCCATCCCGAGTTTGGATGCCAGAGATCCTTGGGAGGAAACATGACCCACCTAAACCTGGGTTTAGCAGCTTCTGTGGTCATCTCCCTGGCATCTCTAAGCTTGGGAGTCCCCATATGTGAAGACTACATTCCTGCTTGTTCCTGGAGATAGTGTATTTACTCACCTTTAACAGGTGATCTCCGGGAACAGCAGGAATTAAGTCTTCACATCCCACCCACCTCCCCTAGGAGTTGTATCTCTATCTTTTTTCTGTCCTTCTCTCCTTTTATCTCAACTACAAACTGAACTGAAGAGTGAGAGTTGGAAAGGCGGGAAGGCAGCGGCGCAGGCATAGTGGGATGTTCCCAAAACCTTTCCTATTGGATGCTGGGGAGCGTTCCTGCACGAGCTGTGTCGGTACCGACGATACCCATATGTGAAGACTTAATTCCTGCTGTTCCTGGAGATCATCTGTTAAAGGTGAGTAATTACGCTTTGTAGTATTGCTAATGTGGCTGGTCATGTTTAGCTATAGATTGTGACTCCTAAGTATTTCATCTCATTTTTTACCTCTAAGTGTGCATCTTTTACTTTGAACATTGTTGGGGGGATAAATGTTTCGTCTCTGGTTTTTTTTTTTTTTTGGTTTTTTTTTGTTTTTTAAAGTTCAGATTGTGCCCAGATAGCCATGATGCTGTTTCGTCAAAGCATGCAGTAATCTTGGTCTGATCGAGGTTGCTAGTGTCTAATGGGGTATACAACATAATATCTGCATATATGTGGTAGTAGATGTTGTTTTTGGATTACTTTGCAGATGGGCTGTATATAGAGGTTAAAAAGAAATACTGATAGGGTGGAGCTTTGTGTAATTCCCTCTAGTTGAGGACATGGCTTGGATGAGTTAGGGCCTATTTTTACTCGCTGTTTCCTGTCTGTTAGATAAGATGTGAACCATTGTAGTGGTGTTCCTTTGATTCCAATTTCTTGTAGTCTGGTAAGTAGTAGGTGATGGCATATGGAGTCAAACACAGAAATTATATCTATAAATATCAATATGAAAGCTGTTTTCCGATTGTCAATCCCCCTTATCACCTTATCCATGAGCGCTATGTGTTAACATCTCTACTCCATGGTTGTGCAGGAAGCCTTTTTGCTGGTTGAGTGGAGAATGTGTTTCAATGTGTTCTTGTAGTTGAATTTGGACTATTTTTTTCTATTATTTTTTGCTAGTAGTGGTAGACTAGAAATTGGTCTGTATGCACTGGGGTCTGATTTGTTGAGTGTTGAATTTTTTAGATAGGGCGTATTGAAGCAGTTTTGGATCTTTAGGCATATAACCTGTTTTCAGATATAACTGTACTATTTTGAGTATTACAGGGGGAGAGTTCCTCAAGTGTTACTTTCACCCAGCTTATTGGATGGGCTGATGTGGTTGTATTTATGTTAGCAATTATTTTCTGTAGGTGGCTTGAGGATATCGTTGAGAATGTCCGGTCTGTGATAGGCATGGAGTTGATTTCTGTAGTTAAAACAGTCTGTTCTGGAGATCTTTCCTGTTTTTCCCATGTAGTACTATGCTATTGCTTCTGGTGTGAGTGTACGCTAATCTTGCATCTGGGGTTTAGCTAGGGATTTGACAATGCTGAAGAGTTCTGTGGGTTTGTTTAGCGAGGTCATTATAAGTTGTTATAAATAAATAAAATAGACAAAGGTGAGCTGGTCAATATAGTGAATCTGGATTTTCAGAAAGCCTTTGATGAGGTCCCTCATGAGAGGCTGTTGGCGAAATTAAAAAGTCATGGGATAGGAGGCACTGTACTGTTGTGGATCAGGAACTGGTTAAAAGATAGAAAACAGAGGATAGGGCTAAGTGGCCAGTTTTCCCAGTGGAGAAAGGTGAATAGTGGAGTACCCCAGGGATCAGTGCTGCGTCCGCTGCTTTTTAACATATTTGTAAATGATCTGGAAATGGGAGTAATGAGTGAAGTAATCAGATTTGCAGACACAAAATTATTCAACGTTGTTAAAACCCAAGAGGATTATGAAAATTTACAAGAGGACCTTATTTATTTATTTATTTAACATTTCTTCTATACCGCGCTATTATAATCAGTGCGGTGTACATCGAACAAAACATACTACAATGCATACAAGCAACATTGAGTTTACATAGAACAGGAAAAAAAAAAAAAAACATAGGACAACCGGGGTAACTATTCACAGGGTAACTATTTACAGGTTAAATTAGTATTGTCACCAATACTCTAAGCTAATTTGGTATCATCTTCATTTTGTGGACAGGCGTAAAAATTAGTGGGTGGGCAAGAGTATAGGCTAACCATTTTCTGGTTGTAATAAGGTGCTATGGTAGCTGTGACATGAGGGAAGTTTACCCGATGTGTGGGTGTCAGGGTTGGTGTCAGGGTAGCATATTGTGAATAGGTGGTGTTTCAAAGCTTTACGGAATAGGATTAAGCTTTTGATGCCACGGATTTCATGAGGAAGGGCATTCCAATTTAGGGGAGCGAATATAGAGAAAGCCCTGTTGGATGTGGTCTTAGTACATGACGTCATCATCTTGGAACTATTAAGGTGTTCATTGCAGTGGATCTCCTGTCTCTGTTTTCCAGGGTGCTGTGGATTAGTTTGCTAATCGGTGTAGGTGGGTAGTTATTCAGGGCTTTGAAAGTAAGGACTAATGACTTATATTGGAGTCTGGCGTGTAACGGTAGCCAATGCAGATTTTTCATGATTGGTGTTATGTGGTCAGTTCTTGATGATCCAGAGAGAACTCTTGCGGCTGCATTCATAGCCAGGCGGAGCGGATTTAAAGTTGATTGAGGCAGGCCATGGAGGACGATGTTCGCAAAGTCCAGGTGTGGGAGGACTAATGCCTGAAAGGTTGTCCGGTAGTCATTGGATTCCAGTAGGGGGCGGAGGTGACGTAATGTTCTGATCTTGTGATATATAGACTTTGTAACGTTCTTCACATGTGTGGTCATATCTAGGTGCTCGTCCAATGTGATGCCCAGATATCTGATTGTAGGTTTGGACTTCAATTCTACATCGTTGACAAGTAGCGATGGGGGGGGTATGAATTTACGGTTCTTCGTAACAAAAAGGACATCAGTTTTACTATGATTGATCCGAAGGTTTTGTGTCAGCAGCCAATCAGCTACCGCTCCGAAACAATTGATTATTGGGGAGAACACTGGTTGGTCAATTTTGAACGGCATGTAGAGGAGGATGTCGTCTGCGTACGCCAGGCACCGTACGTTGAAAGATCGGATCAAATCACATATCGGCTGCATATATATATTGAACATTAGTGCCGATAAGGACGATCCTTGAGGTACCCCCTGAGACTGCAGGAATGGTTCCGAGGATGTATGACCTGTTTTACTTGTTGCCACCTGTTGGATAGGTAGGATTTACACCATTCAAGTGCTGTGCTTTGAATCCCCTTTTCTTTCAGGCGTTGTAGAAGTATGTCATGATTCACAGAGTCAAAGGCGGCGGAGATGTCCAGGAAGATGAGGACAAATCCTTGTTGGATGCTGTCCATTCCAGTGACCAATTCGTTGAATAGGGTTGTGAGGACTGTGTCGACGCCATGCGCTTCCCTGAAGCTGTGTTGTGACGGGTCTAGTGGAGCTTCAGTGTCAATATGGTGCTGGAGTTGTTGTTGAGCAGCTTTTTCTATGATTTTTGCAAGTTGGGGGATGCTCGAGATTGGCCTAAAAGATTCGACTTTGGACGGGTCAAGTCTGCTATTTTTTAATAGGGGCTTGATGGAGGTGTTTTTCAGGCGCTGTGGGAACGAGCCTGTTAGAAAAGACTGGTTCAATATATTGCACAGGATTTGGCTTAGGTCATGACGCAGCTCTTTGATCCAATTGGCTGGATAGGGGTCGTTTGGTGCTGTGCTGGGATTGATAGAGGCGACAATGCTCTCCATCTCTCTATTTGAAACCACAGTGAAATTACATAGTGGAGTTGCTTGGGGTGCCTTAGATGGTATGGGTGAGGTACTGCTACTCATGTTTATGTTGGTCTTAATCATCTTTGATTGCAAGTAGTTTGCAAAGTCCTGTGGTTGGGGCATTGAGGGTTGGGCGGAGACCGGTTCGCCTGTTATGGATTTTACTAGTCTGAATAGGGCGTGTGGTTTATTGATGGAACGTTTCAATAAATCTGTGTGGTAGAGTTTCCTGCTCTGTGTTATCTTTCCACGGTGGGTTATTAGGTAAGAATTGTATGTATCAAGTGACTCTGAGGAGTGTGATCGTCGCCACCGTCTCTCAAGTTTGCGCAGGTGGTGGAGAGATGAGCGAAGGTCAGAAGAGAACCATGGTGCATGTTCCCGTTTCCTTATTTTCTTTTCAGTGTGAGATGGACAGGAGGCAGCTCGAAGGTTCTCGTCCCATTTGGAGATGAGATCATCTAAGTTTAGAGACGTGTTGGTCATAAGTGGCAGAAGATTTTCCAGGACTACGCTCCGGTTGAATGGTCGGAAGCGGGCAGTATGGGTATCAGAAGTGTTTGATGACATTTGGCTCTTGTAGGATGCATTAAAGGGTATAATGAATCTAAGGAGGTTGTGATCTGACCAAGGCACAGGTGATATATACAGTGCAAGGTCTTGGGCTGTTGAGTCGTTGAGATGGGGGGCAAAGATGAGGTCCAGTTTACCTCCCTTAGAGTGAGTGGGGGAGTCAACATGTTGTTTGTAGCCTAGATCCTCTAAGGCGTCTAGGAATGCTGTTGAGTGGCTATCATGAAGAGATGGGAGGTTGAAATCGCCTACCAACCAAGTTGGGGAGCGTGAGGTGGACGACATGCAGGCATGCTCAATTATTGTTGGAAGGTCATCTGGTAAAAGGGTGGGTGCCCGATAGAAAAGGTTAATTGTGCATAGCTCATTAGCTATGGTGAGGGAATCAAGGTGGGCTGAGCTAGAGGAGTTGCATAGCTTGAAGTGTAGATCAGCTTTTGCAAGGATGAGCGTCCTGCCTCCTCTCTGGATGGTCCTGTGACATGTGTATAAATCAAATCCAGGTGGCAGCATCTGATTCAATAGGGCGTTGTCGCAGTCAGATAGCCATGTCTCCGTGATCATTAGGATGTCAAGATTGTATAGCGGAATCAGGTCAATGGTAGCAGGCCATTTTGATCTTACTGATCTGGCATTTATCAGTGCACATTTCAGTCGGCGCTGGTGGTGATGCTTCTCGGCTTTTGTCTTTTTGATGTTTTGGAGGGGAATGTGAAGTAGGTGAGAGTGGGGTGTACGGTTGTTTTTTGTCGTGGTGTGGTGGGGGAATTCAGACCATCTCCTTCCATGGGTGTGTAGTATTGGTATATAGTTGGGATCATGGTGGAAAGCATTTGAAATGCAAGGGAGACCAAGGGTTAGGAGGGTAGAGAATAAGAACAGGATTTTGTACATTCTAGCTTAATAAAGTGCAGTACAAAGAAGTCAGTTCGGGGTAACCTTGCTACTACAAGCAGAATATATAACTGTGAAGAAAAAGAACAAGTTGACAACGATGCAGGAGGATATTGAACAACAGCAACTGGGATAAATTAAGTGTAACAGTACAGTGAGTGCAAGTTGGAAAATAAATTAACTGCAAGAAGATGTTACTGACAACAGCATAATAAGAGAGATAGGTAATGGCTACTGACAACAGTATAATAAGAGAGATAGGTAATGGCTACTGACAACAGTATAATAAGAGAGAGAGGTAATGGCTACTGAGAACAGTGTGATTACAGATACTGGTAATATCAAGGACAATCAGTTCATTTAGAGGTAGTATACTTGCGGTGATAGACAGATAATCTAGTTGATGGTGGGAGCAAGCTCAACCCTAGGGGAGCTCAAGCTGCATGCTTATCCAGTTGTTGTTTGAGGTTCTCGGTGAGTGTCTCGGTTGGGCTGGTACAGTTAGTCAATGAGACAGATCGTATGGTGTCAGCTCAATCCTACTCAGTGGGGAAGGAGCAGTAGGTGCGAAGACGGTTGCTGTTGTCTGAGGCTGCTTAAAAGACAAATCTGATTGAGATGGCTGGCATAACGTTTGCTGAGGAAAGGTTGATTTGTAGAGCCCCGCCTAAGGGCCACGATAAATTGGAAGACTGGACATGCAAATGGCAGAGGAAATTTAATGTGGACAAGTGCAAAATTATGCACCTAGGAAAGAACAACCAAAACTATGGTTACACGATGCAGAGTTCCACATTAGGAACTACCACACAGGAAAAAGATTTAGGCGTCATCGTCGATAACATGTTGAAAACCTCTACCCAGTGTGCAGCAGCGGCCAATAAGGCAAATAGAATACTAGGAATCATAAGGAAAGGAATGGAGAATAAAACAAAGGATATTATAATGCCTCTGTATCGTTCCATGGTGCGACCGCACCTTGACTATTGTATAGAAACATAGAAACATGATGACAGAAAAAGACCACAAGGCCCATCTAGTCTGTCCTTCCATAACAACTACAACAGTCCACTTTTTACCTTTAGAGATACTCTGTGTTGGTCCCATGCTTTTTTGAATTCAGTTACTGTCCTCATCTCTACCACCTCCACTGAGAGACTATTCCACGGATCCACTACTCTTTCCGTAAAGAAATATTTCCGCATATCACTCCTGAATCTATCTCCCTTCACCTCATCCCATGTCCCCTCGTAGCAGAACTTGCTTTCAATTGAAAGAGGCTCTCTCCCTGAACATTTATGCCACGGAGGTACTTAAACATCTCAATCATATCACCTCTATCCCACCTTTCCTCTAAGGTGTACATATTAAGATCCTTAAGTCTGTCCTCATATGCTTTATAATGAAGCCCATTAATCATTTTAGTAGCAACCCTCTGCACCGACTCCATCCTGTTCACATCCTTTTGAAGGTGCGGTCTCCAGAATTGCACACCATACTCCAAATGAGGTCGCACCAAAGACTTATACAGAGGCATTATCACCTCCTTTTTTCTGCTAGCCATTCCTCTCCGTATGCACCCAAGCATCCTTCTACCTTTGCCATCGCCTTTTCTACCTGTTTAGCTACTTTAAGATCATCAGACACAACCACGCCTAGGTCCCGCTCTTCTTTAGTGGACAAAAGTACTTCACCTCCTATACTGTATTGCTCCCTTGGATTGCTGCAGCCCAAATGCATGACCTTACATTTTTTAACATTAAATCCCAGCTGCCAAATTCTAGACCATTCTTCAAGCTTAGCTAGATCCCTCCTCATGTTATCTACACCTTCCTGGGTGTCTACTCTATTGCAGATTTTGGTATCATCCGCAAAGAGGCAAACCTTACCCGACAGCCCTTCCGCTATATCACTAACAAAGATGTTAAAAAGAATCGGACCAAGGACAGATCCCTGGGGCACACCACTGGTAACATCCTTCTCCTCAGAGTGAGCTCCATTTACTTGTACTCTTTGTCGCCTCCCACCCAACCAATTTCTAACCCAAGCAATAACTTTAGGGTCCATCCCTAGGGTGCTCAGTTTGTTTATAAGTCGCCTGTGAGGAACAGTGTCAAAGGCTTTACTGAAATCTAAATACACCACATCTAGAGCTCTCCCTCGGTCCAACTCCCTGGTCACCCAGTCAAAGAAATCAATCAGATTTGTCTGACAAGACCTGCCTCTGGTGAATCCATGCTGCCTCGGATCCTGTAATCCGCCGGACTCCAGAAACCTCACTATTTTCTCTTTCAGCAGCGTTTCCAATAATTTACTCACCACCGAAGTTAAACTAACCGGCCTGTAGTTTTCAACCACATCCTTACTTCCGCTTTTGTGTAAAGGAACCACATGAGCCTCTCTCCAGTCCTTTGGCACCACTCCCGACTCCAACGAGGCATTGAAAAGGTCAGTCAGTGGAGTTGCTAGAACGTCCCCAAGTTCCCTCAGTATTCTAGGGTGTATCCCATCCGGTCCCATCGCTTTGTCTACTTTAAGTTGAGCTAGTTTCTCACGAACACAGTCTTCTGAAAATTGTTCAAGATGTCCCTCGCTTCTGTTCTTATTTGTGGGTGTTTTCTGAGGTCCTGCCCCTGGTTCTTCATCTGTGAACACAGAACAAAAATATTTGTTAAGCAATTCCGCTTTATCCTTATCAGCTTCTACATATTCCCCCCCTGCACCCTTGAGTCTGACAATACCACTTTTGCCCTTCCTCTTCTCACTAATATATCTGAAAAATGTCTTATCCCCCCCATTTTATTGCATTGACTATTTCCTCCTCCTTTTGAATCTTTGCCTTCTTAACTACTTTGCTAGCTTCTCTAAGTTTTTCCAAATACAGATGCCTGTCTTCCTCTCTCTGTGATCTCTTGTATTTCATGAAGGCCTCCCACTTTTTCAGCTACTTCCTTCGAAAACCATAGCGGTCTCCTGTTCCTTTTGCCTTTATTTACCATTTTAACAAAAAGGTTGGTTGCTTTTAAAATACCCCCTTTCAGTTTTGCCCACTGTTTTTCTACATCCCCCAGCTGTTCCCATCCCACTAACGACTCCCTGAGGTATTGGCCCATCTTCGCAAAGTTAGTCTTCCTAAAGTCTAAGATCTTCACCTTGGAATGGATTCTAACAGCCCTAGTCCTAATACTGAACCACACCATCTGGTGATCACTGGATGCAAAATGATCTCCCATTACAACATCAGAAACACTTTCACCATTGGTAAGCACCAAGTCCAGTATGGCCCCTTCACGTGTGGGGTCTGTTACCAATTGCCTGAATAGTTCTCCCTGTAGAGAATCCAGGATCTCCTTACTTCTAGATGATACTGCAGCAGGAATGTGCCAATCAACATCTGGCATATTGAAATCTCCTAGCAGTAGCACTTCCCCTTTCCTAGCAATGCTGCGTATGTCTTCAATTAACTCTCTGTCCACCTCTTCCTCTTGTGAGGGAGGTCTGTATATCACACTAATGCAAATAGATTTCTCTTTCCCTCTTTCTAGTTTAACCCACAATGCCTCCTCTCTCCCTTTTAAGCTCTGTAATTCCAAAACTTTAATAGTAGTTTTTACATATAGTGCCACTCCTCCTCCCCTTCTTCCTACCCTGTCCTTTCTGAATAAAGTATAGCCAGGTATAGTTACATCCCAGTCATGGTTTTCTGGGAACCATGTTTCTGTAACTGCCACTAAATCCAAGTCAGCCACTCCCACCAAAGTTTCAACTTCAGGGATCTTATTTCCCATGCTATGGGCATTAATACACACTGCTTTCCATATGTTACCCCTGTTACCCATTTCCATAAAGGTATTTAATGTATCACCTACCTAGGGGCTTTCACTTACCTGGGGGCTTTCTTCACCCATCCCCAACGAATCTAGTTTAAAGCCCTCTTCAGTAAATTAGCCAGTCTACTACCAAAGATGCGTTGACCTTTCTTGGACAGATGGATGCCATCTCTGCTCTGCAACCCTTGGAACAGCATCCCATGGTCTAGGAAACCAAAACGCTCTCGAAGACACCATCCACGCAGCCATGCATTCATCTCCAGGATGCGAGCCTCTCTGCCTTGGCCTTTACCCTCAACAGGGAGGATTGAAGAGAACACCACCTGTGCACCTACCTGCTTCACCCTCTGTCCCAGAGCTATGAAGTCACTTTTGATACGTTCCGAGGTATACTTGGCAGTATCATTTGTTCCAACATGGATTAGCAACATTGGGTAATAGTCAGTGGGCTTGATGAGTCTCGGCAAACTCTCCGTAACATCTTGGATCTTGGCACCAGGCAGACAGCATACCTCTCTGGACATCAAGTCTGGTCGGCAGATGGACGCCTCAGTACCCCTCAGAAGAGAGTCTCCAACCACCACTACCCTTCGTTTCCTTCTGGTCACTGATTCCGCAACTATGGGGTACTTGAACTCTGGTTCTTCCCTTTCCAGGGATGCTTTCACCTCCTCCACTTCCAGGGCTGCATAATGGTTCTTCAATTCAAGGGCTGGAGAAGTTGGTGATTTTGCAGGCTCTGGTGACTTTTGTCCAACCATCGACATTCTGTTGGCACCCATCTTCTCCTGTGCTGGAGAGCCTGGTTGCTGCAAGAAGCATCTCATCAATGTACTTCTCACTGTCTTGAATGCTCCTCAGCCTCGCCACCTCCTCTCTGAGTTCCTCCACTTGTTTCCTCAGAGCTTCAGCATGCAATTCTGGTCACCGTATCTTAAAAAGGATATAGCAGAATTAGAAAAGGTACAGAGAAGAACCACCAAAAAGGTAAAGGGGATGGAAGGATTACCCCTATGAGAAGAAGCTTCAACCTGGAAAAGAGACAGCTGAGGGGGAGATATGATAGAGGTCTATAAATTAATGAATGGATTGGAACAGGTAAGTGTAGATTGATTGTTTATGCCATCAAAAAGTAGAAAGACTAAGGGACATGTATTGAAGCTTTCTCCAGGACCAAGCAGGAAGTCAGTCCTCACTTATGGGTGACGTCGGCGCCGACGGAGCCCTCGCGGAGCAATTTTCCCCAGCTTTCAAAGAAAGCCTTTGGGAATTGCAGCGCGCATGCGCGGTCCTCTTCCCGCCCAAGGGTGCCATCTTAGCCAGTCTTCTTTTTTCCGCGGAGCCCTACAGACGTACCCGTCGTGTCCCCGCAAAAAAGTTGATTTTTATTCATAATTACTCTTTTTCCTTCGGTTCGACGCCGGTCTTTTTCCCGCCCGGACTCGCGACGCCGGTCACGAGTCCTCTTCTTCTTTTTCGGTTTTTCTGACTTAGTCAGTTTTCGTTTCGGTTTTTCCCTGGCAGCCCGGTCCTTTGACCTCGCTGGGGCCCTTTTTCCCCCGATGGCTGCCAGTGGTTTCAAGCGGTGTGGTCAGTGTGACCGAAATATGTCACTAACTGACACACACGACAATTGCCTCCGCTGCCTGGGCCCGGATCATGAAGAAATGATCTGTGGGCCTTGTGGCAAACTTTCCTCCAAAGCGTTGAGAAGTCGGCGGCATCAGCGGGATAGAATCTTCGCTGACCCCAGCCGTACCCGGACCTCGTCGGAGGCCTCCGCGTCCAGGGGTTCCAGCTCGGACCGTCGCCGGAGTTCCTCCGACAGGGGCTCTCCCTCCGGGGACCATCGACGGAAGGTGAAACCCGCGAGGGCGGCGTCGGTGGACGCTCCTGGCTCCGCGAGGGCCAGGTCGCATAGCCCCGATAGCCGCCCCGGGTCCTTGGAGAAGGAGCACCTCACGAAGCGACCTCGCCTGGAGTCGGAGCTGCCTGCTCAGGTAAGTCCTGTGGTCCTTCTGGACTCGCCTCTGCGACAGCCGACGTCGGGCCCGACGCCGTCGGGGCCCGAGTCGGGGGCTGCTGGGTCACCTGAGCTCGGACTCAGGTTGACGGCCTTGGAGAGCAGACTGTCTGCCTTCATGGACCAGCAGCGGGCACTGCTCGCTGGCTTCGCTGGCGCCGCTGCCCCGACCGCCGGGACGTCGACGTCTAAGTCGACCCCGGAGACCGAGCCGATCCTCGAGTCGATGCGAACTCGAGTCGATCCTCGGTCGAGGTCACCCTCGCCCTCCCGTTCGGGACCGAGCTCGCCGACGCCGACTCCCTCGGCGTCGGGGCGGCAGGCGCCGCGCCCTGCCCGGGCCGACCCCACCGAGTCCTCGTCGGAGTCGGTCTGGGAGTCTGAAGAGGAAGAGTCGCCTGATTCTTTTCGGACTCGGTGTGTCCCCTCGGGCTCACCTGAGTCCGAACCTCGGAAGCAGTCCCCCCCGGAGGATGCCCGGTTCTCGGACTTCGTCAGGGATATGGCCAAGGCTTTGGCCTTCCCTGCGGACCCCGAGGAGGAGCCTCGAGCCGAAGAGCTCGACGCCCTCCAGTATGACTCTCCCGCCAGGGAACACTTTACTGTGCCGGTTCCTCCCATGCTGGAACGACTACTCTTCCGCATGTGGGAGAGTCCGGCCACCTCGCCGGTCCTGAGCAAGCGGGTCGATTCTATCTATCGAGTCCGCAAGAGCCCTGGCTTCCAAAAAGCACAGCTACCACACCATTCCATGGTAGTGGAATCGGCCATGCATCGTCTTAAGAGCCAGAAGATGCACTCCTCGGTGCCTCCCGGCAGGGAGGCCCGTAACCTGGATGGCCTTGGTAAGAAGTGTTTCCAGGGCTCTATGCTCGCATGTCGTGTCCAGACCTACCAGCTGTACATGGGCATGTATCTCCGAGACCTGGCTAAAGAGCTAGCCGGCTTCTCCGCTGGTTTGTCCGAGGAACCCTTGCGGAGGTTCCTGGCCTTGTCCACTGGCATTCGGGAATGCTCAAAATTCATGTCCCGAGCAGCCTATGATGGCTTTGAAGCATCGGCTCGAGTGGCCGCAGCCGGCATCGGTGCCCGCCGACAGGCTTGGCTTCAGTCGTCTGACCTTGAGCCCTGGGTGCAGGACAAGTTGGTCGATGTCCCTTGCCGAGGCGAAAACCTCTTTGGCAAGCCCATGGCTGATAAGGCTGCACAAATTGAGACGGAGACTCTCACCAGGACTAGGCTTTCTAGGAAGACCTCCGCCCCTTCCCAGAAAAAGAAGGGCTCGGGAAAGAAGTCCTTTTACCCGAGGAAGGCGGCTGCCTACAAACAGTACCCCCACTATCAGGCCCCTGCAGCTCCCCAACAGGGCCAGCAGGCCAAGGGACGGGGTAACGGGTCCTGTAGGCAGCAGGCCCCCAAGCCTGCACCACCAGCCCCTGCTCCGCAGGGTGGGGGTTTTTGACTCACTAAGCATAGCCTCTCCCCCCCCGCTGGTTCCTCCCAGCACCGGAGGCCGGCTGGTTCACTTCGCCCACAGGTGGTCCAGCATCACCTCAGATGCCTGGGTGCTTCAAGTCGTGCGAGAAGGCTATCTTCTCCACTTCCACCAGGTCCCTCCCTCCTATTTTCCGGGAGAACCTCCACGACCCCTCTGCACAGGGAATTGCTCCTTCAGGAGTTAGCAGGTCTTATACAGGAACAGGCGGTGGAACCGGTGCCCCACCACCTGAAAGGTCAAGGCTTTTATTCCAGGTATTTTCTAATACCAAAAAGAACAGGAGGCCTCAGACCCATCCTGGACTTGCGCAACCTCAACAAGTTCCTCGTGCGGGAGAAGTTCAAGATGCTTACCCTTGGAATCCTTCTGCCCTACCTCCAGCAGGGAGATTGGCTATGCTCCTTGGATCTAAAGGATGCCTACACGCACATCCTCATCCACCCAAGCCACCGCCAATACCTAAGGTTTGTGTTGGCAGGAAATCATTACCAGTACAGAGTACTGCCCTTTGGCCTGTCCTCCGCACCGCGAGTCTTCACAAAATGTCTCGCGGTGGTGGCGGCCCATCTCAGGCTTCACAGCCTCTATGTCTTTCCGTACCTCGACGACTGGCTCATCAGAGCGGCGTCCGCTCTGGAGGTCACCAACGCCACGCGCCGCACGGTGACTCTTCTGCAGCACTTGGGCTTTGTTATAAACTTCGCAAAGTCCACTTTGCTCCCCTCACAGGATCTCGAGTTCATCGGCGCAAGGCTGCACACTCCTCAGGCACGAGCGTACCTGCCGCTCGACAGGGCTCACCGGCTCATGGACCTCGCCGACCGTTTTCGCAGCCAGCCCCTGGTCTCCGCCAGGCGCTTCCTGAGACTACTCGGCCATATGGCTTCCACCGTCCATGTGACCCCCAATGCCCGCCTGAATATGCGGCCTGCTCAATGGTGTCTCCGCCAGCAGTGGCGACAAGCCACAGGCGGCCTAGCAGACCTAGTGCGCGTCTCCGAGCCGCTGCTCTCGTCTCTCCGGTGGTGGCTTCAGCGGCCGAACCTGATATTCGGCATGCCTTTCCAGTCACCTCAGCCGGCCCAGGTGCTGACAACAGATGCATCCCTCCTGGGCTGGGGAGCGCATTGCCAAGGGGCACGTACTCAGGGCCTCTGGACCACGTGGGGCTGCTCAGCAGATCAACTTCCTGGAGCTCAGGGCGATCCGCCTGGCTCTCAAGGCCTTCTCCCACCTGACTTCTCACCAGTCCGTCCTTGTCCAGACGGACAATCAAGTTGCTATGTTCTACGTGAACAAGCAGGGGGGCACGGGCTCCTTCCTCCTCTGCCGGGAGGCACAGAAGCTCTGCTCTTGGGCCGTCAGTCACGGCGTTCTCCTCAAGGCAGTTTATCTCCCAGGCCAAGAAAATTGCCTGGCGGACAAACTCAGCAGGATCCTCCAGCCGCACGAGTGGCGTCTGGATGCCTTGGTAGTTCAGAAGCTCTTTCTAAAGTGGGGCCTCCCCACGGTGGATCTCTTTGCCAGTCCTCTCAACCGGCAACTTCCTCGCTTCTGCTCTCATCAGCCACACCCCCTTCGGGTTGCAGCGGACGCTTTTCTACTCTCATGGTCGGGGAGCCTTCTGTACGCTTTCCCTCCCATCCCGCTAGTCTCTCGGACTCTTTTCAAGGTTCTCCGAGACAAAGCCTTCATGATCCTGGTGGCCCCTCGCTGGCCCAGACAGCCGTGGTTTCCGCTCCTGTTGCAATTAGCGGTAGAGGATCCATTCCCTCTGGGGTTACAACCGGATCTCCTCACCCAGGATCAGGGGTCTCTGCTACACCCCAACCTCAGGTCTCTCAACCTAATGGCCTGGCTGCTGAGAGGGTAGTCCTTGCTCCCCTTCTCCTGCCGGCAGAGGTGGAGGAGGTCGTCTTAGCTTCGCGACGACCTTCTACCCAAAAATGCTACGCCCTTAAATGGCGTCGTTTTTCCGTTTGGTGTACCCAACAGTCTCAGGATCCCTTCTCCTGCCCGGTATCGGTGATCTTGCAGTACTTGCTATACCTCTCTAATCTGGGACTTAAGTCCAACTCCGTCAAAGTTCACCTCAGTGCTCTTTCAGCACATCATGTGCCGGTGGACGGCAGACCTCTCTCCAACGACCCTCTCGTAGCGAGGTTTCTCCGAGGTCTCCTTCTACTTAAACCACCTCTGCGCCCGCCAGCGCCTGACTGGGACCTGAATGTGGTTTTACAGCGGATCACCTGTCCGCCTTTTGAACCTCTGGCTACCTGTTCTCTCCGTTTTCTTTCTTGGAAAACACTGTTCTTGATAGCCCTCACTTCCGCTAGACGCGTAAGTGAATTGCAGGCCCTCGTGTCTGATCCCCCTTACACTCGGTTCTACAAAAATAGGGTAGTCCTACGGACTCACCCGAAATTTCTTCCAAAAGTGGTCTCCCCCTTTCACATCAATCAGGAGGTGGTACTTCCAACCTTCTTTCCCAGACCACACTCCAGCCGAGCTGAGACGGTCCTCCATACCCTGGACTGTAGAAGGGCTTTGAACTTCTACCTTGACCGTACGCGGGAGCACCGTAAAGCTGCTCAGCTTTTTGTGTCTTTTGACCCCAATAAATTGGGGCTCCCGGTCTCCAAGCGTACTCTGTCCATCTGGGTTGCGGACTGTATCTCTTGGGCTTATGGGGCAGCCGGACTCTCCTTGGAAGGTCGAGTCACGGCTCACTGCGTTCGGGCAAAGGCTACGTCAGTGGCTTACCTCCGCTCTGTTCCGCTGGCAGACATCTGCCGGGCCGCTACTTGGTCTTCGAGCCAGACTTTTGCGGTCCATTACTGTCTCGAGAGGGAGTCCCGCAGGGACAGTGCTTTCGGACAGGCAGTCCTCCGTAATCTCTTCGAGATCTGAGCAACTCCTACCCTCCATCCGGATGTGGGCTACCGGTGGGTAATAATTCAGCGAAGATTCTTTCCTTCTGTGCTGCTGAGCTAGAGGGAGCTCATTTTTGTGCTTAGGGTCTCCGGTAGCCTTGAGCTTGGGAGTCCCATAAGTGAGGACTGACTTCCTGCTTGGTCCTGGAGAAAGCGTAGTTACTCATCTGTAACAGGTGTTCTCCAGGAGCAGCAGGAATCAGTCCTCACTACCCTCCCTCCTCCCCTTGGAGTTGCAATCATCTGCTTAAGTTCTTTTTTGCAAATTTTTATGCTGTCTTTTTTAGCTATGTCATCTGACTGGCTAAGATGGCACCCTTGGGGGCGGGAAGAGGACCGCGCATGCGCGCTGCAATTCCCAAAGGCTTTCTTTGAAAGCTGGGGAAAATTGCTCCGCGAGGGCTCCGTCGGCGCCGACGTCACCCATAAGTGAGGACTGATTCCTGCTGCTCCTGGAGAACACCTGTTACAGGTGAGTAACTACGCTACAGTGTAACTCGTTTAAAACTAATAAAAGAAAATATTTTTTCACTCAGCGTGTAATCGATCTCTGGAATTAGTTACCGGAGGATGTAGTAAACGCTGTTAGTATAGCTGGGTTTAAAAAAGGTTTGGACAAGTTCCTAGAGGAAAGGTCCATAAACCATTATTAAAGAGGACCCGCAAAATCAACATTGTGGATTATGGAACCTGTGTCTCTTTTCTTTTTTTGGGAAACTGCCAGGTACTTGTGACCCGGATTGGCCACTGTTGTAGACAGGATTCTGGGCTTGATGGACCTTGGTCTGACCTAGTATGGCATTTCTTATGTTCTTTGTCATACAACACCTCAGTTCCTAATTCATGTGACTCTGGAGCGCTTCAGCCCACGCAATCCTCTGGCTGCTAGGGTACATGGCAGCTTCAGTACACATTGTTCACTTGGCGTACCCTTACATACGCGCCCTCTGGTGGCATCTCAGATGCAACTGGAATCAGCATATGCAGTCCCTGCAGCGTGGAGTGCCCTTGTCAGGCCCCAATTGGCACCATCTGTGTCAGTCCCTCCGTTGGTGGGCTACTTCTGCCAGCCTTGTGGGTGGTTTGCCTTTCCTCAACCCTCCGCACAGCTAGTTCTGACCACAAATGCCTCACACTTGGGTTGGGGAGCATATCTGCTACACCCCACCACCCAGGGCAGGTGTCCCCAGGCGGAATCCTTCCTGCACATCAACCTACTAAAATTCTGAGCGGTCTTCTATGCTCTCAGCCTTTTTCAAATTTGGGTCTGCAGTAAGTCCCTTCTAGTGCAGACAGACAATCAGGTCACCATTTTCTGCATAAACAAGCAGGGGGTTCTGGATCCCTCCAGCTCTGCTGCAAAGCAACATGCCTCTGGCTCTTCGCTCACTCCATCAGAGTATCCCTACGTGCAGCATATCTTCCGGAGTCCCACAATCAGTTGGTGGACACTCTCAGCCACTGCCTAGACCCTCACCAGTGGTCACTGGGCAGAAATGCCCTAGCTCCCAACTTCCAAGCATGGGGGATGCCGGATGTGAACCTCTTTGCTTCAGACGACAATGCAAAATGCTGCCTGTTCTGCTCCATTCATCTCAGTCTTCACAGATAGTCTTCCGATGCCTTCCTCATCTCCTGAGAATACCACCTACTGTATGCGTTCTCTCTCTTTCCGCTCATCTCTCGGACCCTTCTCAAAGCCAGGATGGAAAAGGCCTCACTCATCTTCATAGCTCCACAATGGCCCAGGCAGATATGGTATCCTCACATCCTGGCTATGGCAAAGTAGGGCTCTTGGCCCCTGGACTCTTATCCTTTTCCTCTTACTCAAGGGTGTCGCCTCCTGCACCTTAGCCTACTGTCCTTTGCACTAGTCGTATGGAAGCTGAGAGGCTAACAGAAACCCAGAATGTTCTCCCAGTTGTTGTCCAAGCCATCATTCAGATTTCATGCAGGCCATCCACTCAACGTTCTTATCACAGAAAATGGCTACGCTTCTCCCACTGGATGGCATTGCAGGGCCTCGACCCCATATCATGTCCCCTTAATTACGTCTTTGCCAAACCTGCTGCACCTCTGACTTGGGTCTCCAGACCTCTTCAGTCCGCTACCATCTCTCAGCCATTGCCCCACACATAAACATGAGAACGGCAAACCCATCTCTGTGCACCCGCTAGTCACTCACTTCATGAAGGGCTTGATGAATACCAAGCCTCCCCTTAAGCCCTTTGCTCCAGCATGGTACCTTAACGGTGTTCTCTCTGAGCTTATGAAGCCACCATTTGAACCCCTTGGCTTGGCTTCCCTGAAGCATCTCACCTGAAAAACTGTCTTCCTTTTTTGGAGTAACCTCTGCATGGTGATTCAGCAAACTACAAGCTCTTGTGCACTATCCTCCATATATGCAGTTTTTACATAAGGTTTTTCTGCATACCCATCCTAAATTCCTTCCTAAAGTAGTCTCCAGCTTTCATTGTCCTTCCCGGCAGCACAACTGTACTCACCTTGCACTCGCTGGACTGTCGCCATTCTTTGTTTACTACCTAAAGGCCACACAAGAACTTTGTCAAGCTTCACAGCTCTTGACTTTTAACCCCAATAACCCACATTGAAGCAGAGCATCTCCTCCTCGATTGCAGACTGCATATCCTTCTATTATACACATGCGGGTTACACACCTCTAGGACGGGTGGGTGCTTACTGCCTTCATGCCACAGTGGCTACGGTCACCAACTTAGCTTCCATTCCTCCTCAGGATATCTACAAAGTAGCTTTCTGGTCTTCTGTACATACCTTCACAAAGCACTACAGCTTAGACCGTTCATCAGCTATGGACTTCGGCCAGGCCATCTTCCGGAACCTCTTTGCTTAGTTTCCTTCCGCCTCCCAAATTCTATCCCGGGCCACAACCAGGAACATACCAATAAACGGCCCTCAGCTCTGGACTCACCAATCGAGTGTGCCTGCATTCCCCTCCTTGTTTCTGGAGAAAACATAGTTGCTTACCTGTAACAGGGAATCTCCAGGAACAAGCAGGAATGAGTCTTCACATATGGGTATGTCGGTACCGATGGAGCCTGCGTGGGAACGCTCCCCAGCGTCCAATCAAAAAGCTTTTGGGAGCATCCCTCAGCGCCTGCGTGCTGCCTTCCTGCCTTTCCAACTGTCTCTCCTCAGTTTTCGTTTTTCCGCGGAGCCGGCAGGACGTCCTCCTGTCACCGCAGAAACATTTTTCTTTAATTTTTTAATTTTTGTTTTCTTGTGGTCGCGGCCGTTTTCCCGCCGCCACCGGTACCGCCGGTGGGATTTTTCATTTCTTTTTCTCAAACTGAGGGAGAGTTTTCCCTCAGTTTCTGTCTTACAATTTTTTGGGCCTATAAGGCCTCTCCATCATGGAGCCGCCTTCTCCTAAGAAGTGCCTTCACTGTGGAAATACTGTTTTCTTTTTAGACTCCAATGACTGGTGTCTAACCTGTTTGGGTCTTGACCCTTTTTCCCCTGAATACAATTCTGTGAGAAGAGATTCTCTCTTTCGAGTTTCCCTTGATACCGTTTTCCCTCCCTATGGCAGGGCACCGGCCATTTCTTCTCTACAGGATCAGGTAACCCTCAAACAGTCTGTTAAGACTAGCCAATCCTTAAGTGGTAAGTCTCATGCTAAGCATGCTGACGGCCCTGGCCTTGCCCTCAAGACCCCATTGGCATTAAACCCCGGCGGGAGTCTTCCGGCTCCAAAGCAATTCAGGGGTTTCAGGTTGTTCCTGGGGCTCACCCCTCACAGAACATACCTGAGCCATGCTTGGTGGTGGCATCCGCTTCGAGCGGTACCGATACATCGGCACCGGTGTTGAGTGATCCGGTCTTCACCAGGGATCATCATCTGGCGTTCTCGGTACCTTCGGGACCGATCGAAACGTCCCAGATTGACTTTCCAGTATCAGCAGTACCGCCGATACCACCACCGACGTCGGTACCCTCTAGGCATGCATCGATAGACTCGCTTCCTTCGATGCCGAGTCTAGAATCGATTTCTAGTCTAGAGGACTGGGTACCAACGCGTCTCGGAACCGATGTTTACCGATTCCGCATGCATGGTACCAAGGATAATCACCAGAGGTTTTTAGTTACCTCGGTACCTCTTGAGCAGCCTCCGATGACTGCTTCGGTGTCGGTTTCGCCTTCGATTCCGGCACAACTACCGGTATCGGTATCGATACCGGTACCTGCAGTATCATCGGAACCAGCTCCTTCCATGCCTTTTTCACCTGGATCGCTCCTCTCTATACCTAGTTTGGAGTCGATACCTGGCATGGATGATGCACTACTGACTGTCTCAACTCATAACGGCCAGTTCCAGTGTCCATCCATTACAAATCCTGTTCTGCACCGGTCAGGTACATCTTCCGGTGCCCAGGCTACCTTTTCAAATTTAGCCTGTCCAGGGATGGTTCCCATCGGAGATCCTTCTTTTCAGAAATTTCTCCTTGACATGGCAACCTTCCTTAATATTCCTATCCCTGGCTATGAGTCTTCTCAGGGTTTTTCTGCAGAAAAGGAAAATATAATGCTTCCTTTACATCACTCTTTGCAGAATCTTCTTCTGAGAGTATGGGAAAAACCTTTAACGGTTTCTTCACCTCCTACAGCAACTGATCTTCTGTATCAGGTGCCCCCCCCTCTCCAGGATTTCAAAAGCCTCAACTTCCCCATCATTCCATTGTAGTGGAATCAACAATGAGGAAGGTAAAAAGCAAGAAAAAACATTCTTCTTTCCCGCCAGGGCGTGCATCTAGAACACTGGATGCCTTTGGACGTCAAACCTTCCAAACATCTATGCTGGCAAAAAGGATTCTCTCATATATTTTCTATATGAGTCTATCCCTTCAGGAGATCACAAAGAAATTATCTCTTTTGACTCCTTTTCTTTCAGAGCCCAAGGCTGCAGACTATTCCTTACTTCTTAGTCATAGCCAAAATATCTCTTGGTTTCTTTCTCATGCTTCCCTAGACTCTTTTGAGTCTGTTAGCAGAACTTCTGCTATAGCCATAGGAGCACGTCGTAAAGCCTGGCTCCAAGCATCAGACTTGAGTAGATGGGCACAACAAAGACTGAGTAATACTCCTTGTACTGGTGAAAATCTCTTCAATAAGGAGTCCTTACGTCAGGTTGCTCATTGCTCCACTGACTTTCCTGTTTCTGAGGGCCATCCTAAGCCCTCTCCTTCCTCAGCAGGTAGGAAATGCCCTACCAAACCTTCTTTCCCTAAAAGAAAGTGGTTTTCCTCTTCTCCTGCCCATCATTCGGATGTTCCAAGCAGGGGAAGTCTCGCCCTGGTCTGAAGAATCCGAACTCTAGCCAGGCTCAGCAGAGGTTTTTCGCTGTTTTTTTCCATTCAAAACTCTGCTCAGGGATTCCTATCCTCAGGAAATCCATTTACTCTTCAGTATGCTGAACTGTCAGGATATTCATGTCTATAAATTATAGGGTTTTCCACCTCTTCCTGACTAGAAGAGAGGTTAGCAACTATCACATGATAGTTTCTCTGTGCCAGCATGAATTTTTCCTTCCAAGGACTTACCATGTGGTAAGTCCTTCTTCAGCTTCTATCTCTACCCTCTTCGCCAGGGTTTCCCCTGTAAGAGTGGTACCATACTATTGAAAGACTTTTCTTGTCTTTCTTTTCACTGTAGAGTTTCTTCTCCTGAGTAAACTCCCTTCTTTATCTGGGCAGCTCTGCAGACAGAGACAGCTTCCTTTCTTTGTTCAGTCTGTTCTCTCTGTTTGACACAGACCGACTCTCTCTGTTGTCCTATTCAGTAGCTACCCATGCAGGAGTTCCAGTAATTGACTACAGGTACTTTTCCACAAGTCCCAGTCTTGTCTTCCACCACTCCTGTCTGGCCTTAGTAGTGATTCCAAGACAGTTTTCTACATCTTTCTTGGATAATCCTTTTCACTACAGGCTTCTTACACTATCTTCTACCCTTGCCATCTCCAATCTCTGGGTTTGGCAACGTAGTGGACGTGGCTGTCGGTTTTTCTCCATCAGCCAGTTCTACATCCCAGTTCTCCTGCATAATGCTCTCTGCAATCCTACTGAGAAGCTTTCCACTATGGGCCCTTGCTAGAGAGCATAGAGTTTCTCTAATGGCTATCCATCATGGTTGAAAAAGGCTTCCTCAGTCATCCCCTATGACTGTGAGGGTTCTTCACACCCTACTATCTTCTTTTAAAAAAAAAAAAAAAAAAGAGGGAAAAGGACATCAGCCTTCTCCACGTGAAAGTCTAAGAGTTATCCCATTCCTATAGGGAATATACTCTTTTTTTTTTCTTGCAGCTTGTCCTCATGGTATCCTAGTACTTCAAGGACAGCACATATGAATCTGGAAAACGCCTGATACCTCCTTTATCCCTCACGTAGGTCAACCTGGTATCTCATTCTATGCGTTTCTGTCCTTTTACCATACTGGAGTTCCACAGGACTCCGGACTTGCTGTTTACAGACTGATATTATCCTCTGTTTTTTCACGTAACCATCCTGGTTATTCACTGGATAGCATTCCTTTACCATCATCTCTGGGTGAACAGATTCTCTATATATCTTCTCAAGTAGGTTTCACCTCCTTGTTCTTAGATGAATCTTTTCCCTTCACATCTCCATGTGAATGTCCTGGTATGCATAGCTCTGTCTGCTTAGTTGCAGGCATCTATCTTTAGACCTATATATTCAGGTATATATAGATATATATATATATATATATATATATATATATATATATATATATATATATATACACACCCACACCCCTATATACATCTTTGTAGATATATCTGTCAGATAAGTGTGCATATGCTATGCCCTTTGGATCTCATAAATATATATATATATATACCCATATATATATATAAATATGTATTTCCATACTTATCTCTCTGACTGTCTATGCTCATAAAGGTTTTTACCTTCCTGTATGTTTCTAACAGTGGGCTTGCACAGCTTCATACTGTTCCACAGTATATTTCGGATATTATGCACACAACCATTGCTGTGGTACTGACAGCCCTACCGTATCCTAGGTTTACGTATCCCTGAAGCTCCATGCCCAATGTCTTCCTACCTCTCACCAGTTAGGAAAGACATGGTGGATCTTCAGTGGATTTCAAATTCAATTCATCAAACATCTGTCCTTTCTTGGGAGTATGGGGTTCTCCTCATACCCTTTCCTCCCTCAAGGACTAGGTCTGTTTGTCCAGATCGGTCAGTCTTCCTCTTTTGCTCCTACCTCTGAATACTTCTGTAGCCAAAAGAGTTTCAGCTTTCCATGAAGCTTTCCACTGAAGACCTGCCGTTTGTGCTACCCCAATTGAATCCTGAGGTCACCTCTCACTTCCAGATGTTGACCTCCACCTTCACTCCAGTGAAGTCACCTTGAACATTATTCTACTGGATCCCCAGTAGACTCCATCAGCCTCTCTACTTCCTGCAATCCAGTAGGTGAGCGTCATATGGTGATTGTTCATTTCAATATTATGGTGATCATTTCAATATATCTTTTGATAATGATCATACATACAAGGACTCCTTGTGGGTAGTCCTTTCTTAGGTTAGCTGTTTTTTCTGCAGCTCCTCTCTTTTCAACTCCTGCCCTCCATCCTCAGGATGCCTGGCCATATGAGGTGTAGCATGTTTTCAATCTTCAACATGTTAGGGCTCCAGGCATCTTAGCTTGGGAGTCCCCATATGTGAAGACTCATTCCTGCTTGTTCCTGGAGATAGCACAGTTACTTACCTGTAACAGGTGATCTCTGGGAACAGCAGGAATAAGTCTTCACAACCCGCCCACCTCCCCTAGGAGTTGTATTTCTATATCTATCTTTCCTTTCCTCTTTCTCTCTCTTTGTCTCAGCTATGAAACTCAACTGAGGAGAGACAGTTGGAAAGGCGGGAAGGCAGCACGCAGGTGCTGAGGGATGCTCCCAAAAGCTTTCTGATTGGACGCTGGGGAGCGTTCCCGCGCAGGCTCCGTCGGTACCGACGTACCCATATGTGAAGACTTATTCCTGCTGTTCCCAGAGATCACCTGTTATAGGTAAGTAACTGTGCTTTCTCTGTGGTCAGCGGGGGTATGCAGCCACAATCACCCACCCACTGTCCCCACAAAAAAAAAAAAAAAAAAAAAAGGAACAAACAACAACGAGAGGAATCAAGTCTTATATGCCTTGCAGAAACTGTGCAGTCTGCTGCTACATTATGCCAGGAGTCTCTCACAGTAAACTTCAATGCATTGCTCAACAGCTCTGTTATGGACTGAAGGAGCGGGACAATTGGGCGGCAATGTTCCCTCTAATTTTCTGTAGGCTGTGTGCGCATAAAGTATCAGCTGTGTGCAGCTTTTGAAGGAAGGTTAAATTTTTGTGCGCCACATAACGACACTTGGAGTTATATACTTTAAAACTTGACTACATGTCAGAATACAGTATGTACACCACATTGATTTTAATCAAATTAAATGAAAATAGATGATTACTAAATGAAGCAGAAATTTTCTAGTAATTACAATCATAACTTTTAAATTTTAAGACATCTGGTGTTCTCTATCAGAATCAGAGCCGTAATTTTTGTGCGCTCTGTTGTAAAGTATGTGCGCTCGCTCGGCGAGGTGTGTGCGCGCACACATGCGCACAGCTTAGAGGGAGCAGTGTTGGGCGGAAAGGTGCGTGCAGCCTCAGAAGTCCTTCAGATTTCTCTGAGCTAGGGAAGAGTCAGCACTGGTGCTGTCATCAGACATCATCAATCGAGTGTGGCTGCATACCCCTGCTGTCTACGGAGAACCCATTATAGGTAAGCAGCTATGCTTATGCAGTTCTAAACTACCATCCAATATGAAAAGCTTTTTCTCCTTAATTCAGGGTCAGTCTTTAGCTGTATGTTTCTTCTGCTATATGAAGCGCTGTTTTGCATTATAGAGCAATAATGAAGGGGCAGAAAAGATTTCAGAGATGCCAGAAACATCCATTTGTGTGGATTCTGATGATAATGGAGAGGATGGTGATGTAATTTCCCAGACATCCCAGAAAACAGCCAGCTCAACAACAAATATACCATGGGATAGTGATGCCCAGGAGGCCTTTCCTGCACCATCGCCAAATAAACTGCAGCCTTTGGAGCCAATGGGTAAGTGGGGTTTCTCGTTAATTTTTACTTTGACAATTTGCTAAGATGCCTATCTCTAGAGTATATATTTTGTTGATTCTAAGGAGACTTTAATTCTAAAGTTGTGTAAGTCTTCAGCTGTTGCAATGCAGCGCATGAGTGTTTAGATACTTATTTTCTGGGACTACTTGCGCAGGGGGCGTGATGCTTTGAGGCTGGGAGAGGATTAAAGGACAAGCACTGTTACTGCTGTGGCTCATGTCTGCATACCTTCTTGTGCCTCAAAAGAAGTTATTTCCTTAGGTATACGAGTATGCCCAATGGTTCCCTGGGGAGCAGTAGACATAGCCGAGGAGAAGAAAAAAAATCAAACAAGGTTTAATTAAGATGTTTAATTAGATGGTCTTTGAGACCCAAGAACCTAAATGTGCACCTTGGAGGAGAAGAGGTGGGATGAGACGTATTCAGATACCTTTGGGTAAAAATAATGCATAAAGCACCAGCAATCATTTTGGGAAATGGAATCTCTGGAACAAAAGAATTGTAATGGAGCATAATCGGGAGGATCGCAAGAAAACATCCCTTCACAGTAGGGATGGTGGTTACATAGGACAACCTTGGGGAGGTGCTGAGGTCAAACTCCAGTAGTGGCATTCAAGAAAGCCTGGGTCCAGATGGGGTCCTTAGCATGGATAAAACTGAAGATAATCAAGTAGGGTCCATGGTAGTACAGTAATGAGAAAGCAGGACGACCATCATATTTTGTTTCAATACAGATGGATTTTTAATTGCAACCCTTTTAAAGTTGTACTAAAACATTTCTGTTCGATTTTAATACTGTTCAGGATATGGGTGAGGATCATGGTTATTAAAATGTAATATGCTTATTTTCTCATCAGAGCCTCTCGGGCAACCCTGGAGGAAGGTTCAGTTGCCCTTTTCTGTTATCTACGTGGCAAAGGGAAAGTCTCGTCCAGAGCTGTCTGCTCGCTACCTTGTCAGGCATCTCTTTACAGAAGATGTACTAGTGAAGAGTAATGTTTATGGCAATGTGGAGCGTGGTATGGCTCCACTGGACTGCAACAAGATTAATGCAATGAGAGGTATGTCCTGCCCCTTTCATCCTCTGATACAGTGAATATTTGTATAATAAGGCATGACAGAATAAAATATCAGTATGACCGCAAAGGTTACAAAAAAAAATCACCTCAGTAAAATAAATGGAAAAAAATTTGATCAAAATGATCCTCCTGCAAAATACATGACTGGAGATCCCAGTTCCATTTAGTTTGGAGAAGCGAGATTTCTCCAGGAACAAGCAGTCCTCACATATGGCTGACATCTGCACCGACGGAGCCCCCATGGAGCATTTCCCCAGCTTTCAAAGAAAGCCTTTGGAAATGCTACCACGCATGCGTGGTCCCCTTCCCGCCCAAGGGTGCCATCTTGCTCAGTCTCCTTTTTATCGTGGAGCCCAACGGAAAAAAGTTATTTGATTCCTTCCTTTTGTCTGTTTGCGTACCAGTTCCCTTCCCGCCACACGGCGGCACCATTGGTGCCGATCTCTGCTACCTTTTTTCCCCAAGTTTCCTTAAGGTTTCACCTCGACTGGCCTTCATGCCATCTTTCATCCAGGGGTCCTCGACCCCAGCCGGGTGTGCTCCCACCATTACTCCCGGTGGGTTCCAAAAATGCGACCGCTGCAGTCAGACTATCTCAGTCACTGATACTCATGACTGCTGCATCCATTGCCTGGGCCTGGACCACAACAGTTCTACCTGCGACGGTTGCCAAGCCATGACCCTTAAAACCAATAGGAGGCAGTCTGAGTTGCAGGGGAAGCTTTTCCCAGGGTCTGACTCTGCTCCGGCTTCCCCATCGCCGAGCCTCAGAGCCAGCCCTTTGTGAGAGGTCCGGGTCCTTGGAGTCCCGTGGAGGCAACTCCTCTGGTGTGGCCCCGGACCCTCCCAAAAAGAAGAAGGTGGTCCCGAAGGAGGTGCCTCCGATCAAACCTGGCAAGGTCCCTTGACGGGACTCGGGCGACTCCGAGCAGCACCCTCTGAATGTCTCGAGACGATAGTCCTTGGCCGGTAGAGACCGCACAAGGACCCATGAACCTATAGTCCTCCTTGAGGACGCACTGTCCGGAGTACTGGCGTCAGACCCGAGGCCACACCGAGTACTGCACAGCCATCGGGTCTCGAGTCATGCATGGCGTCCATGGAGCAGAGCCTCTCCTCCATCTTGGCCTTGCAGCGGGTGTTGATATTGGCCCCCCGACATCATCGACCCTGCCACCGGGCCTCAGGATAGCCTCCGGGCTTTGAACTTGGCACCGAGCGCCATCAGCCTCGGGTAAGTCCTCGGTGTCGATTGAGGTCTTCATCACGCTCCTCTGGGTTCCGATCCTCTCTGGCGAGTTTCCAGGAGTCTGACACCCCCCCCCCGGAGCCTTGGCACCACTCCCCGCCTGAGGATATGGCCTTTCATTTATTTATTTATTTATTTTATTTATTTACATTCTCTTATATACCGCGCTATTTTGCATCAGTGCGGTTTACATTGAACAAACTGAAATTACATTGAACAGGGCATTCCAACTTGGAATAACTATTTTTACAGGGAACATGGGCTATGAAGGGTTAAGTGGCTTGCCCAAGACCACAAGGAGCACCTGTGTGACTAGAAACCCCAGTCCTTCCGGCCCAAGGTTGCTGTCCTCTAGTGGGATTTGAACCCCCGGCCTGAAGTACCTTGCCCCAACCACTAGGCCACTCCTCCTTTCATGACTTCGTTCGTGACATGGCCTGGGCTCTTTTGATCCAGTCAGAGGAGGACCCACGCACCTAGGAGCTCGAGATCCTGCATCATGAGTTTCCTCCCAAGGTGACTCTTATGGTGCCAGTTCCACTCATTCTCAAGAGATTGCTCCTTCGAATGTGGGACTCCCCAGCCTCAGTGCCGGTGGTCAGTCGGCACCTGGACGCCATCTATCGTGTCCGGAAGGGCCCCAGGTTCCATAAGCCACAACTCCCCCATAACTCGATGGTGGTTGAGTTCTCCATGCAAAAAAAAAAGTTAAAAGACCTACTCCTCTGTTCCCCCCAGCAGGGAAGCCTGGCCCCTCGACACCATGGGGTGCAAGTGCTACCAGGGCGCCATGCTCGGGTGCTGCATACAGGCATAAGAATTGTGCATTGGAATGTACCTTAAGTGCCTGATACAGGAACATTTGGGGTTCTCGGCGGGCCTCACCAGGGAACCTCTGTAGAAGTTCCAGTCCCTAGCAACAGGCATCCGAGACTGTTCCAAATTCCTTTCCTGAGCCGCCTACGATGTGTTCGAGTCTGCAGCCAGTGTTGCAGTCAGGCATAGCTACAGACCTCGGACCTGAGCAGTGGGTACAGGAAAAACTCCTGGATGTCCCATGCAATGGTGAGAAACCTATTTGGGAAACTGATGTCTGATAAGGCTGCTTAGATTGAGGCTGAGGTAGTGACCCAACAGAGGCTGTCTAAAACGACCTTGGCTATCCCAAGGAAAACATCCTCCCAGGCTGGCCACTACCAACCTTACTCGGGGCAGCCTCACCAGGCCTCGTAGCCAAAAGGCCAGGGTCACAGGCCTAGGAAGCCCAAGGCTCCCAAGCCCCAGACACCAGCTCCCACCCAACCAGGAGATAGCTTTTTACTCCCTAGGCTGGGCCTCCCCTTCCCCACAGGGGGTCAACTGACCTCTTTTGCCCACAGATGGGCCAACATCACCACAGACCAGTGGGTCCTGCGGGTGGTGAAGGAGCGGTATTTCCTTCATCTGCAGCAGAACCCTCTAGACGTCTTCCTAGAAGAGCCGCCACAGCCTCTCCTCCACCAGGCTTTGCTTGCCATAGAACTTGCAGGCTTGCTCAGGGACAGGGCGGTGGAACCGGTACCCCATCATCTCTGGGGAAAGGGGTTCTACTCGAGGTATTTCCTTGTCCCAAAAAGAACAGGGGGTCTCCAGCCCATCCTGGACCTACGCAACTTAACAAGTTCCTGGTGAGGGAGAAGTTCAAGATGCTCTCCTTGGGACACTGCTGCCCTACCCACTGCCAAGGAGACTGTCTCTGATCCTTGGATCTCAAGGATGCTTACACCCACATCCTGATCCACCCCTCCCACAGGCATTACCTGAGATTCATGGTTGGGGGCAGCATTACCAGTACAGGGTGCTGCCATTCGGCCTTGCCTCCTCTCCAAGGGTCTTTACAAAATGCTTGGTGGTCATAGCCGCCCATGTGCGCCTCCAGGGGCCCCACATCTTCCCTTACCTGGACGACTGGCTGATCAAAGGCAGCACACCTCTCGAGGCCAGGCAGGCCACAGGGCTCACTATCTGCACTCTGCAGCATTTGGGTTCATTATCAACTACCCCGTCCAGCCTCTCCACTGCCCAAGACTTGGAATTCATAGGGGCCCAGCTGGACACTCTGTGGGTCAAGGCCTTTTTCCCTGTGGAGAGAGCCCACCACCTGATGCAGCTGGCAAGGGATGTGCAGAGCTCCAATTCGTTGCCAGCTTGCCTACTCCTCCGCCTGCTAGGCCACATGGCCTCGACAGTTCACATTACACCTCTGGCCCGCCTGCATATGCGGGCAGCCCAGTGGTGCTTCTGTGTCCAGTGGATGCAGGCAATGGGCAGACTGAGAGACAGAGTGATGGTCACCCACCAGCTGGCGGCCTCCTTCACCTGGTGGCAGTCCCTACATCACCTCAGGGCAGGGATGCCCTTCCAGGCACCGATCCCTCAGAGGGTCCTGACAACAGACGCCTCCCTTGTAGGCTGGGGCGCACGTTGCGAGGGCCAGTGCACCAAGGGCACCTGGTCCCCAGAGAAATCCCTCCTGCAAATCAATCTCCTCGAGCTCAGGGCCATCTTCCTGGTCCTTCAGGCCTTCCACCAACTCCGGAGTGACCTCCCGGTCCTCATGCAGACAGACAATCAGGTTGCCATGTTCTGTGTGAACAGGCAGGGGGGTAGGGCTCTTACTCCCTCTGTCAGGAGGCAGTGGCCCTCCACTCCTTTTCAGTGTGCAACCATATCCTTCTGAGGGCGGTGTACTTACCAGGCCAGGACAACTGCCTGGCGGACAGCCTCAGCTGGGTCCTTCGGCCTCACGAGTGGCGCCTGGACTCAAGAGTGACCTAGAGGCTTTTTTGCCTCTGGGGAAGACCCTGGCTGGACCTGTTTGCCTCCCCAGACAACTCACAGCTTCCCCAAATTCTGCTGTCCTCAGCCACACTGCAAGAGGGTGATGGCGGACAACTTCCTGATCTCCTGGTCACAGGGCCTGCTTCATGCATTCCCACTGACACCTCTGATAGCCAAGTGCCTTTTCAAGATCCAGAGTGATCACGTCTCAGTAATCCTGATTGCGCCCAGATGGCCCAGGCAGCCCTAGTGCCCCCTGCTGCTCTCCCTGTCGATGGCAACCCCAGTACCACTGGGCTGGAATCCGGACCTCCTGTCCCAGGAGGGAGGCTCCCTGCTACACCCCAACCTGGGGTCCCTAATGCTGACAGCGTGGCTGCTGAAAGGGTAGCACTGGCCCCTTTCAACCTCCCAGGTGAGGTCGAGGAAATCTTCCTGGCCTCCAGGAATCCATCCACTAGAAGGGCTTATGTCTTCAAGTGGAGGAGGTTTTCCGTCTGGTGTGCAGAAAGGAATGAGAACCCTTTCTCGTATCAGGTAGAGCCTGTGCTGAAGTACTTTGCTGCACCTCTCACACTCGGGCTTGAAATCTTACTCGGTGAGGGTGCATCTCAGTGCCATAGTGGCTAACCATCACCCTATAGAGGGGAAGCCCCCCTCAGGCCAGCCTTTGGTCTCTAGATTCCTCAGGGGCCTCCTTCTATTCAAGCCCCCTCTCTGACCTCCGGCAGCAGAGGGGGACCTCAATGTGGTGCTCTCCCAGCTCATTAGGCCGCCATACGAGCCTTTGGCCACCTGCCATATAGGACACCTCTCCTGGAAGGTGGCCTTCTTGGTGGCGTTGACGTCCGCTCACAGAGTAAGCAAGCTGCAGGCCCTGGTGTTGGACCCGCTCTATACTAGGTTCTGTATGAACAGGGTGGTGCTTTGCACGCACCCCAAATTCCTCACAAAAGTGGTGTCTGCTTTTTACCTCAACCAGGAGATAGTTCTCCCCACCTTCTTCCCACGGCCGCATGCCGGCAGGGAGGAGGTCATCTTGCATACTCTGGATTGCAAGATGGCTCTGTCCTTTTATTTGCAGAGGACCAAGGCCCATCGAAAAGTTCCTCAGCTTTTTATCTCCAATGACACCAGCAGACTGGGGTTACCTGTGACCAAGCGAACGCTGTCCACCTGGATGGCGGACTGTTTTTCCCTCGCTTATGAGCGAGCTGGCCTCTCTCTGGAGCACCGGATCACTGCTCATCACGTGAGGGCTATGGCCACATTGGTGGCCAACCTACGCGCAGTGCCGGTGTAAGACATCTGTAAGGCTGCCACGTAGTCTTCAGTCCATACATTCGCAGCCCACTACTGCCTTGAGAGTAAGTCTCGCAGGGACAGTGCCTTTGGCAGGCAGTGATCGGAAGCATTCTCGGTGAATAGGCAACTCCTGCCCTCCGACCCTTCAGTGTTCAGGCTATGGGAGTTATGGTAGTGCTGGATGCTGGGTCTGCAGATTCTCTTGGCAGGGACTCACCTTTAGCAACTCACAACCTCCCTTGGGTCGCTGCTGCTGTGGTCGTGGTTCGGGCCCCGGCAGCCTGGAGCCTAGGGAGTCCCATATGTGAGGACTGACTTCCTGCTTGTTCCTGCAAAAAGCGTAGTTATTCACCTGTAACAGCTGTTTTCCAGGGACAGCAGGAGTCGGTCCTCACAACCTTCCCTCCTCCCCTGGGAGTTGCCTCCTTTACCTTTTTGTCCTTTGCCTAAGCTATATCATCTGACTGAGCAAGATGGCACCCTTGGGCGGGAAGGGGACTACACATGCTTGGTAGCATTCCCAAAGGCTTTCTTTGAAACCTGGGGAAATGCTCCGCGCAGGCTCTGTTGGTGCCGACGTCACCCATATGTGAGGACCGATTCCTACTGTCCCTGGAGAACACCTGTTACAGGCGAGTAACTACGTTTTCTACGTGGACAAGAGTAGAATGTCCTCACATATGAGTGATCTCACTGATAGAGCCCTGTGTAGGAAGAGTTCCCAGTATTTCTAGAAGCTTTTGGAATGGTTGCATCTTGCTTACGTGCTGTTCCTGCCTTCTTTTGCTGCACGAGATCTCAGTTTTCTTGCTTCTGAGGAGCCCAATAGACATCTCTTCCACATTCTCCAGAGTTTAGTATGCTGATACTTGTTGCTATCATTTTTCATTACTTCAATTTCATTTGGTATCTTTCTTTTCTCCAGGACCAAGCAGGAAGTCAGTCCTCACATATGGGTGTCATCGGCGCCGATGAAGCCCCAGCGGAGCATTTCCCCAGCTTTCAATGAAAGCCTTTGGGAATGCAGGCACGCATGCGCGGTTCCCTTCCCGCCTAAAGGTGCCATCTTAGCTCAGTCTCTTTTTTTCCGTGAAGCCCACCGGACGTGTGTCCTGTTCTCCCGGTTAAAATTCGATTTTTTTCGGCGATTATTGCTATTTTTTTTCTCCCAGTTCACCGGTTCCCCTCCCGCCGGGTTCGGTACACTGGTATCGAGCCCGATTCTTCTTTTTCGTTTTTTGCCCTTCGTGGCTGGCGTTCGCGCCCTTTTTTCCATTTTTCTCTGGAAGGCCGGTCCTTTGACCTCGCGGGGACTCTTTTTTCCCCCGATGGCTTCCAGTGGTTTTAAAAAGTGTGATCGGTGCAAGAAATTAATGTCTTTCACCGACACACACGACTGCTGCCTTCGGTGCCTCGGCCCTGACCACGACCCTAAGTCGTGCGGGCCATGTGGGAAGATGTCTTCCAAGGCACTCCGAAGTCGACAGCAGCAAAAAGAAAGGCTTTTCTCGGACTCAGCCTCCGGCCGGGCCCTGATCTCGTCTGAGGTCTCGACATCTCGGGATTCCGATCCTGAGCACCGTCGAAGCTCCTCGGACAGGGGGTCCCCCGACCAGGAACGCAAGAGAAAGAAGCGGCTCACGAGGGCGTCATCGGAGGAGGTCCCTGGCTCCTCGAGGGTTAGGTCTAAGACCCCGACCGTTGCCCCGGGCCCGTGGAACACGAGAAGCCTGCAAAAGTTCCTCGCATGGAGCCGGAGTCTGCTGGACACGTAAGCCCCGTAGTCCTCGAGGACTCTCCTCCCAGGGAGCCGACGTTGGGCCCGGCACCGCCGGGGCCCGAGTCGGTGGCTGCTGCATATCCCGAGCTGAGTCTCAGGTTGACAGCCTTGGAGAGCAGATTGTCTGCCTTCATGGAGCAGCAGCGGGCACTGATGGCCAGCCTATCTGGCGCATCTGGCCCGACCACCGGGACATCGACTTCAAAGTCGACACCGGAGACCGATCCGATACTCGAGTCCATTATGGCTCGGAGTCGACCTCGGTCGCGGTCTCCCTCGACCTCCTGTTCGGGACAGAGGGCGTCGATGCTGGTGCCTCCGGCATCGGGGCGGGTCCCCCAGGGCCCCGTGGGGGTCGGACCCTGACTCCTCGGACGAGTCAGCTTGGGAGACGGAGGACAAGGAGTCTCCTGATACCTTCAAGACTCGGTGCGTCCCGTCGGACTCACCGCAGTCTGAGCCCCGGAGTAGGTCCCGTCTCCCCCCCCCCCCCCCCCGGAGGATACTCGGTTCTCGGAGTTCGTCCGGGATATGGCCACTGCCTTGGCTATTCCGGCGGACCCCGAGGAGGAGCCTCAAGCTGAAGAGCTCGAGGCCCTACAGTATGACTCTCCTCCGAAGGAGGCCTTTACTGTCCCGGTTCCTCCGATGCTGGAACGGCTCCTCTTCCGTATGTGGGAGGCAACAGCCTCGGCGCCGGTTCTCAGCAAGCGAGTCGACTCGATCTATAGACTCCGAAAGAGCCCTGGTTTTCAGAAGGCACAGCTACCACACCATTCTATGGTGGTGGAATCGGCCATGCATCGTCTGAAGAGCCAGAAGATGCACTCCGCGGTGCCCCCTGGCAGAGAGGCCCGAAACCTTGATGGCGTCGGTAGAAAGTGCTTCCAGGGCTCGATGCTTGCTTGCCGTGTCCAGTCCTGCCAGCTGTACATGGGCATGTACTTGCGGGATCTGGCCAAGGAATTGGCCGGGTTCTCTGCTGGTCTCTCCGGGGAACCCTTGCAGAGATTTAAGTCCTTGTCCTCGGGGATTCGGGACTGCTCGAAGTTCATGTCCCGCGCCGCCTACGATGGCTTCGAGGCTTTGGCCCGAGTTGCGGCAGCCGGCATCGCGGCTCGACGCCAGGCATGGCTGCAGTCATCGGACCTCGAGCCATGGGTTCAGGACAAGTTGGTCGATGTCCCTTGCCGAGGTGAAAACCTTTTTGGCAAGCCCATGACCGAGAAGGCCGCTCAGCTCGAAACTGAGCACCTCACACAGACAAGGCTGTCTAGGAAGACCTCTGCCCCTTCTCATAAAAAGAAGGGCTCGGGTAAAAAGCCCTTTTACCCGAGTAAGGGCACTGCCTACAAACAGTACCCACAATATCAGGCTGCCCAAGCTGCCCCACAGGGTCAGCAAGCCAAGGGGCAGGGTAATGGGCCCCGTAGGCAAAGGACCCCCAAGCCACCGGCCCCTGCTACCACTCAGCAGGGTGGGGGTTTTTGACTCCTTGAGCGTAGCCTCTCCTCCACTGCTCTCCCAACCCTGCACAGGAGGTCGCCTCACCCTCTTTGCCCACCATTGGCCCCTTATCACCAGGGACAGTTGGGTGTTGGACATAATCCACAAGGGTTATGCCCTGCATTTTCACCAACTGCCTCCACCATATTTTCAGGGGGAGCCTCCAAGGCCTCCCCTGCACACAGACCTTCTCCTGCAAGAGCTTCAAGGTCTGTTGGTGGACAGGGCGGTGGAGCCTGTGCCTCCCCACTTACAAGGTCACGGTTTCTACTCCAGATATTTCCTGGTGCCCAAAGGAACCGGTGGCCTTCGACCCATTCTGGACCTCAGGAAACTCAACAAGTTCCTAGTGAAGGAGAAGTTCAAGATGCTTACTCTTGGGACACTTCTGCCCTACCTCCAGCAGGGAGATTGGCTATGCTCTTTAGATCTAAAGGATGCGTATACTCACATCCTCATTCATCCAGACCACAGAAAGTAGCTCAGGTTCATTGTGGGAGGAAACCATTATCAATACAGAGTGCTGTCTTTCGGCCTCACCTCCGCCCCCAGAGTCTTCACAAAGTGCCTAGCAGTGGTGGCGGCCTACCTGAGAAACCAGGGCATCTTTGCCTTCCCCTATCTGGACGACTGGCTCATCAGGGGCCAGACGTGCCAGGAAGCCAAACAAGCCACCCTCAGCACTATTGCTCTTCTCCAAAGGCTGGGGTTTGTCATAAACTTCCCAAAGTCCACTTTGCTCCCCTCCCAGAACTTGGAGTTCATAGGAGCAAGGCTGGACTCTCTGCTGGCAAAGGCTTTCTTGCCAGCAGACAGGGCCCAAAGGTTGATGGCTTTGGCAAATCAGTTTCTCAGCAGGTCACTGGTCTCCGCCAGATGCTGCCTGAGGCTTCTGGGCCACATGGCTTCGACAGTACATGTGACCCCCAATGCCAGGCTCCATATGAGGCCTGCACAGTGGTGCCTTCGGACTCAGTGGTCACAGGCAGCCTCAGAGACAGGATAAGGGTGTCCAGACAATTTCTGCACTCCCTCAACTGGTGGCTTCACCCACCCAATCTACTGAAGGGGGTGCCTTTTCAGATTTCAGGGTACATGGTAGTGATAACCACAGATGCCTCCCTGCAAGGCTGGGGAGCTCATTGTCTGGGCAAGTGCACCCAGGGCCTGTGGTCTCCTTGGGAAGCTGCACAGCAGATCAATCTCCTCGAACTCAGATCTATTCGCTTAGCACTCAAAGCTTTCACTCCTACCCTGGCTCACCAATCTGTCCTGATTCAGACAGACAACCAAGTAGCCATGTTTTATGTGAACAAACAGGGCGGGACTGGGTCCAGGATCCTTTGTCGGGAGGCTCAGGACCTTTGTTCATTTGCCCTCAAGCACGACATGCTCCTCAAGGCTGTGTACCTCCCAGGCCAGGACAACTACCTGGCCGACAGGTTAAGCAGAATACTGCAGCCCCACGAGTGGCAGCTGCATCCTTCAGTAGTTCAGAAGATCTTCCTAAAATGGGGTCTCCCTTTGATAGATCTCTTTGCCAACCCAATGAACAAGCAACTGCCAAAGTTCTGCTCCAGGCAACCGCATCCTCTGCGGATAGCAGCGGATGCTTTTCTGATATTCTGGTCTCGGGGCCTCCTGTATGCGTTTCATCCCACGCCCTTGGTGGCCCGAACTCTCTTCAAGCTTCTTCAAGACAAGGCCTCGGTCCTGCTGGTGGCTCCCAGGTGGCCGAGACAGCCTTGGTTTCCTCTTCTGCTTCAACTGGCAGTGGATCCTCCACTACCTCTGGGGTTGCAACCGACCTTCTCTCACAGGAGCAGGGTTCCCTTCTGCACCTCAATCTCAAAGCTCTCAATTTGATGGCCTGGAGGCTGCAAGGGTAGTTTTGGCTCCCTGGGGCCTACCTCAGGAAGTTGAGGAGGTTGTCCTAGCTTCTAGGAAACAGTCCACTAGGAAAACCTATGCTCTCAAATGCAAACGGTTTTCTGTGTGGTGTCAGCTACGTACAGAGGACCCTTTCTCTTGTACTGTGCCAGTAGTGCTTCAGTACTTACTGCACTTATCAAATCAGGGACTTAAGTCCAATTCTGTTCAGGTCCACCTCTCAGCTCTAGCAGCTCACCACTCTCTGGTGGAGGGACATTCTCTGGCTGGTCACCCCTTGGTGTCCCGCTTTCTCAGGGGCTTGCTTTTGCTGAAGCCTCCCATCCGCCCTCCTGCCCCTGAGTGGGAGCTGAATGTGGTCTTGCAGCAACTGACTCGCCCACCTTTTGAGCCGATGGCTACTTGTCCACTACGCTTCCTCTCCTGGAAGACACTCTTCCTGATAGCCCTTACCTCGGCTAGGCGAGTAAGTGAGCTTCAGGCCCTGGTCTGTGATAGGCCTTACACCAGGATTTATAGGAACAGGGTAGTCCTTAGGACTCATCCAAAGTTCCTCCCTAAGGTTGTCTCCTCTTTCCACCTCAACCAGGAGGTGGTTCTTCCAACATTCTTCCCTAGGCCTCATGCAAGCCAGGCTGAAGCAGTCCTGCATACCCTGGACTGTAGTAGGGCCTTATCCTTCTACCTTGACCGTGCGCAGGGGCATAGAAGGGCTACTCAGCTCTTCGTATCCTTTGACCCCAATAAGTTGGGGTTGGCTGTGTCCAAGCGTACCTTGTCCATCTGGGTAGCTGACTTTATCACCTGGGCTTATAAGGTGGCTGACCTTCCTTTGCAGGGTAGGGTCACGGCCCATCGTGTCCAGGCAATGGCTGACTCAGTGGCTCATCTCCGCTCTGTGCCCTTGGTAGACATCTGCAGGGCTGCAACTTGGTCTTCAAGCCAGACTTTTGCGGCCCATTACTGCCTGGAGAGGGAGTCCCGTAGGGACAGTGCTTTTGGCCAAGCAGTACTCCAGAATCTCTTTGAGGTTTAGGCAACTCCTGCCCTCTGTTGGGCTACCGGTGGAGGTTGTGTCCTTGAAAAGCCTTTCTTTGCTGCTGAGACTAGAGGGAGTTCTCTTGTTCAGCCTGGGTTCCTCGGTAGCCCAGATCTTCGGAGTCACCCATATTTGAGGACTGACTTCCTACTTGGTCCTGGAGAAAGAGTAGTTACTCACCTGTAACAGATGTTCTCCAGGAGCAGCAGGAATCAGTCCTCACAACCCTCCCTCCTCCCCTTTTGAGTTGCAGTTGTACATAGTTTATTTTTCATTTTTGTGTGCTGTTCTTAGCTATGTCATTTGACTGAGGTAAGATGGCACCTTTAGGCGGGAAGGGAACCGCGGATGCGTGCCTGCATTCCCAAAGGCTTTCATAGAAAGCTGGGGAAATGCTCCGCTGGGGCTTCATCGGCGCCGATGCCACCCATATGTGAGGACTGATTCCTGCTGCTCCTGGAGAAACACCTGTTACAGGTGAATAACTACTCTTTCCTCCTGACGCTACCCAGAGTCCTTTTCTATCCAGTAGCTTTTTCAAAGATAGGTTTTTTTGCCTGTTTTCTAAGTTTTCTTTCTTCTTGCATCCCAGTAACTCCCCAGTGGGTTTAAAAAGGTGCATTCTGTGCAGCAGGACAAGAGATGGTGCCTTCAATGCCTGGAACCCAAACATGAGGTCTCTCGTGTTTTGTGTTCACAGATGACCGTGAAAGGTCTCGGGGGTCCAGAAGAGCAGCGCAAAAGAAAGATCTCCACGAACAAGCGGGAATGTAGTCTTCACATATGGGTATCGTCGGTACCGACGGAGCCTGCGCGTGAACGCTCCCCAGCGTCTAATTAGAAAGCTTTTGGGAGCATCCCACAGCGTCTGGTGCTGCCTTCCCGCCTATCCCAACTGCTTCTCTTCATTTCTTTGTTTTCCGCGGAGCCAGCAGGTCATTGTTCCTGTCACCGCAGAAAATTCTTCCTTATTACTTTCTTTTTTTGTGGTCGCGTCTGCCTTCCTCGGCGCTTTACCGGTACCGCTGGTTTTTCTTTCTTTATTTCTGTTCTTTTATAAAAATATATATATACTTAATATTTTTTCCCATTTTTCCCAGGTGCATGCACCATTTTGGGCCTTAGGCCCAAAAACTTTTCCTACAATGGAGAAACCTGCTTCAGGTTTCAAAAAGTGCACCAAGTGTCGCGGTGCCATCTCCGTCACAGACACCCATGAATGGTGTCTGAAATGTTTAGGTCCTGACCACTCCATCACGCATTGTATGTCCTGTGTCATGTGTCAGACGGCTGCCTGGGTGAGAATCTTCACAGTCTTGGCAATGCATATATCTATATGATTTGCAAGGTATTGTGGGCAATGTAGTTCATTCACACCAGACACAGCTGCTGACAATAATTTAGTTGTGCTCTTGGGTAAAGCCAATAAGATATTTATTTATGGGGTTATTTCTCCCAACACAGATATGCTTGGTAGCACATAAATTAGGTTACTTGCTTTCAGTGTTAACTTGGAAAAACAAAGTTAAAATCAGGAAAACAACAAATGAAAAGCCACAAAGCAAGAAACAAACTGTTCTTTTCAGGTTAACTTCTGATTACTTCCCACATAGATACAGAAGTGATTCTCTCCTAGCTCACAAGCAATTAGGTAAGGCTTAATTGCTAGCAGTTACCAGCTGAAACCCCTTAGCTGGCTTGCCTTCCACTGTGTGGGTCAAATCCTGCTTCAGGAGCTTTTCTGAGTAGATTAAAGAACAAATTTGTATTTCTTTGTGATGGTTGCTGTACTTTATAACAGAAAGTTACCAACGGAGTTTAGATAGAGAGCAGTCCATATAAACAGGATCCTCATCTGCTATTATTCCCCCTTGTTCAACAAGCATGGGTTCAATATCATGGATTGGCACAGATGAATCTCTCAATGGAGCATTTTCAGGAGAATACTTGTTTCCCTGCTGTCTTTCAAGGTTATAGCTAGGGCATAGATCAGTGTTCATACCTGAGCTTCCATTGCTGCTAGAGTTCCTCTCTATATAGCCTGGCCAGTATGTAGTCCAGTTCTTATGTCCAGCCTTCCAATCCAGATCCCTGGACACTGGATCTCTCTTCACATACCTTCTGGCACAGGTCTTAGGGTCCCTTCCACGTGCAGCCGTCTCCCTCACAGGTAGCCTCTGGTGATTCCTAGCTCTGCAGCACCATTCCTCTGGCTTTCCCCAGTCCAATGGTGTATGCTGGCCCTTGGAATACCTCCCAGTATATGTACTGCTTTGGACTCTTCTAGACCTCTCAAAGGCTTTTCTCTTCCTTCTTCCACAGGGTCTCTTTACCTCTCTGTCCGTCCGGTTTGGCTTCTGCTTCTGATGATCCTTCAGATGAAACTGATGATCAAACTCAAGCTGATTCTCAGGATACTGAGGACAATTCTCTGGATATCCAAGGTGATCATGAAGATGGTCATCTGTAGAATAAACTCTACTCTTATTCTGCTTAGATGAGTGTTCCTCCCTAACACAGCGCAGCTGTGCTGAATCAGGCCTTGCCCTTTGAGATGAGTGTTCCATCCTAGCACAGCGCAGCTGTGCTGAATCAAGCCCTGCCCTTTGCAATGAGTGCTTGGGGATTACCTCATAGCCCTTTTGATTGAACACACGTTTTCTCACTTCAGCTCCTCTCATGGCTGTTGGAAACCTGGTGCATTCTGGGACTGGTAGTCTTTTATGGCAAAATTCTGTTTTCTCATTTCTACCAGCACTGACAGGTTGCTTGTTCAAAGACACTTCACCTTTTCTATAGCCCATTCCTGAGCTATGATAAGCTTCCTTATCACACATGATGTCTAAAAGAGGTCGGCAGAACCGAGCTGCTAAGCTCAGTACCCTGTTTCCCTCTGATGCAGTTTCGGTGGCATCGACGTCTTCCAGGGCTTCCTCTTCCTCCCGTGGATCTCAGGTAACTAAACATAAGTCCAGCCGGTCCTCAAAGGGTAGATCTCCTTCTAAGCACCGAGATGCCTCTGGCATTGCCCTTGAGGATTCTGCACCGGCAAAATTGCCCCGGCGGGAGGCTTCAGCTTCCAAAGCATTATCAGGGCTCCAGGATATTCTCGAGGCCTCAACCTCGGCAGAACTACTGGTGCCATACTCTGGGGTACCAGCTGTCTTCTCCGGTACCGACATCCAGGCATCGGCAGCGTCGATAGACCTTAAGTTCCTGGCTATTGAACGCAGTCTGGCGGCTCTCCTTGCGGCATCGACACCCTCGGAACCGCGTCAGACAGTTCAACCGGTACCGGTACCGATAGCATCGACATCGGTGTCTGCATTGCCGGCACTCAGTCAGCTGATGCCCTCGGTACCGATACACCGGTACCGATTCCCCCGGTACCGACTTCGGTCGGTACGGGTATCGGGCTCTACAAGAGCATCCGGACAGAAGGTACTTCGAGTCCTCAGAGGAATCTGAGGATTCCGATAGTTCTGTCAATACCGGAGCACTTCTTCCAGAGGAGCCCTCCTCCCCTAAACGCAGGATGTCTCCAGAGGATATCTCCTTCCAGGATTTCATCAGGGAGGTGGCTCGGGGTCTCTCCATTACTGTGGCTCCTGAAACAGAGCCCAGAGCAAAGGAGCTGGAAATTTTACAATATCCCAAAGCTCCTAAGGAGGCAGCTACTTTGCCCATCCATGAGATCTTGCATGATCTCATGTTCAGAATGTGGGAGACCCCTCTTACCACCTCTCCTCACTCTCGTAGACTTGACACTATGTATCGAGTCCCTCCTTGTCCTGGTTTCCAGAAAACTCAGCTCCCTCACCACTCCATTGTAGTGGAGTCAGCTATGAGAAGGATCAGGAGTGCAAAGAGGCATGCCTCTAATCCCCCAGGATGTGAGTGCAGAACTTTGGATGCTTTTGGACGTCGTACCTTCCAAGCTTCCATGCTTTCTACCAGGATCAGTTCCTATATTTTATATATGGGAATGTTCCTGAAGGAAATCACAGGAGATTTAGAGGTTTTGAGTCCTCTTCTTCCTGAGGATAAGGAGACAGGATTTTCTCACATTGGTCAAACATGCCCAGGATGTTTCCAAATTTGTCAATCGTGCAGCTTTTGACTGTTTTGAGTGCATAAGCAGAACCTCTGCCATTGCCATAGGTGCACGTAGAATTGCCTGGCTCCAGGCATCTGATTTGGAGCTCTGGGTACAAGACAAATTGGGCAATATTCCTTGTACTGGTGAGAACCTGTTTGGCAAAGATTGGCAGGAAAAGACCAATGAGTTGGATGCTGACAACTCCACCTTGGACAGATTATCCAAGGGCACAGCTGATCCTGCAAGAAAGAAATCTTTCAAGAAACCATTCTTTTCCAAAAAGAAAAGGTTTTATCCTGCTTATTACCAGCAGGGACGCTCTGCAGGTCAACCTGTCCGGAAGGGTCAGCAACCATCCAAGCAAAATAAAGCAAAGACTGCTAAGCCTCAACCGCCTCAGCAGTCTCTGCCTCCACAAGGCCTTTGACTTGCATCTAGAGAACTTAGCCTTCCTGGCTCTAAATGGACCAGAGCCTTCCACCATTCCAGGAAGGTTATGTCACTTTGCCCCAAGATGGGGGCAGATAACAGCAGAGCATTGGACACACTCCGTCATAAAAGAGGGGGTACAAGCTTCATTTCTTGAGCATGGGAGGAGTGGTCTAGTGGTTAGGACAAGGTACTTCAGGCCGGAGGGACTGGGATTTCTAGTCCTATAGGCACTCCTTGTGGTCTTGGGCAAGCCACTTAACCCTCCATTGCCCATGTTCCCTGTAAGTATCAGCATATGTGTCTCATATCCCCTCGTGTTAAATGTATCCCCCAATTGACCGCTTTGACCCGGTGAAAAGCGGGATATAAATACAGCTAAATAAAAAAAAATAAATGCCCCCTCCCACAATAGTAAAACAGTTCAATTCTCAGACCTCTCTCATCAACCTGTTAGATCAAGAGGTCACCATACTTCTTGCCCAAGGGGCAATAGAAGAAGTACCCATTCATCAACAGGGTACAGGGTTTTACTCCCCCTATTTCTCTTATCCCAAAGAAAACAGGGGGATACAGACCTATTTTGGACCTCAGAGAATTGAACAAATTCCTGTTCAAAGAGAAATTCAAAATCATTTCTCTAGGAACTCTGCTACCATACCTTCAGAGTCAGGATTGGCTTTGTTCTCTAGATCTCAAGGATGCGTACACCCATGTTCTCATCCATCCAACTCACAGAAAGTTCCTTCGGTTCCTTTTTCAAGGAAAGCACTACCAATACAGGGTGCTTCCCTGTGGCCTGGCCTCAGCTCCAAGAGTGTTCACGAAATGCATGGCTGTGGTAGCAGCATTTCTCCGCACTCTAGGCATATTCGTCTTCCCCTACTTAGACGACTGGCTCATTCGAGCCCCATCAGAGCCAGAGGCCAGAGCTTCTCTATCTTGCACAATGCGTATTCTTCAGTATTTGGGTCTAGTCATAAACATCCCAAAATCCAGTCTTAACTCCCACTCAGGCTCTAGAATTCATAGGAGCTTTGCTGGATACCAAAAAGGCAAGGGCCTATCTCCCCCAGGCCCGTTGCCTTCGCATGGTGCAGTTAGCTTCTCAAGCAGTGGTAAAACCTCATCTCTTCTGTCCGAGAAATGCTACAACTACTAGGCCACATGGCATCCACAGTGCATGTGGTTCCTTATGCTCGCCTCCATATGAGAGCAGCCCAGTGGACTTTATCCACCCAATGGACCCAGGCATCAGGGTGCCTGTCAGACAAAATAGCAAACACAGGTTGTCTTATTTTGTCCCTCCAATGGTGGCAGTCCACTCAAAACCTGTTGCTGTGGTCCCCTTTTCAACAACCCTTTCCCCAGGCAACTCTCACAACAGATGCTTCACCAATGGGTTGGGGAGCTCATCTACAAGACCTCTCCACCCAAGGCACCTGGACTCCACAGGAGACTCATCTGCATATCAGTCTCTTAGAGCTCAGAGCAATCTTCCTTGTTGTTCGAGTGTTCCATACCCTGCTCAGCTACAAGACAGTCCTCATTCATACGGACAATCAGGTAGCAATGTTCTATGTGAACAAGCAGGGGGGAACAGGCTCTCTGTCGCTTTGCAACGAAGCTTTGCGACTATGGGCCCTCGTCAGAGAGCATCAGATTCATCTCCTGGCAGTGTACCTCCCAGGCATACAAAACTCTTGGGCAGACAGACTCAGTTGAGTTCTGCTTCCACACGAATGGTCTCTACATGCAGACCAGGTGGCCAAGATCTTTCAAATTTGGGGAACCCCAGACATAGACCTCTTTGCAAGTCCGTTGAATGCCAAACTTCCCCGGTTCTGTTCCAGAATTCCAGCTCAGGGCTCTCAGGCCAGGGATGCTTTCCTCCATTACTGGGGTCAAGAATTCCTTTATGCCTTTCCACCCATTCCCCTAATTCCCAAAACCCTGTTCAAGCTTCAGAGAGACAGAGGCCGTATGATTCTCATAGCTCCACATTGGCCACGGCAAATGTGGTAACCTCTGCTTCTACATCTCTCTCAAGCTCCCTCCCTGGAGTTAGGATCTGCTCCAGATCTCCTGTCTCAGGAGGACGGAATGTTATGGCGTCCCAATCCCCAATCTCTGCACCTCAGAGCTTGGTTGCTGAAGGCCTAGATCTTCAAGATTTTAACCTCTCTCAGCAAGTAAAGGATGTCCTTCATGCTTCCAGGAAGCCTTCCACAAGACGCTCTTATGCTTTCAAGTGGAAAAGGTTTACCATATGGTGTTCGCAGAAGGGTCTTAACCCCCTTGCGATACCTCTGGAATCATTACTTGAGTATCTCCTTCATTTATCCAATGCAGGACTTAAAACTAACTCAGTAAGAGTCCATTTGAGTGCTATTGCAGCTTCTCTCAAGCCTCTAAATGGACATCCTATCTCCTCCCATCCTCTTATAGCAAGATTTATGAGAGGCCTTCTTCTGACTAAGCCTCCCATTAGGCCACCACTGGTGGCATGGGACTTAAACCTGTTCTTGGTCAGCTTATGAAGCCACCTTTCGAACCCTTAGCTACTACCTCATTGAAATTCCTTTCTTGGAAAGAAATCTTTCTCATTGCAATCACATCATCACGCCGCATCAGTGAGTTGCAAGCACTAGTAGCTGATCCACCTTATACAAGGTTCCATCATGACAAGGTAGTCCTTAGGACTCATCCACACTTTATGCCAAAGGTGGTCTCGCCTTTTCATCTTAATCAAGCAGTCTACCTGCCTGTGTTCTTTCCAAGACCTCATGCATCAAATGCAGAAAGGAATCTTCATACTTTGGACTGTAAAAGAGCTTTAGCCTTTTACTTGCAAAGGACACAGCAACATAGAAAGTCCTCCCAACTCTTTGTTGCTTTTGATCCTTCTCATTTGGGGCTTCCAGTCTCCAAGAGAACACTGTCCAACTGTATTGCACAGTGTATTTCTTTTGCCTATCAGAGTAAGAACCTTCCTCTGGAGGGCCATGTCAGAGCTCACAATGTGAGAGCCATGGCATCTTCAATGGCTCATCTACACTCTGTGTCTATCAACCACATCTGTCGAGCTGCCACTTGGGCCTCGGTTCATACCTTTTCAGGGACACACAACTTCTGGGGTCTCTCCCTGGCACCTAAAGCTAGGGAGTCCCCATATGTGAAGACTACATTCCTGCTTGTTCCTGGAGATAGCATAGTTACTCACCTGTAACAGGTGATCTCCGGGAACAGCAGGAATTTAGTCTTCACAACCCACCCACCTCCCCTAGGAGTTGTATCTCTCTATCTCTTTCCCTTTCCCTCTCTCTCTCTTTGTCTCAGCTTTAAACTCAACTGGAGAGAGGCAGTTGGGAAAGGCGGGAAGGCAGCACACAGGTGCTGTGGGATGCTCCCAAAAGCTTTCTAATTGGACGCTGGGGAGCGTTCCCACGCAGGCTCCGTCGGTACCGACGATACCCATATGTGAAGACTAAATTCCTGCTGTTCCCGAAGATCACTTGTTACAGGTGAGTAACTATGCTTTTTGTGCAGATAAATCCAGTTCATTGGCACTGGCCACTTCGGTCCTCATGGTCCAAGGAGCTGCACCAGATGCTGGGGATGCTTTGATATCAAGGGATCACTGAGCTTACTCTGAATCGAACATCAATTGAGGCCATTGAAAACAGAAATCGTCTGATTCCCTCCAAAGGGGACGGATTCGTCATCTGCATTATTGAAGCCGAGGAACATCTCAGTCAAGAGCGTGGTATTTCTATAAGGATTCCATTATTCGATATTCCAATTCTGGGGTGCAAAAAGCCTAACCCGACGTGGCCGTGTTTTGGCATTGTCTTCCTCGGGGGTTAAGAGGCACTATAAGAACAAAAGGAGAATAAAAATAAACTTAAAAATTGAATACAATAATTAATACATAATGACATGAAATAAATAGTTAAAACTGATAAATACATGAAGACGTATGCCTTCCTGAGCAACTAAAACAGAAACAATCCATTTAAAATGAAATAAATAAAAATAACATACAAATTGTGTACATGCATCTCTAATAATTAAATAACAATATCATTAAAACCTTATCACCCATGGACATTATCACGTGAGTACAAACATTGAGGATAAAAGTTACTAATAATGTAACCGGAGCAAAACATGCACAAAGTGTAACAGAATTGATTATAGCAGAAATCCATTTGACATTCCTAAATAAACAAGAGAACAAAGGCGCATCAAGTGAAACAAAATAGGAGCAGGAGCGAAGCACAAAGTTCAATATCCCCTTCTAAAACTAAACTGTATTCCTATGAGGTCATACGGTCATGAGTATAAGACAACATGAAGGCTATCATATTGCCAAAGACAAATGCATAAATACATTGGGAGACATCTGTGATGGACAAATGCTATGTCCCTGCAATTTAAAAACCTTTCCCTGAATGCTAATATACTTAGACTTCTCTTTTTAAAGCAGACCCGGCATGGTCACTGATCCATTTCCTGTATCTATCGCCTCATTTTTGAAAGTATAAATTGTCAGAATACATTCAATTTAAAAAGAGGAATAGGCAGGTTACCTCAAAATTCTGACAAGAGCTTCAGTCCGGCAAAATCTCATTGTGAATTACCGACAGCAAGATAGGCTAGCTTCTTTTATGCTCTTTTGGCGACATTCTCAGAGGTTAAAGGGGCAAAGTGTATGAAATTTCAAAAATTTTAATTTTTATTACCTTTAATCACTTAATCCATTATACTGTGATGATATATGTTTGATAATGACTAAGCCATTTCACTTTATGAAAATAAATGCTGCTTTTTAAATTACAACAAATTGTGACCTTGAGGGGAAAAGGTACCCACAGATCAAAGGTGAAGCCGTGCATTAGGGACGTAGCTTTAATTTCTTTCACATTTATCATTCATCAAAAATAACTTTGTTCCAAGCAATTTTGTGATTGCACTAAAAGAAGGGAGCAAGCTTAAATGAAAGATCAATATCGCAATGAAGTACATTATAAAGAGTTCTTCAAAACATTTCACATCAACCATTGGTTCCTATCTTATAGCACTGCCAATTAATGTATACATTATATAATAACCTATAAAACCAGGAATTATTAAACAAATTGCAGCTCTAAAAATAGGTATGCCATGATAACACATGTGTGAAAATGTGACTCGTCAGATGTGTGTTAATAAATCAAAGAAATCTATGATGCTTATTGGATATAAGAGTTTTCCAAAGTCATTTAGAACTGATCATGATATGAAAAAAATAACCATGAACACTGAATTGCTAAAAATCGTAATTTAATGATACTAAAGCAAAAAATAAACAACAAATAGATAATAAAAACCACCATTAGGTGGTGCTATAAACCATACAACCTAAAAGAATAAATAAGTAAATCGGCAATAAAACTGCAAATCGCCTTTTATAGAAGTAAAGTTAAAAAATGTTACCAATTGTTAAATGATAGGAAGTTACACAGAGACACTGAAGCCCATAGTGAATGAAAGCAGAAAGAACCATAATAAAAGCCATCATTGGAGGGTACTAAAACCATTTGCGGTGCAGAATAATGAATATATAGAATAAGAGTATTAAGACCCCTTAAAAACATTCCTATCAAATAAAATGAACTAAGCGTAACCAAAACTATACTTAAAATGGAGGAGCCACTCACAAATGCTAAAACTATATTTAAAAAAGAATCAATAAATGAATAAATCACGCAACAACATTAAGAATACTCCTTAAAAACAGTAAACCACCCAACTGTATAATCCAATATATAACTAAGATGATAAAATCATATACAGAACTTTAATTGTGGGGGGGGGGGGGTAAAAAGGGGTTGAAGAGAAGTGGGGAGGAAAGAGGATGAGTGGAAGGGGGGAGTAGGAGGGGAAGGGGAGAAAGGGAGGAGGGGTAAAAGAGGAATCCAAACCAGTGTTTGTATAAATAATAATAATAATAAAATACTGATAAGTCAGTTTATAAGTTAAGACCATTGGGTGCCATAGTATTGAGGGCGAAGATGTAGCGTTGTTCCAACCGCAGAAACATTTTATTCAGGTCTCATCTCCAGTTCAATTTTACATTTTTTTTATGTTTAAATCTTTTTATTCGTTTTAAATAGCATACATGTTAAAAACATTGTAATCAGCTTACACATTGAAACATTGTAAATTGCAAACATTTTGAAACATTGTAAACAGCATACATATGAAAAGATATTGAACAACAATATTCTATCCCCGTAGTCAATTTTACCTTTTTAAGAACAAAAAACCCCCCACAAATCTTATGTTCTTGCCATTGGTTCACTATTTGAGCCCATATCAGAGTTTTTGGATATTTTATTGTGGCCTTTTATAACACAGATGTGGTCATATATGAGGGATTCCTCACTGGTTATTCAAATACTGATAGCTTTTGAGGGATATCATCAAGAATTGCTTCTTGCCGTTTTGTATATAGAATCCCTTTACACAAATATCCTGCAAATGGATGCATTAGAGATCATAGCGAAAGTTTTACTGGATCGCAAAGAGCATAAGAGGATTCCTACCTCCTTTTTGACACAAATTGCCCATCTGGCTTTTACTGAAAACTTTTATTGTTTTAGAGATCTATTTTATAAACAGATAAAGGGAGTAGCAATAGAGTCTTCTATGGCCCCAGATATAGCCAATTTGTAGCAACCTTTGAGGAAAATCTTTTAAGCAAACACCTTTTAAAAGAGAACATCAAGTTATGGATACGTTATATTGATGATGTTTTAGTGATTTGGGATGGATAGATTGGAGAATTTTAACCATTGGATCAATACGTTAGATGAAAATTTAGTTTCAGATTACATTCAACCCTGAAAAGATTCCATATTTGGATATTTTGATTAAAAAGGGGGGAGTGGCTAATTCTAAGATGGCGGCAGAGTGAAGTGAAGCCATTATGCCTAAACGTAAAGGCAAGCCGCAAGCTTTTCCGCGGAGCCTGTGCCTGCCAGTGGGGGGCCTATGGACCGGTTTGAACGGCTTATCGAGAACCAAGTAGGGGAGATTTGAGCAGGCTTGGTTGCGTCGGCTGAGGAGACTGTGGCGTCTTCCGCCTTTGATGTTTCTCTCTCCCCTGATGAGCGTGCTCCTCCTGTTCTTCCGGGTCTTCTGGTGACCTCCCCGGCAAGCGGAACTGCAACCCCTCTCGTCGAGGTCGGGGCTGCAATTCTTGAGCGGGGCTTGCTTGTTGAGACTACCGGTGGGCAGCCGATTGGAAGCGTGGCTGCAGACTCGGTGAAAGGTGTAGAGGTAGCTGATTCCGCTCATGGTTTGAGTGGTGCTGGTGGAGGGAAGATTTCTTCCGAGGTTGCTACACCTGAATCCTCCTTTGTTTTCACATTACTGCGTCCTGCCTCAGTGACTTCGGACAGCATATGGGAGGCGATAACACAACTTTCACAGGTATTAACTCAGCAGTTGTCTTTTTCCATCTCTAGGATATCTAAGCTTGAAGAAACTGTCTCTAACCAAGTGGCTGAAATTGTGGAGATAAAGGGGAAAATGGATGTTTCTGAGCAGAAGCTTATTCAAGTTTCTGACTTATCCCTATCCTTGGTTAATGATAATGTGGCGTTGAAGGAGGAAGTGACGTCACCCGATAGATGGCTGCTTAATTGCTGAGCTCCCATCGGGACGCGACTGTTGCTGTGAATTTTGAGCTTAATTCCCCCTTACCACTCTACAAAAGCGGCAATTCGGGTGCGCTGACGCTATGGCGATGTTGGCGAAGAAGAAACTGGCTCGCTTTAAATCCTCCTACGATGGAGACGGCGATCGAGTAGGCCGTGATCCTCCAGACCGTGTGGCATCTGAGGAAGATTTGGACGAGGAGCCCGAACGTGCTGATGAAGGCTGCACACGTGGCGATATATGGGGATGGATGCGATCTCTGAAACGTGAGTTTGTGGCCACCCGCGGAGATCTTAAAGAGACTTTGGCAGTGATTCGTGAGGATGTGAGAGATCTGGGACATCGCGTTGAGAAGTTGGAGGAGCAGGCCGATTTGATGGCGGCAAGCGATATCGCATTGGAAACCCGAATGCAGAATTTAAAAGCAGAGCAGGACCTGCTGAAAGATAAGCTAGAGGACTTAGAGAACCGCTCCCGTCGCCATAATATCAGGATAAGGGGTTTCCCGGAGACCGTGGCTTATGCTAATGCGACAGAGGTGGTTCAGAAGATTTGTTGCCATTTGCTGCGGGAGGAGCGGGACGGCGAGGAGGAGGCCCCGATAATGTTGGAGAGGGCCCATAGGGCGTTGGGCCCGCCGAAGTCAGGGAAGCCCCGAGACATTGTGGCATGTCTCACTTCATATGCTGTGAAGGAGCGGATGATGAGAGTGACTCGTAAGCATAAGAACTTTGTGTGGGATGGTCAGACTGTGGAGGTATATCAAGATCTTTCAGCGGCCACGTTACAGAGAAGGAGGGATATGCGGCCTGTTACACAATATCTTCGGGCCGAGAAGATGAAATACCGCTGGCTTTTCCCTTTTGCTTTATTGATGGACCTGAATGGGTGCGGACTTAGAGTGCGTACCATTGAAGAGGCCTGGAGGGTCTTGCAGTGCGAGGGGGCCCCTCATCTTCCTGATCCTGCTAGAATCTCGACGCCCCAAGCTTCGGCAGGTGAACGATCGCGATGGGAACGGGTCCCAGTGCATGGACAGATTGCGGAGGAAGACGGGGACAACTCCCAGTGCGGCTACCTAAGCAGTGGGACTGGTTACATTGGTTACTTTGGAGTTTTGTTAATGGGGGGATGTTGTATTGCTTGCTTGACTGTTTATGTTTTGACTAAGTTGTGAGTCTAGGGGTTGCTCTGTTAGAAAAGGGTTTGAGGGGAGGGGGAATGCAGCGTCCTCGGGGAGGTCTCTTCCTCGATGTTAGGCGGAGGTGAGCTCTGCCGGAAGGAAGGAGGTTGGGGAGGGGGGTGGGGGGATGGGGGGAGGGAGAGGCACACTATTTGAGCGAGGGGGAGGGGTAGCCCATAGTTAATGGCTTCTGCATTGAAAGTAGGATGCCTGAATGTGCGGGGGCTCAATACGCCTCAGAAGCAGAAGCTGCTGTGGAGGGAGCTGAGAGAGCGGAGATGGCAGGTGGCCCTCCTTCAGGAAACCCATCTGCGCCACGGGGACAAACTATTATTGCAATCGGGGGCGTATCAGACCTTTTTTGCAGTTGGGGAGGGGGGACACCGTAAGGGGTGAGTTGCCATCCTTATTAGACATGATCTTCCTTTCCAGGTGGGGCAGGTCTTTAGGAAGCCTGATGGTAGAGTGGTGGGGACCCTTGGGGGGGAAACAATGACTTTGATATCTGTCTATGGCCCGAATACCACTCAGGGAGAATTTTGGGAGGGTATGGCTCGGTGGTTGGCTGAGAAGATCCAAGGGAAGTGCTTGATGGGGGGTGATTGTAACTTAATGTTGGATGGGAGGCTGGGACGCAGAGGGGGGTGGGCCTCGGGGGTAAGGGCGTTTCAGAATTGTATGAAGGACTTAGGTTTAGAGGATTTGTGGCGGTTAGCTCATCCGAAGGATAGGGACTTTACCTATTACTCGCCAGTTCATGGTACATACAGTCGGCTTGACTATCTATTGGGTGATGCGTACTGGCGGGAAATTTTGGATACAGTCCAGATAGGAACGGCCACATGGTCTGATCATGCGCCTGTGGAGGTGGAATTTCGGGCCTTGAGGGAAGTAGGGCGCCGGTCGTATTGGAAGCTTAATGAATATCTTCTTCATGGTGAGGCGACGCGGTTGCGATTGAAAAGTGTGATTGGGGAGTATATGGCCCTGAATGATACTGGTGAAGTGAGTTTGGGAACTCTTTGGGATGGGTTGAAAGCGGTGCTTCGGGGTCATCTTGTGCAGAAGGGAGCGAGGAGGAAGCGGGAGAGGGAGGAGGCAGTTCAACGTCTCACGAGACAACTTGGTGAGCTGGAAAGAGCTCATAAGCAGAGAGGGGGAAGGAAATTGCGGAGTCAGGTGGACGAGACGAGGCGACAGCTGAATGCACTACAAGCTGAGCAGATTTCCTATCAGCTGGAGCGAGCCCGCCAGACGTATTATGAATTCGATAATAAGGCAGGCCGCCTGTTGAATCTTAAATTGAAAGCTCAGAGGAGGAGACAGGCGGTGGCTAGAATCAAAGGGACCCATGATGTAATGTTGTTTAAGGGTAAGGATATTCGGGAGAGGTTTCGAGACTACTATAGAGAGCTTTATGCAGCAGAGTCAGGGAGGGGGTTGACAGGCATACAAGCCTATTTACAGCAGGCGGGGGTGGATGGTGGGCGGCTGGCTGCCTCCGCGGGTGAAGAGCTTGAAGGGGAGATTAGTTTGGGGGAGGTTGAGGGGGTTATTAAGCAGTTGGTGCAGGGCAAAGCTCCAGGAATTTACGGATTTACAAGTTTGTTTTATAAAAAGTTTGTGGTGGAGCTGGCACCCATTTTAGTGCGGGTCTTCAATGCGGTGCTGCAGGGGGGGCACTCTGCCGGCATCGATGAACCAGGCGGCTATCGCGGTCATCCCCAAACCAGGTCGGGATCCGACTTTGTGCGGCTCGTATCGGCCCATTTCTCTACTAAATGTAGATGTTAAAATATTAGCTAAGGTGCTGGCTTTGCGACTTGGGCCATATATGCCGGGGTTGATCCATCCGGATCAATCGGGTTCATTGAGGGACGACAGCCGGCGGACAGGATACGACGTGTTTTGCAGTTGGGGTGGCTGGCTAAGCGGGAGCAGCAACAGGCTATGTTTTTAGCTATCGATGTGGAAAAGGCCTTTGATAGAGTCAATTTTGATTTTTTGACGATGGTTTTGCAACACATTGGACTTGGCCCCAATTTTCGATCCTGGATTAAGGCTTTATATGCGGCGCCAGAGGCAGCGGTATGTGTCAATGGGGGATATTCAGATTTTTTTTCTTTGGGCTGGGGAACGCGGCAGGGGTGCCTGTTGTCCCCACTATTATTCGCGTTAGTAATGGAACCCCTGGCTGCGCGGATCCGGTCATTGCCGAGTATCCGGGGGCTAGAGGTGGGATCTCAGCAACATATAAGATTGTCTTGTTTGCGGATGATTTACTTTTTACGCTGACGCAACCGCTGGACTCTGTACCAATATTAATGCGGGAGCTCCGGGACTATGGGGCTGTCTCAGGATTTAAGGTTAATTGGGATAAGACGGAGGCGTTGTCGATCTCATTGCAGCCCCAGCTGGAGACAGCTTTAAGAGCTGCCTTTCCCTTTCGGTGGGCTAAGGGGGCCATAAAATATTTGGGAGTTCAGGTTACGGCGGACCCAGGGGCTCTTTATGGGGCGAATTATCCACCTATTTATGCTCAGTTGCGGAGGGACTTGGATAAGTGGCAAGGACTAGATGTCTCCTGGCTGGGTAGAATTGCGACTTTGAAGATGAACTTGTTGCCTCGTCTGCTATACTTATTCCAGACACTCCCTATCCCGATTCGGCAGAAGGACCTCTATCACTTACAGCGTCGGGTGTTTGCCTTTATATGGGGGAATAGTAGGCCGCGGGTGAGTAGGAAAGTGCTGTATGCCACAAGGTCTAGGCCCCCCCTAGGGGTCCCGGATCTGCCCAGGTATTACCAGGCGGCGCAGCAGCGTATGGTGTTTGAATGGAGGGAAAGGGGGACTTGTCCCAAAGGCTTTTGGGAGGTGGAACAATATTGGACGGAGGGGGTTTCTTTGCAGTACTTGCCTTGGATGATGGACCCGCCTCCCGTTGGTCGGTGGAGGGATAATCCCTTTTTGTGGCATTTGTTGATGCAGTGGCGTAAGGCCCGAAGGAAATATGCTCCGAAGGCGATCTTTTCTAGGTTGGCACCAATAAGGGCGACAGCTAGATTTCTCCCAGGGAGGGAGGGTGCCTTTCAGAGGTGGGAAAGGGAAGGGTTAGATACGTTCGATAAGCTTATGAATGGGGTGGAATTGATCCCCTTCTCGGCTTTGCGGGAGAAGTACCATTTGCGCAGTGGTGACTTTTTCCCCCATATGCAACTTGTACATTTTCTTTCCCAACGAGATATTAGGGAAGTTTGGCAGGAGGGGGGAGATGAACGGGAAGGTTTGTGGAAGGCATGGGAGAAATCGCGAGGGTTGATTTCTGTTCTCTACCGGGGGCTGGTGGTTGACTCTCCCCAGAGGTTCCTCCATCAGCAGGAGTGGGAAAGGGATTTGGGGAGGGAGCTGGATGAGCAGGAATGGACGCGGGTACATGAAAATATTGGGAAGCAGGCCCTTTCTGTGACCATTCGGGAGACATCATATAAACTGCTTTACCGGTGGTATTATACACCGGTTCGGTTGCATAAGATGTTTCCAGGGGTGTCGGCTTTTTGTTGGAGACAGTGTGGGGCTGAGGGGACCTTTCTGCATGTGTGGTGGGAGTGCCCGTGGGTGGTTGACTACTGGGGGGAGGTGGGTAAGCGGGTAGTAGAGATTTTTGGTGAGGGAGGGGGTTTGGATTTGGGGTTTTGTTTGCTGGGGATTAATCCGGAGGGGCACTCCCTAAAATCTGTGTGGCCTATTAGGGCTTGTGTTTACGCAGCTCGTAGTGAGATTGCTCGGACATGGAAACAGCCCCTGCTCCCCGGCGTAGACCAGTGGGTGAGTCGTCTGCGACGTATTGTCCTGATGGAACAGTTAACTGCAGTGCGCAGGCAGAAGCAGGAGAAATGTAATAACTTATGGGCCCCACTCATAGCTTATTTGTGTAGTTAAGGTGCCTTTGGGGGGGGGGAGGGTTAGGGGGGTAGGGTTGGTCAGGGGGGAGCTGGGTGGTTTATAGCTAAAATGAGATTCGGGGTTGTTGATGTGGAGTTGTTGCATTCACAATGTTTGTGTTTTTGTGTGCTGCCGAACTCAATAAAAAATATTAAAATAAAAAAAAAAGATAATGTGGCGTTAAGAGCAAAGCTTGAGGCATTGGAGAATATTACCAGATCTACCAATATACGTTTATTGAATTTCCCGATGGTTCCTGCAGTGGCACCTTTGGATTTGTTCAAGAAATATCTTCAGGAGTCTTTCAGTCCCGCCTGATTTGTGTCCTATTTTGAAAGCTTACTTCTTGCCTGTGGGCAGAAAAGATGGGAAGATGGCAGTTGGGTCTTTAGAAATGGATTTTCTTAATGTCTCAGCTCTTCTACATTCTCCTAAGGAAGATGAACTGCCTGTCTCCACTATGTTAGTGTCATTTGCTTTGTCATCAGATAGAGAGTGGATTCTCAAGTTATATTATAAAAAGAGAGCTAATCTCTTTATGGGTAAAAAAATATCGCTTTTTCCTGATGTTGCCAGAGAAACTCAGAAGCGACGTAAAGCTTTTTTACTTTTGCGTCCTGGGGTGATTCATATGGGGGCAACCTTTGTATTGAGGTTTCCTTGTAAATGTATTGTTGTATTCTCCAGGACCAAGCAGGAAGTCAGTCCTCACATATGGGTGTCATCGGCACCGATGAAGCTCCAGCGGAGCATTTCCCCAGCTTTCTAAGAAAGCCTTTGGGAATGCAGGCACGCATGCGCGGTTCCCTTACCGTCTAAAGGTGCCATCTTACCTCAGTCTCTTTTTTTCTGTGAAGCCCACCGGACGTGTGTCCTGTTCTCCCGGTTAAAATTAGATTTTTTTGGCAATTTTCGCTATTTTTCGTTCCGGTTCGACACCGGTTCCCCTCCCGCCGGGTTCGACGCCGGTTCCCCTCCCGCCGGGTTCGGTACACCGGTATCGAGCCCGATTCTTCTTTTTCGATTTTTGCCCTTCATGGCTGGCGTTTGCGCCCTTTTTTCCATTTTTCCCTGGAAGGCCGGTCCTTTGACCTCGCGGGGACTCTTTTTTCCCCGATGGCTTCCAGCGGTTTTAAGAAGTGTGATCGGTGTAAGAAATTAATGTCTCTCACCGACACACACGACTGCTGCCTTCGGTGCCTCGGCCCGGGCCACGACCCTAAGTCGTGCGGGCCATGTGGAAAGATGTCTTCCAAGGCACTCCAAAGTCGACAGCAGCAAAAAGAAAGGCTTTTCTTGGACTCAGCCTCCGGCCGGGCCCGGACCTCGTCTGAGGCCTCGACATCTCGGGATTCCGATCCCGAGCGCCGTCGAAGCTCCTCGGACAGGGTGTCCCCCGACCAGGAACGCAAGAGGAAGAAGGCGCTCGCAAGGGTGTCGTCGGAGGAGGTCCCTGGCTCGAGGGCCAGGTCTAAGACCCCCGACCGTCGCCCCGGGCCTGTGGAACACGAGAAGCCTGCAAAAGTTCCTCGTGTGGAGCCGGAGTCTGCTGGACACGTAAGCCCCGTAGACTTCGAGGACTCTCCTCCCAGGGAGCCGACGTCGGGCCCGGTGCCGCCGCCGGGGCCCGAGTCGGTGGCTGCTGCGTCTCCCGAGCTGAGTCTCAGGATGACAGCCTTGGAGAGCAGATTGTCTGCCTTCATGGAGCAGCAGCGGGTACTGATGGCCAGCCTGTCTGGCGCATCTGCCCCGACCACCGGGACATCAACTTCGAAGTCGACCCCGGAGACCGAGCCGATACTCAAGTCCATCGTGGCTCGGAGTCGACCTCGGTCCCGGTCTCCCTCGACCTCCCGTTTGGGACCGAGGGCGTCGACGCCGGTGCCTCCAGCGTCGGGGCGGGTGCTCCAGGGCCCCGCGGGGTCGGACCCTGACTCCTCCTCGGTCGAGTCAGCTTGGGAGACGGAGGACGAGGAGTCTCCTGATACTTTCAAGACTCGGTGCGTCCCGTCAGACTCACCGCAGTCTGAGCCCCGGAGTAGGTCCCCCCCCGGAGGATACTGGGTTCTCGGAGTTCGTCCGGGATATGGCCGCTGCCTTGTCTATTCCGGCGGAACCCGAGGAGGAGCCTCGAGCTGAAGAGCTCGAGGCCCTACAGTATGACTCTCCTCTGAAGGAGGCCTTTACTGTCCCGGTTCCTCCGATGCTAGAACGGCTCCTCTTCCGTTTGTGGGAGGCACCGGCCTCGGCGCCAGTTCTCAGCAAGCGAGTCGACTCGATCTATCGACTCCGAAAGAGCCCTGGTTTTCAGAAGGCCACAGCTACCACACCATTCTATGGTTGTGGAATCGGCCATGCATCGTCTAAAGAGCCAGAAGATGCATTCCGCGGTGCCCCCTGGCAGGGAGGCCCGCAACCTCGATGGCGTCGGTAGAAAGTGCTTCCAGGGCTCGATGCTTGCTTGCCGTGTCCAGTCCTACCAGCTGTACATGGGCATGTACTTGCGTGATCTGGCCAAGGAGTTGGCCGGGTTCTCTGCTGGTCTCTCCGGGGAACCCTTGCAGAGATTTAAGTCCTTGTCCTCGGGGATTCAGGACTGCTCGAAGTTCATGTCCCGCGCCGCCTACGATGGCTTCGAGGCTTCGGCCCGAGTTGCGGCAGCGTGCATCGCGGCTTGACGCCAGGCATGGCTGCAGTCATCGGACCTCGAGCCATGGGTTCAGGACAAGTTGGTCGATTGTCCCTTGCCGAGGTGAAAACCTTTTTGGCAAGACCATGACCGAGAAGGCCGCTCAGCTCGAAACTGAGCACCTCACACGGACAAGGCTGTCCAGGAAGACCTCTGCCCCTTCTCATAAAAAGAAGGGCTCGGGTAAAAAGCCCTTTTACCCGAGGAAGGGCACTGCCTACAAACAGTACCCACAATATCAGGCTGCCCAAGCTGCCCCCCAGGGTCAGCAAGCCAAGGGCCAGGGTAATGGGCCCCTTAGGCAGAGGACCCCCAAGCCTCCGGCCCCTGCTACCACTCAGCAGGGTGGGGGTTTTTGACTCCTTGAATGTAGCCTCTCCTCCACTGCTCTCCCAACCCTGCACAGGATGTCGCCTCGCCCTCTTTGCCCACCAGTGGCCCCTTATCACCGGAGACAGTTGGGTGCTGGAGATAGTCCACAAGGGCTATGCCCTGCATTTTCACCAACTGGCCTCCCCTGCACACAGACCTTCTTCTACAAGAGCTTCATGGTCTGTTGGTGGACAGGACGGTGGAGCCTGTGCCTCCCCACTTACAGGGTCACGGTTTCTACTCCAGGTATTTCCTGGTGCCCAAAAGAATCGGTGGCCTTCGACCCATTCTGGACCTCAGGAACCTCAACAAGTTCTAGTGAAGGAGAAGTTCAAGATGCTTACTCTTGGGACACTTCTGCCCTACCTCCAGCAGGGAGATTGGCTGTGCTCTTTAGATCTAAAGGATGCGTATACTCACATCCTCATTCATCCAGACCACAGAAAGTACCTCAGGTTCATTGTGGGAGGAAACCATTATCAGTACAGGGTGCTGCCTTTCGGCCTCACGTCTGCCCCCAGAGTCTTCACAAAGTGCCTAGCAGTGGTGGCGGCCTACCTGAGAAACCAGGGCATCTTTGTCTTTCCCTATCTGGACGGCTGGCTCATCAGGGGTCAGACGTGCCAGCAGGCCAAACAAGCCACCCTCAGCACTATTGCTCTTCTCCAAAGGCTGTGGTTTGTAATAAACTTCGCAAAGTCCACTTTGCTCCCCTCCCAGAACTTGGAGTTCATAGGAGCAAGGCTGGACTCTCTACTGGCAAAGGCTTTCTTGCCAGCAGACAGGGCCCAAAGGTTGATGGCTTTGGGCAAATCAGTTTCTCAGCAGGTCACTGGTCTCTGCCAGATGCTGCCTGAGGCTTCTGGGCCACATGGCTTCGACAGTACATGTGACCCCCAATGCCAGGCTCCATATGAGGCCTGCACAGTGGTGCCTTCGGACTCAGTGGTCACAGGCCACAGGCAGCCTCAGAGACAGGATAAGGGTGTCCAGACAATTTCTGCACTCCCTCAACTGGTGGCTTCACCCACCCAATCTACTGAAGAGGGTGCCTTTTCAGATTCCAGGGTACACGGTAGTGATAACCACAGATGCCTCCCTGCAAGGCTGGGGAGCTCATTGTCTGGGCAAGTGCACCCAGGGCCTGTGGTCTCCTTGGGAAGCTGCACAGCAGATCAATCTCCTCGAACTCAGATCTATTCGCTTAGCACTCAAAGCTTTCACTCCTACCCTGGCTCACCAATCTGTCCTGATTCAGACAGACAACTAAGTAGCCATGTTTTATGTGAACAAACAGGGCGGAACTGGGTCCAGGATCCTTTGTCGGGAGGCTCAGGACCTTTGTTCATTTGCCCTCAAGCACAACATGCTCCTCAAGGCTGTGTACCTTCCAGGGTCCACAAAGAGAACAGCGCTAGCCACTCAACCGAGCAGAAACAAAACAGGAAGCGGCAGGTTCGACACCCAACACCTTTATTAGTACAAATTAAGTGGCCTAAACCCAACACAGGACCGTGTTTCGTATATCACTTCATCAGGGGTTATCAGGGCACACTAAAAAACATATAAATTATAAAATTACATTAGGAAATACAATCAAAGTTAAAACAATAAATATTCAAAGGAAGGGTTAAAACAAAGAAATATAACATAAGAGAAATACAATATACATAAAAAGAAGACTAAATTGGACTATATCAGGCGGCTTAAATTTCAAAGAAAACTAAAAACATAATAAAACCCAAAAAATTGAACACATCATGAATATCTAAGTCAAAATCATAAAGATAGTACATATATATATTTTAAATCAATTCCAGTGCATTAATCAACAACCACTCCGTGATAAATACAATTATATATATAAAAAAATATATATATAAATAGATAAATAATTAAAATTATAAAAATATATAATGGAATACAATTAAAAGTACTAAAAAATAAAAAAGAAAAAGAAAAATTAAATTGCTTAACCAAACATTTATAATTGTAGAGTACTTGACCAAACACTTATAAGGAACCTACATAAAAAACAGAGAAACAGAAGGGATGAGGAGACCAGAAGGAATGAATCCGAACTAAACCTAATGTAGAGCACTGGATAAATTATAAAAAGGGGGGACATTACCTGAAAGGTGTGTGATGTTCATAGACTTCACCAGGCTCTATTGAGTCAATGGAAGTCGCTAATATCTAAAAAACTTCTAAAAATAAAAACATGAATGTAAAATTTATGCAAAATCTGAATGCTACCCCAATCAAATAAATTATTTCTTAAAAGGAGGGATAATTAAGAAAACAATAATAATAAAATACATATTTAAAATTGATGAAAAGTTTTGAATGCTGCCCTGATTAAAATATCACCATAAAAGGAGGGATAATTAAAAGGAGGGATAATTAAAAACCAAATAATTAAATAAATGGTGAACCATCCAGAAAAATTCAAAGGGATTACTGTAAAACAAAAACCTATAAAAATAGATAATAAATTAGAATTAAATGTAAATTCAAGTGTATTTCATAATAGTTTTTTATAAAATTGTTCCCCAACTATTTAAAGCATGATAAACAAAGGGGGGGGGGGTAAAATAAATTAGACTCTCATCCGTTAGCTATGTAACCCACATTTTAATACTGAAGTAAAAAGCCGTAATAAACGACTGACTAAGGGTCCTCAAAGATTATGAAAAAATGTTCAGAATAATAATATATTGCTATGAAAGGATTTCCTCTCCTAAAGATCAATTTTAAGAAATGTGCATTAATTCAACGAGTGAATAAAAAGGAAAGGAAAATGCCGACACTGATTGTATAGGTAATTTAAAATCGAGGCCACCTATAAAACCTTTAGGCACCGTAAAACCCTAAAAGACTCCTATGAACTATATCAGGATTCAAAAAGCCACCAGAGACTACCCATTGAAAGTGTGAGATACGCGTGTTGAACCTTATTATTTGTCTTGCCTTTACAAAGCCCGAAGGACGCCTTGTGTCACGCAATCCACTTCGAGCTCCTGGCCCAATGCTATTATTCCATGAAACCTTGAAATAACATAAATTGTCTCATTATAAAATCGAGGATGCATAAAACACTAAAGGAACCCTACTTAGGCGAAAGCCAAAAACAACGCTATAGTGTGTCACATATTTCTCTTTGAACAATGATGGTAAACCCACTAAATTATACTGACTTTTTTTTTAAAAAACAAATACTTATACCATATTCCTATTAAGATCAAAAAGGAACTTGACCGACTTACCTATTGGAAACATTCAAAGATAAAAACTGCAAAACCGTATGAAGTTCCTCAAGGTGCTGAAAGACGCCGACACATGCGCATTTAAAGGAACCAAACCGGAAATGTAAAACAGTGTGGGGCAATCCGTATGGGCTAGATGTGTGCGCGAAACTAAAGATAAATACTATCTAATGTACTTTAAAAACCAACCAATGTTAAAAGTCCAAACAGCTTTCATAAAAACAATATGTTAAAAAATGAAAAAAACGAAGAAAAAACTAATTACTCAACCGGGAAGGGATCACAAATATCTAACCACCGACTATATAAAATTGCTCCATGGGCTCAAAACCCGTGCCTGTAAAATTGAAATTGAATCAAAAATATTCAAATTGTGTACCCAAAAAAACCCCAAAGAGGATAAGAATTATATTATAAAATCAAAAATCCTAATTATGTGACCTTAGAGATCAAAAACCATATGTAATATTGCAAACCCTCCACATAAAATCAAACACATAGTTAAAATTGAACAAAAAGGAAGGAATTAACCTTCTAAAAACCAGACCATGTATCAATCATTAAAACATGACAACCCACACAACTTCGAAAAAAAGGGGGGGAGGGAGAGGGGGAGAAGGGGGAAGGGAAAGGAAGGGGAGGGGGGAGAGAGAGAGGGAAGGAGAGCGAGAGAGAGAGAGAGGGGGGGGGGAGAAGGGAGGGAGGGGAAGGGGGAAGATCTCTTTGCCAGCCCAATGAACAAGCAACTGCCAAAGTTCTGCTCCAGGCAACCGCATCCTCTGCGGATAGCAGCGGATGCTTTTCTGATATCCTGGTCTCGGGGCCTCCTAAATGCATTTCCTCCCACGCCCTTGGTGGCCCGAACTCTCTTCAAGATTCTTCAGGACAAGGCCTCGGTCCTGCTGGTGGCTCCCAAGTCGCCGAGACAGCCTTGGTTTCCTCTTCTGCTTCATCTGGCAGTGGATCCTCCACTACCTCTGGGGTTGCAACCCAACCTTCTCTCACAGGAGCAGGGTTCCCTTCTGCACCCCAATCTCAAAGCTCTCAATTTGATGGCCTGGAGGCTGCAAGGGTAGTTTTGGCTCCCTGGGGCCTACCTCAGGAAGTTGAAGAGGTTGTCCTAGCCTTTAGGAAACAGTCCACTAGGAAAACCTATGCTCTCAAATGGAAAAGGTTTTCTGTGTGGTGTCAGCTGCGTACAGAGGATCCTTTCTCCTGTACTGTGCCAGTAGTCCTTCAGTACTTACTGCACTTGTCAGATCAAGGTCTTAAATCCAATTCTGTTCGGGTCCACCTCTCAGCTCTTGCAGCTCACCACTCTCTGGTGGAGGGACATTCTCTTTCTGGTCACCCCTTGGTGTCCCGCTTTCTTAGGGGCTTGCTTTTGCTCAAGCCTCCCATCCGTCCTCCTGCCCCAGAGTGGGAGCTGAATGTGGTCTTGCAGCAACTGACTCGCCCACCTTTTGAGCCGATGGTTACTTGTCCACTATGCTTCCTCTCCTGGAAGACACTCTTCCTGATAGCCCATACCTCGGCTAGGCGAGTAAGTGAGCTTCAGGCCCTAGTCTGTGATAGGCCTTACACCAGGATTTACAGGAACAGGGTAGTCCTTAGGACTCATCCCAAGTTTTCCTCCCTAAGGTTGTCTCCTCCTTCCACCTCAACCAGGAGGTGGTTCTTCCAACATTCTTCCCTAGGCCTCATGCAAGCCAGGCTGAAGCAGTCCTGCATACCCTGGGCTGTAGGAGGGCCTTATCCTTCTACCTTGACCGTACGCAGGGGCATAGAAGGGCTACCCAGCTCTTCGTATCCTTTGACCCCAATAAGTTGGGGTTGGCTGTGTCCAAGCATACCTTGTCCATCTGGGTGGCTGACTGTATCACCTGGGCTTACAAGGCGGCTGACCTTCCTTTGCAGGGTAGGGTCATGGCCCATCGTGTCTGGGCAATGGCTGCCTCAGTGGCTCATCTCCGCTCTGTGCCCTTGGTAGACATCTGCAGGGCTGCAACTTGGTCTTCAAGCCAGACGTTTGCGGCCCATTACTGCCTGGAGAGGGAGTCCCGTAGGGACAGTGCTTTTGGCCAAGCAGTACTCCGGAATCTCTTTGAGGTTTAGGCAACTCCTGCCCTCTGTTGGGCTACCGGTGGAGGTTGTGTCCTTGAAAAGCCTTTCTTTGCTGCTGAGACTAGAGGGAGTTCCCTTGTTCAGCCTGGTTTCCTCAGTAGCCCAGAGCTTGGGAGTCACCCATATGTGAGGACTGACTTCCTGCTTGGTCCTGGAGAAAGAGTAGTTACTCACCTGTAACAGGTGTTCTCCAGGAGCAGCAGGAATCAGTCCTCACAACCCTCCCTCCTCCCCTTGGAGTTGCAGTTGTACATAGTTTCTTTTTCATTTTTGTGTGCTGTTCTTAGCTATGTCATTTGACTGAGGTAAGATGGCACCTTTAGGCGGGAAGGGAACCGCACATGCGTGCCTGCATTCCCAAAGGCTTTCTTAGAAAGCTGGGGAAATGTTCCGCTGGGGCTTCATCGGCGCCGATGACACCCATATGTGAGGACTGATTCCTGCTGCTCCTGGAGAACACCTGTTACAGGTGAGTAACTACTATTTTCATTCACATAAGTATGTGTTTTTCTAGCCTGAAGATTTGTCTTCTTTCATTAGCACTCATATTGTAACATCTTCTCCTTCCTGAGTGGTTCCTCATCAATTTGTAAGATGTTCTTGGGCCGCTGCAGTCCTCCTTTAGTGGGCAGTATTGTTACTTTGTGACTACTGGGGCGATCTCCTATCCTCAGTATCCTTACCTTTGGTTGCTTTCCCTCATTGTTGTGGGCTACTGATACTCTTGTTTGTTTCCTATTTTGTATCTTGTATTTCTTTTTCTCCAAGTTTGTATCTTTGCTGTGCAAGCGGTTTTGCCTGATATTATTTGTAAAATTCATAAATAAAAAATAAAAAAAAGGGACCAGGAGGTTTTCTTACAAGTTTATATAGAAAGCTTACGTATAGGAATCAACTCCTACACTACAGAAGTTTCCATAATCATGCTTTTAAGGCTAATCTCCCTATAGGTCAGTTTTTAAGAGCTAAACAGGTTTGTACTAGAAATGAGGATTTTGATGCACACGCTGATACAATGAGAGGTTGATTTCAAGCACATGAATATCCGGACTGGTGTATTGAAAAAGCATTTGACAGAGCCAGAAGTACATCACGAGAGCTGCTGTTACGGCAAAAACAAGTTGAAACCAGAATGGTTTGCCTGTTACTTTTTTCACATCAATCACACAACATCTCAAAGATTTTGCAAGAAGAATGGCATTTGATTCAGACACTGCCAGGTTTTTCAAATCTAAAACTTAGTGGCCCATAGGAGAAATGTCAGTTTGCGGAACATGTTAGTCCTTTCAGCCTTCACAGAAAGACAGTACCTTTCGAAGTACAAAGGGCACTACCAGTGTGGTAGATGCTTGGTATGTGTATACATGATATGCATAAAGAAAGTTTTCATCCATCCAATCGCTAGCAAACAATTTTTCTTGGATGATTTCTCTAATTGAGAGACAGATAATGTGATCATGCATCCAATGCCCATGCAAGAAATTATATGTGTATTATCACAACAATATAGGTCGTTTAGCAGAGGGTGATAGTCACCTAAAAATATTTGTGTTATATTCCCTCCAAAACTTAGTAAAGACGGTCACTAAATAATAAGACAAACAATACCAATATAGAATGAAACCAATGGTCTCAGACTAAATAGCTATACACTCTTGGAAATAATTAATAATTTCACCAAAAAGTGCTGCTTAATTTCACCAAAAAAGCAGCACTTTTTTGGTGAAATTATTTCCAAGAGTGTAGAGCTATTTAGTCTGAGACCGTTGGTTTCATTCTATATTGGTATTGTTTGTCTTATTATTTAGGGACCGTCTTTACTAAGTTTTGGAGGGAATATAACACAAATATTTTTAAGAAATTATATGTGGGCAAGACTACACGAATTATCCGTACATGGATAATTGAACACTGAAGCTGCTTATAGAGGGGTCTGACTGGCAAGAAGAACAACATAAAATTTTAGATTTGCGTTTTTTGTTCTTAAAAAGGTAAAACTGAACTGGAGAGGAAGAGACCTGAATAAAGTCATTCTGCATTTGGAACAACGCTACATCTTCGCCCGCAATACTATGGCACCCAATGGTCTTAACTTAGAAACTGACTTGTCAGTTTTTCTTTAATATAAATAAAACTGATTTGGGTTCCTCTCTTTCCCCTTCCCCCATTCCCTTCCCTCTCCCCCTTCCCCCATTCCCTTCCCTCTCCCCCTTCCCCCATTCCCTTCCCTCTCCCCCTTCCCCCATTCCCTCTCCCTCTCCCCCCCCCTTCTCTCCCTCCCTCTCCCTCTCCCCCCTTCTCTCCCTCCCTCTCCCCCCTTCTCTCCCCCCTTCTCTCCCTCCCTCTCCCCCCTTCTCTCCCCCCTTCTCTCCCCCTCCCTCACCCTCCCCCTCCCTCACCCTCACAATTAAAGTTCTTTGGAGGAGTAGCCCAGTGGTTAGAGCAACTGCCTAGTATCCAGAAGGTCAAGGGTTTGATTCCCACTGGTATTGCTTGTGACCTTGGACAAGTCACTTTACCCTTCATTGCCTCGGAAGAAAAGACCTCACAGTCTACTTCCAGTGATACATTGCAAGCGCTATAAGATAGGAACCAATGGCTGATATGAAATGTTTTCAAGAACTCCTTATAATATACTTCATTGCGATATTGATCTTTAATTTAAGTTTCCTCTCTTCTTTTAGTGCAATTATAAAATTGCTTGGAACAAAGTTATTTTTGATGACTGATAAATGTGAAAGAAATTAAAGCTGCGTCCCTAATGCACGGCTTCACCTTTGATCTGTGGGTACTTTTCCCCTCAAGGTCACAATTTGTTGTAATTTAAAAAGCAGCTCTTATTTTCAGAAAGTGAAATGCTTAGTCATTATCAAACATACAATAGCACAGCATAATGAATTAAGCGATTAAAGGTAATAAAAATAAACATTTTTGAAATTTCATACACTTTGCCCTTTAATTTCTTTCATGCTGGATCTGTTTAAAAATGAGAAGTCTAAATATATTAGCATTCAGGGAGAGGTTTTAAATTGCAGGGACATACATTGGGAGAAATCTGTGATGGACAAATGCCATTTATGCATTTGACTTTGGCAATATCATAGCCATTATGTGATCTTATACTCATGTCCTTATGACCTTCTAGGAATATAGTTTAGTTTTAGAAGAAGGGGATATTGAACTTTGTGCTTCGTTCCTGCTCCTATCATTTTGTTTCACTTGATGTGCCTTTTGTTCTCTTTTGTATATTTAGGAATGTCAAATGGATTTCTGCTATGGAGGGAGGAGTGGCCTAGTGGTTGGGGCAAGGTACCTCAGGCCGGAAGGTCAGTGGTTCAAATCCCAGTAGAGGCAGCAACCTTGGGCCGGAAGGACTGGGGTTTCTAGTCCCACAGGTGCTCCTTGTGGTCTTGGAACAGAGGTCGGCTCAGGTAGACACCTAGACATTGTTGGATAGAGCACGTCTAGGACTCTGACTATTCTCAGAAGAGAACTTTTCAGATATACCTTCAGATCCCTCACCTCTTTGTAAGAGAAACTTACCTCAGGAAGAGCTGTCTTTCATTGATTTTGTTTGGGAAATGGCTAAGTCCGTTCCATTTAAGATGGGATGTCGGAGGAGGAACGCAGCACCAGAGGATTTCCAGTGCTTGACTACTGTGACCGTGCCTGTTTGCAGAATCCTGAAGGGACATGCAGATGAGAATATGGAAAATCCCCCTCTGTGCAGTTTGTAAACAAGAAGGTTGACTTGATGTACCGAGTCCAGAAAGCTCCTGGATTTGAAAGGGTCCAGTTGCTGCACCATACCATGATAATCTAATCTGCTCACGAAAGGGTCAAATGTTCCAAGACTCACTGTTTGGCAGTCCTGGGGAGAGAGGCTTGGACACGGAATTCTTTTGAGAAAACATTTAATCAGAATGCCCTGCTCACGTCCCACATAGCATCCTATCTAGCTCTTCATGGACACGCTTTTGTGGAACATTATGGGCGATATCCAGGAGTTTCTAACTCTCTCCCTCCCAGGAAGGCTCAGCAAATCCTGTCCCTAAGGAGCAAGGGGAAAGAGTGTGGAAAATACATAGATCAACTTATTTTTGATACAGCATTGAGAGCCCGCTCTATCAGCATTGGCACCTGGAATCTTTCATGGCTCTGGACTTCAGATTTACAATATGATGTTCAGATGAAGCTTGCTGACATGTCATGCCATAGAGAGAATCTTTTCAGAGATATGGTGCAGGAAGCTGCTACTCTCATTAAGCCCTCTACAGGCCCACTTCCTTCTTGGCCACCTCATCTGCTCGGAGATTACACAACTGAGGACATGGATCACCTATGAGAGTAATAGGTCCTCCTAACTGGCTCTCCAGCCAAAACCTGTGACGAGATTTTGACTGGCTCCTGGAGAACATGGCCAGAATTCCAGTATCAGTCCCAAAAAATCTTTTGATCGGTGGGAGACTGTGATTCTTCATGGAATGATGGCCCTTAATCACCTCAGATATTTGGGTGCTGAAAATTTTCTGTGTCAGCTACAGATTGCACCTGTTTGAACTCCCTCAAATCGCATGCAGAGAGTAACTATGAAATACTCTATCAAGACATTTCCGCCCTTTTGGAGACCAGTATGGTCGAACATTTCCATCAGTGGAAGAAGGGCAGGAATATTTTACTCCAGGTATTTTCTGGTCATCAAAAAGACAGGGATTCTATGCCCCTTCCTAGATCCGATGAAGCTGAACAAGTGCTGGTTCAAGAGAAGTTTTAGAATGGTTTCCCTCTGCTCCCTGATTCCCTGTCTCCTGAAGGACGATTGGCTATGTTCCCTAGACGATGCACATATCCACATTCACGTCCATCCCAATCACACAAAGTATCTTCAGTTTGTCATAGGGAAACACCACTGCCAGCAGTGTTGTACCTAGGAATTGCGAATAGTGCAGCCGCACAGGGCGCAAAAAATAGGGATGTATTTAGGGTTGCCAACTTTTGACCTTGGCTCCTACCCACCACTGCCACTTTTTTTTTTTCCTGCGGCGGTAGCGGACCTCAATTTAAAAAACAAAACAAAACATGGGTCTGCAACTCCACTCTTGCATGGCTGGTCTGGTTCCTCCCTCCTCTGACACAAGCATACATCAGAGGAGGGAGGTATTAGACCCGCCATGCAAGCACGGAGTCGGAAAGACCCACTCTTTTTTTTTTAAATTGGAGGTCCACTGCCACCGCAAAGTGAGCAGAAACGGCAGTGGCAGGGCAAGGACAGGCAGCGTTGGGGGGGGAGGGAGCCAGCTGGACATGAAGAGGGTAGGGTAAGATGAGGAAATGCTGGACATGGGGATATAGGGGCAAATGGCAAAAGTCTGATGTCATGGGGGGGGCCACAGGTTTGCAAGTCACACAGGGCACATTTATGGCTTGGTTCATCCCTGACTGCCAGTACCGTGTACTGCCTTTTGGCCTCAAGTCCGCTCTTCATGTTTTCAACAAATGTCTTTCCATAGGGTCGTTTGCGTGTGTTTCCCTGTTTGGACGATTAGCTGGTGAAGAGCACATTTTAGGAAGGAGCCCAGAAATCCATATGCACTACCATCTGAGTGCTTTAGTTGCTAGGGTTCGTAATAAATTACCTCATATTCAAATTAAGCCTATCACATCAATTGGAATTCATAGTACCTTTGCTAGACACAACTTAGGTGAAAGCCTTCTTTCTAAAACTTGCCAAACTGGCCTCCATCATGGAAGATCTACAGAAGAGTTGGCAGATGTCAGCTAGCAACGTATCACTTTCCAATTTTGTCAAGTATTACCACCTGGATGTCCACGTGTGGGCTGACCACGGCCTTTGGCTCAAGGGTTTTATGAGCTACTATTTCTTCTTCCTGCCCAGTGGAGTTGTAGCTTTGGTACATCCCACTTGTTTGGACTGGTTTAGGAGGATGATATGGAAGGTGACATTTTACTTAGTTAATGTCCTTTTCTTGAGTCCTCCTAGACCAGTCCAGGGCCCACCCCTGGAACTGCATTGCTCTGTTTTTCTGCTGTGGTACCCTTGGCGCTGTTATGATTTTATACTTAGCTCTGCAGGTTCATCTTCTACTGACGGCCTTCTGTTTATGCATTCCTGTACATAGTTTTCTACTGTTTCGTTACTCATTGTGGCCCACGTTGAGGTTGTGTGAGGCTTGCCATATTTCTCCCATATGCTTTGGGACGAATACTGAAGAGACTTCTGCCAGCTGAGGTGAATAGAAGCATGGGAGTGATATCATTGAAACCTGGGCTTTTCATTGGTTCTTTGTCTCCACCATTCTGCTGGTAGGGGAACACAACCCATTTGTCTGGACTGGTCTGGCAGCATTCAAGGACAGGGCATTAACTGGTAAGTACAATTTCACCTTAGATGCCTCTGGTAGGTAAGAAGGGTGGACTACCAGTTATCGCATCAGACTGTAGTTGTTGAAACTTCCCTGAAAAGGGCTGGGACGTTCACCATTTGCTGATCTTATGTCCCCAGACCAAGAGTCAGTTATTCATGCATAATAATCTGGAAGCAGTAATGATATTCTCCCATTTTCCCTTCCAGAGAAATGGGAGGAATTTCATTACCTACTGTACACCAGTAGGGAGCATAGAAAGTGTATTTAAGATAGATAGCATTACGAACCTCTTATCATGGCTGAGTCTCAAGCTTCAGAGAATATGTGCAGCGTAGGCTCAAAGTCCTGCCTCGCAGTGGACAAACTATCTTTTGATGACTAAAACCAAGAAAGTTGTGATATCATAGTGGAACAAGGGCATTTTTTCCCCTTCCAAGAGACAATTTCCTCAGTCTACCCACCCTTAGCAGCAGAATTCAGAGGTGCTGTCCTTGCAACCACAGAAACTCAAAATTATACATGGCAACCCAGTCAAAATCAGTGTGTCGTTTTTCACTGAAGCTAGAGCACATAACCAGAATTATAGTGTCTGTATTGGTAGAACAGTTTTGAGGAGGAAGGCTGAGGGATTTGACCTATGCTGCCACAGGAAAGAGGTTAAAGTTTTGCAAAACATGACTCAAGTGAAAGCTCTTCTTTCTGCCAGTAGAAATACCAAATTAATGTCTACGGTGAAGTGTGTTTTGGAGTCTGTATATATCAGTTTCGGATGTTAGGTCACACTGCATCAGTGGTTCATGTCACTCCTCTGGCATGCCTCATGTGGAGACGAGCCCAATGGACTTTATTTCCCCAAGTGGTTTGTTCCCATTGGGACTTCAAAGGAGAACATTAGTATCACTGAACAATTTAGAGATTCCCTGTTTCTTGTAACTCTCCTATTCCAGTTGGTCAAGGGGGTGTACCTTCCAAATTCCTTCTTGTCAGATTGTTTTAACAGATATGTTCAGCCTGGACTGAGGAGCTAATATGCCAGAGGTTTCATACTCAAGCCCATGATTTGTTTCTAAAAAGCATTCAGATCTGAGCTATAGGCTGTAATGGCTTTTAAGGGCTTCCAGAGAACAGGTGACCAATAAAATTGCTCTGAAACAATGAGGCAGTCATGTTTTATCTGAGCAAGCAAGGAGAACGAAGCATATTCTCCTGTTAAAACCACCAAGGTCTGAGGTTGTGCCAGCTTAAGAGCTGTGTACCTGGTAAGGGAAGAGAACATTCTGGTGGATGTGCTCAGTCAGATCGTAAAGCCCCGCGAGTGACGCATGAATCTGAATGTAAAAAGAAGATCTTTCTGAAATGGGAATCTTCCCTTTAACCTCTTCGAACAGGAAAGTCCACAGCTTCAGTTCCAAGGTCTGACATCAGATACCAAATCCCTTCATTGGAGACATAGAAACATGACAGAAAAAGACCACATGGCCTATCTAGTCTGTCCTTCCTTATCAACAACTACAACATTCTCCTTTTTTCCTTTAGAGGTCCTCTGTGTTTGTCCCATGCTTCTTTGAATTCAGTTACTGTCCTCATCTCTACCACCTCCACTGAATGACAGTTCCACATATCCACCACTCTTTCCGTAAAGAAATATTTCCGCATATCACTCCTGAATTTATCCCCTTTCACCCTCATCCCATGTCCCCTCGAAGCAGAGCTTGCTTTGAATCGAAAGAGGCGCTCCTGTGCATTTATGCCACAGATGTATTTAAACATCTCAATCATATCACCTCTATCCCGCCTTTCCTCTAAGGCAGGGATGTCAAACTCCAGTCCTGCAGGGCCGCAAACCAGTCTGGTTTTCAGGATGCAACTAATGAATATTCATTAGATATATTTGCATACAATAGGGGCAGTGCATGCAAATATATCTCATGCATATTCATTAGGGATACCCTGAAAACCTGACTGGTGTGTGGCCCTCCAGGACTGGAGTTTGACATCCCTGCTCTAAGGTTTACATATTAAGATCCTTAAGTCTGTCCTCATATGCTTTATAATGAAGACCACTAACCATTTTAGTAGCCACCCTCTGTACAGACACCAGCCTGTTTATATCCTTTTGAAGGTGTGCTCTCCAGAATTGCACACAATACTTCAAATGAGGTTGTATCAAAGACTTATACAGAGGCACTATCACCTCCTTTCTTCTGCAGGCCATTCCTCTCTGTATGCACCCAAGTATCCTTCTAGCTTTTGCCGTCTCTTTTCCTACGTGTTTAGCTACTTTAAGATCATCAGACACAATCACGCCTAGGTCCCGTTCTTTTTTAGTGGACAAAAGTACTTCACCCCCTATACTATATTGCTTCCCTGGATTGCTGCAGCCCAAATGCATGACCTTGCATTTTTTAACATTAAATCTCAGCTGCCAAATTCTAGACGATTCTTCAAGCTTAGCTAGATCCCTCCTCAAGTTATCTATACCTTCCTGGGTGTCTACTGTATTGCAGATTTTGGTATCATCCACAAAGAGGCAAACCTTACCTGACAGCTCTTCCGCTATATCACTAACAAAGATGTTAAAAAGAACACTGGTCAATATTGAAATCGTTACTGACTTTAAAAGACCCTAATCTGTAGTATCTTGGTGAGCTGAACACGAATATAACATTAAAAAAAATTTATTGGCTCTCGTTTTGAAAATATTGCATGTAGTTCATTTTTGACGTTTCACCGTGTAAATTTATCCAGTAGGACATCAACAACATCCCAAATAAGCCTTGAATGATGTAATATTGCATCACATTGCATAATACCAGCATGCGCACATCATCCAGGGTTGATTGCATCATTTTCTGATGCAATGCAATGCAATACTACTGCCAGATGGCTGCTGAAGCCATCTGACGTCAGCAGTGTACTGTACGCAGTTGGAAAGGAAAGTAATCTGGTATTCTGTTCCGATATTGAAAGCCTCATGAATGCCTTAAAAATCAGTCATGACCCACAAGACTGGAGACTATTTATAGAATCTTCGAAACTGAGTCTGAAGGCTGTGCTTTTGAACAATGGAAACCGTCTTCCATCTATTCCAGTAGCGCGTGCCGTCCACATGAAAGAGACATACGATAACTTAAAGCATCTACTGACTTCCATTAACTATAACAAGTACAGCTGGCACCTCTGTGGTGACTTGAAGGTAGTTGCCCTTTTAATGGGACTGCAGCAGGGATATATAAAATACATGTGTTTCTTATGTGAGTGGGATAGCCGAGCAAGGGATTGGCACTACTTGCGGAAGGAATGGAATCGCAGACAAAATGTAACAGTTGGAGAGAAGAATATCCAGCACCCAGCTCTGGTTGAGGCTCACAAAATCCTGCTACCACCCCTTCACATCAAACTAGGTTTGATGAAAAACTTTGTGAAAGCCATGGACCGCACTTCACCAGCTTTCCGATACCTGCATGAAAAATTCCCTCGACTCAGCGAAGCAAAGATTAAAGAGGAAGTTTTTGTGGGTCCTCAGATTTGAGAGTTCTTCAAAGATGACCGGTTCAACAACTTACTGCTGGGTGATGCGAAACAAGCATGGAATGCTTTTTGCCTGGTGTCAACAAACTTTCTCAGGAATGTTAGGGCAGAAAATTACAAGGAACTAGTAGAAGACATGCTGATGCAGTATCAGAAACTTGGCTTTAATATGTCTCTAAAGATCCATTTCCTTGATTCCCATCTCGATTTCTTTCCTGACAACTGTGGAATGGTTAGTGATGAACAGGGCGAACGTTTTCACCAGGATATCACAACGATGGAGCAAAGATACCAGGGAAAATGGTCCACTACAATGCTGGCTGACTACTGCTGGACACTCCCCAGAGAAGCTCCTGAACAGCTGTACAAGAGACAGGCGAAAAAATCTAAGAAGTAGTCTATGACTTGGGTTTTTACAGTTATTAACTGAAGGCCTACTATATATTTACTATTGACATGCATTTTGTGATATAAACATTAATTCTTGTAGATTACAAAAAAAACTAGAGCCAACTTTGCAATTTCACTGTCATATTTGTGTTCAGCATATAAAAATTGATAGAAATGACTATTTTTATTTCAGTAACATGACTTTTGTAAAAATTTGTTGACCAGTGGAATCTGACCAAGGACAGATTCCTGGGGCACACCACTGGTAACCACCTCCTCAGAATGAGCTCCATTTACCTGTACCCTTTGTCGCCTCCCACTCAACTAGTTTCTAATCCAAGCAGTAACTTTAGGGTCCATCCCTAGGGTGCTCAGTTTGTTTATAAGTCGCCTGTGAGGAACGGTGTCAAAGGCTTTACTGAAATCTCAATATACCATATTTAGGGCTCTCCCTCGGTCCAACTCCCTGGTCATCCAGTCAAAGAAATCAATCAGATTTGTCTGACAAGACGTGCCTTTGGTGAATCCTTGCTGCCTCAGATCCTGTAATCCGCTGGACTCCAGAAACCTCACTATTTTCTCTTTCAGCAGCACTTCCAATAATTTACTCACCACCGAAGTTAAACTAACGGGCCTGTAGTTTCAACCACATCTTTACTTTCACTTTTGTGTAAAGGGACCACGTGTGTGTCTCTCCAGTCATTTGACATCACTCCCGACTCTAACGAGGCATTGAAAAGGTCAGTCAGTGGAGCTGCTAGAACGTCCCTCAGTATTCTAGGGTATATTCCATCTGGTCCCATTGCTTTGACTACTTTAGGTTTAGCTAGTTTCTTACAAACAGTCTTCTGAAAATTGTTCAAGAAGCCCCTCGCTTCTGTTCCTGTTTGTGGGTGTTTTCCGAGGTCCTGCTCCTGGTTCTTCATCTGTGAACACAGAACAGAAATATTTGTTAGGCAATTCCACTTTATCTTCATCAGTTTCTACATATTTCTCCCCTTCACCCTTGAGTCTGACAATACCACTTTTTCCCCTTCTCCTTCTCATTAATATATCTGAAAAATGTCTTATTCCCCCATTTAACTGCATTGGCTATTTCCTCTTCTTTTTGAAGCTTTCCTTTCCTGACTACTTTGCTAGCTTCTCTGAGTTTTTCCAAATATAGATGCCTGTCTTCCTCTCTTTCTGATCTCTTGTATTTTATGAAGGCCTCCCTCTTTTTCTTCACTTTTTCAGCTACTTTCTTCAAAAATCATAGCGGTCTCCTTTTCCTTTTACGTTTTATTTACCATTTTAACAAAAAAGGTTGGTTGCCCTTAAAATATCCCCTTTCAGTTTTGCCCACTGGAAGGACAGACTAGATAGGCCATGTGGTCTTTTTCTGTCATCATATTTCTCTGTTTCTACCCCTCCCCCCACAGCTGTTCCATTCCTGCTAATGACTCCCTGAGGTATGGGCCCATCTTGGCAAAGTTAGGTTTCCTAAAGTCTAAGACCCTTGCTTTTGAATGGATTTTAACAGCCCTAGTCCTAATACTGAACCACACCATCTGGTGATTACTGGTGATCTCCCACTATAACATCAGAAACACTTTCACCATTGGTAAGCACCTAGTCCAGTATGGCCCCTTCATGTGTGGGGTCTGTTACCAGTTGCCTGAATAGTTCTCCCTATAGAGAGTCCGGGATCTCCTTACTTTTAGATGATACTGCAGCAGGAATGTGCCAGTCAGCATCAGGCATATTGAAATCCCCTATCAATAGCACTTCCCCTTTCCTAGCAATGCTGCGTATGTCTTCAATTAACTCTCCGTCGTCCTCTTCCTTCTGTGAGGGAGTTCTGTATATCACACCAATGCAAATAGCTTTCTCTTTCCCTCTTTCTAGTTTAACCCACAGTGCCTCCTCTCTCCCTTTTAAGCTCTGTAGTTCCAAAGCTTTAATATTATTTTTCACATATAGTGCCACTCCTCTTCCCCTTCTTCCTACCCTGTCCTTTCTGAATAAAGTATAGCCTGATATAGTTACATCCAAGTCATGGTTTTCTGTGAACCATGTTTCTGTAACTGCTACTAAATCCAAGTCAGGCTGTCCTATTAAAGCATCAACATCTGGGATCTTATTTCCCATGCTACGGGCATTTATACACACAGCTTTCCATCTATTCTGTGTGCACATCTTCTATACCCCTCACAGCTGCTACCTTGATAGAGAAGGATTTATCTTCAGCTCAGAATTCCCCAGCTTTTCAGTTGGCACATTTGACAGACTGACTCCACGTGGTGTGTCCCAACACACTCTGTGAGGGCAGGCACTGCCATTTTTCAAGATGGTGATGCAGAGGCAGGAATTGAGTGGGCATTGTCCTGCCTCCCTATGTTGGAGGTTGTGCGGGGGGGGGGAGGGGGGCGGCACTTGGGTCCTAGCTTATTTTTTGAGGGGGAGGGAGAAGAGAAGAGCCATGAGTCACCTGTTAAATTTTTGTGGGATGTGAGCTGAGAGGGATCCAGAGGGTGAATTGAGAAGGAGATGTCAGGAGTGTTGGGGGGGGGGGGGATAGAGACACACTGGGCCACCAGGGATCTTGCTCCTGTACTGCATCTTTACACCAGCCATTTTGCATGCGTTTTGCTGTCCTTTAGGGCAGTGGTTTTACTTCACATTTACCCATGCTAGAAGTCTTTCTACATTGGGATTAAGACTAGAGCAGGGAAATCTCAAGTAAATAGTTGTACCAAAGCAAAAGATAAATGCATCTGGTTATCACAGATATGTGAAATTTGAAAGATTAAAATATAGCTTGTATACAAACTTCTGGTTTTGGTTTTCCTTCATTAGACTTTCTTCAAGACAACTACCCGTCGTTTGATCTGAATGAATCTGGATATGATTGGAAGGCATGTGTGGCTGCTATAAATGGCACAATCCGCAGTCTCAGGCATGACCGCAAGAAATCAGGTGGAGCCCAGAAAAAAACAATTTTGACATGTAAAAAGTCTGAAAAAAGCCCTCCACACACCTCATCTCCAATAAGACCTGGTGGGGCAGACACAATCAGCCTGATGGACTGAGAAGAACAACAGACAGACAATTGCTTGAAATTAATGCCTAATGTCCAAAGCTGAAGATGCCTCGGGCAGGGTCGCTACAACCAGTGCAGGCCAGCATCTGCTGCAGGACAATAAACTGATTTGTTTTACTAAAACCTCTTTTTGCCCCATTGACTTCTGTATAGAGTGACTATAAAGGAAATTCTGTTTCTCATACCTTGTCTCGAGCTTATTTTTTACTTCACTATGACTTTTTAAATCTTACATCCACTTTTAAATCTGATAAGAATGAAGGGTTATAAAAGCAACCTTTTCTGTCTGTCATGACATCTTTTCTATGTAGTCTTATCAATTAGTACAGGTGATTTTTTGTTAAGTAATTTTAGTAATCAAAAATGCAGTATATAGGTGTAGTGTAGAAAATATCAGCATCCCTGCTTTATTATCAACCAGCAAACCAGTCCAGAACAAATGTTATACCCCTCAGCCAGCAGATGTTGACAGAAATTGTGAGCCCCACTGTATATTGGGCACTGTGCAGCCACTTCTTTTTCAGGATTTTCTGTCTCCAGCAGATGGCGACAGATCTACCGTGTTGCTGGATTCTGGATCAGGTGTGTTCTGCTCCTGGGCGCAGGCGAGTCTTGAGTTGGTTGGGAGGAGGAGCACCCATGGTTCTATCAAGGACCGCCGCATGCTTGGGGGACACCTGGCCAAAGGAGGCATTTTTCAATCCTTCCATTAAACAAATAAAATATATCAAAACTTTTGACAACTAGATGGTTAATGGGCTGAGCAGGGGGGATCACTTTTTATTTGTTGTTTTAATGTGTTATCTCCAAGAATAAGCAGGAATGTATTCTTCACATATGGGTATCGTCAGTACCGACAGAGCCTGCGCGGGAACGCTCCCCAGCGTCCAATTAGAAAGCTTTTGGGAGCATCCCACAGCGCCTGCGTGCTGCCTTCCTGCCTTTCCCAACTGCCTCTCTCCAGTTCTTCATTTTCCGCGGAGCCAGCAGGTCATTGTTCCTGTCACCGCAGAAAATGTTTTCCTTATTCCTTCTATTTTGTGGTCGCGTCTGCCTTCCTCGACGCCATACTGGTACTGCCGGTTCTCTCTTCTTTTCTTTTGTTTAAAAAAAAAATATATATATATTCTATTTTTTTCCAAACTTTTCTTCCCAGGTGCACGCGCCATTTTGGGCCTTAGGCCCAAAATTTCCTCCAGTAGGGAAAAACCCGCTTTGGGTTTCAAAAAGTGCACCAAGTGTGGCGGTACCATCTCCGTCACCGACACCCATGAGTGGTGTCTCAAATGTTTAGGTCCTGACCACTCCATCTCCGAGTGTATGGCTTGTGCCATGATGTCCAAGAGGGGTCGACAAAACCGAGCTGCTAAGCTCAGCGCCCTTTTTCCCTCCGATGCAGCTTCTGTGGCATCGACGTCTTCCAGGGCTTCGTCTTACTCCCATGGATCTCAGGTAAACCAAACATGTCCAGCCACTCCTCAAAGGGTAGATCTCCTTCCAAGCATCGAGATGCCTCTGGCGTTGCCCTTGAGGGTTCTGTACTGGCAAAACTGCCCCGGCGGGAGGCTTCGGCTTCCAAAGCATTATTGGGGCTCCAGGATGTTCTCGAGGCCTCGACCTCGGCAGAACTACTGGTGCCATGCTCTAGGGCAATGTTCCCTCTAATTTTCTGTAGGCTGTGCACGCATAAAATATCAGATGTGTGCAGCTTTTGAAGGAAGGTTAAATTTTTGTGCGCTACATAACGACACTCGGAGTTATATACTTTAAAATTTGACTACACGTCAGAATAAAGTATGTACACCACATTGATTTTAATCAAATTAAATGAAAATAGACGATTACTAAATGAAGCGGGAAATTTCTAGTAATTACAATCATAATTTTAAATTTTAAGACGTCTGTGTTGTTTTCTATCAGAATCAGAGCTGTAATTTTTGTGCGCTCTGTTGTAAAGTATGTGCGCTCACTGGGTGAGCTGTGTGTGCGTGCACACGCGCACAGCTTAGAGGGAACAGTGCTCTGGGGTACTGGCTGCTTCCGGTACCGATACCCAGGCATCGGTAGCATCTATAGACCAGAGTTTCCTGGCTATTGAACGCAGTCTGGCGGCTCTTCTTGCGGCATCGACACCCTCGGAACCGCGTCAGACAGTTGTACCGGTACTGATAGCATCGACATCGGTGTCTGCTTTGCCGGCACCCAGTCATGCGATGCCTTCTGGTGCCGATACACCGGTACCGATTCCCCCCAGTACCGACTTCAGTCGGTATGGGTATCGGGCTCTTCAAGAGCATCCGGACAGGAGATACTTTGAATCCTCGGAAGACTCCGAGGATTCTGACAGCTCTGCCGGTACCGGGATACTTCTCCCAGAGGAGCCTTCCTCCCCTAAATGTAGGATGTCTCCTCCAGAAGATATCTCCTTTCAGGATTTTATCAGGGAGGTGGCTCGAGGTCTGTCCATTACTGTGGCTCCTGAAACAGAGCCCAGAGCTAAGGAGTTGGAGATTTTGCAATATCCCAAATCTCCTAATGAGGCAGCTACTCTGCCTATCCATGAGATCTTACATGATCTCATGTTGAGAATGTGGGAGACCCCTCTTACCACCTCTCCTCACTCTCGCAGACTGGATACCATGTATCGAGTCCCTCCTTGTCCTGGTTTCCAGGAGACTCAGCTTCCTCACCACTCTATTGTAGTGGAATCAGCTATGAGAAGGATCAGGAGTGCAAAGAGGCATGCCTCTAATCCTCCAGGACGTGAGTGTAGAACCTTGGATGCCTTTGGACGTCGTACTTTCCAGGCTTCCATGCTTTCTGCCAGGATCAGTTCCTATATTTTATATATGGGAATGTTCCTTAAAGAGCTCACAGGAGACTTGGAGATTTTAAGACCTCTCCTTCCTGATGACAAGAGGCAGGATTTTCTCACACTGTTTAAACATGCCCAGGATGTTTCTAAGCTTGTCAATTGTGCAGCTTTTGACTGTTTTGAGTGCATAAGCAGAACCTCTGCCATTGCCATAGGTGCATGTAGAATTGCCTGGCTCCAGGCATCCGATTTGGAGCTCTGGGTGCAGGACAAACTGGGCAATATCCCTTGTACAGGTGAGAATCTATTGGGCAAAAATTGGCAAGAGAAAGCCAATGAGTTGGATGCTGACAACTCCACTGGATAGGTTATCCAAAGCCACAGCTGATCCTGCAAGAAAGAAATCTTTCAAGAAACCATGCTTCTCAAAAAAGAAGAGGTTTTATCCCTCTTATTCCCAGCAGGGACGTTTTGCAGATCAGCCTGTCCAAAAGAGTCAGCAACCACCTAAACAAAGGAAAGCAAAGACTGCTAAGCCTCAACTGTCTCAGCAGTCTCAGCCTCCATAAGGCCTTTGACTTTCATCTAGAGAACTTAGCCTTCCTGGCCCTCAATTGGACTAGAGCCTTCCACCATTCCAGGAAGGTTGTATCACTTTGCCCCCAGATGGGGGCAGGTAACAGCAGAACATTGGACACTCTCCATTATAAAAGAGGGGTGCAAGCTTCACCTTTTGTGCATGCCCCCTCCCACAGTGCTAAGACAGTTCAATTCTCAGACCTCTCTCATCAACCTGTTAGGTCAAGAGGTCACTATGCTTCTTGCCCAAGGGGCAATAGAGGAAGTACCCATTCATCAACAGGGTACAGGGCTTTACGCCTCCTATTTCCTTATCCCAAAGAAAACAGGGGGACACAGACCTATTTTAGACCTCAGAGAATTTAACAAATTCCTGTTCAAAGAGAAATTCAAAATGGTTTCTCTGGGAACTCTGCTGCCATACCTTCAGAGTCAGGATTGGCTTTGTTCTCTAGATCTCAAGGATGCGTACACTCATGTTCTCATCCATCCAACTCACATAAAGTTCCTTCGGTTCCTTTTTCAAGGAAAGCACTACCAATACAGGGTGCTTCCTTTTGGCCTGGCCTCAGCACCAAGGGTGTTCACGAAATGCATGGCTGTGGTAGCAGCATTTCTTCGCACTCTAGGAATATTCGTCTTCTCCTACTTAGATGACTGGCTCATTCGAGCCCCATCAGAGTTAGAGGCCAGGACTTCTCTATCTTGCACAATGCGTATCCTCAAGTATTTGGGTCTGGTCATAAACATCCCAAAATCCAGTCTAACTCCCACTCAGTCTTTGGAGTTCCTAGGACTTTGCTGGATACCAGAAAAGCAAGGGCCTATCTTCCTCAAACCCGTTGCCTTCACATGGTGCAGTTAGCTTCTCAAGCAGTGCTAAAATCTCATCTCACTGCCTGAGAAATGTTACAACTACTAGGCCACATAGCATCTACAGTGCATGTGGTTCCTTATGCTCGCCTCCATATGAGAGCAGCCCAGTGGACTTCATCCACTCAATGGACCCAGGCATCAGGGTGCCTGTCAGACAAAATAGCAAACACAAATCGCATTATTTGGTCTCTCCAATGGTGGCAGTCCACTCAGAACCTGTTGCTGGAGTCCACATTTCAACAACCTTTACCCCAGGCAACCCTCACGACAGATGCTTCACCAATGGGTTGGGGAGCTCATCTGCAGGACCTCCCCACCCAAGGCACTTGGACTCCACAGGAGACTCATCTACATATCAATCTCTTAGAACTCAGAGCAATCTTCCTTGCTCTTTGAGTGTTCCACACCATGCTCAGCTACAAGACAGTCCTCATTCAGACGGATAATCAAGTAGCCATGTTCTACGTGAACTAGCAGGGGAGAACAGGCTCTCTGTTGCTTTGCAGCGAAGCTTTGCGACTATGGGCCCTCGCCAGAGAGCATCAGATTCATCTCCTGGCAGTGTATCTTCCAGGCATACAAAACTCTTGGGCAGACAGACTCAGTTGAGTTCTGCTTCCACACGAATGGTCTCTACATGCAGACCAGGTGGCCAAGATTTTTCAAATTTGGGGAACCCCAGACATAGACCTCTTTGCAAGTCTGTTGAATGCCAAACTTCCCCGGTTCTGTTCCAGAATTCCGGCTCAGGGCTCTCAGACCAGGGATGCTTTCCTCCTTTACTGGGGTCAAGACTTCCTTTATGCCTTTCCACCCATTCCCCTAATTCCCAAAACCCTGTTCAAGCTTCAGAGAGACAGAGGGCGTATGATTCTCATAGCTCCATATTGGCCACGGCAAGTGTGGTACCCTCTGCTTCTACATTTCTCTCAAGCTCCCTCCCTGGAGTTAGGATCTGCTCTGGATCTCCTGTCACAGGAGGATGGAATGTTATGGCATCCCAATCCCCAGTCTCTGCATCTCAGAGCTTGGTTGCTGAAGGCCTAGATCTTCATGATCTTAACCTCCCTCAGCAAGTAAAGGATATCCTTTATGCTTCCAGGAAGCCTTCCACAAGACGCTCTTATGCTTTTAAGTGGAAGAGGTTTACCATATGCGATACCTCTGGACCCCCTTGCGATACCTCTGGAATCATTACTGGAGTATCTCCATTTATCCAATGCAGGACTTAAGACTAACTCAGTAAGAGTCCATTTGAGTGCTATTGCAGCTTCTTTCAAGCCTCTAAATGGACAACCTATTTCCTCCCATCCTCTTATAGCAAGATTTATGAGAGGCCTTCTAACTAAGCCTCCCATTAGGCCACCACCGGTGGCATGGGACTTAAACCTGGTTCTTGGTCAGCTCATGAAGCCACCTTTCGAACCCTTAGCTACTACCTCATTGAAATTCCTTTCTTGGAAGGTTATCTTTCTCATTGCAATCACATCAGCACGTCGCATCAGTGAGTTGCAGGCACTAGTAGCTGATCCACCTTATACAAGGTTCCATCATGACAAGGTAGTCCTTAGGACTCATCCACACTTTATGCCAAAGGTGGTCTCGCCTTTTCATCTTAACCAAGCGGTCTACCTGCCTGTGTTCTTTCCAAGACCTCATGCATCAAATGCAGAAAGGAATCTTCATACTTTGGACTGTTAAAGAGCTTTAGCCGTTTACTTGCAAAGAACACAGCAACATAGAAAGTCCTCTCAACTCTTTGTTGCTTTTGATCCTTTTCATTTGGGACTTCCAGTCTCCAAGCGAACACTGTCCAACTGGATTGCTCAGTGTATTTCTTTTGCCTATCAGAGTATGAATCTTCCTCTGGAGGGCCATGTCACAGCTCACAGTGTGAGAGCCATGGCAGCCTCAATGGCTCATCTGCACTCTGTGTCTATCGACGACATCTGTCGAGCAGCCACTTGGGCCTCGGTTCATACCTTCACAGCCTATTACTGCTTGGATAAGGACTCCTGCCGGTATGCCTTGTTTGGTCAGGCTGTTCTTCAACACCTGTTCCATACCTAATCAACTCCTACCCACCATCCTTGATTGAATGCCAGAGAGCTATGGGGGGAAGTGGAGCCCTTAAACAGGGACACACAGCTTCTGGGGTCTCTCCCTGGCATCTAAAGCTAGGGAGTCCCCATATGTGAAGACTACATTCCTGCTTGTTCCTGGAGATAGCATAGTTACTCACCTGTAACAGCAGGAATTTAGTCTTCACTACCCACCCACCTCCCCTAGGAGTTGTATCTCTCTCTTTTTCCCTCTCTCTCTCTCTTTGTCTCAGCTTTACTCAACTGGAGAGAGGCAGTTGGGAAATGCGGGAAGGCAGCACTCAGGCGCTGTGGGATGCTCCCAAAAGCTTTCTAATTGGATGCTGGGGAGCGTTCCCGTGCAGGCTCCGTCGGTACTGACGATACCCATATGTGAAGACTAAATTACTGCTGTTCCTGGAGATCACCTGTTACAGGTGAGTAAGTATGCTTTACTTGTATTCTGTGTGTATTGTGTGCTTGTGCTGTCATGTCTTTTAAGCTATTTCTTAATGCTGTTTAGGATACATAAACAAAAAGCAGCTAACAGAGCCAGTAAGTGCACAGCGTGGCAAAAGGGCGCACCATCATTCTTTTGTAGTTCCTCTCCCTGGGAGGCCTAAGTTGGATTGGGAGTGATGTAGGAGTTGGGAGTCGCAGAAAACAGTGATTGGTAGCAGTGGAGAGGTGCATGGGCATAGGCCAGGAAGGCACTGTAAAGTCAGGTAGTGAAAGCTGAGATGGGTGCGAGTGACAGCTGCAAAATCAGCATCAGCTGCATAATGATGCATGGAGGCACATTCGGAGCAAGCCAAACACTACTTGCATTGCTTCAGATGCTGAGGCAGTTCAGGACAATGTGGCTCCTGCTCTGGAGCAGCCTTGTATTGCCAGCCTCCGGTTACAGCTGTGGCAGGGCCATGAGCTGAGACCCAGATAGACAGCCGGCAAAAGAGGTATGCTGCAGAAATCCCCCAGTAAGGGCACTTGACTAGTCCCAAAAGCATGGAAAAGTGACGATTTTCTCGCCTCCTGCTTTTGGTGCTTAGGTCCTCTCCCTTCCCCCCCACTCTAGCCCCAAATGGTGAACAGATGAAAACAGCTTTGTTCTGCCAGATCATCTCAGAACATTGTTTAGGAAGGCTGCTCTTTGGCATTGGGGGAAGCTTTTTATTTGGTTAAGCTAGTTCAAAGGTCCACATTAGACCAGTAGAGGGACGATCAGCCTCGGAACTTTGAGGCACCCACACAGGCCAAGAGCCTGAGTTGAATGTCCAGGGGTACTAGGAAACTTGGTCATTGACATCAGGTATAGTCTCAGATTGGTTGAGTGCTGCCACTATGGTGAGCAAGGAAGCTTTGGTGGCTAATCCTTTGGAAGAATGTGAGCTAGCTTCCCATAAGAGAATGTCATGACCCTAATCCTTTGGAAGAATGTGAGCTAGCTTCCCATAAGAGAATGTCATGACCCTTTGGTAGTCAGCTGGAGTTGCCAAACATTTCTCAACCATCTCTACAGGAGATCAGCACATAAGGAAATCTCTTCTTAGAAGAGATGCAGAAATCAATGAAAGACTTTCAGGGTCATTAAGCCATCATAGCCCTTATCTCGGCAGAGTGGAATGCACCAAAGGGAGGGCCCAGGGTTGAAGGACTGAATGGAAGTGTGTCTTTTTGCAGATGACATGAAAATTTGCAACAGAGTGGACTCCCCTGAGGGAGTGGATAACATGAGGAAACATCTACAAAAGCTGGAAGAATGGTCTAATGTGTGGCAGATAAGATTTATTTAACAGGTTTTATATACCACCCTTCAATCAAAGCCATTTACATTACACTACAAGGTCATACAAAGGCGGGGGGAGGAGACATGCAAGGATCTTTCATTACAATAACCAGTTTTATATACCACTTTATCATTACATCAGAGTGGTAGACAATGGGTCTACATAGAACAAAGAGTGGCAAGACATACATTAAGTTACATTTGATATATGGTTTACAGTCATACATCTATAGAATAGAAATGAGATAGGGAATATAGTGAGAGGAAATCAAGAAGAAACAGCAGTAGTAGGGAGGTTCCATACAGAGGTAGATCTCTTACCACAGAGGAGTTTGTTATTAATATCTGAGCGACTACCATATGAAGAATGAAGAAGTGCAGTGTCATGCATTAGGGATGTAGAAATCCAAAGGAATTGTATGCGATAGGGGCGAGAGGTTGGTGTGCACAGACCAGAAGGACCTTGGAGCAATTGTTTCTGAGGATTTCAAGGTAGTGAAACAGTGTGACAAGGCAGTGGCAAAAGCCAGAAGGATGCTGGGTTGGATACAGAGAAGAATTACCAGCAGAAAGGAAGAGCTACTAATGCCACTGTACAAGTCGCTGCTGAGGCCTCACTTGGAATATTGTGTTGAGTTTTGGAGACCATATCTTGTAAAGGATATAAAAAGACTGGAAACGGTTCAGAGGAAGGTGACCAAAATTATTTGGAGCCTGTGCCAGAAGACATATGAGAAGTGACTTGAAGACCTAACTGTAGACTAGAGGAGAGGAGGGAAAGGGGAGATCTGATACAGACCTTTAAATACTTAAAGAGGATTAATGAACAAAGAAATCTTTTTCAAAGATGGGGGGGGGGAAGCTGTAAAACTAGAGGGCATAACAGGAAGCTGCAAGGGGGTAAATTGAAAAGCAACGTCAGGAAATACTTTTTCAAGGGTGGTGGATGCTTGGAATGCCCTCTCGATGGAAGTGACAAATACAGTGACAGAATTCAAAATGGCATGGAACATGCACAGTGGATCCCTTTATAGCAACAGGATAAAATCAAAATAACCTTAACTGTCTCTGTTATCTCAACAAATAGGGGTGACCTGCATGGAGCGGTGGGTACACCCCTAAACAAAGGCACGAGGAGGGGTGACCTACACTTAGCGGCAGGTGCACCTACTCTGGCCACCTTGCTGGGCAGACTAGATGGATCATGATGGTCTTTATCTGCCATCATATACTATGTTACTATGAGAAAGCCATCAGTTGCTTTGCGTATTGGTCCCAGTAGAAAAAGCAATATTTAAACTGCCTAAGGTGGATGCCTTGTGTTATGGCAGTAACCAAGAAGATTCCCACTAGCACTCCTTGTGGCCTTGGGCAAGTCACTTAACCCTCCATTGCCTCAGAAAAATCCAAGTTACCAATGTCCCTGTTTAATGTACATTACCAAGTTTAAGTTACAGTGTAAACCGCTTTGAAATGATAAATTGGTATAAACAACCTGTTAAATAAATAACTATTCTAGTGGAAGGCAGCACAGCTCTTAAAAGATCTTCAATACCGCAAGTCAGAGTCCTCATTGAAGTAGACTGGAGGTATCAATCAGCCTTGAGCCTCCTGGTCACAGTCTATAGTGCTTAATGTCTAGAACCTGTTTGTGCTGGATGCAAGAGCTTCCTGAGGAAGATTTGCACCTGCCTGAAAGTGGGAATGGCTTATGTGGCAGAATTTTTGCTGACAATACCAGAACAGTGGCTTAATGTCAATTATCAGGGTGTCAGAATGTGGTGATAGCCATGGAGGCCTCCTTGTTGCTTCATTGTTGAGACTTATCTTCGTGCAATATTGATGGCTGACATTACAGGTTCCCAAAATCTATAACTGGACTTCCCAAGCAAACACTCTCTGGATCTGAGAGAATGGGAGTTGTCAGCGGAATCCTTTGTACTCATCAATGATTTTGAGGCACTCCTGTCATGGACATCATGGCAACAAGGCAGAATGTGAAAGTGCCCCAGTTCTTCAGTTCCTGGAGAGCATGGAGTGGTGAGATTGGATGTGCTGCTTCAGCTATGACCTGTGTCAGGGGTTCTGTATGTGTTCCTCTCGTGGCTGATTCTGATCATCTTTTGTGGGGTTTTTTTAATTCTGTGTTTTCTTAAGTCAGTCAGGGCATAGTATAACAGGCAAGCTTTCAGTTAATGTTTAAGTAGAGAAGTCCCAGTTTGGCAGCCTCTCTGCTATCATGGAGGAGAGAGGTCACCTGAAAGGAGAGCACCACCTTGATGTGGCAAGAAGTGATCCTGTAGCTAGTACCTGTCTTCCAGGTGATGTAATATCCTCTTGCACTAAGGGTAGGTGTGCCCATGAGGGAAGAGTTAGGATGGCCATTATAATAGACATTTGATAATTAGGCATGTAGATAGGATGGCTGGTGGACATGAGGATTACCTTCTACCTTGCCTGCCTGGAATACTCTCACTAGTCACCTTTCTCCATTGAGAAAATTGGCCATTTAGCCTTCCTCTGTTCTCTTTTTTTTAACTAGTTCCCAATCCACAATAGTATGCAATGAAGGTGATAGACCTCATGCGCCATGTAGATAAGTTTTTAGATAGTGCTGGGGAGGAGCCTGCTGTCTTGGTACATGTTGGTACCGATGACATAGGAAAGTGTGGGAAGGAGGTTCTGTAAGCCAAATTTAGGCTTTTAAGTGGAAAGTTGAAATCCAGAACTCCCAGGGTAACGTTCTCCAATACTTCCCATTCCACATGCAGGACTCAAAAGGCAGGCAGAGTACTGGAGTTGCAATGCATTTATAAGATGGTGGTGCGGGGAAGAGGGCTTTAGATTTGTTAGGAACTTGGCAACATTCTGGGAATTGGGGGAGGGGGGGGAGGGCGAGGGCTTTTCCTAAAAGATGGAATCCACCTTAACCAGGGTGGAACCAGGCTGCTGGCATTAGTTGAACTCTATCTCCTTTTTAACTAGATAATGGAGGAAAGCTGACAGTCACCCAAGAGCACTTGGTTCATGATGTATCTTTGAAGGATACTAACAAAACGGGGAAATTAGAGCATCCTGATAGAGAGATTCCTATAAAGGTAAAAGTAGCCCAGATGCCTTTAAGTAAGAAGCAGATAGAGTTGAAACATTCCAAATTACCTGTCAACTGATAACCACATTAATATGAACAAAAAACAAACTTTGAAATGCCTGTATGCAAATGATAGAAGTCTAAAAAAATAAGATGGGAGAATTAAAATATATAGCACTAAATGAAAGATTAGATATACTTGGCATTTCGGAGACCTGGTGGAAGGAGGACAACCAATGGGACACTGTGATGATGATAAGTGCTGTGAGTCTGTCTCAACTCATGGCGATCCTCTGGATAGTTGTCCGGTCTTTAGTCAGGCGACTCATTGTTGATAGAGTGACACCCATAACTGCTGTTACTCTGTCGATCCATCTCAAGCCTTTCTTTTGTGTTGACCTCCTACCTTGCCAAGCTTGACGTCTTTCTCTAATGATCTCTCTCCTCGCATGATGTGTCCAAATGAGAGTCAAAGTCTTGTCATCTGAGCTTCTAAAGAAAGCTTAGGTTTGATCTCTTCTAGTACTAACTAGTTTGTTCTTCAGGCAGTCCATGGTATACACAGTATTCGTTGCCAGCACCATAATTCAGAGGCATCGATTTTCTTTCTGTCTATCTTTTTCACTATCCAACTTTCACATCCATATGACTTTATTTAAAATACAATGGCTTGAACAAGTCAAATCTTTGTATGGAGAGAGATATCTACTCTTGAGAAGCTTGTCCAGGTCCTTCATAGCCATTCTGCCAAGAGCATTGCATCATCGGATTTCTTGACTGCTTGTCGTTTTTTTAAATTTATATTTGATCCAAGTAGGTTAAAGTTGTTGACTATTTCAATTTCTTCTCCATCAATGATGAACTTATTAATTTTGCCAGTTGTCAGGATCTTTATCTTCTTTACATTAAGGTGCAGGCCCATTTTAAAACTATGTTCCTTGATATTGAGAAGCAATGTTTCAGATAGCTTTTACTTTCATCCAGTAATGTGGTATCATCAGCATAGTGAAAGTTGTTGATGAGCCTTCCTCCTATCTTCACACCTTGGTTGTCTGTGATATACAAATTAATATAATAATGATAACGTATATCAATGGCAGATGATAGAGGAGGTAAAAGGGACACTAAGTGAGAACAAGGCCATAGTGGAGAAATTAAATGAAATATTTTCTTTGGTCTTTACTGAAGATGATGTAGGGAAGTTAAATCATCTTTAAATATTTCTGGAATGGATATCAGAGGAATTAAAACAAGTCTCAATAAACCTGAAAGATTGTAATACAGCAATTTGATAAACTAAAGAATATCAAATCACCTGGACCAGATGGTATACATCATAGGGTGCTGAAGAACTCAAAACTGAGATTGCAGGCCTACTATTAGTAATCTGTGAACTGTCATTAAAATTATTTGTACTACCTGGACGGAGAGTAGCCAATGTAATGCCAATTTTTAAAAAGGGTTGCAGACTGCTGAGCCTGAGGTCAGTACCAGGCAAAATGGTAAAAGCCATTATAAAGAACACAATTACTGAACATATAGATAGTCATTGTGACTGGTACAACAAAAGTGAGGTAAACCAAACAGTTGGTGTATCAGACAGCTTTATTAATAATAAACCCCAATGCATTTTGGCACTTGTCTTCCACCAATCTTCACACCTTGTGTGTCTGTGATACCTGGATACAAATTATATTGTATTGACAAGGTAGATCAACTTGGAGAGGTGGTGTTATATATTCAAGAAGGCATTCAGTCAAACAGGATTAAAGTTTTGCAGGAACAAAATACAGCATAGAAACTCTATGGATAGAAATTCCATGTAAAAAGGAAAAGGCAATAGCAGTGGATAGATGACAGAGGAAGTAAAAGGGGACAAGGCCATAATGGAGAGACTATGAAATCTTTCCTTTGGTCTTTACTGAAGATGTTGGGAAGTTACCCATTCCAGAAATGATATTTAAAGATGATGTATCTGAGGAATTGAAACAAATCTCAATAAATCTGAAAGATTGTAATACAGCAATTTGATAAACTAAAGAATATCAAATCTCTTGAACCAGATGATATACATCACAGGGTGCTGAAGAACTCAAAGCTGAGATTGCAGGCCTAGTAATCTGTGAACTATCATTACAATTATTTGTAGTACCTGGAGAATAGCCAATGTAATGCCAAGTTTTAAAAAGGGTTGCAGACTGCTGAGCCTGACATCAAAATGTCAGGCTCAGGGAGGAGTGGCCTAGTGGTTGGGGCAAGTTCCCTCGGGCCAGAAGGTTGGGGGTTCAAATCCCACTAGAGGACAGCAACCTTGGGCCAGAAGGACTGGGGTTTCTAGTCCCACAGGTGCTCCTTGTGGTCTTGGGCAAGCCACTTAACCCTCCATTGCCCATGTTCCCTGTAAATTAGTTATCTCTAAGTTATAATGCCCTGTTCAATGTAATTTCAGTTTGTTCAATGTAAACCGCCTTGATATCATGAAAGGCGGTATATAAGAAATGTTAGAGAAATAAAATAAATAAAAATGGTAAAAAACATTATAAAGAGCAAAATTGCTGAATATATAGCCATTGTTTAATGGGAGAAAGCAAACATGGATTTAGCCAAGAAAAAGTCTTGTCTCACTAATCTGCTATATTTTTTGACGGTGTGAACAAATGGGTAGATAAAAATGAGCTGGTTGATATAGCATATCTGAATTTTCAGACAGCCTTTAACAAGGTCCCACGTGAGGGACTCTTCAGGAAATTAAAAAGTCATAGGAAGCAGCATACGTACTATTGTGGATTGGGAACTGGTTAAAAGTTAGAGGATAGAGAAAGGCTAAAGCTGTTTGATTTCAAGTTGCATAACGAACTGATCACAGAACCTTAAGATTAAGGTCCATTACAAGAGTCCTCTGAATTTTCAGAGCTTTCCCTGCTCAACTTGGGTTGTCATCAGAACAAGCTTTTCCTGATCGTATCTCCAGTCTAGTCCTGGACCTCTGGGTTGTCTACCTTAATCAGCAGCTTGGAGACTGAGGAACCACCTTCTTTTTCTGATGTCACCAGTATATGATCCTGGGATCCGCCTTCATTCCCCAGTTACCTCAGTCTCCAAGCAGCTGAAGGGAGCCAGCCCGGGGGTCCGGGCTCTCTGGCGGAACGATTAAGAATAGTTTTGGGATAGTTTAAAAACAAAACAAAAAAAAACCCACCAAAGAGAGAAGACCCAACTGTAAAGCGACACTGGTTATTTTACACCAGAGCCTTTTAGTAAGATCTGTGCCTTTAAATTCTGCAGGAGTCTTCCCCCCTCCAGTTAGGCCTTACCGGTTTACTGCGGGAGGGTGAGAGCAGCGTTTTGGAAGGGGCTGCAGGGGGTCCGGATCTGTGCTGTTCAGACGGTGGCAGACCGGAGCCCTCGGAGTGTGTGGAGCCGGCGCTTTGCAGACGCTCTGCCTGCCAGCGCGCCCGGCTCCCTGCAGCAGCGACTGAGCCCGCAAATCAAGGCATTCCTTTTCTTTTTGTTTTCACTCCCGGAGAGTCCCGATGCAGGAGCCGGTGAGTGCAGCATGTCGATTTGGGAGTGCCCGTCTACGGTGAGTAGGCCCGCCAGAGTTTCTTTCGGTGCTCTCTACTCTTTAGGCGCGAATTCGGCGTTTGAGGCCCACCGCGTGGCAGGGATCGCGGCGTGACACGTTGCAGCGTGTGTTTCTGTTTTTTTCTCAGGGGCGTATGTTAGTTGCGTAAAACTTTTCAACGGTTCTCTCTGGGAGTTCTGATTGTTGCCGGTGGCTATGTTTCGGGTAGGTTTTGCTCATTTAAAAAAAAAAAGAAAAAAAGAGTAACGAAACACAAAGGGAAGGAGCCCAACAGAGAGTCAAGGCCTTAGAAAGGGGCCAGTATAAGGGCACAGGGGCCTTCCCTCCGGACTGTCTTGCCTACCCGAGGTGCTTGGGTGGCCGCGGCGGACCGAGTGCCTAAGGGGCTACTGTTTGTGCATAAGATGCCTTTTAGACCCCAGTGCTTTGTGTGCGGGGCTAGGAAGGGCTCTGTGGCCGAGTCCGGTGTTTGCAAGGAGTGCGCAAAGGAGGCCGCAGTAATGGATCAGGGGAGGGAGGCCTAGAACGGGGTCCCAGGGGCCGATCCAGAGCTAGGTGCGGATCAGGTTTCTGTGCTACCCTCAGAGGAACCGGTGGCAGGTCCCTCCTCTGCCCCAGACTTTTCTCCATCTCCGGCGCTCTGGTTCAAGGGCCTGGCGTCTGTTTTTTCCAGTGACTTTCTCTCTTTGCTGCAGCAGACGATGGGAGGCGCTCCTCTAATGCAGCAAGTTGGTACTCCTGTCAGGCGCGGTGTGAAGAGGCCCTCCTCATCCTCTCCACGGAAGTACGCCAGGTCAAGACGCAGCGATTGGAGGATGAGGAGCTTAAGGATCCTTCGGTTGTATCGGAGGGGCGACTTTCCAAGGACGAGTGCCATAGTGTGGATCTGGAGGACGAATTGGAAGAAGGTGAGCTCGAAGAGAAGGAGGATCAGGCGAGAGTAGTGCGGGTGTTCCGCAGGGAGGAGCTCCCGGCGCTTATTGTGGAAACGCCAGGGGCATTAAATATGCCGGTCCCGGGTTCATCGGAGGATGACTCTCTGGAGGATCCTTTGTTGCAAGTCTTTCGGAAGTCTCAAAAAGCCTTTCCGGTTCACAGGGTCTTTCAGGAGATGATTCAGGAAGAATGGAATGTCCCTGAGGCACCGTTAAAGGGAGCGAGAGTGATGCGTCGGCTCTATCTGCTTTTGGATTAGGATAAGGAAGTTTTTCAGCCGCCTAAGGTGGATGCAGCGGTGGCAGCAGTCACGAAGAAGACCACGATCCCGGTAGAGGGGGGTGCAGCCCTCAAGGATGCGCAGGACAGAAGACTGGATGCCATGTTGCGTCAGATTTTTGATGTGAATGCCTTGGCACTCCAAGCGACTATTTGTGGAGCATGGGTGGCCCGGGCTTGTCTTTGCTGGTCGCAGCGAGTTCCAGGAGAGCGGAGCGGCGATGGTGCCGAGGAGGCCTCCAGACTTGAGTCAGGGGCGGCCTATCTGGTGGATACGCATTATGATCTCATGAGAGATTTGTCAAAGAGCATGGCTTCGGCGGTAGTGGCCAGGCGCTATCTGTGGCTTCGTAATTGGGCGGCAGACAATTTGTCTAAGTCAAGGCTCAGCAAGCTGCCCTTTAAGGGGCGTCTCCTTTTCGGTGAAGACCTGGAGAAGTTAGTGAAGGACCTGGGCGAGTCCAAGGGCAGTAGATTGCCTGAGGACAAGCCTAAGCAAGGTCGGCCAGCTCCCGGGAGCAAGGGCCAGTTGAGGGATTTTCGCAGGTACAGCTTCCAGAGATTTAATTTCCCTCAGAGAGGTAGATTCCCCGGAAGAAACCAGGGCTTTCGGGGTTTTCGGGGGGTGGGAAGGGGGTTTGGGGCCTCTTCCGCGGCTTCCTCGTCCAATTTAAAAAAGTCACAATGATGCCAGGCGGACCCAGGCTCCCCTAACTTCGGTAGGGGGGAGACTGCAAGAGTTTTATGCAGCCTGGGTCCACATCACGTCAGATCAGTGGGTGCTGGAGGTTATTCGAGAAGGCTATGCCTTGGAATTCCACATGCCGGTTCGGGACGCCTTCGTAGTGTCTCCCTGCAGATTACCAAGCAAGCGCGAGGCAGTGGGGGGGACCGTGCGGAGGCTCCTTGAACTCGGAGCCATAGTTCCAGTCCCTCACGAGGAACTCGGCTGCGGTCGATACTCCATTTATTTTATAGTGCCAAAGAAGGACGGAGGTTGTCGGCCGATTCTGGATCTCAAGGGGGTGAATCGCCGTCTCCGCGTGTCCCGCTTTCACATGGAGACGCTTCGGTCAGTTATCGTGGCGGTGCGAAAGGGCGAGTATCTTACGTCACTAGACCTTGCAGAAGCGTACCTTCACATTCCCATTCGGCCGGATCATCAGCGTTTTCTCCGCTTCGCAGTCCCTTCCGGACACTTTCAGTTCCGAGCATTGCCCTTTGGTCTAGCGACGGCGCCTCGTACATTCACCAAGGTCATGGTGGTCATCGCCGCGGCATTGCGGAAGGAAGGCATTCTGGTTCATCCATACTTGGACGATTGGTTAATTCGAGCAAAGTCCAGGGACGAGAGCGAAAGGGTAACTGCCAGAGTAGTGTCCTTCCTGGAGAGCCTGGGTTGGGTGGTCAATATGGGAAAAAGCCATCTTCTTCCCTCGCAGAATTTGGAATATCTCGGAGCTCGATTTGACACAAGGTCGGGGCAAGTGTTTTTACTGCAGCGGCGGGCCAGCGGCTTGCGGATGCTGGTGCGGAGGTTCTTGAGCTTCCGGGCGCCCACAGCCTGGGAGTACCTTCAACTGCTTGGCACAATGGCGTCGACCATAGAATTGGTGCCGTGGGCGAGAGCACACATGAGACCGTTGCAGAGAGCTCTGCTCAGGCGCTGGTCGCACCAGCGGGATTCTCTGTCAAGAAAACTTCCTTGCCCTGGAGAAACGCGTGTAGCCCTGAGGTGGTTGGATCCCGCGGTGTTGCGAAAGGGGAGACCGCTGGAATCGCCCGTTTGGGTGCCGGTGACGACAGACGCCAGTCTAATGGGCTGGGGTGCGCATTGCCAGGGTCGGTTCACCCAAGGACAGTGGGATGCGCAGGAGCGGACCTGGCCAATCAATCGGTTGGAGCTGCGGGTGGTGACTCTGGCCTTGCAGAGTTTTCACGGGCTTCTGGCGGGGTCGGCAGTGCGTGTGTTCTCCGACAATGCAACGGCAGTGGCGTATGTGAATTGTCAAGGGGGGACCAGCAGTTCAGTACTGGAGGAAGAGGCCGAGGCCCTGTTCACCTGGGCCGAAGAAAAGCTGGAGGCCCTCTTGGCGGCGCATGTGGCAGGAGTGGACAATGTGCAAGCGGATTTCCTGAGTCACGTGCGGGTGGACCCCGGGGAGTGGGTTCTTCACCCGGAGGTGTTCGAAATGCTGGTGTGTCACTGGGGGGCCCCGGTCATGGACCTCATGGCGACCTTTCAGCCTGCAAAGGCCGGTCAGTTTTACAGCAGAAGAAGGGAAAGGATGTCAGAGGGTCTGGATGCTCTAGTTCAAAGTTGGCCGGAGGGGCAGCTTCTGTATGTTTTCCCTCCATGAGCGCTGATAGGCAGAGTTATCCAACGCATAGAGGAATACCAAGGTCAGGTGATTCTCATTGCCCCGGATTGGCCTCGCAGGCCCTGGTATGCGGACTTGGTGAGGCTGTTGGTAAAGAGACCCTGGCGTCTTCCGCGGTGGGTGGATCTGCTGTCGCAGGGGCCGCTGTGGATGCCCCACCTGGATCAGTTCTCGTTTACGGCTTGGCTATTGAAAGGGCGCGGCTGAAAGCAAGGGGCTATTCGGCTTCAGTAATTAGTACTTTGTTGAGAGCTAGGAAAAGATCTACGTCTCTGGCGTATGTTAGGGTCTGGAGAGTGTTTGAGGTCTGGTGTGCCGATCGCTCGGGCGTGGCGTTAGAGGCCACTGTCCCGCAGGTTTTGCAATTTTTACAGAACGGTTTTGATAAAGGGTTGGCGGCTTCTTCGCTGAAGGTTCAGGTCGCAGCCCTCGCCTGTTACAGAGGTAGGATAGGTGGTCGCCCCCTAGGGGGGCATGGTGACATTAAGCGGTTCCTTAGGGCGGTTTCACTTCTGAGGCCTCCCGGGCGACACTTGGTGGCAAAATGGAGCCTCCCGTTCGTGCTGGAGGCCTTGGAACGCGAACCCTTTGAGCCGTTGAGTCGGGCGTCGCTGAAGGATTTGACTTTGAAGGTGGTTTTCCTGGTGGCCATTTGCTTGGCGCAAATGGTCTCGGAGTTGCAGGCCTTGTCATGTAAGGAGCCGTACCTGTCGTTTTTTGAGTCTAAGGTAGTTTTGAGGCCTGTGCCGACCTTCTTACCCAAGGTGGTATCGGCTTTCCACTTGAATCAGGTTGTGTCCTTGCCGGTGTTTCGGGGACCGTCGGAGGGTCCTTCCGGCAGTGCTCAAAGCCCACTGGACGTAAAGCGGGCATTGAAAAAGTATCTGCGCCGAACGGCGGAGTTTCGTAGATCGGAGAGGCTGTTCGTGTTGTTCGCGGGTCCACGTAGGGGCGAAGCGGCGTCGAAGGCCTCCATTTTGAGATGGATTAAGCAAGCTATTGCTTCTGCATATGTACTGAAGGGGAAGCCTGTGCCGGAGGGGCTGAGAGCCCACTCTACGAGAGCGCAAGCGGCGTCTTGGGCGGAGTCTCGTTTGGTTCCGCCGCTGGAAATTTGTAAGGCGGCGACGTGGTCTTCCTTGAATTCTTTTGTTAAGCACTACCGTCTGGATGTCCAGGCGCAGCAGGACGTGTGTTTTGGAACGGCGGTCATTCAGGCTGCCACAGAGGGTCCCTCCCGTTGAGTACTGCTCTGGTACTTTCCCAGAGGTCCGGGACTAGACTGGAGATACGATCAGGAAGGTTAAATTAGACTTACCTGCTAATTGTTGTTCCTGGAGTAGATACAGTCTAGTCCTCTATCCCGCCCTAGTGTGGTTGCGTCTCGACAGGAGCAGCCTGAAGGACAAGACAGCTGACGCAGGTGAGAATTGGGAGCACGTTCTTGGATAGTCTCCTTTCGGGGCCGGGCTTCTCCATGATTTAGCGGGGAGAAGATTCCTCGCAGTTTTATGGGCTACAGTTTACTGTTTTTTCCTGTTAAGTGATTGTTCTCTCTCTCAGTTATTGTAAGATTGGTGCGGAATAGCGCCTACTAGGCAGGGTATAGTTGCAGAGATACTTACTTGTTGCTTCGGTGAGTCTGCTTTGTCAATAGGTAACTGGGGAGTGAAGGCGGATCCCAGGATCATATACTGGTGACATCAGACAACAATTAGCAGGTAAGTCTAATTTAACCTTACACCCTGAGGAAGGCAAGTGCCGAAACACATTGGTGTTTGCTGTTAATAAAGCAACTATTTGATTTACCTCACTTTTGTTGTGCTGTTCACTTTTTGCGAGTGTGGTTGCTGTCCTTGGAATTTCAGGTGCAAAGTTATCTATTTAGAGAAGAACAACTCAAACTATGCTTACATGATGCAAGTTTAAAAATTAGGAATCAACATCCAGGAAAAAGATGTAGATGTCATTGTGGATAATATGTTGAAACCCTCTGCCCAGTGTGCAACAGTGGCCAAGAAAGCAAATAGGAATCATACGGAAAGGAATAGAGAATAAAACTAAGGATATTACAATGCATCTGTATCACTCCATGGTGTGACCGCACCTTGAATATTCCATGCAATTCTGGTCACCATATCTAAAAAAAAAAAAAGGATATAGCGGAATTAGAAAAGGTGCAGAGAAGAGTGACCAAAATAATTTATGATTTATTTATTTGAAAGGCTTTCCAATGTTTAAGGCGGTTTACATGTAACATAACTTTAACGTTACAGAGAACCTTATACAGTGGTAACATTTTAACTCAACTTTACATTAAATAACTTCTTAACTCAAATTTAATTAGTAGGGTTGGGGGGAGATAAAGATATTGGCCCTTATTCCTGTTCTGCACCTGTTACCACTTCTTCTGAATGGCAGTGTTCTCTGAAGAGATAAAGGAGATGGAAGGATTCCCCTGCAAGGAAAGGCTTAAAAGGTTAAGCTCTTCAACTTAGAAAAGAGACTGCTGAGGGGGGAGATATGATAGAGGTTTATAACACTGAGTGAAATGGAACAGGTAAACTTAGATTGGTTGTTTACTTCAAAAAAGTAGAAAGATTAGGGGACACGCAATGAGAAAATATTTTTTCACTCAATGCATAATCAAACTCTGGAATATGTCTGAGGATGTAGTATAAGCTGTTAGCGTTTAAAAGAGGTTTGGACAAGTTCCTGGAGGAAAAGTCCATAAACCATTATTAAAGTGGACTGGGGGAAATCCACTGCTTATCCTTGGGATAAGCAGTATGGAATCTGTCTACCTTTTGGGAACTTGACAGATATGACTTGGATTGGCCACTGTTTCAAAGAGGATACTGGGCTTGATGGATCTTTGGTTTGACCCAGTATGTCATATCTTGGGCCGGAAGGACTGGGGTTTCTAGTCCCACAGGTGCTCCTTGTGGTCTTAGGCAAGCCACTTAACCCTCCATACCCATGTTCCCTGTAAAATAGTTATCTCCAAGTTATAATGCCCTGTTCAATGTAATTTCAGTTTGTTCAATGTAAACCGCCTTGATATCATGAAAGGCGGTATATAAGAAATGTTAAATAAATAAATAAATAAATCTTATGTTCTTAGGGATCTTTCTCCTTAGCAAATGCCAGAATTTTAAGATTTGTTTGGCTTGTGTGAGGAGTGCAGCAGTTTTGTGCTTTGATCACACACATTTTGTCCTTTTTGCAGGAGGACAAAATGCACGGTTCCTTGAAAGTTTAGATGCCAAAATGGCATCCTCGAAAAAACACTAGTGTTTTCATCGCATCTAGATATGGTGCAGTTTTAGAAAGGAGTCTTAACACCTGCAACCTCCAGTCTGTTTGTCCTATAGCTTGGTACCTAAATTTGGTTCTGCATGGTTTGACATCAGCACCTTTTGTGCTTCTCAAGAGATTGGCCCTGAAGGTCTCATTCCCAGTGGCAGTTTGTTCAGTGAGATGTATTGTGGATCTACAAGTGTCATCTTGTTGTGAACCCTTCTTGCATTTTGCTGGGATGAGGGTTTCCCTTTGGACAGTTCTGCTTTTTTTTTTTTTTTACCAAAGGTTGTGTCAGCCTTTTATTTCATTCAGGTACTGACCTTCCCTGCCTTCAGGCGAGAGAATTACGGAGAGGAGTTCCATCTCCTCCATGTCCTGAATGTCCGGAGTGTATTAATGTGATACTTGGAGGTAACCAGTGATTTCTGCAAATCAGATAGGTTGTTTGTGCTTTTTGGAGGTATGGAGGAGGAGAAAGTGGCTACAAAGGCCATCAGCACACGCTGGTGCAAAGAAGCTATTTTGTCAGCATATTTACTCCAGGATAGAATATCACAAAGGTTGTTAGGGCACATTCTAGCGGGGAGCAGGTGACCTTTTGGGCAGAGTCTGGAGAAGTCTCTTCTGTAGAGATTTGTAAGGCTGTGACTTGGTCCTCCTTACATTTTTTCTTGAAGTGCTACGTATTAGATGTTTTGGCTAAGGAGGATGCAGCCTTTGAGGATGGTGTGCTAAGAGCAGGAGCTTTCAGAATCCTGCCCAGCTTGAAAGGGGTGCTTTGTTACATCCGATTTGTTCTGGACTGGTCTGGACGATAAGCGAGGTAAAATTTGGTCTTTCCTGCTAAGTTTCTGTCTTGAGTCCTACGAGACTCCCTCGCCACTGTTCGTCATTCCATTTTGAAAGGAAGTCTATCCTTTTTTACGTGTAAGCTGAATTACCAGGCCTTTTATGGGGGTCTGGTTGTATATATTTTGGGAATCCTTGATTCTCCCCTTCCTATGGGGGCATAAGGAATATAGTTACCTTACATTTGCTTTGTTACAGAAATACTGAAGTGGTTGCACAGTACTCAATATAGGGCAGGGTTCGCAAGGCTTCATTCTCTATCTCTGCTGGATGAGGGGTGTAACCCATTTGTTCCGGACTGGTCTGGTAGGACTTGAGAAAAAAAATTAACAGGTAAGACCCAATTTTTCCTCCTTGAGTCTGTTTACATTTTCAGGGTTATTCCTAAACCCTTCCTTTTTTTTTTTTAAATTCCAGTATACTATTCTCAAACCTGTGAAAGTATAAATAAAAATATTTCTGTTAGGGTGATGCCTTCAGTTTTAAATCATTTCTTTGGGTGCTCTCTTGGACCTTTTTAGACCTCCTGGTGACATCTGCATGGAGTTCTGAGAAGAAGCAGCATAAACATGGGAGTCCTTGAGTAGGAGACACTTTTCAAAAACCTCTAATCTCATGGGCAAGTGAGAAGAATTCTGTGCTCTTAAAGACTTGTTCTAGCCTGCTAGTACTGTTACTTTTCCTTCTCTCACTAGCCTCTGTTGCCCTACTCCAGCAGTAGGAGTTGTCCTCCTTCCCTGGGTCTGATCATACCACCTCCATGATGCACCCAGACCTAACTGATGAGCAGAGGAGAAGCTGAATGGTTAGAATAGCGTGATCTGATCCAGGGTTCAAATCGCACTGGCAGTATTTGACCTTGAGCAAGTCGCATAACTCTTCATTGGAAGCCCTCTTGGGATAGGGAGATACCTACTGTGCCGGACTATGCCTCACATTGAGCTACTAATGAAAAGTGTACACTAAATTACAATATCTGTACGCTCATGGACAGGAGCTCATGAACCTTGATTACTGCACAAAAGCACTGCCACAGAGCCACCTCCTACTACTACTATTTTAAATTTAAGATCTGTGTTTTATCCCACAGGTTATATAGTTCAGGATTCTAACTGGCTTTTTTGTTTTATTTATTTATTTATTTATATTCTCTTATATACCGCACTATTCAGCATCAGCGCGGTTCACAAAGAACAAAAATCTCAGTACAGTCAACATGCATGAGTTTACAGATAACAAGGGAAGGAACTTGGATAACAAGGGAAACTATTTACAATCTATATACAGGGGTAATACTACTGTATAGGTACATGTTACTAGGAACAGTTGGTAAGAATATATTAATAATTATAGAGAGTCAGCCTTGGCGTGTTATTAAGACACCGAGGAATTGAATAACTGGGTGGAAACACTGAGGTCAGTGAGTGTCGTTGACTCTATAAGGTGCTTGTTGAAGAGATGGAATTTGAGGGCTTTTCTAAATTGCGTTAAGCTGTTGATAGCCCGGATGCCAGGGGGTAGTGCATTCCAACACCTAGGGGCACAGAGGATAAAGGCCCTGTTGGCTGTAGACAAAGAGCAGCTTGTGAGGGCCTTTGGGAGCTTTAGGGAGTTGATGGTCATGGATCTTCTTGCTCTGTTTGGTGTAGTAGAGTGAATAAGGGCAGATAAGGATGCAGCGGAGAGCTTATTGAGAGCTTTGAACGTGAGAAGTAGTGTTTTGAAGATAATTCTGGCCTGGATGGGTAGCCAATGTAATTGAATTAGCAGAGGTGTAACGTGGTCAGTCCTGGCGGCTCCCTGAAGGACCCTTGCTGCGGCATTCATTGCCAGCTGTAATGGGTTTAAGGTGGATTGAGGAAGACCTAGAAGAATGACATTAGCATAATCGAAGTGGGGCATGATCAGTGCTTGGTAGATTGTCCTGAAATCTTTTGGTTCCAACATAGAGCATAGGTGTCTCAGAGAGCAGATCTTGTAATATATTGTTCTGACTGTGTTTCCTATGTGGGACTTCATATCCAGGCGTTGGTCCAGAGTGACTCCCAGGTAGCGTATTGAGGGTTTGGATTGCAATTCGGCTTCCTTAGTTTTGAGATATTGAGGTGGAGTGAAGTTGGGATTCCTCGTGATAAAGAGGACTTCCGTTTTCTTATGTTGTATACGGAGGTTTTGGGAGAGAAGCCAGTCAGATACTGCATTGAAACATTTTATTAGAGGGGAGAGGTCTAAATGGTCAGTGGAGATAGGGGTGTATAGTAGAACATCATCTGCATAAAGCATGCAGTTGACATTAAATGAACGTATGATCTTACAGATTGGTTGCATGTAAATGTTAAACAGAAGGGCAGAAAGTGAGGAACCTTGAGGGACTCCCTGATCTAGGTGAAAGGGTTCTGAAGTTCTGCCTCCTGAGCGGACATGCTGCCATCTTCCAGATAGGTAGGACCTGCACCATTCAAGCGCAGTTCCACTGATGCCCTTCTCAATTAGCCTTGCTAAAAGGAGTTTGTGGTTCACTGAATCAAACGCTGCGGCGATGTCCAGAAATATGAGGGCGAAACCTTGGCGGATGTTATCTAAGCCGGTGATAATCTTGCTGAAGAGTGTGGTGAGGAGAGTTTTGACTCCATGATATTCCCTGAAGCCGTGTTGGTAGGGGTCTAGCGGTGCAGCAGTGTCAATATGGTCCTGTAACTGTCGTTGGACCTCCTTTTCGATGATCTTAGCAAGTAGAGGTATGCTAGAAATGGGTCTGTAGGACTCTACCCTTAGGGGATCGAGCTTGCAATTTTTCAGCAGGGGTCTAATTGAGGTATGCTTAAGGGCTGAAGGGAATGAACCCGTTGAAAAGGAGAGGTTCATTATATTGGCAATTACTGGGCTGAAGTGGCTGCGGAGCTCCTTGATCCAGAAGGCAGGGCATGGATTGGATTGGGATGTAGTGATGTTGAGGGCTGTAATGATGTCTTCAATTCCCTTCTTAGAGGGGATAGAGAATGCAGAAAGAGCTCCTGGAATGTCCTGCACAAGGGTGGTGGTTGTTGTAGAGGTTCTGTTGATAAGGCACATCTTAGATTGTAAGTGAGTTGCAAAGTCTTGAGGGTGTATCTCGAGGCCCAGAGGATGGCTCCTTAGATAGGGACTTAACTAGGTCAAAAAGGTCATGTGGCTTATTGAGAGACCTCATCAAGGTATCAGAGTGGTAACGTTTCATTGACTCGGAGATTGCCTTGCGGTGAGCAGCCAAGTGGCTATTGTATGCTGTCAGGTCAACAATAGCATGGGAGCGATGCCAGCGTTTTTCGAGTTTCCGTAATTGGATAAGGGATTCTCTAAGGTCCGCTGTGTACCAAGGAGCATTCTCTCTTTTCCTTGTATGCTTTTTTGATGGAGGACGCACAGCAATAGCACTGAGACTATTGTTCCAGTGAGAGACTAGGTCCTCAAGGTTCATGGTGGTGGTATTGATGAGGTGTTGAGTTTCAGCGAGGATGAGCTCTCTATTAAATGACTTAAAAGATCTAGTGGTCGGTCTCGCTGTGTTAGCCGATGTCTTGATGCTATTGGTAAGGATTTTGCTTGAAGGAATCTGGAGGATGATCAATTTGTGATCTGACCAGGGAACAGGAGTTATGGATGTAATGGGATCAAGAGATGGGTTGAGGGATGACTGTGGGGCGAATACCAGATCTAGGGTGTTGCCTTTAGTGTGAGTGGGAACTTTCACTAGTTGCTTGAAGCCGAGGTTCTCAAGGGCATCTAGGAATGAAGATGCTTGATTATCTTGTAACGTTGGTAGGTTGAAGTCACCTAGGATCCATGTTGGGGTGTGTGGGCTATGAGTGGTGGAGGCAAGCTCAATGATAGAGGCAAGCTCATCCAGTGACGTAGAGGGTGCTCTGTAGAGCAAGCTGATTGAGCAACGTTTGTTGGAAATGGTAATGGTTTCCATGTGACTTGTGCTGGTGGAGTGCATCGTCTGGAACTGGAGGTCCGATCTGGAGAGGATGAGGACACCGCCACCCCTTTTATCTTGCCTGTGACTGGTATGTATTGTAAAATTTGGGGGGAGGAGCTGGTTGATTATGACATTGTCTTCCACAGATAACCACGTCTCTGTGACCATGAGTATGTCAAGCTCATGAGTGGAGATTAAGTCAGTGACAGCTGGCCATTTCTTCCGGATGGAGCGTGCATTGATGAGGGCACATTTTAGGCTGTGGGGGTAAGGTTTTTCAGATTGTTTGTCTCTGATGGATTGTTGAGGAATAATATGGAGGAGATGGGAGTGGCGAGGGCGTGTGTCCCAGTCTAAGTTGCTACGAGATGCACCAGACCATCTCTTACCATGGCTCTGCAATATTGGGATTTGGTTGGCAGATGGGGTTAAGGCTAGAGAGCAGGAGAACCAGCTTGTGAGGATAATATAGCATCCAAAGATGGTGGTAAAGGGGGAACCCATCTTAGTAGGGAAGAAAGAATTGTGTTAGGGAAGTGAGGGTGGACACCAAGTGAGTATTGTCAAAAGGTGCTCGAGAAGGAAGCTTAGAGCAACTATTGGGTGGATCTTTGATGGTGGTTGCTATACCTACTGCTGCACAGATAGAACTCTGACTCCAGAGGGAAGGCTGCTGGATATGTCTAGAACATATGAAATAGCAGAGCAATTAGTTACAATGTATCTTTGACTCAGTAACATTTCAAAATAGCCTAAGCTATGGGATACAATGAAATTGCATATGCAGATTATACCATGTGATTCAATATGCTCTATGAGATCGGAGTAAGCACTAGAGAGGCATGAGAATAGAAAGGTACCAAAGCATTGAAGTATAACAAGCTAAGATATTGAGAGGTTATGAGATGCTTCACTTAGGATACAACATTGTTTGCAATGAAATACGATGTATCACATTGTATCAACAGAGTATCACAGTGTACCACCACAATATATCACAGTCATGCTATTGTTATTGTGAGCTTATACGTTATTGTGTGATTATCAGGGGTTCACCTTACAGTTCAGGTATTGGTAGATAGTTGGTTGTTATAGGTGTTTGAAGAGCTCTCTAAAGCGTGGTTCCGGAGGCCTTGGTTCTAGAGCTGGGTCACTGGAGTAGTCCAGAAGCTTTGGTGTATGTGATATTCCGGACCCTCCCAGTCGGGCCCACGCCTAAGGGCCACACCAAAGGGCCCTCTAGCGAGGCCCTCAGGCGCGGGCGCGCCGGCTGGCGCTCTCTTTTAAACGCTGCAGGCAGCTGCCCCGATTGGGCAGCCTGCCTGGAAGATGGCCGCTGGAGCTGCAGGTGGGAGGGCTCGATCCCCCTGAGGGGAGAGCAGGCTTCGGTGGTGGCTGCGGCTCTTTTCTTCCTGCGCCGGCTGGCGCTCTCTTTTAAACGCTGCAGGCAGCTGCCCCGATTGGGCAGCCTACCTGGAAGATGGCTGCTGGAGCCGCAGATGGGAGGGCTCGATCCCCCTGAGGGGAGAGCAGGCTTCGGTGGTGGCTGGTGGCTCTTTTATGCCCTGTAATAAAACATTTGGGCCATTTTTTTTCTTTGAAAACGTAAAAGTTGTAGTCTTATGTTGGCAAGCGTATCCTGTATGGAAGGTCAATCATACTTAATTGAGAGTCAGTTTTTTAAATCAGAGTGTAAGTCTCCTTATAATTGGAGGGCATTCTGTGCAGTCTTCTTTTGCCACCCACAGATTTTTCTCACATTACTTCTCCCCTTCCTCATAAAATCCTTTCATTTCATTTACTAAATTAATAGGCCATTTATAGTCCAACTTATAAGTGGTTATAAAAAAAAATATATCAAACTTAGAACGTCTTCAATAATTTATGAAATTTTGAAAAAGTCCCCCCCTAACTTCTGTGGAAGATTATTCCAATTTATGGGTCCATTAACTGAAAAGGAACGCGATCTAGTAATCACTTTCCGTGCATGTCTCACAGATGGTACAATCAATAACCCAGTTTGACTAGAACATAAACATCAAGATAGTTCATATTGTTTTAGTAATATGGAAAGTTCAGAACCTAAGGAAATATAAACTGATTTATGAATCAAAATTTCAAAGAGAATACATTTTTTAAAAAATTATTTATTTATGAATTTTCAAACAAAAAAATCAAGCAACAGCTTGTACAGAAAGATGCTTTCTTACAGAATAATCAAATAGGCACAAGAAACAATAATAAACAGAAGCATCATTAGTCCTCAAACTGGAGGAGAGGCAGAGAAATAACACTGAAGGCAGGAGACACCCCAGTGTAAACAAATAGAGGTAAATATCTTTAAGAATAATTACATAATAGCAGAGAGTGAGGAATATATTAACAATGACCACAATAAGAAACCCTTAATCAGGTGCAGATGTAACTAAATGAGTACTAAGGTAAGTAGATAGGTCTCCCGGTTGAAAGAAAACATATTTCTGAGAATTATGGACCACAATACATTTGCATGGAAATCTCAATAGAAAAGAAGCTCCTAACTGGAGGACCCCAGGTCTTAATAAAAGAAAAGCCTTCCGCCTCCTCTGAGTATCCCTAGAGACATCCGGGAAAATAGAAATGTGCACGCGGACTCCGGAGCCTATGTATAGACTATTGGGCTCCTTGGTGTGGGTCCACTGGGCCTGAGCCGGCTCGTGTACTGTTCTGTGCATACCCTGAGCATACCCGCGATTTTTGGTCTGGCCTGGCAGTATGTTACCTGGTGTGACAAGAACATATAGGCCTAAGATAGGCTTGTAGAGTCGATGCACCATAGAGTTGTGAAAATATATAAGCCTGCAGGGGCCTAGGCCTGCGGGAACATAAGTGGAGTACGCAGATGCCCAGCGGCGTGCAGTGCCCATGCACCATACGATGGTCTGAAGACCATGCACCATACGATGGTCTGCAGACGGGATAGTAATAAGCAGGCGCGATCGTAGTTAAAGGGCACGAAGAGAGACGTCTCTTCTCGCCTTGGTTGTTTATCCCTTTGATTATTCATCCACTATAAACATATATATAGGCATTTCACTTATTTGTTTGTTTGATTGTTTGTGTGTTTGTATGAACTCCGGAGATGTTACTGGAAGGAGTTGTAAACCCTTTCATGAAGAAGGATCGAGATGGCCGTTGGGCCAGCGAGATTTCGGTTGGCCTGTATAGGACGGTCGGGGAATGGACGTCGACATGACCGGCTTCGTTTGACCAAATGTGGTGTCTATGCCATGCAGCATCGGTTATGTAGGGTGATCACTGATGTTGCAGTGTCCATAAGTCGGCTCCGAGCCGGACGGTCTGTAGAGGTGGCAGTTCAGATGTTAGGGCTGCCTGGTCAACAAGGGCTAAGGGCCTTACGACCTTATACCTCTCGTGAGGTGCCTTATCACTGAAGGTGTTTGGTGCACGGGTGATGTGATAGTTCAAGTTGCCGCTTCTTGGCAGTGCCTCAGGGAATGAATGTGCCTGCCTCTGCGCATGTCCTGGGTGTGGCTTGGGCTATTGCCTGTAGCATACCCTCTGGCCCGTGTAGCCGAGCCCTTGCCTGTATCCAGATGGCTGTGTCTTGGAAGCAACCAGCTGGCCTGGATAGTAGGCTGTTGCGCTAACCACTAGGCTACGTTTTCATCCGGCGGAGTCTCAAGAGATGTAGTCTGTTCAGGCTGGTCAAAATGTGAGCATACCAGCGATCTATTACAGGTAAACATGCGCTGTACAGCTAGGGCTGTCCAGAGCAACGGATTGTGGAGGTGATTGTTCGTGCCAGTGAGTCACGTCAGCCGTTCCGCTCAGGAGTAGTGTTGGTAAGTAGAAGACCACAGGGACAGGTCTGTATTGCAGCCTGCCGGCGGGGACAGGAGTAAACGGGGCCTGGCTCTGTGCTGGACCGCCAGTATGCAGATCTGGATCTGTTCGCGATGAGGCCACCTACGTTTTGAGCTGCTGCCTGATCCCAAGAAGGGGGGGGGGCAGTTGGGAGCATTAGTTTCGTCACCGTCCAGGCCCTGAAGTGTCGAGCCGTAGGCATCCCCATAGTATGGGCCCGAGGGGTCTTGGACCTGTGACGCGATCCTGCAGCCCGATGGTCAGGTACATCTGTCTGTGGGCAAGCCGAGGCCGCGGGGTTCAATGGCAGGTGTTCTCAGCGTGGAGAGAAGATGCCCCGCGTCATGTACAGGAGGACCATGGGACTTGAGGTGGTTTACCAGAAGGTTCAGAGGTCATGTAACCTCGACTGAGTATACTGCACCACCTTGATACACTGTAACTGAATGTGGAAGCCAAGCTTCCCTAGGGTTTTCATACTTTCGAGGTTAAGGAGGGCGCGGGGAGTGGACCCCATATTTAGCATTTGCTACCAATGTGGAGCCTCAGGTCCCCTCCACCACCCCCTCCCACGCAGGCTCTGGGAGGGGGAGTGGCGTGTAGCAAGCATAGTCTTGTTTACTTGTAAGGATTCCTCCTTTCCTAGGTTCCGCTCCGGTACCGGTACCGGTGGTCGCCGGTAGATGGTCGCCCAAGCTTCTCTGGGGCAGAAGCCAGAGCGAAGCCAAGGGACACATGGTGTCCTGCGGCTGACAATGGGAAGTAGTGTTTTGTTGCTTGAGGAGCCAGACCGAGGCACAAAGGCGCAGGCGCAAGAAGTTAAGGAGCCGGGGATTCACCCTGAAGCCCAAGTTTACGGCACTCTGTTCTAAGGTGCCTGCTGTAGGCAACATGCAAATGCGGGCCCTGGCCCTTTGGGAGAGGGCCTACCCATAGGAGGTGGTTACCAGAGGTACTGCTTTAGGCAGTAACAGCTAGCCGAAGGAATAGCTCAAAGCATTAGGCAGTATGGTACGGGAGGCTCAGCAGGAGTGGTGCAGTATGGTACGGGAGGCTCAGCAGGAGTGGTGCAGAGTAGCTATTCAGCCTTTAATGCTTCCATCTGCCTAGCCGGGGCTACCACAGACAGGCAGACAGTAAGTAGTTTGTAGGTCCTGTTAAGGTTTTAGTGATTTGTCCAAAGCCACAAGGGGTACTAGTGTGAGTAAACCCTGGTCTCTAACCATTAGGCTACTCTTGCCTTTGGTAATTTAAGGTTAAATATGGGGACTGGTCTGGCCGGTGCCCCAGCTGGGATTTGAACCTGTGACTCTCTGTTCGTAGAGGTTCTAGCTCTGTCCACTGCACCCCACTGTGAGCACTGAAAACCCAACGGCATATGGCACACTTTCCTCCACCAAGGTTCCTGGCCATGCCCTGACCAGCGAGAAGGTGAGGGGAGGATCCGCATCGACCGTAACCACGGTCGTGATGCCCTCATTGGCAGGAAGAGCACAGCACTGTCGTCATCGTTGCGATGGCAGCATCCCGATCGGTATCGAGGATTCTGCTCCCCTCTCACAGCGCGGCTACCTCGGAGGCTCTCTGACCATATGATTCTGCCAAGCATTGACCGTGGCCGGGCCTGTTAGGCGCGATGATGTCTTGCGGGGCACGGCATTCCAACTCTGAGGAGTTATCTGGTGCAGGAAGATCTTGACCTTGCTCGCCCGCTCAGTGAACCTACTGCGGCAGAAGCACTGTTCCGGAGGGTGGAGGGATGTCTCCGGCAAGTAGACATGCGCCCGGTTACCATGGCGTTCGGGGCGGAGCAGAGCTGACATCACTTCCTGCCCCATATGACTTCACTTCCTGCCAAAACCGCAAAAACCGGAGGCAGAAGGATCTCTGCACTGAGGCTTCTGTTGTCGGTGCAGGGAGGTCTCTGGGCACCGACGCTGCTGCGGGGTCACCCATCCATGCCCGGCATGCGTGGTGGTCGGCGCCGACGCTGCTGCGGAGTCGCTCATCCAAGTCTGGGCTCAAGGCGGCATGCGTGGAGCTCGGCGCAGAGGCTGCAGTCAGAGGGTGTCATCCAATGGCCTGTCGCCGAGTCCGTGGCGCCGTCGGCGCCGTCCAATGGCCTGAAGGGTGGGCTGGCTTGGAGACGCCAGCCAAGGAGCAGTGCTTCTAAACATGCAGAGGGGTGTGGCTTGCAGGGCATCCAGGCGGATCAAGATGGCAGCCCCCATGGGCCACACGTGCGAAGAAGTCCCGGGAGCGTCGGAGCCCAGGGACGGAGGCCACACATGTGCGAAAAGGTCCCCGGTCGCAGAGGGTGTTCCGGGCTGCCGAGAGGGTTTCCTTCTTCAATTCCCTCGGCGAGGAGAGAGAGGTAAGAGGCTGGCTTACCGTCTGAGAATAAGCTGGCTGAGGACGGAGGCCTTCTTAGGCACGTCCTGGGCTGCAGCGGCTACTGGAGCCTCATTTCGAGTACCACTCTTTCGGTATGTTAAATGCCTCAACAGCAGTGCATAACAGTAAGGATAATGCCTCAGAAGCCTTATTCATCAGGCCCACTCCGTCATTGTATTGCCTGTTAGAGGGCAGGTCGGATAGGAACGCCCTGAGGCTGGCCGGGACGGAGGCCTGTTAGAGAGTTGGCCGGGGACGGAGGCCTGTTAGGCACGTCCTGGGCTGCTACACTGGGTGCTTCCCTTCTAGCTCCAAGTCCTGGAGATCTTCTCCTGCAGACTGTTCCCTCTGAAGAAGTAAGAATAAGGCATAAAACAGTTTAAACTGATGGATAATACATACGTTGTAGACGAGGAGTTTTTCCCTGATGATTTAAATTAATTTTAGATGGAGAGTAGCAAAGTCCGTCTTGCTGGCAAGGCGGAAGAACTGAAACTGGATAGCTAGGGGCGGGCCGGGGGGCAGGGCCAGTTGGCCCATGCTCAGAAGGGCATAAAGCCCTTCTGAGCTATGGAGAGTACTTCCGTCTTCGGCGCCGTCGGATGACGTCACCAGGTGTGGCTGACTTATCCTGCTGTCCTCGGAGAACTCCTGTTACAGGTAAGTAACTCCGTTTTTCCTCTCATCCACTTATATCCAGATTTATGAGAGATCTTCTATTAACCCAGCCTCCCATTAAGCCACCACCGGTGGCATGGGATCTAAATCTAGTTCTCGTGCAGCTCATGAAGCCGCCTTTTGAGCCTTTAGCCACTACAACCCTTACGTTTTTGACCTGGAAGGTCATCTTCCTAATTGCGATCACCTCTACACGTCGCATTAGTGAACTGCAAGCTTTAGTGGCTGATCCTCCTTATACTAGGTTTCACTAGGTTCTTAAAACTCATCCACACTTTATGCCAAAGGTGGTTTCGCCTTTTCATTTAAATCAATCAATTTATCTTCCTCTATTTTTTCTGAGGCCTCACACCTCTAATGCAGAAAGAAACCTTCATGCTTTGGATTGTAAAAGAGCCTTAGCCTTTCACCTACAGAGAACACAGCAACATAGAAAGTCCTCGCAACTTTTTATAGCTTTTGACTCTAGTCATTTGGGACTTCCAGTCTCCAAAAGAACTTTATCTAAATGGATTGCCCAATGCATATCCTTTGCTTATGAGAGTAAGGGACTTCCTCTTCTAGGCCATGTCACAGCTCATAACGTGAGAGCCATGGCAACTTCCATGGCTAATCTCCACTCTGTGTCTATCGATGACATTTGTCGAGCAGCCACCTGGGCTTCGGTACACACCTTCACAGCCCACTACTGCCTGGATAAAGCCTCCCATTGGGATGCCTTCTTTGGCCAAGCTGTTACTCACCTTTAACAGGTGATCTCAGGGAACAGCAGGAATTTAGTCTTCACAACCCACCCACCTCCCCTATGAGTTGTCTCTCTATCTCTTTGTCTCTTTCCTCTCTCCCTCTATCCTTTCACTCAGCTGCAAACTTAACTGAAGAGGGACAGTTGGGAAGGCAGCGCACATGTACTGAGGGATGCTCTCAAAAGCGTTCCTATTGGACGCTGGGGAGCGTTTCCACGCAGGCTCTGTCAGTACCGACGATACCCATATGTGAAGACTAAATTCCTGCTGTTCCCGGAGATCACCTGTTACAGGTGAGTAACTACGCTTTATGCGTGTGCATACTTTATACAATAGCAGCTAAAGATGCGCCTCTGTCTAGCTGCAGTTATGAATGCTCTGGATTGTTCAGAAATGTGCAGAAGTCATAGTATTTTATAAGTGACGTGCAAATTTATGCTCTGCCCAAACTGCACTCCTGTGCATGCCCACAGTAAAAGTATGCACGATTGGACTTATATAATAACATAATATATGACGGCAGATAAAGACCAGTATGGTCTATCTAGTCTGTTTACAGAATTGCAGCTTCCTAAAACGCTTGTGTAAGTGCTCATTCGTGTTTGTAAAACGGGGGCTTTCGGGTGTAAATAACGTGTATCTTTCTGCGCAGCCATTATAAAATCAGCCTCAAAGTTCTAAATATCATACAATAGACTGCTTTCTCAGAATATCCCCAGTAACAACTTGAATGTTTTTCTTGATTATTATTTCAAGACCAAGCATAAGATTAAGCCATTAGAATTTGAAATAGCTTTCATTTTTCTAGATGTATGCATTTTACAGGGACTGGCTATAATACTACCATATGGGCACTAGAGGGCACTGCAGAAAGCATAATTGTATTTCTGCTATATTTGTGAGCGCTTCCTTCCTTACCAAATATGTTTTGTTATGGCTACTTAATGAAACAAAGCGTCACTTTTTTGTCAGTGAAAGTAGTCGGGTGTAATGGGAACGTTAATAATACTTCTGCTTTATACATAGGAGATGTTAATCTTAGAAACCACAGAATTGTCTGATTGTATTTGATAGAGGCTGCAAGACTCTGTACTAGATCATTACCCTCTGCTTTCATATGCAGTCAGGGCTGATATGATAAGACCACAAGCCTAACCACTCTTAGAATGGAAACACTGCAGCTGAAGTGTGTTATAAATCCAGTACATTGAACTGAACACACACACATTTTTTTTGTTCTTTTTCTTGAGTAAAATTTGATTGCATCATCTTTATACTCATGTCCACCCTTTCCAGTTCATGCATATATAATTTTTGTATTAATTTGTATATATATATATTAGCTTTTCTATACCGCCCCTTCCAGAGATCAGGGGCGGTTTACATCAATCATAACACAACAGCGCTACATTATAACACAGGAAAAATGATGGTTAACATCTTGAAAACTGGTTAACAATCAACTTATATACAATGTAGCAGATAGGTACTGGCTGAAGAGTCTAGTGAGAAAGGTGATATTTAAATTGGTTGTGTTTGTGGAGTGACTGGTCGCCATAATATTCTATAAACAGGAATGTTTTGAGATCCTTGCGAAACTATTGGAGGTCTTTTATGGATCTTAGTCTATCTGGGAGAGCATTCCATAGTATAGGGGCAATGTAGGTGAAAGCCCTTTTACTTGTTGGGTGATTGGTGTTGCGGACATGATGGGGTATTTCTGTAGTGTTTTGTGAACACCTCCTTCTGGCTCTTGTATTGGTGGGTATAATAAGGAGGGAGGATAGATGTGACGGGGCTATATTATTGATGAGTTTAAAGACCATCATCATGCATTTGTATTTTATTCTCCTTGCAATGGTCAACCAATGGAGCTTATGGAGTAGTGGGGTGCTTTAAAGATTATACGTGCGGCAAGGATCTGAGCCAACTGGAGTTGTAAGATTGTTTTCTTGGGAGACCTTGCGGGATGCTGTTACAGAAATCAAAATGTGGTATGATTAAAGCCTGAAGTACAGATCTAAAGCCAGCGCTTTCGAGAATGGGTCTGAGGTGTTGTAGCATATGAAGTTTGAAATAAGTGGCTTCAGTAACTGATTTTGTGTGTGTTAACATATTTAGTGACTGATCCAAAATGACTCCAAGGTATTTTACTTCTGTTTAGACATCCAGCTTGACTCCTTGGAAGTGGAATTTTCATGATGCGATAAAACTTTGGTTTCGGGCTACATATAGCACTTCAGTTTTGTTAAAGTTTATTTTTAGGTTGTGAAAATTAAGTCATTCTGTGACTTCATCTAAGCAGGATTTTATTTGGTGATATATAGGGTTGATTATATGTGTGGAAATATACATCACTATGTCATCCGCATAGATGTGATGATTTACTTTGTGTTTTTTAAAGATGTTATAGATTGGCTGGATATAACGATTAAAAAGTAAGGCAGAGAGGGCGGAACCTTGTGGTATGCCTTGTTCTTGTTTGAATGTTGAAGAGGTTGTTTGACCAATCTGAACTTGATGTGTCGTGTGCGGTCAGTTAAATAGGATTGAAACCATAATATTACTGTGCCTTGTAATCTGGTCTGCTGAAGTCTAGAAATGAGTATTTTATGATTGATTTTGTCAAAGGCTGAGGCAATATCCAGGAAAATCAGGACTAATTCCTGCCTGCTGTTGTTCAGACCTCAAATAAGTTTGTCCATGAAGGTTAACAAGAGTGTCTCTACACTGTGGAACAGTCTGAATCCATGCTGCTGTTCATCTAGGGGGGTGTTTATATATATGAAGTTCTGGAGCTGAATCTGTACGACCTTTTCAATAATCTTTGCCATGAAAGGTAGACTAGAGATTGGTCTGTACGGGTCAGGGTGATCCTTGTCACTGGATTTTGATTTTAATATTGGACGGATGATTGCCTATTTTAGTTCCATGGGCATGTATCCTTCTGTTAAGGACTGGTTGACTATTGAAAGTATGAAAGGAGTAATCTCAGCTTTGGAGGCTTTTAGCCAGCTGGCCGGGCAGGGATCAGTAGGGTGAAGTAGTGGTATTGTTGTTGGTGATTATGCTTTTGAGTTGTTTTTGATCAATTATGTGTAATGTATTCCAATTGTTAATGGTTTGCAGGTTAGTGTCATTGGAAGAGAATTTAGTAGTGAAGGGGGTAATATCTTCTCTATGCTGGGGTGTAAATTTTTTCATTGACTGATTAGCCAGAGTTTGCGGGTTTAATGTTTGATTTTCTTCAGGATTCGGAGATTGAATTAGAGATTTGACAATGGAAAAAAGTTCCCTTGGTCTGTTGAGGAATTTAGTGAGGAGGGGTGTATGATGTTCTTTCTTTCTGTTGTTAGTGGCTTCCTTATACGTTCTTAGCATGTTCATGTATATTCTTTTATCGTTTTCTGATTTTGTGAACCTCCATCTATGTTCTATTTTTCTCAATTTCTGTTTTAATTTTCTTATGTCATTTGTATACCATGGTTTGGAAGTCATGACTTTCTATAGTGAGGGAGTGGAACTAGGGCTGCTTTGGAAATGGTGGAATTCCAGTTTAGTAGAACATCGTCAAGATCTACCAGAGTGGAGTCTATGTTGGAAGTGGAGGTAGAGTTGCAGGAAGAGAGCATTCCAATAAGAAGTGATCTGTCCATGAGAGGAGTAAAGATTTTGGGGGCGTGTATAGGTTATGTTGCAAGATCTTATCAGGAAGAAATATTAGGTCTAATGTATTTCCTTTCGTGTGGGTTGTCATTTGTACTATTTTTTGGCAACCCATGTCTGCCATGGCATTGAGGAAATGAGATGCATGAGTAGGCTGAAGAGATGGCAAATTGAAGTCTCCTAAAATAATAAGAGGTATATTTAATGATGTTGTACATGCGGTTTCTAAGATGGATGTAAGGTTATCTGGTACTGGGGAGAGTGGACTGTATAATAGACATATTGATATGTTTTTATTTTCAATAATCAAGATGTCCATATCATCAATGTTTTTGTTGGCATGGAGGGTTGCTTTGAGTTCTTGTTTTACTAAGATTAGGATGCCTCCATCTCTTTTAGATGCTCTGGGGCACTGGAAAAGGTTATATCTTGGGAGATTCAGTTGGTTAGTCAATACTGTATCTGAATCCAATAGTCAAGTTTCTGTGAGGCACATCAGGTTTGTTGTCATACACAAGGTTCAATATTGCTAATAGATCTTGTGTTTAGAAGGATGCATTTTAACGGATTTGCGGTAATTGAGTGGGTTTGTTGAGAGGGCGTACCTTGAGGGTTTGTTTATGTTAGTCTGTGATGGAGATTTTTATTGTAGTGGTGTGGAGCAGTATAATGATTGTTAGAAGGGTTGTGCTTGTAGTGGCACTTTATGATAGAGATGTGGCTGTGTTGTAGTGTGTCCCGTTGTAGTGAATGAGCTAGTGGAATCAGAAGCAATATAATAAGAATGATGTGGAAGCAATAACACAAACTACTTTTCTACATTATGATTTTTCTGTTAGGATATTAGAATCAATACATATTGTTCAACTAGGTACTAGGATGATATAATGCAATGTAGAATGATATCAACAGAATGGGTACATATAAATCAGTTTTGTATCATTTAGCTATGTACTAAATGAAATGAAATGAGACACCCCACATTTGTACCGCCACCCACGATAATGCTGAATGATACCACAATCAAAGCTAAGACTGAGGTCAAATACCTCAGAGTCACTCTGGACCAACATCTAACATTCAAAGCCCATATAAACAAAACCACCAAAACAATTTACCACAAAACAAAGATACTACAATGACTCTGACTACTCCTCGAGCCAGAAGACTTCCGAACGGTACTACAGCAATAGTAATACCTCACTTAGATTCCTGCGATGCCATTTACCAAGGACTATCGCAATCTACACTTCTACCACTCCAAACAGCTCTCCATTCAGTAGCGAGAACCCTACAAGAAATGACAAGGCAGGACCATATAACTCCAATACTCAAACAGCTACATTGGCAGCTCCTGCTGAGCTGCATAAAGTACAAAACCATAATGTTAACCCCCCATAAAGCCATCCATGCGGATCCCTCACAAACCTCTGCTCTCTTTTACAACCCTCACAACCACAAAGAACCATGCGAAGATCCACAATAAACACCCTGACCTTTTCTCACAACAGGACCAAATGAAACCAGGAAGCATGTAAAAGAGCATTCCAGTTATATGCACCGTCCATATGGATCAGACTACCGGACAATCTCAGACTCATTGCTGACCTCAAGACTTTCCGAAAACACCTAAAGACACATCTATTTTTGGAACATTTCAATACAACAGCATAACCCCCTCCCCCCCCTCCCCCACGTACACAAGATTCAGACATGATGGATGGCATTAACCTGTACACAGTCTGAAATGTCGATAGCTAAAATCCCTCCCCTCCCCCTCAGGAGCTTGTTCGCTTACTGTATATAGTTTCATATCAATGTTACAAGCTATAGATAGTAAAGATCCCCCGGGGTCTTGTTTGCATGCTGTATATAGTTCACACCACTGTTTCAATGTATCTGCAATTGTTTTATGTAAACTGCCTTGACCCGGAGAAAGGCAGTTTATAAATAAAGCTAAATAAATAAATATCCATGTGTCTGTATTTTTCTCTAAAGCTGTGCATCCCAACCTGTGGTCTATATACCTCTGGGAGCTCCATGAGACCATTACAGGGAATTCTCTGAATACTGAAAAAGAGAGATAAAAAGAGGCTAGTAGGACTTGGCTGTGTTAAGAAGAGAAAGTGGTAGTGACGGGGGAGGGAGGCACTGGGACTGGTTGGGTGGGAGAGAGAGAGAGAGAGACTGATAAAAGCATGAAGAGGGAGAGTTACAGAGGGTTAGTAGGGACAGGCTTGCACTGAGAGGAGGGGGTCTGGGAAGGCTGTGGAGATGATCTGGGAGTCTCTGAACTTTTTGAAGGTTAATAAGGGACCCATATAACCAAAATAGTTGGGAATCTCTGTTCTAAGCGGATGTATGTGTATATTGAATCATTTGCATGCATATTTCCAAATAGTTGTGTGTGTTAGGGATGGACATTCATTAGGGTGCTTCGGTTCATTAGTGCACATTAAATTAGCATGCACATTAACCTGTGAATAAAATTTTTCTCCGGGAACAAGCAGGAAGTCAGTGCTTATATATGGGTGACGTCAGCATCAACTGGGCCTGTGCGGATTCACTCCCCAGCTTTCAAAGAAAGCCTTTGGGAGATAGGCGAAGAATGCACAGTCATTTTCCCACCCAAGGGTCTTTTCTCGCACCCTCCCTGACTGAGATGTCTGATTTTGATCTCATGGGTTCCATCTTCCTGGCTTTGTCTTTGGTCAGCAGATTTAATCAATGTGGCAAATGCCCCATTCCATGTCCATAACAGACCGTCACAGTTGCTTTATCAAGTGCTTCAGTACAGCTCACGATGACTCCACTTGCCCGTTGTAAGGCCCTGTTACTTACAAGAGACCGATTACTAATTAAAGACTAATTTCCTGTATAGTCCACATCCAAAAAGTCAGTACAGGTGCAATCAGAATCTCTGTTTATTAGATAACTGATGGACAAATACAGGCAAGGGAGAGGAGAATTTCTGTCAGTCCTCAGACATCAGAATCCCTCCTCCCACTGAGTACAATAGTCGTGTTAAATATATACATTTTTCTGATTTCCGTATACGTGCACAGCTCCCAAATCTATCTCCCCCCTTGTATCTCATCTCCTCTTGCCATCTGTTTCCTGTTACTTCCTTTCTATCCCCTTGTTCCTGTTTTAATACCCACTCAAGTTCCTTTTTGTTTGCTCTTACGCCATACCTTCCAACCATCAACTGTCTTTTTCTTCAGGGCTTGATGTGCTCAGCATATTCTTCTTTGCATGGTTTCCTGTGTATGTGCCTTCTGCAAAAAAAGTCTCTGCATGGACCCTTCAATCCAAGCATACACTTTTCTAAGGCTTATAATATATTTATGCTGGCCTGTTTCTTCTTGCCCACTGTAATGACAGACTGGTTGATATATATATATTTTTATTAGAGCAGAATAAAGGCCATTGAGTGATTATGAACCAGGAACATATACCTAAACCTTATAATCCCTACAATTCTCCCATTTTTTTTTTTTTTTTTTTTTTTATTGTGGAGGAGATAAGACCAAGTCAGAGAATTCTGAAGTGGGGACTGCAGCATAGGAAACATTCACATGTGTATGGCATGTTTGAACAGGCATAAGGGAAGTGGACACCTTGGTACACTGTTTCTTACAACAGGAAATGGCAAGAGAAACAATACAACAAAAGGACAAGGCAAAAATTAAAAAGATGCCAGCAGAAATTAAAAGGCCTTTTAGACCAGTACCTAGCGAGTGAAACCAGGAGGTAAGGGATGAAAACCAATTACCTACATTCAGTCCTCCCTTAAAGTCATCAATATGTAAATCTGACAGGTGGTGTATCTTATCCATAGCATTAAGCACAAACACTGAATGATTCGCTATGACCGTACAATAAATAGTGGCATTAATAAAAGAACAAAGACCTCCCTCAGAGGCAAGGAGCAAATCTAGCGCTTGTCTATTTTGTAGGATCATTTGGGTATTTTGCTCTAGGGACTCTGATAGCTTAGTTATAGAATCAGTAATAGCTTTCATTTGTACATGAAGCAAACATTGTAACCGGCGTATAGCCATTCCTAATTCAGCAGTGAGGGCAGGGGTAGCAAAAGGAATCCATGCTGTCCATGATAAAGCATCTATTCGTGTTTTGGTCAAGGGGTAAGTAGAATTAATATATTCAAAAGATGCCTGTATGGCCTCATCTTCAGAAACGTTCGCATCCCATGGACCTGATCCTACTAGAGAGCGTTTAACTCGCTGGAGGAGTGAATGAGTTTTGTGTGAAACATTTAAAGGAATAAGGGCAGAATAGAGAGATACACGGACAAGGGTACAGGGCAAGTGAGAAATATTAATTTTCTGTAATAAGGCTTCCCCACAAAGAAAATAGTGACCTGTTAAAGCAGAAATCTGTGTAGAGGAACGCCATTTTCTTGGAAATGTATTAATATTACCCAAATAAAGGTTAGATTGTAACTTCCCATGACTGTAGGTAGAGCGCTGAGACTGGGGAGTATAGCAGGAACTAAAAGGGACTTTACCTTCAAGCCAGTAATCATAATGACCAGAAGGTAAATAAGGACCCACAAGTAGGGCATCCTGCCAATAATTGGAATCCACTAGCAAAGGCACTAGGGTGATATTATCTGCCGGGGACAGGGTGGAGGGGTTAGCAGTAAATTGTGACAAATACGTAGAATTACCATGGCGAGGAACAAACGTTCCAGCAGCTATATGCCAAGAAGCATTTTGGACATTATAAGTAATATTGCAGCGAGAGGAAAATGAAAGAGATGCATTAGTCACAAGACAATAAGTAAATCGCATCTCTAAAGGAACATAAACAAAGAAAGGTTCACTGGAGGCATTCACAGACTCCCATGTGTCAGTACAGTCTATGGATTCAAAACATGGAGCAGTAAAGTTTTTGTTGTCCCAACAAGAGACCTTTCCCATTAATTCCGAGAGGGACAAAGGATAAACTGCTACGGGAGCATATTTTACAGCTTTAGGGATGGGGGTGCATATTAAACAATCAGAAACATTAGTTAAGCGTAAAATATCCAGAACAGATGATTGCCATAAATTGGAGGCAGATGCTGTAGCTCTAGGATGACGGGAAAGGACAGAAGGACTTTGATTATTTAAAAACATAGCTAACTGACCATCAAGGATAGTTGATTTCCAGGTATTGGGAAGAGGGAGGGACCTAAGGGAACGATTCAGGGAGGAGGTGGTAGTGGTGGGGGGTGACTTAGTGGCAGGGACACAAATGAAAAATAAAAGCCATGCTAGGAGAATCGCAAATAACATGAAACAATATAAAAAGGCATACTTAAGAGCAGGAGAGGCAGACATGTTATAGAAGATTAATCAAAGTCCAAAGCACAGTTCAAGGAACCCAAAGGTGGGCAATATGAGTCCAGGTTTGGCCAGAGTCCAACAGAACAGCAAAAGGAGTGGACGCAGAAACAATATGGGGTCCTGAATATGTTGGATCTTGCCAGGAACTTCGATGAGGATTTCTGCGATAAACTTTGGTCCCAACTGGAATCAGACTTTCCTTGGGAAGAGATGGATGTTGATCACGGATGGCACAGCGTCGGGAGATTTCTGCTAAGGCTAAACGCAGACCTGCAATGTAAGGAGATATAGAGTCTGGTAAGGAAACAGACGTTTCAGACAGATTGTATAGCAACAATCGCCTGCCAGTACATATTTCATGTGGTGTTAGAGCAATATTCTTCAATGGGCGATTCCTGAGCTGAAACAAAGCTAAAGGCAGGGCCTGTAACCAGGAAAAACCTTTGTCTGATTGAATCAAATGCAGTGCAGTCTTGAGCAGGCCATTGGTCCGTTCGGCGAGACCATTGGAAGTGGGGCAATAGACTGAGACATACTTCCAGTGCAGGTTCACTGCTGTAGAGAAAAGATGCATTAATTGATTCTGGAAGTGAGACCCATTATCAGAATAAACAGTTTGGGGAATGCCAAAACGGGGAAACAAATGTTGTGAAAAGCATTTGAAAACTTCAGCTGCAGTTTCCTATTTACAGGGAAAAGCCTCCACCCATTTGGAGAATGAACAGACACAGACAAGAAGGAATCTGTATCCATCTACACGGACCTGCATATCTGTGAAATCTACATACCAGGAAATGAACGGACCCTGAACAACGGGGAGATGACCTTGTAGCATTTGTTTGCCCTTCACAGGAGAATTCTCTAAACATTGGGGACACTGCTGGCACAATTCCTGCACCCCGGCCCTAAGACGGGGGTACCAGAAGAGCCCAGAAATTTGTGCACAAATGCTGGAGGCAGGGGCATGGGCTACAGAGTGTAACAAGTGACACAATTGTTGTAAAGACCAGAGTGAAATGCAAGCCTTTCCGGATGGGTGAACCCACAACTGTTTGTGCTCTGAACATCCTAACAATTTCCACTTCTGCACTTCATCTTGCAGAAAATTCTGCTGATAATCCCGGAGTGAGGGTAAGGGATAAGTCTTTGCTCGTGTAGTAACTAAAATGGGGACAGCATCTGTAACTTGTCTAGCTGCTTCATCAGCCAGAGCATTTCCGAAATGTAAGAAACCATAACGTCTGGAGTGGCCAGGGACCCAGTTACAAGAAGTTAGAATACCTTTCTGCTGGCGCTGCAGTAACAGGTCATACAAGTATAGAATCAATGATTTGGGTACAAGCTGACTACTAGATGAAGTAACAAATCCCCGCTGTAACCAAATCTGGAGGTACTCCCCACACAATTTTTTAACATACTGTGAGTCAGTGTAGAAAATCAGTGGCGTTTCCGGACGTTCCTCTAGGACAGCTAATATAGCACACAATTCAGCTGCCTGTGCTGAATATCCCTGATCCGAGTCCAGAGCATACTGTAAGCGATGCTCAGACACTCCATCAGGAGTCACCAGCACAGCAGCAAATCCTACAGCACCCTTCTGTTCTGATCCATCAGTAAACCAAATTTCACTATCTGGTGGCATGTCAGAGGGTGATACCATAATGGATAAAATTTCCTCATAGGGGGAGTCACATACTGGGGTATGAACATCTACCGCTGTCTGTAGCCAACTTAGTGGGCACGTGGAGGCAGTGAGAGGGCGGAAAATCACTCCACTGTTCAAAATAGATGCACAGGCTTGCTGTAATTTAGTCGGGGACAAATGTAACGTGTCTTTGTTTAGAATAGCCTTCAGTTCAATGGACTGATAGAGAATCAGGGTAGTGGGACTGAAAATAGACAAAACTTTCTCTATTGCTGCTGCGACCGCAATGACTACTTTTTCAAGGTCAGGAAGGGGGAGTTCTGTACACCCAAAAGTACCAGACAAGAATGCCAAAGTAGAAACCCTGTCCTGAAATAGTATGGCTGCCCAAGCTTGAGAACCTGTCACTACCATCAGTTGAAAGGGTTTGTGATGATTCGGCAAATGTAAGGCTGGAAGACACTTTAAATCTTCCAAAATGGACTGGAGCACGCTTACAGCACAAGGGTCTAAAGTAATTTTGTCTGAATTTTTTACACCACCCTTCAAATAAGGGCGGAAACAAAGAGTCCGAGAACTAAAAGCTGGGATCCAATTTCTACAGAAATTCAGGGTGCCCAAAACAGAGCGAAGTTCTCTCACTGTACTGGGGACGGGTAACTGTAAGCCATGTTGTACTGTCTTATCTCCCACCTGAATAGATCCTTGGCTTAACTGGAACCCCAAAAAGGTAACTGTTGTCTGCACGAGTTGTGCTTTCTCTGCATTTAGTTTGTACCCTTTCTCATGCAGTTCCTGTATTAACTTCTGTGTGTACTTCTGCATTTGTGCATAGTCTGACCCAGACAGTAAAATGTCATCTACATATTGTAGCAAACACATCTCTCCAGGGAGATGTGAATTGAAATCCTGTAAATCTTGTGAGAGAATCTGGGAAAATATACTAGGACTATCGACATACCCCTGAGGTAGTCGTGTCCACTGGTAATGTACTTGATCAAAAATAAAAGCCAGTAAGGGTCTAGAATCAACATCAATTTCTACACTAAAAAAGGCATTTTTCAAATCTAATACTGTAAAATATTTGTACAGTTGTACTGTATTCAATGTGGTGGCTGGATTTGCAACTGCCGGAAATTGAGTTTCCACTACTTGGTTAAGTGCACGGAGGTCATGCACAATGCGCCACTTGCCATTAGGTTTACTAACTGGAAAAAGAGGGGTATTATATGCCGAAGTACTGTGTTCTATTATGCCATGTAGTTTAAGCTGATTAATTTCCTCTCGTGCACCCTCTATAGCTGCCTGCTGCAAGGGGTATTGGGGCAATTTTGGACCCTCTTTCCCTTGTTTTAATCGTATGTGAACCGGTGTACCTCGTACCCGCCCATATGGACTAAGGAGGTAAGTGCCAGTTTCACTTATCCCTGCGGATTGAAATGCTCCTGCCACTAAGGTGACTTGGGCTTTTACAATTAAATCTCGTCCCATCAAATTTATAGGACAGTGAGAGGCATACAAAAAACTATGGAAGATGGCAAATTGTGGCCCTTTCACCCAAATTGGATTAGTCACGGGGGTTTTTACTGGCTTACCATCAAACCCAGTAGTCATTACACTGTCTCTGCCAATGGTTCCACCTATGGGCATGGTGTTCAGAACAGAAAGTGTAGCTCCAGTATCAATTAAGAATTTCATTACTTGGTCATTCAAAGTTAATTCAATATGGGGCTCCTCTGTTCCCAGTGTCACCTGCATATTATATATACCTAGTCATTGTCTATTTTCCCTATTGCCATAGCCTGTCCTATTTGGGGGCTGCCAGGTAGGGTATTGGCGGGGTCTTGCAGGTGGTGGGGGACCTTGGTCATATCGTCGCCGCCCTCCCGGTAGTGGGGCACGGCAGACCCGTTGCAGGTGACCCCTCTCACCACACCGCCAACAAGTGAAATCTCTCTCCCTGTCCTGCTCTTGTCTGGGGAAGGATCGTGGTTCCTGACACGTGAGCTGACCATGCTTTTGAACATTCAAAACTCGCATGAATTGTCTATACATGTCTTCAGAATCACTGTCTACACTACTGTCACTCTCACAATCATCATTGATTTCATCAAGTTGTTTCTGCTGCTCTTTTACTTGTTGGCGTAAAGCCTTTATCAATTTTGTATCAGCCGCAGATCTGCTGACCTTTTCTCCCTTTTTCTTCTCCTGTTCTATTTCTTTCAATTGTAAATTGAATAAACGAGCTTGGGCAGCCTTTCTGTCCCTCTCTGGTTTATTCAATTCTTCCTCAGCTTGTCTGACAAAATGAAAAATATGTGCCTGTTGTTTCTGCCATGGTTCTGATTCTAATGCCACTATGTTTTTTAGCTTTAACTGGATAGGCAAAGGTAAGGTATTGCAGAGAGTCTGAAAAAACATGAGAGCCATGTTAGGGTCATTGTGGGGTACACCCATCTGGGCCTCCCATAAATCTTGAAATTTAGCCAAATAAGCACTAATATCTTCCCCAACCTTAAATTGCATTGAAGTAAGTGGTCCCATACTTCGTTGGGTGGGATAAATGTCCCTCAAGGAGTCCCATACCATATTACGATAAAGATTAAAAAGTGCCCCATCATACTGGGGATGATGTACCATAACCCCTCTGATATGGGCATTTTGAAAAACTTGATTAGCCGCATTATTACCCAAAATTCGGGCTAGTAGGGCTTTTACATCTCCAATTGCTAAAGTATAACCTGCTGTTAATCGTTCAAATTTTTGTATCCACGCTCCCGCTCCCTGATTCAGGGGAGGGAGTTGCTCGGCCAGATTAGTCATATCGGTAAAACTCCAAGGGATATGTATTTCTTGCCCGTGGGGAGTATGCCGCACGGGAAATATCAAATGATTAGGTGTTTTTGGGTTATTGGGATCTTGTCCCTCATACTTTTCCCATACCCTTAAACCTGCATCCATATACTTATAGTCCCATTATGGATCTCCCTCCCCTCCACGGATACATCTACGAGCTAGGTTTAAATCTGTAGTATTCAGGGACCCTTGTTCTGGCCAAATTCTCATTTGAGGGGCACAGGCTGTAGTCCACCCATGTAAGTTTGAACTCCAATGATATACATAAAAACCTTCACCTCCTTCTTCATTAAAAACAAAATCTACAGGGGTTTTCTTAGGTTGAACTGCTTCTTTAGAATTCTGCACGGGTAGGCAGTGATATTCGTGGGCTCTGGTCGTCCTGTTCCTAATATCCTGCCTACTCTCACATGTTTTTTTAGAAAAATAATCACGCTCCCATTGACCTTCTGGTAAATCAATACTACCAGGGAATTTGTCCGCTGACATCACTGGAGACCTATCGCAATTAATGGAGTCAAGGACAAAGGGAGTGGACTGTACTTGGGTTTGATCACCCCCTGTGGCCCCCAGCAATGACTGGTCACATACCGGGGGCTCAAGGATTGGATCAGGGGTCAAATGTAATTTACCTGCTACCTGAACCCATCCCGTATGCTGTTCCCGGCGGGGAGATGCAGACCGGGATCTTCTACGTGGTTGGGAGTTACTATTTCGCATTATGTCTTCCAATTCCCGATGGGGATATATTGGATTACATGGGGGAGTCTCAATAAGAGATGGTGTTTTTTTTCTCATCCCAGTATCTAACTCTTTCCTTGTGTATTTCTGCTGGTCTTTTGTCTTTAATTTTATCTTTAGGTCTGTCCTCTAATTCTGTCTCCTTGGGGTCTAAATCTATGGAAGGGTCTGCATAACCTATCGCTGCCATTGTACGACTCTCTGTCGTCCAATAGGGGGTGGATCATCACTACTGAGGGTTTTTGGATCTACCTGTTTCATCCACATGGAAATGTACCTTAAGTGTTTCAGCTGACTAGCCCCAGTTTTATGAAATAAAACATAATCCCTAATTTTTACTAAACAACGACCATCAAAGGACCCCTCTGGTGGCCAGCCAAGAGGAGTTCCAGGAGCAGCGCTCCATTTTGCCCATTTAAGGCAAACTTTCAATATTTCCTTTCCTAATAAGGGATTATCTCTCATCATCCGTTCAACCGGAGTCACTGGGGAAATTTGGTTTACCATTATGTCCTGATTGCCATCTTTCTTTCTCCTAAACAGAGACATGATTCCTATGTGCAACCTTTTATTTAAGGGTCTCAATACCCACCCTCTTTATTTACAGAGGAAGGAAGTGCACGAAATGTCCAGGACACCTTTCTAACAAGAATTCGCTTCGTTCAAGCCCAGTCAATCTCCTCGCGGAGGTATGGAACCGTGAGCAAGAACACACACACGCTTCGTGTCAGATGACACGTACTGTCTCAATCACTTATCACTCAGTCCCAGTTTATAACAGCAAATTATTCTTACACTTTATTCATATAACAAAAACAAAAATGCATATAACAAAGACAAAAATTAAACAACACTTACCAAGCTTGGTTAAAAATACTCACGACGCCGTCATTACAGCCGCCGTCATCCTAGGGAATCCGTCACTCACTTCTTCTCCGGTCTCTACTACGCACCGGAAACATACTTCCCTCTTTCTTGAGGGGAATCCAAATCTTTAAATTTGTATCTTGGTCATAAAGACCCACCCGTAGCCCAATCCCGGGTTTCGTCACAAATTGTAAAGCCCTGTTACTTACAAGAGACCGATTACTAATTAAAGACTAATTTCCTGTATAGTCCAGATCCAAAAAGTCAGTACAGGTGCAATCAGAATCTCTTTTTATTAGATAACTGATGGACAAATACAGGCAAGGGAGAGGAGAATTTCTGTCAGTCCTCAGACATCAGAATCCCTCCTCCCACTGAGTACAATAGTCGTGTTAAATATATACATTTTTCTGATTTCCGTATACGTGCACAGCTCCCAAATCTATCTTCCCCCCTTGTATCTCATCTCCTCTTGCCATCTGTTTCCTGTTACTTCCTTTCTATCCCCTTGTTCCTGTTTTAATACCCACTCAAGTTCCTTTTCGTTTGCTCTTACGCCATACCTTCCAACCATCAACTGTCTTTTTCTTCAGGGCTTGATGTGCTCAGCATATTCTTCTTTGCATGGTTTCCTGTGTATGTGCCTTCTGCAAAAAAGTCTCTGCATGGACCCTTCAATCCAAGCATACACTTTTCTAAGGCTTATAATATATTTATGCTGGCCTGTTTCTTCTTGCCCACTGTAATGACGGACTGGTTGATATATATATATTTTTATTAGAGAAGAATAAAGGCCATTGAGTGATTATGAACCAGGAACATATACCTAAACCTTATAATCCCTACACCGTTCTGCATGCAGATGTCAAGCAAGAGCTGGAGGAATTGTGAAATGCAGCGGGGGGAGCTACTTGGCTCGAAGTCCTCTGCCAGGGTACTGGCATAGAGTCTGGAATCACTGCCATCGGAGACTGCGTCTGATGACTAGGTGTCACATGCACGTGCTCGATCTGAGCCATGAAGTTGCAGATCCTTGGACTGGGAGTAGTCCTCAGAGGACCTCCCTCACAAGTCCAAGACATTATCCAAGTCCGAAGTCTGATCCCGGAGCAGGAGGTAAGACCTCCGGTACCTGGCCTTGGAGTCTTCGACCCAACGTCGAGGGCAATGGCTGAGAGCAGCCCTCAAAGTTGTCCTAGTGGGAAGAGACTCCCACTGCATCAGGGGGATAGGATTCTGTCCTTCGTGATCACCATTGGTGATTCCCCTTTGAGGGAGCTGGCTTTGGGTTTGATGCCTTCAAGGCCCGAACCAGTTGCTGTGGAGCCTACTGCCATCAAAGCCAGGATGGCAGCCTTGGATTGCAACATGCTGCCTTCCTCGAGACACAGCGGGGCCAGATGCCCGGAGCCTCCAGGTCGTCGTTGCCAACAATGAAATGATTTGCTTGCTCAGAGCTGCTTTGGTCAGCCTCCCATTCAAGGCATGACTCGCCTCCGAGCACCTCGGGGTTGGCGCATTGGACACCTCACCTTCCATTGACACCGGGGCTCATCGCTCCAATGACTGTCCAGGCCTCGAGCTCTTGTCCGACTCCAAGACAAGCTGGGAGACCGACAACGAGTCGCCTGATACCATGTTACATTGGAATGTCCCTTCTGAACTGTCTCCCCCTCAGGAACGCCAAAGGCCCCACCCAAGGACCTCAGGTTCCTCGACTTTGTCCGGGGGGTGTCAAAGGCCTTGGTTTTTGAAAGCAAGAGGAGGGGTAAGATTGGAGCGCGAGAAAGTCATAGGAATCTTCAGCGAGACAGTTCAGATAAGCTTGTCATTGAGCCTTTGCAAGCGAAAACTGTCTCTGGAATCAGAGCAGGGGGATGGTCAGAAGAGATGCTTTCCCTGCTATTCTTTGCAGATGTCACAACTATTTACCCTGATCCTGGAAGACTTCTATCTGCTCTGTGGGCTGCCCCAGGATAAAATGTCGCACATTGTCTGTTGTGTTTCTTTCCTCTGAAGTGCCGTTTTCTGCAGATGAAGTGCTGTTTTCCTGCAGATGCAAGCATCGTTATCTTGGAAAACTTTCATCTACAGTGCTGGGATCAGATATCGGATGCCTTTCATCTCACCTGTACGGGTCGCCGTGAGACCTGAAGTTTCGTTTCTTAGACTGTCAGCTGTGTCCATTGCCAACAGCCGCTGGTGAAGAAAGTTGGTCTGTGTTTGAAGATATTTCCAGACATGTGTATCCTGCAACTTCGTTATGTGAGACTTCAACTCTTTTTGTGCTACAAGTGAGACTGTCTGTGGATGGCTGTACGGTAAGACACTGATAAATTTGTACAAGAACCTGTACGCAGTTCATAATGTGATTTTGCCAACTTCTCCCTGGATTTTCAGTATGACTTGGCAAAGAAAAAAAAGATGCAGTTTTGTTTTTATCTACTCTTTTTGAAGGTTAGTCTTGCATATTTGCAAAGGCCCTAGAACCTGCATTATCTGATAGGAAACTCAACCATTTCTTTTTAGTTTATTATGTGAATAATTTGTTTTTACTGTAAATTGAATTACATATATTACTGGTCAGATTTCTTTATTATATTGCTAAGTTAGGTTTAAGGGTTAAATCTGTTTAAACTGTGGGTTGTTTTGTAAACATGTAACTTTCTGGGAATTGTCTTAACACTCTCTGGTCAGAAGGATCAGAAAGTCTCTCTGTCTCTCCGTTATCGCAGTTGAAGGTTTGTTTGTTTTTTAATGCTACAATGTACTGGGAAATGCGCCATGTTTTAGATGTAAACATATACTGGGAAGAGTGCCATGATTATTGTAAACTATTCAAATGGTTTGTAGTTTTTTTTTTTATGTTTCTATTATCTGTGTGCTTTGCAAGTCTTCACGATTGGTTGTAAACCAGAGCAAACTAATGAAATAACTTTGGGGCTCCCGCAATGGCTATATTGTTTAATAGCAGTATTTTTTTCCACTTAAAACTTCCTGGTTTCTGGTTCTGCAGCGACGGCTAGCAGACAAACCTGCCAATGAACAACCATTTTGCAGACGCGTGAAAAGAAAACCAGCGAGTTGTTTTTCAAGTATCAGTGTTACTGACATTGCAGTATGTAGCACTATTACAGATGACTTTATTTTCTCTTTTATCTCCTTTTGAAGATATCTCTTTTGAAACCCCGTTTTGAACTTCGTGATGTTTCGGGCAGCTGAGAAACGGAATCATCTGTTTATTTTGCCCTGCTCATCTTTTGTTTTTTATTTGCCTTGTTTCAGGACTGGTACTGTAGGGATAGTTTAGGGAAAGGTATTAAGACTCCTGCCTGCTGAATTCATGTTGTTTTATTTTGATTTTGCACCCTGTTTTGGTATCTGTTCTGTATCAGAGGAGGGAGACGGTGTCCCTACTAGGGCACTATGATACAGCCTCTGATTAAATAAAGCTTTTCCTTTTTAGCCCTTATGGCAGTGTGTGTTTCCCCGGACACTATTTGAAATAATTAATGGATGCCTTGGCAATTATCCCAGACACCAGGTGTTGCGCAGCGCTATCTTAACTTATTGTGTACGGTTGTACTCAGCTTGTTTGTTTTCCTTTTATTGCAAGTGACTTCTTCTTAACGGGATGGCAAGTACTTTATATCTGGGATCCGCAGAATTGTTTTAGCAGAAGTGAAGTCACCAGGTTGGGTCCTGCTTACGACTGCATCCGAAGACACTCCCAGCTCCGGAGTTCCTGGTCCATGTCGTGTGTTCCTTGTGGGATATTCAGCTTGTAAAGTGAAAAGACATTCTCAACGAATGCATCTTATACGGTGGCCCCCTCACCAGTCCAGAAAGTGGCTTCCTGTGTCAGTGAATCAAGGATTTGCAGCAAAGAGTCTTATTGGACAACAGTGATATTGAAGAAAAGGACTTTTATGATTCAAAGTATTTTCTGAAAGAACAACAGAGACATTACAGAGAGATTATTGTATTAAGTAAATTCTTTATGGACTATTCATGTAAAAAAAAATACTTTTATATAGCATGTAAAATGTTTTTATGTATTTATAGTAAGACCTAGAAGGATGAGGTTAGTTTAGATTAGTATTTTCCTGATATATATGTAATGACCTTTAGGTACTGAACCTCTACTTAATAAAGTAATTGTGATTTAGAGGGCCAGTATAGCAATAGTATATCTCCTCATCATCTTAAGAAGAGTATTAAGAAGAGTAGCTATAAATTTAGTTTGTCTTAGAATATTTTTGAGAATATTTTTATTACTATGCATATTGGCTATGCATATTTCCTAATCTAGTCCTAGATGTGCTGTGGCAATTTCTTAGTGAAGCAGTATTGTATTCAGAATCATGATGATGTTAGAAGGAATATCCAAATATTTTTGAGGCACATTTACACTTGATGGAAAAAACATTTTAAGTTATCAAAGTTTGTTGCTTGTCTTCCAACAGTGACAGCTCCTCAGCATGGAAGTTTACCAAGAGTTAGGCCTAGGACCTTTGAGGAGTTTTGTGACAAACACAGAACCTAGAGTAATTAAAGATATAGGTATGAAGATCCTATGTACAAGTTCCTATATTTCAGTAATTTACAAGTAATGTCAGTTAATGGGAACCAAGTGTGTAGTTCTAGCTACCCTTTTTGGATGCCTCTAGTTCAGACCTAGGCATACTTAACCAGAGTTAAAGTGAAATAATTTAATGGTCATGCCTCAGAGAGTTTTGAGTAATTGGGTAATTGTATGTAGAATATATCCTGTCCTCAGTGAGTTTCTGAATCTCACATCTTAGCGGTTCAGCATTTTGCTGCAGCTCATTGTATTTGTTTACAAGCCAGACATTGCTGTTATCTGCCTCTCTTAAATATTGTCTGCTTGGTAATTTAGTTTTTGTGATTTGGCAAAAGTAGAGCATCTTTTGCATGTCTGTTCAGCTCCTCCAATCTTTTGTTCTCCTGCTGTAGTTCTTGTAGGCTCGCCCCACGACAGCCATGTTTCTTCTTTTGTTGCAATAGGGCTACAGATGTTTCTTCAAGTTGTCCACGTTGTTTTTGCATTGTTAATTTTGGATTGTGCATTTAGGGATTTTCATGTGCAGAATGATCACATGTGTTTTGAGGTTCTTGTATGTTTTTCCTAAAACTGTGAACGTTTCTCTCTGCACTTCTAATTCTCTTTCTTATTCTCTTCAAACACTGGTTTACTGTTTGGTATATTGTGAAACATAGTCTTCTGGTATTTTATTTTTGTTGTGCTGTTTTTGTAATCTCCAATTTGAGAATTGATGTTTCGGTTAGTATTTTTTGTAGTGCAGAGTTTCCCAGAGGTTGGTTAGGTGCTTGCTATATAGCTCTGATGGATACCCTATAGTGAATTGAACTATTAATTTGTTGTCAATCTCAAACAGATCTTTAGGAAGAAAAAGGGATGTTTCCCCTCAGGATGCAGTCATAGTGACTGCTCTGTTTTTTTTTACTGAGGCAATTAGTGTGTATTGCAAGGTCCAGTAAACATAGTGTCAGCTTATGCAGTCAGGAACGGAATGATTTTTAGATTTTCTCCCAGCAAAGAAAATGCTGTATGCAGAGTACTAGTTGATTTTTGTTGTAGTATGCTTGATACTAATGGAAAAATAGTGAAAGGTCTATTGGATGAAGTCAGAAACAGTACTTTTGTTCCAAGTGAGAGTTATGTAAATTCCTTTTTAGCTCTCACTGATTCTTGGTCCTTCATACTGGAATTCAGTATTCAGTATTCAGGCCTTTGCAAGGCCTGTTAGCATTTTTGTTTGGTATTTTGGTGTTTCATTTTAGAAGTATTACTCCTCTATGTACTGACAGTTGTTTCTCTATGTCAGCACTGGTTTCTTTCCACCTCTACACCTTTCACAGCTTTCTGTAATCAGAAGTCAGTAGGATCACTGACCCCTGCAATAATGTTATGGATTGGCCCAGAATCCAGTTGTATTTCCACTTCAATGGCAATATATGAGTTTCCTTACTTAGAAATGATTCTTTACAGAATCAGAGGAGGGACTGAAAGCATGTATATTAGTATGGGGTGCCATACACTATTAGACTAACTAAAACTGAGAAAGAGTTAATTCTGTTCAGAACCTTGCTTAGAAATAAAACTTCATATATTAGCTTACTAGGTGAAGGTTTACATAAATAAAGAAAGGGCAGGTTGTACCCCAGCCTCTCTGTCTCAGGGATACCAGATAGCAGTCTCAGGGTTATTAACTAAAATACTCTCAGGGTTAGTAATTAGTAGATATCAAGAGGTATTAGCAGTAAACAATTATGTCAATTAGGTCATTCTATATCTTGGATTCCTGTATTGTCTCCTTATAATGGCCATGTAACAGTAAACAATTATGTCTTGGACTTCATTTATGGCTCCACATTGACCCACACCGAATAAGTTGACCTACAATATGATAAACATACATGACGTATAATGATAAAGTGAAATTATGCTGTATCATCTACAAAAGCCTTATAAATAAAGTGAACCATGGCTGAGAAGTTAGAGTAAAACAGGGAGAACGTGCTTCTCTCAGTTTCTCTCCACAAAGCTTTGGTGTATTTTTCTATAGAACTGTGTTGTATTTATTGCTGTATTTGATAACCTTCCCATTGTTTGTGAATGTAGTTATTTGTAGCTTCAAGAACCCAGTGAGGTTACTGGTGAGGAGAGAGTTAAGTAAGCTCTTCAGTTTTCACAGCCGAACTGGAAGATGAGGCCCATGCTGAGGACTTGGAGATTCTCCAGTACAAGGTCCTTCCGAGGCAGGCACTGACAGTGTTGATTCACCCTATCCTGGAGCGCTTGCTGTTCAGGATGTGGGAGAGCCTGGTGACGGTGCAATAGTGAGCTGGCAACTTGATCCCCAATATTTATTTATTTATTTATTTAGCATTTCTTTTATACCGCGCTATTAACATCAGTGCGGTGTACATCAAACAGAACATATACATTGCAGGCTAACTGCAATGTATTCACATTTGAACAGGGATTAAAACTTGGATAAACAAGGGTAAAACATCAACAGTTATTACATTGTCAAGTATCTACAGTTATTTACATGGTGAGTGTATTTCCCTATCGGGTCTACACCGAAAAGTATCTTGTGAATAGGTAGTGCTTTAGGGCCTTCCTGAATTGGGTTATGTTGGTGATAACTCTCATGTCTGGGGGGGGTTGAGTTGTCATATTGAGTTGGCAAGAGCCCCGGCTTTCAGAAGACACAGCTGCCTCACAACTCCATGGTGGAGTTGGCCATGCATCAGGTAAATTCATAAGACGCACTCCTCGGTGTCCCCTGATAGCGAGGCCTGCACCATGGATGGTTTTGGCAGAAAGTGCTACCAGAGCTCAATGCTCGCATTCCGCATCCAGGCTTACCAGCTGTACATGGACATGTACCTGAGGGGGCATGTACCTGAGGGACCTGGTGAAGGAGCTTGCCGGGTTCTCAGCTGTGCTGTCAGGTGAATCTCTCCAGTGCTTCCAGACCCTCGTCTTCTCTGCCCAAATGCTCCAAATTCCACTCGAACAACCTACAATGGCTTTGAGTATGTGACTCATGTGTCTGCAGTTGGCATTAGTACCCGTCGCCTGATTTAACTACAGTCCTCGGATTTGGAGCAATGGGTACAGAACAGCTCCCCTTCTGCCCCAGCTCTATCCCTCAAACATTCTGTTCATTTAATGTTCAGCTGTACATAATTGACCACAAATTAAGGTCACTGATGTCATTACATACTCTTTGTACATAGTTTACCTTGTATGTAAGTTAGCTTGAAACAATCTCCTGCATGCCCCCCTCACCCTTTGTTCTATGTAAAACTCCCAAGTTGTGCTGAAAACCGCATCATTTTTAGGTATAAAAATCCTGTTAAATAAATAAACTGGCCGATGTTACCTGCCAAGGAGAGACTTCTTTGGCAAACCCATGACCGACAAGGAGGCCGAGTTAGAGTCTGAGTTTGACCAGGACTAGGCTGTCCCAGAAGGCTTCAGGGGAAAAAGTCCTTCCAGCCAAAGGCGATAAAGGCTTACGGAAAATGCCCCAAATTTCTGGCCTATCAGGCTCCCCAACAGGGTCAGCAGGCAAGGGGCACAGCCCCTGTAAGCAGAAAGTCCTCTAAGCCCAAAACAATGCCCCAACCGCAGCCTTGGGGGGGGGCTTTTGACTCCTCTGGCATAGCCCATCTTCCCCCGAAGGTCAGGTCCCAAGGCATATGGAAAGACATTTTTCTTAGCTCACCTCTAGCTGGGCATCACCAGCGATGCCTGTGTGCTGCAGGTGGTACGGGAAGGTTACCTTCTGCAATTGACCAGACGCCACCTCGCATCTTTCCAGGGGAACTTCCCATGACCTCCCTGCACAGAGAGCTCCTGCAGAAGGAACTGATGAAGTTCAAGATGCTATCTCTTGGGAACATTACTGTCCTACCTCCGGCGGGGAGATTGGCTATGCTCCTTGGATCTCAAAGATCTCAAAATTGAAAGCAAGTTCTGCTACGAGGGGACATGGGATGAGGGTGAAGGGAGATAGATTCAGGAGTGATATGCGGAAATATTTCTTTACGGAAAGAGTAGTGGATCCATGGAATAGTCTCCCAGTGGAGGTGGTAGAGATGAGGACAGTAACTGAATTCAAAAAAGCATGGGACAAACACAGAGGATCTCTAAAGATAAAAAGGGGACTGTTGTTGATATGGAAGGACAGACTAGATAGGCCATGTGGTCTTCTTCTGTCATCATATTTCTATGTTTCTATACCCATATCCTGATTCACCCTCAGCACCATCAGTACCTCTACTTGGTCATTGGAGGCTGCCACTACCAGTACCAGGTGCTCCCCTTTGGCCTCTCCTTGGTCTCCTGGGTGTTCATCAAATGCCTGGCAGTAGTCGCCACTCACCTCCGCTTATTGGGAGTCTTTATCTTCCACTATCTGGGTGACTGGCCCCTAAAGGCCAGCTCACCAGAAGAGGTATGTCATATGGCCCACCATGCCTGGACTTGGGAGGAAAGTGCCCTCCAAATTAACCTCTTAGAATTTAGAGCTGTGATAAATGCCCATCAAGTGTTCCAGTCCCACCTGGTATGGGCCAGGTTGTCCTCGTTCAGACAGACAACCACTTAGTGATGTTTTTCATCAACAATTAGGGGGGAACAGGCTCGTACCTCGTCTGTTGGGAGGCAGTTTGGCTCTGGATCTTTGCCGTGGAGAAGGGCATGACACTCCAGGCAGTCTACCTACTGGGCCAGGACAATCTGCTCACAGATAGACTCAGCAGAGTCCATCAGCCCCACGAGTGGCGCCTCAACCCAGTGGTGGCCACTTCCATCTTTCAACTTTGGGGGACCCCGACATTGGACCTCTTCATCAGTCCCAAGAACGCGAAGCTGTGCGCTTCTGTTCCCAGAGGCTGACCCCGGAATGGGTGGCGACAGCTGCCTTTCTCCTGTCCTGGTCTGGGAGCCTGCTGTATGCGTAGCTGCCTACTCCCCTGGTTCCCAAGACCTTGCTCAAGGTTCAGTTGGACAGGCCTTGGTAATTCTCATTACTCCTCGGTGGTTCCCTCTGCTCCTGCAGCTGTCCTGAGCAGCCCCAATACCCCTTGGCCAGGCACCAGACTTGCTCTCGCAGGACAACGGGATCCTTCTCCATCCCAATCTCCAGTCCCTCGCCCCGACAGTGTGTATGCTGAACAGCTAGCCATAGTACACCTCCACCTCTCCTGGGATGTGGAGAGCATCCTACTGGTACTCACGGCACATGTCTGCCTTCAAATGGCATAGATTCTCTGTCTGGTGCGCAGAGAGGAATCTCAACCTCTTCTCTTGCTCGGTGCAGGACATCCTGCAATATCTTCTGCACCTCTCCTGGGCTGGTCTAAAATCCAACTCCGTCAGGGTTACACCTCAGCATCCTGGTGGCACATCATCACCTCGTTGATGGCTAGCCCGTCTCTGTGCACCCCCTTGTGGGCCGTTTTATGAGGGGGCTTCTCCTTATGTGGCCCCCTGTCCGCCCACCACCGGTGATGTAGGACCTGAACGTTATCCTCGGGAAGCTAATGGCTCCCCCTTTTGAGGCTCTGGCTACATGTCATCTCAAGTTCTTGCCGTGGAAAGTAGTGTTTCTGGTAGTGCTCACTATAGCCAGGAGAGTTAGTGAACTGCGGGCATTGGTGGCTCATGCTCCCTACACCAGGTTCCACAAAAACAGGGTCGTTCTCTGGACTCACCCAAAATTCCTGCCTAAAGTGGTGTCTGCTTTTCACATGAACCAGGAGGTGGTCCTTCCCACCTTCTTCCCCCGGTCTTTCATATCCTGAGCGGAGGCCTCACTGCACACCCTGGATTTCACACCCTGGATTTCAAGAGGGCACTGTTCTCCTAACTCCAGAAGACACAGGCCCATCACCACTCATCATAATTGTTCGCCTCCTATTACATCAACAGGCTTGTAGTTGAGGTCTCTAAGAGTACCCTGTCTACCTAAGTGGCAGACTTGCATCTCTTTTGCCTATGAGCAGGCTGGAATCTCTCTGGAGCGTCATGTTACTGCATATAATGTGCGCGCCATGGCTTGGTCGCCCTTCAGGATATCTGCCAGGCCATCTTCTGGTCTTTGGTCTGTACCTTCACAGTGCATTACTTAATTTATTAACTGGAATATATCAGCTCTGGGAAATGTGCATCGCTAACGTCTTTGCGTTTTGTTTAGTACAAGAGGAAATTAATGTATAGTTTTATTTTTCCAATGTTGCTGTACATTCCAAGTTTGGCTTTTGGGGTTGCCAGTTTAATTATTGTCTTCATATTTTTAAATTATGATCCCTTGTTCTTTGTTTGGTGATGGTCTTGTTCTTCATGTGTAACCGAGCTGAGGTATTCTGTTCATGTAGTTTCTATGAGACTGTGCCACTTATTCTCTTTCCCCAGTAGGAGATGTATTGGTGTTCTCTGAGATGTATTGGTTTAATATTTGTAGTGTTGCCTTTTTGATAGACAAGGTTGGTGCTTTGTGTGCCCTGGTAGTGCTGTTATGATACCGCGAGTTTGCTATGGATTCTAAATGAGCAGGGTGTATAGTACTTCCTAATGTGCTTGGCAGTTGGCACTGGAGTATAGTCATGTAGAAATCTGGTAGTCTGTTTAACTCCAGAAACAAGCAGGAATGCAGACTTCATATATGGATGAATGTCACTAACTGATCCTGTGCAGGAATGCTCACCCAGCATCCAATAGGAAAGCCTATGGGAGCTCTCCACTGCACCTGCAAGTGTACCGGTACCATATCAGTCACTGATAAACATGACTGGTGTCTAAAATGTTTGGGCCCTGACCATCAACCCAGTTCTTGTCCTTTGTGCCAGCAAATAACAAAGAAAGGCCTGAAGAACCGAGTCAGACAGCATGGCTCGTTGTTCACCCCGGACTCTATTTCAGTGGCTTCCGCTTCATCGAGGACATCAACTTCCTCTCATAGGTCTCAGGTTTCTTCAAAGTCCAAACATAAAAGTAAGTCAAAGTTTTTGGCCGCTCCTAAGTCATCGGCATCAAAGACCGATACCGAGACCAGAGAGAAGTCCCAGCATAAGCATCGTGACTCCCCTAGGGGGCTTCCAATGCAGACCAGCCAGCCAAACAACCCCAGCAGGAGGACCTGTCCTACAAAGCATAGGAGGGGCACCGGGACGCTACTGAGGAATTGACCTTCGGAGAGCTACCAGTTCCATGTTCTGAGATAGTGGCTCAAAGCCCTGTGGGTGATTCCATCAGACATTGGCCATCTCTGTACATCAGTGCATGCTGGCTTTCAAGAGGAATTTGGCCAAACTCCTGGCAGTGCTGATAGCATCGAGAGCTCCAGGAGTGCAGGCTTCAGCACCAAGCCTATAGCCAGGTGTATCTGTTCTGAACCTGGCCCTCAAACCAACATTGTTAGAACCCCTAAGGTTGATGCCTTCGTTGGAACCATCTGATACCTCTGGTACCCAACAGGCTCAAACTGCCATAGCTCTCGATTCTGATACCTCCGAGCATCGGTATCAGCATCGACCCTCGACGTCCATGAAGCATCAGGGTCAAACACAAGACCACTGATACTTTGATTTCTTACCAGACTCTGATTCCATTTCTTCAGAATCTGACGAGAGATCACTTGATTCCCAAGACCTTCCATACATCCCTTTGGACCCTTCGCCGCCTTAAGAACAGTGTCCCCACCAGAGGATATGTCCTTTTAGGACTTCATACGTGACTTGGCAGCAGGGCTTGCCATCACAATAGCCTTGGAAAGGGAACTGAGGATAAAGGTCTGAATCATATCTCCCCCATCCCTCCTCTCCTCCAGAGTGTACATATTTAGGTCTTCAAGTATCTTCTCATACGTCTTCTGACGCAGGCTCCAAATCATTTTGGTCACCTTCCTCTGAACAGTTTCCAGTCTTTTTATATCCTTTGCAAGATCTGGTCTTCAAAACTGAACCCAATATTCCAAGTGAGGCCTCACCAGTGACTTGTACAGTGGCATTAGTATCTCTTCCTTTCTGCTGATAATTCTCTTTGTATGCAACCCAGCATCCTTCTGACTTTTGCCACCACCTTGTTGCACTGTTTCGCCACCTTGAGATCCTTAGAACAATCACTCCAAGGTCTTCTCCTGGTCCGTGCACACCAACCTCTCGTCCCCTGTCGCGTACAATACCCTTGGATTTCTGCTTCCCAAGTGCATGACACTGCACTTCTTCACAATAAATCTTAACTGCCAAGCATTAGACCATTCTTCCAGCTTTTGTAGATCTTTCCTCATGTTCTCCACTCCCTCAGGCGAATTCACTCTGTGCAAATTTTTGTGTCATCTGCAAAAAGGCAGATTTTTCCATCAGTCCTTCAGCAATATCACTCACAAATACCAGTCCCAGGACCAAACCCTAGGGCACACCACTAATCACCTTCCTTTCATCCGAATGTTCTGTTTACCATCACCTTCTGTCATCTGTGATTCATCCAATTTCTGATCCAGTTCATCACCTTGGGACCCATCCCCCAAGCTGTTGAGTTATTGATAAGTCTCTGATGAGGAACAAGTATCAAAGGCTTTGCTGAAATCCAGGTAGATGACATCCATCATATGCCCTCTTCACCTACACCTCCATGCGACTGATTGGGCATCGTGGGTGGAAGTGAGAGCTGCTCGCCCTTCCCGCTCCCCCCACCAAGGCCCAATCGGGGCGCTGAAGCAAGCCTTTAAATGAGGCAGCCGGCGGGCGTGCCCATGCCTGGCGGGCCCGCGCCTAGGCGCGGCACGATGGCGAGACTGCTGCCGCCCTCACAGTCACCTCGCAGAGTGCAGCCGAAAGACCCTGTTTCCACCTCTACAACGTAAGCATTTACCCTGCTGCCGCATTGCATTGCATTGCTCTGAACTCCATTGCTACTACACTGCTTGCAATTAACAGTGCTGCCGCATTGCTTGTAGCGTTGCTATAACATTACATGTAACATAACATACTCTACCTGGCCTGTTGTACCCAATGCTATCTCATTACCTGTATTATAACCCAGCTGCCCCATCGCTTATAGCATTGCTACAACGCTACCTGTAACATAGCATGTTCTGCTTAGCCCGCTGCAATATAACATTTACCCTATTTTACCATGTCTTACCCCTGTTTTGCCCATGCTTGCACCCTCTATGGTTGTCTTGATTAGATTGTGAGCTCTGATGAGCAGGGACCATCTCTATTATTTGTCCTGACTAGTTTGTAAGCTCTGATGAGCAGGGACCGTCTGTTTGCCTCTTATTTAAATAGAAATGCGCTGTAGTACTAATAGTAGTAATGGGAGAAAACCAATCTGGTTTCAGCCTAACTAGATTTTTGCTCTGTGTATTTCTCGTCTTGATTAGATTGTAAGCTCCGACGAGCAGGGACTGTCATTCTTATATGTCTGTACAGCGCTGCGTACGAGTAGCGCTATATAAATGTTAAATAGTAGTAGTAGTAGCCCTTGATCTAGTTCTCTGGTCACCCAGTCAAAGAACTCAATCTTTATTTGGTAAGATCGTCCTTTGCTAAAACTATGTTGCCTCGGATCATGCAACCTGTTGGTTTCGAGAAAGTCCACTATTTGCTCTTTCAGGTGTGCCACCATTACTTTTCCCGCCACCAAAGTAAGGCTCACGGGCCTGAAGTTTGCCACGTCTTCCGTTACCTCTTTTGTGAAGAGGTACCACATCCGCCCTTATGCAATCCTGTGGAACAGCTCCTGTCTTCAAGGATCTATTAAAAACATCCTTTAACGGCCCTGCAAGAACCTCTCTGAGCTCTTTCAGTATCCTGGGATTTATCCCATTCGGTCTCATGGCCTTGTCCACTTCCAGTTTTGCAAGCTGTTCTAACACCTCATCGTCTCTGAATGGTGTGGCATCTACTTCATTCCCATTTTTGTACTTGGTCCTTCTCCAGGATTTTCTTTAGTAAAATCAGAGCAGAAGTATTTGTTTAGCATTTTTGCTTTTTCAGTATCACTTTCCACAGATCCATTCCCAGCACTTTTGAGTCCTGCAATTCCACCTCTGATTTTCCTCCTCTCTCGAATATACCTGAAGAAAGTTTTATCGCCACACTTCACATCTTTAACCACATTTTCTTCTGCCTTTGATTTTGCTACACTTATTTCTCTCTTTGTCTCTTTTAGTTTGATCCTGTATTCCTTTCTGTGTTCTTTGTTTGCGAACTTCTGAATTTTGTGAAAGCTATGTTTTTTGCTTTTATTAGTGCAGCCACTTTTTTGGAGAACTAAATAGGTTTCCTTTTCCTCTTGTTTTTATTTACTTTCCTTACATATGTATCTGTTGCCCCCTTTATTGCCTGTTTCAGTTTAGCCCATTGCAATTCCACTTCCCTAATCCCCTCCCACCCTGCCAACTCCTCCTTCAGGTACTTGGCCATTTTATTGAAGTCAGTGTTTTTGAAGTCTAGGACTTTGAGCTTGCTGTGATTGGACTCCACCTTGGCTTTTATCTCAAACCACACTGTGTGATAATCGCTGCTGTTCACATGGGTACCCACTCGGACATTCGACATGCTTTCTCTGTTGGTGAACACTAAATCCAGCATTGAGCTTTCCCTGGTTGATTCCATCGCCATTTGTCTAAGTAATACATCTTGGAAGGCATCCATAATTTTTGTAATACTTTCCAGATTTGCAGAAGGAATACTCCAATCCACATCAGGTAGATTAAAGTCACCTAATATGATAACATCTTATTTATTTATTTATTTATAGACTCTTATATACCGCACTATTAAGCATCAGCGCGGTTCACAAAAAACAGTGAGATACACAATTCAACAGTACTTTGTGTTTACAGAAAACAGGAGAATATAACTCGGATAACAGGGTATATAATTAATAAACATAGTCATAATATCATCATGGCTTCAGTTTTGTGTGTATGTGGTCTGTGGGGTATCTGTATTGTATGTGTATGAGTGGAAGGTCTGTGGGTTGGTTGAGATGTCTTTATTGTTTACTGGATAAGATAAAAGGAAGAGGTAGTGTTTCAAAGCTTTGCGAAACTGCAAAAGGTCTGGTATTGCTCGGATGTTTTGAGGAAGGCTATTCCAACACCTTGGTGCACAGAATAAAAAGGCCCTGTCTGAAGTAGTTTTGGTACACTGTGATATTGATTTAGGGACTAACAGAGTATTGAGTGTTACTGACCTTCTGTCTCTATTGAGGGGCGGTGTTTGGATCAAGTCTGATATTGATGAAGATGAGAGTTCTTTGAAGGCTTTGAATGTAATTAGTAAAATTTTGAAAGTGAGTCTACTTTGAATTGGGAGCCAATGAAGATGTTTTAGAATAGGTGAGATATGGTCTTTCCGGGAAGCTCCATGAAGGACTCTAGCTGCAGCATTCATAGCCATTTGAAGTGGGTGTAAGGTGGTTTGTGGAAGACCTTGTAAAATTGAGTTCGCATAATCAAAATGAGGTATGATTAGCGCCTGATAGATGGTTCTAAAATCGTCTGGCTCTAGCAAGGATCGAAGGTGTCTAAGGGAGCGTATTTTGTGATATACCGCTCTTACAATATTACTAATATGTGCTTTCATATCTAATTTCTGGTCTAAAGTGACACCGAGGTATCTGATGGTGGTCTTGGTCTGGAGGTTAGCATCATTCACTTTCAAAAAGGATGGAGCAGTGAAATTTTGGTTACGTGTAATAAATAACACCTCCGTTTTCTTGTGTTGGATCCTTAGATTTTGGGATTGTAGCCAGTTGGATACTTCATTTATGCAGTTAGTTAATGGATTGAGATCAGGGTTCTCAGTTGTAAAAGGAAAATATAAAAGTACATCATCCGCGTATATCATGCAGTTAACTCTAAAGGATCGAATCAGGTTACAGATAGGCCGCATGTATATATTAAACATAAGGGCGGAAAGGGATGAGCCTTGAGGGACCCCTTGTTTTTGATGAAACAGATCTGATGAAGTATCGTTGGATCGTACTTGTTGTCATCTGTCAGAAAGGTAGGATCTACACCACTCAAGTGCTTTATCAGTAATTCCCTTCCCTTTGAGACGGGATTCCGTGGACAAAGAAATACAGGGAGGAGGGGACCAAGGTGAGAGTACCAGAAGAAAGGAAGACAGAGAAAAGGAAAGAGAGGTTGAGGGGGAGATGGAGTTGAGAGATCTGGAACTTCGGGAGAGTGAGCTGAATAACGAAAGGTCAACAAATTAATTGACGAGGAGGAAGAAAAGGAAAGGTCAACAAATTAATTGACGAGGAGGAAGAAAAGGAGGAGAAAGACTCTGAGGTGGAGGAATTCAAGATAGAATTTCTAGTCCATATTGAAAGAGATGAATATGCTGGGTTCCAAGCAAGGGAAAGATTATCCAAGCTAAATTTAACACCTAATGTTAAAAGTATGAAGATGAACAAGGCCATATTAAGTATAAAGGGACCATTTATTGACATCACCAAAATTAATCAAATACAATATTGTGTGCAGCTATAATTATTACTGCAATACTGCCAACTAAAGTGCAGAGCCAGAAGAAAAAGAGAACAATAACAGTTCTTCCTTGGAAGAAGCGCATCGAAGGGAAAATACAATCATTGCCTGCAGAGGTATCCTTGATAGACGGGTATCTAAAAGGATTAAGATCATCAAAGATATTGAGGAAGATCCAAGACATCAAGCTGAAGCATGCTGTATTAACAGAAGAAAACCTGAAATTTATATGTTCCAACAATAATTTGAAAATAGCAGCAGAAGGGCACAACTTTTGAAGATATGAAGAAAGCAGGAGAGAAAGATATCAAAATAAATTATTTAGAGAGAACCCAAAACAATTCTACAGGGAGTTGGGAAAGAGCATTAATCTGGTAAAAGCACCACCAACCAAAGCCGAAATTGAAACCTTCTGCAGAAAGCTATATGAGGACCCTATACAGCACAATCAAGAAGCAGAATGGTTACCCTGCATATGGGAGCATTTAAAAACAAAACAAAACATCAAACCTATGGAATGGCCTGTAGTAACAAAGAGCTGGAAAGCAGGTTAAAATGAGCCCCAAACTGGAAGAGCCCTGGCCCAGATGGAGTAACCAACTTTTGTCTCAAACAGTTAACATCACTCCACCAAGACCTGGTGAACTGCAAAAATCAATTGTTTGAGCAGCCGGACTTAATATCACAATGGCTTAATAAAGGAAGTGTGTTCCTCCTTCTGAAGGGAGACCTGAGTAACATTCCTAAAAATTATAGACCAATAACCTGTTTATCTACAATCTATAAGCTATTCACTGCGAAAGATGCAGACAGAATATACAATCACATCTAACTCAATAACATCATGACAATAAAAGAGGAGCATATGGAACCAAAGACCAGTTAGTGGCTTCTTTGAGTGCAGCAGGCATGTAGCCTTGGGCTAGGGATGCACAAATTAAGGCATGGATGAACTTGGGTAGCTCTTCTTTTGCTGACTTTATCCATGCTACCGGGCATGGATCTGATGGGGTTGCGCTAGAATTCAGCTCCAAGATTGTACAGGTTACTTGTTCAGTTGTTGGGATGTGGAACTCACTCCATATGTGTGGTACAGTTAGCTTTGTGTTCTGTACAGAATAAGAGTAGTTGGTGGGCTCTTGGGTTCTCAGAGTCAGGTTGTTCTTTGCAAGGAGGAAGTCTCCAAATGCTTGTGGTTGAATATTGCCATCATCCTTTTGCGATGGTTCCTTTGTAAGGGACCGGACTGTCTCAAAGAGCTCTCTAGGCTTATTGCTAGCCTTTAAGATGAGGTTGGTATGGTATTGCTCTGTTTGGTTGTTGATAAGGTTGTTATAATATTGTTGCATTCTTTGGTATTCCTGTAGTGTGCTATCAGAGCGGTCTCGTCTCCATTGTCGCTCCTTCTTGCGTAGCCTTCTCTTAGTCGTTCTTACTATCTCAGAGTACCAGGGGGCAGAATTACTTCTGCTGCTCCTTTCCATTTTGCTATTTCGGTTGGGTGCTTTAGCTGCATCGCTAATGCTGGTATTCCATATGTTGACTGCCTTGTCAAGATCAGTACAGTGCAGGGGGAGCTTATGTAATATGTCGCCAAGGAATCTACTTCTGTCGAAGCTTTTGAACCTTCTTGTCTGGTTGGGTATCTTCTGTGGTTCTTGGGTGTGAGAGAGCTGGATTTTAAAATCTATGGCATGGTGGTCTGACCAATATTACAGTGGTTTCAGTCCTACCTAATTGACTGATCCCAACAAATCAAAACTGGAGCTGAAACCTCTAACCCATTCAAACTACTCCAAGGTTTATCTCAAGGCTCCGCTTTAACCTCCTTGCTGTTTAACATTTTCATCCATCTGCTATGCAAAATCATTCAAAGTCACAAAATCCTCTATCACATGTATAAAGACCACATTTCAGTCTACACACCATTCTCCACCAGCAACCCTACTACCCCATAATCAGCCAATGCCTTGAAACTGTTATCCAATGGCTCAACAACAACAATATGCACATTAACCCCAATAAAACAGAAGTTCTTCATATAAACAGGCACCCCACCTTCTCCCCTCCATCCACAGTCAACTTGGCTAAATTAACGTTATAAGTAACGGAGCAAGTAAAATATCTTGGCAGGAGAAGAAGTGACTTCACCGGGCTGCATGGTTGGGTAGGAGCGGAGCTCTGAGGTCCAAGCCCACAAAAAAGGGGAAAAAAGTGATATACAACCCTATTGCCTAACTCATCCGATAGCGCAATATGGCAGTGGAAGCAACCCGGGTGCAGGAAATGGCCACAACACAGAGAAAAATGGCAGATTTAAAGGAATCTATGTACCACAAAACTAAAGGGCAGAATCAAGAGTGAGAAAAGATGGCCGACTCCAAAGAACAACAGAGTGACAACGTGGAAACAGACTTAGAGGAAGAAGGGGGAAATGGAACGGAGATGCTTGGGCAAATTACAAAACAAGAAATGCAGCGATGGTTTGCTGAAGTGAAGTGTGATAGTGCAGACATAAAAGAGGAGGTGACAGGGTTAGGAATAGAGGTGGTAGAGGTGGGGCACCACATGGAAGAGCTGGATGGAAGGATGGAGGAGATGGAGGCAGCTGTGGATGAGCTAAGAACGGAGTTGGTCAAGCTGCAAACAGAAAATAAAGGGCTTGAATTAAAGCTGGAGGCCTTAGAAAACAGTACACGTAGGCAGAATTTACGGATGAAAGGAGTCCCAGAGGAAGAGGATTTCCTGGACTGTATAAGCATAACCTGAGAGATGTTTGGGCAACTGTTACACAACAACCCAGAAGAGGAAGAGGCGGAACCTATTAAAATAGAGAGGGCACATAGAACATTAGGGCTTGCAAGAAATCAAATGCCCATAGACATTGCAGTATGATTGCATGATTATGGGACCAAGGAGCACATAGCTGCTCAAATGAGGAAAGCAGGCAAATTCCTTTGGAAAGGACATAATATTGCTGTCTATGCGGGCCTAACATCAGCCACTCTAGCAAGAAGACTGGCATGGAGTGGGTATACAAGTATACCGCAGCAGGAAAGTGTGCGCTACTGATGGCTTTATCCACAAGGCATAGCATTTACTAAAAATAGAATTACGAAATGGGCGGTGAGAGTAGGAGAGCTGTGAATGGTGATGTCAGAGATGGGATTCAAAATTTACCAGGACAAACAAGCCACACAGCATTGCCTAGAAGTTGGAGAGACTTACAAAGGAAATGGGAAACAGCAGAGTGCAAAAGAAAATGGAAGGGGCTCAATGGAGCCTGAAAGAGACATGAGACTTATTGGAACTTGCTAAGGTTCATATTAATGTTCATGTAGAAGGGAGAGGAGAACCAATGGTGTTAATAATAATGGATAAGAAAAGGGAAGGACTAAAAAAGGGGGACATGAATGAGTGAAGGGGGTGCACATGGGGGGGGAGAGGAGTGGAGAAGATGAATGAGGGGTGAGTTAGGGCAGAAACTATTACAAAAAGATACGGGTGGAAGAGTTAAAAATGATTGAAAGTAGTGGGGGTATAAGTGAGGAGGAATGGAAGGGGGAAGGAGGGGCGAAGAGGATGCATTTACAAGGGGGGTTGACTAGCACATGGAGCTGGGTGATTCACATCTCGAATTTGGAGAGAGCTGGGAAGGTGCTGGGTAGCGGGGAGGTAGTAGGGAGGGGGAGGGAAGGGACGGGGAGGAGGGGGAAGGAAAAAGAGGGGGAGCAAAGGGGGGAGGGGGAACCCAAGAGGGTTGGGGGTGAGGGAGTCCAGATCCTCTCTTTAAATGTGAATGGTTTAACATTTTGGCAAAAAAGGCGAAGTGTGTGGAAGGAGGAAGGGCGACATAAAATTAATATTTTACTAATACAAGAAATGCACCTGAAGTCAAACCAATAGGGCATGCTGCGAACAAAGGATTACCCCCTGGTGTATCTGGCAGGGAACAGAGGGAAGGCACCAAAAGGTGGGGTAGGCATACTGTTCTCCAGACACCTAACATTGGAAGAACAGCAAATCCAGAGGGATGGGGAGGGAAGATGGATAATATGGGAAGGCAAAATCAACTCACATTCTGTAACAATAGTGTGTGTGTATGCGCCTAATAAGGGGCAAGGGTAATTCTATGAAAAGCTACAGAATAGAATAATGGAAGAGATAGAAGCCCCGGTAATACTTGGGGGGGGGGGGGGATTTTAACTTAACATTGGATCCAAGATTAGATAATACGGGAGGGTGAGGGTCAGGAACGGGGGCCCACAGGAACAAATTGAAGAGAATGATGAACTCATTGGGGTTGGTAGACGTGCGGAGGCAGAAAAAGGGCAAAAAAAGAGAGTATACGTACTACTCCCCAGTACACCATACATCTAGTTGGATTGATATGATTGTTAATGGATGGGAGTTTTTTGCCCCAGGTGTGGGAGTAGACGTGGGCCAGATAGAATGGATAGATCATGCTCCAATGGGGGTTTGGGTGAAGTGGGGGGACACAAGGAAGAAGGCCTTCAGTTTTGGAGACTAAATGAATCCCTTTTGGAAGACAGTGAAAACATGGATAGACTGAAACAGGCCACAGTAAGATTTCTTAAAGAAAACTGTACCCCAGGGATGGGGTTGGGGTGATATGGGATAGCTACAAGGCCTATATGCGAGGGAAACTCATTCGGCTAGGGTCAAGGAAAAAGAAAGAGAAAGGCAGGGAAGAAAAGCGGCTGAGAAGGGAGCTGGATTATTGGTCTACCAGTCATAAAGAAAGGGGGGGGGGGGGGCAGAAAGCTCTAAGGGAGGTAGAAAGGATTGAAAAAGCCCTGGGAGAATTACACAAGGAAGACTGGGCCTTCTGGATAGAGAAATTGCAGCAGCAGAACTACGAGCATAAAAGCAAATTGGGCAAGTGGCTGGCTAGTAAGATGCAGGCCCGAAAGGTGCAGCAGAATATTCTGAAGATCCACAGCTGGCAAGGGGAGCTAGAATTCTCTAATCCCGGAATACAAAAAGTCGTTTTAGATTTCTACCAAAAATTATACTCCTTGGACATAGTAAGCAGGGAGGAAGAAGGCAAGAAGTTCCTGCAAGATCTCCCAACAGAGGAATTGCAGGAGGCAGATAGGGAAGAACTAGGGGAAGACATTACAGAGGAAGAAGTGTGAATAGCTATCGGGGTTAAAAGATGGGAAAGCACCAGGAATGGATGATTTGACAGCTGGCTTCTATAAAATATTTGGGGGAGAGAAGGTAGGGACCATGGTGGAGATGTTCAATAAGGTGATTCAGGGATGGGGGTTTCCAACATCAATGGCGGTGGCAGGTACAACGGTGTTACCCAAGCCAGGAAAGGATGCAACAGTGTGCGCTCATACTGCCCAATTTCCTTAATCAATCTAGACGCTAAGCAAAAATCTTAGTGGAGAGGCTCCAGCGATACATCCCACAATTAGTAGGAGCAGACCAAACTGGTTTTATCCAGAGGAAACATGCGAGGAATAATGTTTGGAAACTACTCAATATCATCTGGCAGGTTAAGAATCAGAAGGAACCCATCATATTCATGGCAGTCGATGCTGAAAAGGCATTCGACAGAGTGGAGTGGGGGTTTATGTTCGCGGTGTTGTGCAGGATAGGGATAGGAGAGACATTCCTAGCACGGTTGAAAGCGCTGTATCACAGCCCTAAGGCCAGAATAAGAGTCAACGGCAAATACTCAGAGGAATTTGTCTTGGGCAAGGGAACGAGGCAGGGCTGCCCACCGTCCCCATGCACTGGTCATAGAACCTCTGGCGGTGGCGATGAGGGCAGCAAGTGACATTAGAGGGGTGGAAGTGGGAGATACGGAATATAAAATGGCACTATATGCAGATGACAATCCATACCCTCACAAAACCATTGGTCACCTTGCGTAATTTGATGAAGTTGATAGAGAAATATAGTGAATTTCTTGGTACAAGATTAATGTGTCCAAAACTAAAATTTTGAAGATAGAGCTGGATAAACAGCTGGAGAAGAGACGTAAAGCTGCTTTCCCATTTAAGTGGGGGAGGCTGCCATTCAGTATCTGGGGATTCAACTGGGTAGTGACTTAAAGGGGCTGTTTGGCTTAAATTATACCCATTGTGGAGAAAGATAAGGCAGGACCTAGACGTATGGGATAAACCACATTTCTCCTGGGGAGGGAGAATTGCTATAACAAAAATGAATTTCCTGCCATGCATGCTGTTACTGTTCCAGATTCTGCCAATCTCAGAACCAGATGTGTTTCTTCACAGATGCCACTGTAGACTATTTTGGTACATCTGGGAAAGAAAGCCAATAGACAGGTGATGTGTTGGAGGAGGCAAGATGCGGAGGTATGGGAGTCCCAGATCTACAGGGATATCACCAGGCTGCAGAATTGCAATCATTGGTAGACTGGGGGGAACAACAAGGAAAAAAACACTGGGTAGACATGAACTGGGGGATGATGCAAGGAGACCCTAGGAGAAGGATATGAGAAGAAGGAGGGGAGGTGGAACAGAGGGGCATGGATCATCCCTTTGTACAAACAGTTATAAGAATTTGGAGGAGAGTATGAGGAAGATTGGCTGGGGAAAGGGGATTGTATAGAGCATACGGAGTACCTAGGGCTTTGCACCAGGAAGAGACACTAAGGGATTTAAGGAATGGGAAGGAAAAGGATTGGTAAACTGAGGGGACGGATAATGGAATTTGGAGCAATACAACATAGATATGGAGTGGGATTCGGAAGCTTTTTGTCATATCTACAAGCAGTGAACTTCCTAAGGGGTAAGCAAAGAGGGGGGAGGGGGGGAGAGGAACAAATGGTGAATAAGGGACAGAACAACAAAGGGTAAATGGGTAGGATCTATGGACAATTGATGCTACCCAGAGGGAAAGGGGGCTTTATGGAAGCATGGGAAGGAGGCCTATGAGGCAATGTGGGAGCAAATCTTCCAAGGAATATGGAAGGTTAGAGGCTCGACGGCAACGCAAGATCTCTGTTGGAAGGTCATGTATAGAATGTTACTCACACCACAGAGGATAGGCAAATGGGGGGGGGGGGGGTTTGCAGGAAGCTCGGTATGTTGGAAAAGCTGTGGACGAATGGGAGACTACATGCTCATGTGGTGGGCTGCCCCATGATCGGGGAATATTGGAAAATGGTGGGTGACACATACAAGGAGGTGATAGAGAGAGAATTGGGGAACACACCTGAATTCCTGCTTCTTTTTAAGGGAGGGGAATGGGAAGAGGACCCGGGATATAAACTAGCTGCACACATAGTAGTGGCAGCGAGGATGGCGCTGGCAAGGGTATGGCGTAACATGCAGGTGCCCTCCAAAGGGGAGACCCTAAACAGATTACATCAGGAGTATAAAATGAGTCACCTGACGGCCCTATCCCATAAAAGGTGGGGAAAGACACAAAAGGAATGGAAACAGTATGAGGAGTGGATAAAAGGACGCACGGGAATAGGGGGGGAGGGAGGCAGAAAGAAGGGGATCCCTAAGGGCACCTCCACAAAAGACTTCCCAAGGGGAATTCTCCACAACCCCTAGACAGCAGATTGTTTAGATGTTATTTCTAAGTGCTATACAGGATGTATTTGCCAGGGTACATGTAAGCGTATCTGTAAGTATATTTTTATAGGTGTAAAAATGTGTAAGGGTAAAAAGGGTAAATGCAAAAGGTATTATAGCAGTTTTCGGTGTCTCCGTACATCTATGCGGATGGCATTATTCTCCTATACCATGTCTCCCCCCTCACTTTGGATATTACCCCACTTAATGACTGTCTCACATTGCTTCTTGGCTCTTGCAGAACTTTCTTCACTTAAACCCCTCAAAATCCACGGCTATGTGGGTATCTCTAAGCGGTTCCTGTCCTACGGTCTCTCCCATGATTGATTCAGTTTCTATTCCTCTTGTCTCTTCTTTCCGTTACCTGGGGGTTATACTTGACTCCACGCTTTCTTTTCACGAGCACATTTCTTCACTCACTCGGCGGTCTTTTGTGACCCTTTGGCAGATTCGGGCTACTCGTTCTCTCTTTTCCCCTGATTCTCTGGTCACTTTGGTTCTGGCTCTGGTGGTTAGTAGGCTTGATTATTGTAATGTTTTTCTAGCCAACCTCCCTAAATATCAGCTTCAACGATTACAATCTATTCAAAACACTGCACCTCGCCTTATCACCTTTTCCCGGCCGTCTGATCATATCACTCCCCTCCTTCTCCGTTTGCACTGGCTTCCACTTCGTTTTCGCTATCAATACAAGTTTCTGATTCTGATTCACCGTGCTCTTCATACTGGTCGTCCTTTGTATCTTGCGGATCTGGTTTTTCTTCACACTCCTTACCGTCAACTCCGGTCTCTTCACGCCAACCGTTTATCACTGCCTTCTCCGTCACAAGCCCGGTTAGAGCAGACTCGTCATTCCGCCTTTTTCTTTCTCGGTCCATTCCTCTGGAATTCTCTACCACCTTCCCTCAGATTAGAATCTTCTTATCCTCAATTCAAGTCACTACTCAAAACACATCTGTTCACTCAGGCTTTCTACCTTCCTGCCAGTCCCCCTCCCTGACCATAAAGTTGTCTCCCAGTTGTTGTTGTGTGTTTGTTGGTGTTGTTGCACCTTTGTGTTTTTAGTTTTAGCTTTTATGTTAAATTTATCTGGTTAGTTATTTGCTTTTATTGCTGTGTGCTTTGCTTTTACTTTCCTTTCATTTTATGGCGTTCTTTTCTATGATTTGCAGTGTAGACCTTTTTATTGTACACCGCTCTATGCTTCGGCAGTAGCGGTTGATCAAATGTTTTAATAAAGATAAAGATAAAGAAAGTGTAAAATATAAAAGAATTAATTCGCGATAAGATTTTGGACAAAGGGAAGAAAAGGTAGTGGGGGAGGGAGGGGGATGGTGATGGTGGAATAGAGTGTGGGAGGAAGGGGGAGAGGGAGCTGATGTTGTGATGTGAAACAAAGTCATGGGAAATTTGGATGTGTTAACATGAACAATTTTTCTTTGAAATAAAATACAAGTTAAAAAAAAATACCTTGGCATAATTCTGGACCAACACCTGAGCTTCCACCCCCACATCAAACAAGTTACAAAACCACATCTCCGATCTCTACTGGACCACAATAACTTCAGAAAGATCTGTCAAGCCCTCATCACTCCCATTCTTGACAATGCAAACATAATATATCAGGGGCTCCCTAAATCTACATTACTCCCCTTGCAGCTTGCACAGAACACATCACCCCCATACTGAAGCAATTACACTGGCTTCCCAGCCACACGAGGGTTAAATGCAAAGTCGTTCAGATCATCTTTAAGACCATCCACCACCTCTCAGCAGATCTTCTTTGTCCTCTACTTCAACAGGTTCGAGTCCCACTAGCACTCGTTGTAGCCTTGGATAAGTCACTTAACCCTTCATTGCCTTAGAAGAATCCAAGTTATCAATGTCCCTGTTTAATGTACATTACTAAGTTTAAATTACAATGTAAACTGCTTTGAGTAAAATGATAAAATGATATTAAAAACCTGCTATAAAAAAAACAATCCCTCAATAAGAGAGCAAGAAAAACAGCCAATCACAGCCTCCTTTCAGCACCAGCCTCATGCACTCGTTCCAACATCTCCACCACCAGCAGAGCCTTCTTCGTCCATGCACCCGCCATCTGGAACTCCCTCACCCCAGAGATACGATCACTTACAGACCTTGGAGAATTTTGTCGCAAGCTAAAAACCCACCTCTTCCTAGAACATTTTGTATCCACCACTTAGTCGCTCACCCATTCTCAACATCCCGCCGAGCCCCTACAACCTTTCCTCCTGCTTCATTCGCAGCTCACCCGTTGATCTGAACATTGTATCAGAGATCTCTCTTATTAGCTCATTTTTCCCTAATAGATTTGTAATCTCATGTACTGGTTAGCATACAATTTACTATGCATACTTTTATTTCCATTAGTAACCGGGTAGCCGGACCCGGCGCCCCCTCTCTCTTTACCCCAAGCCCCTTACCTTACCCCCACCCCCTTAAGCATCAAATAACGGCACAGACATCAATTCTTGGTGACAACTGGTCGCAGCTTTATTTCAACAACTCATTAACATTAACAGATATATTGAACCAACCAACCCCCGCGGATTGATGAACCGCCCGCCATGCAACTAGCAAGGCGGCCACGCCTCCGCTCAAGCCGTGGTCCCCACCAACGGCCAAGTTCCGCCACCCCTATCCGACTTTGCCATATTACTAGCAAAAGTCTTCCAGGGGTTGTCTGGGTCGAGGGCACCCCGCTCTCTCCCCAAGTCGCCTAAGGCTCCGGACCCCGGACCTCCGGGATCCCGCCCGCACGAAACCCCCCCCCCCAGCTGCGACACCCCGACTAATTTCCCCCACCTTGCAAAATGGGTGGGCGGGTGGGCTGCCAGTTAGGCGCCCGCTCCCATGTGCTCCGGGCAAGCCACGAGCTCCGGAGCACATGCCATACACTCGCACCCGATTGGCTCCGCTCGATAAGACCCGAGCGGAGCCAATCATTTTAAATGATGCGCGCAGCGTCTTGACGCTGACGCGCGCGCCGCCTCATCCCGAACGAGCAGGGTCCCGCGCCGGGCCGAGCACCCGGTTACAGGCGGGCCCCGGGACCCTGCCCGCGCCCTGATACTTATTGTTATTTTCAATTCACATTTTTACCTTTGTTGTTTAATTCACATTATTATCTATGTTCTATGTAACATTGCTGGTTCTACCACGCCGCTGTGACTGGTAGATTCAGTGGTATAAAAAAGCTGCTAAATAAATAAAGAGAAAACATGAGCCCCCCTTCCCCATCGGTGTTCGTTAACATAGTCTAAAATACTGGGGGTGTTAGTGTAGCCCCTCCTCCACACCTTTCTGATGTTTACCTGACAAAACGAGCGTTTTCAGATACTGTTCGTGCCTGGAACAGGTGTAACTTTAAATGCGATTCAGGACATCCAAGGCATTTCCGAGATTAGGCGGGATATCCAGGTTCTTAGGTAGGCCCTGGTCATGCCCCCGTTCAGACTTGGATGTCCTCACGCACATCCACAGCCTGCTTCTAAAATGGCTTTGGGGATGTTCGCCGATTGTCCAAATCGCAAATTGCACTGTTAAAATAATCCCCACAATGTACGAAGACCTGTCCTTGAACCAGATACAAAGCAATGCTAGATCGGGGGTGTAAAACTGCATTCCTGAAGGGCTGCAAGCCAGCAAGGCTTTCAGGCTATCTATAAGACACATTTGCACGCACTGCTGCTGTGGTATGCAAATACATCTCATGCATATTCATTAAGGATATCTGGAAAACCTGTCTGGTTTGCAGCCCTCTGGTATTGCAGTTTGACACGTCTGTTCCAGATGGACCGAGTAAGGGAAATTCTCAGTGAGCCTATTTAGCTGCGTCACCGGCTTTGAGAATTTCTCTTTGAGAATTTTCCATCTGCATTACCAATGCTTTAGCTGTAAAGCACATCAGGGTCATATTTTGCATCAAGACTCACTAGAAAATTATCATCGCTAATATGTTACAGAACATACACAGTGATCAGCTACTTTCCAGTCACAGCAGTAGCAGGTCGTATAAAATGAATATAAAAAATACAGCATGAATATCCATAATCAAATGCTGTTCCTGCTGCCGCTGGTGCCATGTTAATTGCATGCTAATGTTATGGCATTATGGCCTGTAATTTGTTAGAGACATTAGTGCCTGGTGCAAGGGCTCTTAGGACCTCAGACCAAGCACTGACCATCTGCTGCTAAAACTATAATTCCTGGCATTTTGTTGGTCAGCTTGTTGTTATGGTGACAGTCTGAGGATGGGTTGCACATGATTGCTTGTCTGCGTAGGCAAAGCTTAGCTTCTGCAAAAAACCTCTAAGACACGCCTGCCGAATGTATAGAGAAGCCATGTCATGGCGTTCATTGGTTTGCTGAAGGCTGCATGTATTGTGCTTAGTTATGTTTGATTTTCTAGAAACCACTAACATTGTACAATGCATTCAAAACATTTCACCCCCTCAAAAAATACCAGATTTTACTCTACTCTTCTTTTCATCAACTTGAATCATTCCTGACATGGATCCAAATGGTGGCTTGCTTACTATAAATATCCACCGTGCGTGTATAGGACTATGAAAACAAGGAACTTCTGGTGCGAAGGGTATTAAGTGTCCTACATATACCTTTAGGCTATGTACCTTTATAAAATAGGTGCCTTTTTTGGCCTGCCCACATATGCGCTCTGTTATAAAATTCCCTTCTATGTGAAAATAGAGTCAGCGAGCTGGACATTTGCGATGTTAATCCTGGTTGACACAGTAGTTAAGAAACTGGACTTAAAGGGTTTCTTGTGGTTGGTCAACTTTAAATAAAGCATAGAACAAATTCATTTAATTTTCGGTTCATATATTAAAAATTTGTTGTTGTTAAGTGACGTTGAGTGGGAGTCGACTATTTTAAATAAATGGAATGATATCAAACATGCGATTGGTAGGTGTATATTAGAGCCATTGGTGTGAGTAGGATCGGGCCTTATTCGTAGCTTTCTTTTACTATTGCCCCTACTACCCTGGATTCTGAGGCTCATTTATCCTTCCATTTTTGATGTTTACTTGATGTGATGTTACAGGCATGAAAATGATCTGAGTAGCACAGTCACAAAAACAGCACGTAGGAATCGAGCCCCTGTCGCCTGCTTATGGAGGCGTTACACTAACCAGTAGGCTTCACCTCAACACCTCACCGCACAGCAATGACTGGATACAAAGAGACTGCAGGTCACTGCCCAGAACATCTGCTGTGTGTGCCGGCATAGGGCAGCCCCCCCCCCAGTACCCATGATACAGTGCACATGCCCCACAGCAGTCTACAGTTGATCCCCAAATGGAGAATGCACATGTCTCCCACCTCCAATGTACCATTAAGGGATCTGTAGCATAAATAAAAAAAATCCATATCAGCACTTCTATAGGGCTTACATTTGCCGTATATTGCCTTACTTTGTATAGTAATACCGGTTAGCAATGCAACACAGGCCTTATCAGGAATATAACTATATAGAAATGTGAACTTCGTGGACCAAACTACAACTACTCCAGCCACACGCTGCTAGCTCTCCCTGGGTGGGATCGAGCCACCGAGGACAGCATCACAACGTGCTCTGCCCAATCGGGGCTGACTTCGCCAGCTAAAAAGGAGCCGCCAGCAGGCCGCGAGCCCTTTTAGTGCAGCACTCCAGCCACACGCTGCTAGCTCTCCCCGGGTGGGATCGAGCCACCAAGGACAGCATCACAACGTGCTCTGCCCAATCGGGGCTGACTTCGCCAGCTAAAAAGGAGCCGCCAGCAGGCCGCGAGCCCTTTTAGTGCAGCACTCCAGCCACACGCTGCTAGCTCTCCCTGGGTGGGATCGAGCCACCGAGGACAGCATCACAACGTGCTCTGCCCAATCGGGGCTGACTTCGCCAGCTAAAAAGGAGCCGCCAGCAGGTGTGCCCGCGCCTTGCGGGCCCGCGCCTGAGGGCCGCGCAAGAGGGCCCTTTGGCACGGCCCTTAGGCAGAGGCTCTGAAAGAACGTTGAACACCCACGAAAACAAGGAAGAAATCAAAGTGCAGACTAACATCGTCCATCGGTACCGCTGAGCTCCCGCAGGGTTGAGATCGCGTACCGCACCGAATAGGCAGTCCAACAAACCACAGCAAGTATATCTGATGATAAGTATTCACCAATAACCCTATCATATTTAATTGAACTTAACTGACTATATTAGGCAGCACAAGCTACATATTACTCTTCACCCTGATTAATCTTCCTTCAGGTCTGCTTAATTAATGCTGTTTAATTCTGCGACACTAATCTAATGTACTCATCTACCAAATCCAAACCCTCTATAAATTAGTAAGTACAGGTATCTTTAAGAGAATTTACAATTTACCTGGCATAGTGTAACTGCTGTTGTACATAAGAAATATCACAGAACTGCATTACTATTGTTAGTATTGCACATATCAGCACATTTAATACTGTTGTCAGTAGCTTATCCACACACATAGTGTGTAACCAGTTGGCACCAATTAATGTTGTCAGTAAGATATATCACAGCAATACCATACCACTGCTAACATAAATTGCATTTTGGACATTGTTCTGAATATAAATCCAATACTGCCTGATAATATTTTACCTGAGCAGCCTAATTGATTTACATTGTTATCAAAATAGTATACATAAGCTACTTAATGTCGATCTAATTTGTTGTAACAATTGATACTGACTCCAAAATCTAATACCTCACAAGTTCTCTCTACATTACTGTTGCCAGTAGTATTTCATTATACATTACTGTTGCCAGTAGTATTTCATTATTCAGATCAGTTGTCAGTATTCAGCTAGTAAGTAACTCTATACACTTATTACTGTTGCCAGTAGTATATTATCATCAATTAGTACTGTTGTAAGTAACTTGTTCACATTTATATACTGTGGCCAGTAGCTTTCATTGATTAAGATTAATACTGCTTCTAGTAGCTACCATTTCAACTTCTGCATAAAACACCCTCCTAGTTATATTCTTATTCCCTCATATTACTACCCTGGTACACAACAGCTTAGCCCCACTAACAGCAGCTCATCTAAAAAAAAAAAAAAAAAAAATGACACGTACAAACATTACGCTAATGAAACTATTTTATATCGGTATTGCCTTAGCAATACTAACCATTGACCTAACTCTAAGCCTAAACAGCATAAATCTTAAAACAATTCCCATAATTCACACACACACCCGAAACAACTACAATATTGGACACATTTATACAAACAACCATCCTAGACCAAATATCCAGAGACTAATCCACATAAAACAAACAAACCTACATCAAATAAACAAGGGAACATGCACCAGTAACACTACATCCCTTTCATGCATCCTTATCAATGCATGCTCGATGAAAAATAAGCTGCCCATATTTAATGACTTAATAACTGACCTAAATCCAGACATATTATGTGTTACTGAAACCTGGCTCTCCGATACCGACACAGTCTACATAAATCAACTTAATAATGAAGAATATGACACTTTCGATAAACATAGAACCAATAAGAAAGGCGGAGGCGTACTAATGATGACGAAAAAGGTACTAAGTGCTAAAGCAATACAATCAAACATCTCCAACAACATAGATACATTATTAATAAAAATTGGTCCCATGAAACTTTGCTTAGTATATAGACCCCCAGACCAAAAGCCAGACTGCCTTGACGCCTTTATTGAACTACTTAGCTCTTCCACTGAACAACACCCTATAATCATGCTAGGAGATTTCATTCTCCCCTCACTACCAACAAAAGACTCTAAACTATTCCTTGATACCATAACAGACATGGAATATCATCAGATAATAAACAAATCTATACACATAAAAGGTGGAACTCTCAATCTTGTCCTTATCCCTAATACACTCTCCAAACTAATCAATCCAAATACAGTTGAATGTACACAGATACCCTGGTCTGATCACTACATCATCAAATTAATTCTTACATATCCAGTCACTGGCACTAACAAACACTCTAGAAATGTCCCAACCACAAGATTTAGGAAGTTCAACAATGAAGAATTTATTGACTTAACAATCCCCCACCTCTTATCACCTGCAACGAATTTAGATGACACTATCATGAACTGGAATGATACCATCAACAATGCAGCCAAAATTAATTACGTACACAAAAAGATCACTTACCCAGAGAATAAAACCAAACCATGGTTCAATAATACACTAAAACAAATGAAACGGAATCTTAGAAAACTAGAACACAATTGGCGCAAATCTAAATTGACAATACACAAAGAAATATACAATACCCACCTCACCAAATACAAAGAAACACTGGACAGCATAAAAAAAGAATATTATGCTAAAATACTATCAAAATCGTATAATAGGCCAAGAGAGTTATTCACCATTATCAGAAACCTAACCAACCCACAAAATTCTGACAGCGAAATTACTGACATCTCAGTTCAAACCTTAGCCCACCATTATCAAAATAAAGCAAAACTACCGTCAATGTCTATTGACATTATTAACTTATCACACCAGCCATCAGATGAATGGTTAGAGTTTAATCCTATAACTAAAGAGACACTAAAAAACATCATCACCAGTCTCAATACCACAACATCATATTTAGATCCATGTCCAGTAACATGGATAAAAAATACACTACCAATTTTATTACCATACATTCTCTCAATAGTGAACCTCTCCCTAACACAAGATTATCTCCCACCATCACTCAAACACGCACAAATACGGCCAATCCTCAAGAACAGCAAACTTGATAAAACTATGCCTACATCAAGGAAATATACACATCAAGGAAATATACAGTAACTATCTAACAAATTACAAACAAACAATTGACAGCACAAAGAAAAACTATTACGCAGCAATCTTAACAAAATCATACAATAGACCGAGGGAGCTATTTTCCATAGTCAGAAAACTAACCAATAACGAGCAAACTTCTAGCAACGAAATCACAGACATCTCAGTTCAAACCCTAGCTAACCATTATCAAAACAAATCTAAGAAACCAGCCATGCCCTCAGAAAATATTAACACACCACTTATCAACATGTTGATGAATGGTCAGAATTTTACCCCATTTCAAAAGTGTCATTAAAAACAATCATCTCAGCCTAAATACCACAACTTCAAACTTAGATCCATGCCCAATATCATGGATAAAAAACACACTACCAACTCTACTATCCTATATCCTCCCAATAGTAAACCTCTCACTCACTCAAGGATACCTTCCATCCCCCGCTCAAACATGCACAAATACGTCCAATTTTAAAGAACTGCAAACTAGATAAAACTTTGCCAACATCATATAGGCCCATTTCTAGTATACATTCTTGGCCAAAGTAAATTGAAAAGGTAGTGCAACTACAGACACAGGAATTCATAGACTTATCTTACCCACTCGATGAACAACAATATGGTTTCCGGCCCCGCCATGGAGTAGAAACGCTTCTAGCAGTATTAATAGATACACTCCTAAAAGGAATTGACAATCACAAACAGGCATACATTCTCCTCTTCATTGACATATCAGCAGCTTTTGATAGCGTGCATCACTCAATATTGCTCACAAACCTAAGGACAGTTAGGCATAAACTCCACCGTACATAAATGGTTCACATCTTATTTACATAACAGAACACAAAATGTAGAGCAGGCAATCAAACATCCAACACATACAAACAAGAAATAGGTTTACCACAAGGTTCAGCACTGTCAGCCCTACTTTTCAATATCTATATAAAACCAGTCTGCAATATCTTTAAAAAATTTGGAGTACAATATCACCTTTATGCGGATGATATTATGATGTACATACCTTTTACGATTCCTAACCTACCGATTCAACTTCTATCAGACTGCTACAATGAAATTACATACTGGCTAAAAACCCAAAAACCTCCACATAAACCATGCTAAAACCGAAGTCCTAATCGTTACAAAAAACCAAACATTCACTCCTCCAACCCATATAACACTACAAAAACCAAGAAATTAAAATAAAAATGAAATAAGATATCTAGGTGTCATTTTAGATACACACCTTACTATGGAAACGCACATTAGAAAATACATTAAAGAAAATCTACTTCAAACTCAAAATCCTCAAGCAATTACGCCCCCTTGTATTTATACAAGATTTTATCAATATAATCCAGGCTACCGTAACTCCACACTTCGACTTCGCTAACTTAATACTTATAGGCATTTCAAAACAAAACATCAAAAGGATCCAACTTGCGCAAAATGCCGCAGCTAGAATTATATTAAAGATAAATTCACTCCAACACATTACACCGATACTGGCATCCCTTCACTGGTTACCAATACATAGCAGGATAACATACAAAACAATAATAACTACTTTCAAAGCCCTAAATGACATGGCCCCGAAGACACTCTGTAACCTAATAAGCAAAGAACCACCTAAGACCACTCATAGAAAAGGACAATCAAATAAACTTAAGATGCCAAAAGAATATATACGAACTCACAAATCAACAAATAATAGAGCCTTTTCCCACATAGCCCCAACAGTCTGGAACTCTTACCAGAGGACTTACGTTCACTAACAGAGATATAGAATTCAGAAAAATTGAAAACCTATCTATTCACTAAACACTATAATACCATAGAAAACCCTCCACTCAACTTAGATAAAGGATAAACATGAATCTGCCCAAAATCAAGATTATACCCCCTTCTATAATCAATATGTACAAACTTTAAATGAATAATAATTCCATTCCTATTCATTGATACCATACGAGTATAAAGTAACAACTTTTTTAGATACAGTACTTATGTGTTATAGACAGAACTTCAGTTTAAATTTTAATACAGTGAAAGTTGATTTACTGAATCATTCTGTTTAACCTTTAAACCCTTTGTTGCACAAGTTAAGATGTTCTATGTAAAAAGTTATAATTGTTCTATGTAAAACAAGCTCTGCATTGTTAATTGTTGTTAATTGTACACCGCAACTGATCGCTGGAAGATGCGGTATATAAATAAGTGTTAAATAAATAAATAAATAAATAAATCATATAGACCCATATCAAGCATACCATTTTTGGCTAAAATAATTGAAAAAGTGGTTCAGCTACAGACACAGGACTTCCTAGACTCCTCTTACCCACTAGATGAGCAACAATATGGCTTTCGGCCCCGCCATGTAGTGGACACACTCCTCACAGTTTTAATAGATGCACTCCTAAGAGGGATTGACAACCATAACCAGGCCTTCATTCTACTTTTCATTGATATTTCAGCTGCGTTCGATAGCGTACACCACACCATAATGCTCAACAACTTGAGACAAATAGGCTTAAACTCCACAGTACATAAATGGTTCTCATCCTACCTAAATAATAGAACGCAAAATGTTAGAGTAGGAAATCAAAATTCAACCACATATAAACAAGAAATTGGTTTACCACAAGGTTCAGCGCTGTCAGCACTGCTTTTCAATATATACATAAAACCAGTCTGCAACATATTCAAAAAATTTGGAGTAAAATCATCTATACGCAGACGATATAATGATGTATATCCATTCACGATAACCAATCTACCTCTACAAATCCTATCAGACTGCTATAATGAAATTACAACCTGGCTAAAAGCACGAAACCTCCACATAAACCACACTAAAACTGAAGTTCTAATCGTGACTAAGAACAAATCTTATATCCCCCAACACACATAAGACTACAAAACCAAGAAACTAAAATAAAAAATGAAATAAGATATCTAGGCGTTATACTAGACACACACCTTACAATGGATACACACATTAGCAATACCATAAAGAAAATCTATGTCAAACTCAAAACCCTCAAACAACTTCGTCCGTTAGTATCTACGCAAGACTTTATCAACATAATCCAGGCCACCATAACTCCACATTTTGACTTTGCCAATCTAATTCTAATAGGCATATCAAAACAAAACATCAAACGATTGCAATTAGCGCAAAACGCAGCGGCCAGAATTATACTGAAAATCAACTCATTCCAACACATATCACCAATACTAGCCTCCCTCCATTGGCTGCCAATTCAAAGTAGAATAATCTATAAAACAATAATAACCTCATTCAAGGCCTTATATGATTTGGCCCCAACTATGCTATGCAACTTAATAAACAAAGAACCATCTAAGCCCACACAGAAAAGGACAAATGAACAGATTAAAGATCCCGAAAGATTACACAAGAGCCCATAAATCAACAAATAACAGAGCCTTTTCCCACATAGCCCCAACAACTTGGAATTCACTCCCAGAAGAACTACGAACACTAACGGAGATCATGGAACTCCGTAAAAAACTGAAAACTTACCTGTTCAACAAACACTATAACATTGACAACTCATCACCTGCCTTAGACAAAGGTTAAACAGGCACCTATCTGCATCAAGCAAAAAAACCCTTAACCTACACTGACAACACACACTCATGATGATTTCACAACTTATGTCCTTTTACTTTGTCAGACGGCTGCCTGGGTGAGAATCTTCACACTCTTGGCAAGTGCATATTTCTATATGATTTGCAAGGTAATGTGGGCAATGTGGTTCATTCACACCAGACACAGCTGCTGACAATAATTTAGTTGTGCTCTTGGGTAAAGCCAATAAGATATTTATTTATGGGGTTATTTCTCCCAACACAGATATGCTTGGTAGCACATAAATTAGGTTACTTGCTTTCAGTGTTAACTTGGAAAAACAAAGTCAAAATCAGGAAAACAACAAATGAAAAGCCACAAAGCAAGAAACAAACTGTTCTTTTCAGGTTAACTTCTGATTACTTCCCACATAGATACAAAAGTGATTCTCTCCTAGCTCACAAGCAATTAGGTAAGGCTTAATTGCTAGCAGTTACCAGCTGAAACCCCTTAGCTGGCTTGCCTTCCACTGTGTGGGTCAAATCCTGCTTCAGGAACTTTTCTGAGTAGATTAAAGAACAAATTTGTATTTCTTTGTGATGGTTGCTGTACTTTATAACAGAAAGTTACCAACGGAGTTTAGATAGAGAGCAGTCCATATAAACAGGATCCTCATCTGCTATTATTCCCCCTTGTTCAACAAGCATGGGTTCAATATCCTGGATTGGCACAGATGAATCTCTCAATGGAGCATTTTCAGGAGAATACTTGTTTCCCTGCTGTCTTTCAAGGTTATAGCTAGGGCATAGATCAGTGTTCATACCTGAGCTTCCATTGCTGCTAGAGGTCCTCTCTATATAGCCTGGCCAGTATGTAGTCCAGTTCTTATGTCCAGCCTTCCAATCCAGATCCCTGGACACTGGATCTCTCTTCACATACCTTCTGGCCCAGGTCTTAGGGTCCCTTCCACGTGCAGCCGTCTCCCTCACAGGTAGCCTCTGGTGATTCCTAGCTCTGTAGCACCATTCCTCTGGCTTTCCCCAGTCCAATGGTGTATGCTGGCCCTTGGAATACCTCCCAGTATACGTACTGCTTTGGACTCTTCTAGACCTCTCAAAGGCTTTTCTCTTCCTTCTTCCAAAGGGTCTCTTTCCCTCTCTGTCCGTCCGGTTTGGCTTCTGCTTCTGATGATCCTTCAGATGAAACTGATGATCAAACTCAAGCTGATTCTCAGGATACTGAGGACAATTCTCTGGATATCCAAGGTGATCATGAAGATGATCATCTGTAGAATAAACTCTACTCTTATTCTGCTTAGATGAGTGCTCCCCCTAATACAGCGCAGCTGTGCTGAATCAGGCCCTGCCCTTTGAGATGAGTGCTTAGGGATTACCTCATAGCCCTCCTGATTGAACACACGTTTCCCCACTTCAGCTCCTCTAATGGCTGTTGGAAACCTGGTGCATTCTGGGACTGGTAGTCTTTTATGAGAAAATTCTGTTTTCTTATTTCTACCAGAACTGACAGGTTGCTTGTTCAGAGTCACTTCACCTTTTCTATAGCTCCTTCCTGAGCTATGATAAGCTTCCTTATCACAACTTCCATGTATATATATACATATATAAAATTGTATATAGTTTACTCTGTTCTGTATTATTTCTCACTGTTTAGACTGTATATTCTATTTATATTATGATGTTCCTTGTAAATATGTTATGTTATAATATGACGTTCACTGTAAAACAAACTTGATTTGTTAATTATTTGTTCATTGTAAACCGCAACTGAACTTTGGAAGATGCGGTATATAAATGTGTATAAAAATAAAAATAAAAAATAAATAAAATAAATAAAACTTTAATAGGGCTGTTGTGACATTCTTTCTGTAAAGGGGATACTTTATATATTACAGGTCCTTGAGTGCAGCTAGAAACATTAACTAGTGATGCTGATCCCAAGCATTGTTGTACAGTAATACTAGGCACAGAAATAGAAAAAAACTGCAGATATGTCTGTAGCTACAAATTTGTTTGAACACATCACACAATCCTTAGTATTCGAAGAGGCTGCTGTCTGGCTCATCAAAGAATACCACACATTTGTTAACAGTAAATTTGGTGGAATAATATTCAGAGAATTGCTAATGTCTGTCAAAGAAGAATCATGACTCAGGATTCTTGAAGAAATCGGTGTAAAGGACTCCCAAAAACAAATCAGTCTGAGCAGACACATGGAGCAGGCCGGATGCCTCCCTTGGATATCTGCACTGCAGTGGGGGTAGATGCGTGTACTGTAAATGGTCCTACAAAATAGGGCTGTGTCCAATCAGTCCGAGGTTTAACTCTCTTGTACACCAAATCTCCTGCTTTGTACTTCACTATTGGTGGAACATACAATATTTGTCCTTGAGTCTGGCCTATTGACAATTTGATCAATTAACTGCAAGGAGGTATGCATCACTATAAGATAAATGTTTGAGTTATCTGGAACCTTTCCATCCTCTGGATTAATCAATGGCAATCTGCATCTCCTTCCTGTAAGCAACTGAAATGGGGTTAGTGAATTTTTCTTCAATGGTGATTTTTTTAAAGCAAAGAGAGCCAGGGCCAAAGCCTGCACCCAATTCAATGACGTTTCTGCACACACTTCTCTCAGAACAGATTTTAAAAGATCATTCATTCTTTCTACCAGGCCATCAGCCTATAGCCTATACACAGAGTCAAAGTGTTTCACTAGTAAAATGTTTGCCAAGTTCTGCATCAACAAATTTCTAAAATGTGACCCATTGTCCGTATATATTGTTCTGGGGCATCCATGTCGGGGAATGATCTCTGGACACAGAAACTTCACTACAGCTGTGGCATTTTCCCATTTAGTAGGCAAAGCTTCTACCCACTGAGTCATGGGACATACTGCCACCAACAGGTAACGTTTACCTTGGATTGGGGTTTTCATATCTGGAAAATCTATATGAACTACTAGAAAGAGACCTCTAGATCTAGGCAGAAGCACCCCAACTTAAGGAGTTGCAGTTCCTAAAGGATTATTCTTGGCACACTTCTGACAACACGAAACAAAACTACGTACCTTTTCTTTCAATCTGGGACTCCATACCAGTTCTCCCAGAAGTTCCATCATGCGTCAGGTGACTTGTGCTCAGGTGGATGTGCCATAGGCGGCAACAAATGCAAAACAAAATCTGACGAACATTTCTTTTCTGATAGGTGATACCACAAACCTTTGGAGAAATATGCTCCAGCATGTTCCCATTCCTCTCGATCCCCTTCGGCAGCTTCAGTTGACAAAGGATTTCAGGCTCATTCTCAGCCCTTTCGAAGAGTTCATGGGCCCAGGGACCCAACCCTCTCCAGAGGAGGTCCTTCCCAGGCTGCGCAATGAAAGTTTGAGGAGCCATTCACTGGTACCTCTGTTTGGAGGCAGGCTTCACCTTTTCCTTTAGGAATGGGCCCAGGTCATCAAGGATCATTGAGTGCTAGATACCATTCAGTATAGCTATGTTCTGGAATGCAAAGAGCTGATCTTGGATGTGTTAATCTCCCCCTGTGGGCCAACGAACAAGCCCGTTCCCCGGAACGATCGGGGCAAGGGCAAATTTTATGGTGATGAAAAAGGATGACTTATTCCAGTCCATTCTGTACCTCAAGAGTATCAAGGTGCACTTGCACGTCCTGTGCTGCTGAATGGGAACATTCAGATCAGTGTTTCAAGCCGTGCACCGAGGGGAGTTCCTTGCATTTCTAGATTTGGCCAAAGTGTATTTTCATGTCCCGATCTAGGAGGATCAGCAAAGGTATCTGTGTTTTGTGGTGCTTGGCTTGCACATTCAGTCTGTGACTACTACTTAACATTTATAAAGCGCTACCATACGCAGCGCTGTACAGGCATATAAGTGTGACAGTCCCTGCTCGTCAGAGCTTACAATCTAATCAAGACGAAAAACACACACAGCAAAATTCTAGCTAGGGCAAAACCAGGTTGGTTGTCTCCCATTATTACTAATAGTACTACTACGCATTTCTATTTAAACACTACATTACATTACATTGGACCTCAGGTTACAATACATTACATAACAATACATTACATTACATCTGACGCTATTCTGAAAAGCCCTCAAATACCACCTATTCTTACAACATTACCCTGACACCAATCCCGATACTCACACTGCCATCACCTTACCTCCCTACCTAGCCCGTCTCTTAGATCATCCTCCTGTAGATAACGGTTAACCAATTTTTTTCCCCTTTCTGCTTCTTTGACCCACGAGCCCAGGCCTCTAGGTAAAGTTTTTTAGATTTTCTTTGTAAGAGTATCCATAATTTGTATATAATTTCTACATAGTTTTCCCTCGGTTTTTCCTCCATGTTTACTTTCCCTGTTCAATGTAAAAACTCGATGTAACTTGTTACATTCTTGTATGTTCTGTTCAAATGTAAACTGCACTGATTATAATAGCGCGGTATATAAGAAATAAAAATAAATAAATAAAAATAAATCAGGTTACAATACCTTACATTAAGGGTTATAATACAGGCAGGCTGGACATTATGGGCTACATTACAACACATCATGGGATATACTTAGAGGATGCTTACATGGTGACGTTTCGCGTGGTTCCGCTGCATCTGGCCAGTTCTTCGGTGGAGTTGCAGGAGTGAGGGGGAGGAGGAGGATGCAGCCTTTCCACACTGCTGCACCTAAGGGCTACGCCAAAGGGCTCTTTGGCATGGCCCTTAGGCACAGGCCCGCCAGACGCGGGCGCACCAAGGAACGCTTCAGGTTTTAAAACTGCTGCCGTGGTGTTTCTTCGGCCTAATTGGCCATGCGGTGGGGAGCAGAGAGGAGCATACCTGCCTGCTCCCTTCCCCGTCGCCGATCGAGCCGGTGGCTGGATGTCCCGCGCTCACGAGCACTTCAGGTTTTAAAACTGCTGCCGGGGTGTTTCTTCGGCCTCATTGGCCATGTAGTGGGGAGCAGGGAGGAGCATACCTGCCTGCTCCCTTCCCCGTCGCCGATCGGACCACTCAGGCTCTCCACTGCCCCAAGGACATTCTCCAAGGTCATTGAATACATTCTATGTAAACGAGGTTTTGTTTGAATACGTTCTATGTAAACCGCCTTGAGATTATGAAAGGCGGTATATTAAGAACATAAGAACATAAGATATGCCATACTGGGTCAGACCAAAATGCATCAAGCCCAGTATTCTGTTTCCAACAGTGGCCAATCTAGGTCATATGTACCTAGCAGTTTCCCCAAGGGACACAGGTTCCACAATGCTTGTATTGGTTCAAGCATTGATATCCTGGGTCCCTTCTTAATAATGGTTTATGGACCTTTCCTCCAGGAACTTGTCCAAACCTTTTTTAAACCCAGCTACACTAACAGCCTTTACTACATCCTCCGGTAACAAATTCCAGAGTTTGATTACACGTTGAGTGAAAAAATATTTTCTTTTATTAGTTTTAAATAGTTTACCCTGTAGCCTCATTGCATGTCCCCTAGTCTTTCTATATTCTGATAAGGTAAACAATCGATCTACGTTTACCCGTTCCACTCCGTTCATTAATTTATAGACTTCTATCATATCTCCCCTCAGCCGTCTCTTTTTCAGGTTAAAGAGTCCTAACCTTATTAGCCTTTCTTCATAGGAGTATCCTTCCATCCCCTTTACCATTTTGATGGCTCTTCTCTGAACCTTTTCTAAAATCGCTATATCCTTTTTAAGATACGGCGACCAGAATTGCACACAATATTCAAGGTGCGGTCTCACCATGGAACGATATAGAGGCATTATAATATCTTTTGTTTTATTTTCCATTCCTTTCCTTATCATAACTAGCATTCTATTTGCTCTCTTGGGCGCTGCTGCACACTGGGCCGAGGGTTTTAATATGGTATCCACAATGACGCCTAAATCTTTTTCCTGGGTGGTGGTTCCTAATGTGGAACCTTGCATCGTGTAACCATAGTTAGGGTTGTTCTTCCCTAGGTGCATAATCTTGCACTTGTCCACATTAAATTTCATCTGCCATTTTGATGCCCAGTCTTCCAATTTATCAAGATCCTCTTGCAATTTTCCACAATCCTCTTGGGTTTTAACAACTTTAAATAGTTTTGTGTCATCTGCAAATTTGATAACCTCACTCGTTATTCCACTTTCCAGGTCATTTATGAATATGTCAAAAAGCAGCGGACCCAGCACAGATCTCTGGGGTACACCACTATTCACCTTTCTCCATTGGGAAAATTGGCCATTTAGCCCTACCCTCTGCTTTCTATCTTTTAACCAGTTCCTGATCCACAATAGTACACTGCCTCCTATCCCATGACTCTTTAGTTTAGCCAAAAGTCTCTCATGAGGGACCTTGTCAAAGGCTTTCTGAAAGTCCAGATACACAATATCAACTGACTCACCTTTGTCCACCTGATTTTTCACTCCATCAAAAAAATATAACAGATTAGTAAGACAAGATCTTTCTTGTCTAAAGCCATGTTGGCTGTCTCCCATTACGTCATGACTATCTACATGCTGAGTAATTTTATTCTTTATGATGGTTTCTACCATTTTTCCTGGTACTGATGTCAGGCTCACCGGTCTGTAGTTTCCCGGATCACCCCTGGAACCCTTTTTAAAAATTGGTGTTACATTGGCGATCCTCCAATCTTCAGGTATTAGAGATGATTTTAATGATAGTTCACAGATTACTAATAGCAGGTCTACAATCTCGTATTTCAGTTCTTTCAACACCCTTGGATGTATACCATCCGGCCCAGGTGATTTGCTACTCTTCAGCTTATCTAATAGTTGTAATACATCTTCCCGATGTATCGATATTTCCTTCAATTCTTCCGCACCTTTGAATACCACTTCAGTCATGGGTAACATCCCTACATCTTCCTCAGTAAAGACTGAAGCAAAGAATTCATTCAGTCTCTCCGCTATCGCCTTGTCGCCTCTTAGTGCTCCTTTAACCCCTTTATCATCTAATGGACCAACTGACTCTCTGACAGGTTTTTTGCTACGAATGTACTTGAAAAGGTCTTTACTTCGCGTTTTTGCTTCCGCAGCAAGCTTCTTCTCAAATTTTCCCTTTGCCTGCCTTATCAATGCCTTGCATTTGACTTGCCAGTGCTTGTGCTGTTTCCAGGTTTCGTCGTTTGGCTCTTTTTTCCATTTCCTGAAAGATGCTTTTTTGGCAACAACAGCCTCTCTGACCTGACCTTTAAACCATGCTGGCAGTTTTTTGGACTTCCTTCCACTTTTCTTAAAGCGTGGATACAGCTGGTCTGGGCTTCCAAGATAGTATTTTTCAACAACAGCCAAGCCTGATGTACGTCTTTAACCTTTGCAACTGCTCCTTTTAGTTTTTTCTTAACTGTGTTCCTCATTTTATCATAGTCTCCCTTTCGAAAGTTAAAAGGTAGTACTGTGGATTTCCTTACTATCCCTCCTCCACTAATTAAATCAAAGGCAATCATGCTATGATCACTATTGCCAAGTGGCCTCAACAACTTTATCTCTTGCACTAGATCTGGTGTTCCACTAAGGATTAGGTCTAATATGGCTTCCCCTCTGGTTGGTTCATGAACCAGCTGCTCCAAGAAGCAGTCATTTATTTCATCTAGGAACTTTATCTCCCTAGCATGTCCTGACGTGACACTGACCCAGTCGATACCGGGGTAGTTGAAATCACCCATTATTATTACTGTGCTGTAACGTTTGTTAGCTTCCTTGATTTCTTTGAGCATTTCATCATCCATTTGGTCATTCTGGCCAGACGCTCGATAGTACACCCCCACTGCCATTGCCTTCCTCCTTTTACATGGAATTTCAATCCATATAGTTGCTACAGCAGATTTTGTTTCCTGCAAAACTTTAATCCTTTCTGACTCAATGCCCTCTCTAACATAGAGAGCAACCCCTCCACCAATTTGATCAGCTCTATCATTACGATATAGTTTGTACCCAGGTATCACAGTGTCCCACTGGTTGTCCTCCTTCCACCATGTCTCTGATATTCCAATCATATCTAACCTTTCATTTAGTGCTATATATTCTAACTCTCCCATCTTATTTTTTAGACTTCTAGCATTTGCATACAAGCATTTTAGAGAATGTATTTTATTCATATTAATTTGGCTATTGTTAGACATGGGTAATTTGGGATCTTTAAGCTCTGTCTGCTCCATACTTGAGAGCATTTGGGCTACTTTACTCTTTTGTGGAACCTCTCTGCTTTTTGGTAGTAACCTTCAAAGATACATTCTTCCGAACCATCCGCTTTTGGGTGACTGTCGGCTTTCCCCTAATATCTATTAAAAACGTTAAATAAATAAATAAATAAATAAATAAATTGCAGTGATGGCTGTGGTGCTATGGCGCCAAGGGGATTTGTGTGCACCCATATCTAGATGACTGGCTCCTCTGAGCCTGTTCTATGTCACAGATGTCTCAGGTGTCGACCCGAGTGGTATTCTCCTTGGAAAACCTCAACTGGGTAACCAATTAAGGGAAGAAACAGTTGGTGTCCCCGACTTCTCAGGAGTTCAATCTCAGGTTTTCGCTCCCACTGATGGAGAAGGCTGGCCTGTAGTGGTGGCAACATCCCAATCATCTGAAGAAGGGAGAAGGGCAGGCCGCTGGACGTTTTTGAGGCTATGGAAGACTTGAGAAAGAAATTGAAAACCCACCTATTCACAGAATTCTATGGAGCTGACCTCTGCCAGAACGAATCATATCTTGCCTAATGCACCTTGTCTAAGGACCGCTGGACAAGAACTATCACATTACCATAAATCATAACAACCATCACAATAAAGCCACTTGGATCCACATGTTCCACACTACCATTACCGTATTTGAATATGTTATCTCTATAAGCCATATTAGCTTGTTTTATACCTTATGCTTATTGTAACCTAGTTATTTTGTCTACATTAACGTTATTTGTAACTCACATCTCTCGCTGTAACCAATTCCATTTAATTGCACTGAGTTCATTGTAAACCATCTTGACGTGTGATGGTATTAAAAATATGTTATAAATAAATAAATAATCGTGGCTCTTTCTGGCAACGTATGTTTATGTTTATGTTTATGTTTTATTTCACTTGATAAAACCGCCTTTCATTGGCAGGCAAAGCGGTGCACAATAAAACCAAAAATTTCTTTTTAAAAAAAGGCCAACGCCAATAAAAAGGAAAGGAAATACACTTTCTGGACAGAAAAGCAATAAAAACAGGAGAGACAAAGCTAAACCATAAACAAAGACAAATCACAAAGAGAACACAGGATAATACAAATGGGATTCACACGAACGGGGAGGGGACATCAAACGCAAGGGAAAAGAGGTGGGTTTTGAGGTTTTGTTTAAATGTGGGGTGGTGAGGGTCCAAACGGAGTGAAGAGGGAAGGGAGTTCCAGAGGGCAGGGCCAGCGAAAAAGAAAGCAGAGGAACGAGTAGATTGTAAGTGGGCGCGGGAAGGGGAGGGAAGAGTGAGGCGGTTAAGATGGAAGGAGCGAGGGGAGTACCTAGGGGAGTGAAAGGAAAGAAGGTCCGTTAGGTATTGGGGGGTGCCTGTATGAAGAGCTTTATGAACCAGGATGAGCAGCTTGAAATGAGCACGGTGGGGGAAGGGCAACCAGTGAAGATGAAACAGAAGGGGTGTTATGTGATCACGGGGGGAGGAATTGGTGACCAAGCGTGCGGCAGTATTCTGAATACGTTGTAACCGGGACTGTTGCTTCTTGGAAAGACCGACGAAAAGTGAGTTTGCGAAATCTACTCGGGACATGACCAGGGATAGCAACAAAGTGGTGAGAGCGGATGGGGATAGAAAGGGACGGACTGCACGGATTTGTCGGAGAAAAAAGAAAGAGGACTTGGTGACATGAGATACATGAGCCTGGAAAGAAAGGTCAGATTCGAAGTGAACCCCAAGGTAACGAAAGGAAGAGACCAAGGGAACCGGGGAGCCAGAGAAGGAGGGGGCCAGTGTGGGGGGAGGGTTGTTGTGAGAGAACCAGATAGCAACAGTCTTGGTGAGATTAAGGTGAAGGCAATTACGAGTCAACCAATCAGCCACAGTGGAAAGACAAGAATTAAGCGTGGAGAGATCAGGACAGGATGGGGAGGTGTGATGAAGTAATAAAATGTCGTCAGCATAGAGAAAAGCAGATATTCCAGATTGTTGAATTAAGAGGGCTAGGGGGGCTAAGAAAAGGTTAAAAAGAAGGGGAGCCAGGACAGAACCCTGAGGGACCCCACAAGAAAGAGGAAAGGAATGCGAGGGAGGGGCGGAGGAGGAGGGAGGTGACAGGACTGCACATGAACGGGAGGAGAGAAAAGAGTGAAACCACCGGTGAACAGTACTGCAAAGACCCGCTTCCCGCAGACGAAGAAGAAGAAGGGAGTGATCAACTAAATCAAAAGCAGCTGAAAGATCAAGTGCAACCGCCACCGAAATATCACCGCGATCATGAGCTACATGCAGTGCATCAGTAAAGGCAAGAAGGATAGTTTCAACACTGTGACCCTGGGAGCCTATTGTCAAGACTGTATGGCCCAGGGCCGTTGGAACCACAGGTGTGGTCCATTAACCACGTCGAGGCAAGAGCCATCAGGTTGGCTGTCCTGTGTTTCCAGCCTCTGGTGAAGGATCAGGCTGTTTGAGTGTTTCAGACAATGCCACAGTGGTGGTTTGTCAATCGGCAAGGTGGCAAGAGAAGTGCCAGAGTGGCCCTGGAGATGGCTCTTTGTTTACCTGGATGGCAAAAAACCTCCTAGCTCTGTCGGCCCAGCACATTGCTGGGGTGGACAGTGTGGAGGCAGACTATCTCAGCCAGCACTGTCTGGATTCTGGAGAGTGGGAGTTGTCAGGAGCTATTTCACTTGATCCTTCACTGTTGGGGTCACTCCAAGATGGATCTGATAGCAACCCGCTCCAATGCCAAGGTGTGCTGCTGCTTCAGTCACTGCATGGAGGCAGGGTCCAAGGGCAGAGATGCCCTGGCCAAGGCAAGGCCTGTTATATGTGTTTCTGCCTTGGCTGCTTTTGGGGCACCGGATTGGCTGAGAAGAGCATGGTTTGGAGATCTGATGCAGATCCTACAAGTGCCACCTTTTCATTTACCTCTGTGTCAGGGCCTATTGCATCAGGGGCCGATTGTCCTGGAAGAACTGACTTCTATTTCACTTACGGCTTAGCTCTTGAAAGGAGCATGCTAGTGCATAAGAGCTACCCTACTGCAGTGGTTTCCAATCTGCTCAGAGCCCACAGGAGGTCCACCAACCTGGCATACGTGTAGGTCTGATGCCTCTTTGAGCGATGGTGCAGCACACAACAGCTGATTCCTGAGGCAGCCATGGTGCTGTTTCTGATGGCCTTGCTGCAGGAAGGTCTGGACATATATTTCAGCCCACCGACTCTCATCCCACTGGCCCGAAATATCCTCTTCCCACCTCTGCTGCCACCTCCCCTTCTGGAGAAGCATTTTGTAAATTTTTGATATTACCCCCCTCTGTGTCCACTGCTTCCCCATCATCTCTTCAAACTGTGAAGGCCGTCTTTCGAGATCTGATTTCACTTCTTTTCTATGCAGAAAATACCACAATTGTGCATAGGCATATTGATCCTTTCTATCCAACTTATACTCTTGTTGGAGCACCTCCCCCTTTCCTTAGAACTTGTCCCAATCGCTCTAAACCTTTACTCCTCCACCCTTATACACCTGATCATTCCCCCCAGCCCCTTATCCCCCACTGCTCTAATCAACGTATACTATGAATACACGTTCCCTTCCATTTCCTCCAAATCCGAAACATAAGTTCCCTGAATGGATTGATCGTCCCTTCTTTTTCTCTCCAACCTCCCGAGTCCCATATCCTCCCCTCCTTGGATTCCTCTCCCCCTGCTTCTATTTGTACCCAACTCAAGATATCCGCACCCTCCCTGCACTCCAGAAGCGCCCTCAATTGCGCAGCCTCATAATATTTTGCCAAGCATGGTACTCCCAACCCGCTTTCCGACCACACCTGATACAGGGTCCCTCTCGCCAGCTTCGGATGTTTCCCCTCCCAGATAAATTGCATAATCAGATTCTGCTCATCCGACATGCCAACGACGTGAACAAAAACAACAATCTGGGTAATATATTCATCTTCACTACCGCTATCCGTCCCTCTCCATTTTGATAGATCTTTACGTATATTTTCCATAACTACCTGATAATTCCACTATTTAATTTTCTCAGTTGGCTTCCCTAATTGTATCCCCAAATACCTAAATTGCTGTTGCACCCATTTAAAATTAAAATGTTCCTTCAATTGTTCCTCTAAACCCCCTACTAGATTGAACCCCAGGACCTCAATCTTACTTGAATTTATTTTATATCCTGCGATACTACTAAACCCCGTTATAATTCTCATCAAAACCGGTAAAGTAGTTAATGGCTGCCTCAGTGTGAATATTACATCATCTGCGAACAGCGCTATTTTCTCCTCTCTTCCCCCCACTACCACACCTTTAACATCTGCTTCCTTCCTAACCACTTCAGCCAAGGGCTCAATCGCCAATGCAAATAAAAGTGGTGATAGTGGACATCCTTGCCGGGTACCTCTCCCCAGTACAAACCGCTCAGAATATCCCCCATTAACCCTAATCCTTGCATACGGCTGCGCATATAGAGCTTTTACCCAAGCTATATACCTATCCCCAAACCCCATCTGTTCTAACACTTGGAACATATAGGCCCATTCAACCCGGTCAAATGCTTTCTCTGCATCCACAGTAACAAATACCTCTGGCTCCCCAGTACCCTGGAGATGCCAAGCAATGTTCATCACTTTCCGGATATTATCACTCCCTTGCCTCCCCTTTTACAAATTCTGTTTGGTCTCTATTGATTACCTTTGGCAATATCTCCTGGATCCTATTAGCCAATACCTTTGCTAATATCTTGTTAATTAACGAGATGGGTCTATAAGACCCACACACACCCTTATCCTTACCCGGTTTCGGTATCACTGTGATACCCGCCTCCCCCTTAGTCTGTGGAATTCCTTCCCCTTCTATCACCTTATTGAACACCCTGATCAATATTGGCGTAACTTGCTCCACCATCTTCTTATAAAATTGCGCCGTAAACCCACCCAGTCCTGGGGATTTTCCCACTTTCAATGTCTTTATAGCCTCCCTCACTTCACCCTCCTTAATGTCCTCCCCTATTCTATCCCGATCCTCTGGTGTTACCGTCCTCAACCCACACTCCTGCAAATAACTCCTGATCTCCTCTTGTCCTTTTTTCAACTCGCTTTGATATAGCTTGCTATAATAGTCTCGGAAAATCTGACTAATTTCTTTCGTGCTATGCACCATCCACCCCTTACTATTGCTAATTCCATCTATATACGCTGCTTGCCGCTGAGCCCGCAGTCTACTTGCCAAAATCCTCCCAGCCTTATTTCCCCCTTCAAAATATTTTTGCTTTAAGAGAATTTAGTTTATACACTATTTCCTGAGCCCTCAATCTGCTTAATTCAGCCCTTGTTTGAATCAGTTTAGCCATAATCCCATACTCCTTAGTTTTCTGATGTTGAGCCTCCAGCTGCTTTATCTGCCCCAACAATTCACCTTCCACTTTTCTTTTCTCCCGCTTAAGCTGGGCAGCTATGCTGATGAGCTTCCCCCTAATCACCGCCTTTAACCCATCCCATACAGTCTTCAACTGGATCTCCCCCGTTTCATTATATACCAAATACTCTTCTTTAGCGGCTCTTACTACCCCCACATGTTCCTCTTCCTCCAACAATGAATTATTTAATTTCCAAAACCTTATCCCCTCATCCTCCATGCCTGTGTCAAAAGTCACTGTAACCGGAGCATGTAATTTCCCCGTGCTCCAATTCCTTTACTCTCGAGGCCCATGTCCCACCTCCCCATATCATATCCAATCTACTGTATGAGCCATGCACCTGGGAATAGAATGTATGCGTACGCTCTCCTGGATGCCTCGACCGCCATTAGTCTATCAGGCCCAATCTCTCCTGCATCCTTCTCAGGCTTTGCCGGTCTTTCTTTCCTCCACTTCCTTGCCCCCCACTATTATCCAAGTCAAATTAAAATCTCCCCCCCCCCCACTACCAGTGGGGTATCTCCCAATTCTTCCAACTCCTTAGTTAGATTATCAAATGCTTCTCCATGCCCCTCGTTTGGCCCATATACGCTTATCACCCATACCTCTCCCTCCCCCACTCTCAACTTCACCCCAACCCACCTCCCATCTTTCCCTCTCCTTTCTCCGATCACCAAATGTCAAATGGCGTCTCCCACCAAAATTCAAACCCCTCCCTTCCTAGGGTTTGCCCTCTGTCCCGGTAACACCACCTTTGGGTATTTTTTCAAAATTAACAAATGTTCCTGCCCCACCCTTAATTGTGTTTCCTGTACACAAAGAATATCTGCATTCAGACGCTGTTCTTCCCTTTCCGAAAGCCTGTGCTTTTGCCACGTTCGTAAGCCTTTAACATTTATTGTGGTAACTCCTAATCCTTTAGAGTATAAGCCCCTCCCTTCCCTTCGTGATTCTCCTTCTCTCATATACCCCTCCTCTGCTCCTCCATACTTCTTCCCCCGTTCCCCCCTTCTTCTCCTCCTCTTTAGCTTTTGTCCCCCTCTACTCCCTCCCCCTTCCCCTCCTCCCCCTTCCCCCTCTCCTCCTCCCCCCCTTCCTTCCCCCTCCCCACTCTACCCCTTCCCTCCCTCCCCCTTCCCTCCCAGTCCCTCCCTCCTTTTCCAGGAGTGCTTGTTCTGAGTCCCTTACCCCCCCACCTGTCCCCTCCCCCACCTCCTCCTTCCTCCCCCACCTCCTCCTCCTTCCTCCTCCTTCCTCCCCTTCTTCCCCAACCATGTCCCCACCCTTATCTCCTTTCTTCCCCTCCCTCCCTCCCATAACCATAATAGGCAAACATATCAAACATATATCATTGTTCATTCCTGAAACAATTACATTTTACATTCTTAATACTACTATCAAACAGATTTCTGCAAGCATCGTTTTGTCTCTAACTCCACAACTTTCCTTTTTCCCCCATTGCCAGTCAATCCTTATGTCAGCTCTCCAACTCTGCAAGCTGTCATCTTTTTGCTCGATCTTTGCTCTCCTTATTCCTCCCCTTCTTCATTTCCGGTTGCTCTTCATTGGCTTTATGCTTTTCTCCTTCATTCTCCACTGTGTCCATAACTTGTTGACTGTTCAATTTCTCAGTTCGAATCCCTCCGCTACCGTCTGTACTCTCCAACTCTTCCCGTATATTGTAAAGGATAGTCCAAACAGGTGCAACCACATGTACTTAATGTCTCTACTTCTCAAAGTCTGCGAGACAGGCCGCAGAGCTCTCCGCCTCTGTAAGGTTCTAAGGGACAAATCCTCATATATAATTATTGGATACCCCTGCCAATTTAATGTCCCTAAGCTCTTCATTCTTATCGCAATTTTTTTCTTTCATTTTATATCCAGAGAAGCAAATGATGATATCTCTAGGCTATTCATTCTTGCCAATCCCAGTGCTCTGTGCGCTCTTTGCAACACGATCTCCTCAGGTCCTACTTCTTCCCCTCCTTTCCTGAGTATTTCCAAACATATTGAAACCGCCACCTTCGCACTGTCTTGCAATTCCCTTTCTTCAGGTACCCCATGAATCCTCAGATTATTTCTGCGAGATCTATTTTCCAGGTCCTCCAGTTTATATTGCATATCCATGTGCCATTTTTGAAGTGGCTGACATTGCCGTTGCTGCTCCTCTTGCTGCTGCTCCAGACTTTGCAACCGGTTCTCATGATTCCCTGCGGTGTACGTCAATTCAGCTATATCATCTTTCAGATTTCCTATGAGCTCACTGAGCTCTATTTTCACTGCTTGTACTTCCTTCTTTATTTCCACGAACCATTCCTTTATTCCGGCTCTTGAGATACCTTGCAGAGTTTCCTTTCCTTGCTCCATGTTCTGACAGTGCGCAGTTCCTTCAGCTGGCTCTGGGCTTTTATTTTTATTATCCAACGCCACATGCTCACTGGCGCCTGCCCCCGCACTTTGGTACGCATACTCCCTCAGATCCATAGTTTTCCTTCTTGTGGTCATAGCAAATACCGTGGCTTTCTCCCCGTCGTCGTCTTCCTCTCTAGTTTCTGCGCCCTTAACAATATACTGACTTTGGTTCAGTCTCTTTAAATAGTTTTATAATGGCCACTCTCGCAGGTCTTCAAAGAGTAAGCTACTTTCCTCCCCCTTACCTCCACTTTTCCTACCATACACAACTCTTCTTTCGTTCTGTCCTTTTTGTGTCGTGTTTTCCCTTTTTGTTTGTTATTTTGTCCTCCTTTCCTTCTCTTCTTCCTCTCTCTTCAAAATCCCACCTGCGATTAAACTAAGCAGGCTTCCACATGGCCATCGGCGTTATTCCCCTCGCTGCTTTTTCAATATTATGAAGCTCATCCAGACTTTCTGCTCCCTGTGTTTGGCGCCTCCACCTGTTTCTATGCACTCCTCTTGTCCTCTGCTGCACTGTTTGCTGTCCCTTCTCTCACTTTCATGCTGCCATCTTGCCTACCACAAGGCTGCCGATCGCCATTTTCTTTTTCTGTCCCCGGGTCTGCTCTCCTTCTATGCACTCTCTCTCCGCTCCTCTGCCCGGCTCTCACCTCCCATGCAGCTACTCACTCTCCGGCAGAGCTGCTGCTTTCACCCTCTCATCGGCCAGCTCTTTTGCCGCTTCACTGGCTCCTGCCCGCTGCCGAATCACCAGCGCGCTCCTCCTCCGCTCTCTGGCTTAGCCTGCTCCTCGGCTCGTTCGAGCTCCGCTCCTCTCCGCGTGCATCGGCTTTCCTCCGCTCGTGCACCTCACTCCCCTACTGTTCTTGAAGCTCTCCGCAGCTGTCTCGACTTGCTTCTTTTTATTTCAAGGGGTCTCCTTTCATGTTTTTAGCAGGGTTGGCCTGGAGTGATGCCCTCACACTGCCATCGGGATCTGTGACGTCACTTCCTCCGGCATCGCAGCTTTTAAATGGAGCTGCGGCGCCATGGCATGGGATGCCGCAGCTCCATTTAAAAGCCCTGACTGAGTTAGTCGGGCTTGTCAAGCACATGCAGGCCAGACTGAATTGCAGTCCTGGCCTGCATATACATCAATGATCGTGATTCTGATTCCGCGGGACTAGATGTGCTCTGTGGGATCAGCATCGCGAGCCCTCTGTACGTCTGGCTCAGATCGGACGTACAGAGGGGCTGGACATCTGGGTCTTTAAATTTAGTGACCCGAAATGCAGGACTGTGTCGTTTTACTACCGCCGTTTGGATTTGCTGCGCTGGGATTTCAGCGAAGTACAGTTTGCTTATGAATGGACATTAATTTTGCTAAGCAGTTATAAATGTTTTACTGGAATTGATTAAAAGGGACATAGGTCTCCAGTTAAGATTTTCTTGCCTGGAGGCTGTTTGTCCGAAAAAAAAAATTATATTTCCTCTTAAGGAGGTCTCTTGTAGGTTGGAACCTGCCAATTTTGTTTTATATATTCTAACTCTGCCATCTTAGTAACATAGTAGATGATGGCAGATAAAGACCAGTGTGGTCCATCTGGTCTGCCCCGCAAGGCGGAAAGAGTAGGTGCATCTGCTGCTCCGTGCAGGTCACCCCTCCACTCCTCCCCATGCCTTGTTTAGGGGTGAACCCACCGCTCCATGTAAGTCACCCCTATTTGTTGAGATATAAGAGAGCGTTATGTTTATTTTGATTTTATCCTGTTGCTGTAAAGGGATCCACTGTGTCTGTCCCAGGCCATTTTGAATTCTGTCACTGTATTTGCCCCCACCACTTCCATCGGGAGGACATTCCAAGCACCCACCACCCTTTCAGTGAAAAAGTATTTCCTGATGTTGCCTTTCAGTTTATCCCCTTGCAGCTTCATGTTATGCCCTCTAGTTTTACAGCTTCTCCGTCTTTGTTTGTTCATTAGTACTCTTTTAAGTATTTAAAGGTCTGAATCATATCTCCCCTGTCGCTCCTCTCCTCCAGAGTGTACATATTTAGGTCTTTAAGTCTCTTCTCATACGTCTTCTGACGCAGGCTCCAAAGCATTTTGGTCGCCTTCCTCTGAACCATTTCCAGTCTTTTTACATCCTTTGCGAGATACGGTTTCCAAAACTGAACTCAATATTCCAAGTGAGGCCTCACCAGTGACTTGTACAGTTGCATTAGTACCTCTTCCTTTTTAGAATTTCCCATACAAACATTTCAAAGCTTTGTTTTTTGTTCATATTAACAGTCTGGCTATCGGATGATGTGTAATTTGGAATCTTTCAACTCGGTCTTGTTTTTAGTTAAAGGCACCTGCTTTACTTTTACCTTTCTTTGACCCCTCTCTATCAGAATGCCCGAACTTCCCTGTTTTGCTAGCGCCCTTCAAAGATATGAGTCATTCTAAACCATGCGCTCGGGTGACTGTCGGCTTTCCACCATCTTCTAGTTTAAAAACCTGCTCTCACTCTTTTTTAAAGGTTAATGCCAGCAGCCTTGTTCCACACCATTTCCTCTACTATACCCGGGTGCACAACATATCTCAACATTGAATCATGCCCACAGAAAACATACCTATAATGCCAAGTTGTAGAAATGAAGATCCAGCAACTGTGCCTCTGCTTTTTACTAAGCATCTAATACGCGCTGGCCCTCCTCACCACCGAAACCACCGAAATTTCAACACTGCCCGCCTTAACTTCCCCAGCACAGGAGCATTTGCGGTTTGTGCAGCACTTACATCAGCATACTCTTTTTGAGCACTGATTCCTGTCCATCAGCGAGACAGGCAGGTGATGCCACGTTTTGATCTGTCTCTCCACCTGCTGGATGCTGCTCTTAATGTTGAGCTTATAGAGTTGTTTCAATTTTTGGGTTATCACTCCTAAGTGTTTTATCTGGAGCCCCCACCATACACACACTGCTCTATCGAATGCTTCCTTGGGGGCAGTGCTTCCAATTTATCAAAACTGATTTTGAGCCAAGCCACCAATTCATACTGAGTGAAGACCGTGAGGATGCCAGGAATCGAATGTTGTGGGATACTCACAAATAGCAGCTATCATCAGCAAACAAGCACAACTTAATCTTCTGCCTACCGATCCGAATGCCTTGAACCACTACCATCACTCCGGGCTCCAAGGTCAAACTAAAAAGCATAGGGTACAGCGGGGCCCCTTGCCTAATACCCCTTTGCAGGGGGAAATCCTGAGAGATTTCTCCATTAATCAACAGCTTCGATAAGTGCTGCCTATAGAGGGCTCTTTCAGTACCTCCTTCAAATATCTCGGGATACTTATTGATACTCTTTTTCAGCGCAGATGGGAGTTAGCCAAACCTTCATTCTTCATGTTACGACACATTTGTGCCCTTTGTCCTTTTTTGGAACTCAAGGCCCTTACAATCCTTACACTTAGTCTTATCATATCATATCTTGATTATGCAAATACATCCTTCTCTGGCCTTACGACATTTGAAATAAAACGTATGCGATCCATTCAGAATACAGCTCTCCGCATCATGACTTTCACCTTAAAATATGACCACATACCTCCTCTTTTCATAGAACATCAGTGGTTCCCTATCTCTTTCAAAATCATGTTCCAAATCTTTTCTTTGGCCCATAGGGTTTTGCATACCAGGCAACTGGAATAGCTGGCCTCAGGGCCGGCCCGTCCATTGTGCAAGAATGTTGTTTGCACAGGTCCTCGCGCAAACTTCATTTTCGCACAAATGGACGGCATCAGAGGCAGCTGGGGAAGCCCATGCAAGGCCCCAGCTCCCTCTGCACAGCTGCCAGCGTGAAGAGTGTTTTCCTTCATGCTGGCGGCTGTTTCTATGAAGCGCGCAAGTGCCCGGGAAATGCCCTTTAACCTTTCCTGGTATTCAATGTGCTTCACAGAAACCGCTGCCAGAGTTAGGGAAAACACTCGTCACGCTGGAGGCTGTGCAGAAGGAGCCGGGGCCTCGTGCAGGCTTCTCTGGCTCCCTCTGAAGCTCCTTAGATGGGTTTGGGGCTCTTGTGGGGGGGGGGTCTAGCATAGGACTGGAAATGGACAGATGGGGGGGCAAGGACAGGAAATGAGCTGATGGGAGGGTAAGCTTGGACTGGAAAAGGGCAGATGGGGAGGGGCAAGGATTGGAAATGGGCTGATGGGGGTACTAGGACTGGAAATGAGTTGATGGTGGGGGAAAGCTTGGACTGGAAATGGGCTGATGGGGGGAGCTTGGACTGGAAATGGGCTGATGGGGGCTGGAATAGGACTGGAAATGGGCTGATGGAGGGCTAGGATTGGAAATTGGCTGACGAGGGCAGCTTGTACAGCAAATGGGCTGATGGGAGCTGGAATAGAACTGGAAAGGGCTGATCAGGGGGAGCTTGGACTGGAAATGGGCTGATGGGGGCTGGAATAGAATGGGAATAGGGCTAATGGGAGCAGGAATAGGGCTGGAAATGGGCTGATGAGGGGGCTGGGATGGGACTGGAAAGGAGCATATGGGGGGCTAGGACTGGAAATGGGCTGATGTGGGGGCATGGGAGAATGGGACTAGAAAAGAGCAGATGCTGGGTGGGTCTAGAGCTGATTTTGGGGGAGGACTAGATGGGGATGGGGAATGAGGATGGAGAGGGGAAAAGATATTTTATGTGGAAGAAAAATCTACGATTGGCCGGGTATTGGGAGAATAAGAGGGGATTGAGAATGGAATGGTAAAATTTGAGTGGATGATAAAGGAATAAAGAAAGAAATGGAGGAAAGAGCAAAAGGGGAAAGATCAGTATGTTAAAACAGATGTAGAGAGAGAATGAAAAAAATGTAGAAGATGAGGAGAAAGTACAAATGGACAGCTCACAGAAGACACGAAGAAACCAGAAGAAAGTGACTGGAGCAATTGCAACTGAAAAATAAAATGCCCAAACAGAAGGTAGAAAATTACTTTTTATTCTGAATTTATTAACAGGAATATGTCAAGTCTGGGAAATGTTTATCGCTAACATCTTTGTATTTTTGTTTAGTGCAAGAGGAAATTAATTTATAGTTTTATTTCTCCAGTGCTGTTGTATATTTCATGTTTGGCTTTTGGGATTCCCAATTTAATTATTCTCTTCCTATTTCTAAATTGTGATCCCTTGTTCTTTGTTTGGTGACGGTCTATGTTCTGTATGTGTAACTGAGCTGAGGTATTCTGTTCATGTAGTTTCTATTTGATAGTGCCACTTGTTCTCTTTCCCCAGTAGGAGATGTATTGGTATTCTCTGAGATATATTGGTTTAATATTTGCAGTGTTGCCTTTTGATAAGTAGGGTTTGGTGCTTTGTGAGTCCTGGTAGTGCTTAGGATATGGTGGGTTTGCTATGGGTTCTAAATGGTCAGTGTTTATAGTACTTCCTAATGTGCCTGGCAGTTGGCACTGGAGTATAGTAATGTAGAAATCTGGTAGTCTTTCTTTATCCAGTCACTCATTAAGAGGCATGTGTACTAAAAGTTAATGCACATTAATATTATGCAAATATTTATGCAAATGAGGTTCCTTTTGCAAATGAGGCCCACAATGAATCTCCACACATGGCTCCACATCCCCCTTGGGCTGCCCCTTGCTGGCCTCATTACTCAAAATAAACTAAACTATACTAAACCCTGCACGCCCCCGTACACACACTGAGATCATTACATGGAAATCATCTTCATATTTCTTCACCATCTCAGGCCTAAATATGTGATAACCCAGCAGTCTGCTTTCTGTATTCGGGCACCTTTGCTTTTGGAATTCTCTACCACCCAGCTTACACCTAGAACTGTGCTGTCACGAGTTTTGTTCAGCCCATAAGACCTATCTGTTCAAGAAAGCTTTTGGCCCCCTGTGAATGTAGCTCTGGAAGGAAAAGAGTTATATAAATGTGGATGTCATATATGTTTTTTTTCTTTATATACAGTCTTTTCTTTTATGCTTTGCATATTAGCCCTAGCTGACTGTTTTTATAATTGTGAACCGCTTTGCTTACTTTGTCTTGAAAGGCGGTATATCAAATACTTATAAACAATGAACCAAACCATAAACCCTGCGCTAAAGGGCCTATGAATTCCATCCACTCCAAAACCTAGAACATAAAATCCCACTTCACTTTTTCAAATACCTTTACACATTGAGACTCAAGATAAGGCCGTCACCACCTCCTCTCCCAGTTGATGATAACACCGCAAGCAGCTTCCTCACATTGCAAACTCCATTCCTCCCCTGAACAAACCCAGCGATTTTCTCCCACTAGCTGTGGAATTATTGTGCCTAACCTGGCTACTAAGATCTCTGTCATCAGTTTGACATCTATATTAAGAAGGCCTATGGATTTATAGGAGCCCACCTCATGCAGGTCCCTATCCTTCAGTAGGACTAATATGGTTTATGGTTTATTAGGTTTTGATCTACCGCCCCTTGCTAAGCAGATGGAGCAGTTTACAAATAACAAAAAACAAAAATTGTCTGCAGCATTTCTGTTGGCAGTCTCCACCAGAACACTATTATATACGTCCATTAGGGGATTCAACAAGAAGAATTTTAACAGCTTGTAAAACTCCAAGTCAAAGCCATCAAGTCTGGGGTCCTTGCCTAGTCGTAACTTCTGAATGATTACATAAACTTCACCCTTGCTAATAGGGGCATTGAGAAACATACTTTGATCCTCCCCTGCCTGCGGCCATTGCACTCCAAAGCAAAACATCCTGGATTGGGACATGGGTTTCCCATGCACTAGATAAATCTTGAAAATATTTGAGGAAGGCTTCTTCTTTTTCTCAGTCCCCTGGCCTAATCCTTAATCCCAGCAATAAATGCCGGCCTTCACCAAATTGGCAAGGAACCTCCTCATGTGGTTACTGTGCATGTGCACCTGGAATTGATACTAGTGCAAAGATTTCCAGTCCTGCTCGTGCAGCCTTAGCTTCTTCCAGGATCTGTCTTTTCTCTAGTGATGCTTTTGCTGCTCCTGTTCTGCTACCTCTGAAAGCCTGAAGATCTCTGCTTCTGGCATTTTCCATTTCCTATCATTTCTCCCCTTATGACCGCCTTCCCTACTACCTGTACTAGAAGTGGGGACACCCTGGCCTGCTAATTAAACTTGAAATGCTCCCCCACCTTTCCTTCCCAGAGGTTTAACACTGGGGGTCGTAGGATAGGCCAGAGTACATCCGTCATTGGCCCAAACCTTTCCGACCATCACCCCCACCCTAACGCTTAACATGACTGGTATGTATTGGATTTTATTCAGCTCTGGCTGAAGAAAAAGAAGACTTTCAGAAATGAAAAGGTACAGGTGGTGTAGGGATAGTCATCCAAAATATGCACGAGAGGGTGGGAGTAGAAGGTAAAGTCCCCAGGCCCTGGGATTCAGGGTTCTCCAGATGTCCATCAACCCCAAGTGCTTTTTTTTCCAAGTTAACTCCCTCCTCCTCTGCCCTGCGATGTTGGAGCTCCACTGGTTTACAGTCTTTAGATCGGTCTGCCCCATGTTAAAATCTGCACCTATCATCACCTGATAACTACAATGTTGCTGCACTTGCTGGTCACACTGGTGAAAATGGCTGTAGAATAAATGTTGGGCGCATACACATTGCAGAGGAGCACTTTTCAGCCCCACAGTACCCCAATCAGTATAACCTACCACCCCTCACTATCCAAGATTGTGTTCTCTATGGTAAAGGGGAGATTTTTATGTTTGAGGATAGCAACTACCCTTTGCCTAAACAAAAAAAAGGAAAACCCACACCAGCCCACCCACTCCCTTGAGTTTGAGGTGCTCTGCCGCAGAAGTACATTTCCTGTAGAGATGTAATATGTTATTTTCAGTTTGCCAAGCATTGTTGGGATTTTGTTTCCTTTTTATTGGTGAGTGCAGGCCTTCCACATTAAGGGCAATGACCTTCGCCTTAGCCATAATTCCCGCCGTGGTTCCAGATAGAAGCTTTTGGGGGTAAGTCTAGCGTATCCCTCCAGCCAGTAGTAAACATTGCTTAAAGGTAATAAACATTTCACTATCTGGTGGTAATGTCAATGTGCTAATATAATGATGATGTAACTTTTCTGCCATAATGAGAGAATTAAATGCTAACATAGGCCTTGATGCAGAGAAGTACAGTAGACTTTGCACACAGGTTAGCTTGGTGTTAGCATACAAGAGCAAGTTTTGCACACAAGCTAACTGTGTTCAAAACATCGAGCACAGAGCGCCTCTAGAGGCATTTAAATGAATAATAATGAAGCAATTAGCTATGCAGAGAAGGCCGAGCTCAATGCTGGGATTGTAAAGCAAGGTCAGAAGAGACGTTAAGGCTTAGTTCATACGTCCGCCATCCTAGTCTCTTCAACACTGGTCGGGAATATCTGCTGCTTTCTTGAACATACAGCTCCCGCAACTTTTTCTGGCCCTCTGAAGAGCGTGCTGAAAAAAGGCATCATTATTCTGCGCAGTTTCTGTGCATAACACAATTATTGTTTACGAACACTGATCTTATTCTGAGCAGGACGTCTAAGCAGAATTTTGCTGTATGTGCCAAACGGCATTCTCGCACCTACACACAAGTGCCAAACTGTTTTATATTGTGTACAAGGTATCAGTGCAGCCAATGCAAACCCCTGCGTGCACGCATCTGGCTTGCTGTCCTAGTTTAGCGCAAACATTTTGAACATAGCTTATTGGCTTACTGATGCTGTAAACTACCCAAAACAATTCCAATCAAATGAAAGAACACTCTATATGTGCCTTAATTTTTGTTGGAGCTGCCGATCCCAGTGAACAGAACAGGTCTATTCACCACGGCTTCTCCGCGGTGGTGAATGGACCTGTTCTGTTCACCGGTACTGGCAGCTCCAACAAAAATTAAGGCACATAAAGAGAGAGTGTTCTTTCATTTGAATGGAATTGTTTTGGGTAGTTTGTTTATTTGATTCTGATCGGGGTTTTTGTTTTTTTTGGTTTGTAATTTTTAAAAAACCTCATAATCCATGGCTTCGGAGATGTTTGCATATACTGATGAGCAGCTCACACAATTAAAAAAACATAAGTCAATTTTTGATGAAGATACTTCAGGCATTCTAGATAAATTGCCACCCACGGTTCTCGAACTTAAAGATTTACATAAACGATTGATCCGAGCTTGCCTACATGGTTCGGCGATCTTTAATTATTCCTAGGGGCCTTAGGGTAATAAAACCTCCTAAGCAATTTACTGATGATGAAAATTTTTTGGCAAAATGGAATGCCATTCTCAATAAATGCAGTTTTGATTTAATAGCTCTGCTTTTAGAGTGTTCTATGCAGGAACAAGAAACACTGACGGCCCAGACAGCGGATCTTTAAGAAAAAAATCCTGGAGCTGCAGGAGCTGCATAGTTTTCAAGCACAATGGGCTGAGGCTGACAAACAATTAGAAACCTTTCGGGACCACGTCCGAGGTTTGAAGATAAAAAAATTCAAGTGTAAAAAGTCTGATTATGACAACAATTGTGTATACAAATGGGCTTCTATTAGTGGACAAGGTTCCAATAAGAAGGTTTCTTTTGTGACAAGTTCCAAAGATTCTACAGATATGGATTCAAGTGAGCTAGGTCAGCAAGGTACCAAAAATTCACGTTCTGGCACTTATGATGGACATAGGGGTAATTTTTTTCATGGATGTAGATCTCGTAGGGTTTATCAACAGGATTTTTGGGAGGGTCCGGACACCATATCCAGGACCTGGAATCGACAGTCATCAACTTGTCGGGACAACTTTTGACTGGTAGTCAACTACAAGTTTTAGAGCTGGGGCTTTCTTTTGTTCCAACTCCCAAATATGATGGTTTTGAGACTCGGGTGGCATTACATAGATTTTTTAGGAAGGTTGCATTTTATTCATCACTTCTCATGATTAAATTGTCCTCCAGATGATTCAATGATTAAGAATTCTTCCAGATGGCAACCCTTCGGTCAAGTTGATGCAGCGATCTCTACTTTTCAAGATTTAGTTTTACGAGAATTGTCAATTATAGAACAAACTACATTTAGTTCTTACAATAATCTATCTCGTGAACAGCAGGAAGCAGTAAAGCAGTTGTCTACTATGGACTTGGTAATCCGGAGAGCTGATAAGGGGGGAGCAACAGTGGTTCTCTCCACTGATCAGTATCAGCGGAAAATTGATTTCATCTTAATAACCGTACAAATTATGTTCTATTGACTTCTGATCTGACAATGGATCTTATGGAGCGGATTCAGTCTTTGATGTCTCAGGCTTTGTTATGCAATTGGATAACAAAATGCAAATTTGAATTTTTGGTAAATAAACATCCAAAAACTCTCATTTTTTATTTAGTGCCAACAGTTCACAAGTCTTTGCAAAATCCACCGGGACGCCTCATAGTTTCATGCAGGGGCTCGTTACTTGAACCGCTTTCCAAGTTCTGTGATATTTTTTTACAACCTGTGGCAGCTAAAGTTTCTTCATATATAAAGGATACTGGAGATTTCTTAAAGCAACTTTCTGCCTTTAGAGACTTTAGATTGTATTTATATATGGTTACTTTGGGTGTTCAATCTCTTTATACAAATATAGATCAAGGAGAAGTACTCACTTGTCTGGTAGATTACCCGTTAGATCTCCCTGAACGGATTCCTAGGAAGTTTATACTGGATCTATTAGATCTGGTTTTGAATAATAATTTTTTTCTGTATCAACAGCAATATTATTTACAAGTATTTGGTATAGCCATGGGGGCTATGGTTGCCCCCTCTATTGCAACAATCTACATGGCTCGTTTTGAAGAGCTTTATGTCTATTCTAATCCTTTGTTTCCTCATGTTCCCTTCTGGCGAGGTTTTTAGATGATATTTGCTTTCTCTGGTACCAGAGTGGAGCTGGATTCATTTTTGCTGTCACTCAATGCCTATAAATCGAATATACAATTTATAGCACAAGTAGAGTCATCACAAATTCAATTTTTGGACATTACTATTATTCTCACTCCTCAGGGTTTTGTCACTTCCTTGTATCGGAAAAAAGTACAACATAATACTCTTTTACGTTTTGATAGTTTTCATCCAATGGCATTAAAGAGGGGATTACCTTATGGACAGTTTTTGAGGCTGCGGCGCAATTGCTCAACACTGCAAGAGTTCCAACTACATGCTACAGATTTAAGATCACGCTTACTAACTAGGGGTTATCCCTCTAGTTTAGTTAAGACAGCATATAAAAGGGCCCGTTTTATACACAGAGAATGGCTTTTTGCAGAATCGACACCAGCATTACAAGAGGATGAGATTACAGGTGTGTTCCCTTATACTAAAGGGGTTGCGAGAGTAGCCAAACTATTACATCGTTTTTAGCCTATTTTGGGGTTGTATACCTCTTTTCGGGACAAACGTTTACAAATAGCCTATTCCCGTAAAGCTAATCTTCATGATTTAGTAATGAAGACTACACCACAACAGGACCGACCAATAACTTCACATGAAACAAGGGGACATTACCCATGTGGAACTTGTTGCTTCTGTCAAACTTCATTATCTGTACTTGACTGGACAGTTTCTCATACCTCTAGAATTTATTATTCAAGATGGTATACAACTTGCTCTTCAACATTTGTGGTTTATCTGATTGTTTGCCCAAGTACACTTTACTATGTCGGGCGCACTACCAGATCTATAAAAACGAGATTGGGTGAACATGCATCGCGCCTTCGGACAAAAAATCTGACGGCACCTATGGTGGACCATTGTATTCAAAAAGCTCATACCTTTGAAACTCTTCATTGGCGAGTATTGGATCATGTACCGATCGATCTGAGAGGTGGTGATCGGGTTCAATATCTACAAAGGCTAGAACAGAAGTGGATTCACTGGACACGATTTGCCCTAAGGGCTTAAATGCCCAGATTGACTGGTATACTATCATCTAATGGTTATTTGTTTTTTGCGATTTCCAGGGAAGACTCATCTGTCCATCACTAAGGCTTGATATAGAGCAGCCTTTCATTTGAGGAGGGGTTCCTTGACAGTGGGACCACCCTCCTTCTATTGATTGGTTATGCGGGCTCAAGCTTGTTTAATTGGTTGCTGGCTGCAAATGTCATGAATGAGATCAGATGCCGGGCCGGATTATTTAAGGCATTTTCTCTTCACTAAGAATTTTTAAGGCTCAAAATTTACCGCACTTGGACTGACCCGAGGCAGGGTTGTTGATTTTTGAACCCGAAACGTGACAGGTCGTCAACTTTGGATGTTTGCGGTATTCTGAAAAAAGCTTGTTTAAGAAGCTAAGTATAAAGATAAGTCGTTTTTATATGACACTTGATTAAAACGAAGAAGCCGCGGTGGTGAATAGACCTGTTCTGTTCACTGGGATCGGCAGCTCCAACAAAAAATAAGGCACATAAAGAGAGAGTGTTCTTTCATTTGGTTGGAATTTTTTTGGGTAGTTTATTTGATTCTGATCGGGGTTTTTGTTGTTTTTGGGCTACTGATGCTGTAAGCAAAGTTCTGCATTAAGAAACACTATGCTGAACATTAGCATAGAGTTCTGCAGCAAGGCCGCCTTTGGTGATAAAATTTCTTCCCCGGAATTTTTTTTTTCAATGCATCCAATTAGTCTGTACTGCTCTTGTTGTTGAAGGGTTACCCATACTTTCAGGAGTTGAGGCCAAAACATGTGGGGTTCAGTTGGATTTCCTGGTTATATTGTAAACGCCTTGCTGGCTATGAATAGGTGGTATATGAAGTTTTAGATTAAACTAAACTATATCTCAGTCCTCGTATAGCTGGCATAGATCATGCAGCAAATATAAAGCTGAGCATGTCCGGGCAATGCAGTCATAAGAACTAGAACGTTCTCCTTCATTAATGCATTATTTGATTATTACAGTCTCCTCACTGCAGGTGTGTTCGCCAAGGTTCTGTGCAGGCTGCAAATGATCCCAACACTGCATCAAGAGTGGCTCTAAGTAGTTCTAGAAGAGGGAGGGCCATGTCTCTTCTCCAAAGCCTGCACTGGCTGCCTATCTTGGCCAGAATTAAATTGAAGCTCCTCCCCCTGGCTTTTTGTTCCATTAGAGCAAGGGTTCTCTCCTCTTTTCTAAGGACATACCCAGGACTGGCCCGTCCATTGTGCGAGAATGTTGTTTGCACTGGACCCAGTGCCAACTTCATTCCGCACATGGTCAGTTAGCAGGGCCGGCTTCAATGAGAGCCGGGGAGGCCTGAGGCACCGGCTCACCTCTGCACAGCCGACAAAGTGAAGAGCAGCATGTTCCTTCACTCAGCGGCTGTGTTCTCATGAAGAGCACTGAATGCTGGGAAACGGGAAATGCCCTTTAACCTCCAGTGTCAGTGGGCTTCACAAGAATACAACTGCCGGAAAGAAGGAAAACATGCTCCTCACTCTGGCAGCTGTGCAGAGATGAGCCAGTGTTTCGGACCTGCCCGGCTCCCTCTGAAGATGGACAGACAGGCGTGGGGCTCTTCGTGGGAGGGGGGGGCTGTATTAGGACTGGAAATGGGCTGATGGGTTAGGATTGGAAGTGGGCTGATGGGAGGCTAGGATTGGAAATGGACTGATGGGGGGGGGGGTGCATGGACTGGAAATGAGCTGATGGGGCTTGGACTGGAAATGGGCTGATGGGGCTAGGATGTTTATGTTTATTTGGGGCTTAATATACCGCCCATAACAAACGCATCTAAGCAGTTTACAATGAAACAGCAAGCTGCTGAGAAATAGAAAGGAACGCCAATAAAACAGACAGGAGAGGAGAGGCAGTCTAATAAGAGACAAGTAGACAGGACAGAAACTGAAAGAGTGGGACTAGACATCAGCGGGGGGAAGGGAGAGGGGGGGAGGAGGGTAAGGGAAGGTCAAAGGCAGAACAGAAGAGGTGAGTTTTCAATTTGGCCTTGAAGGTGTTGAAGGATTGTTCCAAGTGGAGGGCCGGGGGGAGCGAGTTCCAAAGCCGGTGACCAAGAAAGTAAAAGGCAAACGAGTGGATGGATTTCAAGTGGGCCTGGGATGGGGATGGAAGGGACATGCAATTAGCGTGAATGGACCTGAGGGAATGGTGGGGAGTATGGAGACGAACCAGGTCAGCGAGGTAGAGAGGAGTACCGGTGTGGATTGATCTGTGAATAAAGATAAGAAATTTATACTGAATCCGGAAGGGAATCGGGAGCCAGTGAAGACATATAAGCAGGGGGGGATGTGATCAGAGTGAGAAGCGTGAGTCAGAAGACGGGCAGCTGTGTTTTGAACACATTGAAGTCTGTGGAGTTGGGTCTGGGGAAGGCTGGCCAGGGAGACATTACAATAGTCCAGACGTGACATGACAAGGGAAAGGAGGAGAGTGGTCATGGAGGGGGTCGAGAGAAAAGGGCGGATGGCACGAAGTTGCCTCAAAGTGAAAAAGGAGCGCTGGACTACGGAGGAGATGTGGTCTTTGAAGGAGAGAAAGGAATCCAGGGTAATACCTAAGTAGCGCAGGGACGTAACAATGGGAAGAGGGGAGGAGGAGAGCAGAGGGACAGGAGGGGGGCGGGGCTGCCTGAAGTGAACCAGATAGCGGAGGTTTTGGAGAGGTTAACGTGAAGGAAGTTTGAAGAGAGCCAGGAGGCCACAGAGGAGAGACAGGCATTAAGAGGGTGATGTCGGGAGCAGAGGAGTCGGTGTGATGGAGGAGGAAAGTATCATCTGCATAATAGTATACGGAGACACCGTGTAGTTGCACTAGGAGTGTAAGAGGGGCTAGGAAGGTGTTAAACAGGAGAGGCGCCAGAACAGATCCCTGGGGGACACCACAGGGAAGAGGGGTGGAGGGGGAGGAAACAGACCCAGAGAGTACTGAGAAGGACCGATTGGTGAGGAAGGAACGAAACCAGAGGAGGACTGAACCGACGAGACCCGCATCGTGAAGACGTGCGATAATGGTGCGGTGGTCGACTAGATCAAAAGCGGCGGATATGTCAAGAGAAACAGCGAGAGAGAAAGAGCCCAGATCGTGGGCAGCATATAGTTCATTGAGGAGGGAGGGGAGGCTGGATTCTGTGCTGTTACCAGGGCGGAAACCAGATTGCCGGCGGTGAAGGGTGAGGGAGGCTTCAAGGTGGGAGGAGAGTTGGGATAGGACTGGGCATGTCTTATGGGAGAGCTAGGATTGGAAATGGGTTTAGGGGGGTCTAGGATAGGAATGGAAGTGGGCTGATGGGGGGGCTAGGACTGGAAATGGGCTGATGCTGGGGGATGGGAGAATGGGACTAGACGCGAACAGATGTTGGGTGGGGCTGGAACTAGAAGGAAGCTGATGTTGGGGGAGGACTAGAAGGGGATGGGGGAATGAGGATGGAGAGGGGAAAAGATATTTTGTGTGAGAGGGAAGAAAAATCTACGATTGGCCCGGTACTGGGAAAGTAAGTGGGGATTGAGGATGGAAGGGTGAAATTTGAGTGGATGAAAAAGGAATAAAGAAAGAAATGGAGGAAAGAGCAAAAGGGGGAAAGATCAGTATGTTAAAGCAGATATAGAGAGAGAATGGGAAAAAACTAGAAGAGAGAAGAAAGGACAAATGGACACCAGACAATGGAGAGTTATCAGAAGACACAAAGAAACCGGAAGAAAGTGACTGGAGCAATTGCAACTGAAAAATAAAATGCCCAAACAACAAAAGGTTGAAAAATACTTTTTTTATTTTGAATTTATTAACTGGAATATGTCAGCTCTGGGAAATATGCATCGCTAACGTCTTTGTGTTTTATTTAGTACAAAAGAAAATTAATTTATAGTTTTAGTTCTCCAGTAGTGTTGTACATAACAAGTTTGGCTTTTGGGGTTCACAGTTTAATTATTGTCTTCCTATTTCTAAATTGTGATCCCTTGTTCTTTGTTTGGTGAGGGTTTCTGTTCTGCATGTGTAACCGAACTGCGGTATTCTGGTCATGTAGTTTCTATTTGACAGTGCCACTTGTTCTCTTTCCCCACTAGGAGATGTATTGGTATTCTCTGAGATGTATTGGTTAATATTTGCAGTTATGCCTTTTGATAGGTAGGATTTGGTGCTTTGTGAGTCCTGGTAGGGTTCAAAGCTCTCCATTTGAAAGCACTAGTTTTCAACTCCATCCACAGGATACCCCCAGCCAATTGGGTTTTCAGAATATCCACAATGAATATTCATACTGTATGAGAGATTTGCATACAATGGAGGTAATGCATGCAAATGAACCTCATACATATTTGTTGTGGATATCCAGAAAATTAGCCTGGTTGTGTGTGTCTCAAGGACTGGGTTGAGAACTCCCGGTTTAATGCTAAGGTGTTCTCCTTTGTGGTAGCCGTCCTGTTGAATGGTATGGCAAAAGCAAAAATTTGGGGGTTTTCCACTGCTTATTTAATTTTTTAGGCCTTTTTGCTGTTGCCTTTTGCAAATCTTCTGGTCCTTATTTGTTTTTTATTTATATACCAAGCTTATATCCTACTTTATCGCACCATTCAGAGGCAGGTCACAGTGTAAATTTAAATTTAAATGCAGAAAAACAATGCAAACAGAGACATAAAATAGTTTGTAGGGTTTGATACAAGGTATGGTTGTGCTATCCTGAGCTTGGCAATCTCTTATGCAACGTTTACTTGATTTTCGGCTTTTATTGAAACTGTTGTCTTGTGTTTTAGTTGGTTTGCTTGTGCTTTTATTGATGATAGTGGGTGTTTTTGTAAACTGTGTTGATGGCTATTCTGTTCAGAAAGAGATCTGTAAGTAGAAGTAAATCGGATGCCGAGTCAAGAGATAACATTTGTGCCAAAGGGACCACCTAGAGGAGCACAGGGGAACTGCAGGATAGCTGTTAAAACTGAATCTTGCTAATAATCACAACCACGCCAAAGCACCGGCAATTGATACAAGGTGAATATTGCTTGTGTATGACAAGTATGAGAGAGGTGGAGCGTGTGTTTTAGACATGTCCGTTTTTTTCTGCTCCTTTGAAACCAAGGTACTGTTTGCAATGTCCAGGAATTTTTACCCTATTTTATATCCCCTCACAATTTGCTTTAGTACAGTCATTGTGGGGAAAGTCTTTGGCCAGATACTATGCACCTGGGCTCTTTCTGAAATTCTGCAATTAAGCTCTGAAATAGGTCATTAAGGACGCCTCTCGGCATCTTCAGCCGCAGCTAACATGGGGAATGATGGGACTAAGCCAGGTATTGAACTCAGGACGTCCATCACACTGCCACTGACCATTAGAGTAGCTTGATAATTATACTTCTGAACTATTGCAGAATTAATTGTCATAAGGCATAAATGAATTTGGATAAAGGTGAGTCGTCTGATATAAGGCATCTGTATTTCTAGAAAATGTTTGATAAAGTCCCTCACGAAAGACTCCTTGGAAAATTAACAGGTCTAGGAGACAGGGCTTAACATGGATTGACTGCAGACAGAATTAAGTGGTCAGCTTTTCCAATGAAAAAAATGCAACGATTGGCATGCACCAAGGATCTGTGCTGGGAATTCTGCTGTTTAGCATTTTCATCAATTATCTGGAAAAGAGAAGAATGAAGGAAGTGACAAGATTGTGAGGTTTTGCAAGACTAGAAAACCGAGCATCTAAGTGCAAGAAGAAATTTGAAAAGGGCAAATGCAAAGTGAGGCACAAAAGGATATATAATCGCAACTATAGGTACACAATGCTGAGTTCTGAGCTAGGAGCCATCACCAAAGAAGGTACTGAGTCGGATATTCAGAAGCACTTATGTGTTTACCATTAAGCGTATATGTGACCTATCCTTGAATTTTTAATGACACTAGGTGGGTTATGCTCGCAGAGCACCCTGGCACCATCCAGATGGTGCAAGAGCAGAGCACTGGAGGAGTGGGGTGTTCCACCCAGTGACGCAGATAGCAGCGATATTCAATCCCCTATCCATATAGCTTAGCAGTTTATTTAGGACAGCAAAAGACTGTCTTAAATAAAGTGATTGAAAGTAGATTGCCAGGCCTTTCTTTGGAAGCAATGGAGGGTTAAGTGACTTGCCCAAGGCCACAAGGCGTGCCAGTGGGAATTGAACCCTGACCTCTTGGTTACCAAGCTAGTGCTCTAACCATTAGGCTACTTCTTCATTCCTTTTCTGATATATATATATATATACCGTATATATATAATTATTTCAGGGTGGCATTTATATAAGGTTATCAGATGTCCCTGAGTTTCGGGGATTGTGACCAATCTTAGAACTGTATCCCCGCCTCCTACCTATTAGGCAACCTCCTTGCCTCCAGTTCCAGCAATGGGAACAGAGGGGTTAGAACTCAATGCATTTTCACGTTAATGATTTGACACTGTCAGTTTTTAGAATTTAAATCCATTATCTTTGTAGTTTGGATAGTATGGGGGGGGGTATCACTTTTTCTCGCTGTCGCTTTACATGCTTGGAAGCAATATCGTTGCTGTCATGGTGGGGGGAAAGTAATGACTCCTCCTCCCTCTTCCACCCTTTGTTGCTCAAACCAGGAAGGAAAGTGTCTCTTCCTCCCTCTTCCTCCCTCTTTCCCCCCCCCCCCCCCAACTTTGGATGCCAATCAGCAGAGAAAGGCACATGGGGCTGCTTGAGCATTTTTTTTTTTTTAGCTGGGGAAGCCAAGTTGGCATATGGCAAAACAGAAGGACTGAATAGAAATATGCACCTAAGCAGAAGAGCCCTTGGGCTTAGATCCTTCTTACCATGCTGTTGGATAGCATGAGAATTTTGCAACCCAACATTTTCCAAAGCACTAGGAAAATACGAAAGGGCTGTTGGTGTCTATGCCCATAACAGAGAAATAGCAGGCTTGAGGTAAGCCTGTTTCGCAGTCATAAATTAAACAGGGGATAGTACAGTGCATAGCTTCCTTCTAAAACATTGGTATCTTTAAAAGGCCGCTGCATATATGGGAAGTGTGATCATTCATTTTAAGAGGCCAGCAAGGCTTTCGTTTGACCTTTCATTTTGTCAGTTTTAGCAACTATTATATATAGCGTGAGCTTGGAAATTGTTTTCTTTTCTGTGCAGGGAAATTGGCAGTGGGATTGCAGAACTCTGCTTTTTATGTCTGCCCTGCAGAAATGGCAGCTCTTTTAAAAGTGTATTTTAGAAGCCAACGAATAGTGTCGTGGAAACCAGAGTTCAGAGCTGGAAAAGGAATACTGCACTGGCACTAGAACCAATTGGCCAGTTTTCAGCCAGTCTGGATTGGTTTTATATGGCTAGGCCGGCTGTTGGGAGTGCTTAGGGGGTTTGGTGAAAGGGGAACAGAGTAAGGGAGTCAGCAGGAGAGCAGTTGGAGGGGAGGGAAGAATGAAAAATGTTGCCGAAAGGTGCATTCTCCTTCCCCTAGAACACACCACACACTCACACGCACAGGCACAGGCACCCCACCTCCGCATCACGCACACACACACACACACTCCTAAAGCACCTCTTTGTTTAAGTGATGATTGCCACATATTTTGCTTGTTATGGTTTCTGTTTTATGACACCTATGCTTTTTAGGCTTTGATGCAGTATAGGGGGTGAAGTACTTTTGTCCATGAAAGAAGACCGAGACCTACAGGCGATTGTTTCTAATGACCTTAAGGTGGCCAAACAGGTAGAAAAGGCGACAGCAAAAGCTAGAAGGATGCTTGGGTTTATAGGGAGAGGAATGGCCAGCAGAAGAAAGGAGGTGATAGTGTCTCTGTATAAGTCTTTGGTGAGACCTCATTTAGAGTATAGTGTGCAATTCTGGAGACCGCACCTTCAAAAGGATATAAATAGGATGGAGTCGGTGCAGAGGGTGGCTACTAAAATGGTCAGTGGGCTTCATCATAAGGCATATGGGGACAAACTTAAAGATCTTAATATGTATACTTCGAAGAAAGGTGGGATACAGGAGATATGACTGAGATGTTTAAATACCTCTCTGGCATAAATGCACAGGAGGAGAATCTTTCAATTGAAAGAAAGCTCTGCAACAAGGGGGCATAGGATGACGGTGAAAGGAGATAGACTCAGGAGCAATTTGATGAAATATTTTACCAAAAGAGTGGTAGATGCGTGGAATAGTCTCCCAGTGGAGGTAGTAAAGATGAGGACAGTATCTGAATTCAAGAAAGGATGGGACAAACACAAAGATCTCTAAAGGAAAAATGGAACTGAGTGCTTAGTAGTTGGTATGGAAGAGCAGCCTGGATAGGTCGTATGGTCTCTATCTGCTGTTATGTTTCTGTGTTAATTAATGGAGGGCTAGGGGCATGGTGGAGAAGCATGGAACGAAGGTATCAGATTTTTCTCTTTCAAAACGTTAGCCTGCACTGTGGCCCTCTGTAGTTACGTTTTGTGGGTGGGGCAGGGGGTGGGCATGGCTAGCCACAGGTGGTGGTATTGTCTCATTCAAAAAGTTGGCAAGGCTGCTCCTTCTGGCTGCCCAGGAACGTTCTACCGTGGCTGCTACAGGATGCTGCTGGGGTGTCCAACCCTAAGGTAATATTGGAAGTGTGTAGACAAGAGCGCAAGGGTCATGATGCAGGAAAGACTGCCTTTGCTGTAAGGAGAGGTGAGAGCCAGGCTCTGACGTTTTCATGGCTCTTGCCAATCTGTGAGCTAAACTGTCAGGAAGAAAATAAGGGCTGCAGTGTGAGCATGGGAATGACCCATCTGAACTGAGCTTGAAGCCAAAAATATGGAAATTTTGCCCCACTTCTCAGAATTATAAAACTGAATACTTTCTAAGTCAAAATAAGATCCAGTTTACAATTTCAGAACGCAGAGAACCAATGAACCAAAAAAATGGAGCAGCAAAGGACCTTATGACCAGGGGCGGCCCACAGATGGTTCCAGATGCGGCACCTTAGGACAGGGGCAGTAGAATACCTTTTTGGTTGGACGGGCCAAAAAAAAAACAATTCCAGACCCCAGACCCAAGTTGCTACTGTGTTGGGAAAAATATTAATAGGGTCATGGCCCCAGTGGCCCCACCCTATTCCGTTGTCTATGCCCTAGGCAGACTTAAGCTTTATAACCCCCTCTATCATGCAAAGAGAGAGATCATTAGAGAAAGACATCATGCTTGGCAAGATAGAAGGTCATCGCAAAAGAGGAAGGCCAGCAATGAGATGGATCGATACAGTAACAGCAACTACGGGTACCAGTCTGTCAACAATGAGCCGCCTGACTGAAGACCGAACACAATTTAGGATAGACTCGATGGCACTTAACAACAACAACAACCCTTCCCCAAGCTGTCAAACGTATTGTTTAGCTTTGGATACCCTGCTCGCCTCCCGCCCCCCCCCAACCCAAAAATGTTGCTACCCTAGGTGACTGCCTGGTTTGCCTAATAGTTGGGCTACTCCTGCTTATATTGCTATCTACTCTAGTGCTTTTCAAACCTAGTCTGAAACCCACAAACGGGTCTTGTTCTCAGGATATCCACAATGAATATGCAAGAGAACAATTTGCATGCAATGGAGGTTATTCATTACCTCTACCTCAAGGATGAATCCGTTCTCCCTTTATCAGTCCTTCATCTGATATTAGCGTCCAATGACAGCACTGCTTAACATGCTTCTCACTTTGATGACACAAAGTGAAAAAGTAGTTTCTAATGTTTAACCTAAATCTCTCACCCCTGGTCTTTTCAACTTCCTAAATGATTTGTATCATGCTGTTTGTATTTGGGTGAATGGATAGAATGGAAAGGGTTAAGTTATTTTGGTCTAGCTCTCTAGGAAAGGGTGTATCCATTTTGCAAGCCTGAAATAAGCATCAATATTCTTGGCAAGCTGCTCCTTAGAGTCTGTGCCAAGGTATCATAAACTTATCGCATTAGTTATAGTACAGACGTTTGCAGTCAGTCTTCAGTTTCCTTGGCTGGGAGCCTTTTTGGCAAGCAGTAGAAATCTTTGAGTCTAAGAAAAAATTTCAAGACACCACAAATCCAATGGAAACATTAGGTTGCGAAAGGAGGATTGTACTAGAAGACCATACAGTCAAAGACTTACATTGGCTACTACATCAGCAGAGGGGCCAAGTGTAGGTGCTTGACTCAAGACGTTACGCTGATTTCTCATTGTGAAGGAAATGTGAGATGCCCCTCACCAGCACAAGCTGAATGATTAGGGCAAAATCTCCAAAGGTATGAGTAATGTTTACATGATTCCTTTAATAGGAAGAAAGAGCTACAACCATGTATGTAAGAAAGTGACTCCTACTTCCTCTTTTGCCCCAGAATATTTTCCTTTTTCTTTTTTTTTACTTCTTTCCCTGTTTCAGATTGGAAAACTGGCATGGGCTCTGTGCCAGAGTGGAAGAGGGAAAGGGAATTACTTTTTGCAGAAAAGGATCAGTGCGCAGTAGTTTGCCACTGGCATTTTTTTCTGTTCTACAGAATGAGAGCTCTGGGTGCGAGGCTGCTGCGAGCTCTCCAGGGCCCTGCAGTATAGGGGGCATTTGACGGATAACAGCATGGCTGTATTAAACTTGTTCCTGCAAGGTGCTGCCTGGGCTCCCTTTAAGTCTTCCTTTTTTCTCATTGCTCCTTCTTAGTGCAGTTTGAGTAGCTGTGTTGGTCCTGTACCCTAGGGCCATTGGAAGGAACAGGGTGGGCATGATGTGTGACTGCCTGGCAATGCATCTTATCAGGACAGGGATCTACCACACCCATGCAGAGATTAGCAGTAGCTCTGTGCTGTTGCACAGCTGTTGGTATGCTGACATATTCTACAAGTGTGAAGCCCTCCTCCACCTTCTCGTGACTGACTGGAACTTCAGAGGGGAACCCCCTCCCCAAACCGCCTGTGATGATAGTGACCGGCATGAAATCTTAGTAGGTTTGGCCAACATAGAAAGATGCTTCAATACCTGAGTTCTAAAGACCACACAGATCCCATCTTCAAGTGTCATCTATAACATATTGTTATGTTGGTCTAAGTCATAAACAAAGTTTTGCCTGGACTCCTTTTTTTTCCTCTCTTTGCTCCTACCAATTGGATTAAAGGCCCTTTTTGGAGGTTGTCCTCATCTTTACAGTGGACTGCTATGGCTGGACCTTTTTTCCACTCTCTTCTGCTATGGCAGCTGTTGTGCTATTTGTCAGTAGAGATGCTGGTCTGCTCTTACGAGACTAGACATTGCCCATAAGACCCACGGATTGCTACTTGAACTGTATAAAACTTCTCTTCTGGCAGATCCCTTCTATCTCTGCCCTTCTCTTCTACTGTCAACTCCAGACTTTGATCCTTCCACCTTGCTGCTCCTTATGCCTGGGACAAATCACCTGTGTCTATACATCAGGCTTCATCTTTGGCCCTTTTTGAATCCAGTCTGAAACTCAACTCTTCGAGGCCGCTTTTGGATCCTGATCCGCTTAGTCTCCTATGTGTTTCCTTCCATCCCCCTGGATATATCCTTGTCCTCAGCTGTTGTATTGTCTGTCTTGATTAGATTGTAAGCTCTGATGAGCAGGGATTGTCTTTTATATGTGTTTGTACAATGCTACCTACACCTTGTAGTGCTATATAAATGCTCAGTTGTAATAGTAGTAATTCTGTATGCAGTTATTTGCATTAATTTCCAGCTTATTGTGCTAAGCTTAGTACACTGTCTGTGTTACTACCTGGTTAGTGATTTTTTTGTGGGCGAATACTCTTTTTACATTGAAAGTTATCTTAATGCACAAAAATCTGCAGTAAGCCTGAAGTTGACCACCCTGCTTAACTTAGTGCAGTTTAGTACATCAGCCCCCCAAAAAAGGTAGCAAATCTCTATGTTGTTGTTGTTAAGTGCCGTCGAGTCAGAGTCGACTCATGGCGACCCTCTGGATAGCTATCCTAAATTGTGTTCGGTCTTCAGTCAGGCGGCTTATTGTTGACAGACTGGTACCCGCAGCTGCTGTTATTGTATCGATCCATCTCATTGCTGCCCTTCCTCTTTTGCGTTGACCTTCTATCTTGCCAAGCATGATGTCTTTCTCTAATGATCTCTCTCTCCGCATGATGTGTCCAAAGTATGAAAGTCGAAGTCTTGTCATCTGAGCTTCTAAAGAAAGCTTAGGTTTGATCTCCTCTAGAACAGACTGGTTTGTTCTTCGGGCAGTCCATGGTATACACAGTATTCGCCGCCAGCACCATAATTCAAAGGCATCAATTTTCTTCCTGTCAATCTTTTTCACTGTCCAGCTTTCACATCCATATGATGTTATTGAAAATACCATGGCTTGAACAAGTTGAATCTTTGTATGGAGAGAGACATCTCTGCTCTTGAGAATCTTATCTAGGTCTTTCATAGCCATTCTGCCAAGAGCAATGCGTCGTCTGATTTCTTGACTGCTTGTTGCTTCTTTATTGATAGTTGATCCAAGTAGGTTAAAGTTATTCACGATTTCAATTTCTTCTCCTTCGACGATGAACCTGTTGATTATGCCAGTTGTCATGATCTTTGTCTTCTTTACATTAAGGTGCAGGCCCATTTTGAGACTATGTTCTTTGATTGTGAGAAGCAAATGTTTCAGATCATCTTCACTTTCCGCCAGTAATGTGGTATCATCAGCATAGCGAAGGTTGTTGATGAGTCTTCCACCAATCTTCACACCTCTGTTGTCTTCATACAATCCTGCTTCTCTGATGATTTGTTCTGCATATAAATTAAACAGGTAGGGGGAAAGTATGCAGCCTTGTCTTACACCTTTGCTTATTTTAAACCATTCTGTTTCTCCTTGTTCTGTTCGAACTGTTGCTTCTTGATCAATGTACAGATTGTGCAAGAGAACGATCAGGTGTTCTGGTATACCCATGCTTCTTAATGTGGCCCAGAGTTTCTCATGGTTTACACAGTCAAAAGCTTTGCTATAGTCGATAAAGCACAAATAGATATCCTTTTGGTATTCTTTAGTCTTTTCAAGGATCCATCTCACATCCGCAATGATGTCTCTCGTTCCTCGCCCTTTTCTGAACCCTGCTTGCACTTCAGGTAGTTCTTGTTCCAGGTATGATTGTAATCTCTTTTGAATAATCTTCAGTAGAATCTTGCTGACATGTGGGATCAGAGCGATTGTGCGATAATTTCCACAGTCAGTTGGATCACCTTTCTTTAGTATTGGTATAAACACAGATCTTTTCCAGTCAGTTGGCCATGATGCTGTCTTCCATATTTCTTGGCAGAGCCTTGTAAGTATGGTAACAGCTGCATCAGATTGCTGTAATACTTCTATGGGAATGCAATCAATGCCTGATGCTTTGTTCTTTGATAAGGCTTTCAATGCTGCTTCAACTTCTTCTTTCATCACCAATGGTTCCAGATCATAAGGTACAGGTTGAAACGGCTGTTGGTCCACTTGATCTTTATCATATAAAAACTCTGTATATTCCTTCCATCTTTTCTTGATCTTCTCAGCATCATTCAACATAGAACCTTGAGCATCTTGTAACATTCCAATTCGAGGCTGGAACTTTTTCTTTAACTCTCGTAGCTTTAGGAAAGCTGATCTTGTTCTTCCTCTAATAGTTTCTGCTTCTATTTCCTTGCATGCGTCATTGTAGTACTTTTCCTTGTCCTGTCTTGCTGCACGTTGGAAATCTCTGTTGAGTTCTGTGATTGTCTTTCTTTCTCCTCTGGCTTTAGCTTCTCTGCTTTTCTGGGCAATTTTCAGAGTTTCTTCCGTCATCCATTTTGGCCGTTTTTTCTTTTTTACCTTTTGTAGAGACTTCTCGCTTCTTCCAACACAACCTTCTTGATGTCATTCCATAACTCTTCTGGAACTTTATCATTTGTATCTAAAGCAGCAAATCGATTTTGCAGGCAGTCTTTAAATTCCAGTGGTATATTCTCAAGGTCATATTTTGCTGCATTCATGAGTGGTTTGCTCTTTTTCAGCTTTAGCTTGAGTTTGCATACTAGTAGTTGATGATCTGTACCACAGTCAGCTCCAGGTTTTGTCTTTTTTGATGTTATAGAGCTTTTCCATCATTGACTTCCACAGATGTAGTCAATTTGATTTTTATACAATCCATTGGGTGAAGTCCATGTGTACAGTCGCCGCTTGTGTTGCTGGAAGAAGGTGTTCGAGATGAATAGATCGTTGGTCTTGCAGAATTCTGTCAGTCTTTCTCCAGCTTCATTTCTGTTGCCAAGTCCATATTTTCCAACTACTTTGTCTTCTTCTTTGTTGCCAACCTTTGCGTTCCAATCACCCATGACTATCAGGATATCCTGTTTGCATGTTCTGTCAATTTCAGCTTGTACTTGTTCATAGAACTCTTCAATTTCATTCTCTTATGCAGCTGTTGTTGGGGCATATACTTGAATTATAGTTGTGTTGATAGGCATTCCTCGTAGACGAATAGAGATTAAGCGTTCGCTGACTGCATTGTATTTCATTACAGTTCTTGCAAGTTTCTTCTTTATTATAAATGCAACACCATTTCTTCTTTGTCTTTCATTTCCAGCATAGTAGGCCATGTGATCATCTGATGCAAAGTGCCCGATGCCAGTCCATTTCAGTTCGCTGACACCCAACAAATCAAGTTGTACACGTTCCATTTCATTCTTGACCACCTCCAACTTCCCTTGGTTCATGCTTCGTACGTTCCATGTTCCAATGTGTAAGACATCTTTACAGCTTCTGACTCTCATTTCATGCGCAGCTACATCAGCAGTCAGACGTCCCGAGGGCTTTGATCCAACCACATCATAAATGCTGGCTTTACTCTGAAAAGTGTTCAGCTCTTCCCCAGTAGCTAGTTGAGTGCCTTCCGACCTGGGGGGTCATCTTCCAGCACCATAGCACAATTTGTTTTGTTGTAACTATCCATTGGGTTTTCATGGCAAGATACAGAAGTAGATTGCCGGGCCTTTCTTCTGCGCAGTTTAAGTTTGGTGTTGTTGCCGTTGTCACAGAAATGTGATCCTCCGCCGTCAACACTGTCCCATTCTGCTGCTGCCCAGATGGGTGGTTTGTCTTGGTCTGGCATCTCTGTCCATCTTGGGAGACCCTGCCAGTAGTTAAACTACCGATAGTTTAGCTCTCAGCATCACTGATGCACACAAGCCCTCACAGCACCTCGCTAGATGTATATTTGTACTTTGGAACGATTGGATAAATAAAGCTGGTGTAAAATTAGAGTATGGAATGATGTGGACATGTTTAAGGACAAATAGATAAAATTCATCAGAAACATTAGGGTCTAGGAGTCGTAGGGTGCACGCAGAGGAAGAAAAGGGAGATAGTATGAGAGGTCGGTCATGGAGCAGAATTGCAATGCAGAACCTTATCTACATGGATATGAGATGGAAACATAGAAAATGACTGCAGATAAAGACCAAAAGGCCTATCCATAAGAACCATTAAGCTCCACCGTCCTGTTCTCTCAGAGATCCTCTGTACTTGTCCCATGTTTTCTTCGATTCAGATACATTTCTCATGTCTACCACCTCCACTGGGAGGCTGTACCATGCATGCACCACCTTTTCTGTAAAGAGACATTTCATTAGTTTACTCCTGAATCTAACCCCTGTCACCTTTGTCCTATGACCTCTCATTCCAGAGCTTCCTTTCCATTGACACAGGGTCACCTCCTGTGCATTACATCACGGAGATATTTAAATGTATCTCCCCTCTCTCTAAAGCAGCAGTTGTCAATCGAGGGGTTGCGACGCACTAGTATGTTGTGAGGCCCTGGGAGGATTGTCGTAGGGTCAACAGAAGCAAAGCAGCAGCAGGAAGCGTAGCGGCAGGATATGCAACCGCAGAAGCCGCAGCATTCCACCTTCCTTTGTTTTAGGTTGTGCTCCTTCCATGGGTTATATCAGCAAGTGGAGCTTAATGTAATTTCACTTCCGGCGTGTGACGTGCACCAGGACCCTGTGTTGCTGGGGAAGGATAGAAGGCTGTGACTTGTGTGACTGTGTCTTCTGCCACGGGAGATGCTGCATTGTTGGGGGCCGGGGAAGAGAAGGAGATGTTGCATTGATGGAGGGGTAGGGAAAAAGAGGAGGTGCGAGGAGCTACTTAGACACAATGGAGTGGAAGGGGTGAAGAACATTGGATTAGGAGGGGGAAGATAGAGGAAATAGTGGACCCCCAAAGGGGGGAGGGGAAGTGAGAAATGACAGAGAGATGTTGGACCACAAGGGGGAGGGGAGATATACTGGCCTACAAAGCGAGGGAAGAAGGAAGACACTCCCCATAAAGGTGGGGGGGGGGGGGGGAAGAGAGAGGGGGAGATGCTGGTCTACAAAAGGAGGGGGGTAGAGAGAGAGAGAGAGAGAGGCACTGACCCACGGAAGGGAGGGAGAGAGGGGAGATACTGCCTACAATGGTAGGGGGAGATAGAGAGGGGTGAGATGTTAGTTTACAAAGGGACAGAGAGAGAAGGGGGTGATACTGGCCTCCAAGAGTGGGGGGGGGGGAGGGAGAGAGGGGAGATGCTGGTCTACTAAAGGAGGGGGTAGAGAGAGAGGCACTGACCCATGGAAGGGAGGGAGAGAGGGGAGATACTGCCTACAATGGTAGGGGGAGATAGAGAGGGGTGAGATGCTGGTTTACAAAGGGGCACAGAGAGAGGGGGGGGGGGTGATACTGGCCTCCAAGAGTGGGGTGGGGAGGGAGAGAGGGGAGATGCTGGTTTTGATGTAGCCATATTGGAGAGGCCATGTGGGTTTGTCAAGGAGGTGAGGAAGCAGAGGTCGGTGAGTATAGAGGGTAGAAATGTGGTAATGAGAAATAGGCTGAAAGACAGAAGGGAAGAGGCTGGGGAAGGAGTGAGATGGGAAGTGCAGAGCTGAGGAGAAAGGCTGCGCAGGAGGTGAGAGAAGAAGTTGATAGAAAGTGAAAATTAAGGACTGGAAGATGACAAAGAGGCAGAAAAGAAAAAAATGGAGGGAAGAGCTAAAAGGGAAAGATGAATATGTCAGACACAGATGTAGGGAGGGAAAGGGAAAGGGAAAAAGACAGGATGAGAGAGGAGAAATAGAAAATAAAGACACTGGAAAGAGAGCAGAAGATAGAGTAAAGCAGAAGAAAAGAGATTGTGAGCTGCGTGATTGGAATAATAAAGCACTCATACAACAAATATAGAAAATGGGGAGGGTGGTGGGAGGAGGGGGAGATATTCAAAGGCATTTACATATCTCGCAGATCTACAAACCATGAAAATTCCACTCTGCGAGAATTTCCGCATTACTGACACGGCTAATGCTGCTGGATATCTGCGGATGCAGCCGCCGCACGCCCCCACGCTAACTGCTACCCCCACACTGACCTGCTGGGGGCGGCGGAGATATCGAGCCACTGCCCAGTCAGCGATATGTGGCAAACGTCAGATGCAGGAAACGCTGGTCTAACTTTCACTGCAGAAGCCAGCCGGACATCCAAGATATTCAGCGCTGGAGCACGGATATGACCCCGGCATTGAGAGTCCAGGTTTTAAGTTCAGCGCCGGCAGCTAACCACTTTCACAGTGCTGGGTACAGGCACTGAAGATCAGGTCCAGTATTTTATTTTCAGTTTAAGAATTCAGCTATGCTACCTTGGGAAATCTGGATTACAGATGACCTTGTACTTTATTCAGAAGAGGAAATGCTTTTGGTTTTTTATCCAGTGTTCTTGAGATTCCGAGTTCAATTTTGTCTTCGTAGTTTTACTTCTATTGCAGTCCCTTGTTCTGTGTTTGGTGAGAGGCGTGTTTTGCGTGTGATCGAGATGTGTAGTTTCTAAGCAGAACTCTGTTGTACTCCCACTTGTTCTGTTGGGTCAGGGTGTATTGATGTTCCAGGGCCCGGTGCTGCTTATTCATAGGTAAGATTCTTGCAGTCTGAATGATAGGAATCTGTGCTATGTGGTATGGAACGTTTATTATATGTGTAGTGAGCGGGGATAGCAGAGAGATTTATGAAGTGAGAATCAGAATATTTTTTAAAATGGTGAATTTCATGAAGAAATATCCTAGTTCTCCTGTGCACTTGCCTTAGTGGGGAGGTCGGGTTTTTGTGGATGCAGAATATGGTGACGTTTAACTCATAAAAACTGGTCCAAGAGGGTCGATGTGTGCAATGTACCAGCGTGTAAGCATTGTCCATCAGGCAGGGGCAGCAGAACATGTTTTTGGTTGGAGGGGATAAACAAACCAATGCCAGCCCTACCCCCAAGCTCTCTAGTTGCTAATGCTGCATTGGGCAAGATATTGGTGATGTTTTGTCCCCTGTGGCCCACCCCATTCTGTTGTCTATGCCATCAGGTGTGTTCCTACGGATATTAGGTTGAGAATCACTATGGCAAAGTCTATCCCCATATGGCAAAAACCACAGACCATTTTAGAACGTCTTCATTCTTCTGAGGGCAAGCGTAGAAATTGGGACGAGCGCTTCCATTTTTTCTGCAATAAAGGAGTTCATAGAAAAAGGTCTATCCACTTTATGACCCTTCCCCTTCTTTTAATCCCAGCCCTATAGGGATGTGCCCTCATTAATGTGCATGGACTTCATTAATATGCCTTAAAAAATTTACCCTCTTGGATTTGGTAAGGAGTGATTGTGAAAATCAAGTGACCATCTGAACAGTTCGTCAGTGCTGACATCAGACGCCATTCTTAAGAAATACCGAATGGTTTCTTTTGCTTCATCAAAGCTCTTGAAAAACTGGAATTCTTTAACCTGAAGCAGGGTCGTTAAATTTTGAGACCGGAAACGTGCCACGTTGTTTCTATCATGCGAATTCCTTTTGCCTTGAAGGCTTCTAAGAAAAAGCTAAGTGTTAAAGTTTTATTCACTTCTTAAAAAATTGGATTAAAAAGGAGCAGCCGCAGCCAGGGGACAGGTTTCATTCCGCTTGCTTTTGATACGGCAGCTCCGACAAAAAAAAAAACATTTTTCTGGAATTAATCAGGTCTTTTGTTACTTTGATTCTTTAGATCATTATTCATGACTGGTGGTTTTCTAAACTGTGTTTCTTTTTTAATTTAGTGCATGGTAAATCCATTTAACTTGTATCGATTTATGAATTAATGTATGTTGATTAGCATACATTAAAAAGTTTTAATATGCATTAAAAACTTTAGCAGAATGATTTTGGGAATGAATCCCCAAAAAATTTAAAAATCGGGAAAAGAGATTAAACAAGCGTAAAACCAAACCAACCATTTTTGCCCTGTATGTATCCCTGCAGCCCTCAAGTGATCAGATTGCTTGTGTCTGACTGTCTGTTCTGCAACTTCCACATCCTATTTGCTTAATCTACTGTTATGGTCACATATTAGAAGCTCCCTTGCTCCTCCTGCTACTATTAGCCACTTCCATAGCGCTATCAGATGTCCACAGCACCTACAGAGGCACATTAGGGACTGGCCCTGCTCTCCAGAGCTTAAAATCAAAGTTAGGACACACAGACAAGAATTAGTCAAAACAGATAAGAATCAACTGACAAGGCCATGAGTGGAAGAGGTAACGCCAGATGGGTTATAGGTGGAATTAATTGAGGAAAACAGTAAGAATTAGGGCCTCCGACCTATATGGATGGGACTGTAAATCAGACCAATCAGGTCTCCAAAGGTCTCCTAGATTACCGTGAAAATGCAGCACTTAAACTTTCATAATCCCAACCCCCAAATAAAAAGTCAGGGAAAATGTTTAAATTACTGCCCCAAGAACGTGGGACGTGTTCTTTCTGTAGCTGTTTTTTCCAGACAGTATGCTGGTCACTCTCTCGGCATGAGCTAATTAGCTGATATCATGAGATCTACAAAGAAACAGCTTGACGTTTTTATGTCCTGTAAGAAATGAGCATTTGAAAATGGTATTTTAAGCAGTAAGCTGCAGTGATGTGAGCTGGATATCTGCAAACATTCAGTTTCATATAATGCCCTAATACCAGATGGATATGCTAATACCCTGTGCTGCCTTAGCAATCTACCTTCCCCCTTGCTTTCCAGGCCAAACACCCGCTTTTCACGCAGAAGTGTCCCCCCCCAGGGGACAGAATTCTCTGTTGGACCTCCCAGCGTCTCTGCTATTTCCCAAAAGCAGTGACAAGGCCGTATAAACATTTTGTGCTTCCCAAAGAAAATGAATGTTTCGCTTCAGGTTTGAAATAATTAAATATATCTTCCAGACAATTCCTTTACTATATGTCCAAAACGTTAAGTATTTACCATCTTAAATTTCAGCAGCCGCGTGCTGTGCGTGAAACTTGCAATAAAGTTTCTACTCATGGATTTTCCCTTTCCCGGGGGTGGGGGGGGGGGCAGCAGTCTGGCACCTCAAAGTTGTTTGCATTTTCAGGGTCTCCTCAACACTTTCAAGTTCCTTCCGTCCTTCACTTTCTCTCTCATTCTTTAATGTTTTGCTTAATAAATAATTGAGACAAAAGAAAAAAGAGCTGGCAACTTTTTATTGGACTAAATTAATACATTTTTTATCATTTCATAAGAGACTGACAAATACACGGGGCACTTACATTGAAAGGTGCATTTTACACAGCATATTGAGATGTTAAGGTCGGGATAGGCACAGTTCCCCTCTTATTTTTCAAAACGCCCTGCCAAATGCAGAACATTTTGTATTTGACTTAGAAGAGCCTGCAGGGGTTTTTTGTAAAATACGAGAACAGCGCATGCCCGCAGGAGTGCACATCCATTTGTTGGCATGTCCAATAGAAACAGTGATTCCATATCGTCCTGCTAGACCCTTCCAGACAAGTGGGTTGTGTTCTCCTACCAGCAGGTTGGTGGAGACAAAGAACCAATGAAAAGCCTAGATTTCAATGACATCACTCCCATGCCTCTATTTGCCTCAGCCACCAGAGGTTCCTTCAGTATTTCTTTGTCTCCAGCAGATGGTGGATGGATTTTCTCCTCTCTGAAGAAAATGCTGAAGATTTGAGAAGAAAAGATTGATTTAAAATGCTCATGAATGCCTGTGGGTTAATCTCTCACTAGAGCATGACATGGGAGGTGCCACCAGACTGCGGTCTTTTCGGTTGCCATAGGAGGAGGGAAAATTGGTTCAGCTTTGAGCTTTTATCCTGGAGAAGAGCCTGTTGAGCAGCCAGAAACTGGAAGGATTTGGAAGGATCTGGAAGAGTACAACTGCTGCACACAACCTCTACGCCCCCTTCCCCCACCCCCCGGCTCTCTCCCGAAGATTGCAGAAGGCTCTCAGAGGGATCTGCCTGCTAGCCACTTTAAACGCGGCGGTGCAAAGCCAGAGAAATAATTCCTGGGGAGTAAAGTTGAGACCAGCACAGGTTTTCGGCCTGGGGCTCTCGGGGAGTGAGTACTAAGGATTGACCTCGTCGCTGTCCTTAGGGGGCTCCTGATTCTGTCTTCCTGGATGCAATTCAGGGTGTACTGCTGGCAGCCATGGGCACAGTGTGGGGCTTTCCCACCATTTTCTGTATGCATTAGTAGTGTTTTTACCTATTCTGTGCCTAGCGGTCATGCAGTCCTAACGCGCATTCCGCCCAAGTGTCTCCAGCGCATGTTCTTAAAAAAGTACAGCTAACGCATGCTGCAGTAAATACTCACTGCAGTGGAAGCGCTTTCGAGCTGCCACGGTCTTAGCTGGCGCTGTTGTGATACTTGCCTTAACTTTCTATGTCGTCTTCCAGGAAACGTTGTTTGACCTGTGGCAAGCAAGGGGCCTCATCTCTGGATTCTGGACTCTGCTCTTGCATGGCGGCTTCTGAGTCATCCCTGGAGGGTCTTCTTCCCCTCTCCCAGCCAGGGGATGCAGTCAGTCTGGCATTGCCTACCTCGGGGTAGGAGGTGACGGATGGTGCTATCGGTTAGGATAGTCAGCTGGCTGGAGGATCCTGCAACCGTGCTGTGAGCCACTCATCCTCCTCTAGGGGATCTGTGGTGGCTGCGCCCCCTAGTGTTGGGGGGGATCTTTCTGAGAGGAGAGCTTCCAGACTCCCTGAAATTCTTCTCTCTTTTGCAGCAGGCTTGGTCCTTCTGGTGTGGAAATTCAGACCCCGTGGCCTCTGGGAGCCCCCGGGAGCAGTCTCATGAAGAGCAGGTTGAGTGTGGAAGCCCTGTTCAATTACCTTTGGCTAAGCATCCTCAGCGAGGGGCGACCCCTGGAGAAGGGAACAGGTAGAAGCTGTGCAAGATTTTAACTATTTATTTTATTTATTTATTTAACAATTCTTATATACCGCACTATTTATGATCAGCGCGGTTTACATATAACAACAACATCCGACACTATACAATGTCTGGTCATTACATTTGAACAGGGAATGAAACTTGGAGAGAGTTGACTCAGAATGACTCAGAATCGGATGGCTTGGTGCTGGGCTTCAGAAGATTGTGAAGAGGCTGGAATGATCCTGCCTTTTCTGGAAGGAGGAGCTGACAGCATTGATTGTCAGGGTCTCATCCGCCTTGAACTTGGCGGGTGCTTCCAGCATGGACCAGGAGCCGAAGGTGCACCTGCTTCTTCAAGGGGTTGTGAAAATCCACTACTATCTTCCCATTCCTGGATATGATTCGGTCGGAGTGGGTCTCTCCCAACTCCCTGCCTAAAAGTTTCAGGGTGTGTAAAAAGCTCCCGGAAGAAGAGTGCATTGTATGGTTTGGCATTCCCATGATGGATGCACAAATCATGGTGGTTACCAGATGGACCACCATTCCTGTGGAAGGCAGATTGACTTTAAAGGATTTTCTGGACTGTAAGGTGGATTCATTGTTGAGGAACAGTTCGCCATGGTGGTGGCTGTTCTTCAGCTGGTAGTATGTACCAGACAGAGGTCTCGAGCCAGTGGTTCAGTCTCTTCTACCAAATGACACTACCTCTCTTTTGAAGTCTGTTACGGCCTTCCTTTCTGATGCAATGTATGACCTGGTACATTTGGCAGTCAGGATTGGTGCCCTGATGATGGTGTCATGGCATTGCTCTTGCACTGGCCAGTGGACACATCCTCCAAAGCTCAGTTGGCCCAAATAGCTTTTAGGGGAAGCTTCTTTTTGGAGCTGATTTGGAAAAGATGGCGAAGGAACTAGGTGAGACAAAATCTTACCACCTTCCAGAAGATGGGTCCAAGGGGCCTGTGAAGCAGACTGGTGCCCCTTTCTTGGCAGCCTCTACCCATTAACCAAGGATGTGCTGATTGGGTCCACAGGGTCTCGGGACTCTTGCCGTTACTGACCTGGGAAACCTTTCTTCCCCTCTGCTTCTGAGCTTCAAGTCCATTCTCAGTCTTTTCATGGTGTGCGTGGGTCCAAGGACTTTGTCCCCTCCAGAGGAGGACCCTCCCAGGCTGTGCAATGAAGGTTTGGAGGCCCATTTCCTGGTTCCTTCAGTTGGAGGCAGACTTTGCCTTTTCTTTCAGGAATGGGCCTGGGTTACCAAGGATCGCTGGGTGATAGACACCATTCAGTTTGGCTATGTCCTGGAATACAAAGAGCCGATTGCGGATGCCTTTGTCATCTCCCCTTGTGGGTCTGTGATCAAAGAGCCACTGTGCGGACCACCTTAGCGGTGGTGCCTGTCCCCGCAGATGAGCGGGGCAAGGGCAGGTACTCCAACTATTTCGTGGTGCCCAAAAAGGATGGTTCCTTCAGGACTATTATGGATCTCAAGGGGGTCAACAACACTTGTGTATCCTACACTTCCAGATGGAAACCTTGCGTTCTGTGATTCAAGCAGTATGTCGAGGGGAGTTCTTGGCTTCTCTGGATCTGGCCACGGTGTATTTTCATATCCCATTCCGGGTGGATCAGCAACAGTATCTCTGTTTTGCTGTGCTTGGCTCTCACTCTCAGTAAGCTGCCCACCCTTTCGGGCTAACCACCGCCACAGGGACATTTTCCAAGGTCATGGTGGTAGCGGCCGTGGCGCCACAGCACCAAGGGATCTTTGTACATCATACCTGGATGACTGGCTCATCTAGGCCCGTTCCCTTTCAGAAGTGTTTCAGGTGGTGTCCTGAGTAGTTTTCTTTTTGGAAAGCCTTGGCTGGGTGATCATTCAGGGAAAGAGCCAGCTGTTGCCTTCCCAGTCTCTGGAGTTTGTGGGAGCACATTTTGTCATTCAAATGGACAGCGTTTTCCTGTGAGAGGCAATCCTGTGGTCAAAAGACCATTGGATTGCCTTGTGCTGTTCTGTGTGCCGCAGGCTCCCAGAGTCTGGGATTATCCTCAGCTCCTTGGTTTGATGATGGTGACCATAGAGATGGTGCCATACGCGCATGCTTACATGCGACTGCTACAGCAGTACTTGCTGACTCTGTGGTTCCTGAGTTCTCAGGAGTTCATGCTCAGGTTCCCACTCCCATTGATGGTGAAGTCCAGCCTGCAGTGATGGCAGCAGCCTTGTTATCTGAGGAAGGGCATACCACTGGATGATTTCTCCTGAATACTCCTCATGACAGATGCCAGTCTCTCTGGCTGAGGAACCCATTACCAAGACTGTGTGGCCCAGGGCCATTGGAACTGCAAGGAAGCGGTGTGGTCCATCAACCGCCTTGAGGCGAGGGCCATCAGGTCGACTCTTCTGCATTTTCGGCCCCTGGTCGAGGGCTGGGCAGTTTAAGTCTTTTCAGACAACGCTACGGTAGTGGCTTATGTCCATCAGCGAGGTGGCATGAGGCGTGCCGGGGTAATGAGATGGTTCTCCAATTTTCCTGGGTGAAGAAAATCCACCTAGCCTTGTCAGCTCAGTACATTGTTGGGGTGGACAATGTGCAAGCAGACTTCCTCAGCCAGCACTCTTTGGATCCTGGAGAGTGGGAGTTGAATCAGGAGGTATGTCAATTCATTCTGCGCCGCTGGGGTTGCCCTGAATTGGATCTGATAGCGACCCGCTGCATTGCCAAAGTTTGCCGCTTCTTCAGTTGCCATACAGAGATGGAGTCCGAGGGCATCGATGCCCTGTCTCAGCCTTGGCCAAATCAGCATTTGTTGTACATATTTCCTCCGTGACCCCTGGTGGGGCGTGTGATTCAATGTATAGGGCATAACATGGGCAAGATTGTTCTAGTGATGCCAGACTGGCCAAGAAGAGCATGGTTCAGAGACCTGGTGCAGCTCCTACAGGTCTCCTTTTCACCTGCAGCGGGGAACAATCATCCTGGAGGACCCGGTTCTCACTTAAGGCTTGGTTCTTGAAAGGAGACTGCTAGTGCATAAGGGCTATTTTCCAGCGGTGGTCTCTACTCTGCCCAGATCTCAGAGGAGGTCTACCAAGCTGGCATATGTGCAGATCTGGTGCCTGGTTTAGCGATGGTGCAGCGCTTGGCAGTTGGCTCCTGAGACAGCCAATGGACTCTCTCTGTTGTCCTTTCTACAGGATGACTTGGGGAAGGGTCTTTCCCTTAGCTGCCTGAAAGTTCAAGTGGCAGCTTTGGCCTGTTTCAGAGGGCCAGTGGCTGGTAAGTCTCTAGCTTTGCACCCGGACGTCTCACTTTCTCCAGGTGGTTCGGCATCTGTGTATTCCCCTCCAGTCTGTGATCCCCTTCCTTGGATCTGTGTCTGGTGCTCATGGCCCTGATGGTAGTGCCCTTTGAGCCATTGAAGCATTCTACTTTAAAGGATTTGACGCTCAAGACGGACTTCTTGGTTGTGATTTGTTTCGCAAGGCAGATTTCCGAGCTGCAGACTCTGTCTTGCCAGGATCATCTGTCTTTTTCAAAGAAGGCCATTTCCATTCTTCCTGTGCTTTCCTTTTCGTCTAAGGTGCTTTCTCTCTTTCACATGAACCAGGTGGTCTGCCTGCCCACTTTCTCGAAGGAGCAGTGTTGGGGGAAGGATAAGGATGTTTGCCTTGTGGATGTCCAGAGGGTACTTCTTTGGTACTTGGAGGTTACAAATTCTTTTTGTAAGTCTGACCATCTTTTTATGCTGTTTGCAGGTCCGCACAGGGTGATGTGGAGGCTAAGTTGACTTTGGGGGGCTGGATTTGAGGAAGCCATTGCCTTGGCGTATCTGTTGCAGAACTGGCTGATTCTGAGGGTTTGTGTGCCCATTCTACCCAAGCACAAGCATCCTTGTAGGTGGAGTGGAGCTCAGTAGCTTGCAGACATTTGTCGGGCAGCAACATAGGCATCACATTCCACTTTTGTCGAGCATTACCGCTCGGATGTTCACTGGTCACTGAACAATTGTCTTTTTGAATATATGTTCCCTGTTTTTTCAAAGATTAACCCCTGACGCCAAGGCTCCTTGTGATCTTGAAAGATGAATTCATGTTGGGATTTTCTTCAGACAGAAAAGTAGCAGTTTTTACTTTTTTATGGTGGTGGTATTCTATTTAAAATGTTTTTTTTAAAAAGTGGTAAAACGAAAATAATAGGCACAGTTTGGATGAGACCGATGATGATGTGTAGGGCTATTGATTAGTGTTTTATACACTGAAAGGCCCACTCTGAGGGTCTCTAAAATTTTTAAAAACTGCGTAATCTGTTTAACCCTTTGGCTGGGCTTTAGTGCATGACTTTATAACTTTTTGAGTATTGCTTCTGGAGGTCTTTGTTTGAGATTGTGATATTTGTGGTATTTCACCTTTTAAAAAGCTGCACATGGGAAAAAAAAGTGTGACTGACTCTCCCCTAATGTGCATATCTGCAGCTTTTTAAAATCACTGCTCCTGACAGCCAAGAATCTCCCTCCTTAATTCCCGCATCTTAGAAACATAGAAACATGACGGCAGAAAAAGACCATATGACCTATCTAGTCTGCCCTTCCATATCACAATAGTCCCCTTTTTTCCTTATGAGATCTTCTGTGTTTGTCCCATGCTTTTTTGAATTCAGATACTATCCTCGTTTCTACTAACTCCACTGGGAGACTATTCCACGGATCCACCGCTCATTCCATAAAGAAATAAATCTGAATATGATTCCTGAGTTTATGTCCTTTCACCCTCATCCTATATCCCCTCATAGTGCTTTCAGTAGAAAGAGGGTCTCTTCTTGTGCATTACGCAATGTGGATCTTCACAGGTAAATAGCAGCTTTCTAAAATCTCTGTTTGCACATGTAGCCAATTTACGAGTGTAAATGTTTCTATTTACACATGAAGAGTCTTCTAAAATATGGGCCTTAGTTTCCTAAGTAAGGCTTCTAAATTTGTCCTCTGTTTTCAGACAAACTTAGAAGCCTACGTTTTCAGATGAAAATTCATCTTAATTCAAGAGCTTAAAAGTTATGCTTTCAAATTTAGAATTGCCATGTACAGGAGTTTCTTAGATTTATGAGCCAAGGGCTGAAAATTTAGGTGTTGAATGAAATTTTGAGTGTAAATTTAGGAACTCAACCCTAATAAATTTTCTAAGAGGCCAATTTTGGAGCCTGACCTTCAAAGTTAGAAGAAGATATTTAATATCATTTGACTATTATTTTATACTGCCTTGTTTAAATATTTTTGTATTTTATTGTGCTTGTTGTATTCTTAGCTACGTAGACGTGTACGATAAGCAGGATGTAGGAGTAAATGAAACTTTTTGACTAGTTTGTGGGAGTTAAAACTCCCTTCCTCAGACTGAGATGAGCTTTATAAATGAAGTCCTGAATTTCTTTGAAAGCTAAAAGCTTGTGGGCCTAAAGTATCTGAGTACCTTGCTGCTGGTGGTGTGGTGTGGTTGTGGGGAGGAGGAACGCACATTGCTCTTTTCCTCTGACCCAGCTATGACTCCGGGAATACCCACTCTAACAAATAATTATATCTCTGTTACATTTAGCTGGTCCGCCCGGGGGCAGATTACAAACCCAGGGATCTAGATACCTATGAAATCACATCAGCTGTGCTGTATGTAGAGCCAAAAAAGCAGCCAAGAGTAGGGTTACCAGCTTTTTTGGAGAGGAAATCTGGGACACTTGGGCAGCGGTGCTGGCTGGATGGAGCAGGGGTCCTCCCTCCTTGGGTATCTTTACACCATTGCTCCAACATGACCAGTCTAGGTAGCATTCAGTAATTTCAAAAGTTTAAAAAAGACAGTAGCAGCCCTTCACGGGTTATAAGCGCACACACATACATATGTGCTTAAACTCTGTTTTATACATATGGATAAATATTCCTTAGCGTTCTAATATCTCCCCTCTTTTTTTCAGAAAATAAGTTAATTTTACATCTTCTATCTGGATGGAGCAGATCATGCGTTAGAAGAGTATTGTGATGACGAAGGCAGTTCAGAGGAAAGGGAATGGCAGAAAAGGGAGCCCTGTTCCTTTAAAAATGCTAGCATTCAGGGTTTCCCTAGTAACCAAGAACCTCTGAGTCAGAGTGCAGCCAGCATCAAGCCCCGCCCACGTCAGCACATCAGAGCTAGGTGGAATCCTAGCAGCTCCCACATGTGCTGGGAGAAGGGTGTGGTCCCTAGGAAAGATCAGTTTAAAACTGCTGAGTTTGAGCAGTCAGTTAGAAGAAAGAGCGCAGGCACGAGTGCAAGGAAAGGAGTCTCGAGAGGAGCTCCAGAAAGCAGCAGAGGAGCCTTGGGAGGCTCGAGCAGAGCTGGAACTAAGAGCAGAGACGAGCTGTGGGATCTAGGAGCAACAGGTCCAAGGCAGACACATCTAACAGGGAAATTGCCACGAGGGAGACAAGCGTCTGAAGAGAGAAGGCAGCATGGCTTTGAGCAGGAAGGAGTGGAACAACTAAGAGGCCCAGAGTTCAGGCAAGTGTATGTTCCAGAGTCCCTGCATAAGAGAAAGTTGAAGGAGTTAGTTCCTACTGGAGGAAGTAACTCAGCTAGCCAGCTAAGCTGTAAAAGTAGAGAGAATAGCTTGTCTGCATTCCCTAATCTAAGTCTCTCTGAAGAAATAGAGCAGAAGAAACTATTGCTAGAAAAACTAAATGAACTGTTGCAGAAGCAGAGTAGTAAGCTCTACGACCAGGTACCCTCTGAGAACTGCTGCAATGAATCTGTAGAGGAGATGGAAGTAGAATCTTATGATAATGAGCTTGAAGAAATACAATGCTCATTTTGTAGGGCAAACAAGCCGGAGGTGTGCTGAAGCTTAAGCACATGTGAATGAATGAATGTTTAAAGTAGTGAAGCTTGTTTGAATGAGAGACACAGCAAAGGAAAATAACTGGAGGTTTTAAGCTAAGCTGTTTCTCCTATATGCCTGGAAGTGAAATGAAACTTAATGGACATTTTGAAGCTGTCTGTATGTGAGGAAGCTGTGAGTAAAACAGTCTTCCTGTGAAGTTAACTTGCTTTAAAGAAAGTTTACAGCCTGAGCTTTGGAAGCTAATTCCGGTGTCAAAGTTAACTGCTTAAACTGACCTACCTGTGAATACAACTTGTGAGCTTTATTCTTTGTTTTTGGAGAAGAATCCATTTTTGAGTTCAGCACTGTTAAATTTGATGCGAGGGGAAAAATTCCAAGAAAATAAAATATTCTCTGTTTTCGCCTAACCACTTGTGGACACACTACTTTGCCTGATAGAATAAGTAAACTACAGTACCCAGCAGCCCTAGCTGGTGGCCATATTGGTGAACCTTATTCAAAGGGCAATAAGGCGACACTCTCCTGCTGCCCGGCTATACGCCCGGCTAGGAGGTGGCGACAGTATGCAGGAGAAGAGAAATAATGTCCTTTGCCTCTGTCACCACTGAAATTAGGGATAGGAGATGGTTACAGTCCATGCAGTCGGGGACACTATTTCTAAATCGGGAACAGTTCTTGAAAATCAGGGACACCCGGTAACCTTAAACAAGAGGTACCCGATGACATCATCCGAGCTGATGGCAGCTTAGGAGAATAGCTCCGACGGGCTGCGCTGAAAAAGCCAACGTTTCAGGAGAAAATAGAGCACGAAGGTGGCTTGACTTAGAAGCAAGCAACGCCTAAGATCACATAGACAGCAGAGATAAGCTGCGAACCTCCCAGCACCTGGTGCGCACAGAGTCCCCACTGAACATGGCGGTGGAGGGAGGCTGACTTAGAAGGTGGGAGTGAGCTGAGTGCTGCTTCGATTGACATGGCTGTAATTAAATGCAAATTTCGTCAGGGATTCAAGGAACAGGCAGCAGAGTTTCGCACAATGCGGGAGGAAGTAATGAACAAAAGGGAGGCCCTACACGGAGACACAAAGGAGTTGGGAGTGCAGATGGAGGAGCATGCAGAGACATTCAAGGACCTGTTCTGTGCATCAGATCAACAAAAGTAACAAGTGGCAAAATTATTTTATAAGCTGGATGATATTGAGAATAGAAAAAGACACAACAATGTGTGCTTCCGGAGGGTGCCAGAGGCGAATGGAGGCGAGAACATTGTGGCGGTGATCCAAACTATCTACGTGGGACTATTGAAAGGGGAAGATCCCAGCCTGCAAGCAGGAGCAATGGAAATCAAAAGGGCACATCAGGTCCTGGGAAAACCGCCGGATAACAGGGGAAAGAATTCAAGCAGGGTGATTATTTTTGGTGAGCCCCCAGTAACCCAGCGCGCAGACCATGGCATGGCAGACCAGGCATCCCAAAAGAATATGCTGAATCAAAAGGTCCCTGCTGTATTCGTTAAGAGGTCCAATTCCATGTTGTTCCATGGGCCCTGCTGACTATGTTCATGCTGTTGATTGTGTTGAGGAAATGTAACCAAATGTCCAGGTCCTGCTTTAGGCCCTGCGAGAGGTGAAGATAGTGATGTCTCTTGTGTAAGCCAGCTGTTGCATGTGCAAGGCATCTCAGGAAGGGCTGTCCCAAAGGGATCACTTGACAGCCAAAATTCAGAAAACCGATGAGCGACTGGGCCATCCTGAGGGTGATTTTCTGCAAACCTCTCAAAACACCAATTTTTTCCTTGACGTCCTCCAGTTGGTCACAAGGGAGTTGGATAATACCCTACCTTGTGTCGATCTCAATGCCTAGAAATGACAGCGTCTGGACCAGGCCCGCCATCTTGTCCTTTGCCAGAGGATGCTGAACTCCTCTGCCATAGCCTGAAAGGCATCCAAGAGCATTACGCAAGCTTCAGAATGTTTGGGTCTGACGAACAGGAAGTCATTGAAGTAGTGCACAACAGAGTGCAGCCCAGTCTGCAGCAGAACCGCCCAGTGGAGAAAGGTACTGAACGCCTCAAAGGCCGAGCATGACACTGAGCATCCCATGGGCATGCATCTGTTGAATTAGTACATGCCCTTGAAGTGGAAACCAAGCAAGGTAAAACAGATTGGGTGGATAGGGAGCAGTCTAAATACTGATTCAAGTTGACCTTGGTCAGGTATGATCATCAACCAGCAGCCTGGAAAATGGCCAGGACATGGTCAAAGGAGGTATGCTGCACTACGCAAGCAATGCTGGATATGAAATCATTCACAGAGTCCCCCCTGTGGGAATGAGAGGTTGTTTATCAGCCTGTACTTCCTGGGATCTTTCTTGGGAACCACTGTCAGAGGGGAGATGTGAAAATCGGAGAATAGCAGATTTTTGATGGGGCCTGCCATTCGTTGCCAGTTGATCTCTGGGTCAAGCTTCTCCTGTACCATGGGCCAAAGGTGGTGTGGTGGTTGTGTAGCATGAGCAATGGGGCCTGTATGTGCTTGTGGAAAGGGATGATAAAACCATATTGGAAGCCATCTCTTAAACATACTGCATCGGTTCTTTTCGGGTACACGTCCAACCAGGAGTCCATAGCTCCAATGCAGACTTGTGTGGGGGCTCATTGAAAAGCAGTGTTACTGCATCTGTTGTGGCACAGCTTTGAGCTGAAGCCTCCTGGTGCCCTGGGAGGCAGGGTGGTGGGCTGTACAATGGAAACAGGCATGTCGGTATTTGTAGTCACCAAAGGAACACATGCCTTTAAGCGCCTGCAAATGTTATTGCCTGGTACTGATTTGCTTGTGCTGGCCAATACTCTCCTTTGAAAGTTCTGCCCGTACTTTGAGTTCATCCTCCAGAGCCATATCTCAACATCATCGGCGCTCATGACATGTTGGGCCTCATCTCCATCTTGTCTCGGAAATGCTTGACATATGACAGTCAAGCGTATCCCTTCTATTCGTTTGAAGCATTTATGATTGTATCAAAGTAGGCCAACATGTGTCCGAGTTGTGTGGGGTCCTTGTGACAAGTGATGCTGAACATACGATAAGGTCCAGTTTGTGATGTTATGTGGGATATGACGATCCACTGAGTACAGTACTGTAGATTGCCCATTTTCGCTTTTTTTCTTGGTGTTGCGTCTCCTTCACCCTTTCAGGAGCCTGAAAATGTTGAAATATTCCATCCTGATGACTTTCTTCCTGAGCAACCGGGGACAGTCTCCCACAATTCTGTTACATTGGGTGACAGGGAAGCACGTGTGCTAGTGGTCCTGGTGCCCTCTGCCTCGAGGGAAGAAGAGGAGGAGGAATATGATGAAGAAGAGTAGCTGAATGATGAAGATGATCATGACTGCCTGCACCTCTTCCTTCTTAGGTAGGAAGGTTTTGAGGCCGGGGCCGCAGGAGCGGGCTGGGCAGGCACAGCACCCACCGGGGGAATAGGAGGGGAAGTAATGAAATGATTCTCGCCTGCTGTCATTGGTTCCGGGGGTCCTGAAGCCCTTGTAGCTGTCGCAGACATGTCACACTGCTGTAGCGATTGCTGAGTTCCCCCTGTAGACTGGGAGCTGGTCACAGGATGCGCTGGTGCGTCACCGATGCATATGTTTTCAGTCGTGGGCTGGTGCTGGTCTGCACTGTGGGAATACCCTCTCTTATGGGACTTGTGGTGATGGTGGTGTCTCCATTGTCAAGGGCTGCTTGAGGCAGATCGACTTGAAATGCTGCTGGATGTGGAGCGGCACCCTCCTTTTTTGTGCCGATGATGCAGGTGGAGTCCATGCCTGCGCAATGATCTGTGGGGGCACGGTGTTGATTCCTCACCATGTTCGAAGATCTCCCACTGCTGCCGCTCTAACTCGAGGATGTAAAGTGGTGCCAGGGTATACTGCTGTGTTCACTGTGCTTTTGGGATGAGCCGGGAGCATGAAAGTCTGGAGAATGGCAATGCGCCTGAGGTGGTGTTGGTGCATGCAGGTCCAAAGATCAGTGGTCCGTATTACCATACCGTCCTGGTTTGTAGGTACTTCTACTATTAATCATTTATATAGCACTACAAGGCATACACAGCATGTATAGATAATTAAGATGGTCCTAGATCATCAGAGCTTACAATAGAAGAGAACAAGGATACAAATGGGGAAAGGTAAGAGACACAAGGAGAGCTACGTGGAGGGTGGAGAGTCACTGGGGGGGGGGGGGGTACTCGCCGGTATCTGCGTTTAAGTTGATGGGGCTGTGTGTGGGCAGTTCATCTGGGCCTGGGGAGAGCGTGCTTTGCCTGGATGTCAGAGGCTGTAAGGAAGTGGCCAGGACTATCTTTCTTGCGACAGCTGCTCCTCTCCTAGTCATTGGGATCTCGGGGGTGCTGACATATCTTGTCAGGAGCTTCTTGAATCTTTGCAGGCAGCTAAGAGTCCACCCACTGGGCCCAGGTCACTGTGGGTTTGTGGATCACCTCCTTGCACAATGTCCGGTGGGTTGTCAGATTCTGTGGGGTGCTTGTGAGTCTGGGGGCACCTTCTGGACATGGCAGTGCGGCTGCTCTGTCCACTTCCTCACCACACAGCTCCAACTCCAGCTCTGGGGATCACTAGGGTCCACCCATATCAGGAATTACCCCCCACAGGTTAGGGGCTGGGAACTGGTATCTCCACAAGGGTGCTTTCCCCTTTAAGGGCCCCTAGAAACTAACCCTACTATATCTCCCACAAATATATTCGTCCAAACAAGGGAAACATATATACAAACAATATTTTTGTCGGAACTTACACTTTGAAGAATCAATTCCTTCTCGTAGTGTATTGTTCCTTTTTTTCTTTTTTTAGGGACGCAACCCTAACGAGTCCTAAGGGGACATTAACCCCTCAGTACCAACCGGTATAAATGTATTCTTTAATCATAGGTAATAAACCAGAGAAAAAGAGAAAGAGTCACTTAGCTGATACAGCCTTCCTTTCAGGATTGAGAGTTCTTGTGGCTCCGTTCTTCTTGAAGTCACACAGATAATTCCCAGAACTCCCTCACTGATATTTTGAGAGAATGTTCAAGCCATCCTCGATCATACAGCTGGATATGTATTTAAACTTCAGCTAACACGACTTTCTAAAACTTATTTGCAGCAACCATATCGAGATCAAAATCACGAATCAGTAACCCAACGTTGTGTTTCAAGCCTAAGATTCTCCTGGCTCTTCTTCAAACTGTGTTGCTCCACCATGCATCCAGACAATATCCGCATTTAAACTTCCTGGTGTAATCACATGACCGGTTGAAGACCAATAGAAAAACCACTGATAGTTGGAAATGCCCACTCTGTATTTATAGAATACTCCACCAATCCAAAGACGAATTTAAACCCTGCGGTGTTAAAGATTCTAAAGTATATATCCAAAATTGTTCTCGATAACATAAACGAGAGTCCCAATCACCTCCTCTAGCATTTAACGGTATATAATCCAATATTCTCCACTGAAGATCTGAAAATTGATGATGATGTTCCTGACAGTGTGCTACTAGCGGGGCCATCAATACTGCATTAGTTATACGGGAACGATGTTCTTTAAGGGGACAGAGCACACCGGTCCAGTCTGTTCCCACTTGACCCGCCCCCGTGCCTGGCATCCCCAGCCACTGGCGGCTGCTGTAGCCTGCCTCTTCACCTTGCTTCTAATGGTTGCGCTTCCCCTATAAGGAGGCAGGTTGCTATGTCTGTAGGCTGTATCTCTTCTCTGGCTCACCGGCTTCTTGATGTGCTGATGGCGCTGTATGGCTCCCTTCATTCTGCTCTGTCTCCTGACCGCTGGGGCAGCTCTGGGGCAATCTGTCCCAAAAGACTACAGGGATCGGGAAGGAGTCCTCTGTGCTGCGTGTTACCCTTCCCGAACAGCTAGAGAGAACTGAGTTGGCCCACTGTTCTTCCTCTTCCTTGAGCCTGCTTGTACTGCTGGTAAGCCGATGTTCATCAGCAGGGCCCCATGCAACAGCAACTCTGATGCGAGGTGAGCAGGAAATGCAGGTGCAGGTAGAAGCAGATATGGTGATTAGTTCCCGTTTGTGAGTGCCAAGGTTTATTTTCCTAATGGAAATTCAGTAGTGGTTTAGTTTCCAATGACGAAGGTGAAGAAGGAGGCGAAGAGTCCCAAGAGAACTTATCAGAAGCTACTGGTGAATCTCAATCTGATAGCGCAGCTGCCGGCATCCCGTAAGCTCAGCAAGAAGCTATACAAATGCATCAGAAAAGTGGTTAAGCAGAAACAAATTCATAGAGGAGTGAAGGAGATGCAGATATTCATCAACAAAGGTGAGAAAAGGGCTACAGAAAGGGAAAACGGCCTTAGTAAATCAGACATTAAAGGATCAGCAGTAGACCATGGATATTTCTCTTTGGCCCTGCTTCCACACCCTTCTTGCGTCTCCATTTTCAGTGAAATTGGGGAGGGGTGGAGGAATAGTCACTGACTCCTAAATCCAGAGAAAGGTTGTCAAGGACCTAGGTACAACAGCTGGGTCTAAGCGTCTCATTTGTGTGATAATGTTCAAAGCCTATAAGGACTACCAAGATGCATAGGCTGAGTGTCTGGAAGAGATACAGGCCCTTCCTTTGCCCTTGTGAAGCATGCCGTTACCCACCCTACATCATGTAGCGACAGTAGCAAGCCAGCACCACCTGCTCCCCCCCAGGCTGACAATGGAGTGATTTCACTAGAACTTTACTGAATATTTCCTTGGTCAGGGATGAGCTTCCATATTGCCATTTGATTGTCCTCCTTTTTAAAAGAAATAAAATGGAATACCGGAGCTGATTCTTTGTTAAACTGTTAAGTGACAATGCTGGCTTACAATGAAATGTTTTGATAAACTGTGTTGGGTCTTGACTATTTGTAGAGAAGAACAACGTGTACATGCAGGCAGTCAAGAGAACTAATTTGCTGATTTCAGCCTTTGCTAAAATCTTGTAAGACATTTCTTGTCCCCTAGCAACTAGGCTCATATCGTTCTTTCCGCAGTTACCTTGGCACCATGTCCTTTTGCACTCAAATCTCTTCCAACACAGATTTATTGGCATCTCCAAATAAAAACAGTCTTAGGGTTGGGTTAGAGCCATATGCATAATTGCAGGCTGTCCTTAGTGAAATAAGAGGGAATTGGATTTAGCTCATATCTGAAGTTCAAGGCATGTTACATTTGGACACAGTAGGTATTTTCCTAATCTAATCTGTACCTGAGGCAATGGCAAGTTAAGTGACTTGCCCAAGATTTGAACTTGGCTTACTTCAGGTCTTAGTCCCACTGCCTTAACCACTAGGCTACTCTTCCATGCCAAATAAATGGAATGTAAATCTTTTCTGCTATGTAGTGTAGAATTTGAGTGATACAACCTTTATATGGAAAGTGTGCCAAGAAAAAGCAGCATGCCCCTCTGACAGTAGGACACAGGTAGCGGAGTTCAAGCAAGGGCTTGCAAATCTCACTGTTGATTTTGCTTCTTTGCTTTTGCGTGTTATCAGGAACTTGGCGACCTTTGTCAGTTCTGGTACTCATCGTACCAGAAAAATTCCTTAAACCTGGCAATAGCCTTTTGGGAACCTGTCAGGTACTTGTGACCTGGATTGACCACTGTTAGAAACAGGGTACTGAGCTTGATGGACCTTCATCTGACCCAGTATGACGTTCTTATGTTCACTTTTATTGGGGGCCACGATCGCTACAGCAGGACATTTTCCACCAAGGTCGTGGCCCCCGATTGGCAAGGGAAGGCGGGACAGACAGGCCTGCTGCCATGTTAAGCAGTGGACCCATCACACACATACCCTGGCCCTTACATAATGTGCTAGACCTTTGGTAATTAATAAAACCTTTGAAAATAAAAATTAAAAAAAGGAAAAATAAGAGGCACCCCATAAATATCAGGCTCGTATGGTCTTGAGGCTTTCCTGACCTCATGCTTTTGAAGCAACCAGAAGAGTATGGATGTAAATCGCTTGTATATACAGACAGTAGTGCTGAAATAAACTAAATCTGTTTACATTCCACATCAACACTTTCGTAGGGTATAAATACAGGCAGAGGCAGTGTGGTAACCCGTCAAGAGCTGCTTCACTCTGATACTCCAGCTGGACAAATCTTCTGTCATGCGCTCTCTCTTATCTCCTATTCCTTTCCAATCACTGCAGTGTTATCATCTGTTGCCTCCTCTGGGAACCTTTCTGACACTGAGCTCTGGTCTCTCTTGTACACGTTTGTCAAGCTTGGCCTGACCAGAACCTGTGTAAGAGTACTGAGCATCCTAGATGAACTTGCAGCCTTAAGCCTCTCTTCCCCCCTTCCCCCTGAGATTCTGCTAATTAAATTCAACAATCCTGTAAAAACACATAATTGGACATCAGTATTAACCTTTGCTTTACATGTATGTGTCTTCTGAGGGCTCTTTGAGTTTATCTGGCCGTCAGGAGCAATTATTTTGCTTTCACCACTGTTGCTGTTCTTTTCCACCCCATGGGTGACCGTCTAGATTTGCCTAATGTTTGGGCCTGACTGACAGTCCATGTACAGTCAACATCATGCCCCACAAATGAGTGACACCTGCAGCCTTGAAAACTGTATCCACAAAGATCATAAAAAGTGAACCTGTCGCCTGTGCTCACAGCAGCTGGAGGTCTCAGAGACCTGTCACCATTACACGGTGCGGCACATAGACGATGCCGTTTCTTTACGTTATTTTCCAAGATTGCTGAGGGATTTCTTGGCCTCTAGCTGATTAGCAGTTAATGATGTGTGCTGTGATGGAAATTTAAATATAGCAGTTTTTCATTATTTAGTGGAAGAGAATGATGAAATCGGAGTCCTCAGACATTATTTAACATTGTGTTGATTAGCTGGGTTCTTTCACACAAATCCTTTCCCGCTCAGGGAGTTCCATCATGCAATAGAAAAGTATTATTTTCTTTTGCAAGAACACCCCTATCCTGCAATCTCACCCCCCCCCCCCTGCCCAGGCAAGATTACCCCTCCCACCTCTGAAGAAGGCCCCCACTCTGCATAGGCTACCTCCACAATCCAAGGTATCCTATGAGTCTTGAGTTTACTGAGAACACATTTTCAGTGGAAATGAAAATCCTGCAACAAGAGGTTATGATCTGAGGTTCAAAGGGGCTAAACATGTGAATAATGTCATATTTCTTGAGTGAGAGTGTGGTGGATATATGGAACAGCATCTTGCAGTAGAGGTGGTGGAACGAAAAACAGTGACAGAACTCATAAAGGTCTGGGATGATTGTCTCATCCATCCATCCCAATGGCTGCTTTTCCTATATGAACTCCTAAGATGCCCAGAGATATGAAATCTCACTCGATAGATGTGTGTCACGCTCATTGAAGGCTTTCTCCCTCGCACACGCTTTGAGCGTCTTATCTCAAGCATTAGAGTCTCAGAGTGAGTGCACTCATCCTTACCACTGCTTTCATCAGAGACAAGCCCAAGAGAGGACAAACCATGTGACCCAGCCAGTAGGAAGACCTCCGAGGTCACCTTCCTGTGCACCGTCTCCCCCTGCACCATCCCTTTCCCCTGTACCTACAAGCACAGGTGCTGTGAAACGTCTGCAAATGCTTTTAGCCACTGAGCGGAGAGCAATTTTCAGCCCATAGGATTTACCCATCTTGCCTCCACTATGTATCCTTTCAGAGACTCCAAATGAAAACAAATATAATTTTATGTTTTGTTTTTTTTTGTTTGCAAATCAGTACCTCATATATATATTTCTGGATTTACAGCCTGATCGTGCCACCTGAAAAAGCCTCACTCTTTGGGATGTTGCCCCTTTAGTTACTAAAGTTGTTCCTTCCTAAATGAATCCTACTTATAACCCATCTAGTTTAGTTCTTCCCACCTATGGCCTCGCTGTTTTAACTCAAAGTTGGTTGGTTTTTCGTCTGTCTGCCTTGACTAGTCAGTAAGTGGAAAATCCCACGGTGGCAGTACCTTTAGTGCGCTGCTGCGGACCCAACCCTGGCAGCAGAAGAGAGGGACGCTGCAGTCGTAGCGAAGATGTCTGTGATCTACCACCAGGTTGGGTCCCTGGTGGCAGAGAAAGAGGGAAACACCAGGGACCTAACCTGTGATGCCAGAAGAAGAGAGAGAAAGCAGAAGCTGAATGAGGAATTGGGAATTCAGGGACAAATAATGGGGGAGGAGGGAGAGGAGAAGGCAAAGAGGGAAAGGTGAGTGCAAGGAGAAGGCAGTGGAGGAAGGAGTGATGCAGGTGCAAAGGAGAGGAGAAGAAGGGAAGGGAGCTGAGTACAAGGAGGAAGAGAAGAGTGCAAAAGGGAGGGGGATGTGAGGGGAGACGGGGTAAGAGGGTAGAAGACTAAGGAAGCAAGTTCAGGGGAACATAGGAGAGTGCATGGGAAGAAGGGCATAATGCCTATATGCCTACAGCCAGAAGCACATTGTCTGATATACCCCCTTACCCCCCTCCTTCCCCCACACATGCACTCCTCATAGACTTCAGCTAACCTATTGGGAGACATTTCCCCCAACACAAATATACAAACCACACACACATGCACGCACACGCACACACACGCACCCCCTCATCCCCACCCACTTACAGCAGCCTATCAGGACACATTTTACTATGCCTTTTCCCGCTAAGTCCTGGACATGCCTGAGTTTTCGAATGGAAGAAGGCAAGAAAGACACAGCACTTTGTCGCACTGTTTTCTTCCTTTCCCCCATTTATGCCTAGAGTGAAAGTAGAATCATTTGCTGGCCCTGACCCAGTGCCCTCTTGCTTTAGGAAGTTCCCAGCGATCCTTCTATGGAGAGCTTTGGTTAGGCTTGGTGACCTGGGTCTAAGAACACCATCGCAGCAACGACAGCTGTTAGTTTGGAGGGTCTGCACTAAAAGGGGCCAAACTCTACCTGCTGAGCTCATCCATCTCCTCACAGCAGGCCTTCTGCTGAAGTAGAGAACATGCCTTAAGTTTCATGATGTCACCATGGGAGGTTAGAAACTGAACTCCTCTCAGCCACATGCAAAGCTTCCCAAGAGAGCATTCGGGGGGCGAGGAAGTTGGGATGGGAATGTGTGAGTGAGTACAATAGCTCAGATGCGTGGATGAACTCCACTAGGTCTATTTGAGTCTTCTGTATGCACAGTCCAGTAAACCCTCTGTGATGGGCGGCCACTTCAGGAGGGTATGCTTGGAAGCGTAAGGTACAGAACCACGCCTCCATGTGGCTTTGTCGCAAGTCACAGCCCGATGCTGAAGCCCTTCACAAGAGCTGAGCACAGGGTTTCCAAATGCAGGCTTAGCACAGAGGTTTTGCTCAGGATCCTGTAAGCAGATGTGCTGTGCACAAAACAGCCAGGCTAAACAAGGAGAGCAAGCTGGACATATACGCACAAGGTCTACGTTAGCAGCCCCCTGCATTTTCCACAGGTTGGGAATGCCGTCCTAGGGAAAAAGAGGCCATCTGAGGCGATGTTTAACACTTCACTTTAGATGACTCAGGAACACCCCCCCTCCCCAATACTTCTAGTCTTTGGCCCTCACTCCTGACAAAGGGTTGGGGGGCTGTGCCCTTCCCCAGACACCACACCCCTAGTCAGTACAAAAATCATTCGTAGTGTTAATGGCTGCTAGACCCCACCCCCCCAAACCTAAAAAAAAAAAATCATGGTGGCCCAATGGGCCTCAATCCTCTCCAGCTTCCATCTTTACAGCTGTCTAAATCCGGCATAAAGATCCAGCCAGTTTTATACATCGGGAACAATTGAAAATTACCCCCCGCATGGATATTTCCCAAAAAGATTGCTCTAGTTGCTTTAGCACCAGTTATTACAGTGCCTGCATAGAATTAGGCTGCAGCGTGGGTGTAGCTATAGGTCCAGTTACTGGTGGCCATATTCTACCTATATTCAGCACCGCCCCCTATGCGTGTAGTTATGCTGAATATCTGTGTTCACTTAAACATCGCAGCCAGAGCTTTAAAAATCCACTGACCGCCAGGTTTGAATATTGACCCAGTATTTATTAGGCATGTTACAGTCTTAGGAGTAGCCTAGTGGTTAGAGCACTGGCTTAGTAACCAAGAGGCCAGGGTTTGATTCCCACTAGCACCATTTGTGGCCTTGGGCAAGTCACATAACTCTCCATTGCCTCAGCAAATAGACCTGACAATCTACTTCCATTCACACTGCCAAGAAAACCCAGGAGTTGCTGGGTCAGCAGGAATTAGCATTGACTCAAAGACACACACTGCATTGCCTTCTTAAATTCATTGGGCCCAATATTCAAAGGATTTATGCTCCTAAATTGGTCTTTTTGAAAATTTGCTTGGTCTGAGTGCCTAAATATTTTCTTAACATTTCACTAAACTCTTAAATTTAGGAGCATAAAAAGTGGGTGGATTTAGGGTGGAGAAAGAAAGTTAGGAGCTTAGCACTGATTTTCAGCACTAGGCTCCTACATTAGGCTCATAAGTCTGGACAAATGAATGACAGGCTTAAATTTAGGAGCACAAATTTTAAGCTCCTAAAGTAGGATGAATTTTCAGCTGAAAACTTAGGCTCCTAAGTGTGGCTGAAAATAGGTCCTAAATATAGGAGCTTAACTTTATGTACATGTACATATGTTGATAGTTTATTTGCACATAGTTACCCAGTTCGTTTGTTTCCTGTACAAAACCCCCTGTTATAATGTAAATGCAGTGAAGTCCCCTGCTCTGCATAATTTATTTATTATTTTATTTATTACAGGCTCTTATATACCGCTCTATTCAGCATCAGCGCGGTTCACAATATAACAACATACCAGAACAACAAACTGTTTGGTTTTACAGAGAACAAGGTCAGAGAACTTGGATTAAACATGGGACATCATAACTGCAACTATTTACATGAGTATTTACAAGTATACATAACAGGATTTGTTCTTAGTTTGGGTAGTGCTCAAGATTGGTTAGCTGTTACATTGCCTTACATGTAAACCGCACTGGTGTAAAGAGCGCGGTATATAAGAAAGTTAAATAAATAAATAACTTAGGAACTCGGCATTTTTTGAATAATGGGCCATTGTATCTGTTCTCGGAGTTACTTAACGTTTGCTCACACATTCCATGTCTGGCTGTTTAGATTTGTCTGTGTGGGCGACTCGTTTCATATTCGGCCCTCTTTGTTTGTTGATGCGGTTTCTTGATTGTCAGAGACAGGGCTGAGAGCTCATTTCTGATCTGCTGGTCAACTAATTATGTGTTAATGTGGTTTGAGCATTCAGCAGATCTGTCTTTTTCAGTTTATATCAGGCCCAGGTTTTCATATTCAGATCTGATGGATTCATGTCACCCATCTTTGCAGGGAGGTGATTCCCATTAGTCTCTATTCCAGAGTGAGTTGAATCTAGATTGTGTCATGCGCTAATGACAGTTTCTGTGATTAATGGTTTTTGTGGGTGTACACAGCCAGCATCTCCGTGTTTTTATGATTTGATGCCTGGTGTGATGTAAAAGCAGGTCTCAGCAAGCCCTGGGTCAGTCGTGTGACTTTTCAACCCTTCCAACTCCAACCATTTGAATGTGGCAAGAAACTGAGAGTCAGCAGGGCTGAAAGAAGGAAAAGAAAAGAATTGCAGAGGCTCTTCTCTTAAAAGAACCTCCCCATGACTGTAAAACATGTTATCAGGGGTACTTCACCATTTGGCAGACTAAGCAGTTGCCCAGAGCGGAAATTTCTGGAGGGCAGTCACAACAAAACAATAGGTCCCGACTCCACACTCAAGAACCATCAGTGCGTACATTACTCGTAGGGAGGGCGGGCAGTTTCCAAATGGCTCATTTACTCGGGGAAATGGCTCTTTGGAAAGTGCCCTCTTTATGTATACGTATAGAGGGTAATTTTATAACAGGTTGCCAATGCATGAAGGAGGTCATTTTAAAAGCCTTAGTTGCAATTTGGACATCCAAAAACGTGCATGTGGATGTCCAAATCATGAAGGTGTAGCTGGGGCGTGCAATGGACTTAGCTGTTCCTGCTCAGAAATGTTGGAGACATTTGCAACCCCATTCAAGTGTTTGTTTTGGCCATAAAGCATCTGGGGGAGGGGGGTGTAGAGAAGACGGCACCCCACCCCCCCAGTACTCTCCACAGTTACAATGATAGCAGCAGTCCTAGCCCACTATATCCTTTAGGCTATTCCTAGATGTCTCTGGTCGGCAGTACTATTCCAGGGATGTCCATACTGGTTACGTCCATGTTTGTGAAATCATGCCTGAATTTGGACATATCTGCTTTTTTGTTGGATGTTCTGGCTTGGCCATCCCAGATTACATTGTAAAATGCGCCTTTATATGTCTTTATAAAACACCAGCACCAATCTGGCAGAAATTGCACCTAGATTGAAGCCTTGGACAGTTACGGCTGAAGCGCATTGCATACTTGCGCTTGTGACCTAATTCTATAAGAGGCCTTTTACGTACATATACGTGTGCTACATTCTTAGAAAATTACCTCCATACTGGATGTATGAAACATAGTTCATGCTTAATATTTTAAAGATAATGCCCACTTATGTATTTTTTAGTGAAAGCTAATTGAAGGAGGCGTAAAGCTGACGGTGCTTAATAGCTTGCACCAGCCCTCTATATTATAAGTTGGTTTAAGTCCAGTTTCACCACCACTTAGGAAATTGGCCATTTATTTATTTTGTTTATTTGCAATGTTTTTCTGTACCGCCCCTTCTGTAGATCAGGGGTGGTTTACATTGAACGAACATATTACATAGAAAAAGGTAAAACAGTGGAACATTATACATAGCTATTTACATATGGAACTATTTGCAGGTTTTTACGTATGTCAGGTTTACAGTATTCACATTTGTCATGATTTCAGTTTAAGGGATGCAAGTAAATTTGCCTGGTGTCAGGTGCATTGGAGTGGTTGTGTGTGTGTGTGTGTGTGGCTTTAGGTTGGATATAGCTGTTATTACCACAGTTGTTACCATAGTGTTCTATGAATAGTAGTGTTTTGATGTCCTTTCTGAATGTTTGGAGGTCCCTGAAAGAGCGCAATGAGTCTGGGAGAGTATTCCAGAGAATGGGGACAACGTACGAGAATGCTCTGTTGCTTGTGGTCTGTTTTGTTTTGCGGACGGTAAGTGGGACTAGGAGAGTGTTCGTTCTGTATGCTTTCTGGGTCTTGTGTCTGTTGAATGTTTAATTAGAGTTGCAAGGAATGAGGGAACAATGTTATTAATTAGTTTGCATGTTGTCATTACGGTTCTAGATTTTATTCTACTTGTTACAGGTAACCAGTGAAGTTTGTGCAAAATGGGTGTGATGTGGCTTTGCAGATAGGGTGGGTGCAGTTGATACTTTACCACACTGCCATCGGAGTCCTTCCCCCTACCCCTCACTTTTCAATGCTTTGTTTTAGGTAGCCTGCCATAGGCATCACTGTGGGATGGAAAAGGATGGTAGGTGCTCCCACAAAAAAATAGCTTGCTACCCCAGTTTCAGGCAGCCTGTCCTCTCCTGATCAAGCACTGGCAACCCGGCATGTCTAATCCTTCTGGCTGCAGCACGCAGCACATGCTTCCACTTCCTTCTCTAGGCAGGTCACGCATGTGTTGCAAGCACATGGTGCTCTGTAGCAATACTGGGCATTGATGGTGTGAATTCATTGAACTGTGCAGAAGGACATGCAGACACACACTGCCAAAAGAGACGTTAGAAACCCCAACTGCACTTAACCTTCTATTGCCAAAGCCACAAACTTAGATTGGAAGCCCTCTGGGGATAGGGAATATCCACTATACCTGATGGTTAAATACTACTAAATAAATAAATAGCTGCTTCCCCCTCCCACCAGATTGGCCAATGGAGGGGTCCTACCTCAATCATTCTCTGGTGGTCTAGGGGAACCAGGCAGGAGGAATCCCCTCTTGCTCCTGCCTAAGCCAATGCCAGATTCAAAATGGCACCTGCCACCCCTAGTGGTAGTCATGCAGTACTACAGCTAGGAGGTCAAGCTGCCACATTTGCCTTTTGCAATATATCATGAATTCAATTGCATTTATAAACTTGGAGTATGGGCTTTAGAGAGAGGCTGAATACATTTTCCTAATGCGCTGGTAGTTTTTTTTGTAAAAGCCTGCTACTGCCAACTTTAAAAGAACTTTAATCAAATTTTAATTTCTGAAGCCAGAAGTCAATCATCTTAACACGGACATATTACCATTAGATCAGCGTCCCGGTAAATGCTGCACTTTCTAACAAAAATTTCTTTATCATTGCCGAAGCTCGTGCTTGCTTCTCCCTTCCTAAATCTGTGTCCTGAATAACTCACTTCAGGGCCAGCACCAGAGTTGGCTCAAGCTGTTGGTACCCTAGGCAAAACTTAAACCTTATGCCCCCCCCCCCCAGATGTCAGGACTATTGTTTAGCTTTGATTGCCCTGCTCTTTGCTTTCTCCCCCCCCCCCCCAAAAAAAAACTACCACCCTAGGTGACTGCTTAGTTTACCTAGTGGTTTTACCAGCCCTGCTCAGCTTATAGTGAACTTTTGAATAGGAGTCTGGAGACAAGCGTACAGAAGAGGTTTGTGGAAGAAATCTCAGGTTCTCTTCTCAGAGGCTTTATTTTTAAGAGACTGTTATTAATGTAAAAGCCAGAAAGGAATGGTAGACATTTATTTGCTGGCAAAACAGCACAGGAGGCTGCCTGGAGTGGTAGGCTGAGCGAAGAGAAATCTGCAGACTGCAATGCCGTCCTCTCACCTTCAACATAAGCACATCGGAGAGTTGGAGCACACTCTTTCAAGGAAGGGCTCTCATAAACACTAACCACTCAGGAACGGCCAGCAAATTACAGTCTTCCTGAACTACAGCACGTCTGCATTAAGTGACTCTGAAAGGCCCACGGCTTCCCTAGTGCAGGTTAGGGAGGGTTACTGGTTCTGAATAGCACTGCACATGGCCCATTCATTTTCCTTTGCCATGAACACTTCCCACAAACTGACATGTGAAAACAAAAGGCTGCACTTCTCTCACTTGATGGTGCTCTAACACCAATCCTCAGCCCAGAGCAGTGAGGCATAGAACAGGAACTAGTTGTGGTGGAAAAACCAAGACAACCAGAAGAGGACAAATGAGTTATTCAGCAAGGAGTTAAACTGGTATCAAGCAGGCAGCAACAGAGAAAAGTGGAGCTGGCTGCAAGCCGAGCACAGGTCAGGCCTATCGGATGACTTTTTAGACCAGTAAGGGCATGCTGGGCTGGCTTCCTTAAGTAACCAATGCCCCTGCACATGTGAGGTCGGTAGCCAAGCCTCCCCTTGCATCTCTGGTACCAAGCCAGGACCACTGAGCACCAACCCTCCCTCAGGGCAGGGCACAAAAAGACCCCATCCCTCAACAGTGTGTTTAAAACCACCACGAAGGGTTACCCCAGAGATAAGGGCAAGAGGCAGGTGCTGCAAAAGAAAAATGTAACCAGAAAAACACTTTAGTAGATGGAGAGAAGTACGTCATGACCTGAAAAGGACTGTCAGATTAATTTTAGTTTGAGTTGTAGGGTGGGAAACAGGAAAGAAAGGCAGGATAACATTTAAAAAACAATTAAAAATTGGAAATCAAACAATCAATGCAAATTATAAAATGCAATACTTTGCACTTTACAATTCAGTAGCATGAACAACATCCATAAATTTCACACTTACTGCAACACTGCAGCTTTTGACATCACCAAACAATTCTTGTATAAGTGTACTTCACCCTTTCTGAGATACAAAGAAAAATGTTTCCTTGCAATAAGTGTTCCTCAGGTGCATTGGCATAGAGGTCTAGGTGAAAGCCTGATCCTCCCGGTCTAGGGAATACCGTCTTAAATTGAATTCCAGGAGGATCCAGCTTTTGCTTGCTTGGCAGTGGGGATTTAAACATGCCCCGGTGCCAGTGTGCAGGGCCAGTCACGTTTCTAAGCCAGAAGTGAATGACTCAGGTTAGTTCTGGTGGATCCAGACCGGGGTCCAGCAGATCCACAGCCGGATACCTTGGATCTAACTTGACTCTTTCACTGCTGGACTAGAAACCTGGCCGGCGTGGCACACGAGCACCGCTGGAAGCAGAGCTTTGACATTTTTATCCCTCCCTCCACTACCCAGATCCAGAGAATCTGGATCCTGGTCTGGTTGCTCGGCTACCAGGTCTGGATTCTGGAGAGAAGAACAAAAAAGTCAATGCCCTGCAACCGGAGAAACCTCCAGCAGTTCTAGCGTTCGGCACGGGGCAGATTTTTATTCCAGCACTAGAAGAATCAAATTAGCTTTGGGGGGTCTAGCACTGCACACTGGTAAAAGCCTGATCCTCCGGGCATCCAATTTAAGGTGATATTCTCTAGAGCCAGGAGATCCGGAGGGTCCGGTTTTTACCTGCATAGGGTTTCTGTCCCAAAGTAAGGATTAATACTGAACCCCAAATGTCCCAGAATAACTTTGTACTGGGGTAACCTGAAGGGCATAAGAGTCTGAAGTCACCCACAGAAAAAATTTGAGCTAGTGTCATTGGGGCTCTTCCGCGGGGTTGCACTGATGCAACATGTGTGGTTCAGTCGTTCCTGAGACCACTAACATGGAGGAGTAGCCTAATGGTTAGAGCACTGGCTTGGGAACAAAGAGACCAAGCTTTGAGTCCCACCAGCACTCCTTGTGACCTTGGGCAAGTCACTTAAACCCTCCATTGCCTCAGAAAAATCCAAGTTATCAATGTCCCTAGTTAATGTACATTGGCAAGTTTAAGTTACAATGTAGACTGCTTTAACTGAATGATAAAGTGGTACAAAAAAACCTAATAAATAAATCTCTCTTCTTGAGCCTTTTGCCTCATGCTGGTACCTGTCTTCCTGCCTTAGGAAAATCAAAGGGAAACAAAACTCTAGCTACTTTCACTAGGTACCTTTTCCTTCTTTTGTACCTGGACTAGGTGTAAATGTTTCCTGTCCCACAAACAGGAACCTTGGTTTACTTTTCTGGTTCTTTCTAGCAGGAAAATAAATGTAACATTTAGTGTCCCTAGCCAGGTGTAGCACAAACACAGGATTTCCCTGCAGCCTCTTTTCTATGCAGCTGGTCTTTGCACAGCACCTTCTCTCTCCCTGGCTCTGGTCTCTCTCCTCCTCGCAGCCCAGTCTCTCTCTCTGACAGCAGCACGTCTCTCTCATTCACTCTGCCTGACTTCCTGCAGTATCCAGAGGCTAGCATCTTGTCTGTGCAATCTGGCTGCCTCTGGATCTCTTAGCCTGTGGCCTACTTCTGACCAGGTAGCAAAACGTAACCTTGGTCCTTGGCTTCAGTTCTTTAAATTCAACTAAATAAGGATGCACAGACCCAGAAAGTTATATAATAAGATAGTACAACTCAAGCTTAAGTGAGGAATTCACAGGTGTGCACACTTGTGCAGGTTCCCATGATTCTACCCCCCCCCCCCCACCCCAAGCTAGGCCGTCGCACCTCCTTTTATTAGGGAAAGACCTCTTACATGGTACAAATTCAGCTCTACGTCATACTTTATTTATCTAGATGTTATAGGTCAGAGCAGAGACATTTCTGCTCCAGCAGTCTAAGAATAAAGCATTCTGTCTCCTAAATTATAACACATCTCGCTCCCGGCTGCTGGACCTCAGACTATCAGAAACATTCCAAGCCATTCTCCATATTAACCCTTCCAGAGGGTCCTGGGACACCACTTCAAGTTACTTCCAACAGTCCCTCCTTTGATTCTGGACAGAATCATTACAAATGGATGATAGCTCAAACTTATCCAAGTCCAAAATAAATCTTCTGCCATAGTAGAGAGCATCTTTCTCTTCACGTGCTTCAGAGTTCTAAGCACCACACCTGCTTCGCAGGCGAACTTCGTCTTGCTGGTTGGAAGAAGTCTTTATACATATGACACTGTTTGCCCTTGCTAGGTCTCAGTAAGAATGTGTCTAGAGAGTAAGGTTCTACCAATTATTCTTCAAACACTATATGCTGACAGTGGCCAACTGTTCTTCATAGATCTTTCAGTAGTTCAGAGGTTTACGCTCACATTCACATCACAACACTGGTCACAACTGCAAGTTCTCCAGCAGCATTCTCTTTTTCACTCTGGGCTGCGCTATGCACATCTTGGGCAGTTTCAGTGACTGTCTACCCAGCTTCATGGCTGCATATTTATCTTTCCGTAGTAGTGCTGGAATCGCTGATCCTTGCTTCTGTCCTGCTTTCAGTAGCATTGCAGACTACCTTTCATTCACAGAACTTGTCGTCTTCGGCCCATCGGATTCCGTGCATGTAATATACTGTATAATTTGCAAAACCAAAACTCACCATTACAACTTTCCTCTGATTCCTCACAATGGCAAACAAGCACAACTACTAATGGCAATATAGAATTAAACAGAATTATCTTATCTAATCTAATGTTAATTAATTACAATACATCTATTGCTAGCACTAAATTATTACAGCTTATTTAATTATATGGAAACCAAAATAGCTTGCAACATATTTCTGTTTTGCATCTTCATTCTTTAATCTTTCTTTTTATCACATTAAAGTTAGCATGTGGCCTAATATACATAGCTCTCTTATCAGGTGCACAGCTTACATATGCGTATCACTAATTATCTTTGTAATTTATTCTCCAACCATAACAATATACAAAGTATAGTTAATCTTATTACTTAAGGGGTAACAAACATCAAAACATAACTTGCAGTTTTATGGCAAATAAATTTAGCTCATTTCAATTGTTCACCAAAAATTCTTAGGAAGGCTCTTATCTCAGGTAATGGTTTGACTCACATTACCCTGAACATTGTCTGATTGACATAGACATCTCAGCTCTCATCGGAAGTACATCAGGACATAGAACAAAAGGAAACAGATACATCATGGATCATATTATAGAATTCCAAGAATTATGCTCAACAAAAGGTAATGCATTCATAACCACAAAACTTTCAAAAGACATAGAATTTGAATTCAGTTGTCAGTGTTTACAACTTTTCTTTGCTAACACTTTATAAAAATAAAAGATCAATTAATTTCTTGCAAAGGGAAATGTATTTACACCTTGAATCTACCTCAGTCGGTCATACTAATTTAATACCTATTCCACTAGCAACAAAACATCAGTTCTGCAGGGGTCATTCCATAATAACAAACAAAACAAACAACATAAGAATTTAAGATCCAATAGACTCTTGTAGGTGGCTTATAATAGACTGGAACATTGCTACTCTAATCTCTTGGCACATAGAATAAAATCAGCAGACAAATTTTACTACTCCAGGATACGCTTAGATCCGTAACCTAGAAAACAAAACGTATACATCATGGTTTAAATTTATTTAATGTACATAAATAAAAAAATGGTTAATTTTCTTTTTTTCTTTGCCCCTCTATCATACTTGTTAAATATAGGATCCTGTAAAATAATATTAAAACATAGTAAAATTATGATTATTTAGATTTATTTCTCAATAATTCTACTGCCAATTGGAATCAAAAGTTGTTCTTATTATATATTCACAGGGAAAAAAAGAAAAGAATTTGCGACATTCAGGCTGCACTTTAACTACAACTACTTTTTTTTCCTTTTAAACCAAACTTCTCTAGCAAAACTTGCAGTCAAGGTCTTCTTGTCAGATAACTGAGAATATCTCTTGCTACAGAGTTACTGTAAACACGCAAAACTCTGCCAGGCTTGTTATCAGTACTATCTGCTTCTAAGGTTCTTATTTCAATGTACAATACATTCCAATCCCAATCCATTGATTCATAAAATCCATTCCATACTACAGTACAAATCCATACAGATAGAAAAACAAACAACCAGGGGCCCCGATTCTGTCCCAGATGTAGATCCCCTCTGTACGTCCGGTCTGAACCAGACGAACAGAGAGGATCGCGATTCTGATCCTGTGGGGCACGTCTAGCCCTGCGGGATCAGAATCGCGAACAATCCTGCACATGCAGGACTGGTCCCAGCTAACTCAGTCAAGGCTCTTCTATGGAGCTGCGGTGCCATGGTATCATGTTGCCATGGTAACATGGCTCCATTGAAGAGCCGTGATGCAAGCTGCCACAAAATAAAGCTAATTCCCTGCAGCCCGACCCCCGATCTGGCCTCCGGCCCCCCTTGCCCCATCCGTGCCTCAGGAGTACAATAAGGTAATGTCCAGGGAAGTTATTCCACCTTGGAGGTGGAATAACGTCCCCACACATGTCACCAGCCCTGGACGTATAGGGCCGACATTAGAATTGGCCCTGTATGTCCAGGGCCGGCAACCGCCCAGACTCAGCCCCCGAGCCACCCCTTCCCCACCCCCATATAACTTCCCTGCACAACTGTCTTCAGATACATCCAGGTCACAGGAAGTATCTGTGACTGATCGTAGGGGAACACTACTACCAGTATTGCTTTCTGCCTTTTGTCCTCACATTTGCTTCTCGTGTCTTTACAAAATGCCTTACAGTAGTCACAGCATCTCTATACAAACTGGGTGTGCATGTGTTCCCCTACTTGGATGACTGGATCACCAAGAATTTGTATGCATTATCATCCAGGTGTTAGAGTTACTAGGATTTGTCATCAACTATCCCAAGTTTCATTTGATCCATCAACTCATTTCAAATTCATTGAAGGTCTGCTAGACATGACTCAGGTGAAGGCCTTTCTTCCTCTCAACAGACTTAATGGAGGCAGCAAAGGACATAAAACAGAGTCAACAGATGTCACTGAGAAGCATGTTGACAATATTGGGCCACATGGCCTCAACATTGCATGCAACTCCCTTGGCATGTCTCAGAATGAGACATCTTCCATGGACCTTAAGTATGCAATGGATACAGTCCATTCACAGGCTCAGTAATGTCATCCCTGTCAAATATCCCCTCTGGGATTCCCTGTACTGGTGGCTGATTCATCCAATCTTGTCAAAAGCTTACCCTTCCAAATGCCGTCCTACCAAAAATTACTCATTACAGAAGAATCCAGATTGCATTGGGGATCCTTTGTTCCATAACAAGGGTCTGTTGTCTTCTCAGGAGAGTCTCCTTCAGATCAGCTTCCTGGAACTGAAAGCAGTATCAAATACTCCAAAGGCTTTCAAAAATTGTCTGGCCAACCAAATTGTTATGATTCAGACTGACAACCAAATAGAGATGTGCTACATTAACAAGCAGAGAGCAACAGCTAAGTGGATGTGGCCATGGGACCGGATCTAGCAATTTTTCACAATCTTCTGTGTTTTAACAATTTTGAATAATTTTTGTGTCATCTGCAAATTTGAGCACCTCACTCGTTCCCATTTCCAGGTCATTTATGAATATGTTAAAAAGCAGCAGACCCAGCACAGATTCCTGGGGTTCTCCACTATTCACCTTTCTCCATTGGGAAAATTGGCCATTTAGCCCTACCCTCTGCTTTCTATCTTTTAACCAGTTCCTTATCCACTATAGTACACTGCCTCCAATCCCATGATTTTTTTCATTTTGCCAAGAGTCTCTCATGAGGAACCTTGTCAAAGGTTTTCTGAAAAGCCAGATATACTACATTAACCAGCTCATCTTTATCTACCTGTTTATTCACACCTTCAAAAAATATAACAGATTAGTAAGACAAGACTTTCTTGGCTAAATCCATGTTGGCTTTCTCTCTTTAAACCACAACTATCTACATGTTGAGTAATTTTATTCTTTAAATGTTTTTACCATTTTGCCCGTTACTGATGTCAGACTTGCCGGTGTGTAGTTTGCCAGATCACCCCTGGAACTCTTTATAAACTGGGGTTACAATGGCCATTCTTCAATCTTCAGGTACTAGAGATGATTTTAATGATAGTTCACAGATTGCTAACAGTAGGTTTGCAATCTCATATATCAGTTCTTTCAGCACCCTGGGATGTATTACATCTGGTCCAGGTGATTTGTTACTCTTTAGTTTATCAAATAGCTGTAATTCATCTTCCCAGTTTATCGAGATTTGTTTCAGTTCTTCTGATACATCATCTTTAAATACCTTTAAATAAAATGCTAGGACACATAAGGAAAGGAATGGAGAATAAGACAAAGGATATTATAATGCCGCTGTATTGTTCCATGGTACGATCGCATCTTGAATATTGTGGGCAATTCTGGTCGCCGTATCTTAAAAAGGAAATAGTGGAATTAGAAAAGGTACAGAGAAGAGCCACCAAAAAGTTAACGGGGATGGAAGGATACCCCTATGAGGAGAGGCTTAAAAGGTTAAGGCTTTTCAACCTGGAAAAGAGACAGCTGAGGGAAGATATGATAGATGTCTATAAATTAATGAATGGAGTGGAACGGGTAAATGTAGATCAACTGTTTACACCATCAAAAAGTAGAAAGACTAGGGGACATGCAATGAAGCTACAGTGTAACCCGTTTAAGACTAATAAGAGCAAATATTTTTTCACTCAACGCGTAATCAGACTCTAGAATTCATTACTGGAGAATGTAGTAAAAGCTGTTAGTGTAGCTGGGTTTAAAAAAGGTTTCAACAATTTCCTGGAGGAAAGGTACATAAACCATTAAAAAGGGCCCAGGTAATCCACTGCTTTCCCCAATATAAGCATTGCGGAACCTGTGCGCCTTTTTGGGAAACTGCTAGGTACTTGACCTGGATTGACCACTGTTGGAAACAGGATGGACCTTGGTCTGACCCAGTATGGCATTTCTTATGTTCTTATTTCAGGCATGAGGTAACTTACCTGCATCTTCAGTAAAGACTGAAGCTAAGAATTTATTCATTTTCTCCACTATGGCCTTGTCCCCTCTTAAGGCACCTTTAACCCCTCTATCATCTAATGGTCCAACTGACTCTCAGGTTTTTTGTTATGAATGTACTTGAAAAAGTTTTATAATGCATTTTTGCTTCCATGCAAGCTTCTTTTCAGATTCACTCTTTGCCTGCTTTATCTGCCTTACATCAAACTTGACAGTGGTTATGTTGTTTCCTATTTTTGTCATTTCTTGAAAGATGCTTTTTGTTTACAACAGCCCAACAGCCTCTCTGACCTCACCTTTAAATCAAGCCAGCAGTTGTTTGGCCTTCCTCACATCTTTCTTGAAGTGTAGAATACATCTTTTCTGGGCTGCTTCCAAGATAGTGTGGCAGGCTATGGCCTAGAATGGTCTGATAATATGAAAGTCCTGTAAGTTAGGCCTGGATTCCAACCCCCACTATAGCTAGAAAAGAACCAAAGATCTGTGCAAAATGAGAAAACTGTTCTAAACTGCTTAATAAGAAGTTTTACATGAATTCATGTCTTTCATTATTCTCTTGTGTGCAAAAGAAAGAAATGTTTCAATACATGCATTCCTGAAGCTAGAGAAGTATCAAACCTAGAAACTGCACCATTGTTAGAACAGTCCTAAGGGAGGGAGCTGGGTGCTAGGCCCAGGAGGGATCTCTGATTGGACAGGTGCAGGGGGCGTTGGAACCAATGGGAAGTTTGTATGTATCAAGCTGGAACCAATAGAAAGTTCTCATGTATCAAACGGAAAAAGAGGTATAAATGGTTATGTCTCTGTAAAAACTTTGCTCAGTTCCTTTTGAAGCTTTGACTGACTGGGCCTTGTGCACAATAAACTGGCTTGGACCCTGTCAATTGACTCCTGGATTTATTCATTGATTACACTTCGCTGCAGCAATAGTATTTTTAAAGAACGCCCATGCTTGACGTAAACCTTTAACCTTTGCATCGTCTCCTTTAAGTTTTTTCTGTTTGGCTTGTGAATTGCAACAATTTTTCTCATTTTATCAGAGTTGTTTTTGAAAGTGAAACGCTAGTGCTGCGGATTTCCTTGAACTGTGCCTGTATTTGCCGCCATATACAGAATGCGCAACTATTTTAAAAAGTTGCTTGTAGAAACAAAGAGCGTCCTCCTCTCCCCAAATTTCCACAGCTGCAGCTTTTTAAAATAACTGCAAACAATTGCATCAATCTCCCATCTCTGCTCCCCCCAAAGGCAGAACCCCTGTACCCCCTACAACATTACCAGTACTAGCCTGAACTCCCCGGCATCAACAGAACCTCTGCCAAATCCCACCGACATGAGCACAACCCTTCCCATACCCCCCCCCCCCCCCCAATATATGACCATATCCCTTCCTGGCTCCCTCCAAAATGAGCACTACCCCCAAATATATACAGAACCCTCCTGAACATCTCCCCTGACAAAAGCTGAGCTCTCAATTTATTTATTTATTGACCATTTTTATACCGCAGTTTACAGTAAAACAACAGTTAGGATAGTATGGCAGAAACTTGTATGTATTCAGTTTACAGAGAAACATTAAAAACTATGTAAAGTGAAACATCATACAGTGAGAACTATCCTCCCAGGGTCTTACCAAGGGTGTCCCTGGTGTCTAGTGGGGAATAGCAGCAATCCCCAGTCACTCATGACCTTTCCGACCATTGGATTCAAAATTGTGCCGGTGAACTCTCATTGTACTGTTGCTAGGAGCCAAGCTGCCAAATAAGGCTAAGATCCGGGAAGGGTCAAGGGCGGGAGTTCATTGGGGCAGGTGGGAGTAGAGCTCATGCCAAAGGGTGGAACTCTACCCTTGCCCCATCTGGCACTATAGAGCCACTTGATATCCATGGATAATAATGTGGCAGGTGCAGGCCTGTGACCCACGGTGTCTGACATAGGCAGGCCAGCATGGCTAGCTTGACCTGTAAATGAGGCCTGTGGAGAGGCATATAGGATTGCACATCCCCCAATATGCTGCTATTGTAAGAAAGAACTCAGTAGAAATATTGAATTAGCTTAGATAAGCAGAATTGCAGAATTAAGAAATGGAAGAATACAGAAAAGATGTGTTTTAAAGTTACTGATAAGAAAAAGTACATTTGCAGGGAAATATTGAGGAGTGCTGACAGATGAGTTACAGAACCTTGCTCTTCTGCACGCACAAATGGTCCCATAGCCTTGAAAGTGTGAAAGTAACAAGTTGATGAACTGGCCATTGTAATTGGGACTAGAAGGGGGGCAGGCAGGTGTCATGCCTACAGAAGCCCACAGAAGGAACATAATTGGAGAAACTTATCAGTACCGGGACCAATAGAAGGGCTACGGGAGGTACGGGAGCGTACCGGGACCAATGAAATGTTTTTCTATACCTAGAATGGAACAGAAGTCTATAAAAGTTGTTGTAATGCTTGAAAACTTTGCTCAGCCATTTTGAAATTGCCTTGCTTGAGACTTGTGCACAAATAAATGATTTGGACCTTCTGAACAGACTCCTGGTATCATTGGTTTGTCTGCGCTTTGCTGCTACATATTCCTTGGTGCGTTGGCCGGGAAGTTGTGGAATCAAAGTGTATATAGGGCAATATACCACGACTTTCCGCCTCTATAGGCTTGGTCCTGCCGGGATCGCGCCCTTCCGACGAGGGCCGCTCCCTGGCGCCACCGGTCCCTTGTATCGGAGGGAGCTGGTCGGACCTCGGCGGGTGCCGGGCCCGGTCGGAGCCAACGCCTCGAACCCGAGTGAGGGGAGTCCGAGGTCCAACTCATGCGCCTGCTTGGGAAGTTTGAGGACCGGATCCGGTGAGTATAGTTTTGATTTTGGGTCTAGACAGAAATAGAAAGAGCAGTACTGCCATTGGAACTTGGAATTTGGAATTTGTAATCTCGAGATATTGGGAATTGGTAAGAGAGCTTGATCAACTCTCAAGGAAGAGCCGAGTAGCCTGGCATGGGAATTCGCTAGGTGAAACCCTCATCCTTTTTGTAATTTGGGAAAAAGACTAGTCAGAACAGATAGAAACGAATGCATTCTGGGAATACGTTGCTAGCATGATTGTGTGAACGAAGTGTGAATGAGAGGTCTGGCAGCACGGACCAAGTGAAGGCGGACCCCTGATTAGCGCATTTCCTGACCGGGCGACCGCGTTCAGGTCGCGAAAAGGGGGAAGCGATTGTCGTCTTGTCTTGTTATTTGTATTCCCTATACGTTTCCAGGGCCGTGAGGACCCCTTACCCACGGTCCGCACTCCTTTTCCCTTCTGTCTGTTGTTGCGCGCACACATCGAAATGGGAGGGGCGGAGTCTACTAGGAACACTCCATTAGAATGTATGATCGCACATTTTAAAGAGGGATATTCAGGAGATTATGGTATTAAAATGACAGCAGCTCGTTTGCAGATTTTGTGTACTAGGGAGTGGCCCGATCTAGACCCCATCTGGCCCCGAGAGGGAACGTTCACCGTAGAGATTATCCAGTCAATACACCATAGAGTGCGGGTAGCGCACCCCGATCAGTACCCCTATATAGATTCCTGGTTAAGTATTTGTGAAGATCCGCCCTCCTGGGCGCAGCGCTGTTATGAGGAACAGTGCAGAATAATGTTAGCTAAAACAGATTCTAGACAGAAAAAGGAACAGCCTAGAATGAAAGAGCAGGATAAGAAAGCCAAGAAGAAACCCATCTTGGCAGATCCCGATTCCCCAGAAGTAGTCCTCAGGCAGCCCCGAACCCCAGGTCCAGTAAGAATAGCTCGGCGGCGTCCTGCCCCAGAACCCCAGAGACTGCCAGAGCCGAGGCGAGACCCAACCCCAGACCCCCCTCCTCCTGGAGGAGAGGAAGAGAAAGAATTAGCGGGAAGAGAAGAGGAGGATGTAAAAAGTGAGCCTGAAGCGGAGCTAGAAGAAGAAGGAGGGAATCCCCCAGAAGAAGAAGAAGAGGACAGTGTACAAATAATTGAGAAAGCTAGCGCTAGCACTAGCAAGCCAGTGAAAGAAAAACCCAAAGCAAAACCAGTTGAGAAAAAGAAAGCAACTCCTGCAAAGACAACGACAATAGCCCTTAGATCCCAGACCCAAATGACGCCTGGGACGACAGCCAAACTGTTTCCCTTAAGGCAAGTCCCGGGGGTGCCCGTAAAGAATGATAATGATGAAGTGGTAGCGGGACCCTTAACTTATGTGTATATTCCCTTCTCTACAACTGATTTATTAAATTGGAGGTCGCACTATGCCTCCTATACTAGCAAGCCCCAGGAGCTGACAGAATTAGTAACTAGTATTATGGAAACTCACCAACCTACTTGGCCAGATTGCCGTCAGCTCCTGACCACCCTATTCACTACAGAAGAACGAGCGAGAATTAGAAAAGCAGCTATTGAATGGATGGCAGAAAACCCTGCCGCTCCGGCGCAGGGGCAGAATATAATAGATCGTAGAGAAGCAGCTCAGAGAGAATTCCCGAATGAAGACCCCCAATGGGATCCAAATACAGATGAAGGATCCACCGCCCTAGCCCGTTTTCGCCAAGGCTTTTTACAAGGCCTGAGAAGAGGAGGCCAAAAAGCTATGAACCTTTCCAAAGTAGCAGGAATTATCCAAGGAATAGATGAGAGCCCAGCAGATTATTATGAAAGATTAACTGAAGCTTATAGAATGTATACTCCCTATGATCCCGAGGCACCAGGAAGTTTATGCATGGTGAATTCTGCTTTTGTAAACCAGTCTCAACCAGACATTAGACGTAAATTACAGAAATTAGAAGGGTTTGCGGGCATGAATGCAACACAGTTATTGGAAGTCGCTCATAAAGTGTATGTGAATCGTGATACTGAAAGACAGAGAGAATGTGATAGAAAGATGAAGAAGAAAGCTGATTTTTTGGCTGCGGCCATAGTTGAAAAGAAAAGGGGAGGTGTCCCTAGTCGAAGGAGCAGAGGAAGAGGGCGGGGTCAAGGCGGAGGCCGGACCCAGAGACTAGGCGTGAACCAATGCGCCTATTGCAAAGAGGAAGGACATTGGAGAGATACGTGCCCGCAACTCGAAGACGCCCAGCAAGATGACGAATACGATCATCAGTGGCGAGAAGAAAGACGAGGCCGTCCCCGAGGCCGAGGAGGAGCCAATCGAGAACAATTCCAGAGAGAGAGGGGAGGAGGAGCCATCCAAGCATTGGCCACACAGGCCCATGATGAGGATGACGTGGATTAGGACAGACCGGGCTCCAAGTTTGCTTTAGGTCTCCAGGAGCCTATGGTCGAAATACAAATAGGAGACCAATTTATGAACTTTATGGTTGATACTGGAGCAGAACATTCAGTAATAGACAAAAAGATAGCCCCATTCACCAAGAAAGCAGTCACCATTATAGGAGCAACTGGTGCCAAAGCCACAAAGTCTTTTCTACAAAACCGAATATGCAGTCTAGGAGGACAGCAAGTAACTCATCAATTCCTTTACATGCCCGAATGTCCAGTACCCCTACTGGGACGAGATATGCTAGCCAAGCTTCAAGCACAGATATCTTTCTCCGAACAAGGAGAAATGCAAATGACAGTGAATTCCCAAGCCAAACCAGCAGGAGTAATGCTGCTGACAGTACCCCGAGAAGAAGAATGGAGATATTACATTGATGATTCGATTCAAGATACCTATTTTGAACAAACTTTAAAGAACATTCATGCACCACTTGAAGTATGGGCAGAAGGCAGTCCCCCAGGCCTAGCCAAACATATAGCTCCAGTGATTGTAACCCTCAAGCCTAGTGCTACCCCAGTGCACGTCAAACAGTACCCTCTCCCAAGAGCCGCAATTGAAGGCATCCATCGCCACCTACAGAGATTGCTCGAGTATGGCCTACTAAAAGTATGTCAATCCCCATGGAACACTCCACTTTTGCCAGTAAAGAAACCTGAGACAGATGATTATCGCCCAGTGCAAGATTTGAGAAGAGTAAATGATGCAGTTGAAACTATACATCCAGTTGTGCCCAATCCTTACACTCTTCTAGGACTGATACCTGCTGAAGCTACCCATTTCACTGTACTGGATTTAAAAGATGCATTCTTTTGCATAAGATTAGCCCCTGTAAGCCAAATATTGTTTGCATTTGAATGGCAGGACCCCATCTCTGGAAGAGGGGGCCAACTCACCTGGACAAGATTACCCCAAGGATTCAAGAATTCACCTACCATCTTTAGTGCTGCACTAAATCAAGATCTTTCAAGCTATCCAGTAGCCCCGGGGAAGAGAGTACTTCTCCAGTACGTGGATGATCTGTTGATAGCTGCCGTATCAGAAAGAGAATGTATATTAGCCACCAAAGATCTTTTGCAGTTACTAAATGAAGCTGGATATAAAGTTTCCAGAGCCAAAGCACAACTATGCCAAACAGAAGTGAAATACTTGGGTTTTCGTATTACCCAAGGAAGCAGAAGATTAGGCAGAGAAAGAAAAGAAGCAGTATGCAGAATTCCAACTCCAACAACCTGAAAGCAAGTCAGAGCCTTTCTGGGAGCGGCAGGATATTGCCGAATCTGGATACCCAACTTTGCCCAAATTGCCAAACCACTGTATGAAGCCACAAAAGGAGAAGAGAAGTCACCACTGGAGTGGGGACTTGAGCAGGATACAGCCTTCCAGAAGTTAAAAGAAGAATTGATGTCATCACCAGCACTTGGACTACCAGATGTCCACAAACCTTTCCACTTGTTTGTACATGAAGCACAGGGAAATGCCTTAGGCATGTTGACTCAGAAATTAGGAAATTGGGAACGACCTGTAGCCTACCTATCGAAACAATTGGACCCTGTGGCCAAAGGATGGCCACCCTGCTTGAGAGCAGTTGCAGCTACAGCGCTACTAGTGAGTGAAGCAGACAAACTCACACTGGGACAGAACATACGAGTCACTGTGCCACATGCAGTCCTTGCCCTTATGGAACAAAAAGCAAATTATTGGCTCACCAATTCCCGAATGTTGAAGTACCAGAGCATGTTATGTGAAAACCCACAGATACAACTTGAAGTGAGTCATGCCTTGAATCCAGCTACCTTGATACCCATCAGTGAAGAACTCCCAGAACATGACTGTATCGAAGTCATGGAAACTGTGTTCTCTAGTCGACCTGACCTAACAGATGTGCCCATAGACAATCCTGACCAGATCTATTATGTTGATGGGAGCAGTCTCATCCTTGACGGACGACGCTGTGCCGGATATGCAGTCGTCACTCAACACGAAGTAGTTGAATCATCAGCCCTAGCCTCAGGCACATCAGCCCAGAAAGCCGAATTGATAGCACTCACCAGAGCATTGTTATTAGGAGAAAAACTTGTGCTAAATGTATATACAGATTCCAAATATGCTTTCACTACCTTGCATGCCCATGGAGCTCTCTACAAAGAAAGAGGACTCATCACATCCGGAGGAAAATCAGTCAAATATGGTCCCGAGATATTGATGTTACTTGATGCAGTCTGGGCCCCAACACGTGTAGCTGTCATGCATTGTAGAGGACATCAAGCAGGAAAAGGAGAAGTTGCTCGAGGGAATAGATTTGCAGATGCCTCAGCACGACAAGCAGCTATGACAGGACAGATTGCCCCACAAGCTATGCCAATGCAAGCAGCATTGTTTCCAGTACCTTTGAATCTATGGACCCCACGATATACCACCAAAGAATTAGATTACTATTGTGACAAAGAAAATGGAGTATTGAAAGACGGATGGATTGAGCTGCCACCAGAAGAAGGCAGTCAACCTCCGGGAAGAATAGTAATTCCTGAACTGTTAGGACCATCCTTTGTCAAAGCTTTTCATGAAGCCACCCACTATGGAAAGAGTGCTATGGAGAAAGCACTCAGACCACATTTCTACATCCCTCTGATGACAACCATATCAGCCTCAGTAGCCCGACAATGTCAGATCTGTGCCAAAAATAATGCCAAGCAAGGCCTTATTACAGCACCCCGAGTTCAGTCAAGAGGTGTGACCCCCATGCACAACCTCCAAGTTGATTTCACCGAAATGCCAAAAGCCAATGGATACCATTACCTACTAGTATTAGTTTGTACTTTCTCTGGGTGGGTAGAAGCATTCCCAACCAGAACTGAGAAAGCCCGAGAAGTTACCAAAGCCTTAATGAGAGAGATTGTCCCCAGATTTGGAATCCCAGCAGTAATAGGGTCAGACAATGGACCCTCATTTGTCTCTCAAGTTACTCAGCAGTTAGCAAAAGCTTTGCAGATACAGTGGAAGCTCCACACTGCATACAGACCCCAGAGCTCAGGGAAAGTTGAGCGAATGAACCGTACATTGAAAGCCCAAATGTCTAAGCTTTGTCAGGAGACACACTTGAAATGGCCCCAAGTGCTCCCCATAGCTTTACTCAGAATACGCTCAGCCCCTGTAAAGTCAACAGGATTTTCCCCTTTTGAAGTTCTGTATGGTAAACCCCCACCAATAGTGCAGGGAGTCAAAGGAAATCTAGCCCAGATTGGTTCAGAAGTAACCAGGCAAGAACTCCTAGCTCTTAGTTTTGTTCTGCAGACTCTCCATACGTGGATCCAAGACCAGTTGCCTATCAACTTGACGGAACCCTTGCATCCCTACCAGCCTGGAACTTCGGTGTGGATCAAAGATTGGAAGAAGATACCGTTGGAACCCCATTGGAAGGGACCGTACACCGTCATCCTGTCTACCCCAACTGCAGTAAAGGTAGCCGAGATCGACGCCTGGATCCACCACAGCCGAGTCAAGCCCGCCGCCGATCCTGAACCAGAGCGGTGGACAGCAGAGCAGCACCCTGATGTACCCTTGCGAGTTACTTTGAGACGGCAACCAGCAGCATAGACACTTCATCACAAGTGCTTTGCAGTAGCCAAGTCTTTCGAAGAGGATTGCTGTTTTCCATGCAGCAACAGTTTTGTTTCAACGAACCCAATTTGTGTGTGATTTGACACACTACTTTGAGACTACGTTGACTAAGCCAGACTTCACAAGCCAACTGAATTGCTAAGTTGGTTAATGTGTGCTGGACACCTTGAGGATCTTCAATCAACACTCAGCACCCGTTAAATTGCTTCATTAGCAAACGGGACGAAGAATAATAGACCGTCGTGATCAAGATCAGCAAGCTGAGGATTCAGAAGAACTCCAATCAACATCAACATGTATCTTTGCTTCTGCTTTGCCTTGGTTGCCTTCTTTGGAGGTTTTGAACAGACTTATGCTCTACCTCCATGCACAGCTTGTATTACTTCTACTAGAACTGGACTGAAAGTAACTCAGACTTTGCTTTACCATTCTTACTATACCTGCAAGGGAACAATAACTCGGTGTATCTATAACACCACTGAACTAAATGTTTGCACTCATGGCAAAATTAAAGCATGCTATAATCCGCATCAGAATCCATCCTATTACACGTTGGAAATAAGATGGAAGGATGCAGATGGACCTATATTAGCTGCTACACCACCACTTAAGGACATTACTAAACCTGCTGTTTTGAATTTTGATGCATGTAATGCTATTAATAGAGATAGTCAATCCACCTGTGGTACATGGGAGAAAGCGTATCGGAATGACCATAAGTATATGTGTCCAGAAGGTGCCACGGGATGGAGGAAGTGTACAGGTAAAAAGGAACCAGGGTATAGTACTGCTACAGCGGCAGACTACTATTGCCCGTATTGGGAATGTGTTTTCTATGCTACCTGGAACACTGGTATAACTGATGAGAAAATAGATAAACGGATGGCTACTCTAACCAAGCCAACCACAAATGATAAATGTCAGAAAGATGCTTGCAACCCCTTACATTTGCGTGTACATAACCCCCATGCATGGAAACAAGGATATAAGTTTGGTTTACGTATTGCTGGAGGAGGAACAGATCCAGGGACCATTGTATATATTAGATTGAATACTCAAGCCCATAAGTCATCTAAATATCATATTCATAATACCTTTTATGAAGCTATGCATGTAAATAAGTTTGAGATCCCTCACCCTTCACAGAATTTGTTTCTAGAATTAGCCGGAGCAGTAGTATCTAGTCTTAAGATCACAGATTGTTATTTCTGTGGCGGAACCCAAATGGGAGATCAATGGCCCTGGGAAGCCCAGGAATTGAATTATTCCATGATTTACAATCAGACTGAATTACACAAGACAACCAGTGAATGGGTGTTAGCGCACTCAATCGTTGGACGTCTTTGCTTTGCCAGAACTGGACCCCAGTTCACCCAAAAGGTAGGACAGCTGGTCTGTCTTAGCCAGAAATACTATAATGCCACGACTAAAAGACAGCATGGTGGTCAGGAATCAGACATCCTGAACCTCCTAACCCATTAGCCAGATTTCCTGAACTTGCAGGTCTATGGACTAATCTTGCCAAAGTCCAAGCCTGGCAAGCCCCACCTGGCCTATATTGGATCTGTGGAAACCGAGCATATGCGCAACTCCCGCCACAATGGGGAGGAGCATGTGTCTTAGGAACCATCAGACCTTCTTTCTTTCTTTTAAACACTGAACATGGAGAACAATTAGGATACCCCGTATATACTACCCACAAACACAAAGGAACATCGAGACAGAGAAGAGAGGCCTTACAGATAGGCAAGTGGGAGAAGTGGCGAGGTGATGATTGGCCACCAGAAAGAATTATTGAGTATTATGGACCTGCCACTTGGAATGATGATGGTATGTATGGTTATCGTACCCCAATATATATGATTAATCGTATTATTCGCTTACAAGCAGTAGTTGAAATAATAACCAATGAAACTAGTCATGCTCTCACTCTCTTAGCTAGACAAAGTACTCAGATGCGCACTGCCATATACCAGAATCGTTTAGCACTTGATTATTTGCTAGCAGCTGAAGGAGGAGTATGTGGTAAACTGAATTTAACTAATTGCTGTTTGAAAATAGATGATAAAGGTCAAGTAGTTGAAGAAATTGCTAAAGATATGCAAAGACATGCTTATGTGCCAGTACAGACTTGGCACGCCTTGAAATTTCCTAATTGGTTTGCTAACCTTTTCTCTTGGCTGGGAGGATTTAAGACTTTCGTTATCTTAGTACTAATCCTTGTTGCTGTTGTCCTCTGCTTACCATGTTTAATCCCATGGTGTATGCGTTCCCTTCATAGTGCTATTGATAGTACCGTAGAGCGGAAGACCGCAACTAGAATAATGGCTTTATATAAAGCTAGCCCTAGTGGAACTAGTAAGAATCCTTTAATCAGGATGTGAATCTTCTAGAAAGTGATTTAATTCTCACACCTTATTAAGTAATAGGGTGAGATTAATCAAAGGGGGGAATGTGGCAGGTGCAGGCCTGTGACCCACGGTGTCTGACATAGGCAGGCCAGCATGGCTAGCTTGACCTGTAAATGAGGCCTGTGGAGAGGCATATAGGATTGCACATCCCCCAATATGCTGCTATTGTAAGAAAGAACTCAGTAGAAATATTGAATTAGCTTAGATAAGCAGAATTGCAGAATTAAGAAATGGAAGAATACAGAAAAGATGTGTTTTAAAGTTACTGATAAGAAAAAGTACATTTGCAGGGAAATATTGAGGAGTGCTGACAGATGAGTTACAGAACCTTGCTCTTCTGCACGCACAAATGGTCCCATAGCCTTGAAAGTGTGAAAGTAACAAGTTGATGAACTGGCCATTGTAATTGGGACTAGAAGGGGGGCAGGCAGGTGTCATGCCTACAGAAGCCCACAGAAGGAACATAATTGGAGAAACTTATCAGTACCGGGACCAATAGAAGGGCTACGGGAGGTACGGGAGCGTACCGGGACCAATGAAATGTTTTTCTATACCTAGAATGGAACAGAAGTCTATAAAAGTTGTTGTAATGCTTGAAAACTTTGCTCAGCCATTTTGAAATTGCCTTGCTTGAGACTTGTGCACAAATAAATGATTTGGACCTTCTGAACAGACTCCTGGTATCATTGGTTTGTCTGCGCTTTGCTGCTACAATAACAGTCAGGGCTGGTGCTACAATTAGGAAAATTAGGCAGTCGCCTAGAGTGCCTGCCCTCCAGAGGCACCTGCTGCTGCCCATTACTGCCATTGCTGCTCCTCTCCAGGGCCAGCAGCAGCAGTAATGGCCCCAAAACTACTTTGCAGCATTTACCCACCATCTCTGGGGCTGCGTCATGGTTTCTTTCTTGCACAATCTGCTACTTACTCCCCCTCCAATGCAGACTTCCAGTTTATGGGAGAGGGGTGGCAGCAGTGGCAATGGACAAGGGGGAGGGCAGCGCGGGGTAGCAGGATGGAGATCCCGCCTAGGGCACTTCTAGTCGTTGCACCGGCGCCCTAGCAACAACCAGCACAAATATCCGTATAGTTTTTGCCATTTTCTTTCCAACATTCCATTGGGTTGGAAAGAATAAAAACATTCAGATATTTTTATTTATTTATTTATTTAGACCAATTTGTATAGCACCTTATCCTACAATCAAAGTGGTCACATAACGTTACATCACAATTGAAGGGTTACATCACAGTTGGAGGGTTACATCACAATTGAAGGGTTACATTTAACAAGTGGGAATTTTACAACAGTCGCTGTCTTAACCTGTGGCAGGTGAAGGCCGGTGATCCACAGTGTCTGACATGAGCAAGCAAACCTAACTAGCTTGACCTGTAAATGAAGTCTGTAGAGAGGCCCATAGGAATTGCACATCCCCCAATATGCTGCTGAACCCAAATGGGTGACCAATGGCCATGGGAGGCCCAAGAATTGAATTATTCTCTGACTTACAATCAAACTAAATTACACAAGACTACTAGTGAATGGGTGTTAGCGCACTCAATCATTGGACGTCTTTGTTATGCCAGAACTGGACCTCAGTTCACCCAACTGGTAGGACAGCTGGTCTGTCTTAGCCAGAAGTTCTATAATGCCACTACCAAGAAGACATCATGGTGGTCAGGAAATAAAGAACCTGAACCTCCTAACCCATTAGCCAGATTTCCTGAACTTGCTAGTTTATGGACTAACCTTGCCAAAACACATGCTTGGCAAGCCCCACCTGGCCTGTATTGGATCTGTGGAAACCAAGCGTATGCTCAACTCCCATCACACTGGGGAGGAGCATGTGTCTTAGGGACCATCAGACCTTCTTTCTTTCTCCTACCTACGGAACATGGAGAACAATTAGGATACCCAGTGTACACTACCCACAGACACAAAAGAGCAGTGCGACGAAAGAGAGCACCCCTTCAAATAGGCAAATGGGAGAAGTGGGAGGGTGATGATTGGCCACCAGAAAGAATTATTGAGTATTATGGGCCTGCCACTTGGAATGATGATGGTATGTACGGTTATCGGATACCAATTTATATGATTAATCGTATTATTCGCTTACAAGCTGTAGTTGAAATAATAACTAATGAAACTAGTCATGCTCTCACACTTTTAGCTAGACAAAGCACCCAAATGCGCACTGCCATATACCAGAATCGTCTAGCACTTGATTATTTGTTAGCAGCTGAAGAAGGAGTATGTGGTAAACTAAATTTAACTAATTGCTGTTTGAAAATAGATGACAAAGGTCAAGTAGTTGAAGAAATTGCTGAAGATATGCGTAAACATGCTTATGTGCCAGTAAAGACTTGGCACCCACTAAGGTTACCTAACTGGTTTGCTAATCTTTTCTCATGGCTAGGAGGACTAAAGACTTTTCTAATACTAGTATTACTGATTGTTGTTGTTATTTTTCTTTTGCCATGTATAATCCCATGCTGTATGCGTTCCATTCACAGTGCTATTGATAGTACAGTAGAGCGGAAGACCGCAACTAAAATAATGGCCCTATATAAAGCTAGTCCTAGTCGAAATCCTTCAATCATGGTATAACTATTTCAAGGTGATTTATTCTCTAGCATCTTTAAGTGGTCGCGTAGCATTAATTATAGGTCCATCTGCATCATTCCATCGCATTTCCAACGTATAATATGATGGGTTCTGATGCGGCTTATAGCATACTCTGGAGCTACCTTTGATGCAAATATTTACTTCAGTGGTGTTATAAACACACCGAGTCACTTTACCGGTGCATTTATAGTGAGAATGATAAACCAAAGTCTGAGTTACTTTTAGTCCAGTTCGAGTAGAAGTAACGCAGGCAGTACATGGAGGTAAAGCATGAGTTATTTCCAAACCTCCAAAATAGGCAACCAAGGCTAAGCACAGATAAAAATACATGTTGATTGGAGTTTTTCTGAATCCTCAGCTTGCAAATCTTGACCACGACGATCATTTCTTCGTCCCGCGTGCTAATTAAGCAATTTCAACGGGTGCTGAGTGTTGATTGAAGATCCTCAAGTTGTCCATCACACAGTAACCAACTTAGCAATTTCAGTTGGCTTTTGAAGTATGGTTAGTTAAAGTGATATCAAAGTAGTGTGCAAAATCACACGCAGATTGGGTTCGTTGAAACAAAACTGTTGCTATATGGAAAACAGCAATCCTCTTCGAAAGACTTGGCTACTGCAGGGCACTGTGACAAAGTGTCTTATGCTGCTAGTTGCCGTCTCAGAGTAACTCGTAAAGGTGCATCTTGATGCTGTTCCGCTGTCCACTGCTCAGGTTCTAGAGCTGCTGCGGGCTTGACTCGGCTGTGGTGGATCCAGGCGTCGATCTCCGCTACCTTTACTGCAGTTGGGGTAGACAAGATGACGGTGTATGGTCCCTTCCAATGGGGTTCCAACGGTGTCTTCTTCCAATCTTTGATCCACACCGAGGTACCAGGCTGGTAGGGATGCAGGGGTTCAGTCAAGTTGATAGGCAATTGGTCTTGGATCCACGCATGGAGAGTCTGCAGAACAAAACTAAGAGCTAGGAGTTCTTGCCTGGTTATTTCTGAACCAATTTGGGCTAGACTTCCTTTAATTCCTTGCACTATTGGTGGGGGTTTACCATACAGAACTTCAAAAGGGGAAAAACCTGTTGACTTCACAGGAGCTGAGCGTATTCTGAGTAAAGCTATGGGGAGCACTTGGGGCCACTTCAAGTGTGTCTCCTGACAAAGCTTAGACATTTGGGCTTTTAAGGTACGATTCATTCGCTCAACTTTCCCTGAACTCTGGGGTCTATATGCAGTGTGGAGTTTCCATTGTATCTGTAGGGCTTTTGCTAACTGTTGGGTAATCTGAGAAACAAATGAGGGTCCATTGTCTGACCCTATTACTGCTGGAATTCCAAATCTAGGGACAATCTCTCTCAATAAAACTTTGGTGACTTCTCTAGCTTTTTCAGTCCTGGTTGGGAAGGCTTCTACCCACCCAGAGAAAGTACAAACTAATACTAATAGGTAGTGGTATCCACTGGCTTTTGGCATTTCAGTGAAATCAATCTGCAGGTGGTGCATGGGGGTTACACCTCCTGACTGAACTCGAGGTGGTGTGATGAGACCTTGCTTGGCATTATTTTTGGCACAAATTAGACATTGGCGTGCTACTGAGGCTGATATGGTTGTCAATAGAGTAATGTAGAAATGTGGTCTGAGTGCTTTTTCCATAGCAGTCTTCCCATAGTGTGTGGCTTCATGGAAAGCTTTGACAAAGGCTGGTCCTAACAATTCAGGAATTACTATTTGTCCTGGGGGTTGACTGCCCTCTGCTGGTGGCAGTTCAATCCACCCATCTTTCAGTACTCCATCTTCTTTGTTACAGTAGTAGTCTAATTCTTTGGTGGTATATCGTGGTGTCCATGAGTTCAAGGGTACTGGAAACAATGCTGCCTGCATTGGCATGGCTTGTGGCGAAATTTGTCCTGTCATAGCTGCTTGTCGTGCTGAGGCATCTGCAAATCTGTTCCCTCGGGCAACTTCTCCTTTTCCTGCTTGATGTCCTCTACAATGCATGACAGCTACACGAGTTGGGGCCCATACTGCGTCAAGTAGCATCAGTATCTCGGGGCCATACTTAACTGATTTTCCTCCGGATGTGATGAGCCCTCTTTCTTTGTAGAGAGCTCCATGGGCATGTAAGGTGGTGAAGGCATACTTAGAGTCTGTATATACATTCAACACAAGTTTTTCTCCTAATAGTAGCGCTCGGGTAAGTGCTATTAATTCTGCTTTCTGGGATGATGTGCCTGAGGCTAAGGCTGATGATTCAACAACTTCATGTTGAGTGACTACTGCATATCCGGCACAGCGTCGTCCATTGATGATGAGACTGCTTCCATCAACATAGTAGATTTGGTCAGGATTGTCTATGGGCACATCTGTCAAATCAGGTCGGCTTGAGAATACAGTGTCCATGACTTCTATACAGTCATGCTCTGGAAGTTCTTCACTGATAGGTATCAATGTAGCTGGATTCAAGGCATGGCTCACTTCCAATTGTATCTGTGGGTTTTCACATAGCATGCTCTGATATTTCAACATTCGAGAATTGGTGAGCCAATGATTTGCTTTCTGTTCCGTAAGGGCAAGGACTGCATGTGGCACAGTGACTCGTATATTCTGTCCTAGTGTGAGCTTGTCTGCTTCACTCACTAACAATGCTGTAGCTGCAACTGCTCTCAGGCAGGGTGGCCATCCTTTGGCCACAGTGTCCAATTGTTTCGATAGGTATGCTACAGGTCGTTCCCAATTTCCCAATTTCTGAGTCAACATGCCTAAAGCATTTCCTTGTGCTTCATGTACGAACAAGTGGAAAGGTTTGTGAACATCTGGTAGTCCAAGGGCTGGTGATGACATCAATTCTTCCTTCAACGTCTTGAAGGCTGTATCCTGCTCAGGTCCCCACTCCAGTGGCGACTTTTCTTCTCCTTTTGAGGCTTCATACAGTGGCTTAGCAATTTGGGCAAAATTGGGTATCCAGATTCGGCAATATCCTGCTGCTCCCAGAAAGGCTCTGACTTGCTTTCTGGTTGTTGGGGTTGGAATTTTGCATACTGCTTCTTTTCTCTCTCTGCCTAATTTTCGACTTCCTTGGGTTATACGAAAGCCCAAGTATTTCACTTCTTTTTGGCATAGTTGTGCTTTGGCTCTGGAAACTTTGTATCCAGCTTCATCTAGTAACTGCAAGAGGTCTTTGGTGGCTTGTATACATTCATTTTCAGACACAGCAGCTATCAGCAGATCGTCCACGTATTGGAGAAGCACTCTCTTCCCCGGGGCCACTGGATAGCTGGAAAGGTCTTGATTCAGTGCAGCACTAAAGATGGTAGGCGAATTCTTAAATCCTTGGGGTAATCGTGTCCAGGTAAGTTGGCCCCCTCTTCCAGAGATGGGGTCCTGCCATTCAAATGCAAATAATATCTGACTCACGGGGGCTAATCTTATGCAAAAGAATGCATCTTTCAAATCCAGAACAGTAAAGTGGGTGGCTTCAGCAGGAATCAGTCCTAGAAGAGTGTAAGGATTAGGTACAACTGGATGTATAGTTTCAACTGCTTCATTCACTCTTCTTAGATCTTGTACTGGGCGGTAGTCATCTGTTCCAGGCTTTTTCACTGGCAGAAGTGGGGTGTTCCATGGGGATTGACATACTTTCAGTAGACCATGCTCCAGCAATCTTTGCAAGTGGCGATGAATGCCTTCAATTGCGGCTCTTGGGAGAGGGTACTGTTTGACATGTACTGGTGTAGCACTAGGCTTGAGAATCACAATTACTGGAGCTATATGCTTGGCTAGGCCTGGAGGACTGCCTTCTGCCCATACTCCAGGTGAATCCAAACAAACAACCTAACACCAATTTCTACCCTATAAATCACAAAACAATAAGTAGAAAGACAACAAAACTAGACGCTAACATTTGTAAGTGTAGTAATGTGCAATGAAATGTCGGAAGCATAGCCTTGAGATACTATGCACCTCTTGAAGCTATCAATTCCATTTTGCTCAAATATTGAGCTCCCAAAGGAGCTAAAAAACAAGGTAAAACACCACCGTTAAAGTGTAACCCTTAAAATTGAAATAAATAAATATTATATAAAAATATTTTGTGTCTTTGTGAAAAGGAATTACAGTAAGATATCGTTGCTTAACAATCTAATGTCACACGGAGATCACTTATCTGAATAATCCGTTGTTGAAAATTGTTAGCACAATAAAATTTCAAAATCTTGCTGTATGAACCTTCTTTTCTTCAGAAAGGACTAGTAATCCAATGCAACAATAATTGCGCGGACACAGCACTGCGTTTCGGGCGGTCAAAATTTTCTTCGCCCTGCTTCAACGCTCAAGCTACCGCATCAGAAAAAGTCCATATGTGAATTGCTGAAAAAACGCCAGCGCATGCTCAATGGCAATCTGACACAGACAGCAGGATCCAACAGTTTAAATAGCCAAAAAGAGAGGGAAAAAGTTCCCAGTGATATGCTGACTTTAAAAGTTTGTGTATTAAATTATGAACCTTATATAAGAAAAAAACTCTGAAATAAGGATATTATTAAAGCACACTTATCCAATCCAATTCTCTATTTAAGCCATGCGGTTGCACAGTAGACCACTTGAAAATCCATTGTTGTTCTAAAACTTGAAGTTGTTGTTCTCTATCACCCCCTCGAGGGTGCTGAGGCACATGGTCCAACACTCGCCAATTAAAATCCTCAAGAGATGGTGAAAATCCAAAGAATGTTGAACCATGGGAGCTGATAGTACAGAATTTTTCAACCAAGAAGAATGTTCATTTAAACGGATTCTAACTGAACGAATGGTACGGCCAATGTATATTAAGTTACAAGGGCAGATTAACATGTAAACAACATGAGAACTGGAACAAGTAGTGTACCATCGGGCTGAATGGGTAAAAACTGAATTAGGAACTACCCATTGCAACCCTTCAAGTGTCCGTTCACAATGAGAGCAAGATCCACATCTATAATGCCCCAAAGTAGGTGGTTGGTCAATCCTTCTATCCAGAGGCGAGGAGGTAATGCCCACTATGTCCCGTAAATTGGATCCCCGAGAATGTGCAATTTGTAACGACTTTTGAAAGCATGGGTGTAATTGCAATATATGCCAATGCTTGAATAAAATTTGTTTAATTTGTGGAGAATGAAACATATATGGTATGACTCCCACAAAAACTTGAGAGATATCTTTAACATTGGGAAACTGAGAAGAGAGCAGCCATTCTCGATGAGTGAATTTAGCTCTTACAAAAGCTTGCCGAATAACCCGCTTTGGGTAACCACGCTGTAACAAGCGCCGAGATAATTCATGGGCATGAAGCAAAAAATCTTCCATAGTGGAGCAAATGCGCCGAAGTCGAAGGAATTGCCCATATGGGAGACCTCTTTTCAAAGGACCAGGGTGGAAACTGGAATAGTACAGCAGGGTGTTACGCTGGACAGGCTTCCTATATAAAGTCGTTTGTAAAGAATCTTGACTCTTAAAAACTGTAACGTCCAAAAACTGGATTTGAGAAAAATCATATTGTAAAGTGAAAGATAAGTTTGACCGGAGGGAATTTAACCAGTCAACAAACTGGTGCAACGCTTCCTCCATGCCCCGCCATAAGAAAAAAATGTCATCTAGAAATCTCACCCATAAAACAACATAAGTGAACCATGGAGAAGGGTAGACTGTCGATGACTCAAAATCCGCCATATACAGAGTGGCGACTGAAGGGGCAACCGTAGCCCCCATCGCTATTCCTTGAACCTGATGATATGTTCGTTGTTCAAACTGAAAATAATTACGAGTCAGAACTAAGGTAAGCATTTCCATGAAAAAGGAATGGGGGATACGGTCTGGCAAAGCAAGATACAACTGTGTAATCACCTCTAAGGCTTGATCCTGATTGATGTTGGTATACATCGCTGTGACATCTAAAGAAGCTAACCACCAAGAGGTACTATCACCCTGAAGATCTTGAAGCTTGGTTAAAAAATGAGTTGTATCTTTCAAAAAAGATGTTACACGTTGAGCACAAGGCTGTAAAAATTTGTCACAGAATTTGGACAACGGTTCTAATACCGATCCCCGGCATGAAACAATAGGTCTGCCCGGAGGGGTGGACAAAGACTTATTTATTTTGGGGACCGTATAAATGAACGGAGTTTTAGGATGCTTCAAAAACAAAAAGCCAAATTCCTTTGCTGTGATCCAATGACGATCTAAAGCTTGCGTAAGTAAAGTGTGAATAGTAGATTGTAATTCAACAAAAGGATCACCATGCAGTTGGCTATAATAAGCTGTGTCATTGAGCTGATCCAATAAATGACTGCGATATTGAGCATATGATTGAACCACCGTAGCTCCACCTTTATCAGCCCGGCGAATCACTAGAGAATTGTTGTCCCGAAGTTGTTTTGCTGCAGTCCATTGAGCTGTGGACAAATTGTAATATCGGGTTCGTGAAGCAGATCTCTCAAAAGCTTGTACGTCCTGAAGTACCAATTGCTGGTAAGCCAAAATCAATGGATCAGGAGCCTCTGACGGTATCCAACGAGATGGTGGTTTCACCACAGAAATATCAATGCCCATCTGATGAGTAGCACAAAAATGAGTCACAATCAGTTTACGAAAGAACCGATGTAACGCTATCCTCATCCGAAAAGAATCATAATGGGCTACTGGTACAAAAGAAAGGCCCAGATTTAATAGAGACTCCTGCTCCAAAGTTAAAGAGCAAGAGGATAAATTAACTACAGTTGTTTGGACCGATTCCTGGTTATGGGACCCTGTAAATTGTTCTGTGGGTAAGACTCTGACATTGGCCACATTTGATCGTATTGGCGAGCCCCCCGGGGACGCCATGTTCGTCCCCGCCCCCGACCTCGGGGACGGCCCTGCCGAAAAACCTGCTCTTGTCGATAGCCAGAATTAACAGAATTAGCACCCTTTGATCCCGTATCGGACTCGTCAGAGGAAATTTCAAAGGAATCAAAGGAGACTTTTTTAGTTGTCGCCTCACCTTTTTTCATCCAGGTATATACCTGGTCCAGATCATAATCTTTTTTGTCCCTATTGAATTTCTTTATTTTTACCGATTTTTTATAATCATGGTATTGTTCCAACTGAGATTGAATGCCCTCCATCTGGGATTTATAACGTTCTTTAGGCACCATACCAAGAAGCTTATCATCCAGTTCTTTAACCTCCTGTTGTATCTTAGTGGATTCAACATGCAAACGTTCACCCAATAAAGCAAGTAAGTCCATGCTACATTTGTTTAGAATGCTATTCCATTTGTTGTAGAAATCAAGATCATCAGTAAACATTTTGGGGGGCTTTAAAACCCGTAATCCTCTAGGGCTTGTCATAGATTTTAAATATTGAATCATAGCCGCTTCGTGAAGAGACACTCGAATACGTTTTTTACTTAAATCTAAAAATTCAGTAAAAGAACCCAATTGTCCCATAGAATCTGCATCATCAAATAATGACAGACGTTGAAGGAGTGAATGAATTTGAGAATCGGAAAATGCAAAAACTGTCTGATTGGCATTTAAGACAGGATCACTGCCAACAGATTTTAAATTCGGATCTGGTTCAGATGCCATTGCAAAAGTTAGAATACAAGGAAAATCCAAACAAACAACCTAACACCAATTTCTACCCTATAAATCACAAAACAATAAGTAGAAAGAAAACAAAACTAGACGCTAACATTTGTAAGTGTAGTAATGTGCAATGAAATGTCGGAAGCGTAGCCTTGAGATACTATGCACCTCTTGAAGCTATCAATTCCATTTTGCTCAAATATTGAGCTCCCAAAGGAGCTAAAAAACAAGGTAAAACACCACCGTTAAAGTGTAACCCTTAAAATTGAAATAAATAAATATTATATAAAAATATTTTGTGTCTTTGTGAAAAGGAATTACAGTAAGATATCGTTGCTTAACAATCTAATGTCACACGGAGATCACTTATCTGAATAATCCGTTGTTGAAAATTGTTAGCACAATAAAATTTCAAAATCTTGCTGTATGAACCTTCTTTTCTTCAGAAAGGACTAGTAATCCAATGCAACAATAATAGCGCGGACACAGCACTGCGTTTCGGGCGGTCAAAATTTTCTTCGCCCTGCTTCAACGCCTCAGCACCCTCGAGGGGGTGATAGAGAACAACAACTTCAAGTTTTAGAACAACAATGGATTTTCAAGTGGTCTACTGTGCAACCGCACGGCTTAAATAGAGAATTGGATTGGATAAGTGTGCTTTAATAATATCCTTATTTCAGAGTTTTTTTCTTATATAAGGTTCATAATTTAATACACAAACTTTTAAAGTCAGCATATCACTGGGAACCTTTTCCCTCTCTTGGCGAAAACGGGCTAGGGCTCTGGATCCTCTTTCAGTATTCGGATCCCAATGGGGGTCTTCATTTGGGAATTGCCTCTGGGCCGCTTCCCGATGGTCTATTCTGTCTTCTCCTCGTTCTGGGGCTACAGGGTTATCTGCCAGCCAGTCTATGGCTGCTTTTCTAATTCGTGTCCGCTCCTCCGTAGTAAATAAGGTGGACAGGAGCTGACGGCAATCTGCCCATGTGGGTTGATGGGTTTCCATAATAGTATTCACTAATTCTGTAAGCTCTTGGGGTTTATTAGTATAGGAGGCATAATGCGACTTCCAATTTAACAAATCAGTTGTAGAGAAAGGGACATACACATAGCTTAGGGGTCCCGCTACCACCTCATTATCATCATTTCTTACAGGTATTCCCGGGACTTGCCGTAAGGGCATCATCTTAGCAGTAGAGGTCTTTTGGGATCTAAGCGATATTTTCGTACTTCTCCTATCAGGGCTCTTTTTCTTCTTCTCTGCAGGCTTAGTACGAGTTACTTTCTTTTCTATATGCTTTGTCTTGGATTTACTTTTTACTGGCAGACTAACACTGACGGTCGCTTCTATACTATCAGTCTCACTCAGGGAATTCTCAATTTCTTCCCTCTCTGTTTCTGAATCTGACTCGCCTTTCTCTGTCTCTGTTTCAGTAGAATCATCTTCAACTAACGGGAGCTCATCTTCCTGCTCTTCAGGAGGTGGCTCGGGGTTTGGGTCCCGCACCCGCTGTCTTCGGGGCTCTGGGGCAGGACGCCGGGCTACTCTCACTGGGCCTGGGGTTCTAGGCTGTCGGGGAATCACTTCTGGGGACTCAGGATCGACCAGGATGGGCTTTTTCCTGGACTTCTCATCTTTCCCTTTCTTGCTAGGCTGTTTATTTCCTGTTTTCTGACTATGATCTGTTTTTGCTAACATTATTCTGCACTGCTCTTCATAACAGCGCTGCGCCCAAGGGGGCGGATCTTCACAAATACTTAACCAGGAATCTATATAGGGGTACTGATCGGGGTGCGCTATCCGCACTCTACCAGGGGCGGCCCAAGGGGGGTGCGGGGCCATGTGCGGAGACTCGGTGCGGGGCCTCATTTGCATAAGTGGCCTTATTTGCATAAATATTTGCATAATGCTAACATACACTAACTTTTAGTAAACATGTCTCTTAATGAGTGTATGGATAAAGACAGACTATAATCCAGTGCCAACCGCCAGGCACATTAGGAACTACTACAAACACTGCCCAGGCACATTAGGAACTACTACAAACACTGCCCAGACTACAGTATAATGCAGTGCCAACCGCCAGGCACATTAGGAACTTCTACAAACACTGCCCATTTAGAACCCATAGCAAACCCGCCGTATCCTAACAGCACTACCAGGACTCACAAAGCACCATACCCTACCTATCAAAAAGCAACACTGCAAATATTAAACCAATACATTTCAGAGTACAACAATACATGACCTACTGGGGAAAGAAAACAAGTGGCAATGTCAAATAGGAATTACATAAACAGAATACCTCAGCTCAGTTACACATGCAGAACATAGACCATCACCAAACAAGGAATCACAATTTAGAAACAGGAAGGTAATAATTAAACTGGGAACCCCAAAAGCCAAACTTGGAATGTACAACAACACTGTAGAAATAAAACTATAAATTAATTTCCACTTGTACCAAACAAAGCGCAGACGTTAATGATGTACATTTCCCAGAGCTTTCATATTCCAGTTAATAAATTCAAAATAAAGAGAGATCTTTTTACCTTTTGTGCATTTTTTTTCAGTTGCAATTGCTCCAGACACTTTCTTCTGGTTTCTTCATGTTTTCTGCTAACTCTCCATCATCTGCTGTCCATTTGTCCTTTCTTCTCTCTTCTAGTTTTTTTTTCCATTCTCTCTCTCTACATCTGCTTTAACATATTAATCTTTCTCCTTTTGCTCTTTCCTCATTCCTATTTCATCCACTCAAATTTTACCCCTCCATCCTCAATCCCCACTTACTCTCCCAATACCCGGCTAATTGTAGATTTTTTTATCCCTCCCACACAAAATATTTTTCCCCTCTCCATTTTACTCTCCCAGCCCCATCCCATTCTAATCCTCCCCCAACATCAGCTCCCTTCTAGTTCCAGCCTCACCCAGCATCCATTCCCTTCTAGTCCCTGCATCAGCCCATTTCCAGTCCTAGCCCCCCATCAGCCCATTTCCAGTCCTAGCAACCCCCCAACCCAATACCAGTCCTAGCCCCCCCCATCAACCCACTTCCAGTCCTAACCCACCATCAGCCCACTTCCAGTCCTAACCCCATCAACCCATTTCCAGTCAGCCCCCCATAGCCCATTGCCAGTCCTAACCCCCCCATCAGCCCACAGCCCATTACCAGTCCTAACCCTATCAGCCCACCTCAAGTCCTAACCCCTCCCCATCAGCCCATTTCTTGTCCTAGCCCCCCCCCATAGCCCATTATCAGTCCTATCCCCCCCATAGCCCATTACCAGACAGCCCCCATCAGCAACAGCCCATTACCAGTCTTAACCTCCCCATAGCCCATTATCAGTTCTAACCCTCCCCCAACAGCCCACAGCCCATTTACCAGTCCTAACCCCATCAGCCCACCTCAAGTCCTAACCCCGCCCCCGCAGCCCAGTTCCGGGCCGAGCCCCCCACAGCCCATTATCAGTCCTAACCCCCCCCATAGCCCATTACCAGTCCTAACCCCCCATCAGCCCACAGCCCATTACCAGTACTAACCCCATCAGCTCACCTCCAGTGTTAACCCCCCCATCAGCCCATTCCCAGTCCTAGCCCCCCCATAGCCCATTACCAGTCCTAACCCCCCCAACAGCCCACAGCCCATTACGTCCTAACCCCATCAGCCCACCTCCAGTCTTAATCCCCCCAGCCCATTTCCAGTCCTAGCAACCCCCCCAACCCATTACCAGTCCTAGCCCCCCATAGCCCACTGCCAGTCCTAATCCCATCAGCCCATATACAGACTTAGCTCCCCCATAGCCCATCACCACTCCTAACCACCCCCCATAGCCCATCACCACTCCTAACCCCCCCATAGCCCCCCATAGCCCATCACCACTCCTAACTCCCCATAGCCCCCCATATCCCATCACCACTACTCACCCCCCCATAGCCCATCACCACTTCCAACCCCCCCCCCCCATTGCCCATCACCACTTCTAACCCCCCCATAGCCCATCACTTCTAACCCCCCCATAGCCCATCACCACTCCTAACCCCCCCCATAGCCCATCACCACTTCTAACCCCCACCATAGCCCGGGAAATTTTTTTTTTTAAAGCTGTCTTCTCCGGCTGCCGGGGCCGCCGCGGCAGCATCGAGTGTGCCGCGGGGCCCCCCCTGCCCAGCAGAACCTGCCCTCCCCTTTATCACCTCTGTCTCTGATTGTAGCTTCAGTCAAACGCGCCGGCTTTCAGAGCGCGAAAGGACCAGTTTCCCTTTCGCGGCTCTGATAAGCCCGCGGGGGCTGATGGGAACTTCCCATCAGCCCCCGCGGGCTTAACAGAGCAGCGAGGGAGAAACTCTCCTCTCGCGCTCTGAGAGCCGGCGCGTGTGACTGAAGCTACAACGAGAGACAGAGGTGATAAAGGGGAGGGCAGGTTCTGCTGGGCAGGGGGGGCCCCGCGGCACACTCGATGCTGCCGCGGCGGCCCCCGGCAGCGGAAGAAGACAGCTTTTTTTTTTTTTTTTTTAAATTTAACTTTAGGATCAGAATGTTTTTTGCGCGGGGCCCCCTGAAACGCGGGGCCCTGTGCAAAAAACATTCTCGCTCAATGGACGGGCCGGCCCTGCACTCTACTATGAACTAACTGGATAATTCCTACATTTAAGGTTCCCTCTCGGGGCCAGGTAGGGTCTAGATCGGGCCACTCCCTAGTACACAAAATCTGTAAACGGGCTGCAGTCATTTTAATACCATAATCTCCTGAATATCCCTCTTTAAAATGTGCGATCATACATTCTAATGGAGTGTTCCTAGTAGACCCCGCCCCTCCCATTTCGATGTGTGCGCGCAACAACAGACAGAAGGGAAAAGGAAGTCGGACCGTGGGTAAGGGGTCCTCATGGTCCTGGAAACATATAAGGGAAACAAACAACAAGACAGGACGACAATCGCTTCCCCCTTTTCGCGACCTGAACGCGGTCGCCCGGTCAGGAAATGCGCTAGTCAGGGGTCCGCCTTCGCTTGGTCTGTGCTGCCAGACCTCTCATACGCACTTCATTCACACAATCATGCTAACAACGTATCCCAGAATGCATTCGTTTCTATCTATTCTGATTAGTCTTTGTTCAATTACCAAAATACAAGAAGACGGGAGTTTCGCCCTGCGAATACTCATGCGGGGGTACTCGGTCCGTCTTTGAGAGGTGATCAAGCTCTCTTACCAATTTCCAAGTTCCAAATTCTCGAGATTACAAATTCCAAGTTCCAATGGCAGCGCTGCTCTTTCTATATCTGTCTAGACAACAAATCAAAACTATTCTCACCGGATCCGGTCCTCAAACTTCCCAAGCAGGCGCATGAGTTGGACCTCGGACTCCTCTCACTCGGGTTCGAGGCGTTGGCTCCAGCCGGGCCCGGCACCCGCCGAGGTCCGACCAACTTCCTCCGATGCAATGGACCGGCGGCGCCAGGAAGCAGCCGCCGTCGGTAGGGCGCGATCCCGGTAGGACCAAGCCTATAGAGGCGGAATGTCGTGGTATATTGCCCTATATACACTCTGATTCCACAACTTCCCGGCCAACGCACCAAGAATATGTAGCAGCAGAGCGCAGACAAACCAATGATACCAGGAGTCTGTTCAGAAAGTCCAAATCATTTATTTGTGCACAAGTCTCAAGCAAAGTCAATTTCAAAATGGCTGAGCAAAGTTCTCTGGCAATACAACAACTTTTATAGACTTTAGCTTCATTCTAGGTATAGAAAAACATTTCATTGGTCCCGGTAACCTCCCGTACCTCCCGTACCTCTTCTATTGGTCCCGGTACTGATATGATTATCCAATTATATTCTTTCAGTGGGCTTGGCACCTGCTTACCCCCCTTCTAGTCCCAATTACAATGGTCAGTTCACTAACTTGTTACTTTCCTTCTTTCAAGGCTATTGGGCTAGTTGCTACGTGCAGTGAAGCAGGGCTCTAGAACTTTTCTGTCAGCAGTTTTAAACATGAATTTCTGTATTTTTCCATCTGTTCTGCTTGTCTAAGCTAATTCAATATTTTTACTGAGTTCTTAATTCTATAGCAGCATATTGGGGGATGTGCAATTCCTATGGGCCTCTTCACAAGCTTCATTTACAGGTCAAGCTAGTTAGGCTTGCTTATGTCAGACACTGTGGATCACAGGCCTACACCTGCCACAAGTAAAAGTATTGAATTAGCTTAGACAAGCAGAACAGATGGAAAAATACAGAAAAAATGTTTAAAACTGCTGACAGAAAGGTTACAGAGCCCTGCTTCCCTACACGTACAAACTAGTTCAATGGCCTTAAAAGGAGGAAAGTAACAAGTTGGTGAACTGGCCATTGTAATTGAGACTAGAAGGGGGGTAAGTAGGTACTGAGCCCACTCCAGGAACATAATTGGATAATCATATCAGTACCGGGACCAATAGAAGGGGTACGGGAGGTAAGGGAGGTTACCGGGACCAATGAAATGTTTTACTATACCTAGAATGGAACAAGAGTCTATAAAAGTTATTGTATTTATTTATTTATTTATTTATTTATTTATTTATTTAAAGTCTCTTTTATACCGCGCTATTCAGCATCAGCGCGGTTTACAATAAACAGTGAACATACACATTTCCAATAGTACTTTGTGTTTACATATGAACAGGATAATCAACTTGGCTAACAGGGTAACTATGTACAACCATATACAATATATACAATTTGTAGGCTGATCATGTGTTTGTGTGGTTTTAGACAGTAGTGATTTGGGTGGATTCGGCAAATGGTGCTGAGTTTCTATTAGGTTCAGGGTAATGTATGAGGAAGAGGTAGTGTTTCACGGCCTTCCTGTATTGCTAGAGAACATCGCTCAGCCATTTTGAATTTGACTTGGTTCGAGACTTGTGCACAAATAAATGATTTGGACCTTCTGAACAGACTCCTGGTATCATTGGTTTGTCTGCGCTCTGCTGCTACATATTCTTGGTGCGTTGGCCGGGAAGTTGTGGAATCAGAGTGTATATAGGGCAATATACCAAGACTTTCCGCCTCTATAGGTTTGGTCCTGCCGGGATCGCGCCCTTCCGACGGGGGCTGCTCCCTGGTGCCGCCGGTCCCTTGTATCGGAGGGAGCTGGCCGGACCTCGGCGGGTGCCGGGCCCGGCTGGAACCAACACCTCGAACCCGAGTGAGGGGAGTCCGAGGTCCAACTCATGCGCTTGCTTGGGAAATTTGAGGACCGGATCCGGTGAGTAGAGTTTTGATTTTAGCATGTGTCTAGACAAGATAAGAAAGAGCAGTACTGCCAATCTAGCATGAACTCGCATGAATCTAGCATGAATTTAGCATTCGCATGAAAGAGAGCTTGATCAACTCTCAAAGACGGGCCGAATACCCCTGCGTAAGTAAAACAGGGCGAAACCCCCGGCTTTTAGCATTCGCATTTGCATGAGACTAGTCAGAATAGATAGGAATAAATGCATTTTGGGATACGTTGCTAGCATGATTGTGTGAATGAAGTGTGGATGAGAGGTCTGGCAGCACAGACCAAGCGAAGGCGGACCCCTGAGTAGCGCATTTCCTGACCGGGCGACCGCGTTCAGGTCGCAAAAAGGGGGAAGCGACTGTCGTCTTGTCTTGTTATTTGTTTCCCTTATATGTTTCTAGGACCGTGAGGACCCCTTACCCACGGTCCGCCCTCCTTTTCCCTTCTGTCTGTTGTTGCGCGCACACATCGAAATGGGAGGGGCGGGGTCTACTAGAAACACTCCATTAGAATGTATGATCGCACATTTTAAAGAAGGATATTCTGGAGATTATGGTATTAAAATGACTGTAGCCCGTTTAAAGATTTTGTGTACTAGGGAGTGGCCCGATCTAGACCCTACCTGGCCCCGAGAAGGAACCTTTAATGTAGGAATTATTCAGTTAATTCATCATAGAGTGCGACTAGCGCACCCTGGTCAGTACCCCTATATAGATTCCTGGTTAAGTATCTGTGAGGATCCGCCTCCTTGGGCAAAGCGCTGTTATGAAGAGCAGTGTAGAATAATGTTAGCAAAGACAGATCATAGTCAGAAAATAGAAAAAGAACAGCCTAGCAAGAAAGGGAAAGGTGAGAAATCCAGGAAGAAACCTTTCCTGGTAGATCCTGATTCCCCAGAAGTGATTAACCGGCAGCCCCAGGCCCATCGCCCCAGGAGGGTAGCCCCGCGTCCTCGTCCTGCCCAAGAGCCCCGGAGACAGCGGGAGCGGGACCTAACCCCTGAGCCATCACCCGAAGAGCAGGTAGATGAGCTCCCTTTAGTTGAAGAAGATGATTCTACTGAGACAGAGAAAGGAGAATCAGAGACAGAAATAGAGAAGGAAGAAACTGAAAATTCCCCGAGTGATACTGACAGTGTAAAAGCGGCTGCCAGTGTTAGCCCGCCAGTGAAAAGTAAATCTAAAACAAAGCATGTAGAGAAGAAGAAAATAACCCCTGACAGGAAAGTTACAAAAATATCTCTCAGATCCCAGAAGACATCTACTGCTAAGATGATGCCTTTATGGCAAGTCCCGGGAATACCTGTAAGAAATGAGGATAATGAGGTGGTACCGGGACCCCTAAACTATGTATATGTTCCCTTCTCTACTACTGATTTGTTGAATTGGAGGACACATTATGCCTCCTATACCAATAAGCCCCAAGAACTTACAGAATTAGTGAATACTATTATGGAAACTCACCAACCAACATGGGCAGATTGCCGCCAGCTCCTGTCCACCTTATTTACCACAGAGGAGCGGACACGAATTAGAAAAGCAGCTATTGATTGGCTGGCAGATAACCCTAGAGCACCAGGAGAAGGAGAGGACAGAATAGATAATCGGGAAGCGGCTCAGAGAGAATTCCCGAATGAAGACCCCCGATGGGATCCAAATACAGAAAGAGGATCCAGAGCCCTAGCCCGTTTTCGCCAAGGCTTTATACAAGGCCTGAAAAGGGGGGTCCAGAAAGCTATGAACCTTTCCAAAGTTACTGAAGTTACCCAAGGTATAGATGAGAGCCCAGCAGTGTTTTATGAAAGATTAACTGAAGCATATAGAATGTATACTCCCTATGATCCCGATGCACCAGGAAGTTTATGCATGGTGAATTCTGCTTTTGTAAATCAATCACAACCAGATATTAGACGTAAACTACAGAAATTAGAGGGGTTTGCGGGCATGAATGCAACTCAGTTATTGGAAGTCGCTCATAAAGTGTATGTGAATCGTGATAATGAAAAACAGAGAGAATGTGATCGAAAGATGAAAAAGAAAGCTGATTTTTTGGCTGCGGCCATAGTTGAACAGAAAAGGGGAGGTACCCCTAGTCAACGGAGCAGAGGAAGGGGGCGGGGCCGAGGAGGAAGCCAGCCCCAGCTAGGCATAAACCAATGTGCCTACTGCAAAGAGGAAGGACATTGGAGAAATGCCTGCCCACAACTTGAAGACGCCCACCAAGATGACGAAAACAGTCATCAATGGAGAGAAGAAAGATGAGGCCGTCCCCGAAATCGCGGAGGAGCCAATCGAGAGCAATACCAGCGAGAAAGAGGCGAAGCTGTGCAAGCATTGGCAGCAACAGCCTATGATGAAGATGATGTGGATTAGGACAGACCGGGCTCCGAATTTGCTTTAGGTCTCCAGGAGCCTATGGTCGGAATACAAATAGGAGACCAAGTTGTGAACTTTATGGTTGATACAGGAGCAGAACATTCAGTAGTAGACAAAAAGATAGCCCCATTTTCTACAAAAGCAGTCACCATTGTAGGAGCAACTGGTGCCAAAGCCACAAAACCTTTTCTCCAAAATCGCATATGTAGTTTAGGAGGACAGCAAATAATTCATCAATTCCTTTACATGCCTGAATGTCCAGTGCCATTACTGGGACGAGATATGTTAGCCAAGCTACAAGCCCAAATATCCTTTACTGAAAAAGGAGAAATGCAAATGACAGTAAATTCTCAAGCCAAGCCTGCAGGAATAATGCTGCTTACAGTTCCCCGAGAAGAAGAATGGAGATATTATAGTGATGAAACTGCCCAAGACACCTATTTTGAACAGACTTTGAAAAGCATTGATGCACCACCCGGAGTATGGGCAGAAGGCAGTCCTCCAGGCCTAGCCAAACATATAGCTCCAGTAATTGTAACCCTTAAGCCCAGTGCTACACCAGTACATGTCAAGCAGTACCCTCTCCCAAGAGCTGCAATTGAAGGTATCCACCGCCACTTGCAAAGATTACTAGAGCATGGCCTACTAAAAGTATATCAATCCCCATGGAACACTCCACTTTTGCCAGTGAAAAAGCCTGGAACAGATGACTACCGCCCAGTGCAAGATCTAAGAAGAGAGAATGAATCAGTAGAAACCATACATCCAGTTGTGCCAAATCCTTACACCCTTCTAGGATTGATTCCTGCCGAAGCTACCCACTTCACTGTTCTAGATTTAAAAGATGCATTCTTTTGCATAAGATTAGCCCCTGTAAGTCAGATATTATTTGCATTTGAATGGCAGGACCCCATCTCTGGAATAGGGGGCCAACTTACCTGGACACGATTACCCCAAGGATTCAAGAATTCGCCTACTATCTTTAGTGCTGCACTAAATCAAGACCTTTCAAGCTATCCAGTGGCCCTGGGGAAGAGAGTGCTTCTCCAATACGTGGATGATCTGCTGATAGCTGCTGTGTCAGAAAGTGAGTGTATACAAGCCACCAAAGACCTCTTGCAGTTACTAGATGAAGCTGGATACAAAGTTTCCAGAGCAAAAGCACAACTATGCCAAAAAGAAGTGAAATACTAGGCTTTCGTGTAACTAAAGGAAGCCGAAAGTTAGGCAGAGAAAGAAAAGAAGCAGTATGCAGAATTCCAACCCCAACTACCAGAAAGCAAGTCAGAGCTTTTTTGGGAGCAGCAGGTTATTGCCGAATCTGGATTCCCAACTTTGCTCAAATTGCCAAACCACTGTATGAAATCACAAAAGGAGAAGAAAAATCGCCACTGGAATGGGGACCTGAGCAGGATACAGCCTTCAAGACGCTAAAGGAAGAATTGATGTCATCACCAGCCCTTGGACTACCAGATGTTCACAAGCCTTTTCACTTGTTTGTACATGAAGCACAAGGAAATGCCTTAGGCATGTTGACTCAAAAATTGGGAAATTGGGAGCGACCTGTAGCATATCTATCGAAACAATTGGATACTGTGGCCAAAGGATGGCCACCTTGCCTGAGAGCAGTTGCAGCTACAGCATTATTAGTGAGTGAAGCAGACAAGCTCACACTAGGACAGAATCTACGAGTCACCGTGCCACATGCCGTCCTTGCTCTTATGGAACAGAAAGCAAATCATTGGCTCACCAATTCCCGAATGTTGAAATACCAAAGCATGTTATGTGAAAATCCACAGATACAACTGGAAGTGAGCCATGCCTTAAACCCAGCCACATTGATACCTATCAGTGAAGAACCCCCAGAACATGACTGTATAGAAGTTATGGATACCGTCTTCTCAAGCCGACCTGACCTGACAGATGTGCCCATAGAAAATCCTGACCAAATTTACTATGTAGATGGAAGTAGTCTCATCATCAATGGACGACGTTGTGCTGGATATGCAGTAGTCACTCAACATGAAGTCGTTGAGTCATCAGCCCTAGCCTCAGGCACATCAGCCCAGAAAGCAGAATTAATAGCACTTACTCGAGCACTACTGCTAGGTGCAAAACTTGTGTTAAATATATATACAGACTCTAAGTATGCCTTCACCACCCTACATGCCCATGGAGCTCTCTATAAAGAAAGAGGGCTCATTACGTCCAGAGGAAAATCAGTCAAGTACGGCCCAGAGATACTGATGTTACTTGATGCAGTATGGGCCCCAACACGTGTTGCTGTCATGCACTGTAAAGGACATCAAACAGGAAAAGGAGAGGTTGCTCGAGGAAATAGAGTTGCAGACGCCTCAGCACGACAAGCAGCCATGACAGGACAAATTTCGCCACAAGCCATGCCATTGCAGGCAGCATTGTTTCCAGTACCCTTGAACTCATGGACACCACGTTATACCACCAAAGAATTAGGTTACTACTGCAACAAAGAAGATGGAGTACTGAAAGATGGGTGGATTGAGCTGCCACCAGCAGAGGGCAGTCAACCCCCAGGACGAATAGTAATCCCTGAATTGTTATGCCCAGCTTTTGTCAAAGCTTTCCACGAAGCCACCCACTACGGAAAAAGTGCTATGGAAAAAGCACTCAGACCACATTTCTGCATTACCATGTTAGCAGCCTTATCAGCTTCAGTAGCACGTCAGTGTCTAATCTGTGCAAAAAATAATGCCAAACAAGGTCCCACACCACCACCCAGAGTTCAGTCAGGAGGTGTAAACCCCATGCACCACCTACAAATTGACTTTACTGAAATGCCAAAAGCTAATGGATATCATTACTTGTTAGTATTAGTTTGTACCTTCTCTGGGTGGGTAGAAGCCTTCCCAACCAGAACTGAAAAGGCCAGAGAAGTCACTAAAGTTTTAATGAGAGAGATTGTCCCTAGATATGGAATCCCGGCAGTAATAGGATCAGACAATGGACCCTCATTTGTTTCTCAGATTACTCAGCAATTAGCAAAAGCCCTACAGATACAGTGGAAACTTCACACTGCATACAGACCCCAGAGTTCAGGAAAAGTTGAGCGAATGAATCGTACCTTGAAAGCCCAAATGTCTAAGCTTTGTCAGGAGACACGCCTAAAGTGGCCCCAAGTACTCCCAATAGCTTTACTCAGAATACGTTCAGCTCCTGTGAAGTCAATGGGATTTTCCCCTTTTGAAGTTCTATATGGTAAACCCCCACCAATAGTGCAGGGAATTAAAGGAAGTCTAGCCCAAATTGGTTCAGAAATAACCAGGCAAGAACTCCTAGCTCTTAGTTTTGTTCTGCAGACTCTCCATACGTGGATCCAAGATCAATTGCCTATCAACTTGACAGAACCCTTGCATCCTTACCAACCTGGTACCTCGGTGTGGATCAAAGATTGGAAGAAGACACCGCTGGAACCCCATTGGAAGGGACCGTACATCGTCATCCTGTCTACCCCAACTGCAGTAAAGGTAGCAGAGATCGATTCCTGGATCCACCACAGCAGAGTCAAGCCCGCAGCTGATCCAGAGCCTGAACAGTGGACAACAGAGCAGCATCCTGATGCACCTTTGCGAGTTACTCTGAGACGGCAACCAGCAGCATAGACACTTCATCACAGTGCTGTTTTCCATGCAGCAAGAGTTTGTTTTAACAAACCTCATGTGTATGATTTACACACACCTTTGATGCTACATTGAGTCACCATATTTCAAAGCCAACTAAGACTGATAAGTTGGTTATGTGTGATAAACAACTTGAAGATCTTCAATCAACACTCAGCACCCGTTGAATTGCTTTATTAGCAAACGGGACGAAGAAAAGAACGTCGTGGTCAAGATCTGCAAGCTGAGGATTCAGAAGAACTCCAATCAACATGTATCTTTGCCTTTGTGTTGCTTTGGTTGCCTGTTTTGGAGACTTTGAACTGACTTATGCATTACCTCCATGCACTGCATGCATTACTTCCACTCGGACTGGAACGAAAGTAACTCAGACTCTGCTTTACCATTCATATTATACCTGCACTGGGAAAATAACTCGGTGTATTTATAACACCACTGAACTAAATGTCTGTACTAAAGGTAAATCTAGAGTATGCTTTAATCCGCATCAGAATCCATCCTATTACACTTTGGAAATACGGTGGAATGATGCAGATGGACCTTTGCTCAATGCTACACCCCCACTTAAAGATCCCAGTAGACCTGCTGTTTTGATTTTTGATGCTTGTGATGCCATAAACAGAGATAGTCGCTCCAAATGTGGCACTTGGGAGAAAGCATATCGTAATGATGATAAGTATATGTGCCCAGAAGGTACTACTGGATGGGGAATATGTACAGGTAAAAGAGTGTCAGCCCATGTATATAGCACTGCGCCAGTGGCAGACTACTATTGCCCAAGATGGGAATGTGTTTTCTATGCCACATGGAAAACTGGTATAAGAGAAAATAACAAGGATAATCGAGTTGCTTCTTTAACTAAGCCACATGGAAATCTTGATAAATGTAAGAAAGATGCCTGTAACCCTTTACAATTATGGATACGTAATCCTAATGTATGGAAACAAGGATACAAGTTTGGTTTACGTATTGCAGGTTCTGGATCAGATCCAGGAACCATTGTGTATATAAAATTGAATACCCAAGCCCACCGGTCATCTAAATACCATATCCATAACACTTTTTATGAAGCCATGCATGTAAATAAGTTTGAGATCCCTCATCCTTCTCAGAATTTATTCTTAGAATTAGCTGGGGCAGTAGTATCTAGTCTCAAAATCTCAGACTGTTACTTTTGTGGTGGAACACGAATAGGTGACCAATGGCCATGGGAAGCCCAAGAGTTAAATTATTCTCTGACTTACAATCAGACTGAATTACACAAGACTACCAGCGAATGGATGTTAGCACACGCAATAGTTGGACGTCTTTGTTATGCCAGAACTGGACCTCAGTTTACCCAACAGGTAGGACAGCTGGTCTGTCTCAGCCAGAAGTTTTATAATGCCACTACCAAAAAGACATTATGGTGGTCAGGAGTAAAAGAACCTGAACCACCTAATCCATTAGTAAGATTCCCCGAACTTGCTAGTTTATGGACTAATCTTGCCAAACTTCATGCCTGGCAAGCCCCACCTGGCCTATATTGGATCTGTGGAAACCGAGCATATGCCAGACTCCCTACACACTGGGGAGGAGCGTGTGTCTTAGGAACCATCAGACCTTCTTTCTTTCTCTTGCCCACAGAACATGGAGAACAATTAGGATACCCAGTATACACTACCCACAGACACAAAAGAGCACTAAGACAGAAGAGAGCACCTCTACAGATAGGTAAATGGGAGAAATGGCAGGGTGATGACTGGCCACCAGAAAGAATCATTGATTACTATGGACCTGCCACTTGGGAACAAGATGGTACATGGGGCTATAGAACCCCAGTTTATATGATTAATCGTATTATCCGCTTACAAGCAGTAGTTGAAATAATAACTAATGAAACTAGACAAGCTCTCACACTTTTAGCTAGACAGAGCACCCAAATGCGCACTGCTATATACCAGAATCGCTTAGCACTTGATTATTTGTTAGCATCTGAAGGAGGAGTATGTGGTAAGCTGAATTTAACCAATTGTTGTTTGAAAATAGATGATAAAGGTCAAGTAGTTGAAGAACTTGCTGAAGATATGCGAAAACATGCTTATGTGCCAGTACAGACTTGGCACCCACTAAGATTACCTAATTGGTTTGCTAATCTTTTCTCATGGTTAGGAGGGCTTAAGACTTTCCTTATATTAGTACTAATAATCATTGTTGTGATTTTTCTGTTGCCATGTATAATCCCATGTTGTATGCGTTCTATTCACAGTGCTATTGAAAGTACAGTAGAGAGGAAGACCGCAACTAAGATTATGGCTTTAAGACAACTTAATCCTCCTGCATATAGTCGGAATTCTCCGGCCTTAGTATAACCATTTTAAGTGATTTAATTCTCACACCTTATTAAGTAATAGGGTGAGATTAATCAAAGGGGGGAATGTGGCAGGTGAAGGCCGGTGATCCAAAGTGTCTGACATGAGCAAGCAAACCTAACTAGCTTGACCTGTAAATGAAGTCTGTAGAGAGGCCCATAGGAATTACACATCCCCCAATATGCTGCTGTAGAATTAGAATTGAACTCAGTAAAAGTATTGAATTAGCTTAGACAAGCAGAACAGATGGAAAAATACAGAAAAAATGTTTAAAACTGCTGACGGAAAGGTTACAGAGCCCTGCTTCCCTACACGTACAAACTAGTTCAATGGCCTTGAAAGGAGGAAAGTAACAAGTTGGTGAACTGGCCATTGTAATTGAGACTAGAAGGGGGGTAAGCAGGTACTGAGCCCACTCCAGGAACATAATTGGATAATCATATCAGTACCGGGACCAATAGAAGGGGTACGGGAGGTACGGGAGGTTACCGGGACCAATGAAATGTTTTACTATACCTGGAATGGAACAAGAGTCTATAAAAGTTATTGTATTGCTAGAGAACATCGCTCAGCCATTTTGAATTTGACTTGGTTTGAGACTTGTGCACAAATAAATGATTTGGACCTTCTGAACAGACTCCTGGTATCATTGGTTTGTCTGCGCTCTGCTGCTACAAACCCATATTAACGGTTAATAATTAAAGCAAAAAGAATTAAAAAGGTATGATCTTATATTCTTTTTGTCAGTGTATTTATTATTCAAATAATAAAGAAAAAATACCAAAAGTCAGCACCCGGGTTGATAAGCCTGAGCTTAAGTCACATATTTCAAGAGTCTCTATGTTGCTTCTGTGTGATATCACATCTGACGGAGCAGCTGGCCTGTATTTGCAGACGCCAGTAATTTTCAATCATTCGACAGTCATTTTTTTTCCTTTTGTAGTGATCTGGTTTAGGGTTGCTTCTTTTGTTTATGTTTTATGAAAAAAAAGAAAAAAAAGAAAGGAAAGTCACCCAGGCTAATGAACTCCACAAATTGAAAGTGATGCTCAGAATAGCTGAGAAAACAACATTGAAATCCCAGAGGTATAAAGCAGGCTAATTACCTGCAGGTGAGATCTAGGGGTCAAAAGGCAGCTACTTCCCTTCCCGATATCACTGCAAATGAAGCTCTCAGCTTCTACTGGAAAATAAAGAGAGGGGCCCTTTCAAAGGGACGCGACAAGCTGAAACCGCTCAACTTACAGCTGTATTAGCACATTATCTCCTACTTGACTTGACATTATTTTCTACTCTCTGTTACGCTCCCCAGCTAATAGTCGTTGGTAGGAGTAAGGTGCAGGTAGAATCTTTGATGACATAAATTAATTGCTAGTTTTAATACACTGAAAAATTGAAAAAATTATCTGCTTGAATGTTTACCTTATGAAACTAGTAGGACATAATGTTGTTGTGTACCAAGGTCTCAGTTTAAACTGTCGCAGCTTATATATCAAAGGGGCACTGTGTAGCTTCTTTAAATCATGCTGCTGTTCACATCAACGACCTTTTTAGTATGTACACTCTGACCATTATTATCCGTTCCTTGATTATTTTTCAATACTGTTTACATAAACTCCTTTTCAAAACTTGTGCCAAGTGATTTTCCCAAAACGTTTTCCAAATAAAAATTTTTTCCAAATTATTTTTCTCAAAATTATTTCCAGTGATCAAGAGTTAAATTCACTGTGCTTCAACTTTCATTCAAAACTTTTTCCCAGTGATCAAAAACTAAATTCACTGTGCTTCAACTTCAAAAACATATCCATCTGCAAACGGGCATATTCAAATTTCTCTACTGTTGCATAAAACCTTTTCACGTTGTTTAAGCAAAAAACATTATTACTGCAACGTATAAGAGAAAAACGTTTTTGTTGGTACTTAGCTTCAGATGTTATGCTAAATTCTGAGATAGAAGCAAAAGGTATTTTCAGCTGCAGTATGAATCCCCTAAATTCGGAGATAGAAGCAAACGGTATTTTCAGCTGCAGTATGAATCCCGACGCCGGATATCTAAGGCGCCCAAGCGTTTCACCATATCTTTCATCAGGGGATTTTTTTCAATGAATCTATATGGATCACAAAACAAACACAGCCAAAGTGCTTCATATTAAAATCTTTCTACCATGTTTCATATTTAACTTCTTTTCTATTATGTCGTTAAAAGGATTAAGAAAAAATATACCATAGAGATTTTTACCATTCTTTCATTCGCAAATTGAAACAGCTGAACTGCTAGCTGGTGCGACAAGGCGAAAAAACGCCGCGCATGCTCCTTAGAATTGTTCACTTAACTTATGGAGATTTAAAGGCTGAAAGTCCTCCTCCACACACCCATCAATCAGCGCGAGCACTTACACGCAAACTGACCAATCAAGTGAGGCATATAAACCGTGTGGACGTACTGTATTTAAAATGAATATCCAACGCTGCTCTTTATACAATAAAGTTTGTTCACGTGTCTTATTGCCCCAAGGAAAATCTACCTGATCCAAGACGAAACAGTGTAGTTGATCAAAACTATGATTAGCCTCTAGACAATGTTGAACCATTGGTGCCTCCAGCACTTTGTTGTTTACGCGGCTCCGATGCTCCATCATTCGAAACTTAAACGATCTAATAGTCTTCCCTACATACAGTAGGGAACAGGGGCATCGGACTACATACACTACGTATGTGGACAAACATGTAGTGGCTTTTCGCAGTGTATAGATTTTCTGACAGTGCTCAAATTGTGTAAGTTCCAAGGTTAAGGCACAAATGCTACACGATCCACATTTTCTATGGCCAAGAATTAACACTGCTTCATCCTTCCGACAGTCAGCTCACAGGATTGATGGACTAAGTTTCTCTTTAAAATTGGAGCATCTACTCCATACACAACGTATACGCTTCTCCTTAAGGCTCGGAAGTGTTTTCAATACTGTACTGTGTCTTTTGATGATCTTCTGAATGTCCTGACTCATAGGAGAGAACCGAGTGATCAAATTAACAGTGCTAGTATCTTTTTCTTCATTAGGTTTCCGAACTACCAGAGGTGTCAAGAGGAGCATTCTATCATTATATGTGGCTCTAGTATATGCTTTTTTTTATTATAAATGAAGGGTAACCACGTTTTAAAAAATTAGCCTTCAATTGATGAGACTTAATACGGAAATCTTTGATATCAGAGCAATTTCTGCGATACCTCAAAAATTGAGAAAATGGCAATCCTTCTTTAAGAGTTCTAGGATGGGCACTACTAAAATGTAGGAACGTATTTCTATCAGTCGGTTTGCAATAAACTGAAGTGATCCACTCGGAAAGACTACGGGTTACTTGTACATCTAAAAAAGTGATCTGATCTTGATGGTATGTCAAAGTAAATTTTAGATGGGGATCACGTAAATTGAGCCAATCAAAAAATGATTGCAAATCTGTTGCACTACCATGCCAAAGAAGAAAAATATCATCTATAATAAAAAAAGCATATACTAGAGCCACATATAATGATAGAAGGCTCCTCTTGACACCTCTGGTAGTTCGGAAACCTAATGAAGAAAAAGATACTAGCACTGTTAATTTGATCACTCGGTTCTCTCCTATGAGTCAGGACATTCAGAAGATCATCAAAAGACACAGTACAGTATTGAAAACACTTCCGAGCCTTAAGGAGAAGCGTATACGTTGTGTATGGAGTAGATGCTCCAATTTTAAAGAGAAACTTAGTCCATCAATCCTGCGAGCTGACCGTCGGAAGGATGAACCAGTGTTAACTCTTGGCCATAGAAAATGTGGATCATGTAGCATTTGTGCCTTAACCTTGGAACTTACACAATTTGAGCACTGTCAGAAAATCTATACACTGCGAAAAGCCACTACATGTTTGTCCACATACGTAGTGTATGTAGTCCGATGCCCCTGTTCCCTACTGTATGTAGGGAAGACTATTAGATCGTTTAAGTTTCGAATGATGGAGCATCGGAGCCGCGTAAACAACAAAGTGCTGGAGGCACCAATGGTTCAACATTGTCTAGAGGCTAATCATAGTTTTGATCAACTACACTGTTTCGTCTTGGATCAGGTAGATTTTCCTTGGGGCAATAAGACACGTGAACAAACTTTATTGTATAAAGAGCAGCGTTGGATATTCATTTTAAATACAGTACGTCCACACGGTTTAAATGCCTCACTTGATTGGTCAGTTTGCGTGTAAGTGCTCGCGCTGATTGATGGGTGTGTGGAGGAGGACTTTCAGCCTTTAAATCTCCATAAGTTAAGTGAACAATTCTAAGGAGCATGCGCGGCGTTTTTTTCGCCTTGTCGCACCAGCTAGCAGTTCAGCTGTTTCAATTTGCGAATGAAAGAATGGTAAAAATCTCTATGGTATATTTTTTCTTAATCCTTTTAACGACATAATAGAAAAGAAGTTAAATATGAAACATGGTAGAAAGATTTTAATATGAAGCACTTTGGCTGTGTTTGTTTTGTGATCCATATAGATTCATTGAAAAAAATCCCCTGATGAAAGATATGGTGAAACGCTTGGGCGCCTTAGATATCCGGCGTCGGGATTCATACTGCAGCTGAAAATACCGTTTGCTTCTATCTCAGAATTTAGGGGATTCATACTGCAGCTGAAAATACCTTTTGCTTCTATCTCAAAATTTAGCATAACATCTGAAGCTAAGTACCAACAAAAACCTTTTTCTCTTATACGTTGCAGTAATAATGTTTTTTGCTTAAACAACGTGAAAAAGTTCTTATGCAACAGTAGAGAAATTTGAATATGCCCGTTTGCAGATGGATATGTTTTTGAAGTTGAAGCACAGTGAATTTAGTTTTTGATCACTGGGAAAAAGTTTTGAATGAAAGTTGAAGCACAGTGAATTTAACTCTTGATCACTGGAAATAATTTTGAGAAAAATAATTTGGAAAAAAGTTTTATTTGGAAAATGTTTTGGGAAATTCACTTGGCACAAGTTTTGAAAAGGAGTTTATGTAAACAGTATTGAAAAATAATCAAGGAACGGATAATAATGGTCAGAGTGTACATACTAAAAAGGTCGTTGATGTGAACAGCAGCATGATTTAAAGAAGGTACACAGTGCCCCTTTGATATATAAGCTGCGACAGTTTAAACTGAGACCTTGGTACACAACAACATTATGTCCTATTAGATTCATAAGGTAAACATTCAAGCAGATAATTTTTTCAATTTTTCAGTAGTAGCTGCTTGATAACGCGACCAAGTTTTTGTAGTTTTAATACACTGGCAGGGTACTTCCCTCAAGCTGCTCACTCCCTGGATCACCAGCGGCCTGATAGCGGTACTGGTTCAGTGACCCATGTTTTGTAGGATATTTGGACCGTGCACCATGCATTTGACACATGCTCTCTTGCCTCTAGTCCTACATTTTGCCTGTGTTTCGGATGTCCGGTTTAAAGTCCCATCTTTTCCCTCATTCTGTCTTTTTTGCCATCACTCCCACCCGTCAGTAACAATCCGGGAATTATGAGGTACATTTTGCATAAGTGATAGCACCTACAGTAGTGGGGAGGCTCCAGCCAGATGGCTGTAGTTGGTGTGTCTGTTTGTGCATGTGCCCTCTCCTTCCCAAAGCAGCAGGTCATGGTGGGCATTAGGGAGTGTGTGTGTGTGTGTGTGTGTGTCCGTGTGATGGGAGCTTCCCATCCCTACACTTTAGCACCCTCTTTTCTGCACTCTCTTTCCTTCCATTCACCCAGCTGTGCACTCTCCCCCTCCCCTCCCAGCCAACTTTGCACTCTCTCCCTTCCCTGACTTTCAGTCTCAAATCTCAGTCCCTCCTTTAACCCTTCCCTTTCCCAATGTTCTGCCCATTTTCTCCCTCCCTCCCCTCTAGCCCCACCCATTCTCCTATGCTTTCCCTGCCTTCCTCTTCTAATTCTGCCCCTTCCCAGCTCTCATACAGCCAAGCTATAGACATGCTCTTCAGCCTGGTGGGACGATGGGATCCAGGGACTCCTGTTAGCAATTTCTAGCCACTGCTCTGCTCTTCACACTGGCAGGATCCTGGAACTCCCACCGGCAATTTCTGGCTACAAACTGTTCTTCATGCTGGTGGGACCATAACTCCTGCCAGCTCTTCAACCTGCCACTTTGGGAGGGAAAGGGGCGTCTGTTCGAGGTGGAGGAGAGTAACCCATGCATCGGTGGTGATGGCGAACCACCGGTCGGTGTAAAATACCAGATGTCCCTTGTATGCTCCCACCAGTCTAAAGCTCCCATCAGGTTCCACTAGAGGCGTAGTCTGGGGCTTGGGGGTCTTAGGCCTATGTGAGCCCTGCTGGCCCTGTGGTGAGCTGAGAAGGCTGAGTATTGTGGGTAGTTTCCTTAAGGCCTTCCTCTTCAGGTATAGGGGCTTTTTATGCAAGGCCTTCCTTCGGGAAGGGTCAGCAGTCTTTTTGGAGAGCCTGGTCCTGGTCATGAACTTAGTCTCCAGTTCAGTGGCCTTGTCTGTCATGGGCTTGCCAAAGAGGTTCTCTCCCAGCAAGGGACATTGACCAACTTGTCCTGCATCCATTGCTCCAAGTCAGAAGACTGTAGCCAGGACTGGTGGCAGGCACTAATGCCCACTGTGGCTACTCTAGCCACTGACTTGAGGCTACCCAAGTCATAAATTTGGAGCACTCTTTGACTGTGGAGGTCAGGATCCGGAACCATTGAAGAGGTTCCTCGAAGAGATCAGCCAAGAACCCGGCGAGTTCCCTCGCTATGTCTTGCAAGTACATGCCCATGTGCAACTGGTAGGCCTGGATCTAGCTGATAAGCATTGAGCCCTGGAAGCATTTCCTGCCCAGGGCATCCATTGCACGGATCTCCCTACCCAGGGGCACCGAGGAATGCATTTCTGGCTCTTGAGCCTACGCATGGCTGACTCCACCACCATGGAGTTGTGATGCAGTTGAGCTTTTTGGAAGCAATGGGTCCAGCAGGATCAGTACATTGAGTCCAGTCATCTGCTCACAATGGGCACCGAGGCTGGAGTCTCCCACATAAGGAAGAGCAGCTATTCCAGGATGGGGAGAATGAGCACTGTGAGTGCATCCTTAGGGGAAGCCTTATACTGGAGAATCTCAAGCTCCTTCGCCCAAGGTTCCTCCTCGGACTTGATAGTAAAAGCAAGGGCCTTTGTCATATCCCAGATGAAGTCCAGAAAGGCCAGGTCCTCTTGTGGGGACTGGCAACGGGCTTTGGGAGGGAAGGGTGAGAGGGTATATCCCTGTGGAGTTCAGTGTTTGGGGGCTCGTTATTTTTAGTCTCCCATTCTGACCCAGGGTCGGAGGAGAACTCAAGGGTACTCTGGGCCTCAGGCTCGCACCCCAACCTGGATGACTCCAGGCCCCTGACATCCCTGCTCTCCAATTTGATTGCGCTGTGTGGGGAAGTCCTCGGCCCTGAGCGGGACCAAGACTGGTGCTAAGATGTATCTCGAAACTGGTGGCGTATCTCAAGGCCGGTGGTGCTCGAGGATCATCTCCACCTCTGGGGACTCCCTTGTTATGGAGGCATCAATGGTCAGGAGTGATGACCCGGAGGAACCGAGTATCAGAGCCCGCTGTTGGACCATGAATGCAGACAAGTTGCGTTCTAAGGCTGCCATCCTGGCCTCAAGGCCAGAAGGCTAAAAACATAAGATTTATTTTATTTATTTATTTAAAAGGATTGCTATACCGTCTTATCCTTAAATCAAAGAGGTTTACACTTAAAATGCAAACGTGTTACATTGAGTGAGGGTGGAAGCATGCAGTGCGATTTTACAATCTGGTTAGGTAGGTAATATAGTGGAATAACTATGTACAAGATGCGCTATATACAGAATGAGCTGTATACAATGGTGACATATTGATTCATTTGATAGGGTAGGTGAGGATGTGGGACAGGGTGGGGAGGGAGGAGGGGAAGTGTATGGAGGAGGAACAAGGGAGAACAGCAATTACGACGGAGAAGGTTGAGTTCTGTGGTCGGGTCATGTGATGTCACCGAAGTATTCTACATAGAATGTGGTTTTAAGGAATTTTCTAAAATCCTTAATGTCCACAGTGGATCTTAGGCTGTCCGGGAGCGAGTTCCATAGGGTGGGAGCAGCAAGAGATATTACTCTCCACGATATAGATATGCCACACTGGGTCAGACCAAGATCCATCAAGCCCAGTATCCTGTTTCCAACAGTGGCCAATCTAGGTCACAAGTACCTAGCAGTTTCCCCAAAAGACACAGGTTCCACAATGTTTGTATTGGGGCAAGCAGTGAATATTCTGGGTCCACTTTAATAATGGTTAATGCACCTTTCCTCCAGGAACTTGTCCAAGCCTTTTTTAAACCCGGTTACACTAACAGCTTTTACTACATCCTCTAAGTAACAAATTCCAGAGTTTTGTTTTGTTTTGTTTTTTTGTTTTGTTTTTTTCTATTTATAAATTTTTACAATAAATCCAAGCAAAAGAACTTGAATGGAAATAAGGATACAGAAAGCAAACAAGGTTAGAAATTGCATCCACCCTAATATAGGAAAAACAAAACAGGCAATATGACATTTCTGTTCCTTCTACAGCCCACAAATAAAGGGGGGACATCCAACTAAGATATAAATAAACCAATAATTGAAGGAAATCAAGCTGGAGGGAGACAGTCAGGAAATAACTATGCAGTAGAACCTATACTGCCTCAGAGAGGCGGCGGGCATTTATGAAAGCAAGCAACTGAGATGAATCGTAGAAAACATATGTTACTGAATTCAATTTGACCTTACATTTAGAAGGAAACTTGAGAAAAAACTGACCCCCCAATAACAATATGCCTTGACGTAAAAGCAAAAACTCTCGCCTACGTTTCTGGGTTTCCCTAGAAAAATCAGGGAAAACCCGAACAGTTAAACCAAGAAATACCACATCCCGTTTGCGAAAAAACATTTTAAGAAACCAATCCCTGTCAGAATTCAATGCAAAAGTTACAATTAACGTAGCAGGAGTGGCTGTATCAGTTAAAGAAGCTTCTAACATAGCGGATACATTCAAAGAATCAGCCACATCTACTCCGGGTATAGTACCACCACCCTCCATTGTTTTCCTAGTAGACAGGTAATATGCCTTAACTATGGGTGGATGCGACTCCACCGGAACCCCCAATACATCAGTCATATACTTTTTAAACATTTCTTTCGAACCGAAATGTTGGAAAATATGTCTCGATACTCTAATCTTCGTTTGGTTAATTTCCCTAAGGCCCAGTCTGTCGGTTCGAAAGAAATGTTCCAGAGTTTGATTACACGTTGAGTGAAAAAAATATTTTCTCTTATTAGTCTTCAATAGGTTACCCTGTAGCTTCATTGGATGCCCCCCAGTTTTTCTATATTTTTATGGTGTAAACAATCGATCTACATTTACCCGTTCCACTCCGTTCATTAATTTATAGACTTCTATCATATCTCCCCTCAGCCGTCTCTTTTCCAGGTTAAAGAGGCCTATCCTTTTTAGCCTCTCTTCATAGGAGTAGCCTTCCATCCCCTTTATCATTTTGGTGGCTCTTCTCTGAACCTTTTCTAATAATGCTATATCCTTTTTAAGATATGGCAACCAACACTGCACACAATATTCAAGGTGCGGTCGCACCATGGAACAATACAGCGGCATTATAATATCCTTTGTTTTATTCTCCATTCCTTTCCTTATGATACCTAGCATTCTATTTGTTCTCTTGGCCGCCGCTGCACACTGGGCCAAGGGTTTTAACATGTTATCCACGATGACGCCTAAATCTTTTTCCTGAGTGGTGGTTCCTAATGTGGAACCTTGCATTGTGTAACCATAGTTTGGGTTTTTCTTCCCTAGGTGCATAACCTTGCACTTGTCCACATTAAATTTCATCTGCCATTTGGATGCCCAGTCTTCCAATTTATCAAGATCCTCTTGCAATTGTCCACAATCCTCTTGGTTTTTAACAGCTTTAAATAGTTTGGTGTCATTTGCAAATTTGATACATGGTTCTGCTGTCACTGGCGCAGGCACCGAGGACCTTGGGCCTGGCACTGGCACTGTTCAGGGGGCATCCTTGACGAGGATGGCTTTGGAGGACTGAGGCCGATCCCTGGATGTCAATGGCATTTTCTCCCAACAGGGTAGCTTCGAGGACCACTTCCGGCCATCACTCTTGGTCTCATGTCAAAGGCTCCAAGGCTGAGGGCCATGGGACTTCCTCACAGTCCCGGACTCACCACCCGATGAGACCAGCAATGACATCCAGCTCTTCGAGGGGTGTCTCTCTCTGAGGGAGCCAATGCCTTGTGACCTCGAGGCTACAAGGGAACATGATCACCATGCAAGGCTGAGGCCTTGAGGGCGCTGGTCCCATGGATGACTCCAGGGCTGAGTCGATCTTATGAAAAATTGACTCGGGCTGCTTCTTAAGGCCTCAGAGGGCCTTGGAGGTCATCTTCTGGCAGAGACCACACTAAGGCATCATGATCTGGCCCAAGGCACCAAAGGCAACAATCATGCAGATCTGTGCATGACATATTGTGTACACAATGGTCACAAGGCTTGAAGCCACTGATCGAGGCTATGGCAGGGAAAACAGCCCCTGTGAGGTCAAACTCTCTTGACCCAGCCAGAAAGGGAGCAAAAATCCATGCACCAAGAAAAAACCCTAAGAAAAAAAAGGAAAAAAGGGAACCCAAGAAAAACCATGATGCCAAGGCAAGAGGCGTGAAGGGCACTGTACACAACCGGAGAAGGAATCGATTCGAGAACCAATGAAAAAAGAGATTAAAAATTCAACTTTTTCTGGGGGGAACAGACACATGTCCAATGGGCTCTGCAGATAAAAGAAGACTGAGGCAAGATGGCATCCTTAGATTGGAAGAGGACCACACATGTGTAGTGCATCTCCCAAAGGCTTTCTTTGAAAGCTGGGGAGAGGTTACCACATGGGCTCTATCGGCACTGATATCACCCAAATGTGACTTCCTGCTGGTTTCCAGAGAATGCATGATAACCCTCCTAAGTTGTAGCCACTCACCCCAGACCATAAATGCCACTAGCACTGGAAACAGTTCCAGGAAGGCAATATTTTTGCAACAGCCCTTCACTCATCAACTCTCCAGCCAGAATTCCGCTTACTATGTCCCATTGAAATACACACCGAAACACAAGCCACCTGATGCAACATCAAATAGCTCCAGATCTTGATTGGTCATAGGGGGGAGGGCTTGCCACATGCACACCCCAATAAAAGTCTTCAAAAAGGGCTTCAAAACCTCCAAGTCTGCTCTCACCTACCAGTTCAATTGGATCAACTGATGCTTATTCTCCAGTTCTTTAGTTAACAATGCCGGCCATTGCATAAGGAAATTCACCATGCGAATAAACCTGGCAGGCAAAATTAAAGTGACCCAGTATCTGTATTTGACCTAACATTAGCTTCGGCCATGCTGCCACCTACTGTATTAAGTGAATTAGCTTCTGAACTTTATCTCTTGGCAACCGAGACTCTACCTTTATGAATCCAATTCAATGCCTAGAAAAGTCAGCAATGTGCATGGGCCCGCTGCCTTCTCTACTGTCAGCGGGAGTCCAAGAACTGTAACTAATATCTGGACACCATTCTAACGCATTCTCCTGTACCCACCAGCTCCGCAAATAAAAACTCATGCAAGTATTGCACTGCCCAATGTACAAAACATTCACAAGCCACTTAGCAGCCCATCACTCCCTTGGATTTTTCCAGCCTACATGCATGACCCTGCATTTTTTAGCATTAAATCTCAGCTGCCACATTTTTGACCGTTCTTCAAGCTTAGCAAGATCCCTCCTTCCTGGGTGTCTACTCTATTGCAGATTTTGGTATCATCTGCAAAGTGGCAAACCTTACTCGAAAGCCCTTCAACGATATCATTCATCCATTCCTGGGGTCAGGGCTCCGCCCCGGTCGTCTCCTGACTCATCTCTTCATCCAGATTGGCTCTGCTGCTGCTGTCCTGATCCTGTTGTGCTAACCCGCAGTCCTCTTTCTAGGGTGCTCAGGCATAACCTGTAGTCTGGCAGATGTAGCCCTACCTCTCTCCCTCCTACGCTCTGGTCTGGCAGCCTTTGACTTGCCTCTTTCCTCCACTTCTTCCTCCATAATCTGGCGGGCCTTTTGGGGACCTGTTTGGGAGGTCCCCACTCTTGTGCCCTGCCTCTGTTCCACACACCCCCTCCTCCGTATTTGGGTGCCATACATCCCTGCAAACACTGCCTCTTAGCTGCATTGGTATGGTCTGCGGCTCTTCCCTTCTGCACCTGAAGCTGTCCCCCCCCCCCCCCTGCAGTCCTCTTAACCCCCAACAGGTCTTTGCATATCTCCTGGCCCGGTAGGTATGCTGCTGCATCCCCTGTACTGCTCAACATCCTACTCCAGCTCTGCTACTGCTTTTAAGGTCTAGCCTCAGCAAAAACCCAATAGCACTAGGACCACACAGGAATCCTCTGGCCTCAGTCGCCTACTTTCCGTTGTTCTACACTCACTGCTGCGGCTACTGCTGAATGGCACTCCAGCCCATGGCTTCCTCTCCTCTTGGCCTCGATCTCACTCCAGAACCCTGCACCTGGAACCTGGTAGGCATCCCACTCCGTTTCTGGCCCGCTCTTCCTTGGCTGGTCTCAAGCTGATGTACTACCGACAATCACGCCTTTAGAACACGGCCTACTGTAGCCCTCATGGCCTGCCTCGGCCTGGCCCTGTCCTCCAGCAATGGCCAATTCTTCCTCCTTTCCTTCCCCTAAAGTCCTGCGCTTACCTTTCCTGCCCTAGCCTTACTTCCTCTTCTTCTTGACCCCCCTTTTCTCCCAAGAGGGTTTGAATGGCGGACTGAGATGCGTTTTGTGCCCACTCCCCAGCCTTCTGGTGGAGAAGGGCCTCACTAATACAGGTTTCATAGTATTTCCACATGTGTTTATGCACACAAATCACAGTATTTAGTGGTTTACATGCATAAGTGACCACTTATGCATGTAAAGTAGTCAGTCAGTATTCTCAAAGTACGAGTGTCAGACAGACAGCATGTACTTTCACTAGGGGTGCGCACAAGGGCTGAGTTTAAGCAGAGAGCAAATTGCCATAAATCATAAAACACTACGAGGGGTATAATTTATGCACATCCATTTACAGCTGCCATTGGGCTAGCTTAAGTGCTTGTGCCTAGATTTAACACGCGCTTTTGACATTTATGCCTCTATTTATAAAGAACATATACACATACTTTACTTTATCAAATAAGCATGATTGATGTGCGCAAAAATGCATCTTAACTTTATAAATTTACCCTCATTGCGTTCAAACCCTCCACAGTAAGCATAGGGTGTGTTCCAGGTACTTGGGAAGAGGCAGTGGTGGCACTAACAGGAACTAATAAGGCCACATGCAGGACCAGCCCAAGGGTTTCTGCTGCTCTAGGCAGAAGCCCCAGCCATGCCGCCCCCCCGAGCCAAGCTACTGCCGGTTCCAGCAGGGGGGTCGTGGCTTGGCTCAGCGGCAGGCCATGTGCATCAGCACACATGGCCTGCCGCTTCTGACCCCTCTCGACATAACTTTGGGGGGGTCAGAATTGGCAGGTCATGTGTGCCGAAGCACATGACCTGCCGCCGAGCGTAGCCGCCCCCCCTGCCATCACAATCATCGGTAACAGGGGGCGACAGCACAGCATGGTTCAGCACAGGGAGAAGGGTGGCACAGCTCAGCATGAGGGGGGGGGGATGCGGCACACCTTGTGTGCTGAAGCACATAGCCTGCCACCCACAGAGATCCACACCACCCTATGCGGCCACCTAGTGGACGGACCAGCCCTGATTACATGTCAACAACACGGTTATTAACATGGAATGTAGTTAGCTGCAGCTCTGGAGGTGTAGTTAACTGTTCTGCATTAGCAATTGCAGCACATTAACGACACCTACAGTACATTAAGTACAAGATACATTACCTGCCCCCTCTCTACCCCCCTATTATGAATTTACACTTTGGGTGTATTAACATGGCAGTTAGCCCTTGCCGTTAATATATGCTGCATAAACTGTTTTTGAAAATCTGTGTTAACCATGGCCGGCCCAAGTGTATCTAGCACTCTAGGTGACCCACTGACCATTCACCTCTGCCTTGCATCTAGCATCTCCCCTTCCCATGATACTCTGGCTTTCACATGAAATGCAATACCTTTTATTTATAAACATTTCATATGGATCATGTGCTAGAGGAGCTTTGGAGACCACGTTGGTCCTTTGCAATGCACAAATTACTAGATGTTGACTTCCGAGAGCAATAATAAAGTTAAAACAGATTCCAGATAAAGTCGGCGCAATGACAGCCAGAGCGCGGACGTTTTGGTTATTTTTAACCTGAAGCAGCAAAATGGAGACAAACTCAGGTTTAATACTGATGTGATTTATGGCACACTCTACTTCATTTTCATATATTTTGGTCCAAGGGACTTTACTCTAGCTGTCACAAAATGTGAAATTCCAAACCTTGAAGAAGAATGTAACAATATAAGCAGCAAAATAAAATTCAGGTGCAGGACCCATGCTTGCTACTGTATGTTACTAATTTACTAACATTTGATTACTCGCTCTTGCAGAAAACCAGAGTGGATTACAATAAAAACAGAGTCAATACTTGACCCAATACAAGCATTGTGGAACCTGTCTCTTTTGGGGAAACTGCTAGGTACATATGACCTAGATTGGCCACTGTTGGAAACAGGATACTGGGCTTGATTGACCTTATCTCTGACCCAGTATGGCATATCTTATGTTCTTAGAGTAAGAATAGTACAATCATCTGTTACATGGATCCTAGTTTATTTCAGCTGGGTTTTAATTTCCCATGTTTTGGTTTTATACATTGTGTTGGAATTTGTGTCTGGACTTTATCTATGTATATGATGCCTTATAAAATCACCTCCAATGCATCTTTGGCTGCTAACATGTTAAGGGGACTTTTTTAGACGCCTTATTCGTGATTTCCATGTGTAAAATCAGACAATTACATGTGGAAATGGCAATTTTAGAAAGGGCTGAATTTATACACGGATACGCTTACTATGTAGAAATGGCAAAGGAGCATGTCTGGGCGTAGTCTAGCACTTAAACAAAAGCCTACACATGTATTCCGCATTTCATATAGGGAATACACACGTATGATCAAAATTGTAAACATCGGGATTCCCATTTGCTCCCTGGCACGTTTAGGTTATACGAAAGAGCTCAGTTCAGCCGGCCCTTTACAGGCGGGATGAAGGGAGTTATCCTCTTTAATACCCTCTTCTTTGGTAGCTGCTGTATACAGTTAAGTTGTAAAATCCTCACGCATGATTTTTCCTGTGTGCGCCTTTGCACAACGGCTCCTCCTCAAGTCACTCCTGCACCTCCATATTCAGCATTTTAGAAAAGGCTCCACATCGAACACAGCCTTTTCTAAAGTGCCGCTGGCACTACAAACGTCACAACCTCGACTTCTAAATTCCGATCTCCACGTCTTTACTAAACTGTGCCTATAAGTGCAGAACCATAATAGGCTATTTGCAAAATAGCAACAAACGTTTTCTGTGAGAACGCATATGCAAATAAGTCTGGTTAGAAAAATAGCTCACACAGGTTTTTCTATAGGAAATTTCTGAAAAAAATTACCAATTGTTTTTGTGAAATTCGGTCCATGAAGCCAATTTTGCACATAATTTTCCATATGCAAATAGTTAATGAGCTGCTTTGCATGATTTTGCATTGGAGTAGCTCATTAATTAGTATCTTAAATAGAATTTTCAATGCAGAAGACTACATGTGAAATTTTTTTCAGTGCAAGATAAAATAGTGCAACGATTGAAGATAACTTACACTTTTCTTTATTTTAGCAAACAAAACACTATTTGTAAAAATTTTTGCTTGCTAGGATGCTGGCCTCTTAGTAAGCCCTCTGCGACAGGGATCTTCCTTCAAATCTAAATCGAGGAAGGCTTCGTTCTTTTCTTATGCAGCTCTCATTGATAGAAAGACAGTGCACTCTCAGTGGGGCTGCATTTTTGCTCCGATTTCACCATGAGTACACTGCATTTCTGTCCTCATGGCTAAGGGTTTAGTGATTCTTCTCATTATAGGTTTTAAATTTCAGAGTAGTGTTAACTTGGCTGATTTATTTCACACCTGGATGAAACTTTCCATCTAGTTGACAAGATTTTTAGGTTACTAGGACAGATGCCAGCTTTATTTCCATTTGTACTTTAAACATTTTCTATTTATTAATCATGAGTTCAAATGCATTCATTGTAAGAGAATTTTAAAAGAAACATTTACAAACTGTTCAGTATCCTAAAAGTAGAAGACAAAAACAAAACCTCTCAATTAAAAAAAAAAATGTAAAAAATAGACAAAATGCTATATACAAGGGGTGTCCGATATTAAAGGTACAGGCCAAAATTACACTAACATTTGTATTTAAAGAAATTATTCAATACAGTCCACCAAAAACTACATACTTTTGTTTACTTCTCCACATAATCACTGTAAACAATGAGACATTTATCCCAGCGTTTGAACATCCCTTCATGGTACAGTTGCGTGTCAAGTTGCTTGAAGTAGTCCATAATGGTGTCTTGCAATTCCTCCTAATCCGCAAAGCGTTTCCCCGCCAAGAATTTCTTGAAAGGTCCGAATAAATGAAAATCCGAAGGGGCTAAGTCATTTCAGCAATTTCACAAACTTTAATGCAACAATCCTCCCTAATCAGATGTTTGACAATTGTGCAGGTGTCATCCGTGGGTGAGGTCCTTGGTCTGCCTCTTTTCTTTTCCGGATCATCATTCAACTCCATTCAGCCATCTTTAAACTTGTTACACCAGACGCTGACTTCTTTTAGGCTTAAAATGTTCGGGCCATACACGCCCTCTAATCTGCGATGAATTTCGCTCTGATTAACTCCTTTGGCTTGTAAAAATCTGATAACTCCACACTCCTCAAACTTCGAATACTCTGCGATTACACACACCATGTATGTTTGCTTCCCCAAAACTACTCGTAATTTGAGTATTTAACAAAACAACGCTACAGACTCTCCTACTATCAGTACAAATAGTCCTGCATATGACGGCACTATTGCACATGCGGAGTCAGTATGATTGCCACCTGTACCTTAAATATCGGACACCCCTCATATATTCCAAATCCTCATATCAGAGGGAACCACAAGAGAACAATAACCAAGACAAAAAAATAAAACCATAAAATTGTATATACTAGTAAGCTATAAAACTAAACATGAACTCAAGTTATTATGTGGTTTCAGTTAGTAAAAGAACTAGAAACAGAGAGAACTTTGCATGCAAGTGAGTGCTGAGCTGCTAGTAGGCTTGTCCTTGAGAACGCTTTGAATGATCTGATTCCAGGAAAATAAATTATGACTTTGATATTTCCCCATGCATTTAACAAGATGTATATGAAAAATTCTGCTCCTACGATTATAAGTTGCAGTTGTAATTCAAGAAACCTTCGCCTAACAAGAGATATCAAGGAAAAGAGAATTTCTAGTTTTACAAGCAGACATAGGGTCAAGTCTTTATCCAGGTCAAGTACAAACAATGACAGCAAGGTTGCTTTATCACCCTCTCCTGGGAAACTTCCAGCAAGGCAAACATCACGGAAATCCTTGACAGTCAAAATATGTTTGCCCCCACCTTTCCTCCCCGCACACTTAATTAATGTTTTGAAAAAGGAATACCACAAACCCTGGACACTGGGAATGTGTCATTATGTGTGGTTTTAAGACTATCCAGCACTTATATTCTCAACGTATCCTATGGTGAGGTCATCTTAGATTGAGGAAAATTAATAAACCAGGCAGAAGGGATGTTCCTCCTAGCTCTACAAATAGCAGCAATATCTGGCTACTATTCATAGAGCTAAGTGGGTTAATTTAGGCCAGAAAAGAAGCTATCTTAAATTAAACACTCGGCATTACGAGAACTGAATATTGCTGTTATATCTATAGCTATTGACAGCGAGCGCTCGCCACGTATATTCAGTGGTACCGTTTACCTGTATAAAGGTGCTGAAGATATAATTTTTTAAAGCCAAGACCAGCATTTTTAAAAAAAGCATACTCGTCATTACAGCATATTGGGATTGAAATGTGACCTCTGTGCCAATAGAACTATCTCACTCATATTGAACAATGCACCTCGACAAGGTGTCTGCACTTGCAGACGTGGACTCACATTGACAACCAAAATTGACAGGCCTCATTCTCAGATGGTTCACTGGTTCCTCCTCTAGCTACAAGATGTCTGTCAGTCTTATTCTTGACATGTAGCTTTCCTCAAAGACTCTATCACTTTATCTCTGGGAGCAGTGTAATTGTATTGGATGGCCGCAGGAATTCCTTTGACACACTCTCACAGCAACTTAAAAATGTTCACTGAGAAGGAGCGATTTCATACAAGCAGGAGCGCTCTACAGTTGGCCATTGTGATATAGAGATGTGTAACTGGGAAAACGTCTATCTGGTCTTTTTCTAAAGTCATCTAATATGTTATTATCTAAGGTGTAAATGAAGTTGAGCATAAGTCATACTAGTCTGCTTATAAATGAACATAAATAACACACATGCTGCTGATAAGAGCTATTGAATGAGCTAATTTGCTATATTTGTAGATTTGTCTTCAAGAGTTAAACTCCCTCCATCCTAGACTTTATTTTATTTTTGTTTATTTGTGCTTATGTACCGCTTTTTGTGAATCAAAGCGGTTTGCAAGGAACTTAAAATTTTGAGGCATACATTCAACAAAGTTTGATATAGTGCATTTAACAATATTAACAAAACTAACAAATTTAACACATTATACAGGGAACATTGGTAAGAAGGAGTTATGAGGATTGAAGGAAACAACTTGATCTCGCATTCTGCTGCGTTCTGTTATAAACTATATACAAGGAATGAAGTAAGATCATATCTAGGGAGTGAAATATGAACTTTTGATTACAATGATCTTAATAATTATTGTGATATGTGACTAATAATTTTGGCGGGGAGTTGAATTTGTTTGGAATTTATTGGCATTACAACTAGCCTTTTATTACATTATTATTAAGTAATTATTTCCCCAAAATGTTCCTTGAACAAATATGTTTTTAGTAGTTTGCGGAAAGTATTTGGGTCCTTAGAGTCTTTTAAGTCTTCAGGCAGTGAATTCCACAAGTGTGCGGCGTAGAGGGAGAAGGCTCTCTTTGATGTAGAGGACTTGCATATCCTGAATTCGGTGGGTACCACAAGTGAGCTTTTATTTCTGTTTCTCCATGGTCTGTTTCCGGGGTGGTTAGAATAAGCGTCTTCAGGCAATTGGGTGTTTCTGATTGGAGGGCTTTGAATATTGTGTGAATAGCCTTGAATTTTATTCTGCTTTCTATTGGTAACCAGCGGAGATGCTTTAATATTGGGGCAATGTGATTTTTGATTGGGGCTTGTCTAATTACTCTAGCCGCTGTATTTTGTGCTAGTTGAAGTCGGCGGATGACTTGTATTGGGAGACCTATTAGTAATGCATTGCAGAAATCTAAGTGCGGGAAGATCATTGCCTGGACTGCTGTTCTGAAGTCACTTGTGGAGAAGTCAGGTCTTAAATGTTGAAGCATTTTTAGCTTTGAGTAGATGGACTTGGTTATGTTGCTCACATATTTGGAGAAACTGAGTTGGTGATCTAGCATGACTCCCAAGTATCTCACCTCTTTTTTAACTTGGATGCTTGCGTCTTTTATCTTGATTGATTCTGGTGGCGTGAAGGAGTTGTCTTTTGTTATAAATAATTTTTCTGTCATTTTATAATTTACTTGAAGGTTGTGGTCCCCCAACCAAGTTATGATGTAGTTGAAGCGTTCCTCTATTTTTTCCAGTGATGGTTGTTTGATGTTGATTTGGGTGCATAACATAATATCATCAGCATACAAGTGATAATAGATGCCGTGACCCTTGATTATGCTGCAAATAGGCTGGATGTATGGGTTAAAAAGAAGCACTGATAACGCAGAACCTTGGGGTATGCCTATCATTTGGTGGAGTGGGTTTGACATGATATTGCCCATTTTTACTTGGATGGATCGGTTTGATAGGTAGGACTTAAACCATTGCAAAACTTTGTCTTTAAGTTTGATTTCTTGTAGTCTGACTATGAGACAATCATGAATCATGATTATCATGCTGCTGTAATATCCAAGAATATTAAGATGAAACCGGAGTTAGGGGTTTCAATTCCTTTTAGAAGCTTGTCTGTTAATGTCAAGAGGAGGGTTTCTGCTCCATGTCCAGTTCTAAATCCGTGTTGTTGGGGATCAAGCGGGGCGAAGCTGTCTATGGTGGCTTTGTAGTTGGAGCTGATCTGCTTTTTCTAGGATTTTTGTCATAAATGGTAGACTTGATATTGATCTGTAAGAGCTTGGTGTAGATTTGTCCAGGTCCTTACCTTTAAAGATGGGGCAGACAGAGGCACTTAATTCTTCTGGAATATAGCCTTGCTCTAGGGAGGAATTGATTAGATTCATCATATGTGGGGCCAGCCGGTTGCGAGACAATCGTATCCATGTGGCTGGACAAGGGTCAAGTGCTGATGTTGTAGTGTTTAAAGATTTGATTATTTCATCCAGCTGCCTTTCTTGATGTGGTGCAACTCTAGAAAGCCAGTCATCAAGGTATATAGTCCAATAAAAAGCTTTCACCGTCACCCTGTTTGCTTAGGCTTTTTTTGACATGTTGAGAAGACAAAAACTTTAGGGGAGCATATCCAAAATGATTAACGCACTTAAAAGACCTGCTAATCATGTTAACCACGGTGAGCGGGCTATTTGACGTCACTTAGCCATTTTTGTGCTGCTGACTCTCCCCTCCTAAACCTGCTGCATGCCCTAATGCTAAGGACATTACATTTACAGCTCGGTAGTCCACGGTGTTGTCTAAACAGTGCTGTGCTCAATCAATGGATAATTTGAAACCATCTAAATTAGATGTTTCAAATTACATGCTGCTCATCCCACCACAATTTGGTCTCAAATATGTATTGATATTTTTCTTAAATTAATTTCTACATGGTAAAACATTTCATCAGTACAGAATGTGCAACTATAGGCCCTTATTTACGAAGCTGCATTATGGCAAGAGCACTTATTATTTGCCACTGATGTGCATTATTTACCAATAATGCTGCTTAAAGCAAGATTCTTTACTGCAATGCACATTAAATAATAATGAGCCTTGAAATAAATACTGTATATGGAGCCAAATACTTTCTTATTGACAGCCTGACCCCAAGTAGTAGTACTATGACACCACCACTAGGGGCGTGTGGCCACCATTTTTCAAGCTGCAACCGTCAGGGCAGAAGAAACCGCGGATAATTTCTGCACCCTACTACTCACCAAGAATTCAACAGTATGTGCCCAGGTTAGGATTAGGGTGGGGCTGGGGAGACTCTTGATTTAAAGAAAGGAATCAAAGATGGAGGGGCTATTTTTAGCATCGTGGGTCAGCACTTTAAAATATACTGGGCCCGACTTGGGATAAGATTGCGGAGAGGCTGATGGGAAAGGTTTGCCTCTTTGCAGATGATACCAAAATTGAACAGGTTTGACACACTTAGAAAGTGCAGAAAACATGAGGAGGGATTTAGTGAAGCTTGATGAATGATCTAGAGTTTGCAACTAAGCTTTAATGCTAAGCAATGCTGGGTTGTGCATTTGGGCTTCAAAATCTGAGGGAAAACTGTATGAACCAGATATCATCAGAGTGATAGTCATTTCCAGCCCATGAGGGGCAAAAATGGGCTGGACTTTCAAGCTACTGCTAATAAATATGCATGAAAGAGGTTGGCATACCATGGAGAAGTGATGAAGTAAAATCACTCTCATACATATTGATTGGACCTGTCCTAAAACCCCAATGTGTTTGCAGAAGTATAGGGCAGGCAGTAATGAAAAAGTCCATTTCTGCAGGTAAAATAACATTTTACTCCCATGACTGCAGTTATCTTGTTGCTGTTCTCATAATCCTTCTGCCAAGGACCTCTTTGGCCTCCTCCTGCATCACTCTCCCTCTTTCTTCTCCCCCTCCATTTCCTCATTCTCCTCTCTCTTCTCCCTCCCCCCCCCTGCTTTTTAGCCTTCTCCTCTCTCCAACTTTCTCTTTCTTGCTCTTTTCTTTGCCACCCCCTCTTTCCTTTCTTCTGTTCTACTCCTCAACCAACAGCTGCTGCTCTAGCAGCCATATCTCCTGCGTCCTGAAACCCTCAAAGCATCCTCTTAGCTGAGCCCACAACACAGCTTGCAAACTAAAAGGTTAATACCAGGCCCAAGGCAGATGTTACATTTTTGGCCTTAGTGAGCACACGCTGAGTAGCAGGTGGAAGAAAGCCTATCACATTAATTAGTATGCTCCTACTAAATCCTCATTTGTGTCTGTTTTTGTCTGGCCTGCCTTCAGTTCTGTGCATGTACATGCTAATTATGGGGCCACAAAAAACACGTCCTATCTCGCTGAGACTCAGGAACCACACAAGGGCGAGAAGGTAGAAAGTCCTTTATTAATAAAACTACTACATGACCGCGTTTCGGCGTAGCCTTCGTCAGAGGGCAACTGTCAATAAAGGCCCATAACTTAAGCTGAATGAAGAATCCTGTTAAAGTGCAAGCCGCTCTGGAGTGCATTGCATCTATGGCATCCAGCGGATTGTGTCAACGTTTAAGTTATTGGCCTTCATTGACAGTTGCCCCCCTGATGAAGGCTACACTGAAATGCAGCCATGTAGGAGTTTTGTTAATAAAGGACTTTTTACCGTCTCGCCCTTGTGTGGTTTCATGCCAATTATACTGCATAAGCTCTAATTTCCTCTGAGCCCTCTTGAATGTGCATGTAAACTACAGGTCATAGGCCCAAAAAGGCCAGAATATCAAAATCACATAAAAGTTATTCCTGGAAAACTCTGAGATTTATTCCAATGGCAATAAGATTCCAGACTCACATAAGCTCTAAAGAAACTCACCAGGTCCTTTGTCCTAAGGAGCCCTAAAATAATTTAAGATTCCTTGTCCTCTCTGCCTGTACCGTGCCCCCCTTCTCATCCTATTGTAGCAGTCTGGAAATTAGCTGACAGCGTCCTGACTTGAATTCTGGCTCAGAATAAGCTGGTGTCAAAGTTTCACAGTTGTCTCTTTGAAGAATGACTTGTTCTAGGCCCTTGACTGGTAAGATACAGGGTGAGGGTAGAACAGGACAGCCTTCCAGATCTTTGCAATTCATTTCTGTCCTATTGGAACTGAGACATCTAGGAAAAGAAGAGATGATTTTGGACAATGCTAATTGAGCGCTTTGATTTATTTATTTTATACCGCGTTATCATTTCAGTCAAAGCAGTTTACATTGTAACTTAAACTTCATAATGTACATTAAACAGGAACATTGATAACTTGGATGTATGGGCCGTTGGGGGGGGGGGGGTTTGTTAGAAAAGTTGTAACAAAAAGCATAATAGGAGATGGTACCTGGGGAACTGTATTTATTTTCCTCTTTCCTTTTAACCTTCTATCCCTCCCCCAGTTTCTCTTTTCTTTACTTTTTAGCTCTCTGCTTTATGTAGGAGGTAATTTTATAACAGCCTAGGGAATCTATAAGAAAAATGCCTATTTATGCCTATTTTATAAAGGCCACCCCAAAAGATTGAATCACATTATGAGGTGTAATCTGGTAAATCACAACAAAAGCTAAAACAACCTTGTAAAAATTCCGGTGGTCATTTTGGAAACCCTATTTGTGATTTGAACATCTGAAAACGGCCATTCAAGTGTCCCAATTGCATCCACGTCCCAAGAGCCATTTTAGAACGACCCAAGTGCGACCACACCTTGAATATTGTGTGCAGTTCTGGTCGTCGTATCTTAAAAGGATATAGCGTTATTAGAAAAGGTTCAGAGAAGAGCCACCAAAATGGTAAAGGGGATGGAAGGATACTCCTATTAAGAAAGGCTAAAACGGTTAGGGCTCTTTAACCTGGAAAAGAGACGGCTGAGGGGAGATATGATAGAAGTCTATAAATTAATGAACGGAGTGGAACGGGTAAACGTAGATCGATTGTTTACGTTATCAGAATATAGAAAGACTAGGGGACATGCAATGAAGCTACAGGGTAAACTATTTAAGACTAATAAGAGAAAATATTTTTTCACTCAACGTGTAATCAAACTCTGGAATTTGCTACCGGAGGATGTAGTAAAGGCTGTTAGTGTAGCTGGAATTAAAAAAGGTTTGGACAAGTTCTTGGAGGAAAAGCCCATAAACCATTATTAAAATGGACCGGGATATCCATTGCTTGCCCCAGGACAAGCATTGTGGAATCTGTGTCTTTTGAGGAAACTGCTAGGTACTTGTGACCTAGATTGGCTACTGTTGGAAACAGGATACCGGGCTTGATGGACCTTGGTCTGACCCAGTATGGCATATCTTATGTTCTTATGTTTAAGTTTACACATATCCAGTGCAATCACATTTATGTTGCAGGAGGCGTGCTGAAAAACCTAAACATATGCGGTCAATTTGAGATTACTGCCTACACGTTTAAATCTGCCATTGGACACATTGGACCAAAAAAAAAAAAATCCATGTCTATACCCGGCCCTGGGTATGAATAGACATTTTTGGTCAGATAACAACAGTACAGAGAAGGGGAGAATGCCCTCAAATGCCTCAGTATTTTTTGCCAACTCAAAAAGCCAAGCCAATAAATATGGAGCACTTATTGTCTACTGCTGCACTGCTGTGGTTACACTGCTCCTCAAAAAAACTACCCTAGACCCAACCTGTCCTTCCAGTTATCAACCTATCTCTCTCCTCCCTTTCGTATCCAAACGTCTTGTATTATGTGGTTCCCCACCGCTGTCTTGACTTTCTTTCCACTCAAGCCAATCTGGATCCAGTGCAATCTGACTTTCACCCTCTACATTCTACATAAATGGCCCTTGCCAACGTTTCCATTGGCCTGTTCCTGGCCAGATCCATGGTCCTATACTTGAACCTCATCCTTCTTGACCTATCTGCTGATTTTGACACTGTTGATCACCATCTTCTCCTCGCTTGGATTTTGGGTTATGTTCTGTCTTGGTTCTTTTTATCTCCCCCATTGTACTTTTAGTGCATGCTCGGGTAGATTCTCCTCTGCTACAATCCCGCTTTGTCGGTGTACCTCAGGGCTCTGTCTTAGGACATCTTCTCTTCTCTCTTTCTGTTATTTCCTAGGTGCCCTGATCTCCTCCCATCATTTTCAATACCATCTTTATGTTGATGACTCTCAAATTTACCTCTGAACACCAAATCCCTCTCTTCAAATCCATCCCCAAATGGCAGCCTGCTTGTCTAATGTTGCTGCCTTGATGTCCCACTGTGATCTGAGGCTGAACATGGCCAAGATGGAGCTTCTTCTTTTTCCCCTAAGCCCACCTCTCCCCTTCGCCCCATTCTCTATTTCTACTATTACTACAGCTACTTATCATTTGTATAGGCCACCTGTATAGGCCACCTGTATAGGCCATCTGTACGCAGCGCTGTACAGACACTTGTAAAAGTCGGCTCTGCTCATCAGAGCTTTCAATCCAGTCAAGACAGACAATACAACAGCTGAGGGCAAGGATATATCTAGGAGAATGGTAAAGAAACACACAGGAGACTAAGTGGATCAGGATACAAAAGTGGCCTCGAAGAGGTGAGTTTTCAGCCTGGATTTGAAAAGGGCCAGAGATGAAGCCTGACGTACAGACTTAGGTAGTTTGTTCCAGGTATAAGGAGCAGCGAGGTGGAAGGATTGATGTCTGGAGTTGGCAGTGGAAGAGAAGGGCACAGATAGAAGGGATCTGCCAGAGGAGGGGAGTTCCCGAGGAAGGGTGTAGGGAGAGATAAGAGAGAAAAGGTAGTGAAGAGCAGCAGAATGAGGGCACTTTTAGGTCACTAGGAGAAGTTTGAACTGGATACGGAAACTAACAGGGAGCCAGTGAAGTGACATTTTCTTTTGCCTCTTTCTTTGGCTCATAATCTTCTGACTTATAAATGCATTCACTCTACTGCCCCTCACTGCTTTTCCTCTCTCCTTTCTCCCCTCCTCGTGAACTCTGCTCTTCCTCTGACTTTCTTCTCTCTCTGCCCTTTTCTTCCACTGCCAACTGCAGACCTCGATCTTTTCGCCTTGCTGCTCCTTATGCCTAGAAGAAACTTCCTGAATCTATATGTCACGTCTCATCTCTCCCCCATGCTAAAAGCTCACCTCTTTGAGGCTGCTTTTGGATCGTACTCCCTTCTCCTTATGTCTCCTTTGCCTATTTAAGCCCTTTGTTTCTCTTGTATTGTACTGTCTATCTTGATTAACTTGTAAGCTCTAATGAGTAGGGACCATTTTCTATATGTCCTTGTACAGTGCTGCATCTGCCTTGTAGCGCTATATAAATGATTAGTAATAGGATCACCCTTGACTCTTCTCTCTCTTTCTCGGCATACATTCGCACATATTGTATAGGTAGACCTGTCTGTTCTTTCTCTATAACAGTAGCAAAATTTGTCCTTTCCTCTTGGAACACACTACCAAGACCCTTATCCACTCTCTGATCACCTCCTGTCTAGACTACTGCAACCTCTCTTTACTTGAATCATCTCTCTCTCCTTTAATCCGTTCAAAACTCAGCTGCACGGCTAATCATCCATCATTGTCTCAATGCTCACATAACCCCTGTTCTCAAATCACTTCAGTGGCTCCCTATCTGTTTCTACATGCAGTTCTGACTTCTCCTACTAGCCTACAAGTGCATTCATTACACAGTTCTTCATTGCCTCCCCTACACCCCTCTTCGGGAACTCCACTCATCATGCAAATTACTTTTATCTATGCCCTTCTCTTCTACTGCCAACTCCGGACTCTGTTCATTCACGTTGCTCTGCAGTATGCCTGGAGTAAACTGAGTTGGTGCATTGGACTCCATTTCTTTTAATCCTTTCCCTCATGAACTCCCTACCCATTGTTTGTTCTAGAAATATAGAAATGACGGCAGAAAAAGACGATATGGCCTGTCTAGTCTGCCCTTCCATAACTACAACAGTCCCCTTTTTTCCTTTAGAGATCTTCCGTGTTTGTCCCATGCTTTTTTGAATTCAGATGCTGTCCTCATCTTTACTACCTCCACTGAGAGACTATTCCACGCATCTACCACTCTTTCCATAAGGAAATATTTCCACTCTTCTTTCCTGGACAGAAGTACTTCACCCCCTTCACTGTACCGTTCCTACTACTAATAATAATCATTTGTATAACACTACAAGGCATATGCATCACTGTGCATATAGATGTAAGACACAGTCCCCATTCATTAGAGCTTACAATCTATTCACGACAAAACACGTGCAGCCTGATCCCAGTAGGCTCATGCCTGGACAGCCCCGAGCAGGATGGGCCCATTAGGACCCGATTCTGCACCACGGGAGCCAGACAATCCCATGGGTGCAGAATTGGGCCCTGAGACTACCCAGTGTGCCCCTGCATACCTGTGGGGATGTCCACCCCACTGCTCGGTCGGCCTGCCGTGGTGAAGACCACCGATTCCCTGCCAGCTGACCCCTGGCGGGGGCAGCCAGGCCTGGATTAGTAGGCGGGGACCTACCTGCCTCTGCTCCCGACCCTGGGTGTGCTTCCTGGGCCCGTTCCTACTACTATTACTACTACTACTACTGAACATTTGTATAGCACTATAAGACGTATGCAGCACAGTTCCCTGCCATTCCCCCTGCTTATATCACCTCCACGACGGAATAAGCAGGAGTCCATTCCCCTTCTGCAGAACGTACAGGACCATGACCTGAATTGGCCTTGTACATCCTGCCGCCTTGATCCGCCCCCACTCCAACCACTATTTGACCCCTTCTGCCCCATCAGCTCTGCCCGTACTGTGGCTCTGGCTGTGCGTGGAGGGAGGGGTGCAGAATCAGGGCGGGACGGTTAGCTAGGTGCCTTACAGAATCGGGCTCATAGTGAAACTGGGAACTAGATTATGGTAAGATATACATTAGTAGACAAGAACATGAGGAGCATCAGGATCCAAAACAGCTTCCAAAAGATGAGTTTTTAGCCTGGATTTTAATAGAGCTAGAGAAGGGGCCTGACGCACAGACTCAGGTAGTTCCAGGCATATGGAGCAGCAAGATGGAATGAACGAAGTCTGGAGTTGGCAGTGGCTGAGAAGGGCACAGAGAAAAGGGACCTGCCAGAGGATTTTTGCAGCCCAAATGTATGACCCTGCATTTTTTAGCATTAAATCTCAGCTGCCAAATTCTAGACCATTCTTCAAGCGTAGCTAAATCCTTCCTCATGTTATCTATTCCTTTCTGGGTGTCTACTCTGTTGCAGAGTTTGGTATCATCTGCAAAGAGACAAAGCTTACCAGACAGCCTTTCTACAATATCACTAACAAAGATGTTAAAAACAATCGAACCAAGGACAGATCCCAGCGGCACATCACTGGTAAGATCCTTCACCCCATAGTAAGCTCCATTTACCTGTACACTTTGTCATCTCCCATTCAACCAATGTCTAACTCAGGCTCAGTTACTTTAGGGTCCAACCCTAGGGTGCTCAATTTATTTATAAGTCACCTGTTTCGAATGGTGTCAAAGGCTTTACTGAAATCTAAGTACACCACATCTAGGGCTCTCTCTCAGTCCAACTCCCTGGTCACCCAGTCAAAGAAATCAATCAGATTTGTCTGACAAGACCTGCCTCTGGTAAACCCATGCTGCCGTGGATCCTGCAATCCATTGGACTCCAGAAACTTCACTGTCCTCTGTTTTAGCAGCATTTCCAATAATTTCCTCACCACAGAGGTCAGACTAACCAGCCTGTAGTTCTCAACTGCATCCTTACTTCCGCTTTTGTGTAAAGGGACCACATGTGCCTTTCTCCAGTCCTCTAGGACCACTTCCAACTCTAAAAAAGCATTGAAAAGGTTAGTCAGTGGAGCCGCTAGAACGTCTCCAAGTTCCTTCAATATTTTTGGATGTATCCCATTGCTTTGTCTACTTGCAGGTTATCTAGTTCCTCACAAACACAGTCTTCTGAAAATTGTTCACGATCCCCTTCATTTCTGTTCCTATTTGTGGATGTTTTCTGTTGTCCTGTTCTTGGTCCTTCATATGTGAACACAGAACAAAAATATTTGTTAGGGAATTTTGCTTTATCCTCATCAGCTTCTACATATTCCTCCCCTTCATCCTTGAGTCTGACAATACCACTTTTCCTCTTCTCGCTAAGATATCTGAAACATTTCTTGTCCCCCATTTTATTACATTGGCTATTTTTTCTTATTTTTGTACTTTTGCTTTCCTGACTACTTTCCTAGCTACCCTAAATTTCTTTCAAATATTCATACTTGTCTTCTTTGTAATCTCTTGTATTTTATGAAGGCCTCCCTCTTTTTCTTCACCTTTTCAACTACTTCTTTTCAGAACCATAGTGGCCTTTTCCTTTTACATTTATTTACCTTTATAATAAAAAGGTTTGTTGCCCTTAAAATGTCCCCTTTGAGGTTTGCACATTGCTTTTCTGCATCCCCCAGCTGTTCCCATCCCGCTAATGACTCTTTGAGGTATTGTTCTATCTTGGCAAAGTTTGTTTTTCTAAAGTCTAAGACCCTTGCTTTTGAATGGATTTTATCAGCCCTAGTCCTAATACTAAACCACACCATCTGGTGATCACTGAATGCAAGATGATCTCCCACTATAGCATCAGTAACACTTTCCCCATTGGTAAGCACCACTTCCAGGGCTGCATACTGGTTCTTCATTTCAAGGTCTGGAGGAGTTGGATTGTTGATTTTGCAGGCTCTGGTGACTCATGTCCAGCTCTCTTCATTTTTGTAGCACACCATTTTTACCTCTGTCAGAGAGCTTTGGATGCTTCAGGAAGCATCTCATCAATTTACTTCTTACTGTCTCAAATGCTATTCAGCCTCACCACCTCTTCTCTGAGCTCCTCCACTTGTTTCATGAGGGCTTCAGCTTGCAGGCCTCTTGCACATGGAACCAGTCCGTCAACTAGCATTGGGCTGTCTGTCTGGACAGAGGCAGCAGCTCTAACAGGGGCAACATTGTTCAGTTGGTGGAGGTTTTGGTACCTGTTGAAATAAATGAGAGACACGTACCATAGTCCCTAACATTTCCTCAGCTATCTTTTAAGAGAAAAAGCAGCTAATCTCTTTTATGTGTCTTCTAACAGTGCTGTTCTATGTCCCTATGTGTAGCCCTGCTTCCTTGCTAAATAGTTATTACTTTACACTAGTAAATTTTGATATTATGTGTCTGAAGTATATAGATTAATGTGATCCCTTTGTAAAATTTCCTAATCAAAGCTCCTTGAAGAATGTCAAATTATTTACTTTTAGTAGATATCTAAATGTGGAACTATTTGTTTCCTAGATTTTCCCTACCAACCAATAAAAATCTGTTCTATAAGTCAACAAGCTAATGGGGGAGTTGCTCTGTATATCAAGAATTCTCACATGGCGTTGCTGGGAGCTGGGGCGGGAATGGAGGGATGTAACACCTGAGGAGGTCAATGACTTCAAAGAGCTTGCCTACCCCTTTGAACCTGAAGGCTAGAGGAAAGGAAAAAAAACCTCGAGCTGCAGAAAAATAGCTTTGCCAAAGAACACAAAATAATTCCCCTTTTGCAATACAGCAGAAACAAATGTAGCTATTAAAAATGACAAAAAAAAGCTACCTTTAAGAGCTCTCAGGTAGATAGTTTGGATTCAAGAGCCCCACAGTATTACCTTGTTTGCAATGCACACCAAATACAACAAAAAAATAAAACTCCCACTTACCTTGCCAAATATGCATCAACAACCTCTCAGAGATTATGGGGAAATACTCAGCGGTGGCGGCTCTTTGTCTTGAATAGATTGTAAGCTCTGTGAGCAGGGGCTGCCTCTTAGTTGTTTTTGTACAATGCTGCATATACCTTGTAGCGCTATGCGAATAATAAGTAGTGGTAGTATTTATTTATTTATTTAACATTTCTTATATACCGCCTTTCATGATATCAAGGTGGTTTACATTGAATAAACTGAAATTGCATTGAACAGGGCATTATAACTTGGAGATAACTATTTTACAGGGAACATGGGCTATGGAGGGTTAAGTGGCTTGCCCAAGACCACAAGGAGCACCTGTGGGACTAGAAACCCCAGTCCTTCCAGCCCAAGGTTGCTGTCCTCTAGTGGGATTTGAACCCCTGACCTTCTGGCCTGAGGTGACTTGCCCCAACCACTAGGCCACTGCGTGCACTGTCTACACTCTTAGAATTTGGATTAATGCTTATATTTTAATGGAGTGCTCACAAGAATGAATTTGACTCTCCAGATATATGATGGCCCACACACATAGGGGGGCATTGTCAAAGGAATTAACATGGTTAGCAGACTTGCGTTAATCCCTCTATCCGGGATATTCCTGGGTGCCGTCGATTAGCACCGGGGTGTTTCGGGGATGGCACTTGGCTATCACAGAGCAGCAGTGATATTGAGCCACTGCTCGGTTATGGCTATATGGTGAAAGTAAGGTGCAGCAAAGGCTGGCCTGATCTTTGCTGCAGAAGCTACACAGGCACCGGCTGAATATCACCGCTGCCTGGGCAATTTGGATATTCAGTGCCAGGGTTGGATATGACCCCAGCATTGAATGTCCATGCTTAAGTTTCAGTGATGGCAGGTAGCTGTATTAGAATGTCTAGCCCAACCGTGGACACATCGCCCCAGAATTTCTAAGAGATTGTTGGCGCACATTTGCTTATAACGGTCTTGGTAAGTAGGGGTCATTTTATTTTTTGTTGTATTTAGTAAAGGCAAAATATGGCCTGCATCTGGCTTTAGAAAAAAAGGTTTCTAGAATAGAGTGGAGGAATGGCTTAGTGGTTGGGGCAAGGTACTTCAAGCTGGAAGGTAAGGGGTTCAAATCCCACTAGAGGACAGCAACCTTGGGCCGGAAGGACTGGGGTTTCTAGTCCCACAAGTGCTCTTTGTGGTCTTGGGCAAGCCACTTAACCCTCCATAGCCCATGTTCCCTGTAAAATAGTTTCCAAGTTATAATGCCCTGTTCAATGTAATTTCAGTTTGTTCAATGTAAACCACCTTAATATCATGAAAGGTGGTATATGATGAATAAATAAATATCCCCAGTAACACAAATACTTCAGCATGAAGGGGCATGCTTACAAAGATTTGCACCAGAAGCATGCAATCATCCCTGAAAATAAGTGCAGGGGTGGTTCTTGATATGCACTATAAAATGGAGGCAGACCCAGCATGTCCTCATGTTGCCAGCATGGGTTTTGCGCCACCCTCATGCACCTACTGTGTTACAATCAGGGCTGGCCTGTCCACTAGGTGAACTAGGCAGAACCCAGTGGGTGGCATCGACCTCCCCTCTGCCAACTGAAGCAGCAGTTCATCACCGCCAGGAACACCACACCGTCCCCCCTTCCGGCATCCATCTTCTCACCTGAGGGAGGATGGGTGTGGCACAGCAATGCCTCCACTGCATTGGGCTTTAAAGTGCCTGCGCTAGTAGCTCTCGGCCTGCCACTCCTGCCCCTCTCCGATGCAACTTCCTGTTGGAGGGTGCAGGAGTTGCAGGAAGGGGAGGCGGCATAGTGGGCCTGGCGGTGATGAACTGCCACTTCACTGAGAGGAGGCGAGGCTGATGCCACCCACCTGTGGATCTACCCCTGCATTGAAGTGTCCTTAGCTTAAGACATACAAGCAGATGCAATCTGCCTATGGACCAGATCCTTCCTCCCTCTTCTAGTGAGAATGAGGCACTTGTGATAGCGCCACAGTCAGTTATTATCTAATGAAAGCTCTAGTTTGCTCAGCGCACACCCATCCGAAAATGCAACACCTGTGTTTTCTTCTTTTTCTAATGGGTTAGAATTTTAAGGATTGTTATTTCAGATGTACCCGTTCCAGGATTTGGAAGGTGAGGTAAAAACAGCACTGACCTAATGAGAAAATGAATGCAAAGCTGCCAAGTTACCCAGTTCCAGGTGTGAGATTTTAAGCCAATCCTGAATTTCTGACAATCTCATCCTGATGCATTATGGGACCTGCAGCACTGATGTCTAGGGTAAAATCAGGGACTACAAATCCCATACTGCATTGCTATGCAAATTTAAAGCCAGAACTGACCAAAACATCTCACTCCTGGAATTGGGAACTTGGCAACTCTGCTAATGAACCCAGCTTTGCTCTTTCACCCCTTATAAATTGTGTATTCCTTTACAGGGCAAATGGAAATGAATTGTTCTTTTCCTCACACGACTTAGCTTGTTTGGGTTTTCATTATGACACCGGTTGAGGGCACTTCGCTTCATCTGAAATATATGTTTTTGCACCACTTCCTATCAGTGGATGCCATCTACCCATGCATGAGGATAACCCAAGATTCGGAGCATGTTGGAACATGTCGGCCTCCGTGTACATGTTCCGATGATCATCCACAGTGACCATGAGCGGCGTGCACTGGAAAATGTTTTGTTTCATTTCATTTATTGTGGTGTTTTCATTGTTTCTCATTTGTTTTATTTTGTTCTAAAATATTTTTCATTTCAGGATGTCAGGTTGTCAGTAACGGGCTCTAGTTTTCAATAGCATGCCCATGCGCTATTGCAGAATAATACATGCTATTGATGACATGAACAAAAAAACATTTTGGGTTTTTCCAATTGTTGTATTTTTAAAATTGCATTGAAATGATCTACGAAATATTGTTTCAAAAAAAGACACATCCGTAGTGTACTCTAGAATTCTAAATACTAGTTTCATAGAAACAGAGAAAATGCCAGCAGATAAAGACTGTTCAGCTTATCCCATCTGTCCATCTGTCCTACAGAGATCCTCTGTACTTGCCTTGTGCTTTCTTGAATTCAGATACAGCATTAGATAGGAAACTATCAGCAAAAATGTTAATAATGATTTTAGTAGACACAAATCAACTGAACTTTGCAATCCACCTATTCAGCCCTACATCAACACTTCCACCATCAGCCCAGACCCTGCAATGCTGATTCGCACTCTGACCTTATCTAATGCCGGCAGGTAGTGAATGTATCAGAGCTTCCTGTTTTACATCCAGCCATTGTACTGCAACTTAAAACCAGGAGAGAGTGCGCAGTGCAAATGCTGGAAACCTAGATGTACCTTCAGGCCCAGCCAGTTAATATAATGTAGGGCAAATCTGCCACAAGAAAGTCGCTTGAGAAGACTTCGTAAGGTTGCAAAACTTTATAAACCAAAAACTCAAGCAAACATCACACAGTGCCAAGCGAAACTTCAATACAATGGAATCTACTTCATTAACGTGAGCTCCACTCTTGAGAATCAGTCTTGCCCGATTTTCTAGACTAAAATATTGGTTGTTACTTCGGGGTGGGGGGAGAGAGGGCTGCAGAAATATAAAAAAAAAAAAAAAGATCAGCTATTTAATACAGTTGGCAAACAAAGCAGCACTATCTCATTGTTGAGAGAGAAAGACAAAATGTAAAATCAGCTTGGCAGCAGAAGGGAATTCTTAAGGCAACCTGCACTACTCTGTATTCAGAGGTCTCAGGCATATTATCTGTAATTTACAACCAATTTAAATGGCATTAACCATCTTCTCCTTACGGGAATTGAAATTTGCATCCTACCATTGAATTAAACCCCGATTGGAGATTTTCTATAGGGGCTATAATACTCTTTGAAGCTCCATTTGAATAATAAAGCATCAATTCACACACATGGGGCACTGTGGATCTTAGTCTTGAAAGTAATTGAAATAAAATGAGAGTTAAAGGGTTTATTTTTCATCCTAACCGAAGGTTTGTTGATTGCTGTCTATTTTCATTAATATTAAAAAAAAAATGCATTAACAAATCAGTGGCCTCTGTCATGATTAGAAACTGTCAGTCTGAGAATACCAAATGAGTTTAAAGTTAATTTTTCACCATTGTTTAGGCAACACAACCCATGTGGATTTACATTTTGTCAAGTGTGCTTGTGTGGGGTGTTCAAGAACATTATTAGCTTTTTATTTACAGAAGTAAAGGTTGAGAAATAAAAACAAAACAATTAAGATAAAACCTTTTTATTAGACTAACCATATATCTCTTGACTAGCTCTGGAAGCCAACATGCCCTTCCTTAGGCCAGAATGGAATCAGTAAACCATAGCGTTATCAGGAAGTATAAGAACCATAGAAAGGGGGGAGGAGAGGGGGTGCAGTGAGGTCTATGACTGATCGAAATGTAACAGGCAGGAGGATTTTATGGCTCACAATGACTTAGAAAACCCAAAACCATAAGGGGGGATATTCAAAGGCTTCTACACAGTTTACAGACCTGCAAACTATGTAAATGTCACTCAGCAGGATATTTAGCCACACCAACAGGGTGAGAGCCGCTGGATATCTGTGGGTACCTGTGCTACACGTCCTGACGCTATGCAGTTAGCATCAGTGAGGTGCCTGTTCCTAACCATGCAGCGACAACATCACATTAGTGTTAGTGCAGCCCAGCGGCGTTTACACACTTTGCAGGTCTGCAAACAGGTAGACAAAGGTGAGTCAGTTGATATAGTGTATCTGGATTTTCAGAAAGCCTTTGACAAGGTCCCTTGAGAGACTCTTGGCAAAATTAAAAAGTCATGGGTTAGGAGGCAGAGTACTATTGTGGATCAGGAACTGGTTAAAAGATAGAAAGCAGAGGGTAGGGCTAAATGGCCAATTTTCCCAATGAAGAAAGGTGAATAGTGGAGTACCCCAGGGATCTGTACTGGGTCCGCTGCTTTTTGACATAAGAACATAAGATATGCCATACTGGGTCAGACCAAGGTCCATCAAGCCCAGTATTCTGTTTCCAACAGTGGCCAATCTAGGTCATATGCACCTAGCAGTTTCCCCAAGAGACACAAGTTCCACAATGCTTGTACTGGGTCAAGCATTGATATCTTCGGTCCCTTCTTAATAATGGTATATGGACCTTTCCTCCAGGAACTTGTCCAAACCTTTTTTAAACCCAGCTACACTAACAGCCTTTACTACATCCTCCGGTAACAAATTCCAGAGTTTGATTACACGTTGAGTGAAAAAATATTTTCTTTTATTAGTCTTAAATAGTTTACCCTGTAGCATCATTGCATGTCCCCTAGTCTTTCTATATTCTGATAACGTAAACAATCGATCTACGTTTACCCGTTCCACTCCGTTCATTAATTTATAGACTTCTATCATATCTCCCCTCAGCCGTCTCTTTTCCAGGTTAAAGAGCCCTAACCTTTTTAGCCTTTCTTCATAGGAGTATCCTTCCATCCCCTTTACCATTTTGGTGGCTCTTCTCTGAACCTTTTCTAAAATCGCTATATCCTTTTTAAGATACAGCGACCAGAATTGCACACAATATTCAAGGTGCGGTCTCACCAAGGAACGATATAGAGGCATTATAATATCTTTTGTTTTATTTTCCATTCCTTTCCTTATCATACCTAGCATTCTATTTGCTCTCTTGGCCGCTGCTGCACACTGGGCCAAGGGTTTTAACATGGTATCCACAATGATGCCTAAATCTTTTTCCTGGGTGGTGGTTCCTAATGTGGAACCTTGCATCGTGTAACCATAGTTTGGGTTGTTCTTCCCTAGGTGCATAACCTTGCACTTGTCCACATTAAATTTCATCTGCCATTTTGATGCCCAGTCTTCCAATTTATCAAGATCCTCTTGCAATTTTTCACAATCCTCTTGGGTTTTAACAACTTTAAATAGTTTTGTGTCATCTGCAAATTTGATAACCTCACTCGTTATTCCACTTTCCAGGTCATTTATGAATATGTCAAAAAGCAGCGGACCCAGCACAGATCCCTGGGGTACACCACTATTCACCTTTCTCCATTGGGAAAATTGGCCATTTAGCCCTACCCTCTGCTTTCTATCTTTTAACCAGTTCCTGATCCACAATTGTACACTGCCTCCTATCCCATAACTCTTTAGTTTTGCCAAAAGTCTCTGATGAGGGACCTTGTCAAAGGCTTTCTGAAAGTCCAGATACACAATATCAACTGACTCACCTTTGTCCACCTGTTTATTCACTCCTTCAAAAAACATAACAGATTAGTAAGACAAGATCTTCCTTGTCTAAAGCCATGTTGGCTGTCTCCCATTAGGTTGTGACTATCTACATGCTGAGTAATTTTATTCTTTATGATGGTTTCTACCATTTTTCCCGGTACTGACGTCAGGCTCACCGGTCTGTAGTTTCCCGGATCACCCCTGGAACCCTTTTTAAAAACTGGTGTTACATTGGCGATCCTCCAATCTTCAGGTATTAGATATGATTTTAATGATAGTTCACAGATTACTGATAGCAGGTCTGCAATCTCATATTTCAGTTCTTTCAACACCCTTGGATGTATACTATCCGGCCCAGGTGATTTGCTACTCTTCAGTTTATCTAATAGTTGTAAGACATCTTCCCGATGTATCGATATTTCCTTAAATTCTTCCGCACCTTTAAATACCACTTCAGTCATGGGTAACATCCCTACATCTTCCTCAGTAAAGACCGAAGCAAAGAATTCATTCAGTCTCTCCGCTATCGCCTTGTCGCCTCTTAGTGCTCCTTTAACCCCTTTATCATCTAATGCACCAACTGACTCTCTCACAGGTTTTTTGCTACGAATGTACTTGAAAAGGTCTTTATTTTGTGTTTTTGCTTCCGCAGCAAGCTTCTTTTCAAATTCTCTCTTTGCCTGCCTTATCAATGCCTTGCATTTGACTTGCCAGTGCTTGTGCTTTTTCCAGGTTTCGTCGTTTGGCTCTTTTTTCCATTTCCTGAAAGATGCTTTTTTGGCAACAACAGCCTCTCTGACCTCACCTTTAAACCATGCTGGCAGTTTTTTGGACTTACTTCCACTTTTCTTAAAGCGTGGAATACAGCTGGTCTGGGTTTCCAAGATAGTATTTTTCAACAACACCCAAGCTTGATGTACGTCTTTAACCTTTGCAACTGCTCCTTTTAGTTTTTTCTTAACTGTTTTCCTCATTTTATCATAGTCTCCCTTTCGAAAGTTAAAAGGTAGTACTGTGGATTTCCTTACTTTCCCTCCTCCACTAATTAAATCAAAGGCGATGATGCTATGATCACTATTGCCAAGTGGCCCCAACACCCTTATCTCTTGCACTAGATCTGGTGTTCCACTAAGGACTAGGTCTAATATGGCTTCCTCTCTGGTCGGTTCATGAACCAGCTGCTCCAAGAAGCAGTCATTTATTTCATCTAGGAACTTTATCCCCTAGCATGTCCTGACGTGACACTGACCCAGTCGATACCGGGGTAATTGAAATCACCCATTATTATTACTGCGCTGTAACTTTTGTTAGCTGCCGTGATTTCTTTGAGCATTTCATCATCCATTTGGTCATTCTGGCCAGGTGCTCGATAGTACACCCCCACTGCCATTGCCTTCCCCCTTTTATATGGAATTTCAATCCATATAGATTCTACAGCAGATTTTGTTTCCTGCAAAACTTTAATCCTTTCTGAGTCAATGCCCTCTCTAACATAGAGTGCAACCCCTCCACCAATTTGATCAGCTCTATCATTACGATATAGTTTGTACCCAGCTATCACAGTGTCCCACTGGTTGTCCTCCTTCCACCATGTCTCTGATATTCCAATCATATCTAACCTTTCATTTAGTGCTATATATTCTAACTCTCCCATCTTATTCTTTAGACTTCTAGCATTTGCATACAAGCATTTTAGAGAATGTATTTTATTCATGTTAATTTGGCTATTGTTAGACATGGGTAAATTGGGATCTTTAAGCTCTGTCTGCTCCATACTTGAGGGCATTTGGGCTACTTTACTGTTTTGTGGAACCTCTCTGCTTTTGGTAGTATCCTTCAAGGATACATTCTTCCGAACCATCCGCTCTTGGGCGACTGTCGGCTTTCCCCTAATATCTAGTTTAAAAGCTGCTCTATCTCCTTTTTGAAGGTTAATGCCAGCAGCCTGGATCCATCCCGGTTAAGGTGAAGCCCATCCCTTCGGAAGAGCCCCTCCTTTCCCCAGAATGTTCCCCAGTTCCTAACAAATCCAAAACCCTCATCTCTGCACCATTGTCTCATCCACGCATTGAGACTCCGGAGCTCTGCCTGCCTTTTGAGTCCTGTGCGTAGAACAGGAAGCATTTCGGAGAGTGCTACCATGGAAGTTCTGGATTTCAACTTCCTACCTAAAAGCCTAAATTTTGCCTCCAGAACCTCCCTACCACATTTTCCTATGCCATTGGTACCGACATGTACCAAGACAGCAGACTCCTCCCCAGCACTATCTAAGACCTTATCTAGGTGGCGCGTGAGGTCCGCTACCTTCGCACCAGGCAGGCATGTTACCAGGCGATCCTCACGTCCACCAGCCACCCAGCTATCTACATGCCTAATGATCGAATCACCAACTATAACGGCTGTCCTAACCCTTCCCTCATGGGCACATGGCCCTGGAGAAACTTCCTCGGTGCGAGAGGGTTTTACATCACCTGGAGGACAGGTCCTAGTTACAGGATCACTTCCTGCCACACCAGGGTGATGCTGTCCTGTCACGTGACCTCTCTCCTCCATGGCAACAGGGGTGCTGCCAGACTGGAGGTGGGACTTCAGGACTATATCCCTGTAGGTCTCGTCTATGTACCTCTCTGTCTGTCTTATGTTTTCCAAGTCTGCTACTTTAGCCTCTAGAGAACGGACTTGTTCCCTGAGAGCAAAGAGCTCCTTGCACCTAGTGCACACGTAAGACCTCTCACCAACTGGGAGAAAATCATACATGTGACACTCAATGCAAAAGACTGGAAAGCCCCCATCCCGCTGCTGGACTGCTGTCTGCATCTTAGTTTTAAGTTTGTGTGTAGATCTTTAAGTTCTTACTTACTAGGGGTTGCTATGGGTATTTATACCAATAAAACTGTACCTAATACGTTTAATATACCTTGTTCACCTGAAGCTTAATTAATCTCAAGTCCTTAGTGTATGACTGATTTGGGTAATGAGCTTCACCTGAAAGCACCTCCTGTCTTTTAAGATGTGTAAGTACCTATAAAGCTATGATTATCCCAGCGGTGGGTGGGTGTGGGGAGGGAGGGAGGGAAATAACACTTATTAAAAGAGGGCTGCTACACAGTACCCTGTCTTGTGCTGCTGAGGTAAGCTAAATTCTGATTTGATTTAAATTATAGCTCTTAGATGCTGCTAGGCTCTAACGTCTTATGAAATTTAAACTACAAGCTCTCTGCTGGGTTCTAAATTTAACCAGAAAGCTCTCTTCTATGTTTTAAATCTAAAAGTACTTTTCTGATGCTAGGCCCTGAGTGACTATTAAATGTACACTACAAGCTCTCTGTTGGGTTCCAAATGTAACCAGAAAGCTCTCTTCTGTGTGTTAAATTTAAACTAAAAGTACTTTGCTGTTACTTGGCCCTGAGTGACTATTAAATTTAAACTACAAGCTCTCTGCTGGGTATGAAATGTAACCAGAAAGTTCTCCTCTGTGTTTTAAATTCAAACTTTAATTGCTGCTACTAGGCCCTAACTGATCCAACAAAAAACAGTGGGTTCACAGATTAAGTAGCTTTAATACAAAGAATTCTTTTTACAAAATTACCAGAAGTATATACTCACAGTTGCAGATTTCTCTCCAGAAGTAACAGTCCCCCTTTCTAGTCCTTCAAGACATATTCATAAATGACCTGGAAAAGGGAATGAGTGAGGTTATCAAATTTGCAGATGACATAAAATTATTCAAAGTTGTTAGCACACAAAAAGATTGTGAAAAATTGCAAGAGGACCTTGATAAATTGGAAGACTGGACGTCCAAATGGCAGATGAAATTTAAATATGGACAAGTGCAAAGTTATGCACCTAGGAAAGAACAACCCAAACTACGGTTCTATGATGCAGGGTTCCACATTAGGAAGCACCACTCAGGAAAAGGATTTAGACATTGCTGTGGATAACATGTTGAAACCCACCACCCAGTGTGCAGCGACGGCCAAGAAAGCAAATAAAATACTAAGAATCATAAGGAAAGGAATGGAGAATAAAACCAAGGATATCATAATGCCTCTGTATCGTTCCATGGTGTGACTGCACCTTGAATATTGTGTGCAGTTCTGGTTGCCATATCTTAAAAATGATATAGTGGAATTAGAAAAGGTACAGTGAATATCCACCAAATGGTAAAAGGAATGAAAGGATACCCCTATGAGGAAAGACTTAAAAGTTTAGTGCTCTTCAACTTGGAAAACAGATGGCTGAGGGGAGATTTGATAGAGGTCTATAAATTAATGAAAGGAGTGGAACAGGTAAACGTAGATCGATTGTTTACTCCTTCGAAAAGTAGAAAGACTAGGGGACACTCAATGAAGCTACAATGTAATCTATTTAGGACTAATAAGAGAAAATATTTTTTCATTCAAAGAGTAATCAAGCTCTGGAATTCATTACCGGAGGATGTAGTAAGTGTAGCTGGGTTTAAAAAAGGTGTGGACAAGTTCCCGGAGGAAAGGTCCATAAACCATTATTAAAGAGGACCTGGGAAATCCACTGCTTGCTCCAGGACAAGCATTGTGGAACCTGTGCACCTTTTTGGGAACCTGTCAGGAAATGTACTTGTGACCTGGATTGGCCATTGTTGGAAACAGGATACCGTGCTTGATGAACCTTGGTCTGACCCAGTATGACATTTCTTATTTTCTTAAGTTTTTAATAAACTATAATATGCAGGTCAGCCTCAGATCCTAGAAGTTAACCGGGCAGCAGCAATATTGAGCCATTGCCTGGTTAGTTTCAGTGGCAACAGTTAGGACAGCCTTTTCTGAGCCTAACTTTCTCCGCCGAGAGAGACCAAGCAGTGGCGATATTGAACCACTACCTGGTTATCCCTGGATGCTATCCCCAGAATGCCCCGATCCTAAGCAGTTACTGCTGCTGAATATCCCATTCACTATGATTAACATGGCTAGCAGCTTTGCTGACCATGTTAATTGCTTTGAATATCGGACCCCCATTGTGTATATATATAAACCCAGAAACCGGATAAGTGCTTTTGAACATCACCATTATCAATACCAGTCTTTCCCTTGGTGTTTTTCTCCAGTCCTGTAAACACGCCTTGGTCCGTTCCATCCTAAAAAAGCCCTCCCTTGACCCCATGATTCCCGCTCATTACCATCCCGTCTCCAACCTTCCCTTCCTCTCCAAGATCCTCGAGAAAGCTGTCTTCTCTCAGTTCTCCTCTTTCCTTGACTCTACTCACTTCCTCCACTCCCGTCAATCTGGTTTTCGCCCCGGGCACAGTGTTGAGACGGTTCTTCTGGGTTTCTCGAATGAACTCTACACAGCTCACGATAATGGTGACTTGTCGGTGGCGGTATCTCTTGATCTTTCCGCCGCCTTCGACCTCATTGATCACTCTCTCCTTTTGGCCCAACTTCGCGAAGCGGCTCTTTGCAACACCGTCCTCCACTGGTTCCACTCCTTCCTTTCTTCCAGATCCTTTTCTGTCCTGCCCTCATCCTCTTCTTCTTCTGCCTCTGAGTCCATCCCTCTCCCCTGCGGTGTTCCTCAAGGTTCTGTCTTGGCCCCTCTCCTTTTTAACATCTTTCTCGCCCCCTTAGCTTTACTTGTTCAGCAACATGGGATCTCTGCGTTTTATTACGCCGACGACTTGGTTCTTCACCATCACACTTCTCCTCACTCCCCTTATCTCTCCCCCCTAAACACTTGCCTCACTGCTGTTGCCAACTGGCTTACTACCCACTGTCTTCACCTTAACCTCACCAAAACTCTTGCCATCTGGTTTTCCCATGGTGATACCTCTCCCCAGATTGCCCCCTCCTTCTCTGGTTCATCTGTCCCTCTGGTCTCCTCCTTTCGTTACCTGGGGGTTCTCTTTGACTCTCACCTCTCCTTCCGCGATCACCTTGCTCACGTGTCAAAAACTTCGTTCTTTTTCCTCCGACAGATCCGTGCCATCAGGCCCTTTCTCACTGCAGCAGCACTTACCACCCTTCTTCTTTCCCTGGTTATGTCCCGTGTTGACTTCTGTAATTCAATTCTAGCAGGTCTTCCTGCCACTCAACTTTACCGTCTCCAACGCATTTAAAACACTGCTGCCCGCCTTCTCTTCCATTCCTCTCCACGTGACCACGTTACACCTTTACTCATCCACCTCCATTGGCTCCCGGTTAAATTTCGTATCCACTTCAAAGTCTTGACACTCCTTCACCGTGCCCTTTACCTCCATTCCCCTCAATACCTTGCTGATCTTGTTCATTTTTATGCCCCAGCCCGCTCCCTGCGGTCCCTGCACCTCAACCGTCTTCACCTCCCCACCTGCCCGTATCCGCCTCCAATCCACTCGCTCCTCTGCTTTCTTTTTCCTCGGCCCCACTTTATGGAATTCTCTCCCCTCCTCTATCCAGCTCGACCAGTCATATACCACCTTCAAAAATAAACTCAAAACCCACCTCTTTGCCTTTGCCTTCGATCTCCCTGACCCCTCCGTGTAACCCACACCTCTTTCTTCCCCCTCCCTTCCTCTTCTCCTCTTGTCCTGTTGACTGAATCTGCCTGTTTGCTTTCCTATTAACATTGTAACTTCCTTTCCTCTTTTCACCATATGGTTTTCCTTTTTGTACTAAGTAAACCGCTCTGATATTTATTTGTTGAGCGGTATATTAAGTCAATAAACATAAACATAAACCTACTTCCTCAAATCATAACATATTGCTGACTTATTGTGTAGGACTAGAAAAGTCTACACAGTGATGTCTGCAAGTACATTTTAGACTCCTGGCAATTTATCTGAAGTCTGATAGGGCAGCAGAGATCAAGAGAAGGGCTGTACAACAGCAAGCTTTGATGTATAAACCAGCTGCTTCAAAGGACATTGAACTTTAAACCCTTAAATAATGCTCTTGGTCATTAGGTCCTTACTCCTCCTGCTTCCTGAAAAGGATTGTATGGAAACAGTCATCCCCTACTCCTTTTTCTCTGCTGCTATGAACTACAGGCTGTTTTTGGAAGTCTGCTACAATGGCTTCCTCTTAAAAGGAATTGCCTTGGGATCAGATTAAAAAGTACTTTGATATGCAGAAATTTCTGATCAAGGGAAAAGTGGATGTGCAGATACCAAGATTTCTGAAAGAGAACAGGTCTCGAAGAAACAACGTTCCAGAGAGAACTGGAGTCTTTGTAGGCCGAACCAGCCTATGAATTATGAAAAGATATCGTACATATAAGGCTCTTTCTTAGTTGCAACTGCAACATTGAAGAAAGAACCTTCAGTCTGACATAGGATTGCCCCCTGACTCCAAATATGCCCACAAGCCAGCCTCAGGTTTACCCTTTTGCATGCAGGGACTTGTAGTCTTGTTTTATGGGGAATGCAGTTGAGAAGTCAGAACTACAAGTCCCTGCATGCAGTGAAGTAAACCAAGACTAGATCTATCATGTTGGGTAAATCAGCCCTAATCAATGTAGTCTGAAAAACTCATGGGTACTATCCTCCCATCCTTATGGTTTGTCCAATAAAAAGGATCACAGCTTATAAAGAATGAAAGAAATCAGAGAACATCTAACTTGTTCTGACCCTTGCTGGTTCTTGATGTACACACGGGGAGGACAGTAATCCATGTTCCTGCGAAGATGTGCTGCACTCCGCTTCTAGTAGCGAAGAGCAGGGCGCTACACTAAGCACGATACCGCAGTTCATCCTCACCTCCTCCCACCAGCAGCAGCATGGGAAGAGGACTCCAGCACAGCTTTGTGGGAACATTGACAATTATGAAAGCCTCTTCCGTATATGAGCTGCTGTTTTACCTCCGGACATGGGCTTTGTGACTTTTGGCCAACCTATCAGGCAAGCACATACTTAGAGGTATATTTACTAAGCTGGGCTAATGGTTAACCCATGCTATCTGCAACTAGGATCAGTGAATAACATGGGACATACTTGCAGATAGCACAGGTTAACCATTAGGCTGGCTTAACTAAAATGCCCCTTAGTTGTGTCTTCATAAAATTCCTGTCCAAACTGCAGGCAGAAATTTGTGAAGGTATTTTATGGTGGAGCAATAATCAAGGCAAAACCACACACATTGTTTTCCTGTGATTATTCAAGCAAACTTCACAGATAAAAATTATCTGCGAGGGTTGCAGACATACAGGCACTTTGCTGATCATTTTGAGGTAGATAATTAAACTACTCACTTAGAGGGTCATTCTGAACCATGAATACACCGGTTAGACATGCCAGTAGATGTCTATCTATCCCACGAAAACGGGTAAAACTATATTCCGAACCTATCTCTTACCACTCGTCTAAGTTGATTGCATGGGGATCTCTGAACGTGGGCAGGGATGGGTGGATCATGGGCGTGGCCAGCCATGGAGATGTACAAAGTGTATTCTGAAGACAAACGTGTATGTCCCTGTGGACACCGATGTTATTCCTGCAGAAACATGGAATAAAGGCTGGAATTAAAAAATATTCTGCTCACCACTGCACTGTGTTCCATATAGATGAATGGCTGTGACAAATATGTTCTGCTCCGGTGTGTCTGCAGTCCAGAAGGCCACATGATGTATTAATAAAGGACATGGAGCAGAAGGGAGGGACAGGGCTAAGGTAGGGAAATGGAATTAAACACCCTTAATGAAATAACAAGAGAAGCAATAGTATAGATCCTGGCTATGCTAACAGGGGCTGATTGTGATAAAGGAGCAAAGCTTTGGACCCCAACAAGTCCCATGTCTTGAAAAAGGGGATTGCCACTGACCCCATGCCATAATGGTGTACCAGCTGCTATTGACAGGTGCAAGGCAGTGTGTTGGCAGAGATATTTGATACTGCCTGTAGGGGAGTGTGTGTGTGTGTGTGTGTGGTCTGCGCATTGCACAGGAGGATCTGGTGTGCCCATCCACATATCTGGGGGCAATGGAATGCCTGGCCATGACCTTGGCCATAGGGATGACCATAGCATCACCAAGCACCAATCTGTATGGGCAGGGGACATCAGAATAGGTTCGCACTATCCCCATGCTAGAATGCACCCCTGTCATTACTAAGGGACCCTCAGGATAGGGGAATGCAACACCCACTATTGCACATACATAACAGCTGGTGTCTGCCAGGCTGAGTATACCATCTAGCCTGGACAGACAACACACAGACTGTGTCCAGGGGGGATGGCCAGGGTCCACAGGGGTGCTTCAGCAGAGTCGACCCACAGTGGTACTGATGGGGCATGCGCTCTGCCAGGCTTAGAGAAGGGCCAGGGGCAATGCATGCCGTAAGGATTCAGTTAGTTTGTAATGGGCTGATGGACCAACAAGGTGCAGGGAGCGATGTCCAAGGTTACCGGTGGAAAAGATGTTGCAGATACAGTTCATCTGACAGAGAAGCGTTGTGTGGGGGGTGCTGTGGATGGGTTGGAGGGGACTGGTAGTGCAGAGCAGCAGAATGTATGCCCCCCTTGGCCAGAGGCATGGCGGGGCATACACTCATTGCCCAGAAGTATTGTGCATCATTTAGAGTACTGCAGGGTTAGTCCGGGGACCTGGTGGGAGTCCATCCCTAGCAGTGACAGACATATTGGCAGTGATGACAAGGCATGGCTCACTGGGGCAGGTTCCTAATGCCATGTACCATTTGCTGCACAATATGACCGACATACATGTTCATCTGTTCAGTCTTGTACACCTTCTTGGGGTGCACTGGTTTTGCAGTGTGTGGTTCTAGGCATAGGGGAGTTGTCAATGGTCTGTTTTGCAGCAGCTGTCCTTTCCGATCAGTTTTCATGTCCAGGGGGCTTCAGGGAGGCACGTTTTCATTGGGGGTGTGGCATTTGCAGGTATATTGTGGAGACGGGTAATATCCTACACGTGCAGCGGTACAGAATACGGTGCGCTCGGGAACGTCTAAACAGTCTCCCACGTCCACAGCACAAAGCAGGCTGCATGGGACGCGCGTACATGCTGCGCACATCTATCTCGGGTATTCTGTCTCTGCGGGGCACATGCAGACCTGTGTGTTCCAAATCATGTTCCAGGTGTGCCCGTTTTGATTTTAGATGTGTGTGTCGGCCCTGCACGTCTGACACAGAATGACCCCCCTAGAACTGTGCTTAGCATTGTGATTTCCTCTGCATCTTACACTTATGTCTTCACATTGACAATGATATAATTGTAATATTAATCCTAACGATCTTCCCACATTCAATTTGGCTTCTTTATGTTTCATGTGTAATTAAAAATGGGGGAATTTGCTACAACCTAGTAAAACCAGGATAAATCATGTCAGATTTTAGTTCATGTTTCCCAGCCAGATCTGACCATTTTCTCTCATCAAAATCCAGACTGCAGCTGGCTCTGATATTCTTGATTCTTTTTCGCTTAACGGCAAAACTCTTGTAAGGTCTTAGTAGCTGCTTCTTGTGGATGCCATGCAGAGATGGGTTTAAGATTTTGCTTCTTAGACATGACGAGAGAGTGGGTGATGGGGAGCCAGGGAGGAGGGTCCAATATGCCACTACAGTATCCCTTTGAAGCAGCATTGGCACACAGCCCTAATACAAAAATTAGCAGCTTAGGCAGTTATCTATGCCTAAATCTAGCCTTGACTCTATGTAAAATTCCCAAATGACATAAACAGAGGATGCAAGGAAGTCAGGAATATCAATTAAAACATAAATTGATTTAAACTGTATTTTATATTTCGTATTTATGTTTTTTCTGTTTATCTAGGTTCCCTTTTACTAATGTTTAGCCTGCAGTATCTGCCACATGGCCCATAGGAATAAACTGAACCATGTAGCAGATAGCACATTAAGCATTAGTAAAAGGGGCCCTTATTTATTTAAATGCATTTATAGTCCGCCAAGCCAATGTCCTCGGCGAATAACGCTACAACATACATAGAGATATGCACATCTTGACAAACTACCCCTACATGTCGCATCTTATGAACTCCAGGAGGAGGCTCTCTTTGGCATGATGCAAGGACTAAGCCGAGCCTTAGCAGCAAATTTGAGAGATTAAGATCGTACTGTGCATGCCCTGGCTTATAAGTGAGGTTCACGACTGTCATGGTATGTGCAAAACTAACCCATTTGGAGAAATTGCCCTGAGCCATGTCTACTAAAGTGCACTAATGGCTAGGGCAGAGTTTACTGTGTGCTAGTCCCACTGTGCTGACTGTTAGTGCAGAGCAACATAGTAAAAGTCTGCATTAACCTCTTAGCACGGGATGGGGCGGTGATTGGGCGGCTTATGAGTGGAGTGTGCTGCCATTGGCACGTGCTGTGATTGTTGCTGGTACCATGGCTGCATTTACCTCCTCTTCAGTGGGTGACAGTAGCTCCACCCACATTTAGATGTGCCCGTGGGTTAGTGCGATGAGGTGTGTCTCGCTGTGGTAACGTTTGGGGGTTTAATGCACAGCAACAGGCACAAGCAGCAAAAACAAAAAACAATACATCTATTCAGCTCAATGGATGTAAGGTTTTTCCAAAAAGAAAGGGGGGTATTTTCAGTGGAGGTGAGTAGCACGTTTAAAATGGCTGGCAGTTGCAGTTTTAAGAGAGACATGGATATTCAATGCCAGGATTATATCCGGCCGCTGACATTGAACATCTGCGTTGGACAGTGACAATATTCAACCGCTGGCCAGATAGCTAAACCGGCTAAAGTTAGGTCAGCTTTTTTTTGGCCTAACTTTAGCTGCTTTAGGTTAACTGGTTAGTGGCTGAATATCGCCACTGGCCGGTTAACTGGGGTGCCGCTGCTGCTCTGCCCCCTGGAATGTACTGATGCTCGCCGCTTGGCGTTGGGGTATTCATTACTAACCAAGGATCTTCAGCCACACAAACCCTGGTGGTGCTGCCCACAGTGAGCAGCACTTACATGATTTGCAGATCTGCAAGCTGCATAAAGGCCTTCGAATGTGTCCCTCAAAATTTTTAATTTTTTTCCAAAATAAACATTTCCAACCAAACTTCTGATAAATATTGGAACGTTATTCATCCAAAAATAGAAAAGGCTCTTGCATATGAGCATCCTATTGTAGTAATGATATTGGGCCCGATGTGTGAAGTACTTACATGGTTAGCAGCCCATGTTAACCATGTAAATGCCTTAATCGGGGATTTTCAAAGGCACCTACATGGCTAGTGCCTTTGAAAATCCTTGATTAAGCCCCTTGTTGTTGTTAAGTGCCGTCGAGTCGGAGTCGACTCATGGCGACCCTCTGGATAGCTATCCTAAATTGTGTTCGGTCTTCAGTCAGGCGGCTCATTGTTGATAGACTGGCACCTGTAGCTGCTGTTATTGTATCGATCCATCTCATTGCTGGCCTTCCTCTTTTGCATTGACCTTCTATCTTGCCAAACACGATGTCTTTCTCTAATGATCTCTCTCTTCGCATGATGTGTCCAAAGTATGAAAGTCGAAGTCATCTGAGCTTCTAAAGAAAGCTTAGGTTTGATCTCCTCTAGTACCGACTGGTTTGTTCTTCGGGCAGTCCATGGCATACACAGTATTCGCCGCCAGCACCATAATTCAAAGGCATCAATTTTCTTCCTATCTGTCTTTTTCACTGTCCAGCTTTCACATCCATATGATGTTATTGAAAATACCATGGCTTGAACAAGTCGAATCTTTGTATGGAGAGAGACATCTCTGCTCTTGAGAATCTTATCTAGGTCTTTCATAGCCATTCTGCCAAGAGCAATGCGTTGTCTGATTTCTTGACTGCTTGTTGTTTCTTTATTGATAGTTGATCCAAGTAGGTTAAAGTTGTTCACAATTTCAATTTCTTCTCCTTCAATGATGAACCTGTTGATTATAGCAGTTGTCATGATCTTTGTCTTCTTTACATTAAGGTGCAGGCCCATTTTGAGACTATGTTCTTTGATTGTGAGAAGCAAATGTTTCAGATCATCTTCACTTTCAGCCAGTAATGTGGTATCATCAGCATAGCGAAGGTTGTTGATGAGTCTTCCACCAATCTTCACACCTCTGTTGTCTTCATACAATCCTGCTTCTCTGATGATTTGTTCTGCATATAAATTAAACAGGTAGGGGGAAAGTATGCAGCCTTGTCTTACACCTTTGCTTATTTTAAACCATTCTGTTTCTCCTTGTTCCGTTCAAACTGTTGCTTCTTGATCAATGTACAGATTGCGCAAGAGAATGATCAGTTGTTCTGGTATACCCATGCTTCTTAATGTGGCCCAGAGTTTCTCATGGTTTACACAGTCAAAAGCCTTGCTATAGTCGATAAAGCACAAATAGATATCCTTTTGGTATTCTTTAGTCTTTTCAAGGATCCATCTCACATCTGCAATGATGTCTCTCATTCCTCGCCTTTTCCTGAACCCTGCTTGCACTTCAGGTAGTTCTTGTTCCAGGTATGGTTGTAGTCTCTTTTGAATAATCTTCAGTAGAATCTTGCTGGCATGTGGGATCAGAGCGATTGTGCGATAATTTCCACAGTCAGTTGGATCACCTTTCTTTAGTATTGGTATAAACAGAGATCTTTTCCAGTCAGTTGGCCATGATGTTGTCTTCCATATTTCTTGGCAGAGCCTTGTGAGTACGGTAACAGCTGCATCAGATTGCTGCAATACTTCTATGGGAATGCTATCAATGCCTGGTGCTTTGTTCTTTGATAAGGCTTTCAATGCTGCTTCAACTTCTTCTTTCATCACCAATGGTTCCCGATCATAAGGTACAGGTTGAAACGTCTGTTGGTCCACTTGATCTTTATCATATAAAAACTCTGTATATTCCTTCCACCTTTTCTTGATCTTCTCAGCATCATTCAACATGGAACCTTGAGCATCTTGTAACATTCCAATTCGAGGCTGGAACTTTTTCTTTAACTCTGTTATCTGGTTAGCACTGGGGCATTTTGAGAGCGTTCTGGGACAGAGTGGAGGCAGGAAATGATGCTAACCGGGCAGCTTCTTTAAGGCACTGGGGCTAACCGGGCAGCATACAAAACTGCTGTTGTTGGATTAGGCTTGGCGGCTGTGTGGCAAACCCTGGATTTTCACTTCCGTTGCTGCGAAAATGAAAATCCAGGGTTAAGGGGTTGGCGGGAAGGGCTATGCAGCTATGGCGCTTAGCCCTGCCCAATGTAATATCGGGCCCATTGTCTTTAGATGTTTTTCATATTTTATGATGTGTGTAAGTATATTATAGGGGTTATTTTACTAAATGTTAGCATGTGCTAACACCATTAATCATATGTTGTCAGCTACAGGATGCCATTTATGTAATGAATCCTGTGGCAAATAGTATGTGATAACAGCATTAATACACATTAACCTTTAGCTAATGACCCCCTATATTTGATATTGTAAGTGGCCCCGTAATTTGTTGATGGGTGATATTTGAATTTGAGAATAAATAACATGCTTAGTTTGTGATGATTTATTTATTTAGACAGTTTATATACCGCCTTATCCTTCAATCAAAGTGGTTACAACACACATGGGTTCACATTCAACAGACAGGGTAGGGCTCACAAACGTAAATACAGAGTAATTATGTCCAGGTATGGAGGGTGGAAGGGGTCAGGTATTGTAGGTAGGGGTTGGGCCAAGTGGGTGTTATAGGTATAGCAACTTATGGTGCTTGTGCGTAGGCCTCAGTAAAGAGCAAGGTTTTTAGTGACTTAGGAAGTCTTTAGAGTCGCTCAGTGCCCTTAATTCCATAGGGAGGGAGTTTCACTTTGCAGGGGCTAGCAGCGAGGGTGCTCTCTTAGACGTTGCTTGTTTAGTTCTGTCATAACCTGCTGGTGTGCTTATCTTGTTGACACTGTTGGTCCTTCTGGGTCTGCTGCTGATGTCTGATGGAGGGACATATATGTGGAGCAGAGAGAAGGGAAGAAATTTGGGAAGGGAACAGAAAGGGGCTAGAGAAATAGATTTGAGTGGTCTTTGTGTCAATGAAATAGCCAGTGTTGAATTCAGGGTGAGGTCATTCTGCAGGGCTGGTGTTAGGGGGTGGTAAACAGGGACATTGCCCTGGGCTCCCATGCCACAAGGAGGCCTTAAGTCTGCCTTGAGATGAAGGAGACGTAGCCTGCAAGCTGGCTTTGGGGCCCCCTCACAAGTTTCTTCCCTGCATTGCATGTGGAGTGGCGGAGTAGCCCAGCGGTTACAGCAGCAAGCTAAAACTCAGGGAAGCTGGTGTTCAAATTCTGCTTCTCCAGCTGATGTCCCTTGTGACCTCGGGCAAGTTACTTCACCTTCAGGTACAAACGTTAGGGCTAGATTTACTAAAGAGCACTTGCATCACAATTATCAGCTAAGTGCACACATTAAGAACTTCGCATGTGTGTTAAATTTTTATTAAAATGAATATCTAAAACAAACTGAAAAAGACTGAAAATCGGGATAAAGTTCAAAAATTCCAAAAATGAACCAAAAATATTTTGCCTATGTACATCCCTAAAGCATGAGAACATGGTAGTGGACTTTAGTAAATCCAGTCCCTACCTTTATGTGACTCATTTTGAGCTACCACTGAAAGGGGGGAGCTCAGTCAAAATAAATCAGAGAGTTCCTAGAACCATTGTCAACTGAGCCTCTCCAGGGTCTCCAGCCTGCAGTAGACTTCCCTGTTTAAGGACGTATGGGCCTTCCATTTCCAGAAAAACAACCAGATTGATAGATGGTTGAAATTTTAAGCAGTGGCTTAGTCATTCACTGAGTAACATCTGGTCTTCACACCATGCTACATATTTGCGCAGAAGCACACAGAACAAAATCTCTTTTGGAGCCGCTTGAGTCTGATGTGCTTCTGATGCTCCCGCGCTGGAGCTGTTACATCTGCTTGCTCACCTCTCTCCTCGGCTTTCATGCCTCCTGCTTAAATACACAGCAGAGCACTGGCAAGCACTCAGAAGGCTTTCTTGTCCAGGTCAAGCCCCGTATTCACAGTGCTTTGGCAAGTGAATGCTGTTTTCAGCAATGCTTTGTGGTTCTCTCTCTGTAAACAAAAAGATTTATGGTATATTTTCAGTGATATGCAGTGAAGTTTAACGTAGGGGATTCAGTAAGGGGGGCATTCCGATCTGCAAACAGCAAGGTTTGGGCATGTGAGCCAAATGTCCAACCCGCACTCAGCTCCTCAGCCCTATTCCGCCGCCAGTGCTCCCCGCATGTACACAGCACTTGTGCAGGGAGCACTATAAGAGGGCAGAAGAGGGCAGAGCAGAGGCAGAGTGGGGGTGTGGCCAGGCACCAGGATGTACAGAGGCTGTTCAGGAAAGTCCTCTGTATGTAGCTCGGCGGCAACTTGGATGGCCAGCCTATTCCACCCCGATGACACCATTGGCGGGCTGCAGCACCCGTTACCCACTGGCAGTGGCTCAGGTAGGAGCCTGGCAGCATGGACTGCCCTTGTGGGCCCCTGCTGATGGCCCGACAGCATTGTGCGGGTGCCACTGTCAGGCTTTTGATTCCATGCTGCCGGCTGGAGGAAAGTTTCTGAAAGGGAAAACTCCGCGGATTCAAATGAGCCAGACTCCAGGTATGAAAGATTTATTAATGATATAAAATGCTTGAGTCCTAAAGGCCCTGTTGAAACACGTGCTCACTCTGTAAAGAAGGAGAAGCCAGATTGGTTTCATAAAATCCCTAAAGCACTTAGAACACAGTGGTACTGGAGACAAGACCCTAGAGACATTGCACACAGACCTGTTTCAGACAGGGACAGTGATTATTCCCCTGATGAAGAATCCATGGAGATAGAATGCATAAATACTGTTCCCATGTCTCAACCTGAACAGATGGAATGTGAGTTGTGCATAGCCTCGTGCCAGGAGTCTGTAGCCACCGTGTAACCTAGAAGAAGTTTGTAGAATTCCTATGCTATTGGAATGAGCTGAATTCATTTAATCAAACCTTGCATTAATTGTGAAGTCTAACAATTAAGCATATGATTTGAATGCTGGTACCTTTTGAAACAAAGGACTTTCTGTTGATTCTAAATGTCTTATTTTGAACCCTTGCACTGACGGAGAATAAAAGCCTTAATTTCTCTACACTTGGTTTCGTTAATGAGTGCTCTTAGGAAGCTGGAATAAGTAAGAACATCTTTACTACGTCAGATGAACCTACATTCCCTTTGGCTACCTAAAATAATCTTTGCTGTGGAGCAGCCCCATACTTCTAATGACGTAGACGGGGCTCCCCACGACAACATACAGACTCAGGTAGTTTGTTCCAGGTGTAAGGTGCAGCAAGGTGAAAGGAGTGAAGTCTGGAGTTAGCAATAGAAGAGAAGGGCACACATAGAAGTGATCTGCCAGAAGAGCAGAGTTCCCGAGGAGGGGTGTAGAGAGAAATAAGAGAGGAAAAGTAGTGAGGAGCTGCAGAGTGAATGCATTTATAGATCAGCAAGAGAGGTTTGAATTGGATACGGAAATGGAGAGGGAGCCTGTGAAGTGACTTGAGAAGAACATGATGAGGCTGGCGGAAGATTAGCTGCACAACAGTGTGTTGAAAAGATTGAAGGGGAGAGAGATGATTCAGCAGGAGACCAGCAAGGAGTAGGTTACAATAGTCAAGAAGTACTACAATGATGCATGCAAGGAATTAGAATCAGAAACATCGTCTTTCCTAAAGCTATGAAAATTAAAGAGAAAATTGCAGCCTTGAATTGGAATGCTATAAGATACTCAAAGGATCCATGCGGAATGACACTGAGAAGATCAAGAAAAGGTGGAAAGAATTTACAGAGTCATTATACCATAAAGATCAAGTCGACCAACAGCCATTTCAACCTGTACCTTTTGATTAAAAAAACATTGGTGATGAAGTTGAAGAAGTTGAAGCAGCATTGAACGTATTATCAAAGAACAAAGCACCGGGTATTGATGGCATTCTCATTGAAGTATTAAAACAATCAGATGCGGTTGTTGCCATACTTAAAAGGCTCTGCCAGGAAATTTGGAAGACATCATGACCAACTGACTGGAAAGGATTTATACCAATAATGGAGAAAAGTGATCTGAATGACTGTGGAAATTATTGCACAATCACTCTGATCCCACATGCCAGCAAACGTCTAATGAAGATCATCCAGCAGAGACTACAACCATACCTAGAACAAGAGCTGCCTGAAGTGTAAGCAGGGTTCAGGAAAGTGTGAGGAATGGGAGACATCATCGTGGATGTGAGATGGATCCTTGAAAAGACAAAAGAATAGCAAAAGGATATCTACATGTTTTATTGACTACAGCAAGGCTTTTGACTATGCAAACCATGAGAAATTCTGGGCCACATTAAGAAGCATGGATATACCAGAACACCCGGTAGTTCTCTTGCACAACCTTTACATTGACCAAGAAGCAACAGTTCAAATGGAACAAGGAGAAACGGAATGGTTTAAAATCAGCAAAGGTGTATGACAAAGCTGCATACTTCCCCCTACCTGTTTTATTTATATGCAGAACAAATCATCAGAGAAGCAGGACTGTATGAAGACAACTGAGGTGTGAAGATTGGTGGAAGACTCATCAACAACCTTCGCTATGCTGATGACACCACAGTACTGGCTGAAAGTAAAGATGATCTGAAACATTTTCTTCTCAAGATCAAGGAGCATAGTCTTAAATTGGGCTTGCAACTTAATGTAAAGAAGACAAAGATCCTGACAACTGGCATAATCAACAGGTTCATCGTTGTGAACAACTTTAACCTACTTGGATCAACTATTAATAAAGAAGCAACAATCAGTCAAGAAATCAGACGACGCATTGCTCTTGGCAGAATGGCTATGAAAGACCTAGATAAGATTCTCAAGAGCAGAGATGTCTCTCTCCATACAAAGATTTGATTTGTTCAGGCCATGGTATTTTCAATAACATCATATGGATGTGAAAGCTGAACAGTGAAAAAGACAGACAGGAAGAAAATTAATGCCTTTGAATTATGGTGCTGGCGGCGAATACTGTGTATACCATGGACTGCCCGAAGAACAAACCAGTCGGTACTAGAGGAGATCAAACCTAAGCTTTCTTTAGAAGCTCAGATGACAAGACTTTGACTTTCATACTTTGGACACATCATGCGAAGAGAGAGATCATTAGAGAAAGACATCATGCTTGGCAAGATAGAAGATCAACGCAAAAGAGGAAGGCCAGCAATGAGATGGATCGATACAATAACAGCAGCTACGGGTACCAGTCTGTCAACAATGAACCGCCTGACTGAAGACTGAACACAATTTAGGATAGCTATCCAGAGGGTTGCCATGAGTCGACTCCGACTCGACAGCACTTAACAACAACATACTTCTTAATAATAGGTCATATTTTTGTTTTTTATAATGTATCAGGCAAATTACCTGATTGTAATGATGATGACCTATTAGCTATCCAGGAAATAACCAGTCTCACAGAATCCTTAGCTGCCATCAGCATCACTGCCAGACAAGGATCCAGAGAACAACCATTATTCCTAATGTAAATCTTGTTGCAGGCGATCTGGGCTCCCCTCTTCTTTGAATCAACAGTGGCTACACCTCCCCTTGGGACCCTGACCTCCTCCTGTTGGCAAGGCACAAAAAAAGATATCACCCCTCTGTGAGGTTATAATGTACGCTTGCAATAGGCTTCCCTGGACGTTGGGTGAAGTGCTGGTGCTGAAAGGAAATAATTAAAGTTATTGCAAAGGGAAGGATATTGGGGTAGGGTAAATGAATAGTGAGGAAGAGCTTGAGAACCACCAATTAATTATTGTAATGTTAAGATTGCCAGTTTTTGGAGATATGATAAGAAACACGGGCAAATGCAGTACAATATGGTCAACCAGTTTAGAAGCACAATACCACCAATGGACAATCACTATTATACTTAATCATTCAAAATCTTAAACCCAAACCAACAATTCCCTTTTTATGATCCAGTGTTGCTTAGTGTGGCCCTCTCAACACCTTTGGAGGAAAATGTTGGTATCAACTCATGGCGACTCTCTGGCTAACTATTTATTTTATTTTATTTAGACAGATTTGTATACCACCTTATCCTTCAATCAAAGTGGTCACATCACATCACAATTGGAGGGTTACATTTAACATGAGGGTACTTAACAATGTTTAGACAGTACAATTGGAAGGTTACATTTAACATGAGGGTAATTAACAACATTATACAATGAACTCGTATGTTTAGTTGGGATGAGTGGGTGTCGAGTTGGCGGAGGTAGTTGTATTACTGTTCAGTCTTTGGTCAGG